>CM076996.1:19749218-20995468 GCA_039090855.1 Macrothele yani | reverse complement strand
TATAGAGGCTGTTGTGCTCAGTGCTTTCCCCAGTGTGCACTCGTGAACATCTAAAACTGCTCGTTCATAGGAGAATAATTTCTTCCTGGTTGATAAAATATCAGAATTCTCAAAAAGAACAGTTACCGGTACAATTAATCAGATTCTTTTGTTTTATTTGATTTGCTGTACTATTATGCTTTTTAACTGATAATGCATTTCAACCCTTTGAGCGGCTGATGTACCTGAAACAATGGTGCCCAAATGTTTGTGTGCCCCCTAACCGAAATATTTACTTAGCTTTACGAAAGCTACAACAAAACAATTCCTTCTCCCACTCATCCCACGATAAACATGTCACCCTTGTAAGCTCTCCCTTCTAGTCCTTTATTCTCTGGTCCATGCCCCAAAGCATGATGGGAATACGGTAGTTCTCCTGACCGGAACATCATGCTCCTGAGTAGAAACAAGTGACTCATACGTCTTATCTCTGCTTTCTTAAGTTCTACACCATTCTTATAGTCCTTCAGTCAAAAAAGTCTAGTGTCAGTCATCCATCTGACTATTTTGAGTAACAAAGCGAAGAGGAAAGCAGCCCTTTCTTATGTGCAGGTTCACTCGTCCCAGCCGCGTTCGACCTACTAGTTAAACAGCGAATGTACTCGTTCGAGCTGATTTTAACCCATTTTGTTAAACCCGAGTTAATTCCTTCCAGCCTGTTAAAAGGTAAATCTGCTCTTACCTTTATTTTTTAAGATTTTGGAAATTTATCAGTCAAGACGATGTCGTCCTAATCACGAAAAAAATTACTCCTTTTGTTAATGATTGTGAAATATTTTGATGGAATGGATAAAGAAATGCACGTCTAGCACGATGCAAACACACTATATACACAGTTCAATCAAAAAATTATGACCACCGCTTGTAAGAAGGAACTGTATCCAGCAGCCAGATGGCGTGCGTAGCAACATATAAGGCATTTAAAAGTACACGAACGCGCGGACGGTATGCAACTTTACGTAAAAATGGGAAAAAACGTGACCTAGCAGATTTTGAAAAAGGAATGATTATCGGCTACCGACTGAAGGGTGATAGTATTACAGAAACGGCAGATATTTTTGGCTGTTCACGTGCTGCAGTTGTTAAAATGTTCCCGGAATGGAAGAGAATCGGCAAGACCTGCAGTAATCGGGGTAATGGTAGACGCCCACGGATTATTGACGACTGTGGGCAGCGACGGCTATCCCGACAAGTATGTATAATCCAATAGACGGGCCGCAGTGGAACAACTGGCCGGGATATTTAATGCAGGAACATCAAGGAGCGTATCGCAGACTGCAGTCCAACGAGCTTCTCTCTCTATGGGTCTCCGGAGCCGCCGTTCACTCAAGGTACTCATGCTGACGGCCAGAAATCGACAACGGCCTAAATTTACATCTGACAGGAGGCATTGGGCCACACAATAGTGGAAGAAAGTCACCTTTTCAGACGAATCACATTTTCCCGCTTTATCCTATGGAAGGTTGATGGAGAGTACGGCGAAGCACTGCTTACAGAAATCATACCGACACGATGCTTTTGAAGAAACAGCAGGAGTATGCTCGTGTGGGGCATGTTTTTCTGGCAATCATTGGGAGCAGTCATCCCCCTCGTTAGCACGATGAACGCTTCATGCTACCTATCCATGTTGGCGGATCAGGTGCTCCCATTCATGATGACTGTCTACCCAGATGACACAAGGGGTGCTTCGAGCAAGATAATGCCCCTTTCCATGTTGCTATGCGTGTGCAAAAATGTTTTGAGGAGCATTCTAGTGCCTTTAGCTTACTATTGTGGCCACTGTACTCTCCGGACATCAATCCCATTAAACATCTGTGTGACTATCTTGACCAACAAGTTCAACGTATGGATCTACCACCAATGAATCTTTAAATCTTGATGATCTGTGAGAAGCTCTGGTGTCTGAATGGTATACCAACCCTACAAAAAGTTCAAAGGCCTCACTGCATAAATGTCAAGCTGAATATCTGCGGTATTGGCGGCACGAGGAGGTTATACCTCATACTAACAGGTGGTCATAATATTTTGGCAGAACTGTGTACAATTTTATGAAACACAAAATGCCATACACCTCAGGACATTTTATATCACGTGCTCCATTTCCACCAGGAATATACAATATCTTCATGCCAATAAACGTTTTTCTCCACAACGGTTGTTAGCATGTCTTCTGTACGGGAAGTGCGTGTCAATAGTACCACTTTGTCCGCAATATCTGCTGGACTAAATATCCGATTGAAAAATTCGTTTTCGGTCAGATACTACGAACAATGAAAACATTTTGTGGGTATTTCGTTCCCCAAATGATAGGCACTTTCCCCGCTAGGAGCGCAAACGTGTAATCGTTCGTCCTCTATACTTCTGCTTCTAAATGACCGAATTAAAATCAAATTCAGATGCCATTTACTTTGTGGGACACTTTGCCTATACTTGTGGTGTTTTTTTTTTTTTTTTTTTGTGCTTCCTAGTTCTGTCGCTAGGTGGTCTTTTTGTACTTCTGTTTAAAGGTGTATCTCCGCTTTTAAAATCCTATTGTAAAATACATTTTTTTACTGTACGCTATTCGCTACAGTAAATTCGGGCGTAAAGGGGAATATCTTTCTCTCTTTATCTCTGCTTCCAGGCGAGGTATTTTAAAAATCATAGCTTTTGCTGCGAAGAATACTTTTTTCTACTTTCTTATAATTCAAATCTCTTCTTAAAACTGTACGATTTAAAAATGTCTTTGTCTCTGATACCTTCCTTCAGGGATGATAAACTTTTTTGCACAATTTATTAGTTTTCGTAACATACTTTTCAGTCGCAAGCGAAAGTAAGTAGTTATTATTTATTTCTAGATGTTTTATCGATTGTAGAAGTCCGGTTGATTTTTTTTCTAGGAAAATTTTAAAAATATTTCATTCTGCACGGAAAGGATTCAAAAGACTTGCTCACTACAACCGAAATATCAGTGTCATCTTTCTAGTTTTTAAAATTGTGTTCTTCATTGGCATGAGAAAAACGCATTTCCAAAACTGTGTGCCTCAAAACAGATTCAGAAGCCTCATTTACTTTTCACATTTTCGAGGTAATTACCAAGCAGGAGCGAGTTTCCAAGCTGTGTTTGATCACTTGACAGTCAGTTGACGCAGGTAATAGGTGATCAATGCATTTCTCCGTCTTTTCTTTTATCACCGTCCGCAATTTCAACGGAAGATGACATGGACACCTGCCGTTCCCGGGATGGTGACAGACTGCGTGTGGCAACACAGACGTCTCCTTAGCGCTTTAATTATTCATTTCACTCTCTCATGACTCCGTTATTCTCTCAATCTCCCCACACATACACATCCCTAATAATTAATCAAACAGCCCAAACGCTCTCTTTCTCTTTCCATTTTCTTTCTCATCGCATGAAGTTGTGCACTCATTCTTAAGCACTTTCGAATAAAGTTATAAATAGGATCTTTGATATTTTCGATGAAGGAGTTGTTGAATTCCCCTCCGAAAATGGATTGATCTTTCGAAAAGGTTTTGATTAAACTGAGTAAGAAAACAACGGCGCTGTAGAAATCAAATAACTTTATTTTACCTCCAGCAGGTGAACCTACCACAAGCACAGATTTATCGCTCAGTGTCAGTCGAAAGAAGATAAATACAAATAACTTATTGAATTATGAAGGAAAATATTTGTGATGAAAAATGAAACATCCCAGGGATGCTCAGGAACTAAAATAACTCCGAGAATGTTTATTCTTTACGAGATGTTTTTCCGCTGGGTGACGATTTTATTTAATTTCCGCATTTAACTAATCAGATGACTATTGAAGTCACTTGGAGTTTTTTTCGCGTCCTCTTTGCTCCCAGCAGTAATTCTGTCATTAATCAACAGGGAGATAATTCATGAAAGATAAAATTAGATGAGAAAGAAAATATTTAATTATGTTTAAAGAAGTCGCAGATTCTAAATGAAATTTCTCTTACAGCATCTTTCTCTCTCTCTCCCCTTTTGTCTTCCTCGTGTCGATTTTACTTATTCTCTTTTTTTCATTCAATTTTTGTCACGTGTTTTGACATCTATAATAATTAAAAAGAATGCCTGTACCAACGGTAACTCAATGAGAAATGGCGACAGACATTTGAAATTATTTGCAGATTGATTTTCATTTTTGTTCGAATTGTACTGGCTAGTCTCAAACTGAAATTCGAAATCAGGGTTGACATAACCAAATATATTCACCACGTTGTGCTACTTCGACGAGTATGCGCATTTAAATGGGCGTCCGTTCGCTGCCCATGCTTGAAAATGTATCCTTAGCATCGCGAGAAACAAACCAGCTTCCCTTTTTTGGGCATTGTAATTATATCTGTGACGGAATTTTTTCTTGGCAACGAATGTACTCTCACGATGCGTGCAGTGCTACGTTACTGGTCTCGAGTTGAGTAAAGTATTTTACAGTTCATCAAGGATTAAACAGGGTGCATTTGTAAAACTCATCCACATTGCAAACCTTCTGAAAGAGGAAATCCATGGGCTCAGCTAGATGTAAGGAAACAGAAGAAGCTAAATGGCAGAGAAAAGCAGCATTTTGGCATAGAGGTCAGCAAGGGTCGGGACAAATTGCTCTTTGCGCAGTTCCAGAGCGATCTTCGTGTGTCATGACGTCAATCCTCAATGGCTGATGTCGGTGTTTGAGGTGAACCGACTCCAATATTATTTATTTATTTATTTTTTTTTTGATTGAAGGTTTAACGACCACAGTGAGCAAATCAATGGGATATAAGCAGTCGTCCGTCCCTAATTCAGGGTCACTGGTTCCAGAGAAGGGAGAGAGCCAGTGCCGTAAGACAAACACAACATCCATACCTCACCGGAATTCAAACCCGGACCCCTTCATGGACGAATGATCATTAGCCAGCGCTTAGACTACTGCGCCACCGGGGCGGCTCTCCAATTTCGCGATTCATCTTTTTAGGATTTTGTGCCGTTTGATGAATGCTTATTTCATCGGAAAACACTAGAACCCGACACACCAGAATCTTGGAATTCTCTTTTCATTACATTCAGTCGGCGTTTTCCCCAGACCTACGAAACATTTCGCTCTGATTTCATGTTTAAAATCCACGTTAGTTACCCTCGAATGATCTGCACCTAAACAGAGCTAAAAAAGAAATAAAACAACGCAAGCAAGTACAAATGTCTCCCAGAGCATGTAATTACATTTGAGCTGCCAGGAAAACAGGTTCGAGAGCCACGTCTGGCATCGTGAGTTTATGTGTATGCATCACAGGCAGTCTCAAAACTTGTGAAACCCAAATGTGTCGGTGGCGGTTCTTGACAGACACCACATCTTTCTGCTCCGGAGCCTAATGCTTTCCCAAGTAAGCTACGCCGACAAGGGCTTATCACTGCTACATGCCGTCTTGACATGTGCTCTGCCTCTGTAGTATGTCACATACATGCCTCCTTGAGAAAGGCGGGGAACGAAATCACAGGTTCTTGTTTGCGCAGCAAACCATGCTTGAAGTAACTCTCTGTAGGAGAAGGAATTATCGCTAACTCCAGATGATGTGTGGGAGAAGCATCACACATTTTTTGAAGCGAGAATGAATTCTCATTAATTCCAGGCGATGTGTAGAAGGAAATTACTTATTTTTATGCTACCTGCAGAGAGAGGGTTTGGATTTCTAATTGGCTTCCGAACGTAAAATGTATCTACTGCCCGTCAGGTTATCACTATCACTGGTTGTTAGGTTATTCTTATCACTGCTACTTGCCGTCTTGACATGTGTGTCACCTCTTTAATACTTCACAAATTTTCCGAAAACTCCTCCTTGTATTACTTCGTTGTGAACTCGTCGGTATAACTTTGCAGTAACTTCACCAAGCTAAAGATTACAATATTTATAGTAAATTTATTAAAAATATTGCAGATGAAATATTGGGGTATTGGTGGAAATTTCAAAATCCCTAAATACTGTGCAAAATAAACTTTATTACTCAAAATAATGACCACCAGCAGAAACACACGTTTGCCAAGAAGATACAAGTTTCTGCATGCCGTCGTGAAAAAAAGTCGAGCTTGGGATGCAAAAAACGCATGGAATGCAGTTTCAGCTAATGCTTGATTTATTAAACGGGTTACCCAGTAGAAAGGTGTCCATGTGCTTGAAGAAGTGATAGTCCGTAAGGGACAGATCATGTTCATAAGACGGATGAAGCAAGGTTTTGTACCTCAACTGGTCCAGCTTCTGTATCGTCTAGCGTGCAACGTTATCATGGAGAAGTATGGTCCCATTTGGAATGATTGATGCCGGCTGTTTGGTGGACAGTTTACCATTCATAATGGCAAGTTCTTGATAACACATATCTTCCGTGATGGTTTGACCCGGTTGCAAGAAGGACGAGTGGATCACATCAGGTTAGGACCACCAAATACTGACCATCGTCCTCTTGGGATATTCGAGGTGTGTTCCAGGGCTTCACCTCGGTCGAGTCACTATGCCGAAAGTCTGGGATTTTCATGCAGCATTCATTTCTCATCACAGTCGATCAGGGTGCTCAAGAAATCGTTCGTTTTTTGGCGGACAATCAGGGAAGAACAAACGTTCAATCGTTGTTTTTGTGCTGTTCCCTCAACTTATGTTGGACCAGTTTGTTAATCTTCTTCACTTTGCCTATACCCGTTAATTGCTGGGATATGATGGCATAGTGTACTATGAATTGCTGTCGAAGTTCTCGTACTGCTTGACGTAGACCGTATTCAATTAATTCCTAGAGCTCGGCATGGTTTATAGCTCCGTCTGGTCACCGCGTGGTTCATTTTCGAGACACATACTGCTGGACTGGAATTTAGCAATGATACGTTGTATCTTGCGTCTGCTAATGGTGCCTTCCCGAAATGCTTTTTTGATGGTGCAAGCTGCCTCCAAATGCACCGTATCGACATTTAGACTCATATAAGAAAATCATAAAAATGTGGCTCTGATCCGTCATCGTCTTCACTGTAGCACAATCCCCTTGGAACCGATGTCACTGACGAAATGACCAGTGCTTTATGAGGAGAAGCCTAGACGCTTTAAATTTACGTATCGCAAGTCACAAGCGTGTTACCTCCTAACTTTCCTGTCAGCTACACGAATCTGAAGAATCCGTTTCATCTTCAACAACCTAATAGAATAAGACTTACAGCATGTATTTGCAATATTTTTTTAAACAATGACTATGGTACAGAGAATTCTTTAAAATAATTTCGCAATATTTTTGACGTGAATAGATCGATATAATGAATGTGCTATTATTCCTTTGCGCGGTAAATCCATTAAAACAATGTGTATGTTTTTGTGCACACTTAGTATGTTGACAAAAATAAAAGCTACTTTATTTTTTTGAAATGAATCCACTAGAATAATGGAAAAGTTATTCCTTTGAAGTGATTCTATCAAGATAATGATCATGGTATTTCTTTCCAATGAATGTACATCCAGTTAATAACTACATCATTTCTTCGCAGTAAATGCATTTAGCTAGTGACCTTACCATTTTCTGGCGTACACTATAATCATTCTTCAACCTGCATCGACAATATTTCGAGTTCGTTTTAACGTCAATTCATTCCAAAATCCCCCTGAATAATTTTGGCATGAATTTATATAAACTGTAAACAACCTACTTCTCAATCGTGACTACTTTCATAAAACGAATCGCTACCTTTTTTTATTCTAAATTTATCCAGGTAACAATGGCACTGTTTTTCAGTCATTCACATGAAGCGTAGAACGGTTGATAGTTAAGTATGCTTGCAGTGATTATTCTAGTATGTTCTAAGGTATTTTTTGATGATTAAAAATACCTGAGAACATACTAGAAATATTCGAATAAAAGTTTAGCATAACTTACATATATATGTATATATATATATATATATATATATATATATATATATATAGGATGCAAGGTCAGGTGATGCGTAACATCACAGCCTCTCCTTGACAAATGTCAACCCCGCCTTCTCGTGGTGCATCCTGTTCCCACTAAAGGGGCTCTGACGACCGCCCATAGCGGTATAACTATACCATCGGGATCAGAGGAAATTCTATCCCACACTCACCAACCCGCTTGGCCAGCGTGGTGAGTTATGGCCAAACCCCTCCAAAATGATTCCACAACTTAAATCTTGGCCCTCAGTCTCCGGCAGCTGGAATGTACCTGGCCAAGGCAGCGGCCAGTGCGACATGAAGGCAGAGGGTGCTAAGAATCCCCGGAGGACCGGACTAGGCTGCCATCTGATGCTGACCTTGGCTACTTACAATGGACGCTCCCTATCTTCTGATTCAAGGCTTCTTGAATTGGAAGAGGAACTACAAAGGATCAAGTGGGACATCGTGGGGCTAAGTGAGGTAAGGGAGAAAAGGAGAAGATCTCATCGAACTGAAAAGTGGACATCTCTTCTACTATCGTGGGACAGATACTGGCAGAACTAGTGGTGTTGGATTTATAATAAACAAGAAACTGAAGGATAAAGTTGTAGAAGTTAAAAGTTCCTCTGACAGAGCTGCACGACTTGTTATCCAACTCTCGAAAAGATACCAGGCTCAGATTATTCAAACTTATGCACCCACCACAAGTCATCCTGAAGAAGAAATTGAAGAATTTTATGAGGAAATTTGTCATCTAAATAATAAAGGTAAGCAGCACTTGAAAATAATTATGGGAGATTTCAATGCAAAAATAGGGCAACGGCAACAGAATGAAACTTCAGTAGGTAAATTCGGTCATGGCAACAGAAACCAGCGTGGAAATACTCTCGTTGAGTTTGCAGAGGCAGAAGGGTTTTTCATCTTGAACTCCTTCTTCAAGAAAAAGCCACACAGGAAATGGACATGGAGACATCCAAATGGGACGACAAGTGAAATTGATTTTATTATGTGTAACAAAAAATTCGTCATAGAAGACTGCAGTGTGCTAAACAAGTTCAACACAGGTAGTGACCATAGATTGGTGAGATGTAAGATGCACCTCAACACTAAACTTGAACGTGGCAAGCTCATAAGACAAACAAAATCTATTGACATAACCAACCTTAAAAAACACCATAATACCTTCAAGTTAGAACTGAAGAACAGGTTCTCTGCTTTAGAAGGCCTAACATCGGAAGAAGTGGACATCTCTGAAGTTAACAGAAAAGTAACCAAAGCTCTTATGGAAACAGCAACAAAATTAGCTGGGTCTAAGAACAAGTTGCATGTGAACAAATTATCAGGAAAAACCAAAATGTTGATGCAAAAAAGAAGAGAGATGAGGACAACTAAAGAAGATGTGACTTCCAAAGTGGAATATATAGAGCTATGCAAGACAGTAAGAAAAAGTATCACTGAAGACGTAAGGAAATTCAACTGTGAACTAGTGAGGAAAGCAATTGAAAACAACCAAAGCCTAAAGATAGCAAAGGGACATCTCAGTAAGGGAAGAAAACAGATTATGGCACTGAGAAAAGAAGATGGTTCTGTAACAAGAAATAGAGGCGAAATTTTGACAAAGAGTGAAAGATTTCTACTCCAAATTATATGAAAGGGATGATATATGCACTCCAGACATCATGAAAGATACCAGTACCAGAGTTCCTCCAGTCCTTCCAGCAGAAGTTGCACATGCAATCAAGAACATGAAGCGAGGAAAAGCTCCAGGAGAAGATGGAATTACTGTAGACATCATACAAGAAGCAAGTGGAGAAATCGAAACAGTACTCGCCCAAATTTTCACTCGATGCCTTAATGAAGGAAAGATTCCTGAGGATTGGAACACCGCTACAATGATCCTGCTACATAAGAAAGGTGACATTGAGGATCTCGGAAACTACAGACCTATCAGCCTCCTATCAGTAGTTTATAAAATCTTCACTAAAGTTCTTTCACACCGCTTGAAGGTAGCACTAGACATGGCTCAACCGAGAGAACAAGCTGGATTCAGGAGTGGCTACAGCACAATAGATCATATCCACGTGCTGAAAGAACTAATTGAAAGAGCGAGGGAATATGAACTTCCATTGTGCATGGCTTTTATCGATTATGAAAAAGCCTTTGATTCGGTGAAACCATCAGCAGTTACAATGGCTCTGAAAACCTGCGGTATTGAAGATGCATACATTAATATTATTAATAACATCTATGAAAATGCAAGTGCAAAGATTAGGCTGTTTGAAAATACAACACACGTAAAAATTGGAAAGGGAGTGAGACAAGGTGACACCATATCTCCGAAGCTCTTTAATGCCACATTGGAGGGTGTTTTTCAGTCGCTGAGCTGGGAAAACAAGGGGATAAAGATTAATGGAGATTATCTAACCCACCTTCGTTTTGCTGATGAAGTAGTCATTTTTGCAACTACCCCATCAGAGCTGCAGAGTATGATCCAGGAACTTGCTGACAAGAGTAAAGAAGTGGGATTAAAAATGAACTTTCAGAAGACAAAAGTGATGTTCAATGCTTTTACAAGAAATGAAGATTTATCGATTGATGGAGAAAAGCTGGAGATAACAGACACGTACGTTTATCTTGGACAGCAGATATCAAGTGAGGGTCACATTGATGAAGAAATTAATCGGCGTACAAAACTTGCCTGGAGAGCTTTTGGAAGAAACAGCATAATTTTCAAGAGCAATATGCCATTATGTCTTAAAAGAAAAGTGTTTGATCAATGCATCCTTCCAGTGCTTACGTATGGTGCAGAGACGTGGACCTTAACTAAAAGAGACATACAAAGGCTGCAGACAACTCAAAGAAGCATGGAGAGGTGCATGCTTGGTGTAACCAGGAGAGATAAGAAGAGGAACACGTGGATCCGAAAAATGACAAGAGTGCAAGACATCATGATCAGAGTTAAATCCCTGAAATGGCAATGGGCTGGACATACTGCCAGAAGGACAGATCATCGATGGACAGCCGAAATTTTAGATTGGATTCCAAGGGACAGGAAAAGACCCAGAAGAAGACCACATAGGAGATGGGTGGATGAAATTCGAAAGTATGCAGGGGTGACATGGAGGAGACTGGCACAAGACAGACCGTTGTGGAGGAAACTTGGGAGACCTTCGTCCAGCAGTGGATTGATAATGGTTGACAATGATGATGATGATGATGATATATATATATATGTATATAGGTATCTTCTTAATAGAATATATATATATATATATATATATATATATTCTATTATTATATATATATATAATATTAGAATAAACGTTTAGCATAACTTTTGTTATACGATAGCATTTGACCGTTGCTTCAAAGAAAATGCATAAAAAGCAATATCTTTGAAAGACAAGATTGCCTTGTAACGTATACTTCCTATTTAACTTTCTGTTCTCTCACGTAAATTTCCTCTCATCGCTGGTTATACTTTCTGTACTTAACGACACGTTGGAACTCACAAGCTTTTATGTCCTTGCGGTATCACTAGCAGGCCGTCACGTCAGGGAGAATTAGATAAATACAGGACCGTCGGTCTGAATTATGTGCTATGTTAAGCTTTAATTGTGAGAGAATTCAACTACATGACTATAGTACGCAAGAACGTTAGATATTTGTTCTAATTGCTGCTTTAAGTTTAAGTTCGTCTGTTTTTATTGATTGGATTTGTTCTAATTAGTATAGAAAATTGTCGTCTGACTCGTCAAGTGGTGCACAGCTCTGTAGTCATCAAATAAACTTGGACATTTAATACATGTAAATCTGCTTACGTTTGATACTATTCATTGAAAATAATCTGTTGAAGCCTGAGTGCAGCTCTATAGATATAATTTGCAGGTGCAGCTTGGGCCAAGTAATTTTTTAAATACATGAAATTAATTTTTTTATAGTTGAAACAAGGGAGAGAAAAAATACCTGAGCAGAGTACTAGCAACTTAATCCATGTGACATACGGGTTATCCTGAAAGCAATAGGGCTTTACAAACAACTCCTCCGTCAGTTGAAATTTTGTGTGAAAATGTAGTGAAATTTGCTGATGGTACTCAAAGTACTCGGTCCCACCGAAATCAAGCATGTATGCCATCGTTAGATAAAGGATAGTATGCCATCGTTTACTGCAATATGTGCAACAAAACTGAAAAATTCTTCGGACTGGTTTGGCCCAGGTTCTTACATCCTACTTCATCTGTATCTTTAAATCTTTGACCACGGGGACTTTGCTTCATGGACCAAACAGCTGAAAGTAAGAAGATGCCAGATCATTTCAGTATGGCTAATGTGGGATCGCTGTTCTGCCCATTTTGGGAACGGTTCCAGATGTTTCAAGTGAGATGTGAATTCAAGTGTTGTCGCTTTGTAGGAGGACAGAACGAAGAGACCTGTCGGGTCTCTTTTCGGGTATAGGTCCGCTGAGCTTCTCTCGTGTCTAAATATAGCGAGAACTACTGAACAGTGTCATCTTGTTCAAGAAAACCAAGAAAAATGATGTTACAATAACTATTTTGTTGAACGCTGTGTTTTGAAATTCTTACGGCTACGCGAGGTCTTGTGCCGCCAGACTGTTGTCTCTGGGCTATAAATACACTGCTGGCCACCCAAAATGCAACACCAAGAAGGACACGAGATAGCAAAACCAGATTTACTGGACACATAACAACAGATACAAAGATGAAACGATTGAGCTTACAGGCCCGTGCGACTTGCGGAACACGCAGACATCAATAGTTCGTGTGGCCCCCATGGCTGGCAATAACGGCCGCTACACGCCGTGGCATCGAACGAAAGAGGCTTTGGATGTGGGCTTCGGGTATGTCGGTCCAGGTTGCTTCCACACGTTGCCACAGTTCATCAGGCGTAGCCGCGGGTGGTGCTTGCCGGGCCACTCGGTTGCGACCAGACGTGTTCGATGGGCGACATATCAGGAGAACAGGCGGGGCACGGCAGCAGTGACACATGGTGGGCCGTTAAGAATTGTTGCACGATGCGTGCCACGTGCGGGCGCGCATTGTCCTGTTGAAACGTGGCCGCTGGCAGGTAATGCAGGTAAGGGAGGACTGCAGGCTCCAAAGCGTCGGAGATGTAGCGGTGGTTGTTGAGTGTACCGGCGATGCGGGGTATGTCGGTCCAGGCTGCTTCCACACGTTGCCAAAGTTCATCAGGCGTAGCCGCGGGTGGTGCTTGCCGGGCCACTCGGTTGCCAATCAGCGACCAGACGTGTTCGATGGGCGACATATCGGGAGAACAGGCGGGCCACGGCAGCAGTGACACATGGTGGGCCGTGAAGAGTTGTTGCAGCCGCGGGTGGTGCTTGCCGTGCCATTCGGTTGCCGATCAGCGACCAGACGTGTTCAATGGGCGACATATCGGGAGAACAGGCGGGCCACGGCAGCAGTGACACATGGTGGGCCGTGAAGAATTATTGCACGATGCGTGCCACGTGCGGGCGCGCATTGTCCTGTTGAAACGTGGCCGACGGCAGGTCCTGCAGGTAAGGGAGAACTACAGGCTCCAAAGCGTCGGAGATGTAGCGGTGGTTGTTGAGTGTACCGGCGATGCGTACCAGAGGGGTGCGGGTGTCACATCCAATTGCGCCCCAAACCATAACGCCAGGCAACGGACCGGTACGGACGGCGATGCATAATGCCGGCGTCATACAGTCTCTCGCCGCGCTGCCGCCACACGCGGATCCGACCATCGTGGTGTTGCAGGCAGAGCAGGACTCGTCGGAGAAGACAATGTCGTGCCATTCCGTAGTCCAGGTTCGGCTTTCAACGGCACACTGCCGCCGCACTCGCCGATGGTGTAATGTTAATGGTAATCGGAGCAATGAGCTCCGTGCGACAAGTCCCCGTTCCTTCAGACGACGTCGAACAGTACGTGCTGACACAGGTTGTTGCGCAACACACCCTAATTCCTGCGCTAACGTTCGTGATGTGGCGATGCGAGCCGGCAATGCTCGCCGCACAACATGCCGGCCCTCTCGTTTGGTGGTGTGCCGCGTCTGCAGCAATCGCTCACGTTGGTCTCTCCGTCGCTCCTGCACCCACCGAATCCTTACTCTCCTCACTGTGGTTAGATGTCGTCCCACACGGGCGCCGATATCTCGGTACGATAAACCGCTGTCGCGATAAGCCACTATTCTGCCTCTGTCGAACTCCGAAATGTGCTAGAATGACTGTCGTATTCCGCAACGAGGCATAAGAAAGCTTTCCACGTACAGGTCCGGCAGCACAACACACTTCCACTACTTACTCCCCGCCTTCTGTGCACCCTTTTTATAGTGCTTCTCGGTGGCGTGCCGGGCGCACATGGTTTGCATATGCCCTGCAATGCTAATCGTTTGCATGTCCTCTCGCGGGCGACGCGCGCTGCGAGTTTCAGGCCAATCGGATGCTTCCTTCTTGGTGTTCCATATTTGGTTGGTTGGTTGGTTGGTTGGTTAGTTGGTTGATTTTTATGGCGCAAGGGCCATGTTTGGCCAAAGAGCGCCAGACACAAGACAAACAAACAGTATTAAAAAAAACGTGGCATAAATCCCAAAATCTGGCTGACCAAGTAAAACCGAACCATGAGAATGATGGAAGGGCCAAAAAAGACAATAAAACAAACAGTATTAAAAACATGGGACAATGGTTAGAAGGTTGGTTGGTTGATTTTTATGGTGCAATGGCCATGTTTGGCCAAAGAGCGCCAGACACAAGACAAACAAACAGTATTAAAAAAACGTGGCATAAATCCCAAAATCTGGCTGACCAAGTAAAACCGAACCATGAGAATGATGGAAGGGCCAAAAAAGACAATGAAACAAACAGTATTAAAAACATGGTACAATGGTTAGAAACTAGCCGATTAAGTAAAACTGAGGAATGAGAATGATAAAACACATCACGAAAACGAACACAACTACACATAAGATGTGTCACAGGAGAGGGACGAACTGTCACTCTCCTCCCCTTATGTTCCTCTATAATGTTGGTTGAAGGTGGGGACCTCTCTGAGTCTGGGACAGTTGCAATGTTGGTCAGTTGGACCGCGACAGTTGGATGGACACTGCACACCTTTGCGGATTTAAGGCCGGGTCTTCCACACGTGCAGGCTTTCTGCTGGGAACTGGAAGAGTCAGTCGTCTTCAAAAGAGAAGGCGCAGAGTCAGCTGGTCGAATAAGCTGGAGCTCGGAGAAATCCACCTGTGTCGCTTGTTCAGCTGTAGATCTCTTGGCAAGTCCGGCGAGAGCTACAGGGCGCGGAACAAAGGGCTGCACGGGTTGTGGCAGAGACTGAACTACTGCGGCAAAAGTACGCTGTCGGTTGTTGGAAATACCCAACTTGGCCTTGGCAGCAGGGTACGAGAGGCCTTCCAGGGTCTTGAGGCGCTGGATCGCCATCTCGTCCTTCCATTTCATACAGTTGCGGGAGTAAGCTGCATGGGCCTCACCACAATTAACACAGCAGGCCGCACAAGTGCAACCTTCCCCGTCATGTTCACTGGAGCCACAATTTGCGCAATGAGCGGAACTGTTACATGAACGTTGTGAATGCCCGTATCTCTGGCACCTGAAACAGCGCAGAGGACTGGGAATGTACGGGCGAACTCCACAGACCAAGTAGCCAGCCTTGATTTCGGTCGGAACTTTCGGGGAGTTAAAAGTCAAGATTACATTTTTAGACTTAATCAAAGAACCATCGCGCCGGAACATCATACGACGTGCAGCAATAACACCCTGATCTGCAAGTTCACTCACCAATTCGTCCTCACTGCATGGCAAGAGATCAAACTCTGAAATAACACCCCGAGAGGTGTTAAGAAACGGATGAGGTGTCACTTTGACAGGAATGCCTTGAAGACTAGTGAGGTGCAGAAGAGTGTTACTCTGAGAAACACTGCAAGTTTGGACAAGCAGGTCCCCAGAGCGAAGCTTCCTCACAGACTTCAAGGAGCCAACCGCAGCGTCCAAAGCTTTAGAAATGAAAAAGGGAGATCTGGTGGACAGTCTCTCATTCGGATCGATGGATTCCACAACTAAGTGTGTAGCATGCGTATTCACAGCAATCGAGGGGAGACGACGCTTCGGAGCTACTGGTACAGCTGCCGAAGAAGAGGTTCCACGTTCTTGGTCCAGGTCATGATCTAAAGATCGTTTAAGGTTATGGGACTTATTTGGTTGAGAAGATGAAGGAGAGTCGTTGTCAACTAGAGGTGGGTTAGTCTCTAGCCTCCCGTTTACAGCGAAGCCGGGGTCGAAGAGGAGTATTGGTACACAGGAGGCACTTCTCCGGTCTCCTGCAACCTCGGCCGCCAGACATCCCATTTCCGCCTCACGGGTTTCCGCACGCGGCAAACATGCAGGTAGGTCTAGCACCCAAACCAGCTAAAAGGGAAAAAGTAATCCGAGGAAGACAAAAACCTGGAGTGGAACCTAAACGGAATCTCAGCAACCTACGAACTGAGCTGTTAATATAAACAGTTAGTAGTGGAAGGTGACAAAACCACAAAGACCAGGGTGTTAGTACATAGCGTGGTAGCGATTAGGTAGAGTATACAACACGGGCAACTGGCCAGTGCAGAAAATAAATAAAAACGAAAAAGCGAGACACAAGACCAGCTCGGGATCGTTTGGCCGCGACTCCCCAACAGCTGGATGAACAGCCGTCCCTGCAAATTCCAACAGCACCGAAAAAAAAAACAAGCGGTGGCATGACATCAGATGTTGACCAGTCACAAGGTCAGCTCGGGCCGTGGGGGCGCTGCTCCCCAAATAACTGGAAAACCAGTTATCCCCGTGCGGGGTTCCATTTTTGGCGGACAGCAGTGTATATGCCAAGGTTACATCTCGAGTAACCACATTGGAAAGAATGTGTCTTAGTGCGCCTCAAATATCCATAACAGATCTTATCACATTTTGACAATTTGGTCCCGATGATCCTAGATTAATTTGTGTGGAACCCACTTTGCACACAATTTCTTATATCTTAAGTCATGAATATTGTTTTCACAACACTATGACTACAATGCAGTGCATCGCAGATCTTCCGAATGGTCACACGTTGATTGCTCCGAATGAGTTTAACTTGCAGTTAGTTCTAGCCGAAGACTGCAAAATTGAAGCCCTTTTGCTTCGTTGTTTATAGTCCACTGAGATTTCTCCTATTTGAAGCTCTTTCATCCGATATCTTCTGACATCACTGATGTCGATTGTGGCATTTCTGTAAACATTTTTTTTTAAAAAGCTTCTATAGATATGGATAGTCTTGCACAACTTTCCGTTTCAAAAACTCAATACCAGCTCTTTATTGCAGGCGAACATCCATACATTGCGTTGACAAATCTCAAAACAAAAATGAGTTTAGGGTGTTAACAATTTTATTCCCGGAACGGTCAGATAGTGTCGCCCTTGTGACTATCTGGGCAGAATCACGTGCTATTGAGTGTCTGGACATGTTTCGGGTAGTGCATGCGTTAATCGCAGACTTGTAGAGCCATTCGTGAGTGAGCAGTTGCGAAAACAATGCAAGTGTGTGTGTGTGTGTGTGTGTGTGTGTTTTTGAGGTAAAAAATGAGTGATAGAATTTAGAACAGCGCATTAACATAACATTCTGTGTAAAGATCGGTAAAAGTGCTACTGAAACATTAGAGCTATTGAAAGTGGCGTATGCTGAAGATGTTTCTGAAAAAGTCAAATGTCTTTGAGTGGCATAAGAGCCGAAAAAAGCACGCATGTCACGCTTGCAGTTCAAGACCATTCTTGTGGGTTTTTTCAATCACAAGGAAACAGTTCATCACGAATTCATTGAAAAGAGACAAACGGTCAATCAACGATGCTATTTAGAGGTGTTGAAAAGGTTACGGATTCTGTTCGAAGAAAAAGAGCTGAATTGTGGCCTGACAATGCACCAAGCTATGATACGCTCAGTGTTCGCGACTTCCAGGCAAAGAAAGCAATTGCTAAATTGAATCATCCACCCTATTCACCTGACTTAGCCTCTTGTTATTTCTGACTCTTCCCCAACATAAAATCCAGCGTAACGTGACAAAGGAACTCAAGAGTATTGCAGAAACATTGTTCCAGGTGTGTTTTCAGCAATAGCAACAGCTTCTAACTAAGTGCATAGCTGTGGAAGGGGATTTTTTCGAAGGTGACAGCAATCGCTAGTGCCCAGGTACGCACACATTTCTTCTACAGGTGCATTTCGAGAATTTAATTTTTGCACCTCATACATTTTACTCAGAAGGCCAATCTAGATTCGTGTAAACTTTCATGTAAATATTTCCAAAATTATCGGACTTCTGAGCAAAAAGACATTGCTTTACCTGCATCAGATTAAGTAGAGAAAACTAACAGGTTTTATGATGTTATCAAAGCGCTGCTCCGTAAAGGAGAAAGGGAAGGACGTAGACATTTATGTCAGCAGAGGCAAGAATAAAATATAGACGCTACTCTTCCATGCGACACCAGCACCAAAACAGAAAACGGAAGGAAAAGACTATCAAATAACAGGCGGAAGCCATTATTTTAGTGAAATCAAACAAAATACTGTACACGCGATACGAGGAAGCACATGACGTCAATCACGTAATAGCGACTATTTCGAATTTTAATGAAAGAGCTAAGCTTTATGAAACCAAAATCTTTTCCATTGAAATATCCAGACAGCATTTATCCTCCTCGTAACACTTTGTGCTCCTTTCTCACCTGACATCGCAGGTGTAAGTCCAAAGCAGCATGACGGTTACAACTGAACTTTTATTCAAATGGCAGCAAATTACACGACCATGCCAAAGGTATCTGGACAACGTTTCTTAAATAAACGATGTCCGTCCCGAGCTAATTATGCCCGAATGAATGTTATGCTTGTATAGAAAGTTCTCAAGGTACCAGATACCAGTAGTAACTAATACATTGTGCAACTCTGAGATTACAGTACCCAGTTGCTGTAGCTCAATTCAAACTAAACTCACGGACAAAAATACTAACTTATAGCACCGAATGCTACATCAGTCTAAATGGTACGAAGTTAGACCAGATAATTAAGTTAGTCTATTTATGAGGCATATTTAGTCCTTTAAGTGGCCGATATATAAGAACCAAATGGACATCATTTTGGTTCAGGTACATTAAAATGTTCAATGCACCTGAACTGAAGTAAATTTTCAAAGTATTGTTTAAGGTAAATTTTTTGCGATCCTCAAACAGAAATGTTCCCAATGCGACGGGAATTACCGAAAATCTACAGTAAGACAACTCCTTTTCCCCCTCTCATCACAAGAGTACCGACCATAAATCTGTCACTTGTGATAAGCACTATTTTTTTGTTTTTATTCTTTACTCTGTGACCCAAAGCATGATGGGAAAGGGTTTTCCCTCGAACATCGAGGTTATGCCAGTATCATAAGCGCTCCCTTCTAGTTCTTTATTCTCTTCTATATGACACAAGGCATGATGGGAAAGGGCTTTTCCCTCTGACACCCACGTCATGCCACTGGGTAAAAATCTCAAAAAGTACCAGCCATAAACCATCTCAAGAATACCGACCATAAATCTGTCACTTGTGATAAGCACTATTTTCTTGTTTTTATTCTTTACTCTGTGACCCAAAGCATGATGGGAAAGGGGTTTCCCTCGAACATCGAGGTTATGCCAGTATCATAAGCGCTCCCTTCTAGTTCTTTATTCTCTTCTATATGACACAAGGCATGATGGGAAAGGGCTTTTCCCTCTGACACCCACGTCATGCCACTGGGTAAAAATCTCAGAGTACCAGCCATAAACCATCTCAAGAATACCGACCATTAACCATCTCAAGAGTACCGACTATAAACCTTTCACTGGTGTGATAAGCGCTCCCTTCTAATTCTTTATTCTCGTCTCCATGACCCAAAGCATGATGGGAAAAAGCTTTTCCCTCTGACACCAACATCATGCCACTGTGATAAGCGCTTTGTTCTAGTTCTTTATTCTCTGTTCAATGACACTCGGCATGATGGGAACGGGCTTTTCTCTCTGCCACCAACGTTATGCCACTCACAGTGGTCCCAAATTCGAATCTAGCGAAACAAAATTCCACTCATCTTCTAAGAAATAGTTGCACTGAAAAGGACGTGTCGGATTGCAATGCTATTTGGGAGGTAGGTAAAGGATACCAGGAATAATAAATGATTAAATATTGGGACTGATATGAGCAATATTTATTGAGCTACACACCAAAAAGGAGTGTCTCTCAGTATGGCGTCGGGACGCCATGTTTGCTCACACAGCATACCAGACGTCTCGGCATGGAGTTGTGCACGTCTCTAATAGTGTCCTGCGATAAGCCATCCCATGCAGCTTGAATCTTCTCACACAGTTTCTGCAGACTTTGAGGTAGGGGTAGAATGTGGATAGCGCGTCCAATAGCATCCCACATATTTTCAGTCGGCGATAGGTTTGGCGATGCGGCTGGCCATGGCGGAGTGCCAGTGCTTTTAAGGCGTGATCACGAGACAGCAGTAGTATGCGGACGAGCGTTGTCCTGTTGGAAAATTGCACCGGAGTGAAATCTCAGAAAAGGTAGCGCCACTGGTTGCAGAACCTCATTAACATAACTTTGGGTTGTCAAAGTGTCTGCAATGAACACGAATTGTGATCTGGCATAGTAGGCAATTGCACCCCACACTATAACACCAGGCCTTCTGGACGTGTGACGCTTGACAACAAACCGTTCATCTTGGCGCCGACCACGGTGCCTCCACACACGGATTCGGTGGTCGTCTCCTCCAAGACAAAAGCGGGACTCATCACTGAAGATCCCCCTCTGCCATTCTGCGCGCTCCATCACAGTCTGGCATGACACCATTGCAGTCTTTGGCGACGATGCAATGGTGTTACGGGCAGCCGTCGTAACGGTCTGCGTGCATGTAGTCCTACGTCGTGCAGGCGTCTGCCAATGACGCTGGAACTAATCGGACGATGCATGGAGGGCACCGCTGCTCGCCGAATATCCGCAATCGTGGTTATTGAGTCACTCCGCTCATTTGGGACAACCCGTCGGTCCTCTCCGTAATTCTTCTAGGTCTCCCAGACCCTTTCTACCGCTGCTGCGTGCCTTGTTCTATCAACTGCTGCCAACAGCGTGCTATGGTGATATCTGCACGACCTGCATGGCGCAAAATGCGGTGATAAGAATATTCTGCTTCCTGAAGCCCGACGATGCGGCCTTTCTCAAACACCTCCAACTGCTTGAATTGCTTCCGAACTTTTCTCCGAGTCATACTTCACTTGCAAATGATGCAACCAACAACAGCACGTGTCAGAATGACAAGCACGCGCAACGGGACGACCTCATATAGCCGGTCATGCACGGCGCTACGACCCTTCTTTTGTTGCGTCATATGTGCGGCCGAGCGTGATATTTGAATCACTTGCATGTCTCACGATGTCAAACTTACCCACCAATTTTCATTCCTGTCGGTTGGGTTGCTTCTTTCTGTAACCGGGGCTTCCATATTTATCAGAAGCGAAATTCAGTAGCCATTTTTAGAGATAGTGAATTGTAGTCATTTTATTTCAATTCCCGCCATTTTGATGGGCTGGGAAGCGAACAGGCAAAGTACCTCTTTTTCCACGCGTCGCAGCTGAGGGGGTGATAGATTATTAGTTTCGTCGATGTGAGAAGAATGAAACTGGACATTATTCCTTTTCCGCCGTCCAAAGCAGCACGATGAAGAAGGGGCCAGCGAGCCAATTAATGAATCTTGCGTTTTTTGAAGAGGAGGCATCTTAGGGTGTGACTTTGCTTAGGAGAAATTCGTCGGACTTCACACGGGGGAGAGTTTTCGTTCGGGGGTCGGCTATCGGAGCAAGAAAGGGCAGAGGGAACTCGGTGGGAGAAAGTTGACGAGGCAGGAGATCTTTAGCGGGGGTGCCAGTATCGTCGGGACAAAGGGAAGTAGGAAGGAATGAGGCCGATGATGAGAGAGACGGAAGGAGAGTATGAGGGGTTAATATGTAGAAAGAACGGAGATCAGCACAAGGCTTAATGACATTCCCCGTAACATCTGAATAAAAGTCTTCCTCACTGCAAAATTTAGCCTCAGTCAATTCACTTTTCTATGCTTTGTATTGTATTTATCTGCTCCAGGTGGGAGAATTGCGGATTATACCACCGATACAGAACTTACTGCACAGAAAGCATCAAACGAACCCTCCACACAGGGCACTGTAATAGAACTCAGCACCAAGCCCTGTAACACTTCTGGGTGCCACTATTTTTTGACGATGAGTGGATTTGTAACTTGAAACTGATATATCTTGTAGGATAAACAAAGAAAATCTCCAAAATAGTGAAAGTGCACGTCTATTGTTTTATTAAAATGATTAGTCATGATGACAGATAAAACAATCAATACTTTTAACCATTCAGAAAAAATTGCACGTCTCAGTTTATATCATTTAAGAACAAATGCAATACATCATAAGAAATTCATAAAACAATACAATATAATATAATAATACCATGACATAATACGGTTTAATGATACATTACTAATTAAAACATTACTTTCTTATAAAGTTATACACACTGAAACACATCGATACACTCACATTTATATATACGAATTAAGTACATAAGCCTGCATACATAAACACATATTATACATAACATATAGTATTATTACCAGATGATCTAATCGCTATCATCAATAGCAGAAATTTCTAGTTCATAATTTCCCTCCGTATCGTCATCAACAAAAGAAGATTCTTCTTCTTCATCAACATTTTTGTCATATTCCTCATCTTCTACAGGTGCTATATTTTCCTCCTCCCATTCGTCTTTGTTGCTTTTAATTAAATGTGGTTCTTTCAGGAGCTGTCGGACTTCCATAAAGTAGATTTCTTCTTTCTGAGGTATGTATATTTGAGATGAAAGGATTTGGAGTGATCAGCAGTAGATTTAGAACAAGTTGCATTGTGTCTTTCCGTGAAGTTTTCCGTGCGTAGCTTTCACGGATTTTTCTTATGTGCTTATTCCTAGATTATTGGGCTTCTTCGGAAAGCATACCAATCGGTAACATTGCATATTCAATGACCTGTGCTCCATGTATAAGCACCTTATGCAGAGTGACAGGCATATAAATACCATGGATGTAGCTTAAAGAATGTATTTTTTGTATCACGTGCGTAAATTCCGATTGCTCAGCCTACGGATTTAATACCATAAACTTAACTTTTATTCCAAGATTAACGCTGTGATATCGACGTATTAAGATAATATAAATTAAATTTAATGGTTGCCATTACTTAACTATGCTTAAAGAAAATTATTTACTTTTACATGGGGTTTATGCTTTCGGTTTGCGTCGATTTGGTACGGTGTTGATCTGGTTCTGCTTTCGATAAAGATTAAGTTCTAGCTGCTGGTTTTTTTATTGTTTATCACTTAGAAAGGAAGATAAATATCAGAAAAAGGAGAAAGAAGTGCATGTTGCGGTTTAAAATGCCCTTATAGCCCATAAATGTCTCTATAATATACTTATATTTTTATGGATATTCTCGGACAAGCTTTTTTTAAGTCTGTTTAAATTATTTGAAAAAATTAATAATTAAATATTTTCCCCATAAAAAATACAAGTTAATAGCATGGATACACAGTTCTTAGTATATGTATAATTAAAATACCAAAAGCATTTTTATCCAGTAGGAAAAATGCTTCCACTATGTTCACCCTCGCTTGCAGCCACTAACTAATCTTACAGAGACATGAAACTTCTGACGCCAGGCGCAAGGTCTGTGATCTTAACATTCAACTTTGAGGCTCTGCCACGCAGTCATATATTAGATTACATTTCTTTAAAGGTTGAATCATTATAGGGCAATATATTTACAATATTACTAAACTATTTTTACTTATTTTTTCAGGAGTGACCAAAATGACATTTATCCCGCTAGATTCGCGTTTGGGACCACTGTGCATTGGGTAGAAATCTCAAAGAGTACCCACGTAAATCATCTGAAAAGTACCGATTATAAACCTGCCACTAGTGATAAGCGCTCCTTTTTAGTTCTTTATTCTCTCCTCTGTAACCCAAGACATTCCCCTCTGACACCAACGTCATTCCTCTAGGTAGAAATCTCTACCGACCATAAACTTGTCACGGGTACACGAGATAGGCAATTAGTCCCATGCGCATCACACAACAATTAAACTGTGTCAGATGCAGTTTTACCGATTTATAAACAGAACTGGACATTTGCTCTCTGCTCCATGACAGAGCTGTGACAATGTTTTTACACCGAATGACGTCATGCAGAGCGTAAATAATCATCTGCGCAGTTCTCACGCAAACGCTGTTGCCAGCGCATTGCTGATGAATGATTTATCAAAACACCATGCCTTCCCGACCCGTGTGTTTTACCGGGATTTAAAAAGAAATCAGTCTCATTCTTTTATTGCCGCACTGTGTTCATTTGCATTTCCTTATTACGAATTAGCCAAATGTAAAGAAATGCTCTGTATGATATATATTTATTGCATTTTTAAAGCTTTTTCTTGTTTAACCTTTAACTACTGAGGAGATGTAGATTTGCATTGATACTCTACTTACTAAGGTCTTAAGACACCAAATGAGTGATTATGCACCTTAGGCTTGTCTTAAAATGACAAATGAAATCG
This sequence comes from Macrothele yani, assembly GCA_039090855.1. Classification (NCBI taxonomy): domain Eukaryota; kingdom Metazoa; phylum Arthropoda; class Arachnida; order Araneae; family Macrothelidae; genus Macrothele; species Macrothele yani. The sequence goes on along the minus strand of CM076996.1, from coordinate 20,970,832 downwards.
AAATGAGAAATCAAAAATTTATTTTTGTAATCATACAGGCATATAAATTTTTGTAAAATAGTGACTGAACTACATTTTAAGAAATGTGTGCTCTTCGGTCCGAGAAACCTTACCAGAGTACTTAATAGTTAAACATTTTTATGATGATTTTTATCGCTTTGAAACAGGATCAACATAAAATAGCTACCATTTTCATTATTAATTGTAAAATTACAGCTTTTTTCTTTTACCGTGTGACTCACAACATTTCCTTTTTTATAGGTCATCAACGTAATTATATTTTTAAATCCTCAATAAATTAACTAGCAGTGTCTATTCTTTTATTTTAACAGTTAGCATTCGTGGGGATTTTGCAAGACATCTGTTTGAATAAATTAACATGCAGAAAAAAATTCGGCAACTTCAGTTCAGTGATAAATAATCTTTTTTTAACGATATCATGATCGCAAGTAAAACGAGTGCCTTTCTTTTTTGTGAGGGCATTTTCTTTGGCATTGTTCTGTGATCATCTAATAAGAAACTCAGAATTCTTGAAGAATACACGATTTTGCAAGAGATAAAGAAAAAATAAAATTGAACAACACACTTGGACTAAGACACGAATCCTATATAACGTCGGCCGTAGTACGAGAAACAACGTAATAATATCATGGAAAACAACATCAACAAAAATATTTCTTGTGTTCTCTGTGATAATTTAATTTCCAGTTATCACGCATTCCTTTGTGGATAAACCATCTATGCGACTGGGACAGCGGCACTTTCCTCGGAGGGCATAAATTTCCTCTCAAAGCAAATAATGGTAGCAACGAGGGTGGAAATGTTCTTTGAGATATACAAGATTCACTATGAAGTTACAATTCAGAGAGAAAGCGATTTTTTTGAAATAGACATAGAATGTGATTACATTAATTTCGCAGCAAACACATACGAGCTGAATATAGTAGTCACTACAATGACAGTACCACTCTTTACCTGATGATTTTAGCCTCATGGGAAATCATTTCTGATTTATAAATCAAATATCATTTTGCCCTGATTTAAAAGGAAAGAAAAACAGTCTGAGCGATCCTATGATTTCTCCAGGTAGTAAGGCTTCAAGGAGATTGAGTATTATATCAAAATCTCAAGAAAAGTAGAAGTAGCATGCAGTCATGAATTTGCAAGATGTATACAGTAGTTCCGAGCATTAATATATAAGGTGTGTGGAAAGGTTCTACCCGTTTTTCATGATGCAAATTCCAAGTAAAAAATTTCAGTGACAAGTACAATAACAGATGGCGTGTGTAATGGCCAAAATGCTTCGAGGAGTAGGCTATAAAATGGCACCAAGTATGCAGGTGCATCTCTTTCGTAAAGAAGCCACACAACGATTAACGTGCCGAACGATAATGATCACATTAGGCATCGTTTGTTTTATGAGTTCGATAAAGACAACAATGCAACTGAAGCCTACCGCAACATTTGTGAAATGTAGGGCGAGGATGATGTAGACCAAAGCACATGTCGCCGTTGGTTCCGGAAATTCCATGAAGGAGAGAGAATCTGCAGAGAACAACCAAGTTCTGGACGTCCATCAGAGATTTATGAAGAAGATCTCAACCAAGCCATAAAAAATGGCCAACATCTAACCGTTGAAGAGTTATCAGAAACGTTTTTCGTACACAGAGCAACAGTAGAAAGAAGGATGCATACGGTTGGGTTTATCACAACGCTCAACCTTTCTTGGAACGATTAGTTACGCGTGATAAAAAGGGGTTACTTCGCAGAGATGTAAAGCGTCAATTGACTGTATTCCGGGTTTTCCGTACACAGAACAACAGTTGAAATATGGATGCATACGCTTGGGTTTATCACAACGTTCAACCTTTCTTGGAGCGATTAGGCGCGGGTGATGAAAATGGGGTCATCGAATTCAAGAGGAGAACTGCATCCGAGAAAGGTCTTGTTAAGTGTATGGCAGGATGTAAAGGGGGTAATCCACCGGAAGCTGCTTGCACCTAAACGGTAAATGCTGACCTGTACTACCAGCAGTTGGAAAGGCTGAAAGAAAAGTTGGAATCTAAGCTACCAGCACTGGTTAATCTCAAAAGCGTCATCTTGCAACATGACAGCGCAGGACCCCATACAGCTTTAGCCACTCATAGAAAATTACTGGACATACCTCACTCCCCGTATTACCCAAACCTTGCACCTACGGACTACCATATTTTTCGATCTATTAAGAACAACTCCGCTGAAAAAAACTTCGATGAAGTTGAAGATGTTGGAACTGCATTGCAAACGTTTTTCGACTCCAAAATAGAAGAGTTCCACAGCATGACAATTCAGTTACTACTATTAAAAGATGGCAAGAGGTCGTAGATAATGATGGCAATAATGTAAAAGAACAAATATATCATTTATTAAAAAAAGTTTATCTGCTTTACTAAAAAAACGTGTAGAACGTTTGCACACACATATTATAATTTGTTGAACAGCTTTCTTTGACCATTCAGATAAAACGAAACGATTGGTTATACTGCTCTATTGCAGCAGGCATAGACTTAACAAACATCGGGTTGTCCGGAAAATCCTGATCATTTTTTTTATGCGAATTAAAACAACTGCAATGAGTCTAAGAAGATACTTTTTTCCCTCAAAGTTCTGTCCATTTTTTTCCACGACTTTAGTCCATCTTTCGGGAAGTTCTAGAATACCATCCATGTAGAACGTGTTTGGCTTGGAGGCAAAAAAATTCATCCATGTCTTTCTTGACAGCGTTGAGATCATCGGATGATTTTCCATTTAAAGGATTTTGAAGAGACCTAAACAAATGGAAGTCGGAGGGTGCAGTGTCCGGGAAATAAGGTGGGTGGGTTAACACATCCTAGCCCATGACGTGCATGAAACTTTCCGAGGATGACCAAAGGAACGCGCGGCCGGGCGTTGTCGGTTCAATTGTTTCAACAAGCTGCAGTAGTACACATCCGAATTGATCGTCTGATTGTATTGGTGGAGCTCATATTAAATAATGTCGTTGCAATCCCACCAAACAAAAAGCATAACGCACTACCTTGTCGTAGACTATCCATTTTCAACTCCTGGCACTAAACAAGAAAAAAGCTTTTTCTCTTTTCAAAAATTGGTCTCTGTTGTTGCGTTAGGAGCATATAGCATATGGAGTACTGGTCCATGCAATTTTTCTATGACAGCGGTGTGGGACCCAAACATAACGAGAAGTGTGAAGCTTAAGCCCAGCTTCACTAAGTGTCCATGAACAGTACGTTTCGGCATTTTCACAGTCTCTGCTAACTCCCGATTCGTTAATTTTAGGTTACACTCAATTTCTGTCTTTATGAGATCGTCGTCCACTGTGGAAGGGTTTTCACGTCGATTTCCGTCGTCTAAACGAAAAATTCGGGCTTTGAACTTCGCAAACCACCTCCAAACCGTTGATTCACCAATAGCACTCTCTCCATACACTCCACAAATGTTTTTACACGGCTGTAGAGCGTTTCCCCCATTTTTTAAAATTATCACGTGCCGAAAATGCCAACCATCTTTAACACGTACTAAACAAACACAATTTCCACTTATCATCAATCACACATGGCGGAACGCCGCATTTGCCACCCCGGTGGCGGAGTGATATAAGCGATGGCCTCTGATCGTTCGTCCGTAAGGGGTCCGGGTTCGAATCCCGGTAATTTATGGATGTCGTGTTTGTCTTACGGCACTGGCTCTCTACCTTCCCTGGAACCAGCGACCCTAAATTAGGGGCAGGCGACTGCTTATAGCCCATTGAGTTGCTCACGGTGGTCGTTAAACCTCCAATAAAAACTTTTTCATTGTTACCAACATCTCGCGAGTTTTCATAAAGTACGACTGCATACGTTGCGCTCAACCATACACCTGTCACAAACGCTGAGAACGTTCTGGACAACCCAATATTTCAGCTGCAAGAACAATATTTATAAACAAAAACCAAAAGTTCGTTATTTGGTCACCACTTTCTGGTCGCTTGGCTGAGGTTATCATGCAAGAAGCTAAAATAAAATCATGCATGAAGCTAACTAAAATTCACCTTCTCTGTGTAGGTGCTACGATAGCGGCTTTACAACATTCTGGCATGTGGAAGAAATTATGAAATTCGTAAAAAGTTCTGCTCTGTGTTACATAAACCTCCAAATAAATTTCCTTTCGAGTTTCAGTGTTCTTATGTAAATTCGCTTTCTTCTCGTTAACACGTTTCTAATGAACGACACATTACTTCCCGGAAAAGCTGTTTTCAGTTTAGCATCACTGACAGTGAGTCGATGCACGGTGAAATGTAAACACTGAATGTACACGGTAGAGTCACATTATTGTTACCACCAGCTAATATCCAGAGTAACCGCCGTCTACAGCGCGGACAACTGCTAGACGGGCTGGGAGTGACTCAATGAGGTGCTGGAAGCCGTTCACAGATATTTCAAGCCATGCTGACTGCAGTGCATCTGACAGCTGCTAGAGGGTGCGTGGTGGAAGATCCATATAGCCAACAACACGATCGCGGTGGTCCCACAGATGCTCAATTGGGTTTAAGTTTGGGGAATTAGGGGGCCAGGGAAGTACATTGAAATCAGCATCGTGCTCTTCCTACCACTCTCGAACATTTCTAGTTGTGTGACACGTCACACTGTGGTGCTGAAAGATCCCATCCGCCCCAGGGAAGACAATCAGCATGTATGGGTGTACGTGGTCTGCAAGGATGGATTCATAACGAATTGGGTCCATAGTGCCTTCCACAGGTATGAGTGGACCCAGAGAATGCCATGAAAACATTCCCCAGACCATAACACTGCCCCCACCACCTTGTGTTCTTCCAGCATTGGTTGAAGAGTGTTTGTTCTCCGCTGTTTCTCGCCTTATACACCAACTACCATCAGCTCCACGAAGCAGAAAACGTGACTCATCGGAGAAGGCAATACTTTGCCAATCAGCGGAGGTACAATTCCGATACTGCAGTGCAAACGTAAGCCTTTTCTGCCGATGCACCTTCGTTAGCATAGGTGCAGTGACCATCCGTCTGCATCGGAGCCCCATACGCAGCAGGGTTCGCTGAACTGTCGTTTTAGAAACACTTGCGGTAGCCCCTGGTTCATTCGGCCAGTGCGTTGCTCCACTTTAGCGTGTCAATCGGTCCTCATGCATCTTCGCAGCCGACTTTCACCTCTCACATCAGTGGCACGTGGTTCTCCGCAGTTTGCACGTTGCTTATTCGCAATGGTGCCATTTCTCCAGTCTGATACACTTTAACCACAGCAGCACGCGAACAGTTCACAAAATGCGCTGTTTCAGAAATACTTCCACCCTTGGCCCGAAAGCCGATAATCATCCCTTTTTGCAAATCTGGTATATCCTTTTATCCATGTCAGCAACGAGTGATATGTTTTCAGAATGCCAACACCACACCTTATATACCCTCCAAGCCAGCTCACGACACGTGCTTTCTTTCATTGGCTACGCGCTGTTGACGCCTAAAGTAAGAGGTGGTCACAATAATGTGATTTGACTGTGTATATGAGAAGTTTGTTAGATAAAATTATATCGGAGAGATCTGTTACGAGTACGCATAGTTGTTGAACGAAAGCCACACTGAGTCATGACAAATTAATTATATGTGTGCGAGCGTACTGTGATTATTATGGAATACATCAGTAATGTTTATTCACAATTAAATAGTTTATTTTGGGATCCTCTGTAGTTTTGCTGAGCGTTTGACTCGGCTTCAACGACAGATGGAGCGTAAACATTTAAATCATTGTGACATCATCAGCGTTCTGGCGGGCACGGATTTTGGTGATTTGTTTCCAAGCGCTTGAAAGAAATGGAGTCGATGTCGTGTCATTGACAAGCCGTGAAGAGTTGAGATATATGTAGAAAACTTCCAATTTATTAAGCTCGATAATTGAATAAGATTTATCAATAACTTTAGTGTTTTCAAACCAAAATGCATGGTTATTTTTGTGACAATGTTGGGATATAGGCGACTGCTTCAGTTCACAATTCAGTACGTAAGCCTTGTGTTCTTTCACACAGAAAATTAAAGCTGTGCGGAATCTATACTATATATGAAAGTATATGTGTGTGTGTGTGTGTGTGTGTGTGTGTGTTTGTTCACGGAGTTCAGTATTCTACAATAAAAGCCACAGTTGAAGTACGGTAGAAACAACAAAGGGTGAGTCGAAGGTTTTGCAATATTTGGATCACTTTATGTCTTCATACGTACCTTTGCGATGAAAGCTTACTAGCATTCAAAGTACAGGCCATCATGTTGCACCATCTTCAGACATCTATCTGACAGTTCTTTGATTCTGCAGCGGTAACAGTTCTTGTCTTACAAGGCGAAGAACTCCTTCATCCCAGCTGCCACCTCCTTCTGGTTGTTGAAGTGCCGCCCGCGAAAGAAGGGGGCCATGGACCGGAACAAATAATAATTCGACGGGGCAAGGTCCGGACTATATCTTGGGTGTGGCATCCGTTCGATGCCCTCAAGTTCCTGGAGTTTTGCCAGGGTCGTTCGCGCGATATGAGGCCGAGCGTTGCCCTGCTGTAAGAGAGCACGCTTTCTGTTCACCAGTGCCGGGTACTTCTCCTCCAAAACGGCATACATCCTCTCCAGCTGTTCAGAGTAGAGGTTGACGTTGATGGTGCGACCGTCTCGAACAAATTCGTAAGGGATTATCCACTCGAAATTCCACCAAACGCAGAGCATCTCCTTGTGCTCGAATCGCCCACGTTTGGCAACAGGTTCACGAAGCTGGCCCGGACTTAATAACTGCTGTTTTGTGTTAGGATTAGGGAAACAGACCCACCTATTACCGCACGTAACAATTCTCTTGATGAAACTTACATCGCGCTGGTTTTTTAGGAGTTTCGTGCACACTTCCACTCGGCGGTCTGCTTCAGCTGGCGTCAGTTCGTGAGGGACAATGCGGCAGCTCCTGTAGACCTTGCCAAGGTCCTGAAGGTTAGGAACTACGGTGTTCGGTGATATGCCCAGCTCACCTGATATTCTCTGAGTGCTCTACGGCAAGGCGCACGGCCTCCGAATCCACAGTTGGCGGCCTACCTGACCTTGGCTGATCGTCGAGGTTTATGTCACGTAGCGAAATTTCTTGAACCATCTGGTTGCGGTGCTATGGTCCACAGAACCTTCCCCTTTCGCATGGCAAATGTTTCGTGTTGCTTGAGCAGTGTTATAGTCGAGTTCAAACTCGTAAAGCAAAAGTTCCCTAACTAGATTATTGTGGCTGTTCATCTTTTAGGCGTCCCAACCACTGAGAGAACGACGACAAGCAATGTTATTAACAGCAACGACTACCACTTTATATCCCTTTCGACTGACTGTAGTGCGCGACTTGAACGAGTTTAAACACGTGATATACCCGCCGCAGCACATGCGTTTATGCAAATATTGCAAAACTTTCGATTCACCCTGTGTAATAAAAAGTTTCCCGTACATTCTGATTTCCAACAAGCAAGGCTTTATTGAATACAAGGTATTTAGACTCGGTACACATATCCCCCATCAATTACACCTGATTCCTACCACCATCTGATATATACCTAATTGCAACGTTTCGTGCTAAGTATATAGAACATTTGCACACTCTTCTAATGATCAAAATCTCAAAAAAAAAGTTCAATGAATTTACAGCTAAAGAAAATTGATATACACTTTAAGGAAGTGCCTACGCTATATTGCAACCTTTTCTTAGCCAGCAGATTCACGGAATTTTCTCCTATAAAGTATGTTTTGGGCATGCTGTGACGTCAAGTTTGGCTATCCTGGAATATAAGGGATCTTGTGCATCAATTGCAGGATTCTTGGCACAATTGTCACGGGTCAATATCAGAGTTTCCTTTGACTCCATGCACGCCGTATATTAATAGAATATTCACTGATAAATTGGCAAGATATTCAACTATCTAAGGTACTCAGCACTAATCCACACAAAATCAAATTGTACAGCATAACACATTTAACGCTTTAACTATGGAAATGCATGTAATGTCATCACTTATTCACACTTTTTTGTGAGGATTCATACAGCATCAGTTTGTGTGGAATTCGGAGTAGCTACGATGAACTAAACAATTGATTGAAGAAATTTTCAGATACTTTATATACATAACTCATTAAAAGTAGCTCCTGTTGATTCATTCGTATTATGCTCTGTGACACTAAAATTGCAGCACCCTTAAGGAACAGGAATGCAGATGATGTACTTAGAGTAATGTCACCCAAACAGATATGGAACACAGGATCAATGAACACTTTTATGGACACAAATCGATTATTATAGTACTATGAACATATCAATATAATGTGAAACCACTTCGGTTGCAGATATATTCATCTAAGAGTCTCGACATGGAGTTGTAGAATTGTCGAATTGCCTCTTGTGGTGTTTCCCACCAAGCCTATCCTGAAGAACAGCCGTCGTCTGGATGTCGGTGGATCTGTAGATGGAGTCCATTCATGGCCCACGTGTGCTTGCTTAGGGAAGATCTTGGAAACTGGCTGGACAAAGCTGTACGCCCGCACCACGATGACATTCAGAGGATACCCCATGTAGGTCTGCGTTATCATGATCAGAAATGGCGTCAGTCACCCCATTAAAACAAGGTGAGAGAGATGGGTTCCAGAATCCGTACGACATAGGGGCAAGGCAGTCGCACCACTGTTGACGAATATGAACCGTGGAAGACATCCTAGCTGATCGCTCCCTATACTATAACACCAGCAGTTTGGGCAGTATAGTCTTCCATAACAACTCTAGGTTCTGTGCGTTCACCACGTTGTCGTCACACGTATATGAACTGATCATCAGGTCCCAACCTAAGCAGAAGTTGGAATAATCGCTGAAGACCACTTGACGCCATTCTGTTTCGCAGGTAGCCCGTACGCAGCACCATTCCAGACGACGCTGACGGTAGACAGCGGTCAGTAGCAGTTGCTGCAATGGCAGATATGCACGGAGGCCTCCTTCTACCGTGCAGTGTCTCAACGGGAGATAGGGCTGTAAGTGCGGTATGAAGTTTTCAACGGAAAAGGCTATCCTCCCGTTCTGTCCGTCCTGTTTGCCTACCAATTTGACAGGTACTAGGACCTTCCTTGAGCCAGTTTTTCCAAAATCAGTGCATTGTGCTATCGGCACGGCTCACACGTTCCTCTACACGACGAAGACACCATGCCGCACTCTTGAAGACCAATGATACATCCCCTGTGAAAGTAGCTAAGTTTCTGATATCTGTGCCAAACAGGACGTCTTGACATTCTTGATTATTTTCTTCCAATCTGAAATCAGTCCCTTCGAAAAGAGTGCTAACTACCTCACACATGCGCTGCTTCGAACCCCAAGAACTCTGTGTCTATATCAGCCAAAGCTTCGTCTTGAATAGTTTCGTATTTGTATCATTCACATATCTCTAAAAACTCATCCTCCACCCTATTTTCATGTACTTCTAATCACTCCTGTAATTACAAGATCACAGAGCGTACTGTATACATTAAGCATCATTATAACGAGACCAGAGCATCTGTGCAAACGTAGCATAAACTAGTTCGAAAGAAGCGGGGTAAAGCTATACATTTCACCGCAATATGTTGATTATGAATGCATTTTATTTTAAAATGTTTCACATTATATTGTGATTTAGATTTCACTTTGCTGATTGTTCAGCCGCACGATGTCGTGCTGTTTTAGAACAAAGTGCGTCGGTCTTAAATTTTAAGATAGTTATATAATACTACAAAATTCAAATACCAAGATGGAGGCAACATACCAATATCCAGAAGTATCAACAGTTTTTTCTTGCCTGCAAAGCAAATGGATTCCCTAAAATTTAAAAATTCTCGTATTCGCTTACGCCACAGTAGATATAGAAACGTGATAGTTGTTTCTCAGACTACACAACAATACAATATCTCGAAACTAGGGTAAGTATCTTTGCCAGCAGAGCGAACGGTTAGGTGAAAACGTTATACCAGGAAATGCAGCTCTTTATTTGCTTGGAATGTTGCAATACAAAATAGCAAAAATATGTGTTTACCTCATCACAACATGCGAATATCTAAAAAACGTGGAGATAAAAACTTATTATCGACACGGAATGACAATAGCTAACGCTTTGGAAATATATCTGTCTTTCGGTACAGCTCAAGAATATTTGAAATTTGAAAACGTAGTTTCTTTCGTCAGCTCGAAATAAAGAGATTTAAGCAAAATAAATCACAGTATTAATACCTAAGATGCCATATGTTCGGATCTGCAAGGTATCCGAAAGAGGAAACAAGACTATGTTTAAATATTTTAATGGATATACAGGAGTAGGACAAAATAATGTGAACACCATTATGATAGGAGTTAATGTTGCTCGTGTAGGCTACACCAAACAAAATACAAATTCGTGATTATATGTCGTGTATCTTTTCTTTATAAATATTTTCTAGGTTGTTTGCTAGTGTAGTACAAATTGTGTTCAGCTGCGGCTCGAATTACCATACATGGTCGAGTTACTTCCAGCGAGTACTTGGACATTCTAGGTGATCAGGGGCATCCTATGGTCCAAATGTTGTTTCCAAACAATGATGGCATTTTTTAAGATGATAATATGCCCATACATACAGCCAAAACTGTTCAGTCTTGGTTTGAAGAGCACCAAGATGAATTTCAGCATCTGTTTCGGCCAGATCATTCACCTGACTTGCATATCATTGAACCATCTGGGCAGTTTTGGAGAGCACAGTGAGAAACATATTCCCTCCTCCAACACCTGTGAAGCAATTAGTAGATGTTCTGATCGATGAATGGTACAACATTCCACTGAAGACTATTCAAAAGCTGTTTGAATCTACTCCAAGAAGGTTGGAAGCTATATTAAAGGTAAATGGTGGTCCAACACCTCAATAATAAAGACATATCGTCCCAGTGGGCATAGTTGATCCCGAGCTTGAGCCTCGGTTGGTTCACAGAAAGAGTGTTTGAACTGAAGCGATATATACAGACTGCATGCCAGCTTTCTGCAACCACTGGCCCTAAATTAGAGTTGGGCAACTCCCAATAGCATGAGATGCTCACGAAGTCATTACATTGAAAAAAGAAGTCGGTTGCAATAGATTTTTTTACACACGTGCAGTGTAGTTAGTTACAAGAAAAGAAGTTCTGAAATGTCACCACTCACCTTATGCAGGAAAACAAACCGTTTTGTTTCAGTAGTCGCAATGGGTTGCTATACGTAAATGTAAAAACACCGGGTCTGCTTCAAGTTCTTGGTAAAACTGAAAGAAAGCAACATAGTGACGTTCAAAACGCTGCAAGAAATTTACAGCGAATAACTTTGTCATCATCACTCCGTTTTGATTGGCGCACTCTCGTGGAAGGGATAAGTATTACCGAAGATCTCGAAAAAAGCTACGCGTACTTGAGAGATTCGATGAACACCGTGAGAAAGGTCGTGAAAGCTGGTCCTGTGCGTAAGTAGTTAAAGAGACGGGCTTTTGGCTAATAGTCCGAGCCTATTCGGGTCCCAGATGAAGCATGGGTGGTGAGCTCGTCCTACGCCACTGATACTCTCCCTTCCATGAAACGATTTCAACCGAATTAAAGACTGGCGACTGATTTAGTCTCCGATGATCACTGAAGTTGTTGAACTCAGAAACAGAAACAAAATCTGTGAACTTTTACAAGATTATCATCTATTAACACTTTGAGTGGCTACTAATCAAACCCGCATGAATGTGAAAAAACCTATACCACAGTGAGCATTTTGCAATATGTTGAATATTCGTAAGACATTTCCTAAGAACATCACAAAGAACCTAATGTGCATGCACTGTCAACCTATCTCTGCCTGTCAACTGACTGATGCTGACAACAACAAAACTGCACGCACTGTACAGAATAAAAACTATTAACAGGTTTTGTTGAATAAGACTTTACGTTAAGGTTTCAACTTTAATTTGAAGCATAACTTATAATAGCTTAGTGACTTTGTAATGTTTTTAAACGGTATTTGTTCTTACGCTATGGGTTTGAAAGTCTGTAGCCGTAAATCATTATATGTATATACACTGCTGGCCACCCAAAATGCAACACAAAGAAGGACAAAATTCAACACCAAGATACAAAAATGAAACGATTGAGCTTAAAGGCCTGTGGGACTTGCGGAACACGCACACATCAATAGTTTGTGTGGCCCCCATGGCTGGCAATAACAGCCGCTACACGCCACGGCATCGAACGAAAGTTACTTTGGATGTGGGCTTGGGTTATGTCGGTCCAGGTTGCTTCCACACGTTGCCATAGTTCATCAGGCGTAGCCACGGGTGGTGGTTGCTGGGCCACTCGGTTGCCAATCAGCTACAAGACGTGTTCGATAGGTGACATATCGGGAGAACAGGCGGGCCACGGCAGCAGTGACACCTGGTGGGCCGTGAAGAATTGTTGCACGATGCGTACCACGTGCAAGAGCACATTGTCCTGTTGAAATGTGGTTGCTGGCAGGTCCTGCAAGTAAGGGAGGAATACAGGCTCCAAAACGTCGGAGATCTAGCGGTGGCTGCTGAGTGTACCGGCGATGCATACCAGAGGGTTGCGTGTGTCATATCCAATTGCGCTCCAAACCATAACGCTAAGCGACAGACCGGTATAGCGAAGCATAATGCAGGCGTCATACAGTCTCTCGCCGCGGTGCCGCCACACGCGCATCCGACCATCCTGGTGTTGCAGGAAGAAGCGGGATTCGTCGGAGAAGGCAATGTCGTGCCATTCCGTAGTCCAGGTGCGGCGTTCAACGGCCCAGTGCCGCCGCACACGCCGTGGTGTAACGCCAATGGTAATCGGAGCAATGGGCGCCGTGCGACAAGTCCCCGCTCCTGCAGACGACGTCGAACGGTGCGTGCTGCCATAGGTTGTTGTGCAACACACCGTAATTCCTGCGCTAACGTTCGTGATGGGGCGGTGCGAGCCGTTAATGCCCGCCGCACAACATGCCGGTCCTCTCGTCTGGTGGTGTGCCGTGGCTGCGGCAATCACTCACGTTGGTCCGTGCGTCCCTCCTGCACCCACCGAATCCATACTCGCCTCACTGTGACTGGCTGTCGTCCCACACGGGCGCCGATGTCTCGGTACGATAAAACGCTGTCGCGATAAGCTACTATTCGTCCTCTGTCGAACTCCGAAACATGCTGGAATGACTGCCGTATTCTGCGATGAGGCATTAGGAAGTTTCCCACGCACAAGTCCGGCAGCACAACACACTTCCACTATTTACACCCAGCCTTCTGTGCACCCTTCTTATAGTGCTTCTCGGCGGCGTGCAGGGCGCACATGATTTGCATATGCGCTGCAATGCTAATCGTTTGCATGTCCTCTCGCGGGCAACGCATGCTGCGAATTTCAGGCCAATCGGATGCTTCCTTCTTGGTGTTGAATTTTTGGTGGCCAGCAGTGTATATATATATAAATTTTTATATATACATTATATAGACAAAAGTCACCGGACACCAATTCAAAAGCAAATGAACGGATCCGCTGCGTTGTTAAGATGCGCGATACAGCTGCAAACGGTATAAAAACAAGCCTGCAGCTGACCGCGATCATATCGCACTGTGAGGTTGCAATGAAAATGTCGCGGTGGGAGATAACTGACTTCGAGAAAGGAAAGATTGTTCGGTGTTATATTAGTGGGTTGTCCATAAGAGAAACCGAGAGGCGTTTAAACATACCCAAGTCAATTGTTTTGGATGTACTGAATAAGTCGAAGACAGATGGCGTACCTGAAGCAGAAAAATGTACCGGCAGACAAACGAAAATCAGTGACAGAGGACGTCATAGTATCAGGAGAGTCGTTGCAGCTAATCGACGGAGTACTGCATAAGACCTCAGTGTACAGATGACTAAAAATAATGGAAATTCAGTATGTCGAACCATTCGCAGAGAACTTCCTTCCATGGGTTACCATGGTCGTGCGGCTGTTCATAAGCCTTTCATCTCCACTCGGAATGCTACTCGTCGTTTAGCATGATGTAAATAACATTTATCGTAGACCGTAAATCAATGGAAACGGGTCCTATGGACTGATGAATCCAGATACACGATCCATCAGTCTGATGGCCGTGTGAGGGTATGGCGGCAGCCAGGGGAACGCTATTTTCCACAGTGTGCTATTCTTACGGTCAAGTTTGAAGCTGGCAGTGTACTCGTGTGGGGGTGTTTTTCGTGGTATGGTCCCGGCACATTGGTTATTGTGGACAAACCTGTTAACCAGCACGCCTACTTCGATATTCTGGACAATTATACCCTACCAACTCTGTGGCAATACTATGGAACCGAGCCTTGTTGGTACCAGCAGGATAATGCACCGAGCCTTGTTGGTACCAGCAGGGTAATGCACCGAGCCTTGTTGGTACCAGCAGGATAATGCACCGAGCCTTGTTGGTACCAGCAGGGTAATGCACCGAGCCTTGTTGGTACCAGCAGGATAATGTACCGAGCCATTAAGCAAGGACTGTTACGGCGTGGTTTGACAATAATTCCGTATCGTGTGTAGACTGGCTAGCACAGAGCCCTGTTCTTAATCTCATAGAGCACCTATGGGATGAATTCCATCATCTGCAGGCTTGTTTATATACCGTTTGCAGCTGTACCGCGCATCTTAACAACGTAGCGGATCCGTTCATTTGCTTTTGAATGGGTGTCCGGTGACCTTTATCAATATAGTGTCATCATCATCATCATCATTGTCAACCATTATCAATCCACTGCTGGACAAAGGTCTCCCCAAGTTCCCTCCACAACGGTCTGTCTTGTGCCAGTCTCCTCCATGTCACTCCCGCATACTTTCGAATTTCATCCACCCATCTTCCATGTGGTCTTCTCCTGGGTCTTTTCCTGTCCTTTGGAATCCAATCTAAAATTTCGGCTGTCCATCGATGGTCTGTTCTTCTGACAGTATGTCCAGCCCATTGCCATTTCAGGGATTTAACTCTGATCATGATGTCTTCCACTCTTGTCATTTATCGGATCCACGTGTTCCTCTTCTTATCTCTCCTGGTTACACCAAGCATGCACCTCTCCATGCTACTTTGAGTTGTATGCAGCCTTTGTATGTCTCTTTTAGCTAAGGTCCACGTCTCTGCACCATACGTAAGCACTGGATCCAATATAGTGTATATATATATATATATGTATGTAGCCTGTAGGCAGCAGGCTCCGGGACCCTTGTCAACCATCCAAGTTGGGCTCGAATTCGAGCGCTGAATGAGACATAGATAGTTTTTTAGTTCTATGACGCTGATTCCGTCCCGTCCTCAAACCAGTGGCTCTAAATTAGGGATAGGAGATTCATTGCAGCCCTAAGTTATCACAGGGGTTGTTAAACTAAAAGCTTACCCCCCCCCCGTTACCTTCTTGTTGTTTTTAATTCTATACATCTTCCCCGACAGTAGTAAAGTGAATCCCAAATAAGAAATTTCGTTATAAAGAAAATGGGTAACTGTGCATTATTGTCAAAACCATTGGTAAAATATGATCGTGCCACATGTTGTCCCATGAGTGACTCACAAGTATGTTTTACTAAACTATAGCCAACCATTATTTCATCACCTTTTACATAAACAACATCTCACTGCAATCTGCGTAAATTACGAGAACCTGATGCTCCGTATAAGTGAGAAAAGCATTACGAAAGTGCATTTTAATGCTGCTGTCGGTGAACACCTAGGTTGATTTTCTGAAATATCTCAAAAACGGTATGTCGCGTCTTAGCAAAGTTTGGCTTCCCCTCGATGCCCCCAAAGTAAGGTTACCTGCTATTGACGAGAATTGCAAAATGATGTATAACACGATGGTGTATAACGTGTAGATATAAGCAGTCGAGTCACATTATTGTGACCACCTCCTACTTTTAAAGTCAACAGCGCCTAGCCAATGAAAGAAGACACGTGTCGTGAGCTGGGTTGGAGGGTATATAAGGTGTGCCGCAGGCATTCTGAAAACATATCACTCGTTTCTGTCATCGATAAAAGCGGCGATTTATCAGATTTGCAAAAAGGGGTGATTATCGGCTTTCGGGCCAAGGGTGGCAGTATTTCTGAAACAGTGCAGTTTCTGAACTGTTCGCGTGCTGCTGTGGTTAAAGTGTATCGTGATTGGAGAAATGACATCTTTGCGAATAAACGACGTGCAAACTGTGGAACACCACGTACCACTGATGTGGGAGGTGAACGTCTGCTTCAAAGATGCATGAAGGCCGATCGACACGCTACAGTGGAGCAACTCACTGGCCAAATGAACCAGAGGGTTACCGGAAGTGTGTCTAAAACGACAGTTCAGCAAACTCTGCTGCGTTCGGGGCTCCGATGCAGACAGATGGTCACTGCACCTATGCTAACGAAGGTGCATCGGCAGAAAAGACTTACATTTTCACAGCAGTATCGGAATTGGACCTCCGCTGATTGGTAAAGAATTGCCTTCTTCGATGAGTTAGGTTTTCTGCTTCATCGAACGGACGGACGTTGGCGTATAAGGCGAGAAACATTGGAGAGCAAACACTCTTCAACCATTGCTGGAAGAACACAAGCTGGTGGGGGCAGCGTTATGGTCTGAGGAATGTTTTCGGGGAAATCTCTGGGTCCACTCATACCCGTGGAAGGCTCTATGGACCGAATTCGTTATTAATCCATCCTTGCAGACCACGTACATCCGTACATGCTGATTGTCTTCCCTGTGGTGGATGGGATCTTCCAGCACGACAATGTGACGTGTCACACAGCTAAAGATGTACGAGAGTGGTTGGACGATCACGATGCAGACTTTAAAGTACTTCCCTGGCCCCCTAATTCCACAGACTTAAACCCAATTGAACATCTGTGGGACCACTTCGATCGTGTGGTTTGCTCTATGGATCCTCCACCGCGCACCATCCAGCAGCTGTCAGATGCCCTGCAGTCAGCATGGCTCCACATACCTGTGAACACCTACCAGTACCTTATTGAGTCACTCTCAGCCCGTCCAGCTGCTGTCCGCGTTGCACACGGCGGTTATTTTGGATGTTAGCTGGTGGTTACAATAATATGGCTCGACCGTGTATTAGACCAAAAGTTACCAAAGTTACCATTGTGTTGTACGTAAATAGGTGTATACTTTCGAATCACTCGTTTCATTTCACACCGAAAAAGATCTTGGCATGCAAATGATTCATAGCACTAATTATCGACAAAGAGTACCAGGGATGTTTTTTTGAAACAAGATTTTCACAAAACACTAGCAATGTATGCTTGAGGCATCGCTTTATGAAAGCAATGTTTCAGATAAACGCACGAGTTTGTTCAAACAGAATCGATTTCAAAAGGCGATGTTTAAGTTTCCAAAATGACTTCCTCGTTCCTTATGCGCACATAAGTGTTCCCCTCTAAAAGAATAACTCTCCTCAGGAGAAAATCAATAAAATTCATCCCAATGCTCACTTTATTGTGGTGTCACAGAAATGGCGGAGAATTAATTGGAAAGTATCGTGTATATGCTTCCAATGAGATGGATATTTACTAAAGAGGTGAGGTGATTCATTTAGATCCGTGACTTTGATGCAACTGCCTGATAGAACCAAGTCGTATAATTTTCTTTATCGACCATTCGCTCCCGATCGTTTTTCGAACGTAATGAGGAAACCATTCATTTCCGGCGTTCAGAGCAAACAGAAGATATTACTCTATGGTGGATTAAAATTATCGACAACAGTTTTAATTTATGAGAGTGTCTCATGCCTTTTGATGCTCGACTGGATTTATCTTGCACAAACAATTCGACCTGACGGGAGGAGTAGGAAAGGCCAGTTATTCGAACAACGGGAAGACTAACATTGTTCGTAAAGCAAACAACGGCAAATTTAAATTCCACAATACCTGTATCTGCCATGTTTACATTTCAGTTCTTTAGATCAGTGGTTGAGAACATCAAAAGAGTTCTTTTCTTCTTATTACAGCGCTTCGTACTCTCTTTCATTACACCTACACCATTTTACACAGCTCTCTAAAAGAAATCTAATTTGGATTGAATGATACGCGTTTCTTTTTAATCCGAAAGGTCAGTGGGGGAACGGTTCACTTCGAGAGATAATATCATTGGTTTCATTTGCTCCGTCCACGGTCTACCCACAACGGCATATATATATATACATATATAATCATTGTGTCAACCGATATAAACCCTGTGCTGAATGAAGGTCTCCCCAAGTTTATTTCACAACTTTGTCTTGAAACAGTCTCAGTCATGTCACTCCGTCATCCTTCCAAATTTCTTCGCCGTCCTGGTGGCGCAGTGGTCTAACCGATGGCTTACGACCATTCGTCCGTGAGGAATCCGGGTTCGAATTGCGGTGAGGTATGAATATTGTGTTTGTCTTACGGCACTGGCTCTCTCCCTTCCCTGGAACCAGTGGGCCTAAATTAGGGATGGGAGACTGTTTATAGCCCATTGAGTTGCTCACGGTGGTCGTTAAATCTCCAAACAAAAAAAATAGTACCCCATTTTCTTACGTTGTCTTCTTCTGGGTCTTTTCGTGTCCCTTGGAACCCAGTCTAGTATTTCAGTTGCCCAACGGTCGTCAGTTCTTCTAGCAATATAACCAGCTCAGTGTCATATCAGGGACTTTACTAGAGACTGAGTGGCATTGAGTAGTTTCCCTGGCCCCCTAATTCTCCAGGCTTAAACCCAATTGAGCATCTGTGGGACCAACTCGATCGTGCGGCTCCTTGGACACTCCACCACGCAACCTCCAGCAGCTGTCAGATGCACTGCTGTCAGCATGGCTCCACATACCGTGGACACCTTCCAGCACCTTATTGAGTCACTCCCAGCCCGTCTAGTTGCTGTCCACACTGCACACGGCGGTTACTCTGGATATTAGCTGCTGGTCACAATGTGAGTCGACCGTGTGTGTATACATATGCATATATAATCCTATTGGAGGTTTAACAACCACCATGAGAAACTTTAAGGGCAATCACCAGTTGCCTGTCCCTAATTTAGGATCGTACACAACGCATTCTTCATCTTTCATCCGTGACTGGAGTTCGGGCCCACTCGGACGAAAGGGCAGAAGCCAGCGCTTAGCCCGCTGCTCCACAAGGGCGACGTATATAACTTGCAAACCATTATATGCTTAAAGTTTTGTATAGCCGTTGAAAATGTGGGTATATTATACTTCGAATGACACATAGGTGAATGGCATATTTAGCATTTAGGATACCGTACCAGCAATGGATTCGGTAATTTGCTTTGTTGTTTAACGACTCCCAGGTGCATCTTAGCCTAAAAAGAATAGCTATTCCCTATTTCAGGGCCACAGAACCCGGAAGAGCGACAGGTGACTACTTTGGCATATATTTCTTCTTCATTCACATCAAACATCCCTGAAACATTACATTACCACGAAACCACACTCATCGGACGAAATAACCCATCATTTTTCAGTCGTCCAATGTCCAATAATGGTGCCCTAGTGCCAATTGCTGCCAGAGCTGACGATGATAGTCGGCCAAAATGAGCAAATGAACAAACTGCCGACTTCTTAGGCCTAACAGCTTGAGCGTTTCATCAAAGTGTCTGATCGGAAACGATGCTCTGTGCGTTCCAGTTGAAATCTGCCGTTAACTCTTTAACCTGCTGAAACGGGTTAACTGGTCACATTTGAAATCTGTCGATAACCATTTAACAGGATGATATAAATTGACTCGAGGTTAGCACAATGGGTGAAATTAGCTTGAACGAATTTATTCGCTGTCTAAGATGTATATGACAAACGCGGTTGGAACGAGTGAATCATCTTATGGATATCGTTGCTTTGCCCTTGACTTCGTTATTCAAAATGGTCTTTTAGGGGAAAGGGCTACTGACACTACTACTTTCTGATTGATGACCTGATAATAAGGCTATAACAATGACTACGAACTCAGCTGAACTACGAAGTTTTGTCACTTTTTTCTACTCAGAGGCTCGATGTCCGAGTCAGGAGGACTAGCCCTTCCATATCTTGTCCTGGGTCATGGAGAGAGAATAAAGAACTAAAAAAAGGGCTCGTCACCATTAACAAGTTTATGATCGGCCCTGCTGAGATGAATGGAGGAAAGGTACTGTTTAACTTCGTAAAACCCGGGCGCTATGTGAATATTTCTGTTTGGGGAGCGCAGAAAAGTTTGGTACCATTTGGTTCAGGTACATCGGCAATTTAAAGGGTTAATTGAGGAATTGTGAGCCGTCCATTGTCCCGGATAGCACGTGCCAATCGGATTTCACCTCAACCATCAACCAGCAGTGTTTTCCCCTCTTCCGCAAGTTGGTTGGATGTGTTCTTCTTCGGTCCATTCCCGCAACAGTATTATTACGGAGGCTCTCCACAATGACCGTTGGGCTGAAAGGCTACTTTCAGCAGTCATCGAACTGATAATCATTCCCCGTTCAAACTCCGACATGCCCTTCCTTTTTCGTCATTTCTCGAGCACCGTACTGGAGACTCCTTGTCCGTGACGACTAAACCTATACGTCACACCATCTAAAAACGTCCCTATTGCGTTTTGTGAGATGCGCCCATCGTGGTCAAAGGAAAGACAATCTGGTCATAATGATCTGATGCATGCCTGCATCTAACAAGAAGGACCACCGAATTTTCGGATGTAATGAGCTAGGCGTTTGAATACATTTCGACCCGAAGAAAATATTTCAAAGTCATTCATGTCCAGTGCAATACCTTACAAAAAAGAATCAACCAGATTTCTGCAATCGATAACACATCTATAAATAGCTACTTTCTCCCACTAGCGGCTGAAAAGTATTAACAAATTGTGCACAAAAGGTTTCTCATTGAGAAAGAAAGATATCAAGGACAAAGAGATTATCAAATCGAATAGTAGGAGTAGAGATATAAAGAAAAAACTTGATATAACTTTACGCCACGGAGTAGAAGAATTTTGAATAATGGAAAAGTGCAAAATATGCAAAAGTATTCTTCATAGCGAAAGCTATGATAAGGAAAATAATTTTTTTTTTAAATACGTAAAATTCCTAGAAATAGAGAGAGAGCGAAAAAATGGTTTTGACATTTATGGCCCTCCAGCGGTTAAAATGTGCATTATTTAAAGAGGATCAAATGTGCATTTTTCAAATCGATCATGTAGAAACATAGAAATCGAGGAGACCACAATTTACCTTTCTGCCCCTAGCGGGAAACTGTGCATTACTTAAAAAAGAAACAGCACCCAAAGTAATCTTCGTTATAAATGGTATCGAAGGAAAGTAATTTTTTCAGTAAGATATTTAGAAGCAATGCTATGGGATAAAATGTATTTTGAATTCGATAGCATCTGCATTTACATCCTGTGGCGGCCTTTCGGAAAAAACCCGGAAAGCAAGGATCATCGTTGTCAAATTTCGGGCTTCCCATTGTAAAAAGAATTTTTCAAATCCTACTAATGGTTGCAGAAATATCGTATCACCAGACGGACGGACAACGTAATACCGTAAGCACGTGTTATTTTAACAAAGACGTGCTAAAAAACTAATGTAAAGCATTTGTACTTCGTTTCATTTATCTTCTTCGTAAATATACTTTAGCACCATGATTTAGAACATCATTCTTTGTGTCATTGGTTCAGGAATAACTAGAGATCTGTGCCTGTTACCACTCGGCCACGGGAGTGACACGTGATTTGGACCAACCAGGTGAACTCAGAGAATGATTCAGAAAGCTGGTTGGTTTTGTGTACGATGGAAAGTTTTTTCATTAATATATTTCCTTCAAACGAGTTCCGGAATGGAGAGAGCTTAGTCGATTTTAATGGCATGGCAACTTGGTTCCGTTTGCGAAACTTTACCAAGATGATAACGGAAGAAGCGGGTAGACATACACCAGTAATACTAAAAACGCTGAAATCCGTTTTATTGGTGTAGTATTAGAAACACTAGTACAAACACGCTAGCTTTCACCACCACGGGTGGCTTCTTCAGGCATAAGTATTCCAATGCAAAAACAAAAACAAACAAAAAACAGAGTTTCAGTTATGAATTCAAAAATAGAAGTTTGTTATAGTTATTACAGAACGTGCGCGTCATACTCGAGATGTGTGATTAGGACCGCGCGTATTAATGAGCGTGCGCCATTAATACTATTAAAGCTAGCGTGTTTGTACTAGTGTTTCTAATACTACACCAATAAAACGGATTTCAGCGTTTTTAGTATTACTGGTGTATGTCTACCCGATTCTTCCGTTATTAACTGCCGTCTCCGGGCAATATGGGTAGCTTCAAAGAATTCCAGCAATTACGAATCAAGCTGGAGGAGCAGCGATGTCACTTACATTTCTTGACCTCTTGTAAACTCCTAGGTATCATTCCGAACTTTCTGCGCTTCAAATCTACCATTAACGCGCCGTGGTTCATAAGAAAAAAATCCATTTTTCAACGCCAAACACTGTCGCACTTAATACAACTAAAAAGGAAACAAGTCATGTCGATGGAATCCCGTATTTACAGCTGGCACTCGAACCTTGCGATGAACTCCATCCCCCTCGAGCTAGACGCTTCTCTCCGCCGATTAGACATGCTAGTCCAACGCCAAAGAAGATGTCTGTCAGCCACCCACGATAAAAAGCTCTCCAGTTTGCGAGCTCAATGC
Organism: Macrothele yani; assembly: GCA_039090855.1. Taxonomy (NCBI): domain Eukaryota; kingdom Metazoa; phylum Arthropoda; class Arachnida; order Araneae; family Macrothelidae; genus Macrothele; species Macrothele yani. The sequence continues at coordinate 20,948,131 of CM076996.1, read as the reverse complement.
AAGCCGTCCGCTCCTCCTTTCAAGGTACCAATAATCAACGTCTCAAGTAAGACTTTCTCCCAAAGAGAGCTGAGCGTACTAGAGAAAGGTCCGAAATTTTGCCTTACTTCACGTCCGCGCTTTCAAGATCTAGTTCCGGCAATAGAAAACCTACTTAGCAGAGTCCCACTAGATAATCGAGACTCACTTAGATATCAATGCGTCAACAAACTGGATCAGGTGCAGAAGTTCTCCTCGACCGCTTCTAACAGAAATTCTGAGCACAAGGTGACCATCGCGCAGCTAAAGTGTGACCCTAGCGTGATCTATACCCTTACAGACAAATCTGGCCAGCTAGCAGTGATGAACAAGACGGACTATGATGAAGGGATCCTGGACTTCATCCGACAGTCGCAGTCAACACTCCAAACCAAATCCCCACTTAACCGTTGGATAGCGCAGGTTAAGATGGTGGCGAAGAAAACAGCGCTTCCGGACACCATCAGGAAAGCGGCTAGGATACCTCCAGGGCCAAAGATACCACCAATTTTTGCAAGGCTTAAGCATCATAAGCCAGACAACCCAATTCGACCAATCGTTTCAAGAAGGTGTGCTCCATCCTTCAATCTAGAGAAGGGGCTAGCTACATTTTTGTCTCCTTTCCTGCCGCATTCAAGTGTGGTGCTGTTGTCGTCTCAGGACTTTATAGAAAGAATTAGAAGCCTAAAGGTAGTGCCTGCTCATACCTTAGGGAGTTTTGATATTATGTCACTATACCCCTCAATTCCTGTTAAGGAAGCTACAAACACCCTAAAGCAAGCACTCGCCGATTCATCGCTTTACAATGAAAATACGCTGATGGAGATATCCAAAGTCATTGACCTAGTTGCAGATGCTAACTATTTTAGCGTCCAGGACAATACCTACAAGCAGACCAAAGGGGTCCCAATGGGCTCCGCCCTCTCTGCAGTACTGGCCGAAGCAATCCTACGACCCCTAGAAGACCGGATACTCAGCGCACCTGGACCAACCCCATGTACATATCTACGATACGCGGATGACGTTTTCTTCATCTGGAAAAACACCGAGGAGGAACTAAATCGGTTTCTCACCACAATCAATTTGGAACACCCTGCAATAAAGTTCACTATGGAGAGAGAAAAAAATGCATCCCTACCGTTCCTGGATGTTTTGGTCAAGAAGTCTCCATCCAGGTACCTCAGCACTAGTGTCCACTACAAACCTACCTATGTTCCTAATGTCATACTGCCTTCCTCATCGTGCGCCAAGAAGAGAAAGCTAGCACTTTTCCGACACAGGGCTAGGCGAGCTTTTACCCACTCATCAGACAACGCCGCACTCCACGCAGAGCTTGACACCCTAAGATCTTTAGCCTTTTCTGCAGGACACTCACCCAGCATGGTAGATCAGATCATACACCAGACAAAGTCTAAACTCGCATCCCGTGGCACCATATGCCCCACCCAAAAACTACAATATATAGGCTCATGCCAGTATGTACCAGGCTTCACATATTTCCTACAAAATTCCCTAAAAAAACTTGGTTTCGGCATAGGGATTACCGCACCTAGGACAATAGCATCTTGTCTCGCATCAACAAAAAACGGCGGCGTGGACCTGGAAGATGCGGGAGTATACACTATACCCCTCTTGTACCCGGACGGAACAAACAAGAACTATGTGGGCATGACCAAGAGGTCTCTGAGGCTAAGACTCCAGGAACATCAAAGAGATGTCAAAAGAGGACTTCTCACTACGGCACTAGCGCGTGAAGTAGCCAACAACTCTGCAACACCTCTTTGGGGACAAATAAAGAAAATAGCACGATACACAACCGCCAGAGCCACCCTCCTCAGAGAAACTATAGAAATCCTATCCAGTCACGGGATATGTAACGAGGAAACTTCAATGGACCTCCCACATGTATGGCGCACGCTCATTAATACGCGCGCTCCTAATCACACATCTCGAGTATGACGCGCACGTTCTGTAATAACTATAACAAACTTCTATTTTTGAATTCATAACTGAAACTCTGTTTTTTGCTTGTTTTTGTTTTTGCATTGGAATACTTATGCCTGAAGAAGCCACCCGTGGTGGTGAAAGCTAGCGTGTTTGCACTAGTGTTTCTAATACTACACCAATAAAACGGATTTCAGCGTTTTTAGTTTACCAAGATGATTTATAAGTCTGTGTGCTTCATTGCATATTTGAGAAATGGTTATTGCAATATAAATAACGAACTTTACTGTGAGAAATACGAATAATCACTTTCGATAGTTTGTAGTCACATCTCTCGGTAAGTTGGTCGATTCTTGTTCGATACCACGCTTAGTTCTTGATGGCAAAAATTTGAACCATTTTCGAATTCCTAAAATGTTCGAAGCCTCCACTTCCGAAATCGATTCTCGGGGAGAAGGATGTTGTCGAAATTAGCAATGTCCGGACTGTATGTGAATTCTTTACATTTTTCTTTTCACCGGACAGCGGTATGCTGTTTGGCGGTGTTTTTCTGGAGTAGAACTTGCTATCTGTTTAGCAACACTGAGTTGCGTTGATGCAGTAGACAGTGTACGAGTTATAGCTGTGCTGAGCACAGGTTAACACTGCTGGAACGTACATCGGGTACCAGTTCGAGATATCTTTAAAATGTTTCCTGGCACACAACATTACCTTAGTTTCAAGTTATCCTCTCTCTGTGACAGGAAGTGCTGGATGTCCTGGACCAAGTCACTGCCTTTGGTTGTTCAGATTGTTGAAAGAAATACAGTAATTTGTTCATTGCACGTGATAATACTTTTGATGAAACGGTGGTGGCTTGGATTTGCGAGGTGTTTCCTGCAGACTTTTGTCAATACGACAGTTGAATTCTTCAGTTGTCAATTAATACTGAACAATTCAGCTACTTCTTGTTACCTTACCGACGTGTTGAAAATGTCGATCTATAACTCCTGTGAGCCTCCAGGCTAGGACGAGAGCCTGTAAGGCTGTGAGTGCTTGTTGATAAACCAGCTAAAACAGGATAGAAAGAACGTTGTAATCCATCGATACTGAACGTCTTGATGAGGCATACTTTCGATGCTTGCGTCACCAATTTTTTATATACTGAAACCCATACTGAATGGGGACTAGTTACCTCACCTTCAACTTGGTATATTTCTTGTACCGCTTCAGTAGCCTTCAATACTTTTTCAGCAATGGCGTAATGCTGAACGAAGTTTAATACTTAACTCACTCATTGTAAAAGGTTTCCAACCCTGGACACCACCACTTAGTTAACTGCAATATGGGCACGCGCGGAATTTTTCCTTTCATTGGAATCTACGTGCACATACAAGCAAATTCAACAAGGCGACATGACAACATTGCACAAACTTAGAATCACACTAGTAACATTATTGTAAAAAAGTGCAGGATTTTGCTCAATTTGTTTAGGACAAGAAATTGAAAAAAGTACTTCTTTGCCGAAACGAACGAATCGAAGAGTAGAGCAGTGTGTCATTAGTTAATCATAGAGGATTTCATTAGAAATAAAATTCCGGGTCAATAACTAGTAGACTAATGTTACACTCTGAGGATTAATAATGTATTCAGCGAATAAATCTTCCTTCTCAACATGAGCTAATCCTTTTCTTTGTGAATCTATTGTAGAGAAGGAAACACGAGTACCGACCCTCAGCATTATTAAAGAACCCTTCTAATCTGGAGAACTGAGCTCCATCTGGTCTGTCCACAAGAGGACCACAATATTTATTTTTATCATAAGTGAAGTGACTGATTCATTTAAAGAATGCTGAAGGCATGAAACAGAAGACAAATTTTACGACCTCAATGCAAGCTCTGAATGATTGATAAGGACGCCCTCCTATTTCCCTTCTCCTATGAGTGCGTAATCGATCTTGAACGTGTGACGTCACCTAGAAGACTCTTTTCTACAGTGTCTTCGCAGACATCGATTGTATTAAGAAAGATCGCTGCTACTCTGGATCCAGCTCTCGGGGATTTAATCAGATCTTGAATGATGCGCTCCTACTTCAAGTCCAACTAACGATTATTGCTCCCCAAGGCCTGCTCAGCTCTGGCACGTGAGCCTAGATGGTCCCATGTTACTCTAGGAGTGCATTTCCTTAGACATAACAACAAATATCTTACAAGGAGGTCTTCTGCAATGGTGTCAGATGTCACGAGTACATCAAACTAAGAAGTAATCTTATGTTTAGGAAAAAATCTACTCTTCTACCGAACGAAAGGGATAAAGAGTTCTTCCCACTAGGGAGCAAAAGAATTTGGAAACCGGCTCCTTTCACACGTACATGTGGCAACTATCCGTTTGTAAACTGCGATTTCCTATACCATAAAATTACAGGCACGTATTTGATATAAATATTTGTTTAACTTTAAAGTAGTAGTAGGATATACGAGAAAGTGCAATATTCTGTTGATACCACTAAAAATGAGGAACCTCAGCTATGAAAATAAAGTAACTAACCCCCGAACCCTTATAATCTTGAGCTTGATAATCTGTTCACATGTGGCCAACTTCTCAGAAAGTTTGAAAATTGGAACGGGAACCGAATGCGCGACTTCCGAATTACGTTCAAGCCTGCTACGGACCCGTGAAGGACTGCGAATTCCAAAGTGACTGAAATTAGGAATATGAAAAATTTTAGATTTGCCCAAATCGAAGGATCGATGCCTTCTCGTACCAACGATAATTCTAATCCTGCAATTGATCCACGACTGAAAGCAGAAGGTCTTCAGATCATATCATAGATGTTACTGCAGCATTAATCTTCTCAAATACACGGAAGCAGGGTCGGTCCGAAGCAGGGGTGTCAGCCTTCGAAAGGAAATCAAAGTTGGCAAATATACGCTGAGTGGCCAAATTAATATGGCCACCTGGTTAGTACGATGTTCGGCCACCTTTTGCCCTTAATACTACTTGAATTGGTATGGACTCTATTAAATGCTGGTAAGTGGCTTGATGTATATTAGCCCAAATGCGATGATTTGCACCCTCCAGTTCTTGAAGATTTTATGGTAGCGGATCCAGCTTTCTGATGCCCCTTTAAACTTCATACTACAAATGGTCCATTGAATTGATACCCGGTTATTGAGGAGGCCAATGTAGCAGGGAAAAGTCTCCTTAATGCTTCTGAAACCATTTTCGTACATTGTGAGCACTATAACATGGAACATTATCCTGACGGTAGTATCCATCGCCATTGGGATAAATCATCAACATAACTGGTTGGACTTGGTCCGTTACGATATTTAAGTACCTTAAGACGGTTAGACGTTGCTCCGCACAAACGAAAGGGCCCAAACACTCCCACGAAATCATTCTCCAGACCATACGTTGCTATTGCCAGCTTGAAGAGTAGTGATGATGTGAGATGGGTCCGTGCTTTCGTGCTGCTCTCTCTCTATATCCTCACCCTTCCATCTGCAGGGTGTAGTTGAAAACGGGATTCGTTTGACCACATTACCCTTTTCCACTCATTTACTGCCCAATTCTTGAATTCTTGAGAGAACTGGGGCAGTTTCTTCCTGTTCGCTGCAGATAGCAATGACTTACTGACAGGTCGTCTTCTTCTGTAGCGCATATGATATAACGTGCGGTGAACCGTATGTTGATAGGCAATCGGACTTGGTCCCCGATTCAGATTATATGTAATCTGATTAAGTGTTGCCCGTGCCTTGGACTGAACAAGTCTGCCTATTGTCCGCCCAGCTTGAGCATCCAGTAACCGTTGACGACCAGACGCCTTACTCTCAGACCCGGTGTTTTTGATACCCGGTTATGACTGGTGGTCCATTCTTTGTTAACTTTTACAACTGCTGCCCTCTAAGATTTCACAAGTGCAGCCGTTTTGCTAATGCTCGCACTATGCGTCAAACACCCACGATCATTCCACGTTCAAAGTCCGCGTCAGATCGTGTCTGTTAAGCATTATTTCTTGCGCAATGCACCTCATTAAAATCTCCGTGCCTTAAGCGTTCCCTTTTAATACCGATTCAGCCATACTGCATCCGCAGCATCTACGGGATAAGTACTTTGCAAAAAATGATCTGGTGGTTATAATAATTTGGCCACTTAGTGTATGAAATCAAGAAGATGTAAAATTGGGGAAACACTGCATGTTAAGGCATAAGAAAATAATAGGATATTATAGACTGGCGTGCAAAAATTAAGAACGAGACGGTTTTTCGAATGTAACGTCGTGCAGAAGTGCTCCACATAGACTCAAATCATACCATAAGATCCCCAAGATGTAAGAATATGTGACAAGTGAGCAAAACCGTCCAAACAAGGAATCCAGAGAATACAAAGGCACTTTATTTAAAAGATAGCTTCGAGCACAACTGGACAGAAGACAGAGACGTCCATGTGACAGACCGCTGCCAAGAAAAATCCAGTCTTTAGTAGGGGATATGATCACCCCCTGACTGCGTTGCAGGATTTACAACGTCTGTCCATGCTTAGGACAAGGTTGTCAAGGAGCTGTTGAGGCATCGCGGCCCATTCCTCTTGTAGCGCCAATTGCAGCTGCGGAATCGTTGCTGGCCGCTGGTTAACGTGCTGCCAAGTGTCTCCCGAGAAGGTCCCACACGTGTTCGATTGGATTTAGGTCCGGGGACCTCGCGGGCTAATCCATGCGTTGAATATCTTCACTCTCCAACAGCTCTGCGACAGCCACTGTACGATGAGGTGTAGCGTTGTCGTCCATGAAGAAGAACTCAGGACCCACAGCACCTCTAAACAGACGCACGTGAGGCAGGAGAACATTGGTACAATAGCGGACACCCGTGACTGAACCTCCTTGGAAGATCTGGAGGTCAGTACGGCTACCAAACATGATACCGCCCCAAACGAGAACTCGGTGACCTCCAAACCGGTCCCTTTCGATGATGTTGGAGGTGTTATTGCGTGTTCCCTGCTCTCTCCAGATGTGTATACGTCCAGAATCGCTCGTCAAACTAAATCGGCTCTCATCCGTAAAGAGAACTCGAACCCATTGCTGATGTGTCCAGTTCTTGTGTTCCTGGCACCACAGAAGCCGCCGTATCCGATGAGCAGGCGTTAATGGCACACACCGTATTGGTCGTGGTCAAATAGACCACCTTTGTGCAGCCTTCTGGCCACGGTAAAACGCTACAAAGGACGTCCAGTTGTCTGTTGCATGTGCCTTGCGATTTTTCCCGCTGTCTGCCGTCTGTCTCTTCTCACCTGTAGGACAATATACCGGCCGTCTACCGCCGTGGTTGCTCGTGGATGACCACTGCTAAACTTTCGGACAGCTGTTCCTGTCGTTTGAAATGCTCTCCAAGCTCGTGAAACGATGCTGTGAGCGATCCCGAACTCCTCGGTCTCACTAGTCACACTTTGACCTTCTTCCAACTTTCCAATGACGCGACCTCGGGTAAAGTCCTCCAGATGTCGTCTACTGGATTACCTGTTGGCCATACCATATCATGGCAGCAACTCGACGTCGTTCAAACCGATGTACACCGTGCAATAGCTTTCATTGAATTGTTGAGGGTACACCACCTGTGCGCTTTATACCCTTCCTATACCCCCCCCCCTCCGTCATGCTGCATATATACGCATGTCCTACCGTACCGGACCCTAGTCTATCTCCTGAGTGGTCTTTCAGTCCGTTCTGCCTGCGCGTTCCGCTGTTATGCTAATTTATCCGCTTCGGCCTTAAGTTTTGTACACCAGTGTAGTATGCCCGCCGAACCTGGCTTCTTCCTCCACAAGATACTCCTGGGAAACTTCAATCATTATCTGTTGAGGAATTGTTCTTCCCAACAAAATCAGTCCTCAACATGCTAGTTTCTCTGGGAGGCAAGCACGGAGACTTTGAAGATGGAAATAAATTCAGTGCCGGAGATAGAGCGGTTTCACCTCAAATCCCCAACACATTTAGCTTCCTCATCTACGTCAACGATCGGTTACCAGACGATCGCATTCCAGGCTCCAACTCTTTTTAGGGAAAGGAAAGACATCGAAATTTAGCAGCCCATGTGTACTGACACGGTAGTTATCTGTAGGTACATTTTTGTCGGCTAGCTGCATTACAAACCCATTTTATATCAGTACGTTATGAAGCCCATTTTAGAAGGAAAATTGGAAATCGAATTTTGCAAACCCAAAAGACATGCCGTTAAAACAAAGTTTGTGTTTGGGCGATATAATGAAAGTTTATATTACAACCGGCATCCTGAAAGTAATGCCTCGTCACTCATACAACTTTTATTTGTAGCAGCAAAACTGTGAAACTTGGTGGCAAAATACTTGGCCATATTGTTAATAATGCTGGCCTATTCAAAGTATTGTCCATCACTTTCTATACATTTCCACCATGTTTGAAGCCATTGGTAAAATCCATTTTGGAAACATTTCTGAGGCTGTCGTTTCACCCATGAGTTCACAGTTTATTGTCTGTCACATCGTCGAAACGTTTCCCACGAAGAGTGTTTTTCAAAGGGGCAAACAGGAAAAAGTCTGAGGTAGCCAAATCAGGACTGTAGAGGGGTTAGGGCATTACTCTCTACCCCATTTCAGCAATAGCCTGTGAAGTCTACATTGAGGTGTGGGGACGTGCTTTATCATGGTGTAAAACAACACTATGAAATGGAATGTCATGTCTTCTCCTTTTGATAGCTTCCTTTAGCTTCTTCAGTGTCTGCACATAGTGAGCACTGTTTATTGTTGCACCCCGTTCAAGGAAATCAGTCAAAATGACTCCACGTTTGTCCCGAAAATTGCACCATCACTTTCCCTGCGAAACGAGCTATTTTCACCAGTTTATGTCGACGTGAAGATGAGCGGTGGTATTCCATTGACGCACGTTTTGTTTCTGGGTCATGAAAGAACACCCAGGTTTCATCCCCATCACAACATTAGAGAAAAACACCACACTCTCGTTCTCATAACAGTCCAAAAGGTTCCAGCACATGTCCACCCTTTGCTGACATTGTTCATGGGTTAGGTTTATTGGAATCCACTTTGAGCAAATTTTTCTGTAGCGCAGATCCCTATTAATGTTTCCATATCACTATGGCTACAACGAATTGCATCACACAACTCCTGGATAGTGACACGACGATCAGCTGTGATGAAGTCGTTCACTCGCTGCCTGTTGGCATCTGTCGCTGCAGTTGCGGGCCTTCCACTCCGTTGTTTGTCCGACACTGAAATTTCTCTCTCTCGAAACCTATTCATCCATCTTCGGGCATTACTGATATTGGTTGTGGCAGCTCCGTACCCCTGGTCTCGCTGCTTTTCTCTGCAATTCATGATATTTATTGCCGATTCTGAAAAACATTTGTTCCCACATTGGTAACATATCATAGTACTCATGTGAGTGCAGTTTCATTTAAATCACTTCAAAATTTTAAAAGTTATTAAGGAGGTTGCATTATTTATAAGATGCGCCTTGTACTTTTAACCGCTTCAATACTCTCAGTGTTTTCCCTCCTCAGCTTGCACTTTTTGTTTTTCCACTCACCTCATTAATTTTATTTCGGACAGAACCTGCGTGGAAGGCATGTTAGCAGGCCATTTTTTCTTCGGATAGTGACGTATTTAATTGCTCTTATGTGACCGTTTCCTCAGAGCGTTCCAGTATTTCGACCCCCAGGAGAGCCAGTTTTCTGCTCTACGGGGACGATAATTTTCCGGTAAAACCTTCGAAATGTATTGAAGCAGGCTAGCGGTGATGTGCTACGCCAATGTGATTTTGGTAAAGTGAATAAAACTTTTCTAACGCACAAGTTCCGTACAGGGTTTAGGAGGAGGTGTTCCGTACGAGTTTCTAACAAAGTGATTTAGTAGGGAGCAATGCTGTATGTCTGATGATGGCAGATAGAAAACATTAATTCATTTCACAATATTACTGTAGACATGACTCCGGATTATTTTGCAGATTTTAGATTAGACTTATTCATCTTAGAACAACTCGAGCATATCGACCACGTCATATTTTTTGGCGACCCTAATGATATTTGTTCAACATATTTCTTTACAACAGTTTGGACGAATTTCACTTCAATTTTCGAAATCTCACCTCATGATTTGTTTTCTATGTACAATGTTTGGTATATTTTCGACGGGTTTTTTTTTCTGTATATTCCTATGAATTTCGTATGTTAACTTTTTTTGCGAAAAATGTCCTTGTAGGTACAGCAATATTTCATAATTACACATTTTCTGGAGCTACACGTAGTTAGATTTACATTAGGATCCCCCACGTTTTTACATATTCGGAGCGACAGCGAAGTACCATGTGGTATTAACGTCACGTGATGCTACTATAAATTGTGCACGCCTATCCCCTGTACGTAATCGGTAAACATTTGCCAGTAATAGGGAAACGTAGCAACTTAAACTAATTTGACCATAGCTACAAAACTAATGCCCGGAGGAAAGGTGCCAGTATTTCGGAAAGAGCCGCCATTGTTGGCTTCTCCCGTACTACTGTATAAAGGGTGTACCAGGACTGGATTTACCATGCACAGACATCCAGTAGAAGGGCTCGCATTGGTAAACCACGCGCTGTTCATCCTAAATGTGAGCGTCGGATGTCACAACTCGTATCTCAGCAACGACGTGCCACAATCACCCAGCTCACCCACAAGTACAACAGCAGAGCAGTTAGAACATATCCTCATGCACCATGCGCAGTACCTTTTTTCGCCTGGAGTTCCACTGCCGGAGAACAACGAGGGTACCCATGATGACGTCCAGTCATCGCAAACAGCTCCTCTCATGGGCCAAGGAACGTCGGGGCAGTGCACCCTCTAAAGATGGAAAAAGATCGTCTAGAGTGATGACTCCCTTTTCTTGCTGCACCATGCTGATGGCCTGGTGCGCATATGGCGCAAGCAGCATGACTCTCTGTTTCCTGGTCCAGAGAACTTCGCCCTGGCAAGGCCTGGGTCCGTTGGTAATCAACCCAGAAACACAAAATGGTGGAAGCTACAATGATCAGCTAGCCTACCATCTCCATCCATATCTGCAGGTGGTTTACCTGGACGACAGTCCCATCTTTTAACAGGACAACGCTCCGTGTCATTGGACTCGTATAACTACTGAGCGGTTGGAGGAACATCACAAAGAATTTGCCACATTGCCTTGGACTCAAAACTACCCTCACTGTAACCCAATTGAACATTTTTGGGATATGCTAGGACGCGGTGTGAGAACTGCTGATACTCCTGTACGGAATTAGCCTGAACTGACGGAGTTGCTGCGGTGGAAATGAGTCACGTTACACATGAAAGATGTTCGACACCTTGTAGAATCTGTTCCTTGGCGTCAGAGAGCTGTGACTGCACATAAAGGTGTACTAACTCGTTATTAGATAGGCGTTCGTAATTCAAAGCTTACTCAGTGTATAATCTTCTATGTAGCTACAATTTGAACAGTGTGCGTTGCATTGTGAGACTCTTGAACATACGTTGCTGAAGCACTTTCTAGAAATAAAAATCTCGTAGTGTCAAACTTTTGAAGATATCTTTGTTGCCCATATACTGGTGCATACACTATATAGACCAAAGTATCTGATCATCCCTTTTGTGTAGTCGAATTGCCCATATACGTCACACCCATGACCCATAGAGGTACAAAAAGACACACGTGGCCTGAAAACATCATAGACAAGCATGGATAGTAAAATGTGCCATACGACGAGGAGCAGTCATAGGATGCCATCTTAATAACTATTTAGTTCGGGAAATTTCTGCCCTTCTGTAGTTTCCCCGATCAACTGTAAGTGATGATATAGTGAATGGGAAGCGCCTAGGAGAAACACCAGCGCAATCCCTACCTGGTCGGCCACGTAAAATCACAGAGGGACCACCCAGTGCTGAAGCGGATGGTGCGAAATGTCCTCGGTTGCATAACTCACCACCGAGTTCCAAAATGCCTCTGAAAGACACGCCACCACCATAACGGTTATTCAAGAGCTAAGAAGATGGGACTCCATGGCCAAGCATCAGCCTACAAGCTTATCTTCAGAAATATCAATGCCAAGGTTGGTTGGAGTGGTGTAAAGCTCGTAGCCAGTGGACTCTGAAGCAGTGGAAACGTGTTCTCCCGATTGTTAAATCACGCTTCACCATCTGGCAGTTCAACGGATGAGTTTGGGTAAGAAGGTGAGCGCTACCTGCTTGAATGTGTTGTTCCAACCGTGCAGTTTGGTGGAGGAGGCATCACGCTCTGGAGCTGTTTTTCATGGTTTGGGCTGTACCCTCTAGCTCCAGTGCGCAGGAATCTTAACCTTACAACCTAGAAAGACATTCTCGATAATTCTGTGCTCTCAACATTATGGTAACAGTTTGGTGGAGGCCATTTCTTTTACCAACAGCACAGTGTTCTCGTCTACAAAGCGAGGTCCGTGTAGAAATGGTTTTGATGAGATGGGTATGAAAGAACTTAACAGGGCTTCACAGAACCCCAATCTCTAACCCATGGAACATCTTTAGGATTACTTTGAACGCTGACTGCATACCAGGCCAAACCACCCTAAATTATTAACATATCTAACTAATGTTCTTGAGAATGAATGGATTATATTTGCCGCAGGAACGTACCAAAGTCTAGTGCAAAACCTTTCCAGCAGAGTGAAGACTGTGATAGAAGTAAAGGGTGGACCAACTCGATATTAATTCCTTTCCTCTTACAGGGAGTTTTTGTATAGGCAGCTATCGGGATACGTTTCATCAGATAGTGTATGTAGACATCATTGCTTTCGGACCTGAAATGTTTTAGAAATAATTTTCTCATGTCCATCTGTAGGCATGATTATTTTTAGAATACAAAATAATATGATAGCGTCTACTTATTTGATCTATATATCTGTTGATTCAGTACTTTCTAAAAAGAAATCTCACATGACAGTGTTTTCTATAGACCCGATATCAGAAACTGCTTCTCGATAATATTTTGCGTGATTACGGAATGTCTTGAGTTTAAGACTTTTTTTTCATCTTAGACCTTGTCATTATGCCAGAGATTTATATGCATCACACTCTGTTTCTTCGTTTTACTGTAAGATTGACCCTGAAACAGCCCCGGCTGAAATGCAATTTTTTTTAAAGATCTGCAGCTGTGTAACTTACACGTTCTAAACACGTTGCTTAGGGAATATTGAGCTCCTAAGGCAAATTGTTCAATACTTCTGAAAAATGATGGACACTTTCGTATTCACAAAAAAGTTTAATAACGCTGTTTTGCGGCTGAAAATTCCTTTTCGAAAATTCTGTAACTTAAACGACAAGAACATGTGAAAAATGATGCAGACCCGCAAGAAGTGAATGAAAGAAACTTCGGCTACGCACTGCAAAACTTCTTGAAAAATATTTCCCTCGCATATTGAAATATTCTTTTCGCCGGGAACGGATGTAAGCGATGAGAATTTCTACGACATATTGCATAGTTGAAAATATGCACGAGACTTGGAATGTCCTCCTCCCCATCGCTCTAAAGTCACAATGTAAACCAGTCAAAAGTTACTTTACAGCTAGAATTTAGCTGTCGCTAAATCTTCGCACTACTTTTTCATTCCTGAAATTATTGACCAGTTTTCTCTTCTCATGCTTGTTTCATCTGCAGATTCTAAAGGCTATCCTCAGCAGCAAGTGTGTAACGTAAATTTCTCGGCTTCGTTTTATACGAGTTACGTTTTCTTTGTCATCTGTGCAAATAGCTTTTTGGAACATTTCGTTTTCTTATGCTGCAACTTTTCATTTTGAATAAAGCCAAAACGAATGTTAAATCCCATTTTGGGGAAAACGAATATGTGTTTTACATGACTAAATTCTCTGGATCCTCCCCAAAGCATCGGCTAGTGACGTTTTGTCTGTATACCTTTACGTTTCGCGATTAGGATGCCAACATATCTTATCAGGCATCGAGTTTACTGAAAAGATATGGATTCTGTTTGGTCCACTTTCCCGATTCGTTACTTTAGCTTAAAGAAGTGATCTCTTGATGGTCGATGAGTCCTCCTAACACGCTCAACTTTATAATGACAACAACTAAGCTATCCAGCACGGAAAAAATAGCAAGAGTGATTTGCCTGGTGTTGTTTCCAAAAGACATTGCACTTGATGAACTTGGAGAACTGTAAGTTCGTGAATTATATAAGTTGAACCAGGGTTGTATGAATTTTTAGGGCATCGCTTTAAAAAAACATATGAAAGAAACTTCAAGATATGAAACACTATTGTAATATTTCGAATGCCTCCAAAAAAAAAAAAGAAAGAAAACCTTCGTAATACACTACTGGCCACCCAAAATGCAACACCAAGAAGCACACGAGATAGCAAAGCCAGATTTACTGCACACATTACAACTGGTACAAAGATGAAACGATTGAGCTTACAGGCCCGTGCGACTTGCGGAACACGCAGACATATATTGTTCGTGTGGCCCCCATGGCTGGAAATAACGGACGCTACACGCCGCGGCATTAAATGAAAGAGGCTTTGGATGTGGACTTCGGGTATGTAGGTCCAGACTGCTTCCACACGTTGCCACAGTTCATCAGGTGCAGCCGCGCGTGGTGCTTGACGGGAGACTCGGTTGCCGATCAGCGACCAGACGTGTTCGAAGGGCGACATATCGGGAGAAGAGCCGGGCCACGGCAACAGTGACACCTGGTGGGCCGTGAAGAACTGTTGCACGATGCGTGCAACGTGCGGGCGCGCATTGTCCTGTTGAACCGTGACCGCTGGCAGGTCTGTAGTTAAGGGAGGACTATAGGCTCCAAAACGTCGGGGATGGGGCGGTGGCTGTTGAGTGTACCGGCGATGCGTACCAGAGGGGTGCGGGTGTCATATCCAATTGCGCCCCAAACCATAACGCCAGGCGACGGACCGGTATGGCGATGCATAATGCAGGCGTCACACAGTCTCTGGCCACGGTGCCGCCACACGGGATCCGACCATCGTGGTGTTGCAGGCAGAAGCCGGATTCGACGAAGAAGACAATGTCGTGCCATTCCGTAGTCCAGGTGCTGCGTTCAACGACCCACTGCCGCCGCGCTCGCCGGTGGTGTAACGTCAGTGGTAATCGGAGTAATGGGTGCCGTGCGACAAGTCCCCGCTCCTGCAGACGACATCGAACGGTACGTGCTGACACAGGTTGTTGCGCAACACACCCTAATTCCTGCGCCAACGTTCGTGATGTGGCGGTGCGAGCCGTCAATGCCCGCCACACAGCATGCCGGTCGTCGGGTTCGGTGGCTTGCCGCGGCTTCGGCAATTGTTAACGTCGGTCCGTCCGTCCCTGCTGTACCCACACAATCCATACTCGCCTCAGTGTGGCTGGATGTCGTTCCTCACGGGCGCCGATGTCTCAGTACGATAAACCTCTGTCGCGATAAGCCACTATTAGTCCTCTGTCAAACTTCGAAACGTACTGGAATGACTGCCGTATTCTGCGGCGAGGCATCAGGAAGCTTCCCACGCACAGGTCCGGCAGCACAACACACTTCCACTACTTACACCCCGCCTTCTGTGCACCCTTCTTATAGTGCTTCTTGGTGGCGTGCCGGGCACACATGATTTGTATATGCCCTGCAATGGTAATCGTTTGCATGTCGTCTCGCGGGCGACGCATGCTGCGAATTTCAGGCCAATCGGATGCTTCCTTCTTTGTGTTGCATTTTGGGTGGCCAGCAGTGTATCTCTGCAACTATTAGACCGATTCAAAAAATTATTGTTACATTGGAAAGCCTGAAATGTGAGAATGCTGATACTTGCCTTCTGTTATTTTCCAAAGCACAACTTCGCCGCTAGAGGGCGTGAATGCAGATTATGTCGAATTCAAAATACATTTTATTCCATATATTTCCTTCTTAACATCCGGTTAAAAAATTATTCTTCCTTTCGATGCCATTTATATCGAAAACTGATGCATATATTTTCCGCTAGGGGAGTAATACAGTTTCTGATAGAAAAGGTTTTGCATATAATTTCTAATTTTTGGAAAAGAGTGGTTTGGCCACCAGTGGGCGTAAGTGTTTATTGCTGCTTCTGATCCTAGAAGTTCGATTAAAAAAGGTCTTTTGTGGACCGATACCGCTTTCATAGTGTGTTCAACTTGGATGAGGTGCCATAACAACAAATAAAATGGATTTTTATGTAAGTCAAAGTTGATTCATTTCGATCGCTCGGACATTTTCGTCTGATAGTGAATGTCGTGAATAATTAAGTCTTTCTGTTTTATTGAGCAGTGAAGTTATGCGGTTTCTGCAGCTAAGTTGATTTCCTGGCTTAAATTTAAGCCTTTCGTGAGCTATAAGCTTTAGTACTTTACAGCGACGTTAACGTTGCAAATGCAAATCAACTATTATTTTTAAATTATAACATTTTGGTTTATAAACGACCAAACGTCTAACTATAACTCATTGCACTGTAGCACACTTTGGGTAGCCTGTGGGACGCGAGTATATCTTGTTGCGCACTACCACGCTTTGAGTAGTCTGTGAAATGCGAGTGTCAAAACTGAGAACGATACGCGAAAGGCAGAGGACAATGTGCATTTTACGACAGAAACACAGGGGGCAGTCAAAACTTGGTTTGCACCGTTGATGCGGATCCTTCAGGGATCGAAGCAAAGTATTCATCTTATGTTGGATGGGATACGCATCTTATGAAAGACCTAAATTATTCCTTCCGACTACAGAAACCGAACAGTTTTAAAATTACACTTCTCACTGTTTTCAATGGTATAATTTTAAGAGGACTGAAAACCCTAGAGAAACCATGCAGGTGTGGTGATAGTGTATGTACGTTATGTTTGAAGTAAATGGCATCTGTTAAGTTTTCAGTTAGCCAATACAATTTTCTAATGCAACGTAATAACTTGTTCGAATGAAATCATTATTGTATCTCCTATTGATATGAAATTATTCTCGGGAGATCTTAAATTGTAATTCAAAGTAAAAATATTGATGATTCCCATGTAACAATATTTCTG
Organism: Macrothele yani; assembly: GCA_039090855.1. Taxonomy (NCBI): domain Eukaryota; kingdom Metazoa; phylum Arthropoda; class Arachnida; order Araneae; family Macrothelidae; genus Macrothele; species Macrothele yani. Next base: position 20,931,135 of record CM076996.1, on the reverse strand, counting down.
CTATAGCTGTAGTGCTATAACTACATTCCTGGATCATATTGTTTGTAACGTACTGTGAAGCCGGTGAAACCCGAGGACTAAGTAACGTGTTTGATGTGGAATTCGCTGTTGTACATTTAGGATGTAACAAAGTAACGTAACTAAAGTGTCCCTTGATAATGCTATCTGTAACGTAAATAAAGTGTCTCTTGATAATGCTATCTGTTACTTGCTTGCTTGTAATAGGGATCCTAATACACAATAATGTGCGTGAATTATCTCTTTATAATACCATCTGTATCTTGCCTGTATAATATCCTGGATCCAGATACGGAAAAACATGTTTGTTTAGGAAGTATTTGTTATCTGGCTGGGATCCAAAAGCAAATTTTGGTGTCCAATGAGGAGCTTACTTTGATACACAATTGGGAGCTAAATACTGAATACTGTGTCTGGCGAGGAACTGAAATTGATAAAATAGAAGTCCAGATGCACCTGATTTACTCCTTATTTTAGTCATCTGTCACAGACTCTCTTACAGCAAGAATCCAAATGCGCAATAATGTGTACTGTACAAGAAAGGGCATCGTTCAACACAATTTGAGTTTCGTCATTTGTATTTGGCCCCCAGTAATACACGTGAAATGAATACTGACAACGCACTTGCGACGATAACATTTACTGAAGCATTTTAGCTGAGATATTTGTTCATGATGATCTTAAGACACCGAAACAAAATAAAACAGGAACGATGATACCGAATATTCGGTTATAATCAGCATGTTTTTTTAATCATTTGAGACAAGAAAGAAATATTTCAAAGCAGACCTTTTTAGAACTTAAATATTCAGCTAAATGAACGAATAAACTTACACCATGTCGGGAAGAACTAGCATAATTTAAAAAAGAGAGTGATTATAATAACCATATTTATACAATCTGTAAAACATTCACATATAGGAATAGCTGTTTCCTTCTACTAGCAGCTGAAAAGTGTGTTGCGAAAATTAAGAAATTGTGCGCAAAATTTTCTCATAGCAGAAGATATCAGAGGCAAAAGAGATTTTCAAACTGAACTATTAGAAGAAGAGATACAGAGTATAATGTGCCCGAGTGGAAAAACTGCGAGTTACTTAAAGAAGAAAAAAGGGTGGAAAATACTCTTCATTATAAAGACTATCGTATAAAAAAAAAGGATTATTCTAAGCAATTTTTTGAATCGAATAAAGTCTTTTACATAGAAATATACGCTGACGACCCGTAGTGGCGGAATTTTGAATAACGGAAAAGTACAAATCAGGCGAAAATTATCCTTCATATTAAAAAAAAACTATGCGAAGAACAAATAATTCCAGAAATACGTTTCCTTGAGCAGAGACTGTGGGAACATTGTTTTGACATTTATGGGCCATAGCGGCGAATCTATTAAGCTCTGCTTTACTTAAAGGGGATAATGTTCCCAATATTCACTGTAGTGAATGGCATACATTAAAAAACAGAAATTCTTCAATAGGATCTTAAACGCGGATATGGTATTGGAAACAGAAATACACACTAACACCACCTATCGCCAGAACTTTAAACTGCAAACAACCCACGACCATATGGAAAACTTTCCACAAGGTATCAGGTGTTGAACTAATTCTTGAATCGGACTTTAGAAGTAGAGATATCGAAAACAACAAAGTAAACGTTTGTACCCTACCCGGGAAAATTGTGTACTATTTGAGGTAGGAAATGCGCATTAAATGTTTCCGTAGTTATTAGGGTCTGACCTAAAACGAATTTTTTTTTCAGCATGGTTTTTAGCCGTCTAGATATTGCTGCAAATATGCTATAAATGGAAATGTGACTTACGCCCTATAGTGGTAAACTTGTTCGTTAAAAAAAATATGAAATTACATGCATATCATCCTGCACGAGATAAGCTGTCCAACAAAGAAAGAAGTTTTTAAATCGGACTGTTAGGAGTTGTGATATGTAAGTATTAAGAAAAGAGATGTATCTACGCCCCAGGCGGAAAAACTGTGCATTATTTTATGGAGTAAATATTCTCCAACAGTTTATCGCGGTGAGTGGTATCAGACTACCAAGTAAGTTTTTCAATCGCATTTGCTGAACCACAGGTATTGAAGCAAATGCAACGGAAAGAAATATACTTTTACGCCCGCCTAGTAGCAAAACAGTTCTTCAACAAAATTTGAAATTACATGCAGAACTTTTCCCACAAGAATTTGTATTCGGCGCAAAAAATATTTTTTTAAATCGCACTGTTAGAGCTGGATACATCGGATAAATGACAATTTCCCTTTACGCCCCTATTGGAAATACTATGTATTACTTGGAAAAGAAACGCTGACTCAAATAGTCTTCGTAATAAAAGGCATCGAAGGAAATAATTTTTTCAGTCGCATATTTAACAGCAACGACATGAAATAAAATGTATTTTGAATTCCATAGCATCCGTATTAACGCTCTCTAGCGGCGAAGTGGTCTAAGTGATAGTTTTTGACCATTCGTACGAGATGGGTTCGCTTTCGAATCCCATTGAGGAATGGATGTTGTGTTTGTCTTACGCCAGTGTCTCTCTCCCTTCCTTGTAACCAATGGCCCTAAAATAGGGACGGCTGACTTCCCATTAAGTTGCTCACGATGGTCGTTAAACCCCTAATTAAAAAAAAAAAAAAAAGAAGAAGATATGCACCTGAAAAAGACGGGAAAGTAATGATCACCGTTCTTACATTTTCGGCTTTCCAATGCAGAAAAAGTTTCTAAACTGGGACTAACAGTTCCAGTGCTATGGTTTCCACAGACGAATGGACAGACCGGGAAAGTTATGCCATATGCACGTACCGTTTTCAGCACGTCGTTTGTAAAATGTCGTGCTTATGTTATCGGTTTGTCCGTCCGTTCCAATGTGGAAATCCTATCTTTGCAACAATTAATCCGATTTGAAATTCCTTTTTTGCACTGGGAAGCTTGAAATGCGAGAATAATGATCCTTGCATTTCGTTTTTTCCTTGATGCAAAAATTTCCCGTTAAAGGCCATAAACGTAGATGGTATAGAATTCAAAATACACTTTATTCCATATACCTGCTTTTAAATATCCGATTGAAAATATTATATTTTCTATCGATGCCATTTATATCGAAGACTATTTCAGGTACATTCTCTTTTTCAAGTATTATACAGATTTTCTGGTAGGGGCGTAAAGCTAAATTGTGTTTTCCCCGGCATCTCTGCTTCTAAAAGTCCGATTTGAAAAATGCAACGAACACAGGTCCTGACGGGAAATATTTTGCATATAATTTCTCATCTTTGTTAAAAAGTGGTTTGGCCACCAGGGGGCGTAAATGTTTATATCTGCTTCTGATGTATTTGCAACAAAATTTGAGTTTCTAAAAACTGGATTAAATAACTTCTTTCGTGGACCGATACCCCTCACCTCAGAAAACATTCATAGAATATCTACAGCTTAAAATAGTGCATAGTTTTCTCTCCAGGAGCCCTAGATGTATATCTTATTTTGTCGATATCTCTGCTTCTAACAGTCAGATTTGAAAAACTCTTCTTTTTTGGAGAGCACTTCCAGTGCGAAATGTTTCGCATATAAATTCAGATTTTTCTTAGCGAAAAAGTGTGCCACTAGAGAGCGCTGATGTTTTTAAATGAGCGATTTATAAAAAAATCGCTTAACAACGGATACCAATTACCTTGTGGAACACTTGAAGTTTGTATTTGAGGAGTTTTGTAGTTTAAAGTTATGTCGCTAAGTGGTGGTCGTGTACTTCTGTTTGCAGCTGCTTTTTCTCTTCTAAAAGCCCTATTGAAAATTTTCTTTTTTTATTGTATGCCATTCGCTACAAAAAAGATGGGGAGCATTTTGAACTTAAAATAATGCACTGTTTTCCCACTTGGGGCGTAAAGGTCATAACCTTTTTCTCGCTATCTCTGGTTCCGGTAGACGTATTTGAAAAGTTCTTTTTTCTTAGCAAGCTTTAGCCATGAAGAATACTTTTCGCCTATTTTCAACTTTTCCATTATGCAAAATTCTTATGGTAGAAGCCGTAGAGTTATATCATATATCCTTCTATATTTCTTCTTTCAACTGCTCGATTTGAAAATCTTTTTACCTCTAATACCTTCTTTCTGCTGTGAGAAACTTTTTGTGCGCCATTTGTTAATTTTCGTAGCATAATGTTTAGTCTCTGGTGGAAATAAGTAGTTCTTTCTATTTCTGGATGTCTTATTGATTTTGGGAATCCGGTTGATTTTTTTCTGACTGGTTCCATTGATTTTGAAAAACTTTCATTCAAAAGTCGTGCTTATTGCACTCACAAATTCTGTGCCATCGTTTTTGTTCATTCTGTATTTTTGCGGGATGCTGTGTTGCCGACGTTCAGATAACTTTTACGTTTTACATGGTATTTACAGTAATCAATCGTTATCCGCTGGAGTTACGTTCCACCAACATGCCGCGGGTAAGAAAACCACGGATAAACGTCTAGGCGTCTATACAAAACCAGGGACTATGGGTATAAACCTTCACAATTTACCTATAAATAGCAGAAAATTAGTATTGGTTATTGGATAAATTAAAAACGAAACTATCAACTTAGACCTTTATCAATATATGAAGGTAACATTTCATTAAAAAGTGCGTTTTAGCAAGGCACTTATCGGAGTACGCAGGTTGAACCGCAGTATGCGGGTTAACGAGGCGAAAGAAAACTTGTGATTGAAGTTTGTTTCTTGTTCTTTATAAGCTCTTTGCGAATTTCTTGAAAAGCCTCAAATAAGTTATCTACGCCTTTTTTAAATTTAAATCCTCTTTTCATAAAAGGGTCTAAATCCGAAACTTTGTATGTTAATTGACCAGCCAATGAAAAAATGTCATTCAGCGTTTCCTTACGAAAACCGGCCTAACAACTTTCTTTTCTGTTTCATCTTCCAACTCACTTTCCTGGAAATCGGTAATCAGTTCTTCCAACTCTTCCGACGTTAATTTTTCCATTCGTTTCCTTCTACGTCCGTCGTACTAATAACATCGAAGTCTTCACACTCTACCTTTTGTGCGATAGTTACGATTTGGGTCACTACATTCATATCTGCAGTTCCGAAATCTCTCGAAACTTCTGGCCACATTTTCCGTCAAAATGCATTAATTGAAGATGGCTTAATTTCATCGGGGGACCATTCGATGTTCAGAAGACAGTCAGACATGTAATTTTTCCAGCTTTCGTTCACTGTTAGACTTGATTGACATATTTTTCAATAGACCTTTGAATGTGTGACGTACTGCAGAGGTAAAGCACGTGTCAAGACGACAAATCTGCAGCAATACATTTCGTCTGTGTAGCTTAGTTGGGAGAGCAACTTACTCTAGAGTGAGGGGGCCAGGTTTCGATCCCTGTCACGGACAAGTTTGTGTTTTCACATTGGCGCCCGAACGTAAAAGTGGACCTACTGGCCGTTGGATTCTTCAAAAAATGTACGCTGCTTGTTCCCCACGTCGTCTAGAATGAATGACAGTTCGTTCTTTGCTTACAAAAAAAAAAGAAAAAAAAAGAGGAAGATGATAGATGTACAACACATGTCAAGACGACAAATCTGCAGCGATACATTATGACCATGTAGCTTAGTTGGGAGAGCAACTTACTCCGGAGTGAGGGGGCGCGTTTCGATCTGCATCACGGACAGACTTGTGTTTTTACAATTGCTCTTACATAGTCCGCCTTGAACAAGGAGGTTAGAATAAGATATCTGGAGATGCCCTTGTTAATTGAGTAGTACCACTTTGCGTGAAGCCTATAACCGCGAGATACGGCCGTCAAAGTGTGGGAAAGCTGATGGTTTTCCAGGCTATTGCAATGCATTTTGTGTTGGGCGAATCGCCTTCTTTCGCGCAAATGTTTCCAATTTCGCATCGTAACTTGTTATCAATGTGTGAGAAAATTCTGAATTTATAAAATTCTTAATTATTTTGAGGCTTCTTCCCGTTTTTATTTTAAATTGAAATACAGGAACGTTAGTGCGAATTCTAAACAAAACATAACGTTAAAATTGAAAACTTCACTCGTATAAGAAGTATAACTCATTCCGGTTTGACATTAACACGGTTTCTGCAACCCAAAACCACGCTATTCCAAAATACACACAGTTGAAATTACATAGGTACCATGTAAACAACGTCAAATTCCCACAGTTTGCGGCTTCACGGTTAAGAGACTCAGGGCATCTCCAGAAGTATTATTCTAACCTCCTTGGCCTTGAAAACCACAATCACACTTTGGTCTAATGCCTGTAAGATAGACGTGGTGTTTTACCGCAGAAAAAAACATACACACACTTATACATTTGGATTGTCAAATCCAGTCCAATGCCAGTCCGTCTGCCGGCCAGTTACCGTACGATTTTACATTGCTGCGCGTCTCCTGGCGTGCTGGATACGGACTACGAATTACGTACCACAGCTGTAGTTGCTGAGTCCAGTATTTCGCCAGAAGTGCTAGATCGGCCCCGAAGCATCGGCCTATCGTTTTCTCTCTTACGAAGGACAAAGGATGGAATGATGATCGGGGCCCATCTGACCACTTTGAGCGAAACGCCGAAATCAACCAGAGAGGGAATCATGATGTGCAATAATTATGCACACTACTTTTCATTTCTGTGATATTTTTCAGTATTTTTTTATATTTTTCTTTATTTCATAAATGCGTATAACGAAAACCGGGGATAATGAGGGATCACTGTACAACAGCTGCTTTTGGGTACTTACCATGTTTTACATTTTTAGTAAAATTATGTCAAAGATTGTAAATGGCATCTTTGAAGGACCGTGGTACTTTCCTGTAACGGACGTTTGAGAAAGTAAAAAGTACTGTTTGAGTGGAAAAGGGGACCTTTGGAATTAGAAGGGCCGTAATTTCAAGTATCGCCGTCCCACAGATAAGAAAAGCTTGCTTCGGACCTGCACACTAATGCACTTGCCCACACTCGTAGGTGTCAACGGCCGAACATAGCTACATAAAGCCATTTCGCCCCTTTATCTCCTTTATCTATCATATAATTGGTTCTCAACTGAAATCATTCACATTACCTAACTCCCGACACATACCAGCCTATTTATGTGGCGCTACGATAATCACTTCCTGATGTCGCATTTCTTTTTTCTTTTGAGTGAAGGTTTAACGACCACCTTGAGCAACTCAGTGGGTTATAAGCAGTCGCCCGTCCTAATTTAGAACCAGTGCCTAAGACAAACGCAACATCCATCCCTCATCGGGATTCGAACTCGGATCCTTCTCGGAAGAATGGTCATAAGCCAGCGCATAGACCACTGCGCCACAGGTGCGGCGTAGCATTTTCTCTGTCGAACTGTGTATTTGAGCCTAATTTTGAACAGTCTGAATAAATAAATGTCTCACTGCCAATGATCTGTCGCCATTCAAGCGACGCATTATTCACATCCATCTCAACCATTCGAATAAATGGTAGTCTTTGTGATGAGTATTAAATTATCTCCTAAAATATAAGTGCTGCGCAAATGTTGGATGCCAAATTTGTTTCATTTTCAAGGGTTAGGCGCTTGAAAGAGATAAAAGAGTTTGCCTGTCTTCTGTAAATCATTCGGAAGCTTAGATTTTAATACTTACCCAATTCATGGAAATAAAAAATGCAATTAAGAGATCTGAAACGGCCTCATTTCCAAAGATTTGTTGTTTTCGTTCTTTCAAAATGATCATAGTTAAATTAAAAACTCGTCTTTCCAATGAGAGATGGAAATGCAGTCTCTGTTTATTGCACGTTTTGCCTTTCCCCAGCATCTTGATTCACTGATTTCTGTCTCATGAAATTAATTTGCCTGTAGGGGTAACTACGTTTCCAGATTATCATCTTTCATAATTTTTCAATTTTCACTTCTCGGAATTTGTGACTGTAAACTCGCTGTATTAATGCAGCGACTCTTTCATACGCATTTGTCTAATTTAAGTAGTCAGTATTAAATTAGATTATTCTGTCAAGTATACAAAGTTGTTTTCTCATAGAGGTAATTTCCTCGGAAGTCAGATTTTAGAAATTCCTCGCGCAAACATATGATGAAACGTAAAAGGATTTCATCATTTAGCCGTTAATATTTCGCCAGAAGTCTAACACAAATCTGCCCCCAATGAGCAGTAACATTTTCTAAGAGTTATTCCAGCCAAAAATGTGTTCCAGTTTCCTTCTCTCAGGCACAGGATTCGACGAAACTAAATTTGCCTAGTGGCGAATTAATGAAATTCGTTGCGGCAATTCCATTTGTTTGCCATGAACGCAAGCATTCAGAGTTCGCATGCACACACGCAGAGAGAACCGCGCGTAGAAGTTTTCCCTTCGTCAGGCATTACTTCCTAATTACAGCAACTTATAGGTACTCCTCAAACGTGTTGTAAAATACATCTTCAGACTCTCTCTCTCTCTCTCTCTCTCTCTCTCTCTCTCTCTCTCTTTCTTTCTCTGTGTTCTAATTGGAAAGGAACTTTGTGACAAAGAGTAACAGTGGAAGAAAAATAGTTCCGTTTCCGCTTTGTGTCAGACAAAATTGTAGCATTAGCGCAACTTGAAACTGACTTTGAGTATAACGTTTCTTCTTAAGCACAATCTTTTGAGAAAGATTTTAACCTCTTAAGAATACTGTGTCGTATACTCTAATATAACTTTCCTCTTTATTTCCTGTTATCTGTGTACATTTTAGTACGTTCTCCTAAAGCATTTTCCAAACTCAATACTGCCACCACGGGGACGCAGTGGTCAAAGCACTGGCTTCTGACGATTCGTCCGTGATGGGTCTGGGTTCGAATCCTGGTGAGGTATGGATATTGTTTTTCTTTTTTACGGCACTGGTTTTCTCCCTTCCCTGGAACCAATGTCCCGAAATTTGGGATGGGCGAATATTTATAGCGCGTGGAGTTGCTCACGGTGGTTATTGAAACTCCAAACCAAAAAATAAACAAGAAAGAAGACATCGAATTTTCGGGCGTAATGAGCACGTCATTTGAATTCGTTCTAAAGCAAATTAAATTTACCAAAGCTATTAAATGTCAATGGAACCGGTATGGAAAACAATAGTGTCTCACCAAAGAAAGAATATTTTCAATCAGAGTTTTAATCCCTCAGATATTGCTGTAAACGGAATCGTGAACTTACGCTCTGGTGGCAGACTTGTGCATTAAGAAAAATTTGAAATCTTATGAGAAACATTTCGCAGCGGAAACGCTCTCCAACAAAGAAATAATTTTTCAAATTGGACTCTCAGAATCAGAGATCTCGACAACTATAAGATATGCTTCTACGCCCCTGGCGAGAAAAACATGCGTTAGTTTAAGAAAAAAGTATTTTGAAAAAGTTTTTGGATATGAAAAACATTTTCCGTTAGGAACTGTATGGGATACAGGAAATAATTTTTAAAATCGGAGTTCTGGAAGCAGAAATGTCAAGGAAAACGCAATTTATAGTTACGTTCCCTAGAGGAAAGTCTATGAATTACTTGAAAATTTTGAAATTACATGAAAAACATGTTGCACCGGAAACTATCCAATAAAAAAGTAATTTTTCAAATCGGGCCATTAAGCAGAGATATACTTCTACGCCGCCTGGCGAAGAAACCATGCAATATTTTAAGAGGAAATTATTCCAAAACAATTTATGGACGTGAGTGGCATCGGTCGACGAACGAATGTTTCCAATCGAGATTGCAAAAGCTCAGATTTTGTGGCAAATATATCAGAAGTAGAAATTAACATTTTCGCCTTGAATTGGCCAAACTATTCTTTACTGAAAATTAGAAATTATATGGAAAACATTTCTCATCATGAATTGTATCCTCTGCAGAAAGAATTTTTCAAATCGAAGTTTTAGAAGTAGAGATATCGATCAAAACGCAATTTACTTTTACGCCACCTACCGGAAAATCTATGCATAACGGGAAAAAGTACCGATACCTAAATTCTGTTCTACGTAAACGGAATCGAAAGGTAAAATAAGTTTTTCAATCGGATGTTTAGAAGGAAATACACTCATCGTCAAAAAAAAAAAAAAAATTAGTCTTACCCACAAGGATGCGACCGACCGGAATGAAACTGGTGGGTAGGTTTTGATTCAAATATCACGCTCGGCCACGCAATTTCCGCAAACAAGGATGGATCGTACGTAGCGCTGTGCCTGACCGTCTTCATGAGGTCGTCCCTTTGCGCGTGCTTGCCATTCTAACTCTTGCTGCTGTGTTGGTTGCATCATTTGCAAGTGAAGTATGCCTCGGAGAAACGTTCGAAAGCAATTCGAGCAGTTGGAGTAGTTTGAGAGGGGATGGATCTTTGGGCTCCGGGAAGCGGAATGGTCTCATCGCCGTATTGAGCGCCATACCGGTCGTGCGTATATCATCATAGCACGCTGTTGGCGGAAGTGGATAGAACAAAGCACTCAGCAGCGATAGGAAGGGTCTGGGAGACCTAGACGAACCACGGAGAGAGAGGGCCGACGGGTAGTCCGACCTGCACGGAGTGACTCAACAACCACGTTTCGGATATTCAGCGAGCAGTGGTGCCCTCCATGTATCGTACGATTATTGCCAGCACCATTGGCAGACGGTAGCACGACGTAGGACTACACGCACGCAGACCGTTACGACGACTGCCCTTAACAACAGTGCCTCGACGCCAAAGACTGCAATGGTGTCATGCCAGACTGTCATGGGGCCACGCAGAATGGCAGCGGGTGATCTTCAGTGATGAGCCCCGCTTTTGTCTTGGAGGAGACGTCCACCTAATCTGTGTGTGAAGGCACCGTGGTCAGCACCAAGATGAACGGTTTGTTGTCGAGCGTCACACGTCCAGAAGGCCTGGTGTTATAGTGTGGGGTGCAATTGCCTACTATGCGAGATCACCTTTCGTGTTCATTACATACACTTTGACAACCCAAAGTTATGTTAATGAGGTTCTGCAACCAGTGGCCCTACCTTTTCTGAACGTTCTTCGCGGTGCGATTTTCCATCAGGACAACGCTCATCCGCATACTGCTGCTGCCACGAAAGCTTACCTTCACGGAACTAACACTCTGCCATGGCCAGCCGCATCACCAGACGTATCGCTGATTGAAAATGTGTGGGATGCTATTGGGGGCGCTATCCAAACTCCACCCCTACCCCACAATCTGCAAGAACTGCGTGAGAAGATTCAGGCTGCACGGGATGGCTTATCGCACGACACCTTTAGGAACCTGAAGAACTCCATGCCGAGATGTCAAGCATGCTGTGTGAGCAAACAGGGTGGCCCGACGCCATACTGAGAGACACTACTTATTGGCGTGTAGCTCAATAAATATAGCCCATATCTCAAAATTTAATTATTTATGGTTCCTGGTAATCTTTACTTTCCTCCCAAATAGCATTGCAATCCGACATGCCTTCTGGATGCATTTTTTTTGACGATGAATGTATATGGAATAAAATGTATTTTGAATTCGATACCATCTGAATTTACACCCTCTAGCAGCGAAATTGTACATCGTAAAAAAAAAACGTAATGGAAGATCAGCATGCGCCTATTTCAAACTTTCCAATGCAAAAATATTTTTTTAAATCCGACAAATAGTTGCAGAGATATGGTATCAACAGACGGACGGACAAACCGATAACATAAGCACGATCCTTTAAAAATAAAAAAACGTGCTAAAAACTTTTTGTATTTACTTATCCCTCTCACTGAATGTTCTGTGGGAACCTGAATTGAGGTCGGAAGTACAATGAAATATGAAAAAAACAGATAACAACGATGTCTGCAATGTATGCTCGCTGGCTTTCGGGTTGGGTAGCTTTCTAGCTGACTTTAGTCAGATGCTTTCTGGTTAATTTCCGTCAAATAGCTGTTTCTTGGGGAATCGTCCCCTGTGAGGAAGATTTTGTTTTCTTTCTATAATTTGTGAATTTTCGTAATGCACTTTTCTTCCGTTCGTGAGGGGAAGTCACTACTTCTATTTGTGGATATGCTACCGATTGTAGACACCCAGTTGATTTTTGTTTTCAACTAGTCCCACTTACTGATATATAACACTGCTCACATTTCGCATTTTAAATGTCACGCAGTTATTACCAGTAGGGGCATAAATGCATTTTCTTTTTCGCTTAAATTTTTTCATTTTCAAGAAAAAATATACTTTGAAAAATTATTTTCGTGTTGGAAAGGACTGATAAGACGTGATAATTACACTCCAGAACTCAGTGTCATCTTCTTGTATTTTACTTTTTACAGGTTTTCTAAGTATGCAATTACGTTCTAGCAGGTATAAGAACATAATATCTAATATTGGATAGCATGCCCAAGATTTTCTATTCATTTTACAGTTTTTCTGCTTGTGGAATAAACACGCATTCGTACTTTTCTTTTTTCCTTTCCTTTTTCTTTTCTTTTTTTTTTTGTTTCGATAGCTCTGTGAACACAATATTCGCTATTCGCTTTACCTAGAAATTTTAGCTTCACGGGAATTTAAAATATTGTAAAGCATTTTTTTCTTTTTTGAAAACGACAGCTCGTGACATCGGAGATTTTGGTAGCATCCCACTTCCTTTTCTTTGCTCTGAAAAGTGAAACGAGTGAAAAATTATACAAAGAAAAGCTAAGAAAATATTCTTTCAAAATTAACCTTTTTGTCCTTTATGCGTTTTTTGAATGCCGGAGAAGTACATTGGATGGAACTTTTAACTCGATTTTTAATAATTAAAGCTAGAGAGTCAATTTTGGCACAGAATCCTTTTTCTTCAGTCCTTCATGAAAGCAGCCAAAAAAATGTGTTTTGCTCTTTCTTTTTTTAAATTAGAAGCTATTAAGTATGAACAAAATGTAAACATCACAGAGATAACATCGGGTTTTAAATGTACATCTAATAAGAGCAAATATTTCTCCTATTCATCCCTGGTATATGTGCGTTGTTCAGGTATTTTAGAAAAAAATGAAGGAAAACACTAATTAATCTCTTGTTCTTCGGCATTTGAAAGTTTTTCTACTATCTACCGAACGGGAGTGAATGATTAACCTGCTTTTTTATATAAATTGTTTTGAAGAACGTTCTGTAGACCGCCTGAGGTTGAACGAAACACCTTTCGTGGTATTTCGTATCATATTTTCATTAATAAAAGTTTTCCTTCATGTAAACATTGTTCGCTGTCTTCGTAAGGTTTTTGCCTCCGTGCGATAATGATAAGAAGAAATAAAAAAACGTCCTTTCGTAGTTGTTGGATATGTTGAAGTGTTTCGTGATGTATGGATTTTCGCAGATATAGCACGATTACCCACAGAATGCGAAAGGAAGAAGCAAAGAAAGAAAAACAAAGTGGGTGGTGATACTAATGTATTAGGTCGGTGGCAATCGACACGGTACACGTCCAACCCTCTTCTGGTAAACTCTGTGGACAAGAGGCGTTCGAATGGTCGATGCAGCTGAATCGTGACATGAATAAGGGGTGGCCGAAAGACAGCTTGGTCCAGCTAGCTCGCCACTCCAAGTACATTGTTCTGAGAGCGCGCTCAGGTGGTCGAATCACACTTCCTCTCTCTCTTATACTCTGAGAGGTGACTCAGCTGAATTTGCGCATGACATCAAAAAACGGCGTGATCATTTAATGCAGCTCGTCTCTAACTTCTTGATCTTTTCTCGAGTTTAAAGTCCTTCTTCAGCTGAATGGAATCGTCTACAGCCTAGGTGCCTCGTAAATAATACTTATTAAATAAATGCATGAGGTGAGAAAGAGAAGAGAGAGTTTTTTCTTTGAAAGGAAAAGCTGTAAGAAACCCTGCAGTCGGAACAGCACCAAGGAAATTGATACCCAAGATGATCGACATTTTTGTTTCTGTCTAGTCGTCCGAGTTAGGTGTGGGTTCGAACCGGATGAGGCATAAATGGTGCGTTTGTGTTATAGCAAGTGGGACCCCCGATGGCACAGTGGTCTAAAAGTTGCCTTCTGACGACACGTCCAAGTGGGCTCATGTTCAAGTCACTGATAAGGCATGGATAGTATGTTTGTGTTATAGTACTGGCCACCCCGGTGGCGCAGTAATTTATGCACTGGCTTCTGACCGTACGTACTGTTTAACTTAGGTTCGAGTCCCCGGTGAGATATGGGTGATGTGTTTGTGTAATAGCAAGTGACCGCCACGGTGGCACAGTGGTCTAAACGCTGGCTTCTGACAGTATGACCGAGTGACCCCAGGGTCGAGTCCCCCGATAAGGCATGGATGGTGTGTTTGTGTTATAGCGAGTGGCCTCCCCGGTGGAGCAGTGGTCTAAACGCTGGCCTCTGACCATACGTCCGAGTGGGCTTAGGTTTGAGTCCCACCGAAAAGGCATGGATCTTGTGTTTGTGTTATAGGACTGGCCACCCCGGTGGCGCAGTAGTCTAAACTCTGGCTTCTGACTGTACATCCAAGCGATCCCAGTCCTATAACACAAACACACGAGTCCCCGATGAGACATGGGTGGTGTGCTTGTGTTATAGCAAGTGACCACCCTGGTGTCTCAGTGATCTAAACACTGGCTTCTGACTGTACGACCTAATGAGCCCAGGTTCGAGTCCCTGATGAGGCATGGGTGGTGTATTTGTGTTATAGCTAGTCGCTGTCACGGTGGCGCAGTGAGGCAGTGGTGGCGCAATTCTTTCAGCCAGTACGTCTAACATCATTTTAGTAAATACGTCGTTCTAAACAGAAGGGTACTTTTGACTACTTACTTTATTCACATTGTTCATAATACCACGGACTCAGAACATGGCTTTCGTATTGTACTTAGCATATAACATCGTGTAACATCAACCCGTAGAGCATAGCTCTTACAATATCACCCTCAACATGTAATTACTCTCTCAACTCTCAATTCAAATCGCTCAACTCATACAATCTTAACCCAACGCTCTTATCTCAGAACACTTATTTGTTTACGTTTGATTGCACCTTGACCCACTGTCAAGCAGCGAACCTTTAAACGCTCGTCGGGAAAAATTATGTGGCGTTAAGTTAGAAAATATTTAACGAGGAGAAGCCAAGTTTGCATGAGAACACGGAAGCTCAAAAGGAAGGTTACATTAGAGGTATACGCCACACTTCTCTGAAACTATTGGCCCTAAATCAGGGACAAACCACTGTTTTAACACTACGAGTTGCTCACGGTGGTTGTTAAGAAACGAAAAAATAAAATGTTGGTGTTGCTTACCGCGTGGCGCTGACTCCACTTGACTTCGTAAGGTGATTAGTTATTTTAAACCAGCTAGACAGATACGAAAGCCAGGTACAAGGGCGACGGAGACAGACACTGGTGTGGACCTGCTAGTGCAGCGTTTCACTGTATCCCATAAATATTCGATGGGTTTCAAGTGGCACACACGAAATGTTTGGGCATGATATTCGAAAACATTACCACCATGCGGGATTTGTGAAACGGGCGTTGAAAACATTCAGGGCAATTCGGATACGCGGTTGCCATGTAGAACATCAATTGCTTTCAAATATTGCCTTAAAAGGATTTAGCAATGAGTGTTCTCAGCCAGGAAGAAGTAACATAGTAATAATGATGCACACAATTCGTTGTCATGTTTCCATTCAAGGTGCAGTCTATTCGCAAATAATCAACGACGCGGCGTTGAATATGGACACATCTACAGGGATGATAGAGCTGAAAACTGGACTCATCTGACTAGGGTACTTCTTTCACAGTCGTCCGTTGTCCAGTCACGGTGCGCCCAGACGAATGCAAACGGAGCTGTCGATGGTTAGCATGGGCAAATGACCACCCTGCCAACTACTTACAGCGGGTGTAAAAAGTGTTTGAACACTCTGTTTTTGAGGCTATGCATCTTTCCCGACAGAAGTAAAGTAAATCTCAAGTAAAAAATTTCGATGTGATAAAAATTGGTAACGGCAGTAGTCAAAACCATGATTGAAATCTAATGTTTGAATCCTGTCCCATGAAGTAACGAAACATTAGTTAATTACATTGTTACTCAATAATATACTTTACTAAACTATCTCCAAACATTATTTCATCACGTTTTACATAAAAATAACAATATATCAGTGGAATCTGCGTAAATTCCAAGAACCTGATGCTAAATGTGATAAAAGCCATTACCAAAATGTATTATAGATGCTATGAAAACGGTGAGTCGTAGCGAAATCAGACTTCTTGTTGACTACCCTCCTTGGGTTGTCGACAAGAAGTTAAATTTCAACTTTTTTGTTGACCCCCCCCCCCACCCCACTCCCGTCAAGAACAGGCTTACGTGTTAATGACGAGAGCTTTGAAATGATGTATAACACGATGGGGTGTAACCAAAAGCTACAAATCCCCCTCACTAATACGCGCGCGATTCATCTTTTCTTTCAATCTTGAGGTCACATTTTAGTTTGGTGGACTTTCGTAGCTACATCACATTTCATCGGGGACAGGGTCCTTCTTACGTTCTTTTAAATCTGCATAATATATAATAAAAAAAATAATACGTACTGATTTTTAAAAACTACATAGTCGAAATACTTACTATTGCAGCCCCATAGTTTAGCAAATATTTACGTTTATTACTCACATATCTCCTTTCATTGGTTTTACGATAATAACATTCATTATTCCACCTACCTGAGTACCGCTCTGTGTCAGGAATTAATAAACTTCATTGTGTGTTGTTATGATTTAATTCCACTTAGAATGTACCGGACTGTGGCTCATTGTTGTTGTGAGTGTCGCTAATAAATGCAATGTTCATAAATAAATGTATACTCTCTAACTCTCTAATCACTTGTTTTATTTCACGCACGGGAAAGATGCATAGCATAAATTATCTACAAAGAGTACAAGAGTACGCTTTCGATTATTATTATTATATTTTTTTGTATTGCTCAAAAATAACTACGAAAGTAAAAATACTAATTTCGGCAAGATTCGGCTATCAACCGTATTCTATATATTAAAACAAAAAAAATTTACAATTGTGTAATGTACTAGCTACAAAACAAAAAAGAAATACTAACATTTAGAGAACAGAAAGTATTTACAAACCTGTGCTTTAAGGAATCGAGTCAAGTTTCGGTATTTGGTATGCATCTCATTGGCGTTAATAATGGTCTATTATTCATTGAACAGAAGAGGTTATTTTTAATGGCTTCCGAAGTGAATTTAGTTTATTCGCCCTTGGTGACCGCTTCAAACTCTGCTTTATTGGAAATGTGGTCTTTTCGGATCTGTAAATGCAAAATATGCTGCACATTTTTTTACACCTACGTTAGTAGATTGAAAAGGTGTAGTTAATCGACCCTTAACGTTATACAGTAGTCATACCGGAGTAACCTATACGGCATCGTTTTCTTGTTGAAACAAAAATGTGGTCAGAGATATCCAAACTTTCAGTACTCTCATGCGAATTTCATCGCAAAATTCCAATATAGCCTTTGGGCATCATATAGTCTTTGATAAACTTCAAGTTCCCAACACCAGAGTAGAGCATTCACCCTAACAGCAGGACATGTCCTCCGCTGTGTTTAACAATAGTAGTAATGTGTTTTGGATTCGACTCAGTATTGGGTTAACGCCAAATAGTTTTACGTCCATCTGATCCCAAAATATTAACTTTGCTCTCATCTGTATAGATGGCATTTTTCTAGGAATACATAGGTTTATTTAGATACTCCTTTGTAAATTGCAGGTGCTTCTTTGTGTTTACTTCACCTGCGTAGGACTTTTTCTCGATACTCTACCATGATAATTTGCATTTCGCAAAACATTGCTAAGATTTGAAGCAAAATCACATTTACCTGTTGCTCCAGCGATGGTGTCTGCACATGCGAGGGCACTGGTTGATGGTTTCTGTCGCCCTTGTTCAATAATCCTGTGGAATTCTCACTTAGATAACATTTTTGAGCTAACTAGGCGCGATTTATTAATCGTCATTTCGCGGTCTTCGTAGCTTTTAATCCCTTAACGAATTATTGAATTATCACAACTTCTTTAATGAAATCACTACAAATTTTACCTTCGAAATAAAGTGCAACAATGCACTCACGCACGCAATTAGGTAATTCGCTTACATTGGGAGACATTTTGAACAAGACGATATTTAAACTTTTGATTAAAAAACCTCGTTAAAGATACACTATATGATTCGAAGTATCCCGCCAGCCTTTTGATTAGAGGATTTTTCGGTATATGTCACATCCATGGAACATAAGGTTGTATAAAGACGCACGTGTCCTGCAAACAATCATTTAAAACTCGACCGAGAAATCCCGTAGAAAACTGGGATTAAGTTTTCCTGTTTTTCTGAGAGAGAATGAGAAACAATATGTATTTCACCACCAACTCAAAATCAAAAAGTTAGAAATTTTGGCACTCATAGGTTCGCAACTTCAAACCAATCATAATTCAGCTTTTTAGCACCCCAGCCCAGATCGAAAGAACTGGGTGACGCAGTAACTTCACAATCGACATGTAATGTGAGAAAAAAACGGGGGCTCGTTTCAGAGCTAATGTGAAGCCTTGGGTCTTTCGTGTGGTACTTTGCAATGTTCTCTTTTGTTTTCTCTCTCTCTCTCTCCGAAGTTTCCCTCTTTCCTCGACTGATAGACCAATATTTAGGATAGTTTGAAACTTCTGAAACTTCTCCTCCATTTTTTTATATTTTTCCGAGTTTCGAAAAGGTTTACATAGCCGTTGGTTGTTGGGACTAAATATTGTTAGGGTCATCGAATCGCAATCGGCAAAAATTATACACAACATGAACAGTAGAATAGGCCTTTCAGCAAACCTCAGTGACTTTCAACGTCTCACAGTCATGGGATACCATTTTAGCAAAAAGTCAGTTAGGTAACTTTTTGACCTGCAGCAGCTGCCCCGATCAACTGCAAGGTATGTGATCGTAACGTGGAAACGCCTAGAAGCAACAAAAGCGCAATCACGACTCAGTATGCCATATAAAAGGGCATAGAGGGACCACCCAGTACTGAAGTGAATGGTGCGAAAAAATCGCCTGTCCTCGGTTGCAACAGTACCACCGATTTCCAAAATGGCTCTGAAGTCAACAACAGTATTATAACGGTTCGTTGAGAGCTGAAGGGAGTGGATTTGCATGACTGAACAAACCCGCTCCACGATCAACGCCGACCCACTTCCGCTTGGCGTTGATCTTGATGATATTAGGCAAAGAAGCCTAATATCATTAAGATCAACGCCAAGCTTCGGTTGGAGTGGTGTAAAGCTCGGTGCCAGTGGATTCTGGGGCAACGGAAACGCGTTCTCTGCAGTGATGAATCACGCTTCACCATCTGGAAGTCCAACGGAAGAATCTGAGTGTGGAGTTCGCTTGGTGAACGCTACCTGCCCGACTGTGTTTTGCCAGTTGTGAAGTTGGGTGGAAAAAGCATCATGCTCTGGAGTTGTTTTTCATGGTTTGGGCTGGGCACCCTAGCTCTAGTGCACACCAATATTAACGCTAATGCCTATAGTGACATTCTCGAGAATTATGTGCTCCCAGGATTATGGCAATTGTTTGGTGAAGACATTTTTCTTTACCTACAGGACAATGTCCCGTGCACAAAGCGAGGCTCGTGCGGGAAAAAACTGATGACATGGATGTGGAAGAGCTTGACTGGCCTGCACAGATCCCTGATCTCTGCCCGATGTATCACTTCTGACATCAATCGCAACGCCGACGGCGAGCCTGGCCGATCCGTCCGACATCGGTGACAGAGAGCTGATTAATGCTCTTGTGCACTGGAGTCGTATGCCTATTTAGGTTGGGTGTACGCTGTTACGGGGAAAAACACTCAAAACAATTTCTATGTAACCCGAGCTCAAAAATTTGCGCATTGGTTTTGAACATATGAAAGCATTTTTTTTTATTTAGCGGTTGTTGAATAAAAAAATGTGTTGTCCCATCCTATATAGATAACAAAACTTCAGATTCTGTTTTTAAATTTGTGCTCATGAACACATCGATTTGCACTGCGACGAACAGACAGAAAAACTGCAACTCGTGGTAGAACGTTGAATTTTATTTATGACTCCACGCGATTGCAAACGCAAACTTATGACCAATAGTGCTTTTTTAGACGAGCACATCCTTGGAAGTTTAGCCCCTGCGGTGAAATCACAAGAAAATAATAACGTGACCTGCAGCGCCATCTGCAAAGCTTTGTATCACAGTTGATTTACACACTTGGGGAGTGCGCTGGTTGAACAACACACTTGCGGATGCGAATATTACTTACTATGTTTTGTTTACCTAACGAAGGAACGAATCTTCTCCACTTTACGAAAACATTGTGTGAGGGAATGAATTTTAGCCACCACGCGAAGTCTTAGGACAAACTTTGGCGAGTTTTCTTATCTAAAAACATAATATAACATCAACTCGTATCACAACGTTGAATTGCATTGATCCCTGGGATTAAAAGCAATGCTCTATTTGACTAGCATACCCTGAGAGATCAACTGTAATGTTTGAACCACAGGGAAATAAAAACGTGACCTGCAGCGCCATCTAGAAAGCGCTTGTACCACAGTTGCTTGAACACCGTCGGATGTCGTGTCGGGAAACCTCACACCCGAGGGTTTTAGCAGAAATGGGATATTATGCTTACGGAACGAACCTTTTCCTCTTAATGAAAACATTGTGTGGGGGAATTAATTTTAGCCACCACCTGAAGCCTTAGGGCAAACTCTGTCGAGTTTTATTAGAAACTAGCGGATATACCCGGCGTTGCCCGAGATAGACATAAAGTTTGCTTTCAAGTGACAATGTAAACCGCACTATAAAAAAATCTTACCATGATGAGCAACGTTTTTATGAGATATGAGATTGTTAGCATTTTTACCCTTCTTTCTCTGTGAGCATTGGCCTTTTTCATTGTCTCCCAAGAATATTATTGTAATGAAGGATTTTCCAAATAGAGAGGAGAAGGAAAATATGGGTAATTTTGTAATAATATTTATTATTTTTAAAACGTTTTTACACTTTAAAGACTGTAATTTTTCATTGTTCTTGAAAGCCCGTGGAACATTGAACCTAGAGTTGTCCGTGGGAACAGCATGGAGAATACAAGCACTTGTTTCACTGGGCCACTGTGCTTTATTGATGGTGATACAGAATGCCTGACTGGCAGAATGGCGTGTTCATTGTAAAACTTGTTTATAAACGACATTTATGCTTTTTCCACCTGGATCATAGATAAACAAATGATTTGGGGAATCTACTCGTGAACACGCTACGTATAACTGCCCGTTTTAAAAATACAGTGTCTCCAAGTTAATGCAATCACACTTGATTGACTGGCCTTGTTGATTTTGATACCAAATGCCAGCCTTATTGGTAACTGTAACCTAGAAGTTTAACTTTCCCATTCCTGCAGCACATTCCAGGAGGCTCCGTTTTAAACTTCTTGGCGTGGCAGCAACTACTACATATTCGGTCCATTCTTCCAATAATAACATTCGGATGTTGATCAAAGTCCTTGTGAGTATCATAATGAAAACCTTTTTTGAATTCGAGACTCTTGCTGTTCCAAGGTCTCTGTAGCCCCTGATGTACTGGCTCTTTCCCACATTTCTTCAAGTCGGGCCTCACGCTGTTCCAAGGTTTCTGCAACCCTAGTTACACTCGCTCTTTCCCGCTGATCCTTAAGTATTCGATCCCATTGTTCGGTTGTCTCACTCTCTCGAAGTAATTTTACTTTCTTTGCTTTTGGCTGAACTTGTCCGATGGGTTTGCGTTTTTTTGGAGGCATTTCGCCACACTTGATGAACATTTTATTATAAATATCAGAATTTATACATGGCCGTTCTGAGCCCTAAAAAACTCGAAATAGCAAACATGCACAATAATACACTTTCTGCACTCCGCATTCAGCTTTCTAAAGTGTAGATATACAACCTTATCACACCCAACGTGAAAGAAAGTAGTTCACAATAATATACGAAATGTTTTTACTAATCTCGAAAACTAAACCGATTCGGATAATTCTTTCACCGTTGGAAAGTTTTCCGGAGGACATAGGCTATTTCGTTTATTTATTTATTTTTTATTATATTTTTATTATTTTTTTATATTTTTGGCTGTACTACCGAATAGTATTGCTTTCAAGTAGGTTCCAAATCCCCATGTATCGTTCCGCTTTGTTTACATAAAACCTAATAACACCCAACGTGAAAGAAAGTAGTTCACGATGATATACGGAATTTGTTTTACTAATCTCGAAAACTAAACCCATTCGGATAGTTCTTTCACCGTTGGGAAGCTTACTTCTTTCCGGTGGACATAGGCTATTTCTTTTATCTATACTAATACCAATACTAATCTTGTATTTACATTTTATGAATGAAGAAGACCGTCTGTTTTAACTTCAACTTAACCTTGATGCTATTTGAGAAGACCACGCCTATTTGTGGGAATCTGTAGCTCCACTCATATTTGAGACTCCTGCGCCAATTGTTGAGAGTCTAATGAAACCTAATCCTTACAAAAAAAATGCCATGGTAACATAAACAAAAAAATACTTTTGACATTATGTTCCGCTGGTGCGTTGTGTTTTCAAAAATCGGACTCTTCCCGGTATGCCTGAACCACGGAAGCTTGCGAGGAGTGGGGCGTCACCTGATGACCGTTGCTCTGACACGCGGAGTAATACCGCAGCAGCCGACTTGCACCCAGTCTATAGAGGGCCCCGTAAAAACACATTTGGCCCCCTTAGGGATGGAATTTATAAAAATCCTCCGGCCTGTATTTTTATCTGGGTGATGAAGAGTATGTATGCCAATTTTGGTGTAAATCCATCAAACCGTTTAGGAACGCATGCGGAACAAACATACAAACTTTCACTTTTACATAATCATCATCATTGTCAACCTTTATCAATCCACTGCTGGACGAAAGCCTCCCCAAGCTTCATCTACAACGGTCTGTCTTGTGCCAGTCTCCTCCATGTCACTCCCGCATACTTTCAAATTCCATCCACCCATCTCCCATGTGGTCTTCTTCTGTGTCTTTTCCTGTCCCTTGGAATCCAATCTAAAATTTCGGCTGTCCATCGATGGTCTGTCCTTCTGGTAGTATGTCCAGCCCATTGCCATTTCAAGGATTTAACTCTGATCATGATGTCTTCCACTCTTGTCATTTTTCGGATTTACGTGTTCCTCTTCTTATCTCTCCTGGTTACACCAAGCATGCACCTCTCCATGCTGCTTTGAGTTGTCTGCAGCCTTTGTATGTCTCTTTTAGTTAAGATCCACGTCTCTGCACCATACGTAAGCTTTGGAAGGATGCATTGATCAAACACTTTTCTTTTAAGACATAATGGCATATTGCTCTTGAAAATTATGCTGTTTCTTCCAAAAGCTCTCCAGGCAAGTTCTGTACGCCGATTAATTTCTTCATCAATGTGACCCTCACTTGATTTCAGCTGTCCAAGATAAACGTACGTGTCTGTTATCTCCAGTTTTTCTCCATCAATCGATAAATCTTCATTTCTTGTAAAAGTATTGAACATCACTTTTGTCTTCTGAAAGTTCATTTTTAATCCCACTTTTTTACTCTCGTCATTTTTAATCCCACTTTTTTACTCTCGTCATTTTTAATCCCACTTTTTTACTCTCGTCATTTTTAATCCCACTTTTTTACTCTCGTCATTTTTAATCCCACTTCTTTAGTGTGTTCCTGGATCATACTCTGCAGCTCTGATGGGGTAGTTGCAAAAATGACTACGTCATCAGCAAAACGGAGGTGGGTTAGATAATCTCCATTAATCTTTATCTCTTTGTTTTCCCAGTTCAGTGATTGAAAGACATTTTCCAATGTAGCGTTAAAGAGCTTATTAGATATGGTGTCACCTTGTCTCACTCCCTTTCCAATTTTTATGTGTGTTGTATTTTCAAACAGTCAAATCTTTGCACTTGCATTTTCATAGATGTTATTAATAATATTAATGTATGCATCTTCAATACCACAGGATTTCAGAGCCATTGTAACTGCTGATGGTTTCACCGGATGAAAGGCTTTTTCATAATCGATAAAAGCCATGCAGAATGGAAGTTCATGTTCCCTCGCTCTTTCAATTAGTTCTCTCAATACGAGGATATGATCTATTGTGCTGTAGCCACTCCTGAATCCAGCTTGTTCTCTCGGTTGAGCCAAGTCCAGTGTTACCTTCAAACGTAGAGATAAATCTTGAAATTTAATGTGGATAATATCGGTTAAATAAATTGCGAGAACTAGTACTCCCCGAATATTCGCCCTTGCTCTTATGGTACAATGGAAGGCAAGTCGCCTTCTATTCTGCCACATGAGGAGGCTGTGATAGCACCATAGAATGGACTAACTTGGTATTAATTCCTTTCCTATTACAATGAGTATGTGGATAGGCAAGTGTCTGGATACTTTTAATCTGATATTGCATTTCTTCAGTACCAAATCGATCGTTCCATCTGATTTGCATATTTCAGGTTAAATGCAATGTTTGAAAATACTTTTTGTTTTGTTTGTTGTTTTGCAACTAGTACATCTTATATTTGGCAATTAATTTTTCTCTGATATGTTGTATAATTGATCACATAATCATGCTACACAATGTGTTTTCATTGTCATAGTTATTTTTGAGAATATAAAAACCTAGAGTGCGGAAAAATGTTTTTTGCACCCATTTTAAGTGAATCCGCTAGAGCTTACTCTAGATTTTGTGTTCAGACCCTGAGATTTCTGGTTGTTGTCTGCTGTTTATTCAGGGATCGTAAGCTGTCTGTTTAGCCCGACAACTTGCGAACCGGCGTTCTTCTCGTTGTAAAACCCTGACAGCCTTTCTTTCCTGTATGTTGGGTAGATGTGTATCCTTCTTCGAACCATTACTGCCGCATCTTCAGTACGGCGGCCCTAGAATACCCAATATTTCCTGTTGTTGCTTTGATACTGGCCCCCGGCTTTCTCACTCTACTGTATGATGGTAGTTGCCTTACTCCATTGCATGGATTTCGTACTGACGAACTGACACGCTTACTCCGTGCTTCGCAGGTCAGTGGTTTTATTGCTACGTGCTGTGGGAAGCATCCACTCGTGGAGACAGGGGTGATCATAAATTATCTGGTCTATGGGTGTATTTATGTTCGACATACTTTCAGAAATCGGATTAGAAAAAACGCGTTGGGAAGCTGGACTATAATCTCCAATTATCTTTTTTTGCTTTTCTTCGTTTTTATGCAAAATTTCCTACTAGGTCTCCCAGATATATAATTCTGTTTTATATCCCAGCTTCTACAGAGAAGAGTGAAATATTATTTCAACATTGGATAGCTGTAGCAGCGATCAATATTACCCACATATTTCCTGATGTGTCATTCGTACAATATACCTTCTACATGTCGTAAGTGCATATTTATATTTGACACGACATCTTCCCTCGTAGCAGTCCGATTTGAAAGGTTGTTACAGCATGTAGTCCAGGAAAAAACGGCGTTTTTGATACATCCGTTTCACGTATCCAGAACCTCGGAAGAATCCAAGCTAAATTTCAAAGTACATGCCATCATGTACAATAGTTTGAACCTGTCTGTTTGCCAGTTTTGCAATTCCTGTATGGTCCAAGCTTTCGAATTACAGGCAAAGAACTCTTGGTACTTGCGTTCGACATCATCCAGAGTAGTCAGCTGCTTGTCACGGAGAAAATGCGCCACTGCTCGAAACAAATGACAGACTGAAGGAACAAGGTCGGGGCTGCATGCTTGATGGAGCAACATCTCGATCTCATGCAGTTCTTGAAGTTTAACTTGGGTCCGATTAGCGGCATGAGGTTTGCATTGTCTTGCTGCAGCAGTGCCAGCTTTTGGTTGACCAAGGCAGTATAATTCCGCTGAAGTTTGTCATTTACCCTGTCCAATTTCGGAGAATACAGTTCGGCACTAATAAACCGATCCTTTAGAATGAGCTCAAAGCATGGATTCCACCTTCATAATTTCACCAGACACACATCATGAAATTTTTCTGAAAACATCTGCGTTTGGGGGTAGGTTAAGCTGGCTCGCCTCTATTCAACCACTGTTGTGAAGAATATATATCCATTTTTCATTCCCAGTAACTTTTCGTATGATAAATCGAGTATCGCGTTGATTTCTGAACAGTTCCTTGCATACCTCGACATTTCTTTGAGCTTGAGCTGGGATGAGATCATGAGGCACCTCGCATCGGTGTAAACCCTTTATTTTGTGCAGATGCTCAGCGATGGTAGATTTAGAAACTTCCAGTTCTTCTGACGATTTGCGATTGCTTGTTCATGGATTGGCTTCCACAGCCGCATGCAGGGCGTCCGAATAAACATCAGAGACCCTACCCGAACCTTTCTTTCGTTTCAAGCTCAAGTCACAAGCCGCAAATTTTTTTGAACAATGTTTGCGCGGCCCGAGTAACCTCCTCCTGGCTTCAACTTCAACTTCCTTAATTTTTTGAACTGCTTCATCAGGTTTAAACAACTGATTCCAGTAATGTCGCAACAGAACCAATATTTCAAACTTAGTAGCCATTGCGATTGTCCGCGGTACAAGTTCAATCATGGGTCGCTTCGCGAAATGTGCTTCAGGCCTCGTTTCATTTCTCATAGTATGCGCTGAAGCACAGGAAAGTTGCCCCGCAGAAAATATGCGTACTTAAGCGGTAGAAATGCCCTATGTATGAACGCCGTTTTTTCACTGACATCCTAATACACTGCCCGACAGAGAAAATGCCACACCATGAAGGAACGCTCGAAAACAGACTAAACTGCACACACAGATAGACAAGTAGGTCCTTAACAAATGATTTAATTGTCACATATAGACTAGGCTCCAGTGGCTAAATATACAGGATGCTCAATAAGGAGCGCGGCCCTCATTTGGCGTGATACAGTGTTGAATCTGACGTGGAATCGAGTCAATGAGAGTTCGAATAGAATCCTGTGATATCGTGGACCATGCGGTGTGAATCAGAGTCCACAGTTAATTTTCAATTTGCGGGGGTGGGAGGGTACTCAACCGACGTCCAATCATATCCCACAGATGCTCGATGGGCGAGAGGTCGAAGGATCGTGCTGGCGACGGCAGCATCCGCAAACCATGTAAAGTATTCAGGCTGATCCGAGCGCTATGTGGCCGGGCGTTATCTTGTTGAAAAACGGTGTTTGGGATGCCCTGCAGATACGGTAGTTCTACGGGCCGTAGCACCGCGTCAACATAGTCTCGTGCCGTCAATGTGCCCGTAATGCGTACCGCGGTGAACAGCTGTTGGCGCTGATAGCACCCCACACCATGATTCCACGTTGCAGGATCATGTAGTGCTCCACAATGGCGGAGATATCCGATCGTTGGCCACGTCGGCTCCATACTCTCACACGGTAATCATCCGTGGTGAGACAGAACCACGATTTGTCGATGAACACCACACTGTTCCATTCGGCACCCCCACGCAGCTCTGGAGCGACACCATGCCAAACGGTGACGACGATGGTTCGCTGTTAAGGGTAGCCTTCAAAACGGACGACTGTACAGCAAACCAGACGCAGCTAATCGGCGCGACACTATCTGTGTCGATATCGGAGCATCCAAGCCTCCCCGTACACTCCGCAAAATGTCGCCCGTTGTGGCCTGTGGGTCCTCTACGGCATGACGTCGGTTGCGACAATCGGTGCGCTCGGACGTTCGTCTCGGTGCTGCGGTCCACCTACGACGTTGCACAGATCCCTTCTGGGACCACTGTTTCCAAATGCGACCAACGGTTGTGTCATCACACTGCATTTCTTCAGCAATACGACGCAAGGACCATCCGGCAGCACGACGACCTACGATGACACCTCTCATGAACTTATCCGTTTGACGAAATCACATACGACTGGGTCTTAACGGCATTGACACTCCTTGTTAGTTCTCCAGACAATCTTACAGCAGTACCACTCACTCCTCGCGGCCGTGACGACGTCTCGACTGATGACCTCATGGGCTGGTTGTCCGCTTATATCCCGCGCACCGTTCTTACGATTATTAGCTTGCAAATGCAATCATTTGTATAACTTGTACGCGTGCACCCACCCTGCGATTAGCATGGCGCTTCGTTCACGTTTTCGTGGTGTGGTATTTTCTTTGTCAGGCAGGGTATTATGATCAAGATCATCTCTTGAGTTTGATACATGTCTTCATAAAACATCTTTTTTTCACTAGGTAGAGTACATATTAGTTTTTCGTTTCGTGTTTTCACGACCACCATGAGCAAAATCTTCTGACTTATAAGGCCGCTCGCCCTAAATTTAGGACAAGAGGTTCCAGGAAAGAAACAGCCACGCCATCTGACAAACACACCATCCATGTCCCATCTAGCACTCGACCGCATCTCAAAAGAATGATCAGAAGCCAACGCCTCAGACCCCTCGGCCACCGGGTTGACTGGTTATATTATAAATTCGTGTCCAAAATTATATTTAATTTTTACATCGGATACCCATAATGCATTTCCCAGCTTTTTCTAATGCTAAATTTTCACATGATATCGTTGTTCAGCATCATATCAGTACTACAACAAGCGGTAGCAAAACATTTTACAGCACATTTTAGTATTTTCTAAACAAAAACGTCTTCACATTATCCCTATGTTTTCTATGAAAACTGCATTTCTTAAATTAATGTTTTTAATGTACTCAGAATCAAAATTTTTGAACTTCAGGAAATAAATTAGACTGCTGTTGCATTGGAAATCCAGCGTCGCTTTCCTAGCATGTTTTGTAAACTAGGTTGCTTAATGTAAAATAAGTAGATAAAAATAAATCTTCGTATTCTTACAATTAAAAGAATAATACTCATTTACTTTCATGATTATTTTTTCACAAGTAATTCTATTGTTCAGTTAACGCTGCTCTAATAGTTTCGAGTTTTTTTACGCACCCGTATAAATAGGAAACAAAATTAATTCCCTTACACAAAGACTTTTAAAGGTTTCTCTAGTTGTAAAAACCGAAAAAAAGAATATCAGAAACTGACGATCAAGGAGATTTGATTGCGGACTGTCGCTTGAAATGATGTACAAAGAGGTTTCTTTCCACTTTTTTTCTGTCTGTGTGACTCTTTAAAAAAAAGAATCGTTCTTATACAATTCTAAAGGGACGACGAAAAATAACTTTCTTCTAAAAGGCGTGTGGATTTTAAGTGCACTCTGAAAAAGTTTGATGTGTATGCTTTTCATCAAAGTGACGCTGTAATCTCTTTGTTAGTATTTCACGTCTAGACACTTGTGCTCTCCTTTTGAAACTTACATTTACACTTTCACTGTGTATTTCGTGTGATTTGCCATTTTATTTACTTAATGTGTTAAGTTCTTTTATTATTTGATGCCTCTGGTGCGTTGATGATGAAAAATTTCACCAGAGGTTTGAGAAAGTGTATTTTTACTTTTCTTGTATTTTAGTTATCAGTTATGGTTAACAAGCATAACTTTTAAATTTTCTTAATGCAGATAAAGAAGCGAAAGATCACGAAAGCATCTAATTTATTGTGAAGTTTCTGATTTGAAAGCATATGTGTAACTCGTTTAAACTCATTGCATTTAGTAAATTAGAATATATCCATCAGTACTTGAAATTTAGCGGTTTGATTTCTTACTCTGTATTATTATTATAAAATAAAAACAACCAGCACTTTGAATGTTGTGTGAAATAATTTAGAAAACTGTATAAACCATATTTTAGGATTCGTGTACGCAAAATATATATACAGTGTGGCAATTAAGAATGAATTAAAAAAAATGGAAAAGCAGGAAAACTTACGTGAATATATTTTATTCGAAATACGTTCCCCTTGCGTTAATACAGGAAGTGACACGATGAGCCAACAAAAGGAAGGGCTTGCAGAGGTCAGTTTTGGTAGAGAGTGAAGAGCTGATGTCACAGTTCTTTGTCTCCAATGTCTTGAAAACTTTACCTTCTATGTCTTGAAACGCTTTAATTTAGGAAATACAAAGTAGTTACACTGTGACAAATCTGGAGAATAGGGAGATAGTTGAGTACACACGTTTTCCTGCAAAAAATTGCTGTACACTGACTACTCTGTGTGCGGGTGCGTTATCGTGAAGAAGAAACCATTGACAGTTTTTGTACTTATACCTAACGCGAACAATTCTCTTCCACAATCGTTCCAAAACGGATGTGCAACCATTGCCAGTGACGGTTCTACTGAAAGGAATGAACGCATGATGTAGAATCCCCTTGATGTCGTAAAAGCACATAAGCATTTTCTTGATTTTGGACTTTTGTAACCTGATACTCTTCCCTTTGGTGACTGCGGAGACTTCCACCGAACACTCTGACGCTTCGTTTCATTATTATAATGTAAACATGACAGCTCTTCACATGTCACAATGCTTTGGAAAAGATTTTGCATTAATTCTGCAGTCTCCAGGATGTCTTTTGTTTCACTCGTACATGTTTCTGATCGTCTAGCAAAGCATGCGAAACAAAAAGAGTACAAACTAACCCCTATCCAAAGCTTGCACTAAATTGTAACAAATCCTCTCTTTATTAGCACTGCGCTCTTATTCCAGCATCCTCAACTTCATACAACGATCACTTTTTAACCTTTCGCGAACTTTATCAATGAGTCAAGACGTGCGTACTGAAATCGGGCGTGGGATGGCTTTCGTCATTTTTCAAATCTTCCCGCCCATCTTTGAAACGTGCATACCATTGGAATATTTGGGCACGATATAGGCAATTAGCTCCATACACATCACGCAGCAAATCAACTGTCTCAAATGCAGTTTTACCAATTTTGAAATTGAACTGGAATTTGCTCTCTGCTCCTTGACAAAGCTGTGATAACGTTCTTCCATCAAATGGCGCCCTGCAGAGCATAAATAATCATATGCACCATTTTCATGCATACGCTGTTACTACCGCATAGATGATAAATTATTTATCAAGAAACCATGCTTCTCGACCCGTGTGTTTTACCGGAATTGTTTTTAAAAAATCAGTCTCGTTACTTAATTGCCGCACTGTGTACATTAATACACGAATGAATCCAGAAATTTGTGTTTTCCGAAATATAAAGTTTTCCACTACCGCATATTCTTTTTAAATGTGTCATATTACTTCATTCAGTTCCAAAAACTAATTATTTTGATTTCTTTTTCTCTTTAGGTACGTAAAGAAATTCAAGAATACTTTATTTTTGCTAAGGTAAGCTGCATTTACACTTGTGAAATAAAAAGCGATTCAAATAAATGTATAACACTTCAAATGATAATATACTGGTTACCAAAAATTAAGAAAAAAACAGAAAAAGCTCGATAACTCAAAAAAATCATGATGTAATGTTATACTTATTTGCTTTTGAAGTCTCAAGTTGCTGTTGAGTCGTACTAATATAACAAATTAATGAAACTCCAAACGAAGAGTATTTTATGTGTTATGAGCTGTCGCTTATTTTAATACTGATGCAATCATTGATTAAAGACGATTGAAGTGGTTTCGGTTACTGTTAAAGTGACAAGGGTGGACTAAATAAACAAATACTTTACCGTAAATACAAGACTATGCATTTACATGGTTGTTAGTGTTATCCAGCGCTTGCTTAATTATGTGTTACTCATTTTACGTTATCTGTAGGAAGACGAGCAATATATACATAGAAACAAAGTTAGTGTTTTGGTGCAGTTAACAGATGTTCTGAACGAAATACACTAAAAACGTTACATGGGGTGATGTTCTTTTGGAGCGGACTGGGTCTGCTGGCACCATTGGGATGTAAGACTTTATCCAGGGAGTACCTGAGTGGTATTGCAGATGAAGTGCACTCAATAATGTTACGTGCTTATCGAAGACAATGTAACAGCATATCGTGCGGGAGTCTGTGGCGAACCCACCTCAAAGGTGATGCACATGTCAAAACGGGAAGTTGCAGCAACAAGCCTTCGTTGATGCAGTTCCAGCGTTAGAATATCTGACCCCGGAGAAAGAAAATGTAGTTTTGAACCTCCTCACCGGCAAATGCGGTTTTATCTTCGCATTGGCGCCTAAACGTAAAAATCAATCTGCGGGACGTGGGGTTCCAGAATGTTGCTTGATGATTCTTCCATACATCGCTTGGAAGTAAGAAAAACTCATTCAAAAGAGAGATATTTGAAGCCTGGTTTACCGGCTGACCCGAAAACCTACGATTTCACTGCAGTCTCAGGGGAAGGGGTGATATTCACAGTCGAGTCACATTATTGTGACTCCTCCTAGCTTTGACGTCAACAGCGCGTTGCCAATGAAAGAAGAAACATGTCGTGAGCTGACTTGGAGGGTATATAAGGTGTGCTGTAGGCATTCTGAAAACATTTTACTCGTTGCTGTCATGGATAAAAGGAGCGATTTATCATATTTGCAAAAAGGGATGATTATCAGCTTTCGGGCCAAGGGTGGCAGTATTTCTGAAACAGCACAGTTTGTGGACTGTTCGAGTGCGGCTGTGGTTAAAGTGTATCTTGATTGGAGAAATGACACCATTGCGAATAAGCGAAGTGGAAACTGAGGAGCACAACGTGCCATTGATGTGAGAGGTGACGTTGGCGTATAAGGCGTCGGCTGAGAAGATGCGTGATGGCCGATCGACAGGCTACAGTGGAGCAACTCACTGGAAGAATGAACCAGAGAGCTACCGGAAGTGTCTAAAATGACAGTTCAGCGAACCCTGCTACGAATGGGGCTCCGATTCAGACGGATGGTCACTGCGCCCATGCTAATGAAGGTGCATCGGCAGAAAAGGCTTACATTTGCACGGAGTATCGCAATTGGACCTTCGCTGATTGGTAAAGAATTGCCTTCTCCGATGAGTCACGTTTTCTGCTTCATCTAACGGATGGACGTTGGCGTATAAGGCGAGAAACATCGAAGAACAAACACTCTTCAACCACTGCTGGAAGAACACAAGCAGGTGGGGGAAGCGTTATGGTTTGAGGAATTCTTTCGTGTCGTTCTCTGGGTCTACTCATATCCGTGGAAGGCACTATGGACCGAATTCGTCATGAATCCATCCTTGCAGACCACGGACACCCATACATGCTGTATATATATTGTCTTCCCTGGGGCGGATGGGATCTTCCAGCACGACAGTGCGAAGTGTCACACACCTAGAAATGTCCGAGAGTGGTTGGAAGAGCATGATGAAGATTTCAAAGTACTTTCCTGGCCACCTAATTCCCCAGACTTAAACTCAATTGAGCATCTGTGGGACCGCCTCGTTAGTGTTGTTCGCTCTATGGATCCTCCACCTTGCACCCTCCAGCAGCTGTCAGATGCACTGCAGTCATGATGGCTCCACATACCTGTGAACACCTACCAGTACCTTATTGAGTCATTCCCAGCCCGTCTAGCTGTTGTCCGCCCTGCACAAGGCGTTTACTCTGGATATTAGCTTATAGTCACAATAATGTGACTCGATCGTGTATGTGACGTACATCAGAGGTGACTCACATGTCAAAACGGCGAGTTACAGCCACAGGCCTTCTTCGGTGTAGTTCAGGGTGTAGTATATCGGCCTCCGGAGAAAGAAGATGTGGATTCCATTAACGGCAAATGAAGCTTAATTTTCACAAATCGCGCAAGAATGTTTCGATGAGCACGAGGTGGACTTCCATGCTATTCTCCAATCCTTTGAGTTCATTCTTATTTTAAAAGTTAGGGAAACACAGGAAAGACTTGTTCGGCGTCAATGTCTTGTTTTGCCAACTCTGAAGTAGTTGCATGATATTTTGCTGCAGGAACATGTATCTTTGGACAAACACGAACTCAAGCACCTTACAGGGTCCTTATCATGTCGCATAATGAATGTCATTCGCAACATAGGTGGTCCTGCTGGATATTAAATATTGGTGACTTTTACTTAAAGTTAGATTCACTGCAACACTGAAGGCTTAGCTCTCATTAGGTTTATCTCCACTGTAGCAGATTCAATGTTAAGTTTAACGTTGAATTAACTTTCTGTTGAATTCGAATAGCTTCAATGTTAGTTGTAGTTGAAAGTCTTAACTAACAATAGAATTTCTAATTATGGTCTTCGAGAAAATAACCACGGTTCAGTAACAAGGATGTAACTACGTACAAAATCCACTTTTTTATTACATCCACTAGCACGTCAATTTATAATATGACTTTGTAGCACAAATAAGATACCTTACAATAATTTCATCAAAGAATACAAGTCGAAAATACGTCAGACTTCATACAGCATAAAATGTAATTCACATATAAATTGATCTGTCTCTATATGAACCTAGCTGATTTAACAACACATTATGTAATGCTATAAAACCCTCGCTCAATAGATTGCCTGATAGCGTGGGCCTAGATTGCCTAAGATTGCATGATAACGTTACAAGATAGTTGAACACAACAGCTTTTACCTTATGATTTAAAAAACGTAGATTGCACTTTGAACTGTTGTCCCCGCCCTGGTGGCGCAGTAGTCTTAGCGCTGGCTTCTGACCATTCGTCCGAGATAGGTCCGGGTTTGAATCCCGGTGGGGCATGGATACCATATTTGTCTTACGGCAGTGGCTCTTTTCCTTCCCTGAAACCAGTGGTCCTAAATCAAGAACGGGCGACTGCTTATTGCCTATTGAGTAGCTCATAGTGGTCGCTAAACCCCGAAATCAACAAACAAACCTGTTGTCAAGTTGTTGCCAAAGTTAAATTCATCGAAAAGGAACATACGGTGTTAAGACACATAAATTTAACGAGAAGAAACCAAATTTACATAAGAATACAGGAGCTCAAAAGAAGGTTAAATTAGAGCACACGTCAGAATTTGCATAACAAGGCGAATAAACGCATCACAACTAGCTGACATTGCTTTCTGCTCTATGAATGACCAATATATCCTACAAATGGAAATCGGCTTTGCTGAATAAAAACATATTTCGCTGAGTATTTATGAAATCTGTTTTGTTCTCTCCATTAAAAAGAAACTCCTTGTTTTATTTTTCGAATTGTTCTGGAGAACAGTATTTCATTCCAACAGATGGCACAGTTCGGATTCGTCCACAGTGCATAGAAAAAAGCAGTAATTGAATTCAGTCCATGCTTAATGCCCCTGTACACAAGGAATGTCAAATACGACTATTACCAATGTATTTCGTTTACAAAGGTCGACGACATGGTTTTATTAAAAAAAACAAAATGAAGTAAACGTGATGGACGCTTTAATCGATACATTATTTAAGCTTTCCAGCGCCAGGAGTTACTATCATTGAACAACTTAAATAAAATACAACTTTTTCTCCTTTCGGTTACATGTTGCATCCATCGTAAAGGTAAGTGGAGCAGTAACTGATTGATATGTGTCACGAAATACCACGATAAAATTGTTTATAATGAAGGAGATTTCATAAATTCGAATCTAAAAAGTACAGGAACTCATTTCTGCATCGGAATGCAGAGGAAATGATTTTTATTAACATAGCATTTTAAAGAAAAGAATATAATGGAAAGAGAATGGAAAGATTCATTTTCCGAGAAATGGAATTCGTTTCATAAAATTATTGTTATTCCCTGCTCTTACATTTAAATGGAATTCGTATTCAAGTTTATAAGTTCTCAGAGGAAAATAATATTGTGTTTCCATAATTACTTTAGATTATCAGTATGTACTGCGTTGCTGAACTTATCCCGTCAGTTTCATATCTTTCTATGCTGCAACACTGTTTTTTACAGCCGGAATGAATAAACTAAAAAGTAATTGATTTAGTCGTTGCGCTTCTATTTCCCGAGTTTTCTGCTGAATTAACATCTCTTGTGCTGCCCATTCATAATGACACCTGGCTCTTGTAGCGTGAAATCCTATAGCACACAACAGCAAACATTGTTTCATATTCGTTCTTTTATCAGAGAGTCTAGGGGTCTTTTAAAAGAAAAAAATCGTGCAAATGTTATCGCGTCCTATTATGAACACAACACTTGAACTTCTTTTCGGAATCCCACTCTTAGAAATGCATGACTCAAACTCTCATTTTCTCAGGGGTTTTTTTTACACAGCATGCAGATGAGAACTTGTTTTACGTATGGATGACACAATTAGTCACGTGTCATCAGAAAGAAAAAAAAAGGTTTCACGCATTGTAGATGGATTTTCAGAACACTGTCTTTACTAAGCAGATGTCTGCGAGTACGTTTACTGTTCTAAAGCAAAGTGTGATTGCAAAAATGCCTCACAACTCACTAAGTTTATATTTTGCGACTGTGAGACATAGTACAGTGCCCATCAAAACAACACCAAGTTGGGATTTAATTTGGTTCTTTGTTCTTCAGTGTTTTGCCAAAGTATGCCATGATGATTTTTGTTGTTTCCTTAGTTTATGCTTCAGCTTCAAAAAGGAAAAACAAATACTAAAATAAAACGAATAAAAGTACGTGCAATTATTTCTCATACATGTTTTGGTTATGTGCACCGTATGGAAGCCGAAATATCATCGGGACGGATGTTATGTTCTGAAGCAGCTGAGAGTAGACCAAAACAAAGGCCTAGAAAAAGCAGAACTGATGGTGCTAAATCAGGTGTTAGGGATATAGGAAGAAAAGAAAGCAACATCATACTCTCACTGTATATCTTTCAATAAAGAATCTTTACGAATTAGGGTTACTGACAATTTGACTTCGATAATTCCACCTACGTATTCTGGACTCCAATCTGAGGTAGCTCTCGAGTTCATTGTTTATAGAAAAGACCAAACTGCTTTATCAACACTGCAAAGCGGTCATTTGAGACCAATTATTATTGAACCTGTCGGCAAGTTCTTTCCACTTTGTCTAACGTACGACCATCTCCCCACTGGGCACTGCAATTTCAGTCACCGCTACCCCGTATGGTTTCACTCACCATCCCACACATAGGGGCAGTCTTGCACCTATGTAACTCTGATTATTGTACATGTTTGTGTTTGTGTCATTTTTTTTTGTTCGTGAACATTATCATTTCTTTCTTTTACAAAATTTACCAGACTACTCAGAAACCTTGAGTCGCCTTGTAAACGATCATCACTGTGATGTGCCTTCTATTATATTATTTCTTCGTTCTACCGGTGTTTTTCGTTTTTTATAGTTTGTTATTGTTTTGTTGGTAATTTACACCGTTTATTGTTCGGTTTTATGACATTTCCAGCACCAGGTATAATTAAATATTGTTTTTATTACTGTCTAAATCATTGGACTTGGCACACATTGGCCCATTGAGGTCTTTGTGCGGAAGAAATCTTATCAGCCAACCAATCTAAATTGCGACCCGGCTTCAGTCTCACATTGCCACTTCTTTTCCTACAACGGCTTATCCAGAGAAAATCCCCTAGAGCAAACAGGTTTGGTCCGCGATTGACTCAAGCCGCACGGTCTCACGGACTTGATGTAGCGTGAATAGTTCAAGTGGTATTAGGAACAACAGCATTGTCGTTTCCTTACTTTTCGGTTGCATCGTGAAATGGGTTATATTTTGGCTCGTCATGTACGCTTTTCGTATCAGGAAACGTCACTATTTCATCCGATACAAGTAGATTTCTATAAAACTAGGTTCCTTGAGATGTATAGACCACTAGTAAATATAAACTTTTTTCTCTTGCGCTTCAATGTTATCCAATATCATGACCTGCTACTTTAGTCTAAAATAAAAGTAACTAGTGAAGAAACCAAAAGCTTTGTGTAAAAACTTGATCAATACTTATATGTCCTTAAAAGTAAATGCATTAGTGTTTTCTGTTTGAAAGAACAAATTTTCCGAGCTTCAGACAATAGTGGAATGTTGTACCAAGAACAGATCGATCTTCGGTGACAGCGTAAACTTCTTTAGGCCATTAATAACGGGCATTTTGCTTCAGTTGGGAAGAACTGGTGTAGAAGAATTCGGACAACAGTTTCCGGTATTACAGCTCCATCCATTATATCCCACACAGATGTCTCCCTACTAAAAGACTCCTGATATGTTTCATATATGCATCGGTAGGCACTCCAAGTAACCGCATTATTTGCCCAACAATCAGTGAAACATGAGCGAATGACCGCAGATTTGGTTTTTCCTATTAGGAATAAAATACCTCAATCTACTGCCCAGTGCTGTACCAAAGGCCCCTCAGTAGATTTTCAGATGAGAAAAATCAAGTTGGATATGCCGCTCTATTTGTTTTAATTAGTAGACCATATTCGATATCTAGGATCCTCAGAAACGACTGCTTCACAACCACCTATCGGTGGATGTAGGTATTTTGATTTTAGTTCAAGAATGCATGGAGACACGGTGGTCATTTTTCACTGCTGAAGGGAGGAAGAGGTAAACTTAAGATTCATGACTTACTCGTGATTCGAGCTGAGAGCCCAAAAAGTGTATATAGGCCTAACTAGTAACGGACGTTCAGCACCGCGACTCGACTGTCGCGACAGAGTAGACACAGACAAATAGGTCTAAAGAACAGCCAACACGCAGAGCATGATTATCTTGCGCAACGTGATTATACGCAGATCAAGATTATGTTGCGTATTATTTCGAATGTAGACGGTCATGAGATTTTAAGCAAAACCACAGCAGCAGGGATACATACAGTTCCGTCATTCCCTTCTGGTTTTAGTTAAAATACAAAGAATAATAATTCGTGTACTTTCTAGGACACAATCTTTACCCCAAATGTACTGAGAAATAGTTCCAGTGTATGTCGACAAAGTAACTATGTACGAAGTTTCTATCTTGCGGAAGCCACAGTTTGGTTTTGGGCAGTTAACTTTTCCATGTTGCATAAGAAATTGTATTCTGTTTTTTGGCTTGGAGTTAACGACTTCTATGAGAATCGAAGGTGTCTACCCCTAAATACAGACCAATGAGTTCCAGGAAAGGAGCACACACAGAGTTTTGCGAAGAGAAAAACCATCAATGGCTAACCCGTAATACTAAACTAAACCAATCGGTAGGTTATGCAGAAGTCCACACCTCTGACCACTCGGCTACCGAGGTGGCTGCATTATATTCTTTCAACTGCTTTTGGGAAATGATCTTGCAAAATATACAAGATCTTGTGAGGAACTGGCCGAGATGGTGAACGCTTTTTACTGATAGTCACCACAAGTCAATTTTCAATCAATGAAACTTGCAAAGAAGAAGAAAACATCTGAGAACCCAAGAAGTCCCGAGATTAATATTCAAAAAGAAAGAATATACACTATAGGAGAAAAACATTATTGCCGCCTACCTATTATTGTGTACGTCCTCCTTAAGCCACCAGCCCTTCGCCCATGCGATGATGCTTTGGATCTACAAGAACCCGGAAGGTGCCCACATACAGCATATGCCGCACCACATTCGCATAAATGTCGTCCATAGCTCGTCCGTGGTGGAGAGTCAATATGCCGCAGCTTGCGATCGTTATGGTCCCAAATGCGTTCACTTGGGATCATGTCGAGATATATGCCCGCTGTGGCAGAACATATAAGTCATCCTCGTATTTCCCATTCTGTCTGGAACACTGTCAGTATAAACGGACACACGTGGTCTGCAATTATGGACAGGAAGGCGGTGGATATCGAGAGGCCATTTTCAGCTATCAGAGGACCAAAGGTGTTCCAGGGAAACGTCCTTCATATCATTGCACTCAATTACCTGCATGTACTCCTGGGATCACGCCATCTTTTGCCAACTTTTCCATAGCCCTTCGCCTTACCCGTGACCGTCCATCCAATCTGTACAGCAGGAACGTGATTCCTCAAAGAACACTTTCTTCCAGTCTTCTACGGTTCACTCTCTGTGTTTTCTGACAAAGTCCAGTCGTTGTCTCCTACGACGTGCAGTGGACATGCGTTCTAACCTTAGGCCTATATACTGGAGGGATCGTTGCATTGTGACTAAGGATATATCCCGATGTGTTATCTGGTTGCACTGCATGGTTATCTGGACGAAGGTAGCACACCTATTGTTCTGCTTGATACGAGCGAGCTGCCTCTCTCCTAAATCATTAAGAAGCTGTGGCCATCAAAATAGTGAAAGGAAAGAGGCGTAACTCCTCTTTCCATCCAATCTTGTTCCATTTATCTATTGCAGCGCGCGAGAGCCGACAATTCGCCGTTCCCCGGACACTTCTCTCTTTTGCTCTACATTCGATGCCCATGCTGATTTTTTATTCTCGTCCTTTGACCATTACAACCACCGTTTCAGCTCCAACTGATACTGCACGAGTCAGAAATAGCCCTGGATTCGTCTTTGGAATTCACAGGTGTAAACAGCGACGCCGGAAATGATTCAAACGTCAAATAACGGGGTGCGGGTGAGTCATAGCGTTTACTTCTTACTGTGTATTTTGCTGGTGAGCTAAAAGTGGAATAGAGTAAATGTGGGAACATTCGCAGTATTCTACTTCCTTTCATCTTATGCACACACAGTGCAAGGTATATAAATCGAAATGATTTTCATCGGGTGGTGTTTGTGATATCTGAATGTATTCACACAGATAACTGAAAAAACAAAAACTCTTTCAATGAATATTAAACCACGAAATTCGAGTTTTGAGACATTCTCTTGAATCACATAACACGTGATTCAATAGAATCACATAACTGATAGAATCCTTCAAAGGAGCTAATCTAGTCAGTTCAAGGCACTCATTCCTAAATCACAAACGGTATTAAGAGAGTTTACAGAAGGTTTTTTTTTTTTACAGTGTTTCAGAATGCAATATTCATTAAGAGCACCAAGAAACGTTTATATTCGTTTTCTGTAAACGGGTCCTTTAGTTTTACAGAGGAAAGACAAATTTGCCGGCCCAGTGGTCAAGTGGCCTGAGGCGCTGGCTTCGTACCACCTGGGGATGAGCTATGGGTGATGTGACGGCGCTGACTCTGTCCCTTCTCCTTAACAAATGGACCTAAGTTAGGGACGGACGACTACTCATAGTCCTAAGAGATGTTCACGGCGGTATTTAAACCCCGAAAAGAGACTAATTTCGGCTGGCTAATCAGACGATCATATGTTTCAGATATGTTAAAATTTGTGCGTGAATGTGCGTAAAGCCAGCTAAATATTTTCTAGGTGATCGCTCCTAAAAATGTCAGTACACATTTTTTCGTATTTTTTATGCAAGATTCGTTACTTTTATTGCACGCTCTTGTACACATGGAAGAAATGCAGACAGTGGGTCCTGACTTTCCAGATTTTTCGGAAATTTACACATAGCGAATTTCGAAGGGGTGCTCAAATTCAAGGCGGCAAATAGCCGTGGCAAGCACTTGTCAGTGTAGCTTAATTGGGATAACATTCGGCTTCGGAGCAGAAGGATATGATTTCGAGGTATGCAACCGAAAATTTTATGATTTCATATTAGCTCCAGAAAGTAACAATGAATCTATTGACGGTTCTTCGAAAAATGTGTGATGCATACATCACCTGGAATTAAATGAGCTGTTGCCGCGGAAATTCTTCTAATTTCAGGCACATTGCTTCAGGATAATAAATGCCCAAATTCAGAAATTAATTAACTAATTAATAATTTTAATTATTAATATTTATATGATTATTAATTAGAGTAATTCCTGATTGCGTTCGCGGAGGTAGTATCCCGTCCCAGAGCGCGTTAAAAAAAATTTCTGATTTCTGCTTGACCTCCTTCTCCACCTTCACGTAAAATACGGAGGCCAACCCAGGTGCGAATTTCTGAAAACGGAATAAAAGATATTTTCATCCCAGGCATTTAAAAAAAAAAAAAAAAAGCGACGGTGGAACTTAAGTATTAGCTGCGATAGCCTTAGGTAGCAATAAGCCACAGTCTCTGCTCTGCTGCAAGGATCAGCGAAAGAAGCCTTACCTAGGTCCGGTAATGAAGTAAAAGTGCAGTAATAACTGTCTCTGTGTCGGGGAATATAATTCAGAAGTCTTCGTGCGTGTATTTTAGCGAGCGCAAAGGCTTAAGACCGTATCCCAAAATACCCAGATAATCGAACTCCGAAATAGGGTGACATTTATTATTGCCAAATGACTTTTTAAAGGGATAAGCGCGGCAGATATTCAGCTAGCCAGAGGAACAACTGCTCGAAGTGACTAGCGGTCAACGTCCACCGGGAGAGCGATTCACGAGCGGTCAAGGCGAACCCCAGTTACTAATGGGGTCCAGGGTGACACCTTCAGGAGGTGATAACCGCCTAGCTGCATGGGCAAAGCGAAAACCGATGGAGAAAATACACTGCTAACCACTCAAAATGCAACACCAAGAAGGACACGAGATAGCAAAGCCAGATTTACTGGACACAGAACAACACATACAAAGGTGAAACGATTCAGCTTACAGGCCCGTGCGACTTGCGGAGTACGCAGACATCAATAGTTCGTGTGGCCCCCATGGCTGGCAATAACGGCCACTACACGCCGCGGCGTTGAACGAAAAAGGCTTTGGATGTGGGCTTGGGGTATGTCGGTCCAGGTTGCTTCCACACGTTGCCACAGTTCATCAGGCGTAGTCGCGGGTGGTGCTTGCTGGGCGACTCGGTTGCCGAGCAGCGAACAGAAGTGTTCGATGAGTGACATATCGGGAGAGCAGGCGGGCCACTGCAGCAGTGACACCTGGTGGGCCGTGAAGAATTGTTGCACGATGCGTGCCACGTGCGGTCGCGCATTGTCCTGTTGAAACGTGGCCGCTTGCCACGTTGACATGACAGGACAACGCGCACTAGGTAAGGGCTCCAAAACGTCGGAAATGTAGCTGTGGAAGTTGAGTGTACCGGCGATGCGTACCAGAGTGGTGCGGGTGTCATATCCAATTGCGCCCCAAACCATAACGCCAGGCGACGGACCGGTATGGCGATGCATAACGTAGGCGTCATACAGTCTCTCGCCGCGGTACCGCCACACGCGGATCCGACGATCGTGGTGTTGCAGGCCGAAGCGGGATTCGTTGGAGAAGATAATGTCGTGCCATTCCGTAGTTTAGGTGCGGCGTTCAACGGCCCACTGCCGCCGCACTCGCCGGTGGTGTAATGTCAATCGTAATCAGAGCAATGGGCGCCGTGCGACAAGTCCCCGCTCCTGCAGACGACATCCAACGGTGCGTGCTGACACAGGTTGTTGCGCAGCACACCCTAATTCCTGCGCTAACGTTCGTGATGTGGCGATGAGAGCCGTCAATTCCCGACGCACAACATGCCGGTCCTCTCGTTTGGTGGTGTTCCGCGGCTGCTGAAATCTCTGACTTCGGTCCGTCCGTCCCTCCTGCACCCACTGAATTCATACTCGTCTCACTGTGGCTGGATGTCGTCCCACACGGACGCCGATGTCTCGGT
Source organism: Macrothele yani (assembly GCA_039090855.1). Taxonomy (NCBI): domain Eukaryota; kingdom Metazoa; phylum Arthropoda; class Arachnida; order Araneae; family Macrothelidae; genus Macrothele; species Macrothele yani. The sequence continues at coordinate 20,887,823 of CM076996.1, read as the reverse complement.
ACGATAAACCGCTGTCGCGATAAGACAATATTCGTCCTCTGTCGAACTCCGAAACGTGCTGGAATGACTGCCGTATTCTGCGACGAGGCATCAGGAAGCTTCCCACGCACCGGTCCAACAGCACAACACACTTTCACTACTTACATCCCGCCTTCTGTGCACCTTTCTTATAGTGCTTCTCGGTGGCGTGCCGGGCGCACATGATTTGCATATGCCCTGCAATGCTAATCGTTTGCATGTCCTCTCGCGGGCGACGCGCGCTGCGAATTTCACGCCAATCGGATGCTTCCTTCTTGGTGTTGCATTTTGGGTGTTTTCAGCAGTGTAAAAAGCGGAAACTTGGTAAACGGGGCGCAAAATGTTAAGTAAGCAAGTGTGAAGAGAGTAAACGTGATGCATTAAAATGCGGTAGGGACTAAAATCTAGTAGCATATTTCAATCCCTTGCTTGTTTAAGTAATACCAATAATATGAAAATTGAGAATGAAGTAATATTGTTCACCCCGTACGAGTTGGATTCATAGGGAAGGGTTCTATGGACCGTTTACAGAGAGCGAGGTTAGCATGCTGAATTTAAAGTACTTGGAGTGATGTGCTTCAATACCACTAGCCTGGTCCCACCATTAAGCTATAAATAAATTAAGCAATATGCCAAAATAAATTTTCTAGTTGATTTTTAACAAACTTGTCTCTCTTTGCTTGCAGCTCCACAAACATGTATTGAGTGTCTATTGCGTGTTGAATTTCAGGTGAACAAAAACATTTCTTTCAGGACGTACCGAGATAAAGCTAATATGATACAGGAATATTAGTTTAAATTTAACTTCATTGTGGCATATGAGTTCTTGCGACAACCTGTACGAACTCGTATGAAAACACAAAGCGTACATGTCCCGAAGATGAGACTGGGTCACCAAACCTAGGAAATCCAATGTCAATGTTGCCATTTTAGACGATCTGGATTGATTAGCAAATTTATGTCCTCAGGTACCCAAACGGTACTTGACGCGGCAATAGAGAACTCCTTCTTCAACGCTTCGAAAAATGTGTGATGCTTGCTTCCTCTGCACATCGTGCGGAATTAATTAAAATTCCTTCTTCTACAGAGACTTATTTCAAGCATGGCTTGCGGCTGACCCGAAATCTGCGATTTGGTTTGTATACTTGTCCTACAGAGCTAGCTCTCTCCCTTCCCCTGAAGCAGTGGTCCCCAATTAGGGACATGCGACTGCCCATAATCCTCAGAGCTTCTGATGGTGCTCTTTAAAACCGAAATAATAAAAGAAACAAATAAACAAATAGTGTCGATTGATGGAAACATCAGCTGCACAGAATGCTACCAACTTATCACTTTTCATTTTATTCAAACAAAGGAGCTAATAGCAATATTTTTACAACGATTGATTTCCATACCCATAGAAACTGAAACAGTACTCGCCCAAGTTTTCACTTGATGCCTTAATGAAGGGTAGATTTCTGAGGATTTGAATAACGCTAAAATGATCCTGCTACATAAAAAAGGTGACATTGAGGATTTGGGGAACTACAGATACCTATCAGCCTCCTCTCAGTGGTTTATAAAATCTTCAGTGAAGTTCTTTCACACCGCTTGAAGGTAACAGTGGACATGGCTCAACCAAAAGAACAAGCTGAATTCAGGAGTGGCTATAGCACTATAGATAATATTCACGTACTGAGAGAACTAATTGAAAGAGCGAGGGAATACGAACTGCCATTGTGCATGGCTTTTATAGATTATGAAAAGGCCTTTGATTCAGTGAAACTATCTACAGTTGCAATGGCTTTGAAATCCTACGGTATTAAAGTTGCATACATTAATATTATTAATAAGATATATGAAAATGCTAGTGCAAAGATTCGGCAGTTTGAAAATACAACACACATAAAAATTGGAAAGGGAGTGAGACAAGGTGATACCATATCTCCGAAGCTCTTTAATGATACATTGGAAAATGTCTTTCAATCACTGAACTGGGAAAACAAAGGGATAAAGATTAATGGAGATTATCTATCTCACCTTCGTTTTGCTAATGACGTAGTAATTCATGTAACTACCCCATCAGAGCCGCAGAGTATGATCCAGGAACCTGCTGACAAGAGTAAAGAAGTGGGATTAAAAATGAACTTTCAGAAGACAAAAGTGATGTACAATGCTTTTACAAGAAATGAAGATTTATCGATTGATGGAGAAAAGCTGGAGATAACAGATGCGTACGTTTATCTTGGACAGCAGATATCAAGTGAGGGTTACATTGATGAAGAAATTAATCGGCGTATAACACTTGCCTGGAGAGCTTTTGGAAGAAACAGCATAATTTTCAAGAGCAATATGACATTATGTCTTAAAAGAAAAGTGTTTGATCAATGCATCCTTCCAGTGCTTACATATGGTGCAGAGACGTGGACCTTAACTAAACGAGATATACGAAGGCTGCAGACAACTCAAAGCAGCATAGCGAGGTGCATGCTTGGTGTAACCAGGAGAGATAAGAAGAGGAACTCGTGGATCAGAAAAATGACAAGAGTGGAAGACATCATGATCAGAATAAAATCCTTGAAATGGCAATGGGCTGGACATACTGCCAGAAGAACAGACCATCGATGGACAGTCGAAATTTTAGATTGGATTCCAAGGGACAGGAAAAGACACAGAAGAAGACCACGTGGGATATGGGTGGATGAAATTTGAAAGTATTCGGGAGTAACATGGAGGAGACTGGCACAAGACAGACCGTTGTGGAAGAGGCTTGGAGAGACCTTCATCCAGCAGTGGATTGATAATGGTTGACAATGATGATCATGATGATGATGAAATAATAAATTCAGACTGCGTTTCTTTCCGTGTGAGAAAGGTGTAGTTTGAAGTTTCTGTTTTACAATTGTATAAACTTAAAAAAAAAACACATTTCAACTGCATTTTAGCATAAATCGTTAAAGCGGTGGGTTTTTACTTTTTCTCGTGTTAGTAAGCGTAATAATGTCTGCTACGTCTAAAATTGTGTTTGAATATTAATTGCTAAAACGTCCAAAAATGTAACGCTTTTCTTCAGCATATTAGCGTAGACCTTTCTTTTTCTGACACAACGCAAGTTTGGAAGGGATAATTTATTTTTCAAATAATTTTTATTGAATTCTTAGAGTGCCTGGAGATCTGGCATACAACACTTTTCAACTCTGAACACATGTGATTCAAACTATTTTATTCTTTAAAAATAAAGTGTTTCGCAAATAAATGCTGAAAAATATACGAAACGCGGTATCTTAATATTCTCCCTTACTAAACGAGATAGAAGCTACGACATTGTAATGCAAATGCAGTTTTTTTTTTCAAGAAAAGTGGCTGAGCAAGCATTTTTCTAAATTCACAGGAAAGGACTAAGGCAAACAGTTTCAGAAAAAAAAATAAACAAATAAAATGAAAAACTACCATTATTTATTCATTTGAGTTCCATGCAGCGGATTAACTCCTCCGGGCAGATGGTCTCCTTAAAGCATTATTTTTAAATGTTTGTTTTCGCGTGCATCAATCACATGGGATTCTAACACTTTTCACCGCCGTATTTTGGGATTTAAGTATTTGCCGCTGGACTCTGATATCCTTCCGTTAAATGTGTGGAGAAGAGTTTGCCGTTATTAAAACTGAAAATATCCCATCTGCTTCTATCTTTTGTCTTTGACGAAATATCATTTCTAACTTAGGAATTAAATTTTATTTCGTCACTTCTGGAAAATATCGCGCACTATGGTGGTTGCCTGTAATTAAAAGGAAAACGCATCAAGAATTGTTCCATTTCATTGCATAGGAGTAATCGTATCAGATCTGCAACATTGTGTGTTTGTGCGTGGTTCCTTCCTTTTTGATACTCTCCTTTAATCTCCTAAAACATTTTGCGTTCTAGCAATTTATCTGCTCATATCAACTGACAATTCCTAATTTCAAGTTTCCTCTCGTGTCGAGGTTGTGCTTAAATACAACTTTTCCCTTTGTCTTTAGTCACTTAAGGATGATATTTTTGCGAGGGGACTGCATAAATTCTGAATGAACTCTTTGTGCGAAAAGCTTTAATTTGGCAGAAAGCAAGGGCATAATTCAGACAAAGCTCAGCTCACCAGTATACATGCAATGAGCAGCCAGTTTTAAAAGTACACCTGCTAGCAGTTCTGAAAAAGTACACTAATTTATGGCCAGGCCAGGCTCAGTCCGTTTCAGGCTTTCATTTCGCCTTCTGCCCCAGCTGCAAATAAAGCAATGCTATTCCTCTGGAGAAACAAAGATGTTATTATGTGAACTGAACTACCTCACCAGTTAACGTTATGTACTGCAGAGAGACGTGCAATTTCTCGTAAGAATTCCTCCCACAGATGAGGGGTTACCTATATCGGTTACACATGTATAAACTCCTTTCTTCTTTCGCAGTTAAGTACAAACAAACGAGCCCCGATCCCTAAATATGTAAACAAATACACTGCTGGCCATTATAAGTGCAACACCAGGAAGATCGCATCCCAGGGGTCCGAAAGTTGGCAGAAGGGTAGAACACGGGAGCTCATGTAAATGATTAACCGGGAAACACATCGAAATCGTGTGGGACAGTAACGCCCCCTGAAAATCGTATAAGAGGGGAGAACAAGGAGCCGGTGTTAAATACTCGAAGTGTGTATGCTCGCCGTTCTTGGCCACGAACAGCTACAGCATGCCCAGTCGAAGACAACGGCAGCCTTACCAGCTGGTTTCAGATTTTGATCGCGGGAGAATTGTGGCACATCAGGACTACGGATTATCACTCCGAAACACCGGTGTTCGTTTTGGATGGCATATGTTCACGGTTAGGAGAATATATCGTCAGTGGGTAGCGGAGGAACGAACGAACACACCGACGTGCGGGATCCAACGGCCCCGTCACACCACCTAATGAGAGGACTGTCATCTGGTGTGCATAGCTCTGACTGATTGCACAGTCACATTCACCACCGTAGCTCAACAGTTCGGGTGTGTGGCACCATATCCAGGCTCCGCACGGACGGTTCGACGTAGTCTGCAGCAGCGGATGCTCGCCGTTCTTGGCCACGAACAGCTACAGCATGCCCCGTCGAAGACAACGGCAGCCTTACCAGCTGGTTTCAGATTTCGATCGCGGGAGAATTGTGGCACATCAGGACTACGGATTATCACTCCGAAACACCGGCGTTCGTTTTGGATGGCATATGTTCACGGTTAGGAGAATATATCGTCAGTGGGTAGCGGAGGAACGAACGAACACACCGACGTGCGGGATCCAACGGCCCCGTCACACCACCTAATGAGAGGACTGTCATCTGGTGCGCATAGCTCTGACTGATTGCACAGTCACATTCACCACCGTAGCTCAACAGTTCGGGTGTGTGGCACCATATCCAGGCTCCGCACGGACGGTTCGACGTAGTCTGCAGCAGCGGAACATTTTCCCACGGCGGTCATTCCTGCGGCTACCTTTGACTGTAAACACTGGCATCTGTGACTGCAATGGTGCCAAAAATGTCTCGCATGGAGGTGCTAATGGCAAGGTATTGTGTTTCCCGACGAATCCCTCTTCAGTTTGCAGCACCATGATGGAAGAATCCGTGTCTGGTGGTACCGCGGCAACAGGCTGAGTGCGTCATGCATTATGCTGCGTCATACAAGACCGGCACCCGGCTTTATGATATGAGGTGCCATTGAATTTTACTCCAGCACGCGGTTCGTCCGCATTACCAGTACTGAACAGCCATCGTTATATCACTGAGGTGTTGGATCCTGTTGCTGCGCCATATCTTCAGGAACTGTCTGCTGCCATTTAATAACAGGATAATGCGCGATCGCATGTGGCACGCAACGCCCAAGACTTCTTGCAACATCAACATGTGCTACGTCTTCCTTGTCCCGCGCGGTCCCCGGATATGTCGCCTATTGAATACGTGTGGTCCGTGATCGCGGCTACTGGTACGCCAGCGGCTACAACAAAGGAACTGCGGCATCGTATTGAATGTGCGTAGACAGACATTCTCCAAATACACATCCAACGTCTCTTACTCTCGATGCTGAGCCGTGTAGCAGCTGTAATTGTCGCCTATGGTGGCTGCACCAGATACTGATTGTTATGTGTTCCTCTCATCTCACCATGCTGTATTTGTAATCGATTCACACTTGTATCATCTGCTTCCTGTACAATAAATATGGCTTTGATATATTTTGTCTTCTGTGGTGCTGCACTTCTAATGGCCAGCAGTGTACTTTTAACTTCCTGATATCCGTTGTAGCAACTTTATCACTTCAGTCATATGTCTTCGTGAAAAGTTCTTTGAAAAGAGAAAAAGCCTAGTGTTTTAGTCGCTAACCCTGAATTCCCTTAACACTACGACCAAATCCAGTGAAGTAAAATCTGAATTTGATTATCACCTTCAAGAAAATTAACTGGCTCCATTTCAGACCCTCGTCTGACAGCCCGGTTTTTCGATTTCAGATGTAATTATTCAACGCATCCGGTGGCGGATGCACTTTCATGTCTTTCGTTTTACTTAATCATCTTTGCCATCTGATTATTCCACAAGGCGCCTCCCCGGTGGCGCGATGGCTTCTGACCATTCGTTCGAGATGGATCCGGGTTCGAATCCCGGCGAAGCATGGATGTTGTGTTTTTCTTATGGCACTGCTCTGTCCCTTCCCTGGAATCAGTGACCCTAAATTAGAGACGGGCGACAGGTTATAAGCCCATCCAATTGCTCACGGTGGTCGTTAACCCCCAATAAAAAAATAATTCCACAAGACAGTGTTTATTTTGTATGTCAAAACATTTTCATTTGATCTGGGAACAAAACGATAAGCCTTCCAGGCTCGGTCGGAACGCCCGGTCGGGTTCGAACTTTACGTGCCAGCCCAGTGCAGACCTGTACTCTATGTGAGTAAATATTGTTCGCTGTGCAGCAGTAATATCTTTAGAATGCATGATTATTGAAAAAATCTCAGTTATAAGTTTATAATGTTTCTTTATAAACTACGTTACTCGCGTTGTCGGTAGGTGCTGAAATGTTGCTTTGGTTTTCTTTCTCTTTTCTTCTATATGTCCACTACTTTCCTATAAACCTATATATATATATATATTCATTACTTTTCTATAATCTTATATGTATTCCTTACATATGTTCTTCATTTTCATTACATTCCTCTTTCACAAGAATGTAATGAACATGAGTTTGAAAGCCACACCGTGTGAGGGTTTTAAACTTTTTGAACCGTAAGTCAAATAGTTTACCCTACTTGAGAATAGTATTGAAACACTCCATGCATTGGGCGATCGTCCTGTATACGCCGCCGAAAAAAATGTTTACCACCGATAGAATGACAAACCCAAATAAAGGAAACTGATTTGCTTCTCATGATGCTTACGTGAAAGAAACATTTTCTAGCACCAATGGCAGTGCACGCACTTACAAACTCACTTGTGCAGGTAACTAGACCATAACTTCCTGGTTCTTGTAGAAATAGCATATCGTGGCAAATAAAATTGGATCTAGCAAGTCACCCGTTCCAAATTCCGACTTGAAACCGGCTACTGCACCTCGGAAACCAATGGAAGACAATCTGGCAAACTTTGAAGTGTTAGAAACTTTCTCATCGTTCAATAAAGTTTGATTGCAGCAAAATGAAAATATGACTATGTCGTCAGCAAAACGCAAGAGGGTTAAATAACATCCATTATTTTTTATCGCTTTGCCTTCCCAGTTCAGTGATTGAAAAGCATTTTACAATGTGTCACAGAAGAGATTGGAGGCATTAATGTGTCACCTCGCCTAACTACCCTGCGAATTTTTATAAGTGATATGTCCCAGAACATTCTAACCCTTGCACTTATATTTCCGAGGATGTTATCGACAATATTAATATATTGTCCTTCAGTATTGCAGGATTTCAAAGATATTATGACTGTTAATGGTTACACAGAATCAAAAGCCTTTTCATAATCAGTAAAAGACATACATAATGGGAGTTCATCATCATTTGCTCTTTTAATTATTTCTCCCTGTACATGAATATGATCCATAATGCTGTAACACAAAGTTCTCTTCAACGTGATGGTGAGGACAGAAAGTATAAACGTGAGATATTCAAAAATGTTTACAAGAGAGACTAAACTAAAACGGAAAGTAAAATAGATAATACACGTCACAATGTCTCCATAATTTTTAATGCGCTATGGCTACTACAAGGCACACGTACCAGTACAGGAATTCTGTTCCATTATTGCATATTTACCAACTGATATCAATGCATTAATTTCAGTTGTTAACGAGCACTCGGGCAATTATCAAAGAGTTTCAATTTGTGGTCCCTTTCACAAAAGTTTCTTTTTCTGTTTTGTTAAGTAAGTCTAAAGTTTTGATTTCCAGTTGTCTTAAAACTATCTCTTGTGAAATACATGTATAAACACTTACTGCAGAAATGCATGCATTAATTACATAAAATTCGTACTCTGCTGTGAATAGGGTTGGAAACATCGTAGCGTTATCGAGGTTTTACTTCTATTTCAAATGCAATAAATCAGGCCAGACACTTTGAATCATGTCATAAATGAATTTCGGCTCCAGCATTTCACGCTACATCAAAATTCATGTGCATGTTTCATATACATAAATCCATTTCCTTTAGGATGCATCGATTTTCAAAATCATTCAGCTTTCAAAATATACACTCACGACGACCCAGATATGGAAATCAGCTATTGTGCCCCAAATATAATTTTCCGGAGTCTCACTTCTCACCCTTTGCAAGATCTTGATTTGAAAGAGGAAAGGATTGTTAATTTCAAAATGGGAAATCTGCGTGCGTATCTGTTTCCATATTGTACACCTTTGCTATAAATTACCGTCAAGACAAGTGCAGCTGCTTTCCCGGAAACCACATTTTCTGCGATTGAATGGAAGATAACTTTTAATACTCCCATTTCCGTTCAATTTGCTTTACTTCATCGCATAATGATGAATATATTTCAAAGAGGATCTTTAAAATCAAACGAAACATAGCGTCTCTGTGTTTTATCAGAAGTATTCTACATACGACAAGGAGAGCTTGTTTATTTGCACAAATAATTTTGGATTAATAATAGGAAAGAGGAAAGTATGGTGTGTATGCATGATTAATATACGAAACCAAAAATATCTTCGTTCTTTAAATATTAACAAAACTTTAAACTGAATAAAATTGTCATGTTTATCAACTTGTTAAGTTCCTTATAGTTAATACTGTTTTTGCCTCTTTTCCTTTGCTTTTTTTCTCTAATATATCTAAGAAACTTCGAAATTCAACACCCTTCCAAATATTAGAGTGTCAAACACATGTATCAGAAATTTTATATGCAAATTTACCTTAGAGCATATACACTGAATTAGAAAATTATTAGGAAGACTTATCTATTTTAATAACCTGTTAAGCCGCCGTTGGCCTGCTAAGAAGCATAGATTCAACGTATTGTAGATTCTACAAGAAACTGATATCATTTTACAGGTATGTTCTGCGAAGCGGATGTGATGAAATCCGCCAATTGCTAAATGTTCGCAGAAGAATTATCTTTGTTACGAATGGCCCCTCAATCACATCCTCGAGATGGGTCCGGGTTAGAATCCCGGAGTGGTATGGATGCTGTGTTTGTCTTACGGCACTGGCTCTCTCCCTTCCCTGGAACCAATGGCCCTAAAAATTAGGGACGAGCGACTGCTTATAGCCCATCGAGTTGCTCATGGTGGTCGTTAACCCTTCAACATAGAAAAAAATATCATCTCACTGGTGTTCATTAGGGTTAATCTCTGAAGACTGCGGGGGCCATTTTCGTACTTTGAAGTAACTGTCGTGCTCCTGAAATTACTGCATGACGGGCGCCGGTGGCGTAGTGGCCTTAGCGCTGGCTTATGGACATTCGTCCGAAATGGGTCTGAGTTCGAATCCCGTTGTGGTATGGCTGTGTTTGTCGTATGGCATTGGCCCTCTCCCTTCCCTGAAACTAGTGTCCCTAAATTAGGGACGGGCGACTACTTATTGCCTATTGTGGTGCCCACGGTGGTCGTCAGACCCCGCAATAAAAAAATACTACATGACTATCCGAGCCTTGTAGCATGGCGCACTATCCTGCTGGAAATAGCCCTTTGCATCAGGAAACACTATGCGCGTGTATGGTTATGCCTAGTCTGGAATGATCTTAAGGCACCACGTGACATCTAAATGCTATTCCAGAGAATTTCCTTTTTGGTTGGTGGTTTACCACCACCGTGAGCAATTCAATGGGTTATAAGCAGCCTCCCGAACCTAATTTAGGGTCACTGGTTTCAGGGAACGGAGAAAGCCAGCATTGTAAACCAAACACAACATCCGTGCCTCACTGGGATTCGAACCCTGACCTATATCCGACGAATTATCAGAAGCCAGAGCTTAGAACACTACGCCGCAGGTTCGCCCCAGAGAAAACAATGCACCCAATTCTCGCCATGAGAACAGACTCTATACCATTACACCTCCTCAAGCAGCTCGTACAATTAACGCTAAGCAGCCGGGTTCCATCATTTCGTGCTGCTGGCTAACCCGGAGGCACAGTGGTCTAAGCGCTGGCTTATAACCATTCGTCCGAAAAGATTCCGGGTTCGAATCCCGGTGAGGCATGGATGGGCGGCTGCTTACAGCCCATCGAGTTGCTCACGGTGGTCCTTAAACCTTGAATAAAAAAACGTGCTGCTGTCGATATATTCTTAAACCGTACATCGTCGTGTATTAACTGAAAATGTGATTCATTGAATCACACGACTTTTTCGGATGTTCAAGAGTTAAAGTTTAGTGATTCTGTGCCCACTAAAGAAGAATTTGTAGGTTTTTAGCAGAGACGAGTTTTACAGAAAGAGGACGTCTGCTGTTATATAGCGCATTCGCTTCAATGTGCTTCGGACTGTGTATGCTGAAATTCCCCTCTCGATACCGCTATTGTACTGCCAGGTTACCTGACGCAATCTTTACTAGTCGCCGTTGCCCTAGCTCATTGGCCAGTCGTTTTTGCCTTAAATGAGCCCATTGACTGCTTGTTTTTCTGTTTGTGCTCGACTCATTGTACACTCCAATACAATTGTTCTTGTTTAACCAAGAAGGTTTACTGTTTGTGAGATGCTTGCACCTTTTCACCTGGTGCCCACTATCATACCGCTTTCAAAGTCACTTAAAACAGGAGTCTCTTTCATATTGCCCATCGACGCTTCTTGAGAGTAATCACTTGTTTTTGAGCTCCGCATTCGAAGTTTCAAAATGGGTTTTCTGTGCGTCGTTTTTTCGATTTTCTTGTTCTGTTGTCTCTGTTAAAAAACAGAACTTCCTTCAACCCTGGTAAACCATTAGTTTTTCATTATTTCCTTCCCGTACTTACGACTTTGTTGTGTTGACATACACGATTCGCCAAGGTGGCGACGTTCAGTGATAAGGAGGATGCGATTTCTTCAGTGAAAGCTTCTCCGTATGATTGCATTGACAACAATTTCCCTAATGATATCAACACACCAAATGTTTCAACGTCTTCAGAATTTTCAGATAAGCAGTGATATGATTTATCAAGATATTTTTGGAAAACACCAGCAGCCGCCTGAGAATAGGAATACCGCCTTCCATACAACAGTCTCCAAAAGCAAAGGTATGAATACTGCCTTTCATACAACAGTCACCAAAAGCAAGGATATGAATACCGCCTTTCATACAACAGTCTCCAAAAGCAAAGATATGAATACCGCCTTTCATACAACAGTCTCCAAAAGCAAAGATATGAATACCGCCTTTCATACAACAGTCTCCAAAAGCAAAGATATGAATACCGCTTTTCATCCGAGGATATGAATACCGCCTTTCATACAACAGTCTCCAAAAGCAAGCTAACTGATTTAAACGATAATACGAGTATTACACGAGATTTAGAACATACTAGTGCAGCATGATGATCTTCTGCTGCAAATCGCTTTCCCACTGAACAACCCGCCCAGCAAATTGTCACAGTCGAAGAAAAAACTTAAAAATCAGTTTTCGTGATATTCCTTGGTCCAGAGGGAGGTCGTGACCCAACTGCAGCTGGGGGTTGCCTCTACTGCTTTGCAAATGACTCCCAAGCAGCAGTACACCTAGCACGCCTAAAATTGTTTCCAAACGAAGCCATAACTTATACACTTACGGACAATGAAATTTGCGCATCTAGAAGAAATCATGCTACAACCGCGAAACTTTGCAAATAGCTAGAGTGCGTGCTGGTATGCAAATGATCCACGCTTGGTGCGATTGCGCATGACCGCACACCCTGTGGTGGCGCTGCAAGCACGAACAGCCAGCCTTATAAACCGGCGTGTAGTCGATGTCCCCATGAAAGCGAAACGCACCGGCCGACGCAAGCAAAAGTACACAGTGGCAAGAATGCCGGGTAGATGCCAGAGACGTTGATTTACGCAACTTACATACTTTGAGAGAGGCCTGATAATCGAGCTGAAAACCAATTATAGCCCGCCACGTGGGTCGTTCTGACCATACCATCTGACTATGTTGTGATCGATGGACACGTGATGGCACTGCCACACGGCGGAGCGGCTTCAAATGGACCAGGAGGACCACCGGTAGAGAGGATCGACGGATCGTGCGCCAGGCACGAACGGATCCCACGGGTACCCAGTCCAATATGCAGGCAGATGTAGCGGCTCCTGTGCGCCAACGAATCATTTCCCGACGCCTCGCTGGAGCGAATCTTTGATCCCAGCAGAGCCCTTTACGTGTGCTGCCATTAACACCGGAACATCACCAGCTCCGTGTGCAGTGGTGCCAGGCCAGAGCGACGTGGAACGCCACAGACTGGAGACGTGTGGTGTTTAGCGATGAGTGCCGCTTCGTTTTGGGGACAGATGATCATCGTTGCCGGGTGTGGAGGTCCCTGGGTCAACGATATAATTCCAACCTTGCTATCGAGCGCCACGCCTCCCCACTGCAGGCATTATGGTCCGGGGAGCCATAGCCTACGATAGCCGATCAGCTCTAGTAGTGGTACGTGGATCATTGACGGGCCAGCGGTATGTGGATGAGATCCTACGGCCCCATGTGCTTCCATTCCTGGCCGGAATTACAGGAGCGCTATACCTGCAGGATAATGCCCGCCCGCATATGGTTCTGGTTGCCCATGACTGCCTACGTCATGTCCAGACACTTCCGTGGCCTGCCCTCTCCCCGGACATGTCCTCTATCGAGCATGTGTGGGACCAGTTGAAACGCCAGCTGCCGCCATGCCGCACTATCCGGGATTTGGGTCACACCGTGCAACACGTGTGGGCCAGACTGCCACAGGATAACATCAGACGTCTGTTCGCCTCCATGCCGGACCATATTGCAGCATGTATCGCCGTACGAGGCGGTGTGGCGCGCTATTGAAGATGACCGGATTGCGTGCCACAGATCCCTCTGTAATTGTCCTTCAGCTCTGTATTTGCCATAATGTGAATCATTCATCTGTATCATTACGTCCATAAAATTTCAGTTCAATCCGATGCTTCCTGCTTGGTGCGCAAATTTCATTGTCCGTGCGTGTATGACGAAGTTTAATAGCGTTTTTGTCTATTTTGCGTCAGTTGATCAAGTTCTCGTGTAAGGAATTTCCACCGGTTATTCCCGCTTACATCCCACACTTTTACTCAGAAATCAGTCACTGTCGGAATTCATCCATTTCCACCAGAAATACAAATTTCCATTTTTATGAAATCTCGCTGTGGTAAAGTAATAACAGATATTAAAAGAGCTTCAGTCACCCCGAGGGCCTCCCCATATGCTCATATTAAGTTCTAACACCGTTACGTTGCCGCAGAGTTGTACTGTTAGCAAGCCATAATAGATTGTCCGATGAACATAGCAAGCCATAATAGATTGTCCGATGAACATAGCAAGCCATAAGAGATTGTACGATGAACATAGCAATTCATACAGGAAGACAAATGTGTAAAACGGAGCTTGTCATTGGACTACAGTGTTTCTAGTGTAAAGCTCTGAAACACGTTTGCTTACAATGCCCTAATTTTAAACAGGTAGTTTACAAACTCTCCCCTCTTCTCATAAAATCGTTGTTCATCAGCCTTTGCCAGCTAATAATTTTCAGCAGATCGTTGTGCAACTTCTTCCAGCAATATTGCTACTTCGGTGGCCCAGCGTAGGTTTCTGACTAATAGATAGAGCTGGGCCACCTTTTGAGTCTAGGATCAGGCATGGATGATGTGTTTTTCCTACGGCGTTGGCTCTTTCCCGTAACCAGAAACCGTGTGAATATACCAAAATCATAATACTTAGAACGCGGAGAAGTTAGTTATATCTAAAGTTTGGTGAAACCACGATGATCAACAACATTTATTCTAAAGAAAGTACGCAGCAAATGAATGCTAAAAGAATTGCTTCATTGTTACGCTGATGACAATGGAAAACATGCTGGAGCTCGTATTATTGTTTAAGGAGATTATGTCCTATCGACGCCGCCGGCCTGCTACCCCAGTTGTCGAATGGTTAGAGGCATAGGATCTAGGGGTTGTCCTAATTCCTGGATAAGGCATGGTTTTTATGCCAACCTGCGGCGCTGGCTCTGTCCCTCTCCTACAACAAATATCCCTAAATTAGGGATGGTCGACTTCGAACAGCATTTTTTGCTCATGGGGGTCATTAAACGCCAAAACTAACTAAACATAAAAATAAACACAAACTACATTGGACCTGAGAACTAACGATGCAGTCTCAGATCGGGAAAACCAATATCGATGCCGTCTGTGTCAACATTAAATGTGAATTTCTGACGTTTATGTTAAATAAACACCAAAAATGCGGCATGTCTCTCTCGTCTTCTCTTTTACTAACACCAGATTTTTTTTTTAGAAAAACGAAACGAAAGTTAGATTTCAATGTCCCTTTTATCCGAACGAAAGTTAGATTTCCAATATCTTTCTGAAATTTCCATTCGTATTTTTAGGGAAGTGGTGATTTTATGAAGCAAAGAAATAGTGGGACGGTCTAGATAAATACTTGCTAGGAAATAGCTCCTAGAAACGATTTTTATAGAGTGATCGAAGAACATCAAGAAAACAAGACTGGAAAACAAAGCTTTTTAAAATCAACTTGGCCGTCTCATTGGCAGAGTGGTCTGAGGCACCGGATGCTGACCATTCGTTCGAGATGATTTCTGGCCCTCTAGAAATTACAAGGCCATGACATTAGAGAAATCTCTCTTTTAACGACGTAACGCGAAAACCAAGGCTTCTGACTGGTTTCGAACGGCGTCGTGTATGACGTCGAACATGACATCGACCTATCAAGCAGTGTAACATGAGTGACGTCACAAGTGGAGGGAACTCATCTCTCTAATGTCATGGCCTGGTATTTTCTAGAGTGCCTCTGATACGTATGTTTGTCAAACGGTGTTTGTTCTTTCCCCTTCGCTGGAACCAGAGTCCATAAATTTGAGACGAGCACCCACATATAGCCTTCAGAGATACTCATGATCGTCGTTAAACCCTGAAACGAAAAAACAATAAACTTTAATTTATTACTTAGAAGAATGAAAACGTTTTTGCACTAAAAAAAAGTGTTTTTCCTTTGGGTTTAGTAACTCTATGGATATCTACAGACGCAAGGGTCGTCCTTCCCTTATTTAGGATTATTGGTTTTCGAAAAAGAACACAAAAAAGGACGTGGGCTAAATTCAAGTCCCATCAATCACTGCGGGCCATCTAGTATTGTAACCACTTGGACAGCAGATGACAATAAGTAACTTTAAACATTACTCTTTTTCTGAAATGCCAGTTTGCAAGTAGTACTTTGATGTGCGCATTTTGGATGTTTGAAATCAAATTGTTGATTCTTAACGAAATTATTCTGCAAAATTAGGAAGTGAAATTAGTTTTTTCCTCTCTCAAGTCATATTATTTTGATAAACGTAAATATTTTGTCGCGCGGAATTTAGCTTAGAAATACATAGAGCTGCATTGAAAGCGATGTGGTCACAATGTTATGCAATTGGCTTTCAAGTGGGTTTCGCAACCCTCGTATGGCCCTCTCACACTCCAGATCTGAACTCAATTGAACATCTGTGAGAAGAAGTAATTCGATGTATTTAAATCCAAAACTTACGACCGGAAACACTCGGTGCTTTACAGACGGCTGCCTTGAAGCTATGAGCCGCAATGTCACCTTAACCTGTGCAGCATTTAAAAGAGTCCGTGCCAATACGTATAGCTACTGTTCTAAGGGGGAAAGATGGGCCAACACGAAATTAGATGGGTGCGTAGAATAACGTTTTCTGCCATTTTATCATATAAATGTACACCAGCTGCCAACTCCATTGGGCTAGTGTTCAGGGGAGTGGGATTTTACCAATTTCCAAGTATTGTCTGCTTTCCAGTATCGCATGAGTGTTGTGCTCCTTCTCCAGCGCTGGCTCTGTTTGACCTGGAATGAAATGCCTAAAATGAGGGACGGCTAACTCTTTATGCTCTAGGATTCTTATAACTACCGTTAAATCCCAATAAATCCCAATAAATCCTACAATTTTGGTTGCACATAATTTCGAATTGCCGTTATTGTTTCCCTTTTGTCTTTTAGACATATCGCTATTCTAATACTTTCAGCTTTTAGTCGATGTCCGAAAGGCAAACGTTTTTTAATGTTAAAATATCTTTTGATGTGCAAGTGAATGTTTGAAAGGAAACTGTGCTTTATTTATCTGTCGTACAAGGGATAGTTTCTAGCAAAGATACTTTTTCTTGAGACTTTTCTTAACATTTGTGTTTTGCCGAAACAGCCACTGCTTTTTTATCTTTTGATATTAGAAAAGAGTTCTAGAAATTATACAGGTAGCAATACTGCGAAGAGCTAAAGAAAAGAATGACAGCTCTCACCCTTAATATAAAGCGAACTTGTCTCTCCATTCAAACATGCAAGTACGTGTAAATTCTTGAAGGCAGCTCACGAAGCATAGTCCCTTGCAAAATGTTCATCTGAAATGAAAACTAAAAGTAGGAACAACTACTGAGAAATCTACCTTTGGGAAGTAACATCTGCAACTAACAAAATTAATGGCTGACCTATTTTTGTGCAACTTGAAACACAGCTTCAAATTTATTTCGATCTATGAAGGAATTCCTTAATCGACGAATCTATGATGCGAAAGTTCCCTCTGGTAGAGGATAAAGCATTGATTTTCTGTATATGTATCTGTCTTTTCTCATTTCCTGAAACTTATTCTAACGGTGAAAGCATTCATTTGGCAAATGTCTGGCTGCGTGTGTTTGATATTTTCGTGTTTATGCAAATATGCTGATGAGTGAAGTGGTCTTGCAATGCATATTAAGACAGTGTCGTCGGTTTTCCTTCTGTGGAATTGAAGTCTGCCAGTTTTTTTTTTTTTTTTTTTTGTTTAGGACTAAAACATTTCAGACTGCAAGAACGTCAGTGTTTTGTAATCCCAAGAGTTATGGAAATTGGCCAATTTCCACGAGTTAGTTTCAGCAATAGAGCGAGTGTGTTAATTTTTCTCCGCTTGGTTTTCTTTCCACGTGAAGTTCCCGCAGATATCATTTATCCCTATCATCAGCGCAGTAAGTTACATTTTGAACAGGGATTTCCTAATATATACTTCTATGTGTCTATGGCACCCCTGGGATTGTGAGAGGTCAAAATGCAGCCTTGTGAATTAGGAAAATTGTTGTATTATTATAACTGGTAAACCATTATGACATTGTTAACACTTTAGTAATCTTTCATATGTATTTATAGCTGTCATCGGCGAGTGTCGAATTTTTTTGACTGAATTTGAAGCCAGCCATTAAAATGGAAATTCGCTTATACACAGTGTGGCAAAGAATTTTTAAGACTGGGTCTGTAAAATGAAATAGAAACAAGAAATTATAATTTGTTTTGGTTTGTAATTTAAAATAAGTCCCTCCGGCTTCAATACACTTGTTACAGCGATTTAATAATGATTCGAAGGCCTGTTCCAGTTAACTTTGCGGAATTGCATCCAAGGCACGCGTCGAAGCTGTTTGTATGGTCGAAATATCATAAAAAAAACACCCTTTTAACGTCATTTTAAATTTTGGGAATAAAGAAAAGTCGCAGGGTGCTACATCAGGCGAATACGGTGGATGATTCAACACACAAACGTTATTTTTCGCCAAAAATCTAGGAACAAGAAGTGAGGTGTGACTGGGTGCATTATCGTGCAACAAACACCAACTGTTTTCATCCCGATATTCTGGACGAATGCGACGAATTCTGCCCAATAAACGCCTCAAAACACTTAAATAAAACTCAGCAGTAATTGTTTGTCCACTTGGAACAAATTCTTTGTGGATACCCTTACTATCGAAGAATGTAATTAGCATTGTTTTGATTTTCGATGGAACTTTTCTTGTTTTTTTGGCTTGCGGTGAGTTTTTTGACTTCCATTCCGCACTTTGTCGCTTTGTTTTAGGATCATATTGAAAACACTATGTTTCATCACCTGTAACAATCGATTCTAAGAAGTTTGGATCATTTTCAGCTGCTGAAATGATGTCTCTGCAATGTGCACTTCTCCTTGATTTTTGTTCATTGGTTAACGTGTGTGGAACAAATTTAGCACAGACTTTTGTTTTGCCCAAATCTTCATGCAGGATGGTTCGAATCGTTTCTTTGTTGATGTTTAAAGACTCTTCCATCATTCCTAGTGACGCACATCGATTGTTTACCACGAAATCATGCACTTTTTCAATAATCTCTGGTGTCCTAGATGAACTTGGTCTTCCGGTATGCTTATCATCTTCTAGCGTATCTCTTCCGTCCGAAAAACGTTTGTGACACAGGAAAATATTTGATCTACTTAAAAAAACTCCCCGTAAACTTGTTTCATCATTTAATACGTTTCCGAGGCACTTTTACCAAGTTTTGCGTTAAATTTAATAACAGCCCTTTGTTCCATCTTAATAATTCAACATAAAAAAAATTTACTTCTCTAATCAACGGCAGTTTCGTTTGAGTTATTTTAACAACTGCGCAGTACTTTTGGCAGAAAGCAAGCAGATGGTCACGGTTTATAACGCATTCGCGTTTACACTGGTGGCGCCACCGTAGGCTGAAATCTAGCGCCAGTCTTAAAAATTTTTTGACGCACTGTGTATATTCTTGAGCGCACCTTTAATAACATTCTGTTGCTAGATTGGGAGCTTCTGTAATGTAAACTGGATGGGGTTCAAGAGAGGCCCATGGCATGGCGGCCGCCTGGGGAGCCTCAGCCTCCCTTGAAAACAATTAAGCTTCCCCTGAAAAAGGTGTTTAAACCTTACCTGAGAAATAGCCATAGAACATAATAAAACTAAACACATACCATTTTTGAAAATACACAATTAACGAAAGAGAATTGAATATCGCCCTTAAAACATTATATATCTATCATACTGAGAAAGAAAGCATATGAGCCAAGGGATTCAAGATCATGCCCATCGAGCCACCAGTACAGAAATTAGTTTTAAACCACTGAATTATTTTTGCAGAATGATTTTAAAAACACAGTAATACAATTTGTAAATCAATTTGTCGATCTGACTTTAATAATAAAATATTACAATCGCACACTATGTTTCCGTTTTTTCCCCTGTGCCAATTACGAAAATTTATTTTTCAATCTCTAAGGATTATCATATAATATATACAGTAGTTCAGCTCAGGGAAAGATACTGAAATTTGTGCAGCAGCGTGATTTGATAACAGGGTGCCACATAAACAATCGCTCCGTACGTGACCTTTTAACTGCACTGATGATCCCTAGGTCGACTGTTAGTAATGTGATATGAAAACGGAAGCGGCCTGGGAATGAATCACCCTGAAAACTACCCGATAAACCTCTGAAGCTAATAGAACATAACAGGACTATTGGGACTAATGTTAGCACCAGTGCGGCACGCTGGATGCTGTCCTTATATGGGTTAACACAGTCGAGTAGCCATCCACAAGCCATTAATTACTTCGACTAACGCCAGACACCGATTAGCATATCGTACAGAATGTTGATCTTGGACTGTAAACCGATGGAATACTGTGCTTTGGACTACATAGTCACGGTACACAGTCTGGTAATCGTTTCTAGTTGTACCGAATGCCAGGAGAGTGGTTCCTTCCGGACTTTATCGTTCCAACATTGACGTTTGGTGGAGGCAACGTGATAGTATGGAGCTGTTTCTCGTAGTTCGGCTTGGTTCATTAGTCGTTTTAGACGAATTCATGAATGCCGAACTCTACCTAGACGTCCTGAGCAATGATGCACTACCAACATCGGGGCAGTACGCTATGAAAGCATCATACTTCTGTCACAGCTCAACGCATCATGTCATAGTGTTCGCGTTGTTACCGATTGGTTTAATGACATGTGCATCGAAAATTTGAACTGGACAGGCTAGAGTCCTGACCTGAACCCTATAATCTCTGGGATGAACTGGATCGTCTGGTGCACGGAACATGAGACCGCCCAACAAACGAAGTTGAACTCGTCATTGCTTTAAAGGCCAAATAGCGGAACATATCGGCCGATATTTACAAAAACACTGGTGGAGAGTCGTCAATAACGAATAAAGTCGTTATAAGGACCAATAATATCAGCACGCAGTGTCAAAATTTCAGCACACAATATCACTCCGGCAAATCTTTCCAGAATTCAACGCTGGTTTGCCGAGGATCATTTCCAACCGCACTACATATAAAACCCTCTCACGAATTTGCAACAACTGCCCACGACCATGTCGTCTTCTTTGACACCTCTGATACACCAGCTATTTTCGTCCCCAGGATCACTGATTGCTGTTTCTTGAACGCCGCACCATTCACTGGTAAGCCCTTGTGTATTAAGGGTTTGCGCGAAGATCCCAGCAGGATAGTGTTGTGAACGATGCTCCTCTCAGCGCGCCCGGCTCCAACTGTCGCCCCACGTTGAAAGTTACCGAGGTCACTCGGTTTTGTCCTTTCAGACCTGCAAGCTAACTGATGCTCGAAAAGCTGTTACGCCTGATTTTATCAGCAGATCGAGCTAACTTGACATCTGCCTCACGACTTGGAGTGAGATCACTTATGTAACTGGGGACGGTTTACCTAATAAACTGGCATCTCAGTGAACATATCCGGTAATGTTATTCTTGTTACGCAGTAGGTACAGACTTTCTGACGTGAATGGAAAAAAAATTGCACATAAACGTATAACGTTCACAGAATTCGAATGACGTCGCCCATTGGCTTTAGCTTCTATGACCCGAGGTTTTAAAGCACTTATTGGGATGATATAAAACGGCCAGTCTAACACTGAAATGAACCATCACGATCCACGGACGATATCCAGTAAATGATGAATATAGTCACTTCCCATCCTCTTCTGAATATAGGCAGCGGTTGATGTTCTCATTGCAAGATGTTTCGTGCATACATAACATTAAGCCGTTCTCTGAGATTCAAGGGTTAGCTCTTCAAAGAAAAGAAAGACTATCTGCTAGATAAACATTTAACTGATTGAACTATAGTTTACTTATTGTTGATGTATCAAACGTCTCAATTTACAGCCAGATCGACACAAAGCTCAAGCATCGCACGTCGCACACAAAACCTTTTGTACCTCACATCTCAATGCGCTTCTGGGATAATATAAGACAACCAGTCTGGCATTGAAATTAACCACTACCATCCACTGACGATATACAGTAGATGGTGGGTATAGGCATTTGCTATCATCCACTGTATATGGGCAACTTTTGATGTTTAAATTGCAAAATATTTCGCAATCTTCTGAAATTAGAACCACTAATTGTTAGGTCCATTACCTAAAACCTGTGAAACCTTAATAAAAACAGAATCTTGCAAAATTCGTACCTGCACATAAGGTTATTAATCTCGTAATGTTCTATTCCACATGAGAAAAAATGAAATAACAATAGATGGAATGTTAAAGATAATAACGACATAAACTATTCTTAATCTGTCGTAAAAGCTAGCATTGTGTTTACAAAACTATTATTGCACACTACAAACATGAAATATGTAAAGTGAACAGCGTGTTGTTCAAAGATGTGTCATATTTCCTAAAATGTCCTTTTATTTTATTGAAAACCATTGATCACATTTCAGTGCATGTATCTTCACTCATACAAATGAGATTAATAACCAAAAGTAAAATTACCCCTTACCAAAAGGACTACATTTAAAAAACACTGATATTGAAATTGCAACACCCTGAAGGAATGGGAATGCAGGGAGGATGTGTACCGTAGTAACAGAGGAGGTGGTACGAAACACGTAATAGAAATGGTAGATAACAATGAACATCTTTTTTGACGCAACACGATGTTTACTATAGACAGATCAATATGATGTAAAAATAGCTCTGTTGTGGATGCACTGTGCTAACCGTTTTTTCAACCGAACAGCAGTGGTTCCAGCTGGTAAGTCTAAATGGCGCACCTGCGCGATTGGAGATCAATCCGGGGACCTGTTTGGCCTAGGCAGTACGTCCACACCACGAATATTTTCATGGTTATATATGTGGGTGTCATGTTGAAATATGTCGGTAGGATCCTCAGAGAATGACGAGAGCGACGGATTTTAGAATATTGGTGACATAGTGGCGAGCTGTCAGATTGTCGCTGACGCACAGCGTAGATGGACGACGATTGTAACTGGCCGTTGCACACACCACACCACCACCAGCAGGGCGCGGCGTGCTTTATGGCATATAACAATCACTATAGGTTCAGTGAAATCCTCACGTCATCGGCACAAGTGTATGCACCGATCATCGGACCCCAATAACAAGCGGGTCTCATCGCTGAAGACTACTTGATGCATGTTGCTACCCAAGTTGGCCAGTGTGCGGGCTCATTCAGTTTGACGATGGGCAGCGGTCATTGGGAATCAAAGGAGTGATCAATGTGCACGTAGGCCCACTTTCTGCCAGTCGGCGTGCAGTCGTTCAGTGTAAGATAAGATGAGAGCAAAAAAGTCACTGCTCGTTGGATGGTCGTTAGAGTACTGCCGGTGCGGTGTGAACCGCTCGACCGATAAGGCGATCAATCTGTTTTTGTAGTCGTTCGTCGTCCTCTACTACCAAATCGACGAGTACTTCCTACAGCCACTCTGGCTAACGTCGGTGCATTGTGTTATTGTCACACTCTTTACGTTCCTCAACG
Organism: Macrothele yani; assembly: GCA_039090855.1. Lineage (NCBI taxonomy): Eukaryota > Metazoa > Arthropoda > Arachnida > Araneae > Macrothelidae > Macrothele > Macrothele yani. Next base: position 20,864,571 of record CM076996.1, on the reverse strand, counting down.
CGACGAAACGACCATTCTTCCTATCAAAGTTGCTGAAATCTGTATCGACATGATGTTTCGCATTCTCAATAATTTCCTTGTACACTGAAATTTGTCACTGCGCGACCGAAGCCAGTTTTCTGCCCTGCACAGGCATTGCTTTGAATTCCACGTTCTCTGTGTCTGTTTCACGCTTCCTCTCAATTAGTGCCCTATTTTAATCATTTGTATATCTCCGCAAAACTCTTTCATTCACCGGTTTACATGCACTTCATATGACTTCTTCTCGGTGCTGCAATTTAAATGTGAGTGTACACAACGTTAAACCTGGTGTAACAACCCCTATTCAGTAGTTTGGAAAGTTTCTTAAATTAACAACCACACAATAACTCTTATTACTGAGATTTATTAACCAAACACTTCCATGAATGCGCAGTTTTTAGATTTTCAATCTTTTCGAATATTTACATAAGTGAATCAAATTATCGGACTTTTGATACAGAACATATTACCGGCCGTGACTGAAAACAGGATTAGCAAAGTAAAGGAAAATCTGGTCGATTAGTTTTGTTTGCTTTTTACTGATTGTCATTGAAACGCACTATCATATGGAAATTTTCCTTCTGAAAGTGAGTAGTAAATTTCAATTTGATGGGATATTTTAGATTCTTTAGAAAAATGACATTAAAACAACGATAATTTTGTCATTAGTTCTGTATTAATTTTGTTCCCTTTAGATGTGTGTATGTTAGAGGAAAGGTGACCCTCATGCCTATATATAGTCTTAATTTATTTTCGTGTCTTCTGCGGGAAACGCTTGGCAGCACGTCACCAGCCGCCAGCAACGATTCCGCAGCTGCGATTGGCGCTACAAGAGGAATGGGCCACGATGCCTCAACAGCTTCTTGACAACCTCATCGTCAGCATGGAAAGACGTTGTAAATCCTGCAACGTAGTCAGGGGTGATCATATCCCCTACTAAAGACTGGATTTTTCTTGGCAGCCGCCTGTCACATGGGCGTTTCTGTCTTCTGTCCAGTTGTGCTCGCAGCTACCTTAATAAAGTTCCTTTGTATCCTTTGGATTCCTCGTTTGGACGGTTTTGCTCACTTGCCCCATATTCTTACATCTTGGGAATCTTATATTATGATTTGAGTCGATGTGGAGCACTTCTGCACGACGTTACATTCGAAAAACCGTCTCGTCCTTAATTTTTGCACGCCAGTGTAAAAGAAGCCACCACGGTAGCCGAGTGGCTAGAAGTGCGGAATTCTGGTTAATCTTCAATAGCAGGGTGAGCAAAAACGTTTGTTACGTTTTGGGCTACACATAATGTTGGGCTTCCATTTCTGTGACATTTTCACGGTCAACTGAGTGCAGTGATGATGTGAAAGCCGCCTCGGTGGCGCAGTGGTCTATGCGATGGCTTCTGATCATTCTCCCAGAGAGGGTTGTAGGTTCGAATCCCGGTTAAGATATGGGTGTTTGTGTTTGTCTTTCGCCACCATCTCTCAATGTGTTACGTGATCATCACTGGCTATATCTGTGTTACTTGATCATTTGCCATATTATATGCCATGTTCGCTGTGTACATTGTTGATGTAAATGATGATTATACTGTCTATGTCGGCCTGACAATACTGTACAACTATGTCTGTTTATCCTGTCAGTGTATCTGTACTCACCAGGTCAAATAAATAATTTTTTAAACATCCGATCAAAAGAAAAGAAAAAGAACGTGGGACACTCAAGCCTGATGACGTGCATTTGGCACAGCGCCATAATGCGTTTTCAGGTGAGCAAAGAATGGTGGCCTATAAACGTGCTGCATGGGTGCACCTACGCCGGTAGTGGCCTACTGGTCAACTTTCGTGACTGCCACGGAGAATACCTCGGTTTCGATCCTAGGTAGGTACGAACGCTCGGACCACGAAATATCCGCCGTGAGTCGGATGGGCACGTTAAGACGTACGACCCCGGGTACTGGCCCCCGGTAATAAATAAGGTCGTCGTCTTCCTCCTCCTTTCTACATTGCTTCCTTGTCACTTTCCTATCCGGCACTCTAGCCCAAATCTCCTAGCTTCATATTTCTAAGGGTTGTTTAAGACCTGGGGTCAGACAATCCCTTACTAAAATCCTCTTCATCTGGTCTGATCTGATCGTACGCCGTTAAAAGTTTAAACGCAGCAGCGAGAGAAATTTGTGCAGCTTAAGTCCTGAAAACATTGGACAGCAGCAGTGTACAAAAATGGTCTCGGCCTTTCCGTGCTCTGGACACTAGTCTCATTCAGATAAGACTCATGATCACTAAAATTTCATACACATACACTTTAAAGTAACATTTACATCTGTGTATATGATACACCATGTTTCATTCAAGAGGTGTTTTGTTGGGCAACACGTTCTTTTAAACTTCAGCTTTGAAAATTTTCGCCCTACTCTTTCTCATTCTGAAATTGTGCGCCCCACCGGAATTTCAGTTTCAAATTCGTTTACCATGTAGGACAGCTTTACTGTGTACCTGAATGTTACTGTGCTCAACTTTATTCCATTTAGGTTAGAACATATACGAAAAAGAACTAACCCTCTTGGAATTAAAAAGTATATTTGGAGGAGTTAACGTTTTCAATGAGAATTTACGGCAGTAAGAAGTCGCCCGTCCCTAAATTGCAAAACCCGCCGATCAACGTGGAACAAAACATATCGTTCATGCCTCATCCTCTAAACGAGGAATAACCAGGGCGAGTCAAAAGTGTGCCCCGTTTGAGCTAAAACGCTTAAATACGCAAGAAAGCCATACACGCTCACCTTATTCTGTAAAGTACAGGCTGTAGTTGTGCAGTCCTTTGCCATCGTTCCATCAGAGCCACGATCCCACGGCGGCACCACCGATAGGTTTCTAGAACAGAAACTCTCCGCTTCAGTGTTGGGTGTGGAATCAAAGTGCATTCGTTGTAGGAAATAGGCCATGGTGCAAAATAGGTGGTAGTACGATGAGGTAAGCTCCGTACTGTATGGAAGATAGTGTAGGGTCTCAACCTCTTCCAGTTCCTGTAGTTCTCGGCGGACCACCTGGAGGTGTGTGTTGACTTGGAGTATTATCCACTTGCAGCAACTCTGGCTTCGTATTGATGAAATGTGCGGAGCGTTGGCTCATAGCATCATGGATCTGCTACAATTATTCGGAACACATGTCCTCTTCCACAGTGACGACATCACAAGAGTTCTGCCTCTACCGGGCCCTCGCAATTCCACCAAACGCACAGCATAACTTTCTTCTCGAACCGCTTTCTTCGCACCACAGGCTATACTTTCTGGTTTGGTCTCAGCCACTGGTTCCCAGGAGTAGGACAATGTATGAATAACCTTTTCATCACATGTATAGATTCAACACGAAAACCTGTCGTCCTGTAAATCTGACAGCAATCTACGACAGATCTGCACTTTGGTCCGCTTGCGAGAGTGTAAATACATGGGGGACCATTCGATGGCGTTTGGGGCATAAACAAAGCTGGTGCAGATGACGAACGATGGTGAATTGGGAAAACCCCACCCAAGATGCTGTCACGCATTGGTACTGGGCATTGCAGTTACAGCTTCTACCAGGGTGTCAATGTTGTTGGACGTCCTGACTTCGTCTCGTCTTCACGACTGATGTCGTCTGCATTGAAACGCCTGATTCAGTTTCATGCAGTGCAGTCTACTGTTTCTTCGCCTTTATATACACAAAATTCGCCCACTGTTGCTGACGCGTTTAACTCTGTTTTCCACTAATGGCGTAGCACCTGAACAGCACGTATATCGACCTACATTCTCAACTCATCTGGTGGAGCAATGTGACTCCCTGCGAAATACACGTCATCAGCCTCGTGTGTTCTTTGTCGTCGCAGTACCCAGTCGATGCTGGCACGAGTTTCGCATAAGAATTGATGCCCAACGTTATGTGTTGCTCAAAACGGGACGAAATGATGGCCCAACTTCGTAATTAACTCAAGCTGGGTCTTTTGTTTTGTTTTGTCTGGGTGTTTGAACGACCACCATGAGCAAATCAATTGACCATAAGCACTCGTCCGCAGATGATTTAATGCCACTAGTTTCAGGGAAGGGAGAGAACCTGTGCCGTAAGAGAAACACATCTATGCCTCATCGGTATTCGAACCTGGACACCTCTTGGAAGAATGGCCATAATCCAACGCTTTTGCCACTGCGCCACCAAGGTGGGAAAGTTGAGAAATGCCATTGCGAAAACAACGTAGGCAACTCTTCTGCTAAAGAGAGAGGAAAGCTGCGATTAAAATTAGAAATAGCGAAACATGCTTATTTCGTAAGAAAGAAATTTGGAAGAATGCATTAGAGAATGCTTCATCGTAAAGAAAAATAAATCATGATTATCTCTCTACGGCAAAAATAATGCAACTCTGAGTTGCTCAAGCACTAATATAACAGATATCTAAAGCAATAATTATTCTCCGTTTAGAATATGATAGTGCTCCTGAGACGTAATATTTTATGAAAAAAAGATGAAATCATGTAACTTCAAATATTAATTAGTCGCATTGGATCAATATGTGCATCAGAAATTATTCCTTGCAAAAAGCTTCTTCGTTTTCCTCTTAGTGCTGTCAAACAATGGCTGTTTTCGTGCATTATATGACATTATACAATCCCCTCGTCACCTATTATGGTATTTTATGTTATGCTAGTGAGTACAAATGGGACTACTTAAATTATTTAAAAATGATGTAGCTCTTCCTGTTTTCTCGGTTGTATTCATTTCAAGCTGTTGAACTGACAGAAATTTCATAATTCAAGAAAATGAGCAAAGCGATTTTTTTAAAAACCACTTGATGAGGCAGCGTTTTCGAAGAAGTTCTCATACGTGAATTCAATGCTCGAATAAGGAGCGGAGCAGTATATTGGATGTTTTCAACTGATTTTGCAATTCGTTGGCTAAGAGCTCAGAGGCACGGACTTCTGGTTAATCGTTGGGCCCAAGTTCCAACCTGAACGAGACGTGGGTTTTGTGTACCTCTTTCTTGAAGTTATGGTCCCTGAACTGGATGAGGTGACCGGTTATGGATGAGGCGACACCTTATGTGCCTAGATTCTCTTGAGGCTAGTTAAACACCGAACAAAAAGGAAATTATTTGTTTAATGGATTTGCTGACACTTTGAAATTTATAATTTACTACACTGTTACTACCCCAAAATAACACATATCTGTATTGTTTGGTTTGATGTTTCAAAGTTTGACTTTTCAAGTGTTTCTGCATTCCTTTTTACCGCACAAGCAGTGACGGTGGTCACATTTACGTTCGTTGTTTTAGTTTTGAGTGTTGCAAGGAGCAACACTTGTCGTTTTATTTAGGGCTAGAGGCCGAGATGACTTCTACCCAGCTTCACGTGCTTAACTCGTCCTGTGTTGGTATGGCTTCTACATTGTCTTCTGCTGTGTTTTCTCAGACTACTATTCCTACTAAAACCAATGTTTCAGCGTCGTCTTGTAATACCATTTCTACTGATAAAGTGCTACGTGTCCCACCAGTGATTTTGGGTGCTGGGTTTGAGGTAAACAACCAACCGCCACCTTCTACTTATGCTGCTGCTGCTACTAATTCTGGATTATCTGTGCGACCAGTGCCTTTCGCTTCATCCAAAGTATTTATTTCTAGGGAAGCGGGTGTGCTGAGAATTACAGTTCCTGAGGACTCTGACGAAGGTAAAAGCTTTTCATCGGCTCTGTTATTAAGCGTTTACTTTCCCACTCTGGGTGACACCCCCTCCCACTGTATCTTGATGCTATCTGTAAAAATGTCACATCTGAGACCGTCGTTTCAGTTATTAGAATGGGAGGGGAGTAATTGCTCATTTCACTGTTCGCCAAGCTGTTGATACTATTTTACTTTTCGGTATCGATATTGGTCCCATTCATCTTACTGTCATTCTTGTATCCAAAGACCAATAACTGCTACTCTTTCCCCAGTTCCAACTGTTGTCCCTGATTCGATTCTGGTCCAAGCCTGTCATCGGACTTAACAAGATCTTGCCGGCGGTGGGGCGGGATTCCCCTTATGCTAGAGTACAGGGCGGTAGGCGCCAGTACCTAGTTATTTTTCGTAGTGAAGCTGCTTTCCTTCAACGACCCACTACTCTCGAGCTAGACTTTGGTAATCGGAAAATTACTTGTAATCTGTTTGCCGGCGTCCAATGTTTTTCCTGCAAAGCTGAAGGTCATATTGTGAAGGAGTGCTCGCGTCGGTCCTCCCTACTCTCAGCCGAGGATGCCAGTTTATCGGTCATCACCCCTGCTTCTCAACCTTCAATATACTTTCCGCTTGCTTCTGTTACTACTAATTTGGAAATTCGTTCCTCCCCACTAAGGCTCCTTCTGCCTCCTCATCTGTTGTGTCGGCTGTGGTTTCCATTCCATTGGAAAATGTTTCTACCTGTTCTCAACCTGAATACACCTCATCACCTCCAGCTTCAGAAGTTCCTTCTACCACAGTTTTGGACGCGGAATTCCCGCCCTTGGTCCTTAGAAAAACTACTTAATTATCCACACCAGTTTAGGGTTCTGTTCCATCGGTCTCCCCTCTCCTTAACAGATCACGCACTTTGTCTCAGGTTAAAAAGAAACGTAGTGAAACCAACTCTGATTCCCGCAGCTCATCCACATCATCTCGACCGGATTGTGAATCCATAGTGGTCCCCATTTCTAACCGTTTTGCTTTGCTCGGTGACCAACCTGATGAACTCATGGCCTCTGCCTCTGAGAGTGAGGCCACAGCTCATCACATGGCGGACTCAGATGCTACCTGTGTTCCCCCACAAGAACTCTCTAAACTATCACTGTATCTTGACAATAGTACTATCCCAAACTCACCATTAAACTTACCTGAAATTATGTCTATTACACCTGCATTAGAAACCATTTTCCTCCCTTGCCTGAAGTCATACATCAGCTCTCGTTTGTGGATGAACTCTTTGATAATACTGACTTACCTGCCTGGGCTGCACAATACGGCAGGATAACAAAATATGTTCTTAAAATACTCTGCACACATTGAAAGCCACTTGCAGCCACCATAATGTTGCAGACAATCACCTGTGTTTCCTTCAATTGCCGGGGCCTCGCTGCTTCGGCAGCGAATGCCCTGGTTTTTGAAGACATTAGATACTTGAACGCCGATATCATTATGTTGCAAGAAACCAACATTGCATCTGATACTCACCCTTTGTGTTGGCGACGTTGGCCATTTCATTTTTTCATGATTTCCGTACCCATATCGGGTCGGGAACTTCAGTTGGTTTCCATAACCGTTTATTTTCATTCATTTCAGGTTATCATGAGTCACAGAGCAGACTTGGAGTTTTTCAGTATTTTCAGTATGTTTCCTTCCGTTTTCAGTCTAGTTGCTTTCATTTACTCAATATTCATGTTCCTTAAAGTTCCATCGAAACCTAATCTCTTATTAACCATGCTGCTACTGTTCTTGCCACAATCCCATCAGATGAGTATATTATTTTTGCCGGTGACTTCAACTGCACACTCAACCCTAGATATGACAGAACTGGATCTATTGAATCATGCAATCTATTGGTTTTACAGCTCTCCCAAGTCATTTTAAATTTCAACCTTCAAGATACTTTCCGCTAGCTTCACCCAACAGCTCGAGAGTATACTTGGTTTTCTCCTCCCACCCTTTCTTGTGTTCCTGCTCGACTTGATCGCTTTTATGTTTCTCAGTTCCTTCATTCAGCAATCAGTTCAGTTTCACATTCTACTAGCGTTTCCTCTGAACATCTTCAGTTGTCCTTGCGTTTCACTCTTCCCTTTCCGTTACCCCTCACCCTCACGTTTGGACATTACATGATTCCCTTCTTCAAGATCAATTTTTTGTTGCAGAAGTTAATGCTATAATGTCTCGCTTCGTTTCTGTTTTTTCTTCTGCGGTTAATCCAGCTGCTTTGTCGCTTTCCACAAAGAATCAGGTTTTTATTTATGCTCAAAATTTCTCTTTTCGTTCCCGCACTCTTCATGCCATGGAATTTGCTGTACTACACCAAAAATTGCTTTCTACTCCAACGGCGTCGCCAAACCACGTATTCCTTAAAGCGAAACTACGACATCATAATACTACTTCCGCTTCAGCTGCCCTAACTCGGCTGAAATACTCAACTCTTCGTTTTGATGATACCCCAATTGACAGCTTTCGTAATTTGGAACGTTCAGCTGTTAAAAATACCACAATTGCTTTTCTCACTTTGTCGGATGGCACAGAAACTTGCGACCAATTTCGAATTTGTACTCTTACCAACGACTATTATAAACATCGCTTTAGCTCTACTGTAACTTCCAATGCTGAGAGTTCTTTTGTTCAAAATGTACCGCAAGTTCCCGACATTTCCACGCACAGCTTTCTGCACCGATCTCCCCTGCTGAAATCAAGACTTCAATCTTAATGATCATTCTGCACCGGGAGATGACGGTCTCCCCTCCCCTTTTATAAAACAAATTCTTCCGGTTTTACTTCATTTATTGATTCCAGCTTTTAATTATACTTTTCCGGCTTCTCATTTTGATTCATCTACTTTTCTTTTGCAACTTTCCGTCTAATTCCCGAATCCGGTATTCTCAGTTCTTTGACTAACTGGCGGCCTATTTCTGTTCTTAATACTGACTATAAAATGCTTGCTAAAATTCTTGCCCTCCGTCTTAATCCCATTCTTGTTGATATAATACACCCTGACCAAACTTAAAAGATATAATACACCCTGACCAAACTTAAAAGATATAATACACCCTGACCAAACTTAAAAGATATAATACACCCTGATCAATCGAATATAATGCATACTGGCTACATGGATACAATGAATAACGTCTAGGTTCCCAGATATTCAGGCGTCTGCTCTCTGTTTGACAATACCAGCGGATGTCGCCTGCTTAATTGCTGATGCCTATCTGCTTGGGAACGGCATCCACTTCCCTGAGCGTGAGAATCTCTTTGTCATACACCCATACTTTGAAAAAATGTTCTGGAACAATCCATTGCTCTGTTATACATTTGAATCATTTTGAGTGCATTAAACAATTACATATACACTGCCGGACAATTGCTAAGGACGGATTACAATAGCAACCGTAAAATGGAAGGCAGGAAAATGTGGAAATTACCATAAGTGCGGGATACAGTAAGACGTGTTGTGCGTATGCAAATTTTGGATTGCCGAACTTGTTCGTGACGTCATAGCGCTGATAAGAGATATAAAGGATTTGACGCGTATTGACCGTTGTTGTTCAAACGCAAAGTTGAAAGGGAAAGAATCAATTGACGAACTTGCAATTTTCAGTATGTCTTCCCGACATCACCTAGATGATTTTACGCGTGGCCGTATTATTGGGAAGATTGAAGAAGGGCGAAAAATAACAGATGTTGCCAGGGTGTTCGACGTCAGCCACAGTGTTGTTTTAAGGCTTTGGAAATCATTTCCAACAAATGGAGAGTGTAGCAAACGTCACGGGGGAGGTCGTGTTCACAGTACGACACCTGGAGAAGATCGGTACATAGTGCTATCAACAAAAAGACACCGGCGCAGCACAGCTAGTGAGGTAGCAAATCCTTTTATGGCTGCTAGTGGCAAGCGGATCTCCCGAAAAACTGTCGCCAGACGTTTGCATGAAGGAGGACTATACGCCCGCCGTCATGTTGTGTGCATCCCATTGTCCAGACGTCACCGTACCACCCGTTTGCAATGGTGCCATCAACATCGCAATTGGACTGATAACGACTGGTCTGCAGTCCTCTTCTCAGATGAGAGTAGATACAGTCTATCGTCTGATTGTCAACGACAACTGATCTGGCGCGATAGTGGTACTACATATTGTCCAGCAAACATACAGGAAAGGGACCGATATCCGACATGTAGTGTCATGGTATGGGCTGGCATCATGATCAATGGCCGAACGTCCCTCTATGTGCTTCCAACTGGGACTATGATTGGCCAACGATACATTAATGATGTTCTGCTACCTCATGTTCGCATGTTCCGTGGTGCTGTCGGTAATAGATTCATTTTCATGGACGACAACGCAACATGTCATCGAACAGTCGCTGTCCAGGAGTGTCTTGAGAGCGATTATATTCAACGCCTCGTATGGCCAGCACGTTCTGCAGATCTGAATCCCATTGAAAATGTGTGGGATGCTTTGGGGAGGAGTCTTGCTGGTCGCCCATGCCCTCCAATAAACAAGGAAACCCTCATCCGTGCACTGACAGAGGAATGGGATAAATTACCCAAACAGCTGTTTGATAATGTTGTGCAAAGCATGACACGACGTGTGGAATCTTGCATCGCCCTCCATGGTGGCCATATCCCGTATTGACATCTTACGCCGGAACGCCTGCGGACGGTAATTGCATTTTTTTCACGTTTACGTATTCTGCACAAAATGGCCTGGTTGTCCCTTGAACACGTTCCAAAGCCTTCTGGATTTCAGAGCACAATAAATTGTCTTTCTTGTAATGTCCTGGCATTCTGACAATATTTTATTTCACTTGGCATCCAACCACACTTACTTTTTTATGCGCTATATAGCCGTTTATGATCCGTCCTTAGCAATTGTCCAGCAGTGTATGTATATGGATGCTTTATCCTAAGTCCGTCTGAACACACATTAGCATGAAATTGAATAAACATAATATTCTTCACATTAGTCTATTAATGTATGTTTTCCTAATGTAATAGGCATAATGTTCGGTTCATTATTTTCTTGGGCATAAATAATGCGCCCGCTCTCACAAGTACATTAATCGATTTGTTAAAAAATATGCCTATTAGTTATTAATTAGCTGAAAAGATTCTGAAAAAATAACAATTGTTTAAGGTATTTCTTTTTTTGGGTCTTGTTGCTTTGTCTGTGCATCTGTGCATCAGTGCTGGGACTTGGGGCGACGCTCAAAATGTAGTATATGTTCCTTGTGCTTAAATATATGATACGACTCGCACTGTATCTAATAAAAAGTTGTGTGAAAGGTTTGGAAAAAGAAAATATTGCTGTAATTTTTGTGTAAAATAATTATAACTAAATTTAAGAGTCGAGAGTGTTTTTTTCCGTTTGGTGCCGTGTTTTTTTTTCCTCTTTTAAATGTTTGTATTTAGTCAGTTAAAACTATGTTATCTTTTGGGTGAGAATGGAACTGTGGTTTTAAATGAAAGTAAAAGGTATTTTCAAAAGATCCTTAACGAGTCTTAGTTAAACCCTCATGGCTAGTTCCCATAACTAGTAGATGAGATAAAAAATAAAGATACAGGAAATGTTTTGCGATTTACATGAGCATGTGGACGTACTTGTATCAGATGTAAGCATTTGGGTCGGGAGTTACTGCCATTACAAGCACTACAAGCGGGTGGCGCACCTGTATTTAAGCAGCGATGCCCCTTACCGAGACGTGATGTTGTCATCCATCAAAGCGCTCTGACATAATTCATGCACATGACAGAATAGCTTGCTAGGACCTCCCTTCAAGCAATAATAACAATCTTTGTTCGCAACCAACATCCAACAATCAGCAATCTCCACTACACAGACAGACCCTCATCCTTGATTCCCAAACAACTGCAATCATGAACTTCAACATCACTTAGTGACGAAACTGCTTAATATTGCTTTGTAGCCGGTATTAATCAAATTAATGCAGTCACACTACTTGATAATAGAGATTACAAGCCGGATATGTTAGCATGGTCTCATGCATTGTTATAAGAACGGGAATTTATACACAGCTAATACAATTTTCAGAAACCATCTTCGTAAAATATTGCAATGATAAATTCGTGGTTTTGTTGCTTCTGGAATTTATCACCCTGATGTTTTCCTCTTCCATCTCGACCGTTATTAATAGCTTTTAAAACTTTAGCAGTACAAGTAGCCAATGATTTTAGCCGGGGGTGGACGAATCGGCGTAAATTGAAACGATTTTATAATGGAAATCAATGATATTTGTTTCCGGCACCCAACCATTGACGTGTAATATTCGAATGATAGTATATCTAAAACTCTGAAATAACGTAAATGAAACATCACAAACACGTTAGCTCACATTTTTTAGCACATTTAATGCATGAACAACAAGAAATGTGACACTGAATTTTCGGTAGTAAAAAAATGAGCACGTCTTTTTAAACCTTTCTGACGCACCTAAAATTTATCAAAATTATTCAAAGTCAATGGAACCGGTTAGAAAAAAGTCGACCGGATTCTCAATCGATAAAATATCCACAAATAAAAATATCTACTTACTTCCACCAGCGGCTAGGAAGTACGTTACGAAAATTAACAAATGGTGCACAAAAAACTTCCCATAGCACAGGGAAGGTATCGGAAAAAACAGATTTTCAAACAGTTAAGAGCGAATTATAGAAGGAAACATGATATAAATCTACGCCTTCTAGCGTCCGAAGTTTGCATAATGGAAAAGATGAAATTAGGCGAAAACTATTCTTCATGGAAAAAGCTAAGGGAAAAAAATCCTATACATCTCCCGGGAGCGGAGATAGCGAGAAAAAGGTTTTGACCTTTACGCCCCCTTAGTGAGAAATCTGTGCATTATTTAAACAGGACAATACTTCACATATCTGTATTGTAGCGAATAGAATACAGTAAAGAAAGAACTTCTCAACAGGGTTTTTAGAAGCGGGGATGCAGATTCAAACTGAAGTACACACACCACCTAGCGACTGAACTGTGAACCGTAAAACTCCTCATATGCTAACCTAAAATGTTCCACAAGGTAAATGGCATCCGGTGTTGACATATTTTTTTAGATCTCACATGTAGAAGAAGAAATATTGAGAAAAACGGATTAAGCATTTGAGACATCTAGCGGCGAACTCGTGCATTGTTTTGAGAAGAAAATACACACAAAAAGTTTCCATAGTTAGTAGTATCCGACTGAAAAAGTTTTTCCATTGGGTTTTTAGTCCCACAGAAATTGCTTTAAACAGAAACGTGAGCGTATGCCCTCTGGTGGCAGAGTTGTGCGTTAACTAAAATTTTAAATTATGTGAGAAACATTTTGCACCACAAACGCTGTCCAACAAAGGATATATGTAATAGTACACTATAATAATATAAGCAGATATATTTTCAAAAATTGTATATACATCTACGCTCCCTGACGGGGAAACCGTGCATTATTTCAAGAAGAAAATATTCGGAAAGGGGTGAATAAATTCTACCAAATTTTTGCGAAATAAACGTAGCTTTACTGATTGATGTATAAATTAGAGCTGTATCGAAACACGAAAGAATTTTCCAATCGAGCTTGTACAAGCTCATATTTTGCTGCAAATTCATCGGAAGCAGAAATTAATACTTATGCCCCTTGGTGGTCAAAATCAATTATATGCAAAACAGTTTCATCAGGAGCTGTATACTGTGCAGGAAGAATTTTTCAAATCGCAGTTTTTGAAGCAGAGGTATCGGGGAAAACGCAATTTACTTTTACGCTCCCTAGCAGAAAATCTATGCATAACTTGAAAACGTTACTGTCCCTAAATTAGTCTTCATTATAAACGGCTTGAAAAGGTAAAGGATTTTCTTCAATCGGATATTCAGAAGCAAATATAAGGGATAAAATGTATCTTTAATTCGATATCATCTGCGTTTAAAACCCTAGCTTTGAATTTGTGCATCGGAAGAAAAACTGAATTAAATGATAATCATTTTCACATTTCAAGCTTCCCAATGCAAAAATAATTTTTCAAATAAGACTAACAGTTGAACAGGTATAGTATCCACAGGCGGGCGGACAGACGGACGGACAAAGTGATAACATAAGCACATTTTTTTTTTTTTACAAAAGTTATGCTAAAGAGCGACTGAGCGCATTTTATCTTGTCTTTACGTCTTATCCTCTTTCATATTCCAGCCACCCAAACTGGAAAACCCTCTTGAGGAGCGAGTCGAAAGATAACCAAAACGAACTTACTCCTTATTCATATAAAACGGAAATGACTCACTGTGACGAGTGACTAATGACTGTCTTGGACTGGTGCCGGTTTTCGAGATTACATCTCACAATCAATGAGTGGGTGTTCAATTCATTGGTCTCCATGATTGAAAGTCATTTCTGCTTACATTCATGTAAGACGCCGACCTATAGAAAATCGCGCAATAAAAATAACCCCAGGATCACCACAGCCATCAAATTTGTTTTTTGAAAGGCTAGAGCCCCAGGAATGAAACCGTATAAACTTTGAAAAAAATAAATCAATCGAACTCTGATATGCAAAAGTTTGCAGTTTACAAGCAGCTTTTATCGATTCATCGCTCTCATTAGAGCAAATTAGCGTCAACTAAATATACGTAATTGCAGAGATGACTGTACTTACAATTTAGTAAAAGAAGCAGTGCGAAAAAATCTAAAACGTTATAAATAAAAATAAAATACATTGTATTCACTTTTTGATCTTCTGGTTTCTAATTCGGCGTTATCCTGAATCGGCGCAAATTGGACCTGCTCAAATCGAGGGCTACCTGTGTTTTAAAGTCTTGTGTTCTAATTTTTAATTTCTGTGATCTAGGAAATAGATTTAAACGTGGATAAATTCCGCCAAATTGTCGCAAAATTAACGTAGCTTTACTGATAGATGCATAGTTTTGCTGACTTTTAGGTAAAACTATTATTTTGAAGTGATATCGCTTAACACATAACACAAGTTAATGTTCAGAGCTAAAACTCGCTTTTTTATAACACATGCAAATCTTTTTATCGTATATACAGCTGATAATGGCTAGATCCTGTTTTTGTCCATTTCCTGGGTATCCTGATGATTGGTAGGATGGGATTAAATCCTCTCAAGACGAAGGCCTGTGCTGTATCTTGGTTCTGGTTCCTTTCTTTCTCTGCACTCGATTTCCACGAATAAAGACTGCGCGACTCAACTGACTTCGATGTTTAACAGACTTGTAATTAAGCCTAAGTTACTCTCTGAAATTCCCAGAATGGTTCTGCAAAGAATAGTGTTCTACCATAAATTGTTGTTTGTGCCCAATGTCAGCATTTTCAGAGAGCATTGTATACAGTTCGAAAATAATGCTTTGATCACAAGATTCGCATGCGATTTTAAAACTTCAAAATTTCTACATTCGCATGCAATTCAATTACCAAGATTGATGAACAAAAAATGAAATGCTACCCAAATGGATGAGTGGCGAGAGACACTGATTTCTGGACAGGCGCCCAAACAGGGCCTGGAATAGAGACCCTATTAACCCGTCGTTGGTCGCCACACGTTGAACAACGCCGATGGTCGCGCGTAAGAGATTTTCTCACACTACCTTTTACCGATAATTTTGCTCAAGGTGAGCAATAGCACATGTGTTCAAAATGCGTTGCTAACATATGAAAAGTTACAATCAAGTTAGGCGAAAATTGCGCTCGTATCATCGCGTTATCTATAAAAATACAAACAACAAACGCCGCCAAAAGTTACAAACCAAGTTAGGCGAAATATTCTCTTGTTTCATTGCTTTATCTATAACAGGGGTCACCAAACTAGAGCCCGCGGACCAAATCCGGCCCGCCGAGAAATTTCTATTTTTTCAATTTCAAAATTCGTTTTACATATTTAAATTTTTTTTCTGGCTGAGAAAGAGAGTTGCTATATGTCACAGTATTGCCGGATATCATAGCAACGTTTGATTGACGTTTCGCTTTTATAACCTGTTTATTATTACTACTAAAGTGCCTTTAACAAGAGTGAGGGAGGATTTTCAGTGCTGTAACTCACAGCCCACCCGCAGCCAGCAGCAGCTTCTGCTGACTCACGTACACACACACACATTCTCTCTCTCTCTGGCGAACGGGGCTAGCTTCAGTAGCCCCGCCCTTTTCTAAAAATAGAGTAGAACTGAGGGACACTACTACTTACTGCTGCACATGTTCCCACACAGGCTCGTGTTTCCAGCAGTATTCGAGTCGGACGGCATCTCAAACACAGAGATTAAGCGCCACTGTGCTAATTTTACTTGGCCTGATACAAGTGTTTTTCTTTATTTTTCGTTATTTGAATTCGATTGTTGAATTTTGATATGTCCCTACACAAAAAGAGAAAAGTGGAAACTGAATGCCGCATATTTAAAGCGCAATGGGAAGTGAATTATCTTTTCGTTGATTCTAGAGAAAACATATCTCTCTGCCTAGTCTGCAAAGAAACTGTCGCTGTTTTAAAAGAATACAATTTGAAGCAGCATTACATCCCAAAGCACGGTGTGAACTATGACAGAATTCAAGGAGAATTGCGGAAGAAAATGCTAGTTTAAGATGGCATGAAGTCATTTAGAAAGTTTAGCTTTGTATTTGTTTTAGATGTGTAGAAATATCTTGAAATATTTATTTGGAAACGTTTACTTATGTTAAATTACAGAACATATAAAATTACTTACACATTGACACATATAAGTAATTAGTTCCTTGAAAATTTACAATATCTACATTAATTGATCTTTGATTTAACATTTTTTTTAATCCGGCCCGCCGAGCTTTACCCAATTTCCCATTTGGCCCTTTTCTCCAAACGTTTAATGACCCCTGATCTTTAACAAAACACAAACGCCAGTGGTCGCTTGATGAGGAAAGCTGTCACGTTACCCAAACGCCAGCGGTCGAGAAATGTTCACAGGAAGCAGAAAGCAGACTGAAAATCAAAGGTGCTCCAGTCCTTATCGGAGCTGATAACAGATTGTTAGGAAGAAATTAAGAGTCAGCTAGATCGGGAATGGTTCTCCCAGGATTATTCTTCCAAATAAAGGGTGTTTTCTGTAGTCGAAGTGGGAAAGAAATGTCCATATCGCGACCAACGGCGAGTTAAGGCATCGGTGGTGTGCGTTGGCTTACAGCTCTTATCTAAAAACAAGTGGCTACAAATGCGGGTTGACGACTGCATATGGTTTGTGTTTCTATTTCGTGGTCGTTAAACCACACAACAAAACAAAGTGTAAGCAACCGATGAACTCTCGGAGAACAGTATAAAGTTTTGGAGTTCTTTCTGTTTTGTATGGAGAGTTAAACGACTATCATAAGCCCCTAAATTTACAAGAAATCACCCACTCCAATTTAGTACCATCGGTACCTATGAAAGAGGGAGCTAGAGACATAGGACTACAGTCACTTGGACTGCAACCAGAATGATTCGCCAGTATCTCGTACCTCTGATCCGTCTACTACCGGGGCATCATTTTTCGTTGTTTGCTTTTCATTGTTTTTTAATTCTTGTTTGGGAAAACAACGTTAACTTTCTCCTGCCTCCTATACAAAAAGTTTCTTTTAATAGTTTTTTTTTTCATTATAAAATGTCTTCTAATAGCAGGAAATATTTGTATTCTCCTGATGAGCAAGAATTTAATTACAATAACTTTAATAACGATGTGAATGCAGCTTACGCTAAACGGATTCCATTATGATGAGCATTATAATGAAACCTAGTCTTTGAAAAGCTGGATTATGACCGTTGTTTATATCCTAATTTTACCTAGTGCATTCCCAGTGACTCAACTGCGTATGAATGTGAATTTCTGGTTAACAGATTCTGAAGCAGAAACCGCAGACCGAAATGAAAGTGTGTTGCGCGGTATATATAAGCATGTGGACGTACATGTATCAAGTGCAAGTATTTGGGTCGGAAGTTATTGTCATTACAAGCACTACAAGTGGGTGGTGCTTCTCTGTTTAAGCATCCTACTGAGATCTGATGCCGTCATCCATCAACGAGCTGTGGCTATTTCATAATTCATGCCCACGACAGAATGCCTTGCTAGGACCTCCCTTCAAGTAATAATAACCATCTTTGTTCGCGACCAGCCTCCGACGAGCAGCAATCTCCATTGCACAGACTCCCATCCTCGATGCCCAAACAGCCGTCGTCGTAAACTTCAACATCACTTAGTAATGAAGCTGTTTACACGAGAACACCGTTCTGCAGGCCGTATTCATCAAATTAATGCGGCCGCACTACTTGATAATGGAAGATATTTCCTGTGACATGTTATTATGCCTTACAAGTCCATAAATATTGATAGGGATGGGAAATTATACAAAGCAAACATAAAATTTTTAAAACAACTTTCCGTGCATTTGCTGAAATGTTGCGCTGGTAGAATGCTAGGGTTATACTTTCTGCCACGTCCTTCATTAAACTGTGATTTGCTGCGATCGAACAGCGGTCGTCACGTAACATTAAGAAACATTACCACGTATGGGCGGAGAAAATGTTCGCTCCGGTTTCTTCTGTGGAATGTGCACACCGAAACAACCCATTTTCCCGTTATAAATGTCTGCTAATTCTTTTCAAACTCAAAATTACGCTTCCCCGGGTCTTTTTTTGTTTTTTATTTTTAAATCTGAGTATTGTGCGGATATTAGACAAGTAATATTGTTCCTTTGTTTAGAATATCCACATCTCTCTCCCTGATAGAGCAGTAGTCTAAGCGCTGGTTTCTGATAATTCGTCCAAGATGGGTCTGGGGTTCGAATCCCAGTGAAGCATGTATATTTTGTTTGTCTTACGGCACTGGCTCTCTCCCTTCCCCTGGACCCAGTGGCCGTAAATTAGGATGCACAACTGATTTTTTTTTTTTTTTTTTGATTGGAGGTTTAACGACCACCGTGAGCAACTCAATGGGCTATAAGCAGTCGCCCGTCCCTAATTTAGGGTCACTGGTTCCAGGGAAGGGAGAGAGCCAGTGCCCCAAGACAAACACAGCATCCATGCCTGACCGGGATTCGAACCCGGACTCCGTTCGGACGAATGATCAGAGGCCATCGCTTAGACCACTGCGCCACCGGGGCGGCACACAACTGATAAGAGCTCATCGAGTTGCTCACGGTGGTCGTTAAACCCACAAATAAAAAAACTCCAAATTTAAAGCATTGCATTTATTTATTTTTTAATTTGTGGCAAAAATATAATATTGGCTGAGCTTCCCTAATCTGAAATGCTTGAACCTGGAAGTGCCTCGGATTTCGGATTCTATAGTATTTGTATACTGTATATGCCTTTATAATGAGATAGTTTGTCAAGTCGAAACACTAAATCCATTTATATATCCGGAATTAAATTTCTTCGCGAACGATTCTTTCAAGAAAAACGAATCAGAAAACTTAGTCGTTTGCGAACGATTATTTTATGAAAAGAAGCGATTCTGAAAAATATCTGTTTCCTCCACACAGTCGGCGAGAATTACTTTTCACTAGATATCAAATAATCACCAGGGTATCTCGGCGATAGGCTCATATTTCGAAAATGTAATCTTATTAAGAAGTACAAAAGAAATGCAATAAATTTCATGAAAGTTTTGAAATCAGCTTATCTGAAAACTAAGAAAACAATTTTCCCGTCAAATGTAAAAATATATTTCAACTTATACTCGTTCACTAAACCGAACAGTCAACGAAGGAAACAAACGGGTCCCACTGTACACCGATTCGTGGAAGTCATTCCCCGCGGAAATCGTTAACTGGTGTAAAGGAACGACACAAACGGATGCCATTCTGAACAGAGTCCCGACAGTCTTTCCCTGCAGAAATCGTTCACCGGAAATGTCAGTGAACGAAACTAGCAAATTGCTTTGGTAGTTGAATGGAAAGAATCGGTATGTCTATTACTACAACAGAACAGAGAAGCAGGGGCCAACTCTAGCTGTCTTAAATCACGTGTCGTAACCATCTGGTGCGCAAAAATATACCAACACCTGTCGACTTTCGCAGAGCCTTATGGAATTTTTCATTTGTGACGTCCTGTGGGCGCTCGAAAAAAAAAAGGATGTACTAAAGCTATGTAAGATATTTGTTTTTGAGAAGTGAGGTTAGTAAATTCCTTGTTATATGTTGCTTTTTTTTTAAGTTTGCAAACTGCTTGGCTTTTTCAATAATTTCTACCATTTCCACGGTACTTAAAGAGTTGTGACTTCATTATTTGTAGTTGTATAACTGCTGAATCAAATATATCATTTCCTTATAGCCACCCCGGTGGCGCAGTGGTCTAAGGCGTTGGCCTCTGATCATTCGTCCGTAAGGGGTCCGGGTTCGAATCCCGGTCAGGCATGGATGTTGTTTTTGTCTTACGGCACTGGCTCTCTCACTTCCCTGGAACCAGTGACCCTAAATTAGGGAGGGCGACTGCTTATAGCCCATTGAGTTGCTCACGGTGGTCGTTAAACCTCCAATCAAAAAAAAATCAATGGATGTTGTGTTTGTCTTACGCCACTGGCTCTTTCCCTTACCTGGAACCATTGACCCTAAACTAGGGACGGGCGACTGCTTATAGCCCATTGAGTTGCTCACGGTGGTCGTTAAACCTTCATTCAAAAAAACATCCTTATACAATTGGCCAAATTATTATGACCACCTGGATCGAACGTTGTTGGGGCACCTTTTGCCCGTAATGCTACTTGAATTCATCTTGGTATGGCCTCTATGAAGTGTCGGTAAGTTTGCTTGGGATATATTAGTCGAAATGCGATGAATTGCATCCTCCAGCTCTTGAAGATTTGATGGTAGTTGATCCAGCTGTCTGAATGCCTCTTTCAACTTCATCGGACAAATGCTCCATTGGATTGAGGCCCCGTGATTGATGAGGCCATTGTAGCAGCTGAAAGTCTCCGTGATGCTCCTCAAACCATTCACGTTCAGTGTGAGCCTCTATGACATGGAGCATTGCTCTGCTGGAAATATCCATCTCCATTGGCAAAAACCATAAACATAACAGCGTGGATTTAGTCGGCAACGATATTTAAATACATTTGAGAGGGGGTATGGGTGGCAGACGTTGATACACTCGAATCAAAGGGCCCAAACGCTCCCACGAAAACATGCCACAGATCATAGCTTTGCCACCGCCAGCTTGAAGAGTAGTGACAACGCAAGATGGGTCTATGCTTTCGTGCTGCTGTCTCCATATCCTCACCCTTCCATCTGCATGGTACAGTTGAAACCGTGATTCGTCGGACCGCGTTTACCCTATTCCACTTATTTACTGTCCTGTTATCTTGTCTTCCTGAGAGAACTGGACGCGTTTCTTCTTGTTGGATGCAGATAACAGTGGCTTACTGGCAGTCCGCCTGTTTCTGTAGCTCATACGACTTAATATGCAGCGAACTGTACATTGAGAGGCCGTCGGACTTGGTCCCTGATTTAGATTATCTGTAATCTGACGAAGTGTTGCCCATCTGTCGTACTGAACAAATCTGACTACTCTCCATTCTGCTCGAGCATCCAGTAAGCATTGACTACCACACGCCTTGCGTTCAGACTCGGTTTTCTGACTGATGGTATACTTTAAACTTTAACATCTGCTACCTTAGAACATTTCACAAATGCAGCCATTTACTCTCACCAATGCTTCGAGCACACACGATCATTCGTCGTTCAAAGTCCGGCAGATAGCGTTTTTTGAAATTTATTTCTTTCGCAATGCACTTTATTAGTCTGCATTTCTTCAGCGTTCCCTTTTTATATCGCTTCAGCCATCTTGCGTCAGCAGTATCTGCGGGGTAGCTACTTTGCATAAAATGGTCCGGTTGTCATAATTTGGCCACTTAGTGTATATAAAAGAAAACAATCTGAAGTGCTAATTTATCAAAATTTGCCATACATCAATGTTTACTTCCGACTGGGCACTACTCTAGCACAAGAAAAAGGGCTTTGAAAGTTTTTATATCAATTTAAGAAAAACGTTTCTGATTTCTAAACTGAAAGTTTCCTAGGATTTCATCAAACTTATAAATTTTAAAACTGGGAATACTGAAAATATTAG
Organism: Macrothele yani; assembly: GCA_039090855.1. Lineage (NCBI taxonomy): Eukaryota > Metazoa > Arthropoda > Arachnida > Araneae > Macrothelidae > Macrothele > Macrothele yani. The sequence continues at coordinate 20,842,772 of CM076996.1, read as the reverse complement.
CCGCCCTGGTGGGGCAGTGGTCTAAGCGCTGGTTTCTGATCATTCGTCCGAGATGGGTCCCGTATCGAATCCCGCTGAAGCATGGATTTTGTGTTTGTCTTACGGCGCTAGCTCTTCCCCTTTCCTGGAACCAGTGGCCCTTAATTAAGGACGGGCGACTGCTTATAGTGCATTGAGTTGCTCACGGTTGTCGTTAAACCTCGAATAAAATAAATACTAATCAGTTCGCTAATCTACTTTCGAGACGTTCTTTTTCAGTTTTTCTAATTGAAATATTTTGAAGTTCGATTGTGCGTAGCGAAAGGTATTAGGTATTTTTTCCGAATTAGTTTTTGATCTTAATGAAGCACACTTCCACATTGGAATTTAATCGAGTTTATAACATGTGACCTTTTGCCGGCTGTCGAATTCGAAACAACATGTTCCTATTCTAGAGCTGCAGTTCTCACAACTGAACTAGACCGGCAGACTTCTTGCTGCTTCGTTATCGATTTGACGCATGCGTCACAGCAGTAATACGTAATCTACGTCATGTCACATAGTATGTTATATCATATCCCCTTGAGAAAGGCCGATGGGGCCGCCCTGGTGGCGCAGTGGTCTAAGCCCTGGATGCTGATTATTCGTCCGAATTGGGTCTGGGTTCGTATCCTCGGTGAGGCATGGATGTTGTGATTGTCTTATGATATTGGCTCTCTCCCTTCCCTAGAACCAGTGGAGGGACGAGCGACTGATTATTTCCCGTTGATTTGCTCACCGTGGAGCCCTGTCTTTGGGATACTGTGGAAAGCTCCGTTGGAGCTTTGCATCTCTGTCAGAAACTGCACCGGAGTTATGGGGAACGGTGCACTATGCATGTGTCGAGATACTTGAATGCTTTTGTGACCTACAGGACTCAATGCCTCGCCGTGTGATTGCCCTTATCCGGGTAAAATGAAGGCATAGCCGTTACTAGGTAGGTATCCCATGATTTTTGTCCACTCCTTATATTTAAATCGTGGAAGAAACGGGTCATTCTGTACCATTCAACGAATTTCCACTGAAGACTTAAAAAATAGTTGTTTCCGGCCAAATTTGTTCCATGCTTCCTCACAGCTAAGCTAAAGGAGATTCGTGTATCCATTTCCTCAGAGTTGTTTGAGTGATCCGCTGCAGATATATCGTTCCTGTGCAAGATGGTAATGGGATGTAAGTCATGTGTCTATGGGTTAAATCCTAAAATGAAATTTGAGACTCGAGTAGAAAGCAGCTACCACGCCCAGAACAAAGGAGCCACGACAGTCAAGATCACAAATGAAGGACATAGTGTTAGCATTGTTCGACAAAAGAAATCTTCGTCACGTATGATTTCTTACAGAGATTTGCTCTGAGAACGGAACTTTCTACGAGGGTGGTTTGAAACGTCTAAGAGAAGCAGTGAAACGTCTAAGAGAATCAGTGAAACGAAAAAGACCGCAGAAATGGAAAAAACGGATGGTTTCTCCATCACGATAATGAACCATAGCATGCTACACTTTCCGTCCCTCAGTTTCTAGAGAACATATCAATTTCGCTGCTCCCACACTCACTAAAACCACTCGACCTGACTCCATGTGACTTCTGGTTGTTTCTCAAACTGAAATCAGTGTTGAAATGAGAAAGATTTGACACCATTAAGGATACAAATTCCAATTCAAAAAGGTTCTGAAATTCTGCGGAAATGACTTCCGGCAATGCATCGAACAATAGCAGGGGTGTTGGAACAAATTGTCTTTTCAGAAGGGGAGACATGATTACTGCTGTAAGTCCTTGTACTCGTAGTTTGTGTTAAATAAAAATATTTTATTTCCACATTTAACATAATCTTTTGATAACTTTTATGTGGTACTACAATCAGTTTTCATTGATGACTTCGCTGGGCATTATGTCTTTCAAGTTTTCAAAAATTCCATTAATTACCTCATCAGAAATGAAGAGTTTGGGCTTCATTACACAGAGCTCTGTGTAAAATTTTTCCTGCATCAGCATTTCAAGAGGTTTCGTTACAGTTACTTAGTTCTCGTTAGAGCATGCTTCCCTTATTAGCACTCTTTGTACGATGCTGGTGTGAAGAAGATTCTTTAGGCACCTGTGATACATTCGCATCTCTTTATTCTGTGATAAACAACGCGTGATCACTTGAAAACGGGACTTCATCTGAGAGTGGGACACACACAGTGTGTTTTAACGAGTTAGTTAATTGGCAGAGATACGATGAAGAGGCAGGCATCCCACGGATTAGTTCTGCAACAGCTTTTCCCTTGGTTATCCAATAAAAATGGTATTTAAAGATAGGGTCATTCTACTGGGTCCCCACTTTGAAAACAGGTTTATATATGAGAACTTAGAAATTTTTTATAGGTAGAATTTAAAATGAAAGCAATATATCGGTTTTAGTGATCTGAACTGGGCTCAGAAATTTTACTTTTGTTCTGAGAACCTAGTAAGCAAATTCCATATAACATCATAGAATGCGTTGCCCTTATGTGGATATCTTTTTTCTTGAAGCCGTAGACAGAAGCTACTTTTCCTGATTTCCGATGCTATTTTTAAGGAGATGAAAATCTAATAGCGACAGATCAGAGGAATATGTAGTGCTCAATGAGTCTAGGGAAAAAAAAGCAGGCATTCTATAAAATATCAAATATCACCACAGGTGTGTGTTTGAATGTGCAATGTGAAAGCATTTTCTGAAATTCACGAGCCGTTTTCCAGGAGTCATTTCGTAAATTAACGAAGCATATTTCTGATACCTTTTCCGTGAGATGAGGGGGGGGGGGTTAATTTCTTGGACTTTCCTTACGCCAAGAAAATTCTGAATTTTCGGAAACCTTTCCGCAATTCCTTTCTTATATTGACAGAAAATTCACGAAAAAGATGTGTTAGAGGAAAATTCTGAATTTTCAGAAACTTTTCATCAATTCCTTTCGTATATTAACGGAAATTATGTTGTTCTCAGTTTTTCCGTATCCACATGACGGAAAAAATTCCGGTAATAGGAAAAATTCGCGGAAAAACTTCAGGTTTGATTAACTATTAAATTGATTGTATGATGTACGTTTCACTCTGTAGACTCCTTACGACAAAAGCTATTACAGCTATCATGAGACAATTTTATATTTAGGAGTTTTGTGAAATAATACCATAAAGCAGTATATTTAACCTTTCTTTAAAGATCATGGAAATCACTGTTAGTTTAAAAAGATCTCGAGTTCCAAAGCATTCTGTTATTTCGAAAACTCACGATGAAAAAAATATGTAATAAGTCCTCCTACAGAAAAAATAAAATTATGAAAAACATATTGAGAAAAAACAGCTCTAACAGAAAACTTAATGACTAATTCACTCACATTAATTGCTCGAGGATAATTTTTTGTTATTAGAGTTGTTCCATACATGCACGAGAGAGATCTTAACGAGAATTTCTGGCTCCGCAGTAAGACACACTTTTCCCGTTCAGAAGATGGCTGGTTCAAATCCCAACCGGGACGAATTGTAAGGAAGAGCTCGTGAATGCAAGGAAAGAAGCTGAACGAGAAAGTCAGAACTGAAGATTTTGCGAAATGTCAGTAAAAATACGGAAAACTCCAAAACGGATGTTTCTGAAATAAACGGAATTAATGACTACGGAAATTCCATCAAATTACTGAATTTAGAAAAAACGGAAATCTTGTTAAAAGACGGACACCTATTTCGGTGTCAGTCTTATTTTCAGAAATTTTCACTTTATGTTCAGAAATTTTGAGTGAATTCATAACACCTATTATTTTTTTTTTTTTTTTTTTTTTTTTTTACAGTGTGCATTCAGTTACTGAAAGGAGTTAGAATTCTTAAAAATGAAACAAAAAAAATTACCCACACTAACCAATATTACAAGGGAGGATCGAAAAGTAACGCACCGCATTTTTTTTTCTCTTTAGAGGTTGCAAGTAGCAGGTTGTAGTTTGCCAGATAACGAGTTTGAACATCACGCTAGAGACCGGTTTGACTGGATCACGTGTCGCCGTGGTGAAGACAATGTGAACGACGGCATAAAGATGTCTCGTTTGTTACGAATGAAGAGCAAAGCGGTGTAGTCCGATTTTTGTGGGCTAAACGGAAAACACCGACGGAAATTCACAAAGAAATGGTTGAAGTGTATGGTGGCGATTGCTTGTACCGCAGCAACATCTCTAGATGGTGCAGTTTCTTTGCTGAGGGCCGTGGAAACCTTACCGATTCGCCACGTTCCAGTCGACCTGTAACAGCGTCATCACCTGCCACTGTCAGATGCATTGAACAGTGACCGGCGGATCCATCTGCGCACATTGGCACAGAAGTTCAACATTTCGTACGGTATAGCGTGCGATATTGTGTATGACAAATTGTAGTTTCGTAAGGTCAGTGCGCAATGAGTGCTCAAGAGCTTGACAGATGACCAGAAGGGACAGAGAATGAGGTCATCCTTAGGCCTTTTGATGCGTTAAGGAGAAGAAGGAGATGAATTTCTGGCAGGTCTATAGTGACGGGCAATGAGTCCTGGGTGCACCATTACACTCCCTAACAAAAGAGGCCAGTATAGTGTAGAAAAATTCAGACTACCTGCCGCCAAAAAAAAATTCAGCGTAACCTAATCTGCAAAAAAAGTCCTCATGACGGTATTCTGGGACATGCACGGCGTTTTCCTGGTGAAGTTTCATCCAACGGGGACCACGGTGAATGCCAAAACCTACGCTAATACATTGGCAAAATTGCGTCGTGTCCTTCGTGACAAAAGACCCAACAGAGACGCTGCAAATGCCAGACCGCACGACGACAACGCTCGCCCACATGTTGAAGAGCACGTTCGTGACAAAACTACGCAAATTGACTGGCAGACGCTCCAGCACCCACCGTACAATTCAGACCTGGCTCCTTCGGACTTCCATCTGTTTGGTCCCTGGAAAAGATTCTTGGGCGGCGAATGCTTCGATTCGGCTGACGAAGTCAAATAGGTGGTCACAGGTGGCTATACCCCGGGAAAACGGAATTTTATTAACAAGGTATACTAAAACTGGTACCACGCTGGAATAAATGTCTGAAGCTTCTTAGTTCTTATGTTCAAATATAGTTAAGAAATGTAGTTTCGCTGTGTATATGTTTTGCTTTGCCTATCTATTAAACTGTTGCCAAAACAAAATAGTGTGCTTTGCTTTTCGATCCATCCTCGTACATGCAGCAGGCTATATTTGGACTTCATCGATCCCGTGAACTAAACAATCAACTCATCACATTCTACGAAATCATATCTTCGTACGAAAACGCTGTTAGTTTCTGGTGGTTCAGATTTTTTAATTCTCAATTACTGCTTTATAGGAATTCCCCCAAATATGTTGTGAAATGAGAAGCTAAACCGAGAAAAGATATAATTTTATTAAGGCATTTTGGTTGTATTATGCGTATATTTAGATTTCCGTATTTCTCTCCGGCCTGTCAAGTGGGCAGAGCTATCTACGTTTTACAGAACAAAAGTGATTTTTGCTCATAAAGGGTGTGACGTATATTCTAAATTACCTTTCCTTTTTAGTTTCTTTCCCTATGTAAATCTTCAGTTTATTCTGTTATTCTTCACTCTTAACGGGATATCTTTCTCTCAAACGAATACGTTTGGCAAACCAATTCAGGTTGAATGAACGTGACGTATGCCTGAGTTTTGATAAGAACAAGAGATAAAAATGACGACTAATCTATTGCTTGAGAGCGTTGGATTGTAAACTGATTATTGAAAGGAGCGTTGAGAAAAGAGCGTTGTGTGGTATGTGGAGAGTTTAGTGCAATACGCTATGCTACGATGTGTTTGCTACAGCCTGAATAAAGCATTTTTTTCCGTAAGTGTGACTTCTGTTGTTTACACGTTTCGTCTGGCCGTTAAGGTTTCTTTCATTTAGGAACTATTTCTTAGTATGTTGCTGTTTTAAATTAACGTAGAAGTAAGACAAGACTTCTACGCCATAAGGGATAATCTATGAATGTCCATAGTAAATTCAAACGAACCGATGCGTTATCAATCACCTCTGTTAATGTAAATTTGAGGTGTATTAAACGCCAGTCTCTTTTTCTTTACAGGAGTTTTGATGTACGTACATATGTATGACCCGCTAAAGAAAACCGTCAAATCAGCAAGGCTCCCATCTCGAGAACTTCAAATACCACACTCAACTGTCTAGGAAGTGCTCCATAAAATACTAAAATTGTTTGCTCACAATATATAGATTTTACAAGCTTTCCACGTACGTGACAAACTTAAATGAATAGAATTTGCGGTACCGCTTTTGGATAAAATTGATAATGAAAACATATTTCTGCAGCGAGTAATGTTTTCAGACAAAGTCTGATGTAATGTCGGGCTTTCCTTTTCCATCGAAAAGATATGAGCGGGATTACTTACCTTAATGTGTTGAAACAATACGTTTTACCAGAGCTTCAGGAACTGCAACCTGATATCTTGTTCCAACAAGACGGAGCTCCTCCACACTGGTCCATCTGTATGAGAAAACTTCATGGTAATGAATTTCCAGGCAGATGGGTTGGGCAAGGTGGGATGGTTTCTTGGCCGCCTTGCTCTCCACAATTAACCCCACTAAACTATATCTGAAAAACAGTGTGTACAGTGAAGGATTCTCTCGAACTCCGAATCAAACTTCCCAGTTTTTATAGGTAGGTCGCTCCCGATATTTTGGAAGGGCACTTGGAATGAATTGGATTATCCTTTAGATAGCGTTTGAGTTTCTGAAGGAGCTCACATTGAAACCTATTAAGTCAGAAAAAAACCCTCCCATATGTAGTTTACATGTAGCCTACGATATTATACACGCACGCGCATTATTCCGCAAGTTATTATTTCTACGTTTTGTGACATTCTTCTAGGAACACTTTATATATCTGCACTTCTAAATATCTAATTTAGAAAATTATTTTTACATTCGATTGCTGTGACCACCATAAGTTTTTCCTCATGCATGTTCAAAGTTTCCTAATGCAAAATGTTTCCGTTAGACGCCATAAAAATTTTAACGATTCAAAGTTGTAAATATAAAAATATGCCTTTATGTTGGATTGAAAGTTTTTGTCAAAAGACCTGCTCATTACACCCGGTAATTCAGCGTCATCCTAGTATCGAAAACGGAATGACTAGATCTATCTGAAAATTTCAGATTTCAACGACTTAATGGCACTTGAGCAGCGAAGAAATTTTTACTAAATCCCGATTTTCCAGAATAACGAAAATCGAAACAGATTTTAACCAGGCTCATCGTCTTGTGGTCAGTCATCTTCGCTGATACAGATTTGCGTCGAATTCTGGTGCGGGACTTTTTCCCCCCTTTCCTTTTCTTGGAATACAACTCAGTGAAAAAGCAAGCCATAAATAAGCTGAAAAAAGATGTTAGTTTTCCAAAATCACCCTCGATTTCCGCTGGCCATTGGAGCGATGAGCATTTCACTCTATCTCTCTTTTCTTTCCCCATTCTTACAAATCACTCAGTTTTCGGAGCATGGCATTCTGTCATCCCTTTCCGCAGCGCTGCGTCTGACTTCGTTTCCGACTCCTAAGTAGACAGCTTACCATGTCATTTCCGTTACGAATTTCTGAATTCCCGGGAGTGGAAGGAATTTTATGTGCAAAAAGTTATGTACTGGATAAAAATGACATTTTATCTCTCGAACTCACTTTGTTACAGACGAAAATGTGTTCCCCAACTTCACTGCAGTCTGTTGACATATGACACTGTAAGCCTGTGATAACAGAATGCCATTTCCGCGCAGAGGATAAGATACATTGATAAAAGCAGGCTCTTCCATGGGCTCTTAGCTCAAACAATGCTACGACTGATAAAATGGCCGACAAGACAAGAAATTCTTTATTTAAATTACGCTTCGGAGAAAAATAAGGTAGATATGATCGGCTTCTATTTAGTAATAAAACCAGATGCTGTTTTAAAATTTTCAGTGTTATTCCGCCATCCAAGAGTGTTACATTTTTGAAAACTTCCGTGAAAGCCAAAAATGCGACGCGTAAAAGTGTAAAAAAATATAGTGCGCAAAAATACATTGTGGCACTTTAATCCATTGACACACCGAAAGTGAGTGTGATGCTAATTACCTTCCCCTATAGTATTACTTACCTGAAAGTACGGGAATCGCCATGCTAGATCTTTATCTTCCTGTCTTCTTTTTAGGTAAGGTTCAACTCTTTAACAACCAGGGCCCTGAAATCTTGTATCACTCAGAATACCATAACGCCCGAAAATGTATGTTGCTCTTTTCAGAATTTCTCTCATCCTCTTTACAAAAAAATAACAAAAGAAGGATTAGTGCTCGGTCACCACACGAAACTTCCGATCTGTAGTCTTAACGTGCATTGACCTTCAGACGTGGCGATCACTGCATTCTTTCACGAAGCAGGAATGCATTGAGGGTAAATAATATCGCTCTGGGATATACCAACACCTGTTTTACTTATTAAAAGACAACAATTGGGACTGAGGATGACCTCTGTTAATCCGTAGAGGCCATGCAAATTCGAAGAAGAGGTGAGGATAGGAAATCCTACTTACTCTAGACAAGCGGTCGTGGTAATTTGAATGTAAGCGCGTTTCGGGCATTATGGTTGTTAAAGATTTAACAATCCCATGGAGCATCTAAGGCTAATATGAGGCTGGTTTCTGGAAGGGGAAGACAAGGCACGGCTGGCCACATGGGACGTGCGCAGTAGCCAAGCTTCATACGGGACTCGCTTCCAGACCCAGCTTGAGCGATTGGACAGAATCCTTCGGATACAGGGTCGGAGTTCTGTGCTGAGTGATCTCACGGTGAATTATTCTGTTAATTTTGCACATCATTCTCCATACATCCTACGACTATCCGAATCTAAGCGTGATGCAACAGCATTTCAAGTGCAATTTTGAATTTTATTAATTTTAACTCACGTTTCGGGGTTTAACGACCACCGAGAGCAATTATGGCTATAACAGTCGCCAATCCCAAATTTGGGACCATTGGTTCTAGGAAGGGACAGAGCCAGCGCGATCAAACAGTCGCATAGCCTCTGTTTCATCCGTGACTCAATCCCAGACCTAGCTCGGACGTTAGGCGTCGTGATAGTTTAAACTGATTTTTGGCAAGGCTCGATAACGTCCGTGAGAATATTATTCTACAAAGAGTCTTCCATCTCTGATTTATGTTAGGTAATCTGCTCAAAATAAGAGTCTAACATGCTAGTTAAATTTAGGAATAAGTTTCAAGACTACAGTTAGAGCAACAATACTGGACTATGCTCAGATTTGCCGTGTGGGAGGATGCATGGAGAAATAAGTCTTAGTTGCAATCCAATATAGATTGATATTATTCGACACAGAACTGAGAGGGCCGTCCCGTCCAAATACCTTTCCTTCTCCGAAATAATATTGCAGCCAGCTGAAACCTTTGGAGGTTACAAGTGCAGTGGGCAAAAAACAATTATTTGCACACATACATTCTGTTGCATAAATAACCGTAGAAAGCAATTACTATACCGTTATCTCACTTGCATAACTGTACCTCTCTCCGTTCGCAAGTTATTCCAGACTAAAGGGACTTTCCTATGCACCCTGTATATACATATATAACAAATGAAAATCTTACATTTTCATTATCTGTATAAATAACTACGCCCTGTTGTAAAGCAGTTAAACATTACATTATGCAAATTGACAACGAATGACAGTCTGGCACTGTTTTAAGGATACATTATAAGATCTTTGGAGCGGAAATTTACTTACTTTCAGCTGCCATGGCTCCGAAAAACTGCGAGTTTTCCACAATGCGGAAGACGATTATAGCTATTCATGACTGTGGTTTTAGTTATCGCGAAATTGTTAAGAAGTTAAAATTGAGAATAAAAGAAAGGAAGTGGTAGAACATAAAATAAATTGCGATCTGGGCGTCCGAAGAAGCTAAATGCAAGGTAAAGCGGATGGACACCGTTAGGAAAGTATCGAGAAATCCTACTGCAAGTTATCGATATTTGGCTACTGATGTCGTTTCAACATCGAGGAGCATAGTAAGTTTTCAAACTATTCGTAATATTATTCACGATGAACATATTCGAGGCAGCACGCCCAGAAAAATATCCTATATCATTGAAACCAATAGTCACCAAAGACTTGAGTTTGCCAAAGCTTATGTCAGCAAACAAGCAGAGTTTGGGCAAAATGCCATATTTTCCGACGAAAGCAAATTTAATATTTTCGGTTCGGATGGAAAGAAATATGTTTGGCGAAAGCCAAACAATTTTCATAAAAAAAAAAAAGAAAAATTGAAGACCAACTGTAAAACATGGCGGTGGTCATATAATGATTTGGGGATGCATGGCGTTTAATGGAATTGGAAATGTGGCCTTTACTGAAGGCAATATGAATGCTAGACAAATTTATATATTGCAGGTAATTTATTGGCCATTGCATCGAAATTGGGAATTCCAGATTCATTCTATATTCAACGGGACAACAATCCTATACATACAGCCAAAGTAACAAAGTCGTGGTTGCTTTTGCCCACTGTAAGTCAAATGCCTAGCTGCTTGATAGCTTATCGTGACTATGCTGATAGCTAAACACGGCGACCTCAGCGTGACGGATTCTCAAAGCGAAGATAATTAGGATGGGTTATCTGAGAGACCACAACGTCTGGGATTTTTCCCTGTACGAATGCCACGTGCACGCAAACGGCGCCATTTTGAAGTTTGAGTTGTGTGCCGCCTCTTGCGTATCGTAACTCCGAAATGGAGGGCCTTATTGAAGATTCTAACGTTGGGATTCAACGACGGATAACCTTTGAAAGTTTGTACGAAGACCATTCGACGTAGGGTGGCACGTCTCTGCTACTGCAGCCGAAAAGCATGTCATCGGGCTATGAGGCTGAAGTGTGTAAAGAGGCATTGCCTCTGGATTGTAGAGGATTGAAACCCGTAGCGTAGTTGACGAATTGTTGTTCCAATTACAACACGCTGACAGTCAAGTCGGGTAGTTAGAGGCTGATGTACGCGGCGAAGTGTTCTTGAACAGTAATGCTCAAGACTACGACGGGGTAATGGCAGACCACTAACACCCGTTAATGGCTATCCATTTTACGTAGTAGGATGTCGTCTTTCAACAAGACAACGACAGGTTTCATCCGTTCAGATTGAAGAGCATTCCAGTTCGTTCGCAGTCCTCAAATGGTGTGATGACTCTCCGAATTTAAACCCAATTGAGCACCTTTGGGACAAAGTAGAGAAATGCATACGATCCAGAAACGAACGGCTGGCAACTTTCGGCCATTCACGGATATCTGTTCTGGAGCCATGTGCAGCAATACTGTCAGGAGTTGTCATAAACCTGATGGAGTTCATGTCACGACGTGTTACTGCTGCTGTGAGAGTGAAAGGTTAGCCCTCACGTTAGTACGTCGATAAGTATAATAAACGTTTCTTTTAGTGTACATTTTAAGTAGCAAATTATTAGGAAAACGCAACTATGATGTTGGAATGGTTTTATAAACAGCTTATTACAAAGTATTCAGCAGTAAACGAAGCGTAGATAGCGGCAATAAGAGAATGACTCGTGATTTAAGCAACTTTGAGAAGGGAATGATAGGGAACGCTAGGTTGGAAAGCCCCGAGGGCCCCGGGCCTTCCCAGGGAGATATCACTTGGTCCTTCGTTCATTGTCATTGACTGTTTACTTTAAAAATATATTTGCATATACGATGAAAAAATCCGTTTTATCGTCGTTTGTTTTTCTTGTCGTTTCTGGTGTCTCTACCCATCGTTTTGTTAATATATTTGTATATGATTTTCAATATATTTGTATATGGTGCATTCTTGCTTCAAAGTAAAATTAATTCTGCAACACCTGCGGATGTACCTTTTTGTTCGTCTTAATAAAGGCACTTGAATGGGTTTCATTTGAACACACCTAATATTTAAAGAGTCACTGGATGCGGACTTAAATATGGTGAGATATTTTTATCGCTTCTCAAAATGTTGGGAGATGTTTTCCTCCTGGGTATTTTTATATGCATCTTCAATATTTTGGGCCACCCCATAAATAAATTCTGGGTGCACCACTGACTAGGCGTGATGGTGCCTAAGCTAGTAGCGCACCCAGAATTCCTTAGAGAAAAAAAGGAGAAAGTTCATGCGCGCAAGAATAACAGACTGTATCGAGAATGAACAATGGATGGCGCAAAAGGAGCTGTCAGCAGTCTTCCTGTGGATGAAAACGAGTGACCGATGCGCGAGGGCAGCAAAGAGGATTGTACAAAGTATTTGACGAGCACCATTGCGTCAAGTAACCGTGCAGTACAACAGTGGTATCAAAAGGAGAATTTTAGCACACATAGCTCTCCTCACACTGGGATGAAAAGGTTTATAAGAGCAGACCACTCGTCTTTGCTAAAAAGAAATAAAATCGTCTGAAATAGGCACGGGAGAACCAAAACTGGACCTTTCAGGAGCGGAAAATGTCGCCCGGTTGTATGACACACGTTTACGTGGAATACCCTCAAAGGATGGGTCAGAATATGGCGTCAAAAGCACAAATCGATGCATCCCAGTTGCCTACCTTTAACTGCACACGGCCGTATCAGAATAATATGACCACCTACCTAATATAATAGGAATAACCACCCTTGGCCCTAACGATAGGGGCGAGACAGCGGGGCATACACGCAGTGAGGCCATGGAAGGTTGCCCGAGGCACACGTGCCCATTCGGACTGCAGCAGAGCACAGAAATTCCGGAGATGACGTGGTTGTCGGTCGGCACGTCTAACCTGTCGATCCAAATAGTCCCACAAGTGCTCTATGCGATTAATGCCGGGCGATTTCGGCGGCCAAAGGAGAACAGAAACATCGCTGTTATGTTACTGGAACCAGTCACGCACCCCCTTAGCGACGTGACACGGCGCATTGTCTTGTTGTTAGAACCATCACCCCCAGGGTAAATATCCAACGTAAAAGGATGCATGAGTTCAGCGAGGATGGACAAATAGCCATTAGCATTCAGGGACCCATCCAGTTCTACCAGCGGTCACAGGTCATGGCAGGAAAGCATCCCCCAGACAGGCACCCTGACACCGCCGGCCTGTACTTTACCGATAAGCGTGTTCGGGTGTTGGTTCTCGTGAGTCTGACGCCGTATCCGCCACCTCCTCCCGTCACATCTGTGGAGTAGAAACTGCGATTCGTCGGAGAGGGCAACCTTTTTCCACTCTTCCACTGTCCAATGACGGTAGTCCCATGCGAACTGCAAGCGTCGTTGCGAATGGACCTGGGTTAACATGGGCGCCTTGACGCACCGTCCACTCCAAAGATCCATGCGTAACAGGGTTCGCTCTACTCTTATCGGAGATACTTACCTGGGTGCCCCAACGTTCATTTGCGGGGTCAATTGCTGCACTGTTTCGCATCGATTGCCCTTTACCAGTCGACGGAGGCGACGTGCTCCTCTGGGGTCGATAGCCTTTGGGGATCCACAGTTATGACGTTGGGAGATACTCGGTGTTCCAGCGGTCCATTCTTGGTACACCCTTACTACAGCATCTTGCGAACAGCCCACAAAGTCTGCTGCTTCTGAAATGCTTCCACTCTTAGCGCGGTAGCCGATGATCATTCCGTTTTGAACGTCCGTTAAATATCTACCTCTGCCTATTGTGCTCATTTTACGCGCTATGGTTCGTCTGTTTGTCCGGCCGCTTATATCTTCATGTGGTCGACCTTGTCACGTGCACCTGTGAAGCGCCTCGGCGGGTACACTGTGATTTCAGGGGTGGCCATATTATTTTGATAAGAACGTGTATATGATGGTGGGGGTATAGTCTGTTTTCATGGCGCTCATTGTGTTTCTTAGAACATCTAGAACAGCATTTGAATGCCACGAGCTAGTTTATTATTGCGGACAAGACACGCCTGTGCGCAAAATTACACATCTACCAAATAATCTACCAAATAAACAGCTCCGTTACTCCTCTCATTCCGGCCCTGAGCTCGGAGATGTAGAAAGTCAAATTCGAGACTACGATTCCGGCATGTCATACACTGTCCTGGTGTGCGTTTTCTTCAGACAATTTGGTTTAGCTAATATCTCGTAAACAGCGTAAGATATTGCCGAAAGGCTGGCATTTTATAATTTTCAGACCGGTTAAGTATTCCCATGCAGAACGAACTGCGGACGTCTTGTCGCTTGAACTCCTGGTTGAGTCGGAGGATGTTGACCCACATAACCCTGTTTTTTTCTGTGACTGATTACTTTGTTCCTGTTCATTTGGTCCACGGTTCACTTTGTCAGCTGTTCATTTAGTCCAATGTTCATTTCGTCCCCCGTTTACTTTGTGCGCAGTTCACTTTGTACACATTGATTTCGTCCTCAGAATGGAATGGAATTATGTGAAAATTTTCTGTTTTGGTGGAATGTTTGTTACTAGGCATTGCATACATGCGATTTTTTTCCTGTTTAAATTTGTCGATTAAAATACAACGATTTTAAAGGTTATTTAAAGTAAAACGAAGAACTGAACTTTGAAGAACTTTTTAACTCTTTTGTGTGATACGCTGTCAATCACTATGACATAAAACATCGTTTTAGAAAATCTTTCAATGTTTTGAAATACATCTTGTATATTGTTTCCATATACTTTAGTTCTTAGCTATTCAATATATTTCTTATTTTGATTATTAATCTTTATGATTTCTCTATTACTAATTCCCATACGAATGCGAATGAACTGCAATGTCCCTATATGTGTCATAGCTATTTAAAGTGAGAAAAATCCATAAAAGTATAATGGAAAAAAATTTAGATTGATATTAGGGGTATGCAAAAGTATCCGCCGCCCCGCTAGCGGGCGCTGTAGGGGTCTAACCGGCCAGCGACCCGTACTGTTAGTCGTAGATGAAGCCAAGCATGGCGGTCGATAAAGTTCATTTGCGGCACTGTTTGTTATTCATGTTTAATTTAGGGAAAAGTGCGAGTGAAGCATACCGTTCAATATGTCAGGCGTATGGCGAAACGGTTATGGGTGAGCGGACGTGTCAAGAATGGTTTTTCAGGTTTAAGAAATGTCATCTTGGCTTGGAAGACAAGCCACGTGCAGATAGACAGCATTAACTCGCAGACGAGGAGCTGGAATCGCTGTTGCAAGAGGATGCCACACAATCGACCACGCAACTGGCGAAACGTTTGAAAGTGGCTCATTCGACGGTGATACAGCATCTACGGGCCTCGGGGAAGATCCAGAAGATTGGTAAGTGGGTTCCGCATACTTTAACGGAGCATAATGTTGGTCAACGATTGGACATCTGCATGTCGTCGCTGAAGAGGTTTCAAGAGAAGAATTTCTTGTGGAAGGTTGTCACCGGGGATGAAAAATAGGTATATTGCGACAACCCCGTAAGCAAGCGATCTTGGGTCGATCCAGGCCAGCCATCAACATCCACTGCAAAACAAAATATCCACGGGAAAAAGGTGATGTTGTGTGTGTGGTAGAATATGCACGGAGTGCTGTACTTCGAACTTTTGAAACCGGGCAAAATAATCACTGCACAACGATATAGTGATGAGCTGATGAAACTGAACACCACAATCGAGCAAAAACGCCCATGGACAGGTAAAGGACGCCGCCCAGTCATCATGTTACACGATAATGCCAGAGCACATGTCGGTGCCACCACGAAATTAACCCTTGAACAGTTACACTGGGAGGTTTGACCGCATCCGGCTTACTCCCCCGGACATTGCACTCTCAGACTTTCATCTGTTTCGCTCTATGCAACATGCCCTAGCCGAACAGCGGTTCACCATAGTTTCAGAGGTGGAACATTTCGTTACTGCGTTCTTCAGCTCAAAGCCCGAGTCCACTCACAGTGGCATTCATTTGTTGCCTGAGAAATGGCAAAATGTCATTGATGCTAACGGCCAATATTTCGTTGAAAAAATGTGTACTAGCTTCCTGATTGTTCCTGTCTCCTTTCTCTTCAAAACGGCGAAAACCTTTGCATACCCCTAATTCTTACTGTGAATTTGCGATGTGAGAGAAAGAAAATAGACTTTTTCCTCCTCAATCCAACACATTTATAGCCATTCGAATAAACTTTTTACAAATCTAATTTTGCCAATAATATGTAATATTGCTCAATTAATACTTAATACCTTTTATTATTGAACATTTAATTATAAAAAATACTATAATTGGGATACCACAACACATACACTCACAGCTTTTTTCGTATTTTGTGCCCGCGTAAAATTGCAACTTGTCTGATTATGTAAAAACTAACAATATGAGCATGGCGGTTTATGAACAAAAAAATAGTGCCTGGGGCTAAAATTAATACACTGCTGGCCATTAAAAGTGCAACACCACGAAAGACAAGAGATATAAAAGCCATACTTATTATACAGAAAGTAGCAGACGAGGGTAACACATAACAATCAGTATGTGGTGTAGCCACCATGGGCGGCAATTACAGCTGCTACACGGCCCGCCAGCGAGAATAAGAGACGTTGGATGTGTATTTGGGTCCATCCACGCAACTTCGATACGATGCCGCAGCACCTTCCTTGTAGCTGGCGGTGGTCGCTGGCGTGCCAGTCGTCCGGCGATCATGGACCACACGTGTTCAATTGTCGACTTATCCGGGGACCGCTCGGGCGAAGGAAGACGTAGCACATGGTGGCGATCCAGAAAGTCTTGGACGTTGAGTGACACATACGATCGCGCATTCTCCTGTTGGTAAATGGCACCAGATGGTCCCTAAAGATATGGTGCAACAACGGGTTACAACACCTCAGTGATATAACGATAGCTGTTCAGTACTGGTAACGCAGATGAGGCGCGTGCCGGAGTGGAATCCAATGGCACTCCATACCATAACGCCGGATACTGGGCCAGTATGACGCAGCATAATGCGGGACTCACTCAGCTGTTCACAGTGGTACTACCAGACACGGATTCGTCCACCATGGTGCTGTAAACTGAAGCGGGGTTCGTCGAAAAAACACGATGCCTTGCAAATCGTTCCCCCATGCGCGACGTTTTTGCATCATTGCAGTCGCAAACGCCAGTGTTGTGCAGTCAAAGGTAGCCGAAGCAATGTGCGCCGTGCAGGAATGCCCCGCTGCTGCAGACGACGTCGAACCGTCCGTGCGGAGACTGAGGGTTGTGCCACACACCCGAACTTTTGAGCTACGGTGGTCGATGTGGCTGTGCGTTTCGTCAGAGCCCTGCGCACCAGATATCGGACATCTCATTCGGTGGTGTGGTGTGACGGGGCCATTGGGATCCCTCAGGTCTGTGTGTTAGTTCCTCCGCTACCAAATATATTCTTCACACTGTCGCGACATGCTGTCCCACACGAGCATCGATGTTCCTGAGTGATAATCCGCAATCCCGATATGTCACAATTCTCCCGCGATTGAAGTCGGAAACCTGCTGGTAGGGCTCTCGTTGTCTTCGGCGAGCCATGTTGCAGCTGTCTGTGGCCATGAACGGCGAGCAAACACACTTAGAGTGCTTAACACCGGCTCCTTGTTCACCACTCTTATAAGACTTCTAGTTAGCGTTATTGTCCCACATGATTTCCATATGTGCTGCCCCGTTAATCATTTATATGTGCGCCCGTTTTCTGCCCTTCTGTCAACTTTCGAGTCCTTAGGATGCGATCTTCCTGGTGTTGCACTTTTAATGGCCAGAAGTGTATTATCCATTCTGAGGATGAAATGAGCCATGGACATAGTGAACTGGACCAAGTGAACGTGGACGAAATGGACACGGACAAAGTGATAGAGAACAGTTTTCTCAACGCCATATGGATCGCCTAACATATCTTTCATTAGGAAGACACAACTTTCGTAAAAAAATATAAATGTTTCTTCAATCACTCCTACTACAAAGTTGCCAACACTTCGTTGAATCAATATCACATTTAATCGATTCCGTTTTGAAGGCCAAGGGCGGCATAACATGTTATTAGGTAGATGTCTCTAATAATTTGTTTCTTTAGTTTATGTCGAATAAGATAACCATGATAACAGTAATAGGCCTAAGATTAATCCCATTGTCATCCAAGTTACAAAATTTGAACTGAGTGCCGCTCAAAATATTTTGTTTTCTGTTGGAAATTACATCATAAAAGCCAGTTCTGCTATTTTAAGAATTTATGTATAAATCTTCCCCATGTGGTTTCACAACAAGGTGAATGATTTGTAGACTAGATTATAGGTTTCTAATTTCGTACTCTGAATTTTTCGTAATGTATCCAATTTTTAATGTTTTTCTCGCAGTAAACATTTTCTATCGTCTCTATGAATGCTGTTACAAGGATCGGTCAAAAAAGAAAAGCACAATCGGTCATAAATTTCAATAGCAGTTACGAAAAAGAAATTTGGAAGAAATAATAAACCATCCTTGATCGATATATAGGTGTAATTCAGTGTATCCACCTTTGCATTTTGCATATTTTGTAGAGAGTTTCAAACAGTCCACTGAAGAAAGTTGGTAAAATGTAGGACCCTTTATCAAGCGTTCATCCAAATCAAATGTTTTCCCAAATAAAAATCTATTTAATCTATCAAAAGAAAAATAATCCGAGCATAGGAACAGTTTTGTAAATCTCAGGGCATGCTAGAGAAAAGGTGCGTGTGCACTAATTTTCTTTAAAATAAATAGGACAATAAATATAATTGTTATAGATAATAGTTATCCAGTAATAAACTTTTGAACATTTTTGAAATAGTGCCCGTTTTACATTCAGTCTACATGATGACCAACCGTTGTAATTCTGGTGCTTGCTTCAGGTTCGATAACTTTCGACAACAACACACAGAAAGTTTTGATAAGGTATATTTATAAAGATATCAATAAAGATAATTTTTTGGTGTTAAAATAAGATACATTTGTGTTCTTGGTACATATCTTAAGTATTGTACGTCGCCACAAAATAGAAAGATCAGATGAAAATTAAAAAAAAACAAAAAAATACAGAATAACAGGCAGATGATATTTTTATAGCAAGAGTTTTGTGGGTTTTTTACGCTTTCCAACCGTAGGTTATAGAAGCGTATATGCTCCAGCTTTGTCCTTCCGTCCGCACGATAACTGGCGTAAAAATGGTTCGATTTCGTTGAAATTTTAGTATGTGGTAGGGGACCACTTGGGGACGAACCCTTATGGAAAATGGGACAAATCGGGTCAAAGGTCACGACGTAGGAGCGGAATCATTCCATTGGCCTTATGCGTCATAACTTGCGTAAATATGGTTCGATTTCAATGAAAGTTTACTATGTGGTAGGTGACCACCTGGGGACGAACCCAATTGAAAATGGACGAAATGTCTTCAAAGGTCAGGACATAGGATTGCGATCCATTCCATCGCCCTTATCCCATATTATTAAGGTGGACGTCAAGTAATTTTGCTTCCTATACTTCCAATGGAAAAACTTTTGTACACATTTCCTTCACAATTAATGTGTTCCCAAGGATGAAAATTTTAACATCGATTAAAATAACTTCATATTATAACTTGGAAAACTTAATATTTTCTAAAACATAACCATAATTATATAAAAAATCAATAACTTTTCGTTTGGTGGTGTTGAAACCAGGAAAAAGATGGCGCGACCTGTACTTTGATGACGTCAGTGGACAAATAAAAGTTGGATTGCGTAATTACGGTTATGGTTTAGAAAATATTAAGTATTCCAATTTATGAAATGAAGTTATTTTAATCATGTTCAAATTTTAATCCTTGGGAACGCATTAATTGTCCAGAAAAAAATGGCGCGACCTGTATTTTCATGACGTCAGTAGACAAACAAATGTGCGGATCCTATTAAAGTTTTATGACGTCATACTCTTGCTGGCGGTCGCAATTCCCATCTGCCTCATCACGTCACGCGTTGTGTGCGTATGTTCGTCCGCATGATAACTCGCGTAAAAATAGTTCGATTTCGATGAAAATTTAGTATGTGGTAGGGGAACACCTGGGAAGGACCCTATTGAAAATTGGCGAAATGGGGGTCAAAAGTCAAGACATAATAGGAGCGGAATCACTTCCATCGCCATTATGAGTCATAACTTACGTAAAAATGTTTCGATTTGGATGAAATGTTGGTATGTTGTAGGGACCTTCCTGGGGACGAATCCTATTGAAAATGGGCGAAATGGGGTCAAAGGTTAGGACACAGGAGTGGGATCTATTCCATAGCCGTTATGCATCATAACTTACGTAAAATTGCTTCGATTTGCGACAAAACTTTGTCATGTTATTTCGGAGGTATACTGAACCAGTTCTGTTGAATATCATCGAAATGGGATCAAAGGTCAGGGCACAGGAGTGAGACATATTCCACAGCCATTTTCCTCATAACTTGAGTAACAGCTTGAGTAATGATTTCTAGTATGTTGGAAAGCGTATCATAATCAATGCATTGCATGATTTTACTAACTTGTTTTCGATAACTACATGTATTACCCACCCCATATATGAGGTAAACCATTATTTAGAGGTATACCATTGGATACGTGGTTAAGACACTCAGTTTATTCCCAACAGTCCTGGAGAATCAGATACACATGTGGTATTTGTTATTTGTTTACAGAATTTTTCCCCAGATAAATGCTACGGACAAATGAGCAAATTATTCTTATGCTCTTTATTCAAAGGGTCCATAAAGCAGCAAAACTCGAACCACAAAAAATTAAATCCCAATTTTTGGCATTACACTGAATAGGAGAGTTTCTCTATTGATGTTTAATTCTGAAATCATTTTAACAGTAAGACGATGATCATTAGTTACTAAGTTGTTTTCACCTTTTCCACATTTTCGTCAGCCTTAAATGCTCTTGGGCATCTTGGACGGTTGGTAAATTGCATTGCTACTGTTCTTTCTGAAAACCGTTTGCACCATTTAAACACGCGTGTTTTTGACATGATTTCATCCCCATAAACTGCCTTTAAGATTTCCAAAACTTTCGATAGTTTGTTTTGAATTTTTACCGAGATTTCATGTTAATACTTTGTTCAAAAATACTTGTCCTCAACTTTAGCGGCGGGTAAGAGGAATACTGCCCTCTAAAACGTTTCGCAACTGCGCACACACTACGTCTTTCGAGAAGATTCTGCTGTAGGAGAGAGACCTGAAACGAACAAATATATGGGAATGCGAAACACTAATCATTCGTCGATCTGGTTATCACAGTTTAACCAGTATTGCGTAATTGTCGGAACTTGTAGTGAATTTTGCTGTTCAGTAGGACAAATTTTCTTCTCCAGCAGGTTTGTCAGTTCATTGTAGAATTTTATTAGTGATGGAAGGTCAGAGAGAGTGTGTGTATTATTCAGGATTTCATGGTTAAATGCTTAGTTCATGGTAGTATCGATGAAAAACAGCTAACCAATACCGTGTCACAAGAGACACTCGCATGCTATCGCCCTGCATCCACTATGCAAAACGGATGAGGAAATAATGTCCTAGAAGTAAAATTCAGCCATCAGCTTCAGGTTATTTCGTCCTATATAAGCATACCGAAGAGATATTCATATCTCCAAAGTACCTGTTTCCTGTCTTTTACAGTTCACGATTTGTAGTGTATCAGATTTTGGGGGCTACAACTGGCCCATATTAGTTCAGCAACATAAGCACCTGGTGTACTATTCGTGCATTGGAACTCCGTCTTGGACACCCAGGTGGCATTGTGATATAAGCGCTGGCTTCTGACCATTCGTCCGAAATGTGTCCGGGTTTGATCCCAGTGAAGCATGGATGTTTTTGTTAAAAACGGGGGTGAAGACGACGGTGAGCAGCTCAATGGGTTATAAGCAGTCGCCCGTCCCTAATCTAGGTCCACTGGATCCAGGAAAGGGTGAGAACCGGTGCGGCGGTAAGACGTTGAACACAATATCCATGCCTCACCGGGATCCGAACCCGGACACATCTCAGACGAATGGTAGACTACTGCGCCATTCGGGCAACAAATAGGCATGGATGTTCTGTTTGTCTGACGGCACTGACTCTCTCCTTTTCCTGGACCTAGTGACCCTAATTTAAAGACGGGAGTAGCCCATCGAGATGCTCACGGTGGTCGTTAAACCCCCAAGCAACAAAACAAAATAACAACTTAGCGTTGAGGAGTAACTGCGCTATTGCTCACTATGGTGCTTGGTAAATACATGCTGAATGGCTCATACCTCACTCTGCAAAGGTACGTTGTCATCATTGGCAAGTATTTACTCTGGTACCACCACCGAAACTCATTTTTCTGTAGTACTCGATTCTGTTGTGCTAAGGAAATTTAATGCCTCACGATAACGTCCCTCATCCACACACTGCGATATGTAAAAATCTGTTCACATTAAACGTCGTTAATTTCTTTTCAGTGTGCAATCTGAGTTTGAAATAAAAATTATCTTGATATAAATGTTACCTTTATACTATACTGTATAAGTAGCACCCAAGAAAGCAATTTGCATAACAGCTGCCGCAACGCTCTCTGAGTCAATACTTTTCGCAACAAAATTCCTAGGTAGCCTGCATCTTCTGTTGGCTTTTCCCCACCTGAATCCAATGTTTTGCATTCCTAAGCTGTAGAACATATCCAGCGTCTATATGAAACATGTTTACTTCTTTATTAGCCTCGTTGTCTTCCTTTAAATGCCACCAGCCGAACGTTGTGATCCATGTCTTATAACTAGTCACAATCGATAAAAAAATTTAATATTAATTTTTATGCAATCACATCGGTTACTGAGAAACAATACGCATTTCCTGAAATGTAAGTGCAGATGTCAGATGCCTTGCAACAAAGTGAGTACATAATTTTTAATAACAATCTCATTCATGTGTAACGATCTCAACAATCTCATTCATGTGTCCATTGATTTGAAGTTGCAGCGGTGACTTCCTGTATATCACAGATCAATTCTCTCTGATGACGTCATCTGTAAATTATACGTCAGCTAGTGTTTGATGTTATAAGATTTGGACAGCCACTCGGAGATTCGTAATGAACATGCATGTCGTTTGTTCCTCAAATGATAAAATCTCTAACAATTCTCAATTCAAGATGAAATTCGTTAGGCGAATACATTTCCGAACAGTTTGCACCGCTGATAACTTTCCAAAAATTTACGAAATTTTTGTGAATAAACACTTTTTACATAATATTCTATCTTTCTCAGTGTAATTAACGTTCTTGAATTTGTGCCACATTTTTGGTTCGCATTACCAATAATTTTAGGATACATTTAGTGACTTCCTTAAGCGTCTAACAAAGTGATAAACTATCTGTACGTAATTCAATCCGTGGCTCCAATCTCGGAGCCGTCTGATCACTGTCACATGGGCAGTTAATAGCCATTAATGGTGAACAGTATGTCCATTTCTTTTAAAATGGTCTAATTACTTTTCTTCCGTATTTTTGCTACTAGATGAACGGAAACCGTTATGTGCTGGAGAAGCTGAGTAAACTAACAATATTGGGATCTTATTTACAGCAATGCAAATAGGATGTTTCGTACCACCAGAAATTCGAAGGGCTCTAAGCAGTTGATCTTTTCTAATTTGGAGGGTCATTCGATCCAGAAAAGGACGAGAAGTAACGCCGTAGTAAAAACGCGTCACCCATGACTCACCCATACTCGAACCTCAGATCCTTTCGGTTGGTTGGTTGGTTGATTTTTATGGCGCAAGGGCCATGTTTGGCCAAAGAGCGCCAGACACAAGACAAACAAACAGTATTAAAAAAAAATCGTGGCATAAATCCCAAAATCTGGCTGACCAAGTAAAACCGAACCATGAGAATGATGGAAGGGCCAAAAAAGACAATGAAACAAACAGTATTAAAAACATGGTACAATGGTTAGAAACTAGCCGATTAAGTAAAACTGAGGAATGAGAATGATAAAACACATCACGAAAACGAACACAACTACACATAAGATGAGTCACAGGAGAGGGACGAACTGTCACTCTCCTCCCCCTTATGTTCTTCTATAATGTTGGTTGAGGGTGGGGACCTCGCTGAGTCTGGGACAGTTGCAATGTTGGTCAGTTGGACCGCAACAGTTGGATGGACACTGCACACCTTTGCGGATTTAGGGCCGGGTCTTCCACACGTGCAGGCTTTCTGCTGGGAACTGGAAGAGTCAGTCGTCTTCAAAAGAGAAGGCGCAGAGTCAGCTGGTCGAATAAGCTGGAACTCGGAGAAATCCACCTGTGTCGCTTGTTCAGCTGTAGATCTCTTGGCAAGTCCGGCGAGAGCTACAGGGCGCGGGACAAAGGGTTGCACGGGTTGTGGCAGAGACTGAACTACTGCGGCAAAAGTACGCTGTCGGTTGTTGGGAATACCCAACTTGGCCTTGGCAGCAGGGTACGAGAGGCCTTCCAGGGTCTTGAGGCGCTGGATCGCCATCTCGTCCTTCCATTTCATGCAGTTGCGGGAGTAAGCTGCATGGTCCACACCAAAATTAACACAGCAGGCCGCACAAGTGCAACCTTCCCTGTCATGTTCACAGGAGCCACAATTTGCGCAACGAGCGGAACTGTTTCATGAACGTTGTGAATGCCCGTACCTCTGGCACCTGAAACAGCGCAGAGGACTGGGAATGTACGGGCGAACTTAATAGACCAAGTAGCCAGCCTTGATTTTGGTCGGAACTTTCGGGGAGTTAAAAGTCAAGATTACATTTTTAGACTTAATCAAAGAACCATCGCGCTGGAAAATCATACGACGTGCAGCAATAACACCCTGATCTGCAAGTTCACTCACCAATTCGTCCTCACTGCTTGGCAAGAGATCAAACTCTGAAATAACACCCCGAGAGGTGTTAAGAAACGGGTGAGGTGTCACTTTGACAGGAATGCCTTGAAGACTAGTGAGGTGCAGAAGAGTGTTACTCTGAGAAACACTGCAAGTTTGGACAAGCAGGTCCCCAGAGCGAAGCTTCCTCAGAGACTTCAATGAGCCAACCGCAGCGTCCAAAGCTTTAGAAATGAAAAAGGGAGATCTGGTGGGCAGTCTCTCATTCGGATCGATGGATTCCACAACTAAGTGTATAGCATGCGTATTCACAGCAATCGAGGGGAGACGACGCTTCGAAGCGACTGGTACAGCTGCCGAAGAAGAGGTTCCACGTTCTTGGTCCAGGTCATGATCTCAAGATCGTTTAAGGTTATGGGACTTGGTAGGTTGAGAAGACGAAGGAGAGTCGTTGTCAACTATCATTTTCTCAGGTGACTTGAGTTTGGAGTTTTTGGTTTTGTTTTTAGCCATGGAAAAAAGGAGGAGGATTCGTCTGCAGACTACTCCACCCATCACCGAGCCCTACAAGGGAGAACTGGAGGTCTGCAAACCAAGAAAATGACGCTGGACACAGTTCTGAAGCTTATACGCTGCAGATATAGTCCGTTGGCTGTGATCACATGCACTCGGCGGACACTTCGGCCTCCGGGTACCGTCATGCCAACGCCTTTGACATGATCCCACAGCCCCCGGGTTTACCCTGCCGTGCTATACGACAATAAAGCCGCTAAAACCCTGTACACAACTTGGTACAGGACTTCTGACTAGAGGTGGGTTAGTCTCTAGCCTCCCGTTTACAGCGAAGCCGGGGTCGAAGAGGAGTATTGGTACACAGGAGGCACTTCTCCGGTCTCCTGCGACCTCAGCCGCCAGACATCCCATTTCCGCCTCACGGGTCTCCGCACGCGGCAAACATGCAGGTAATTCTAGCACCCAAATCGGCTAAAAGGGAAAAAGTAATCCAAGGAAGACAAAACCCTGAAGTGGAACCTAAACAGAATCTCAGCAACCTGCGAACTGAGCTGTTAATATAAACAGTTAGTAGTAGAGGGTGACAAAACCAAAAGACCAGGGTGTTAGTACATAGCGTGGTAGCGATTAGGTAGAGTATACAACACGGGCAACTGGCCAGTGCAGAAAATAAATAAAAACGAAAAAGCGAGACACAAGACCAGCTCGGGATCGTGGGGCCGCGACTCCTTAACAGCTGGATGAACAGCCGTCCCTGCAAACTCCAGCAGCACCGGAAAAAAAACAAGCGGTGGCATGACATCAGATGTTAACCAGTCACAAGGTCAGCTCGGGCCGTGGGGGCGCCGCTCCCCAAATAACTGGAAAACCAGTTATCCCCGTGCGGGAGATCATTTCGGACGAATGATCGGAAGCAAATGCCTTAGCCTAGTTGGCCACCTGGACAGCGTTACGCTTTGCAACGCTACCCATATCTTCTCATAAACTCGGAATGGAGAGTCTCATAATTTAGAAACACAGACCACTTGCAGTTAGTCAAACTTCTTGAATATATACACTCTATGGACAAAACATTAGAGATACCTACCTAATAGCGTTTTAATACTCCTCTGGAGCGAATAACAGCCTGTACACTCCGAGGCAGCGACTGCATCAGATGCCGGAGGGCTTCCACATGTAATGTCAGCCATGCCTGTTGTAGCATTGTTCACAACTCTGCTTGAAACGTTGGCTCAGGATCCATAGATCTGATGTTCCGCTTCACATAATTCCAGAGAGCTTCCACAGGTTTTAAATCTGGGGACCTTGGGGGCCACTGGTTGGATCCAAACTCAGATGAGTGTTTCTCATGCCATGCCTGGGTGGTTGCAGCCAAGTGGGGTGACGCATTGTCCTGCTGAAACAGACCATCAGCTGCAGGATGTGCGAAGGCCATGAAAACATGCAGGTGATCAACCGGCTCATGCTGGTAGCACGCAGCGGTTAAAGACTTCTGCAGACAAACCAAGGGAACTAATGTGTCCCACTAGAAGTCTCTACAAACAGTGACAGAGCAACCACCGCCTTGAACGGAATCGACCTGGAACGACGGGGGCATAGCCTCATGCTGTCGACGTCACGCCCACACCCTTTCGCCTGCTCATTACATCTGAAAACGAGATTTATCTGACCACACGACGCGGTGCCATTCTGCAAAAGTCCATTTTTCATGTTCCCTGCACCAGACGAGGTGTAATTTCCGATAATGAGCAGTCTACAGTGGAGCACGAGTGGGGTGTTGGCTCCCGTAGCCCACGTTATGCAAAGTGCGCCGTACCATTCGCTCGCTGACGCTGCTTGGGCCCCAGAACTTTAACCTGGATGACGTCAGCGTTGCGTTTGCCAAGCAGTCAGTCTGTACTAGACTGGATAGCCTACGTCGACTTCGGCCATATATACCGTGTGGTCGACCACCGCTTGCTGTCTGGGCGCTGGTACGTCCGTCGATGGTATACTCGTGCTACACCCTTGATGTGGTTGCCCTCTAGAACTCTAGGGTTCTTACCGTTTTGGCGATAAGAACCCTAGAGTTCTAGAGGGCAACCACATCAAGGGTGTTTATCCATATTCGTCGATTGCGATACAGTGTTAGAAAGCTCTTCTGCCTGCCCATATATCGCCTGTGTTCGCTTTGGGTCTGTGCCGATATATATATATATATATATATATACACACTGAGTGGCCACTTTATTATGACCACCCCCTCAGTACTTCGTTGGGCCACCTTTTGCCTTTAATACTGCGTCGATTCTTCGTGGCATGGACTCCACGAGATGTTGATAAGTGGTTTGTGGAATCTGAGACCATGCTTGATGAATAGCGCTTTCCAGGAGTGTGAGGTTGCAGGGTTGTGGATCCAGCTGTCTGATAGCTCATTCAACTTCATCCCACAAATTCTCAATCTGGGGATTGTGGGGGCCACCTAAGCAAAGTAAACTCACCGAAATGTTCCTGAAACCAATCTTGTACAACACGAGCACTATGGTAGGACGCATTATCTTGTTGAAAGTAGCCATCGCAATTGGGATAAACCATCCACACGACAGGATGCTCTTGGTCCGCAACGATGTTTAGATATGATGTGACAGCCAGACACAAATTAAAGGGCACAAAGCATGCCAGGAAAACATTCCCCAAAATATAACGTTGTCTGCATCAGCTTGAAGGGTTGTAGCAATGCATTTCGGGTCCATGCTTTCGTGCTGTTTCCGCCAAATTCTCACTCGGCCATCGGCATGGTGCAACTGAAAACGGGATTCATCGGACTACAGAATTTGATTCCAATTATCGACTGCCCAAGCCTTGTGCTCCTATGCAAACTGGAGACATTTTCTCTTGTTAACTGCAGACAGCAAAGGTGTTCGAACAGGCCTTCGGCTGCCATATCCCATTTGGTGCAGTGTACGGCGAAACAGTGCGTGCAGAGATCATTTGAGGCTATCCTTGATTAAGATGATCTGTAATTTGCTGCACTGTTGCCCTTCTGTTGTCTGATACCAGTCTGGACACTCTCCATTTCGCCCGAGCAGTCACTAGTCGATGACGACCACACGTTGCACGTAGAGACCCAGTTTTTGGGCTGGCAGTCAAGCCTTTAAACACTTTAACAACAGCTGCTCTGGAACATTTCAGGAATGCGGCGGTTTCAGTGATACTCGCTTCATGGGCCCCGAGCTCCTACAATCGTCCCACGTTGAAAGTCCGTGAAATCGCATTTTTTACCCATCTCCTCACCCAAAAATCACTCTACCACTGTGGCAAGCATCTAAGCTTTCGCTTTTTATACTAGCCTCGCTTTCTGGCGGAAACAGCGTGCAGCCATAGCTCATTTGCTTAACACTGTCAGGTGGTCATAAACAAGTGGCCACTCAGTGTATATATTCAACCTTTTACATACTGTAGCTCGATCTAACAACCTGAAATGGCACCAAATTTAAAAGGGAAACTATTCGAAACATGAGAAGAAGGCTTCCGCAAAAAAGCGTTTAGTTCAAGTAGTCTCCGATAGGGAGGTATGACATTGTTGTAACCCAAAAAGCAGAAACGTTGTGTATAACGTAGGTGAACACCTATGTTTCTGAGTGCATAGAGTTATAAATTAAAATACAACTTCACAAGCGCATTCCCATTGATCGTTCTGCTCAACATGCTCCTTACGTTACTTCATTGCGCGTTACTTGTAAAGTTATTTTACCTGAACGAATGCAATTCAACAGCCGCTCTTCGAGAGCATAGAACTCGCCCGCACTTGCCTAAAGGTCGTCTGTCAGTTGTTGCAGTTAGATCGATGATTCGGAATTTTGAAGACCCTGGAAGAAGACTAAACCAGTGCCACCACTGGTAATTGAAGACGTTGCAATGGCTTTTGTAGGAAGATTTTACGACAGTGTTTCTAGTAGTAGCAGCGGCCTTGGAGTAGAGCGACGATTGGATTGGCCTTATTACATGGTTGTAATGTAGTGCGCAAAATTATCCGCTTTTATCCGAACAAGATCAGCCGCGGACAGCAGCTGACCAGAATGGAAGTTGCCGATGCTTGGTCTTCGAACATTCTGTGGGGAGATGGGGCCCATTTTTATCTGGGCGAGACTGCAAACACCCAGAATTACCGAATTTAGGCTGCCAAATCCCCCCATGCGCTTTAGGGACCCCATATTAGATTTCCCAAAAATTATATTGTGGCGTGGCTTCATAGCAGAATTGATAATAGGGTCATTCCCTTTTTTGAGGATATCACTCTGAGAGGACCAGTAGCCTGTTCCATTTGCGATATGCCGAATCGTTTTGTCATTCCGCTTTTCAGCGACGATGCCAGGACTAGACCATTTTTATGCAAGATGGAGTACCTCTCTACATTGCACGACTGGTACAGCAGCTGCTACGACATCACTTCACAGAAGAACGAGTGATTAGTCTTATTTTTTTCCTGTTAAACCGCCCCAGCGCTTCCCTGATTACGCCATGCAGTTTTTGGATGGATGTCAACGTATATCGTGGCGGTGTCTCGAACTCGTCATCCTTAAAAGAAAACATATCAAGGAATGTGGGGAATATTCCTCCAGATATGTTACGTTCTGTTATAGAGCCACCTTTGTACCTTATTCAATATCTGAACCATAACAACGGTGGCTACGCTGAACCAGGTCCTCTTCCGCACAGCAGAACGCAATGTGCTCGAGTTGTGCAACACATTTGTGACAACGGTAGACACTATAATTCGTGCATAAATACTAGTATTAAAAGAAATCCGTCTTGTTGCACCATGATATTTATTCAGCTAAAAAACGAAATCAATGTACAGTTTAAAAAACACATGAGCACTTTCGGTGTCACATTGACACTTTCATCAGATGTGATTTCACCATGTGGTTACATGCTGGTCTTAAGCCGCCCCGGTGGCGCAGTGGTCTAAGCGATGGCTACTGATCATTCGTCCGAAAGAGGTCCGGGTTCGAATCCCGGTGAAGCATGGATGTTGTGTTTGTCTTACGGCACTGGTTCTCTCCCTTCCCTGGAACCAGTGGCCCTAAATTAGGGACGGGCGACTGCTTATAGCCCATTGAGTTGCTCACGGTGGTCGTTAAACCTTCAATCAAAAGAAAAAAAAATGCTGGTCTTAAGTACGTGGAGTAGATGCATCATGGGAAAGGTAATGTCAATGTCACATGATATACCAGATAACAAGACAGTCAAAAAAAGGGTAATTAGCCAATGAAAATTACTTAACAGAAACAATTGTTATTGTGCTGTCCTTCCCAACAAGATTGCTCCAGGGTTCAGGTAAAACACAAGGATAATAGTCATTACAGCAACGTGTATTATAAGCCGAAATATCGAGGCTTTCTGTAAATAACAAGGAATAAACAAAGTTAGGTGTGTTTAAAACCTTAGCGTTGTCCCAGTCTGAGATGGAATTTCCAGCACTTACAGTTCTTGCAAAAGAGGTGCTTTGGTGATTCATTTTTAAATCATATCTGTTTTCATTTAATCTCAAATTCAAATGTCCTTTGGTTGAACCCACATAATGATTATTTAGTTCACCAGAGATAGTGTCGAGCATAGAAATAAAATACACACCTCATTTTTTCCCTTTGTTAATTTTGTCACTATCGTTGCGGATAATGGTATATAGATTGCATTATCGTATTCCAAATTGTATTTTATGACGGGAACATATGTTGGTAAGAAGGTTTACAATATGTGGATTAAAATCAACAGATTCAACATAATTTTTAGGCACTTGTTCACTAATTACAGTAGTTGACATAGAAAACCGTACTTTATTGAGCACCCCGTTAACAACGTTGTCCGGGTAACCATGGTTTTTAGCAAGGGGTGATATCCATTGTAGTTCTTGAGCTCTTGCGAAATGGCTAGAAGAATGTGAATATGCTCTTCTAAATAGGAAGTGCAGAGCAGAAATTTTATGCTGAAAAATATGAGCAGAATTGTACGGAATTAGAGTGGGTGTGGAAGTAGGTGTTCGATAAATGGCAAAAGACAGGGAATTGTCAGAAGTGTTACGAGTAATTTGAAAATCAAGATAAGGTAAGACAAAATTATTTTCAAGTTCTATCGTTAGTTTGATGGAGGGGTATTGAGCAAACATAGCGTTGACAAAACTGATGTAACTGATTTATGGCATATGGCCAAATTACCAAGATGTCACAAACGTAACGGATATAGAGACTAGGTTTTTGTGGGAATTCTTGTATCACTTTATTTTCAATATGCTGAAGAAGAATTTCTGCAAAGACTGCAGATAAAGGTGAACCCATGGCTGTCCCGTCGGTTTGTTGGTAAAAAATGTCCTAAAATTTGAAAAATGAACGCCTTTTAATGAGATGAAGAGCATTCATTATGAAAGCAATATCATTGGCAGAAATGTTAGAATCGATGAGCAAAGCCGGAATCAACTGAAATGTAGCTTCCATAGGTACATTCGTGTATGCCGCCCCGATGGCGCAGTGGTCTAAGCGATGGCTTCTGATCATTCGTCCGAAAGGGGCCCGGGTTCGAATTCCGGCGAGGCATGGATGTTGTGTTTGTCTTACGGCACTGGCTCTTTCCCTTCCCTGGAACCAGTGACCCTAAATTAGGGACGGGCGACTGCTTATAGCCCATTGAGTTGCTCACGGTGGTCGTTAAATCTCCAATAAAAAAAAATTCGTGTATAACGAAACTACATCTAGGGACGCCAAAAAATAGGAAGTTGGTAGTGGCTGAATTAACTTTAACTTATCAATAGCTTGTGTGGTGCTCTTTATTGAGTAGGAAGAATTCACAGTAAATTTGGTGAGATAACTTGACAAAGCTTTTTCCAAAGGTCGGGTGGGGGCAATGTAACCTGGCACAAGAGGGCGAATAGGGTACTCTTCCTTGTGTAGTTTTAATCTACCAAATAAATCAGGTACATGGCAGCCGGCGGGGAGTGGATTGATGGCTTTTGAAAAGGAGTCCGGAGAAGCTGAAGAATTCTTAAGGCGGCTTAAAGTACTAACAGTAGCCCTGGTGGGGTCTCGTTCCACTATTACATGAGGGATATTAGAAATGGCATTGAGCATTGTTTGAATAAAATCACAACTTGACTAGTTTTATCAGCTAAAAGATTGGCAATATCTGGGTCCTTTTTCAGTTCAATCAGCTGTTGCATTTCTTCATGAAGCTGGCATTCTTCGGTGGTTTTACACCGTCTTGGATTGTTTTTGTTAAGAGACCTTGCAATTTTCATTCTTGCGAAGTTCCTATCTTCTATCGGAAGTGAATATAGAATTTTCTCAATATGCGGAACCGTTTTGAATAAGTCCACTTTACGTTGATTAGGGTAAGCGAACTTGTAACCTCGTTGCAAGGCTCTTAGTTGAATGGGATTCAGAACTTTATCACTAAGATTTTTGACTCCATTATGTGAATCAGAGTGGTCCAGTTCATGCAAATCCAATCCATTACCCACATCAGGTGATCCATGTAATGATCCTTGTTCAGAAAGGCCGATAGGATGTCTTGTTTGAAATCCGAACAGCTTATGCGTTCTACTACGAACTTCAAAATCCACCAACAACCTTACGTTTTTCACATGGGTGTTAAATAAAACCTTCATTTCATTTTCGATTATTGCTGTAATTATGAATAATGTACGGTCCAAAATAATAACGCTTACGCTTTGGTAACAGTAATAATTACTGTGATAGGAAAAATTGATAAATGTTTTCTTGTTGTGTTGTCTTAAGTGCAAAACATACATAAAGGTAATTTTTTATTTCGGTTCCGTTTTTGGTATTCCTTTGTCTGTCTGTTTTAACGCTATTTAGCACGTCTTTTGTAAAAACCAAAAAAAAAAAAAACAAGATTGTGCTTATGTTATATGTTATCGCTTTGTCCGTCCTTTCGTCCATGGACACCATATCTCAGCATCTATAAGTTCGATTTGAAAATTTCGTTTTGCATTGGGAAGATTGAAATACAGTATGAGAACGATGATCCTTGCTTTCTGATGTTTCTAAGATGCATAACTTAAATGAAAAAATGCATAACTTAAATATATTAATATATATTAATGCATAACTTCGCCACCAGAAGGCGTAAATGCAGGAGCTATCGACTTTAAAATATATTTTATTTAATACAATTGCTTCTAAACAGCCGATTAGAAACATTTTCTTCCATTCGATACCATTTATAACAAAAACTATTTTCGGTACAGTTTCTTTTCAAGTAAAGCACATTTTTTTCCGTTTGGGGACATAAAGTTAAATTGCGATTTCCCCGATATCTCTGCTTTTAAAGGTCCGATTTCAAAAATTATTAATCGATCGGATAGTGCTTTTAGTAGTGAATGTTCTGCAAATAATTTCGAATTCTTAGAGAATGGTTTAGCCAGTAGGTGGCGTAAGTTTAATATTTTTGTTTCTGATATATTTGCCGCAATATCTGCGCTTCTGAAAGCTAGGCTTAAAAAATTATTTCGCGGTCAGGTACTGCTCATCACGACAACATTTTTGAGAATACCATGTGCCAAAAGTAGTGCATAACTTTTCCGCCAGGGAGCGTACATGTATAATTTCTGTTGATATCTCTGCTTTTAACAATACGATTTTGATTTTTTTCCCTTTGTCGCAGAGCATTTCAGGTGTGAAATGTTTTGCTTATGGTTTCAAATTTTTTGTAACTCTCACGTATGCCATTTCACGTTTCCGTTTGCAGCAACATCTGCACATTTAAAAACACGATTGAAAAGGATCCGTTTTCGGTTAGATACTACTAACTGTCAATATATTCTGTATACATTTGCTCCAAAACTTTTTTGGCAGCAAATTTCTACGCTAGGGGCGCAAATGTCTTATCAGTTTTTGTTATTATCTCTATTTTTTAAAGTCCGATTTAAAAATTATTTGGACACCGTCTGCTATTTACTTTGTGGAACACTTTGCCCCAAACTCGTGGGGTGTTGTAGCTCACAGTTCTGACGCTAGGTGGTGTTAGTGTGTACTTCTGTTTGATACTGTATCACCGCTTCTAAAAATCCATTTGAAAACTTTCTTTAAGACCACAGTTTAAGCCCACCTATTTGTACTAAGAGATTTCTGCCGATTGCGTCAGCTACTGTCTTTATTACTTAACTTCCTGTCGGTGTTGCATCATCCTACAGCGGCAGCTTTTGATAGAGTTGGGGGAAGAGTGCGAGCGTCAGTTTGCTTCTGGTTTTCATGCTAAGAGGTTGTGTACGTATTTTCTATACAGCGAAAAATGGGCAAAAAAGGAGTCATTAAGTGTTACTCAGGAGGCACAAATAATGATACACAGAACGTGACATAAGCAGTAAGGTGAATGTGAGAAAGACTGCTATTCATAATACGATCATAAAATATAGAGGTACAGGTGAATTAAGCGACCGAAAGAGAAGTGGACGTCCAAGGGAAACAACCCCACGTGATGGCAACACAATAAAGCGAATAGTTATGCTTTCTCCGTGGAGTTCGTGCAAGAAAATAAAGGCCTTTCTACATTCAAAAGGGTTCTGATATTAGTATCAGCACTGTTTTCCGGCGACTTAGCAAAGAGTTTGGATTAAAGTCTTATAGACTTGCATTAAACCTAGACTAAATTCTGTCATGAAAAAGAAGAGACTCCAGTTTGCGAAGCGTCATGAATCGTAGACTGCTGAAAATTGGAGCCAAGTTTTTTTTCCGATGAATCAACTGTGCGTCAATCTGAATCACGTAAAGCGCATGTTCGACGACCAAAAGGCAATAGGTTTGATGAAAAATACACCGTTAGCCCAGTGAGATATCCTCCTAGTCAGATGATATGGGGTGCTATGTCAGCATCCGGTACTGCTCCATTATCCTTTTTGCCGACAGGCACTAACTACCATGGCTGGTCCTTTTTTGTGGAAATGTTATGTGAGAAGCTGTTAACTCATATGTAAGGGCACAGTTGCACAACTTTTATGCATGATGGTGCTCCATGACACAGATCAAAGAGAGTAAAGCACTACTTGCAGAAGAAAAACATAACCTTGTATGATTGACCCGGTAATAGTCCCGACCTTAAGCCCATCGAAAATGTGTGGACCATTTTAAAAGACAAGGTAGCAGGAAAACAGCAATCAAATTCCCAAGCTTCAATTGATGCGATAAAGTACGTGTGGTACAAAGGCATTTCAAGCGACTACTGCAAATCCCTCATTGAAAGTATGTTGCAACCAGAACCGGTGTCCGTTATATAAAAACAAAGGCGGCCACACAAAGTACTGATTTCTGTCTTTTTGTGTTCTAAAGAATGTAAAAATACATCTGTGGTGTCATTTTTTCATGTATCTCTGACTAGTAATTAGTTGTTTCTTTGAAAATCTTAATTTTCAATAAATTTACAGGTGGCCTTAAACTTTTGCAAATGACTGTAATGCACGGTTTAGCCGATAAGGGGCAGAAATGTCGAAATCCTTTTCTTCCTATGTATGCTTCCTACAGACACACATATTAAAAAAAAATTCCTTAATATTGCTTTTGTTGTGAAGCACGCCTTTCACATATTTTCTACTATTCCATTATTCAAAACCCTTCCGCTAGGGGCGTAAAATTAGATAATGCTTACATTTGTATCTGTTCTAGTGTTCGATATAAAAATCGCTTTGCCTCATTTTTTGTAAAGGGTTCCATTGCATATGAATAAGTTTGTAATATTTTATTCCAGTCGCAAAGGATTCAAAAGACGCGCTCATTACATCCGAAAGTTCGGTGTCATTTTTCTTGTTTACTTAAACGACACCATATTCCCCCTATCGGCAACTTTTGAACTACACTTTCTCTCGCGGAATCCTTCTTCCAATGTCTTGAATAGAGTCCCTACCAAATTAGGTGATATTCCGGTTGTTAGATCGAGCTACAGAATGCAGTGAATAGGGGAACTTTAATTATGGCCACTCGGTATATCGAAAAATTGCACAGCTTATGGATGCCTCGTTTATTGATTCAAAAAGAATCATGGCGATAGTAAGAACTCACATCCTTTCCACCAGCAGCAGGATGAGTCACTTCCATTTCCACAGTTAGCCTCGGAGACTGATGTGAAAATAAAGAGTCTATTTTGTGGAGCTCTTAAGGCATGAAAGAAACATGAGTCAGAAGAAAACGGCCAATATTACACCTTCGGCTTTCTGACAGAATTATTTCAAGACGCAACCTAGTACCTATCTGTAAGCTATCGAATTGCCGAAGGGACCTGGGGAGTTGGGAAGGGGAAAAGTTTTTTACTCTTTGTATAAAACAAAAGCTGAAACTTGTATTCGGGTCGGAATGAGCACCACTCCGAAGTGCTGAGAAATCCCATGCGACTCGAGTAGCTCAGAGTTCGGCGCATCGAAGTGCCGAGATCGAATAAGCTGAAGACGTCTAACGTCAGTGCAGCTGATACTAATGGAATAAAAATGGAAAACATTTTAACAGTATTCCACCAAAAATATCTTCGAAACAAAAGGTGAAGGTTTTCCTTCAGAGTGCTGGACAACCCTTCACACTTCATAAAGGAAATCTGTTGTTTAATATTTACTGATCATCGTTAAGTGGAAGAAAAAACTAATAATAAATACCGGCTACATTATTCGTGTCTGCATTTTTTATGTAATAAGCACTATTAGTTTTATGTTTTAGTTAAAATGATCATTTAGATGATGTACATGGCCCCCGAGCTGACAGTTCTTCATAGTACCCTATGTCGATCAGAAACACACTCCTCTGTGTGTTTCTGGATCTTACGTCTAAGTGGGGACCTGAACACAACGACAATTTCACCGGATATTGCAAAAGTGGGTGCTGGCCAGCTGTGCGAAATAGGAAGAGATTTTCAAATTAATGTAATTCCTAATTTGAATGATTAAAGTACCACTAGTTACATGAAGTTCATTTGAAAGCAAAGGATAATGAATCCTTTATCAACTAAAACCGATATGTGCGTAGCTCAAATCAAAACTACAAAAGGGAAAAACGAGAGGAAATTTCAGACCTTTCCCTGGCTGATTTTCATTGGTGCTTTTTTATGTTTTTCCCCAATGAAGTTGGCGTCGCAAGGGAGATACTTTCCTTATAACTGCGAAGTGCAAATAGCGTTGAATGGCTTACTCCAAGCCTTTTCTCAGTCGAAATGCTTGTGTGGGTTTCACGATTGCTTAAGTCAGTTCCTACGGCAAGGAATAACGTAGAAGTGTCTCCTATATCCAAGATTTGCCCTGAGTGATTACTGAATTATGACAAACTACCTAATACTTCGTATATCCGCCATTCGTTCTCAGTACACCAGTTACCCGACGTGGCATCGATTCAATAAGACGCCGGAAGCAGTTAGGAGGTATAGCCAACCAAGATTTTTGTAATGCGGTCTTCAATTCAGGTATGGATGTGATTGGTGTATCCAGACGCCTGATATACCGTTCGATAGTGTCCCACAAGTGCCTTATGTAATTGATAACGGGGGAGTTCAGATGCTAGTCGATATGCTGGAAGTCTGAACTGTGTTTCTCGAATCATTTCTGCACAAAATTGGGCCTGTGGCGTGGCTCATTGTTATCTCGGAAGACACCGTCGCCATTTAGGTAATAAGTGCAATATTGCTGGGTGTTCAGAGTTAGCAAGAAATTCACGATAGTGAGCACCAGTCATACGTTGTTCCACATGCACCAGGGGTCAAAGTTTCTGTCAGGTAAACATGCCCCACGCCATACAACCGCCTCCAACCGTTTGCACTGTGGACGCCATGCAGGATGGATCGAGTGCCTCATGTTGTTTGTGCCAAATACGAGTACGTACACGACCATTCACCGAGTGGAGTAAAAAACAGGACTTTGCAGAGCAGCACACCATTTTCCCACTAATCCGACGTCCAACTTCCATGATTTTTGCCCCAGGCGAGTCTTTTACGCCGATGCACGGTGATTAGGAGACGATGTCATCTGCTGTTATAGCCCATACATGCGAGCATGTGACGCATGGTCATGACAAATACTGTTCCGAGTTTACCTCTGTTGTATAGGGTAGTCAACTATTGAACAGTGCTGCGCCTGTTGGCCTATACCGGTCGTCGGACTCTGAGCTTACCTCTCACATCAACTTTTCACTGTCGTATGCAGTTTTGCCTCCGGTCGTTGTTTAACCATTTTCACGCCAGTCGTGATACACTTTAACTACGGCAGCTCACGAAAAACCCACCAGTTCAGGCGTTTGGGAAATCGAAGCACCCGCTGTTCGAGCTCCTACAATCTGTCTTTTCTCGAAGTCCAATAAATCCTTCCGTTTACCTATCATGCTCCGAATTTTGCTACCTACAGCTCCAAACACACTTTATATCAGTATAATATGCTACGTCATTCGACTAATCGCGCCCTCTTGAAAATCACGTGGTAAACGGGCCGCATCCACTTTTGATAGGGGTGATCATAATTCAGTGACCACTAGGGTTCAAAAAAAATTTCTATTCCACTTTTAAAGCTTTTATTTGAAACACCTATGTATAGTCCCCCTCTAAACTAGAAAATCAAAACCAAACTTCCTGGTAATAAAAATTGACCTATCTGATCCGAAAATTGGAGGTGTCTGTATTACCACGCCCCCGGTAGTACGGTGGTCGCAGAATACTTAATCCTCGTCTAATTGAATAAACAGTGAGGTTGTGTTTCCATAAATATAAGGAACCCAATCTCAAAGTTTACGGACGGCGCGTTGTGTTTCATATAGGGTCGTTACGAGGTATTCGTAAAAAACCCATATGCCGCAAATTGTGAGTTGAGAAATATACACAGCCTCGAAAAGTTAGCTACACCAGGTTAAGTAATTAACAATGTTTATTATAAGAAAAAGTATATATAAGCAATACATCCTTCAGGTGGAGGCAAAATAAAAGTTACGGTAAATTAAAAATGTTAGAATTAGCCATGTTGACTGATCCACTGCTGCGTAAGCCTGTTACACCCCTGAGCTTAACTTTAAATTAAATCCCTCAATCTATTTCGAGGAGACATAGCGACCATGCATATGTCTATATTCAGTTAACATTGGAACTGGAATTGGGGAAAATAACGTCATCTTACCTTCCTTCGGTTGGGTTGTCGCTCGTTGAAGCCCCACGCTGGTAAATGAAATCTTTCGAGGATGCTGACTCCGGATCTATCTATCGCGTTATATGGTTATTGAGCCTCCGTCTCATCATCGGTATTCTCTGTCTTTACCTCGCTGAAAAATCTTTCTGACTCGCTATCCTCTCATTTTCGACTATCTCTGAAATTGTCCTCCGACTGTTATACGTGAATAAGCATCTGTGTCGATATTTGTCTGCAAATCACAGTTTCGAATATGAATCTCTGACTATATCCTTTTTCCTGCATATATATTTTTGTCCCTTTAATTTTCCACCTGATAAAGGCGTGCCTACAACCTTCTAAGAATTCTTCGCCTGGTGTATGGATTGGTCAGCTGAGCTGACCAGTACTCGAGCTTAGTGGCTATTGGTAGGCTCTCTGGTCCACTTCGCTACCTTTTCGCGGCAGCTGGCCTGTTGGGCAGGTGAAGCTTTTGCGAATTCAATAGGACATAATTTCTGCGCTCGGATGAATAGCGAAGAATTTAAAGGGGCTTTCCTCCGACAGAGTTACGACTTTCCAGTGACACCACGATGTACTTTACGACTTTCACTGGTGCCTCCTTCATCGAGGAGATGGTCGTAAACCCAACTCGCCTATTCATCTGACCGCGTTTCGGACTCTTGCATGTGCACTCCTGAAATACCGGGATGTTTTGTCCCACCAGCAACGCTGGCACTGGTGCCATTTCGTAAATTTCGTGAATGCCGTGCTTCTTCTAACAAGAGTGAAAAGAAGATAACTTCCTTGGTCATTCTCCACGGGTGTCCGGGGCAAACCGTCTTGACCACCTGGGTTTTCTGCTCCAGTGGGGAAAAAGGGGTTTATGAGGCAGGAAGGAAGCAAAGGAAAAATAATTTAAAATAA
This sequence comes from Macrothele yani, assembly GCA_039090855.1. NCBI lineage: Eukaryota > Metazoa > Arthropoda > Arachnida > Araneae > Macrothelidae > Macrothele > Macrothele yani. Next base: position 20,802,416 of record CM076996.1, on the reverse strand, counting down.
GTAAAAAATAATTAAGGTAAATTACTCATGGTCTTTGTATTTAATTTGGCCGCAAACAATGTGACCCGAACTATGAAGTAGTTCCGCAGTAACATCTGGCCGAAAAATTTTTATATGCAGGAAATAGCGACAACGCTTCGTAATTTGGCAACGTTTGATTAAAAATCAGTGAAAGACTTCTAAGTTTGAAATTGTTTAGCATCCTTCATCATAACTCACTGCCACCATCGCACACACACAAATCGAGAAAGCACTCTAGTACTATTTGTCGGTAATTTCTGCTATGCATCTTTTGTATGCTAAGATCTTTGTGGGTGTGAAATAAAACTACTGATTCGAGAGTATACATTTATTTACGTACAACACGTTGTATTTATTCTTGTTACTCACGACCACACCGAGCCACGGTCAGATACATACTAAATGGAGTTAAATCATAACAACAAACAATAAAGTTTACTAATTCCTGACACTGAGAGGTACTTCGGTGGGTGGATTAATGAATGTTATTATCGTAAAACCAATGAAAGGAGATATGTGAGTCATGAAAGTAAATATTTACTAAACTATGGTGCCGGCAATAGTATGTATTTCGGCTGGTTACTTTTTCAGAAACTTTTATTTTTATTATTATATATTATACTAACGTAAGAAACGACCGTAACACCGATTAAATGTGATGTAGCTACGAACGTTCATCTGCACTTGCGTTATCTAAACTCTTACCTCAAGGTAGAAAGAATAGCTGAATGTGAAGTGCGTTAGTGAGGGGGATTGGTAACGTTTGATCTTGGATATCTGCTGGTTATTCTCCATCGTGTTATACATCAGTTTAAAGCACTCGTCAATAGCAGGTAATCACCCCCTCCTTCCGTCCTTCTTGGAGAGGTCGAGAAGAAGCCAAATTTCGCTATGACACACAGTTTTCATAGAATCAAAAATGCATTTTTGCAATGGATTTTATCACATTTAGCATCAGGTTCTCGTCATTTACGCAAATTGCAATGAAGTATTGTTACGTTTATGTTAAACGTGATGATATAATGTTTGGCGATATTTTATTAAAAAGTATTGTTGAGGAACAATGAAATTAACATTAACTATTGCTGCTTCACTCCATGGGACAGCATTCCTAAAACAGATTTCAGCAATACCCATTTTCGTTGCATCGAAATTTCTTACTTGGGATTCACTTTGCTACTTTCGGAACAGCATCAAAAGTGTACCTTCTACGTCATTGCAGTTGATATAGATCTCTCAAATGCTTGAGGTGGTTCCTTCTTATCTGCTGGAAGCAGGGGCGTATGTAGAACAATACCCATTTTCGTTGCATCGAAATTTCTTACTTGGGATTTACTTTGCTACTTTCTTAACAGCATCAAAAGTGTACCTTCTACGTCATTGCAGTTGATATAGATCTCTCAAATGCTTGTGGTGGTTCCTTCTTATCTGCTGGAAGCAGGGGCGTATGTAAAACGTTTTTAATGGGAGGGGTGGGGGTATCATATTTTCGCTGTTCGGCTTTCATTATGTATTTTGCTCTGTGTTGCTACCAAAATGTTAGATTTGACGCAATAATTTTTATAGAGATGATTTTATAAAAACACTTCCGTGAATTCAAATTTGATTCTGAGAAAGAAAGGAAAAAAAATTATTTAGCATCTGTAAAAGAGAAAACACATCAATCACTTTTCCTTGCAGTACTCAAGAAAACGTCATGAAATGGAATTTTGCTCTACTCTTATTCGGTGTCAGTGCGCAACAATAAGTTTCCTGAAAGACATTTTCGAAATATTTAAAAGTGAAAGGAATTTAAAACAAAGTTTTAATGCTCACAATTTATTCTCTTCCATTGCTTAACAGCATTAATTCTTTGCTTCGAATTCGAGTTTCTTATGAAAATGATAGGATCATTTCTCCATTTTCCCACTTTCGCTTAATGTAATACAGAGCATGTTTTGTCAAACGCCATGGCGCTTCATTGCAGAAGAAAAAAAAGATAGTTTTTTCATTTTTTTTTTCCTTCATTGGATAACGTGAAAGAAATACACTGAAGAGCAATTGAATTAGAGACAGCTGGCGTTATGCAAATGTGGCGCTGTGGGCGGCCCTGTAAACGGAAACGACATAACTTATGCAGCGATCCGACAAAATAAGGAGTGATGCGACGGGAATCAGTAAGAGTCAGACGCAGTATGGGTAAGACGAAGGATCTAAGCGCATTTGATCGTGGGCAAATTGTCGGGGCCCGACGAATGGGTCACTCCATCTCGGAATTCGTGCAGGCACTGGGATTTTCACGAGCCACTGTGTCACGGGTGCACCGTGAGTACATCGAATCCGGTAAAACCATCCATGCAAGGGCCAACTGCCGTGGACAACAGCGTGTGGATGAGTGGGGTCATCGTCGGCTAGCTCGCATTCTGCATTCTAACAGCGGATAGACGGGCCACAGTGCAAGAAATCACTCGGCAATTTAACGCTGGTGCACAAAAACGTGTAAGCAGCCACACCATCCAGAACTATCTCCTCGCGATGGGGTACAGAAGCCATCGTCCCACAAGGGTACCGCTGCTGACCGCACATCACAGGGTGCAAAGATTAGCATGGGCTCGAGACAATCGTCACTGGACCCTAGATATGTGGGAAAATGTTGCCTGGACTGATGAGTCGAGATTCACGTTGGTATATACATGCGGATGGCGGGATACGAGTACGGCGAAAACTACATGAAGCGATGGATCCTTCTTGCCAGCAGGATACTCTTTAAGCTGGTGGGGGTGGCATTCTCGTCTGGAGACTATTTACGTGGACTAAAATGGGATCCCTGGTACGTGTGACATCATCCCTCACAGGTCAACGTTACAGGGATATACTGAACGACTATTTGCTCCCGTTTGTGCGTCTTCAACATCCCACTGGGGACCTCATCCTGCAACAAGACAATGCACATTTATAACGAAAACTATTTTGGGAACAGTTTTGTTCTTCAAGTAATGCATAGTTTTTTCGCTAAGGGTCATAAAGTTAAATTGCTACTGTATTTCCCCGATATTTCTGCTCCTAAAGTTCCGATTTGATTTTCTTTTCTTTTTGCATGAGATAGAGCTCCTGGCACGAAGTTTTTGCATATGAATTTGAATTTTTGTAGAAAATGGTTTAGCTATCAGGAGGCGTAAACTTATAGTTTTGTTTCTGACATGTTTTAAACAATATCTGCGGTTCTGAAAGTTCGATTTAAAAGGTTTTCACGGGTCTAAGATACCACTCACCACGACAAGCTTTTTGAGGTTACGCTGTGCTGAAAACAGTGCATAATTTTTCCGCCTTCGGCGTAGATGTGTTTCTTATTTTTGTCCATATCTCAGCTTCCAATAATCCGATTCGAAAAACATTTCTTTGGCCGAGAGCGTTTGGGGTATGAAATGTTTTGCATACAGTTAAAATTTTATCTTGAGTTACGAGTGTGTCACTAAGAGGGCATAATTGCAAGTTTTCGTTTGCAGCATATTAGCAGCAACATCTGGGTGTGTAAAAAAAAAACCAAATGGAAAAAATACGTTTTGAGGTGAGATACTACTACTTACCAGAACATTTTATGTACATTTACTGCCTTAAATAGTACACAAATTTCCTGCTAGGGGCGCAAATGTCTTAAAAAATATTTAAATGCCGTATACTCCTTGCTTTGTGGAACACCTTGCCTTTACTCGTGTGATTTTGTAGTTCACAGTTCTGGCGCTAGATGGTGTTTGTGTTTCTTCTCTGGCGCTAGGTGGAGTTTGTGTAGTATCTCTGCTTCTAAAAAACTGTTTGAATTTTATTTGTACTGTTTACCATTCATTACAGAAAGATTGGAAATATTTTCTTTTAAAAATAGTTCATAGTTTACCCGATAGGGGAAAGGAATGTCAAACCCATTTTTCTCGGTATCTCTGCTTCAAAGAGACTTATTGAAAAATATATTTTTCCTGAATATATCTTTTGCCGTGAAGAATACCTTTCTTATATTTTCTGATTTTCTATTATTAGTGTTATTCCACTAGGGGGTATGTAACTGTTTCTAGATGTATTATCGATTGTAAAAATCCGGTTGATCTTTTTGTATATTTGGTAATGGGTTCCATTTTCTTTGGATAACTTTGAAATATTTTATTCTTGTCGGAAAGGATTCAAAAGCCTTTCTCATTACAACCTAAAGTGGGACAAATGATTCTAGAGAGGGCCTGTTTTGTGGGTAAACCGCACTACATGTGCCTTATCCGGGCCATAGTATCAGCCCGTTTTGGACGAATCGTCAAATGACGGCATTTAGACCAATGCGCTACCGGGGGTAGGGGGTGCATAAAAATATATCTAGAATGAGTATATGTGAGCAAATAGCTTTTTCCAATCGGTTTGTGTAAGAGAAGTTAGGAGTCCCGGTAACAGATTGGTCTGTGGCACTGGCATCTAATTATTCATCCGGGATGGGTACCAATCCCGTATGTGACATGAGTGCTGCTCTTGTCTGATGGAGCTGGCTCTGCCACCTAGCAGAAACTTGTGGCCCAAATTTGAAAAAGACCATTTCTTACATCTTTAGAATCGCTCACGATGGTTATTAAACCCTGAGAAAAGAAAGAAGTGTAGAGAGAGAGAGAGAGATAAGGTTGCATGTACGTTGCAAACAGAAATACGCCCTTATGTATAATACCTTCCGTAATGGAAAAACTCTGCGTTATCAAAATCAGCACACGCCTGAAAAAACATTCTTCGCCCTGAACACTATCCCCCGGAATATGACTCAGAAGTCAAAGCCTTAGACCATTCAGTCAACTGGACGGATGGTCTGAGGCTCCGGACACTTTTAAACTTATTAAAATTAAGGACCCCAAAAAGGTTTTGTTTATGTGGGTCATATCCATCGATAGTTACCGTATTAAAAATTAAAACTGCAAACATTTTAAAATAATGCTTCATTAATTCATTTAAAAATAACAATAGTAAACCCATTACATGTTAACATATATAATATATTTTTATGAAAAACAACTATTTTCCTACCACAAAATTAGTGAGAAGATTGGCATCGTTTTACATTTTTGCAAATCTCCTTAAGGTGGACGTCTAGGGATTTTGCTTCCTATACTTCCAATGGGCAAACTTCTGTAGACATTTTCTTCACAATTAATGCGTTCCCAAGGATGAAAATTTATACATCGATTAAAATAACTTCATATTATAACTAATATTTTCTAAAACATAACCATAATTATATTAAAAATCAATAAATTATCCTTTGGTGGTGTTGAGACCAGAAAAAAGACGGCGCAACCTGTACATTGATGACGTAAGTAGACAAACAAATGTTGGATTGCTTAATTATAGTTATGTTTTAGAAAATATTATGTATTACAAGTTATAATATGAAGTTATTTTAATCGATGTTCAAATTTTCATCCTTGGGAACGCATTAATTGTGAAGAATATGTGTACAGAAATTTGCCCATCGGAAGTATATTAAGCAAACCCACTAGACGTCCACCTAAATGTTTGGCTGAATAGAGGGCAGCTGGATCTGCTTCTGCCTTCATCCTGTTGCGATATTTTGTTTTGGTTGAAGTTTATGAAGAAAATCCGGGCTGTCAACTAGATACGTAGTTGGAAAAAGGAGGATTATTTTAATAGCCTTTCTGACAATTGTGGATATTGTTCCTTGATACTGCACCCAAAGTAGGCAAGTGGTAGTTTTTAAAGGTTAATTGCAACTTGCAATGTGAAACTCGATGCCATATTAATGAATCCTTCGTATTCTGTTACATTAAAGCCCATTGGTATATCTTGCATCAGTAAGAACACAGTGAAAGTATTGAGAACAAAGTAAGTGAATCTCTGAAAACGCATTACATTTATGAACTAAACCTACTACCTCAGAAAATTCTGAAAAATCTAAGTACTTCATCACGCATGCTGTAGAACCTGTCGCCTTCGAAGTAATCCCTTTCGAAGCCACACACTTAACCGAAAGCTGTTTCTACTGCTCGAAGAATTTTTTGAAGGCATCTTCTGAAATAGCAAACAGTTGCTTCGTCGCATTCTGTTATATCTCTTCAATAGCTTGAAATCCGTTTCCTTTTAAGCGGTGTTTAATTTTGAGAAAGAGAAATAAGTTGAAGGAAGCGATGTCTGGCGGATAGAGTGGCTGTCGGACCTGTGCAATGATATTCTTAGCAAGAAACTGCTGCACAGGTAGCGATGCATTGGCAGGAGCGTTGCCGTAGTAGAGTTGTTAGCCTCGTGCAATGTGGCGAACTGCGTCTCTCGAACGCCATAAAATTCCTTTTGTGGCAAACTGCGTCTCTCGAACGCCATAAAATTCGACAATAGTACTCTTTGTTGATTGCCTGACTTGATGGAGGGTATACACGATGCACAATTCTCTCATGATTTAAAAAAACACAGTCTGCATCGTCTTGACATTTCTGCGGCTCCTCGCGCTGTTTTGGGTCTGGGAGAGTTTCAGGTCTTCCACTGTGAAGACTGGGCCTTAGTTTCGGGGGTCATACCCATAAACCCACATTACATGACCAGCTATGATTGTTTTTAAAATGTTTTCGTCGTTTTTTGGAGTAGTCAAACAGGTCACCAGCAGCTGAAATACGCCATGTTTTTGCTCAGCTGAAAGAACTTTTGGCATAAATTTGGCTAAGACGCGTCCTATACCCAAATCGTCCGGTTTTTTTTTTTGATTGGAGGTTTAACGACCACCGTGAGCAACACAATGGGCGGGCTATAAGCAGTCGCCCGTCCCTAATTTAGGGTCACTGGTTCCAGGGAAGAGAGAGAACCAGTGCCGTAAGACAAACACAACATCCATGCCTCACCGGGATTCGAACCCGGACCCCGTTCGGACGAATGATCAGAGGCCATCGCTTAGACGACTGCGCCACCGGGGCGGCCCCACATCGTCCGTAAGAATCGACTAAACTAAATCTAAACTAATGTTGAAGTCTTCATATACCTCACGAATAGTGATCGGCGATGTTCCCGCACATCTGTGCGCACAGGTTCGACATTTATTTTATTTTGGCTGGTTGCCGGCCTCCTAGTCCATTAGCATTCTCAACACTTTCACCACCACCATTAAAACGTTAATACCACTCACAAACTTGTGCACGACTCATACAATCCTCGCCATATACTTTCTGTAACGTTAAGTATGTATCTTTGAAAGTTTCGCCATGTTTATGACAAAATCTGATGCAAATTCGTTGATCAATTTTTTCCGACATGACAAGTGCGACGAACAGCTTTACACGTAGAACAAACAACTACTGTAGAAAAAAATCCGACTAGAAAGAGACGTGACTCACGGAATATGCGTTGTAGGTTCCAAGGTCAATATGTGCCAAACCGCTTCCTGCTGTGTGGCTCGATTCCGCACTTATGCAATCAGTCTGAATACATTTTGATCACACCTCGTGCACTCGTGACAAAATGTGATTGAAAAAGCCAAATAACGTCTTAGTGTGTTTTTTAACATGCTTTCGAGCTCGCGGACCTCTGAGGGAGGGGAGGGAATGAAACCCCCAGGTGTCAGCGAACCACACTTTGACAACCACTACTCTAGGGAATACAACATTATTTAAATTAAGCTGCACCTCTAGACAAGCAGAAATTTAATAGGATTTAAGAATAGTGCAGCGCAATTAAAAGTCACTTGGAAGCTGAGTGGTTAGAGGCGCCTTTTTTGGAGTTGGTAAATGTTTATTGTTCCGAATGAATCATGTGGTGTTCTTGTTATATGGGCGGGTTCTGTGATCTTTTACGTAGAACCAGTAGCTCTAAATTTGGAACGGAATCCTTCTGACAAACTTACATTCTCAAGGGAGTCAATGTACCCCGAAACAACATCAAAATATTTATAGTTATTTGGAATAGTCTGTTAATTTATAGTAAATCTGCATATTTGCTAAAGTTCTTCAAGTATAACAGTAAACTTTCCAATAATGAACGCATGTTAATAAACTCTTTGTGGCACAATCAAATATAAAATCATGAAAGAAATACGGGATTACGCCATATAATAAAAATTTTGAAGATGACAATCCGATTTTTAGCGTAAATGTGACAAGGATGGTAAGTCAGATAATATCCGAAAACTTGAAATTTTCATCGTCCTGGAGCGGGACTCGAACCCGCGTCTCCCAGAAAACGCCCGGTTATGCCAACCACTACCACCCAGAACGACCAAGTTTCAAGTTTCCGATCAATTTGAATATAACCATCACAGGATTCGCTAGTCGAAGCAACCGGCATTCATGTTTATCGAATCTGGAGGTTAAGAATCTTATCCCGTGTTTGCCCGGAGAAGCAGATAAATCATGAAAGAAATACGGGATTACGCCATATAATACAGATTTTGAAGATGACAATCCGATTTTTTGGCGTAAATGTGACAAGGATGGTAAGTCAGATAATATCCGAAAATTCAAAATTTTCAGCATCCTGGAGCGGGACTCAAACTCGCGTCTTCCAGAAAACGCCCGGGTATGCTAACCACTGCACCACCCAGAACGGCAAAGTTTCAAGTTTCCGATCAATTTGAATAAAACCATCACTGGATTCGCTAGTCAAAGCAACTGGCATTCATTTTTCAAGTTTAAATATAAAATATTTTAAACTTATCACAGCGATATGAATTTTTCCTTTAAAATACTGCAAAAAATGAATATAAGTAAGCTTTCACTAAACAAGAAGAAAACCACAAAATAATTTTATTCTAGTAAACGAATCCATTTCACCAGAACAGATTCATCTCTTTAATGTTTGTTTTGAAATGGTAGCGTGTCTTTTTTTTAATCGTCTTCTTTGCACAGATTGACGAGATCCGTATTGGTCAAAGGATTTTGCATGGATTTGAACAAATTTAAAGGGCAATCTGCGTGTTGATTTCATTGAGTCTTGTTATGGCAGCTGCTTCCAGCAACATTAACTGATAGGTGCATGGTGCCTTAAAATACAAAAACAAAAAAGCCAATAAATTTTCCACATATGAGAGCATGATCTGCCACATGTGGCTGGTGGCGAGAGTGCTGGACATCGTTATATTTACACATGCTGTAATGAAGATCGTGTAATTAGCTTTATGATATATGTTGCACCGGTGATCACAGAAGCATGGCGACAAATGATAGATGAAGGCATGCAGAATACAAAATCAGGAAAAGGGAATATCTAAACAGATATTTATTCATTAATCATCAAAACCTTCAACTCCAATAATGGCACCTGGTTTGGAGATCCGGACCTCAAACAACTGCTGAAGAACACAGCTGAAAAAAAAATTCCCGCTGCCTGAAGATAGGAAAAATTATTATCACTTTTTAGTTTTTAAAGCAATAAGAAGAAATACTAAAAATAAGGGAGATCAATTAATTGGAGAATGTTTGATACAGGGATGACGTCAAAGTTTTGCTACAAGTTAGTCACCAAACGGAAGTATGAATTCACTAATATATTTTTCAAACCGTCTGGCCCTATAAAACTTATCTAGAATGTATAGAAGGATGCATACATTATAGAAGATTTTACTGACATTTGTATTTTATATCAACTTTGAATGATAATTTAGTTAGCTTTCCTGGCTTTGTCATTTGAATCAAATACGCTGCTTGACACGGTAATTGTTCTGCCTAGAATAAGTAACCTGAAAATCATCAGACACACAAAATATGAAGTGGATAATATATAATTTAATTATCAAGACAATTCAATAGTTTTATAGGCTACAAAATAGGATCACGTGAAAGCAGCCAATAATCTTGTGTGACCACCACGTTGTACAATACATTCGCACACACGGCACAACATGGAGTGGTATACCCTTCTAGGCCACCCGTTGGCGCAATGGTCTAAGTTCTAGCTTCTGCCCATTCGTCGGAGATGGGCCCGGGTTCGAATCCCGTTGAAGCATGGATGGTCTGTTTATCTTACAGAACTGGCCATATCCGTTCCTTGGAACCAGTAGCCCTAAATTAGGGATGGGCGACTGCTTATAATAGCCCATCGAGTTGCTCAGAATGGTCGTTAAACTAGTAAAAAATACTAACCTCCTAATGTTGTCCTGGGGTATCTAGTACCAAGCAATATTTAATTGATGCAATAATTCATCGGCATTCCGGGGTGGCCCAATGAGGTCCGATGCGTGTTCAATGGGTCACATATCAGGAGATCTCGCTGGCCATGAAAGCGTATGAACCTCTTGTAATCACGCTCAGGATATTTTAGCAATGTGTGGACGAGAACTATCTTGCTGGAAAACGGGCTTCGGGATACTATTCAGAAATTGTTACAACATGGGATGTAAAATGCTATTCACGTACCACTGGGCTGTCAACGTGTCTGTTATATATATCGGAGGTTACCGGCTATCGTAACCGATGTCCCACATACGAGGATGCCCGGTTGACGAGCAGTGTTGCTGCTTGCGGACAACAGCTAGGTACTCGCTGTTGCCATACCGTTGCCAGACGCAGAATAGACGATCATCGGCACAGAGACAGAATCGGGATGCGTTGCTGAATACCACTTGGTGCAATCCTGTCTCCAAGAAGCTTTACTACGTCATTACTCCAACCGAAATCTGCGATGCCCCACTGTTAATGGCAGTCGAAGCAATATCTTCAGGGAGCGCAAACCTTCCTCCGTCAGTCAGCGTCCAAGTCGTGATGAGGACGTTGCATAATCGCCAAGTCGTCCGACTTTTGAGGGTTTGATTTCCCGATAACAGCCATCCAGTTGGTGCTTTTCCCACGAATTTCACCTAGTTGGGTTCCTAAAAATTGGTACTAGAGTTCTGAAGCTCTTTCGGCGGTTACGACGCTACTCTCCCCTCGCCAAGATTTTTGACCTTTCCCCGAGCATTGAACCTGCTCACTCATTCTTGCATGCCATAAAAATACGAATGTTACCTGAAATTGTGAAATTGGTGGTAGTTAGAAGAGTATAATTATTTTTTCTTGCGGCATTCTTGCAAAATGCACTAATATTTTTTCTCGGTTTTTTTTGCAAAATAGTTCGACAAGTCTTTAAGAGTATTTGAAACCGATGAGCTATAAATAGCTTGGAGAAATTTCTTTTTGTTAAATTTAACTCCCCCATGAGCATTTACAAGATATCAGGAATCGCTCGGCTCTAATTTAGTGCTACTGTGATATTACCAGTGCCGTAGAGAAAACACAACAACTGTGCATGATACAAAATTGAAAAACTGGCGCCGTCTTGGTGGAACAGTGGTTTATACGTTGTCTTCTGACCATTCGTCCGAGATGGGTTGAGGTTCGAATCACCCGGTGAGGAATGATGTTGAGTTTCTGTTACGGCACTAGCTGCATCCCTCCCTAGAACTAGTGGCTCTAAATTAGGGACGGACGACTGCTTATAGTCCAGCGGGTTGCTCACAGTGGTCGTTAAACCTCCAAGCAAACAACAAAACAGAAAAAACAAAAAAAACTGTTCCATGCCTCTGACATCTTGATCACCGGCAGGCTGCGACTGACATTTCCAATAAACGTAAAGCTCAGTGTTAGGCACTACGACCTCGTCTCATCCCACTAACATGTTAAGTTACGCTGAACCAATTTTAAATCACAGCTGTGGTATATCATCACTGGGGCTTAGACACAAATTATATCTAAGAACATTTTCTAATAAAAAAAGAAATATGTGACTCACACGTTAAATTGCAAAAAAAATTATCTCTCTCATAACTGAAACATTTCGTAAATGAAGCTCATTTTGAAAATTGGCGTCTTATTTTATTAAATTGAAGAATTAGTTCAACTTCTAATATGTTTGTTTTTGTAGGTGTGTGTGGATGACAGTTTATTTATAATAGATTTCCCAGAAAAATATTTTCCAGAAAATGTTCACTCTTTTATTGAATTAGATGATTCGATCAAGTTCACATTAAAACTTCAAAAAGAAAGAAAAATCAAATTCTTGGATACTACAGTTTATTATGAAGATAGAAAATTCCTTACAAAATTGTATAAATAACCTTTGAATACAAATAAATTATTAGATTCTAAATCCTACCATCCATATTCTATTAAGAAAAATATGCCTAGTCAGTTTTTAGAAAAAATAAAATAGTATCCACAGCACAGATGAAAGCAGCACACAAAGAATAACTTAAAGAAATCCTTACGGAAAATAGATATCTTAAAAATGAAATTGAAAAATTTCTGAATATACCAGTTAAGAAAAACACTTATCAGCAACAAGTAAAATTCACTCGAAGGATTATTTATCACAAAGGTTTATTCGAATCATTAAAGAGAATGAATAAGAAATATAAATTTGGCTCTAAAATAGTTCAAAGAGAAGATATTTTAAATGTGTAAGGAGTAATCTATAAAGTAAAATGTGGTTGTGGACTATCTTACATAAGAGAGAGACAGGCTGCAGACTAGAAACTCGAGTAGCGGAACATGAAGCATCTATAAAGTATTGCTCCAACAAGGTAGGTTTAGATAGTCATGTTTGAGAAACTGGTCACAACATGATCTGGAATTCCCTTAAAATAATCGGTTTAAAGGCAACTTTCTAAAAATAAAATTAAAGGAATGAATAGAAATTGAGAATAATCAGAATTCCGTCATCAGTAACTGCAGAGGTTTGTCAACGCCTAACATCTAGGAAGATTTGGCGGAAAATAACCGTAACCGTCAAGGTTATCCGTAACAGTGACGTTGAAAAAAGAGTGACAACAAGTGACTACCCGATGAAAGAGAAGAGTTTTCTCCGATAATTTCCAAATTAAAATTTAAAAAAATTCCCAGAAAAAAACATATTAGAAGTTTAAGTGCTTAATGAAAGATTCCTTTAGAGCTGAAAACCTTGTTTTTTCAATTACGAAAGGAAAATTCCCAAGAATTCAAAAAACTACACACCATTAAATATGTACCTACTGGTACCACGATTTGTATTTCCTTGAGATGTGCATATTTTCATACCACTACTTTCATAAATATAACTTTTACACGGATTGTGGCTCTTGTCCGGCACTCGCGCCGTACATCGGTTAGCTTTTTACTGCTATGTTTATGTCTGAGAGTTCCCTAAAATCCATTTTTTATGTAGAATTCTTTATATTACCCTTCAATATTCCGTTGCCTTTATTTTCCAGAAGGGCATCATGTTGAGAGCGCTTCAACTCGGATTTCGAGCTCCTAGGTGTTTTATTATTTACAGCATCTGATGACCCTGCGCTCCTACGCCAGTATACGCACTCGAATGGTGCATCAAATCAGTTATGAATGGCGAGAGCGTAGAGATTGTTGGGTCGCCTGCCAGGTTCCCGTTACCAGATGGCACCTGTATTGATCGAATCTCACTCTTTCTCTCTCCCCCTCAGCTGCCAGCACAAGCAACGTCCATCGAGTAAAGGTGCTCGAGATTTACTTATCTGGAGAAAAATCTACTTGCTGAGATAGGCCTGTGTTTAAATCCACAAAAACTCTCTGGGAGAATCATTCTTTGATGCAGCATCCGCATTTCCGAGGATCTATCGACGTGTGAGGAAGATTCATCCATCAAAGAGCTTTTTCTATTCTTTGACAGCTTCAGACCTCTCCCGCAGGAACTCCTGCTGATGGCTAAGTAGGCCATGTCTGATATGCTCTGTGTCTTAGGGCTACATTGACTTCGGTGGAGAAACATAAATTGGATTCTTAATACCCCTGCAGATTGACATCTGAAGCTTAGTGACAATATATGTTACATACCAACGACACACAATTTCCATCTCAAAGCCTTTTCTGAAAAAAGTTTGTACTCTTAACACAATCAATGCACTTCAACTACAGTTAAATAATTACCGTTTTTTGCGTTGTTTCGTGCGTTTAATACACCTATGAGTAGCTAATTCTGTGAGCAGTTGCATGTCCTTAATTTAGGGCCACCGATTCAATGGAGGAGTCAGAACCAGCACCGTGGGGGAAAAGTACATGCCTCTGCTGAGGCTAATCTGGGTCTGACTAATACACTGGCGTGCAAAAATTAAGGACGAGACGGTTTTTCGAATGTAACGTCGTGCAAAAGTGCTCCACATCGACTCAAATAATACCATAAAATCCCCAAGATGTAAGAATATGGGACAAGTGAGCAAAACCTTCCAAACAAGGAATCCAAAGGATACAAAGACACTTTATTGAAAAGGTAGTTTCGAGCACAACTGGACAGAAGACAGAAACGTCCATGTGACAGACGGCTGCCAAGAAAAATCCAGTCTTTAGTAGTGGATATGATCACCCCTGACTGCGTTTCCTATCTTCACGCAGCGATGATGTTGGAGGTGTGATTGCGTGTTCTCTGCTCTCTCCAGATGTGTATACGTCCGGAAGCTCTCGTCATACTAAATCGGCTCTCATCCATAAAGAGAACTCGACCCCATTGTTGATGTGTCCAGTTCTTGTGTTCCTGGCACCACAGAAACCGCTGTCTCCGATAAGCAGGCGTTAATAGCACACGCCGTACTGGTCGTCGTGCAAATAGACTACCTTTGTGCAGCCCTCTGGCCACGGTAAAACGCGATAACGGACGCCCAGTTGTCTATTGCATGTGCCTTGCGATTTCTCCCGCTGTCTGTCGTCTGTCTCTTGTCACCTGTAGGACAATATACCGGTCGTCCGCCGACGTGGTTGCTCGTGGACGACCACTGCTAAACTCTCGGACAGCTGTTCCTGTAGTTTTAAATGCTCTCCAAGCTCGTGAAACGATGCTGTGAACGATCCCGAACTCCTCGGCCACACTAGTCACACTTCGACCTTCTTCCAACTTCCCAATGACGCGACCTCGGGTAAAGTCATCCAGATGTCGTCTACTGGATTGCCTGTTGGCCATATCCCACGGTGGCAGCAACTCGACGTCGTTCAAACCGATGTACACCGTGCAATAGCTTTCACCGAATTGCTGAGCGTACACCGCCCGTGTGCTTTATACCCTTCCGACACTCCACCCCCTCCACCCCTCCTACGTCATGCTGCATATATGCACATGCCCTACCGTACCGGACCCTAGTCTATCTCCTGAGTGGTCTTTCGGTCCGTTCTGCCTGCTCGTTTCGCTGTTATGCTAATTTCTCCTCTTCGTCCTTAATTTTTGCACACCAGTGTATTATTACCAGAAGACCTCGAATCTAACTACTCAAACACAGTACCGTTAACGTTCAGCCAGAAATGCAGGACCATGATCTCAACACTCATACTTAGCAGATCGCTTTTCAAAATCGTTATTTTGGTCAAGCTCTTATCTGCAATTATAGCGTAAAAATCATTTTCCGGTGACGATCTCGAACCCGCATTCTTCAGCTCCAGACTGAATGCCTTCCTAGTTAAGCTACATAGACGGAATTTGTCGCTGCAACTGTGCCGTCTTGACATGTGTGTCTCCTTTGAGGTAGGCACATCACACAGTAGATGATTTATTAATTGCTACTGAAAGTCGGAGAACGCAGAACCAAAAGGATTCAATTCCAGGCATTGCAACAGATATCCTTTTCTTTTAAGTAAGATATTTTTTTGTCGTTGAGACCTTTGATTGGTAACTGTTTTGAAATGAATACTCTTTTCTAAAACAATCACTTCAACTGCATTCCGATTAAAAGATTGTTAATTGAGCCGAAAACTCGCATATATCATGCTTCGGCATCCTACTGACTGCACAAATTGTTGTGAAATCAATTCACTAAACAGAGACATTTAACGATCCAGCTAAAAGTGCAGAAACGTAGAAGAAGAGAGAAAGGCTCAGTTCCTCAAAAATTCATCAGTAACCTCTTGCTTTTATGAAATAAAACGCTATTGTAAAGACGAGAGAGCAGGTCGGTTGTCATTGACATTGTGTGCATTTTCATTAAAATCTTTGCTAAAATTAGTGTGTGTTTCACTACTTCGTTTTAAAAACTGATTATTTAGTCAGAGACGCCACTCATGAAATAAAATATCATGCTTCAGCATAGTTGTATTGGTTACGTCTTGTTCTCTGGTGTCGAAACGGTGAATAAAAGTTCTTAACAGTCTCTTTAAAACTCACGAAGATAGAGCCAAAAAAAAAAAAAAGGAATCATATCCAGGAACTTCAACAGGAACACTTTTGTTTTCTATGAAACATAGAACAATTTAACCAGAGTAAGAACTTTTGCTGTTTTAGTATGCCTTATTATTAAATTTAATTGATATATTGCTTTTGTAGTCTTAAATGGATATGCATTTCTGATATCAAGTTGCTTCGCAGCCCGCTGGCTGCGATTTCCCGGTCACGTAGTAGTAATAGTTTATTCTCTGGTTCCGTTTTCCCCCTTCCCTGGAATTTTTTTTGAATCTGGAAATCTAATATGTCCATGGGTTATTCTACTAAGAAAAAGGAAAACCTCTTTTAGCTTTTCTTTAAATTAACTGAGAGGTTGGAATGCTTCCCATTTCCACATAAATAATAAAAGCAGTATCATTATCAAAATTTTTCGTATTTAAGATCGCGATATTTTTTTGACCGGAGGCTTTCTAATAATGTACGTACGTGAATCAAAGATTAAGTTACACTTAGCGCCATCTGGAGTGGGTTTGCATTCAGACCGTGTGTGCTTGGGAGCGAAGTAGACAGTACGTCAGAGCTGCCGACGGGAGGTGACTGCGTAAGGCGTGTGCAGGAGGTGACTGAGTAAGGCGTGTGCAGAAGGCAGTACGTAATGGCCTATCAATTGGATTCTTACTCCACATTGGAAGTGCGAGGAACCATTCGATTTTTGTGGGCTAAGCGCCTATATTGTACCGATATCCATCGTGAAATCTGTGCTGTATACGGGGAAAATGCCATGTCTCCGCCCGGTCATTGTAAAGTGGTGCTAACAATTGGAAAAGGGTAGCACAAATCTGAGGGACGAATACCGCGATGGGAGACCATCAATATCCTGCCCTCCTGAGTATGTTGCCGCCGTTGACAACATGATACGGTATAACAGGCGTATCAAAATAAAGGAAATTGCCAGTACGTTAGATATTTCGTATGGGTCTGTGCATTCCCTTATTCACGAGCAACTGAGATTCTGGAAATTGTGTGCGAGATGGATGCCACGTTTACTCACCGACCAGCACAAAACACAACGTTTCCTGTCGTCTTTGGCTCTTCTGCAGTAGTATTCTGCTGAAGGTCTTAATTGTTTGCGTCGAATCATCACAGAAGACAAAACGTGGTTTCACCGTTTCACTCATGAAGCCAAACGATCGTCCATGGAATGGAAGCATGTCACCTCTCCAACAAGGAAGAAGTGCAAAGTTTGACCTTTCCCCGCAGACGGTTGGTCTGCGGGGAAAGGTCATGGCGACTTTTTTTTTTACTGTGAACGTTTGGTTTACACAGAATTTTGCCAAAAGGGATTGCTATCAACGTTGACATATATTGCCAAACGCTACGAAATTTTCGAAAGGCAATTAAGGACAGACGCCGGGGTAAGTTCAGCGAAGGTGTCATTCTGCTGCATGACAACGCCACACCTCACACAGCACGGAAAACAAATGAATTGTTGCAATCATTGAAGTGGGAGGTGTGGCATCATCCACCGTACAGCCCCGACTTATCTCCGTGCGACTACCAATTGTTCGGTAAAATGAAACTGGACCTTAGTGGACAACGATTCTAAATCGATGATGTAGTGAAAAATGCGGTCCATAATTGGTTCCACCAAACCGGAAGAGACTTACTTTACAGGTATGGAGAAGTTAGTCACACGTTCCGATAAATGTTTACAGTCCTCGGGCGACTATGTTGAAAAATGAATAAATGTTGTACCTTTAAGCCAACATACATCCGCTGAGTATATTTCTTTGTTTCTTTTTTATTTAACAATGTAAATTTCTGATCCGCCCTCCTATTTGGTTATCACAAAATGCTAGAAATATATTAATTTTTTGTCCGCGAACATTTAACGAATTTCCAGTTCTATGCATCGCTTTATATACATATCCAGGGAGCTGGTTAAAACAAATTTCGACCTGCTGTCTCCCTTCAAATGCTACAACATATGCCTTTTCATTTTAGTTAGTTGCAATGAGTTATCATGCAGAGATAGCTGCGTAATATTTTGCGTAAAGCTCTTTCTCCAGTCTACGCTCATTAATTTTGTGAACACCTCGCAGTGGAATCACTCCGTTTCGTGACCAGAAATGTTTGAAGTTAGGCCTTCCCACTCATTTTGCCTTCCCCAAAAGACAAAATTCTTTGTTAAAGTTTGGAAACATGTGCTTTCTTTCACTCATTTAGACATTATTGCTAGCATGCTTCGAAGTGTCATTCAACGATCTTCTTGACAAATCGCCTAGACCTGATTTATGCGGTGCGATTAAAGGGAATTATTTATATATTAACATATATTTATATATATATATTAACATATATTTATATATATATATATTAACATATATTTATATATATATATTAACATACATATAAAATATTTATATATTAACATACATATATAATATTTATATATTAACATTTATTTTATATATTAACATACATCAGATATTTATGAAAGGTTTTAGGCAAGGGAAGGGGCAGTGACGTGCAATTCGATCTTATCGTTGCAAATTTCCTTCTTCTTCCATCTTACGAGTAGTTGGTGAAGAAGAAAGAAATATGAAATATTTCAGTAATGTTGAACACAGAATTCTGCGCATACACATTAAATCTAAGAAACTTCAAATTATTCTGCGAGACAGTAAATCACGCTTTGCCAACGATGAGGAAGGTGGGGAATATATCAGCTTTATCACTGTTAAATCTTTCAATGTCTACTATAGCAGTCAAAACGGCGTTTTTTTTTTTTTTTTTTTTTTGAGAGTTTAACGACCGCCGTAAGAAACCTGATGGGATATAAGGCGTCGCCCGTCTATAAAGTAGGGCCATTTGTTCCTGGGAGGGGAGAGAACCAGTGCCGTAACATAAACACAACACGCCTCATCAGGATTCGAACCGGGCCGGTCTCCGACGAGGAATCAAAATCCAGAGCTTAGACCACTGCTTGGGCTGCCAAAAAAAGGCTTGCACATGATAAATCTTCGTAAGCAGCATGTAGAAGTTCTCTATAATAATTTATTTTCTCTTGTTTGTACAGAACGTTATAGTGATATGCCGCAACATCACCTCTGTGGGACTAAAGATTGCATGCCAAAGCAAAGCCGAGTGTAGTACCTCACCAGAAGGGAGCCCACATGTCCAAACTTGTTTGCTCATGGGTAAACAAGTTCACCGTATGCGTGAATCACATGTAAAAACTGAATGGAACCGAAAAATACTAAGTAGAATACAGTGTATAACCTACTTGCCGGTGGTGGGATTAGAGCCCACGTTTCCTAGTCCGGAAGTGGCTGTTCTCCCAATTGAACTACATCGGCGAGGCTTATCTCTGCAACTTGCAGATTTGACTCGTACATCACCGCATGAATACGTCATGTCACGTAGTATGTTACAAGAGCTCAATGCGGGAAGCTGAGTTTTACTCCGTGCCATTTGTCATTGGTGTCTCTTTCTCACCAGGGAATAGTTTCAAAAGAGCATCTGGAAAACAGCCGTCTTGCACGAATTTAACCCCTAAAAATCACATACTGACTACGGCAAAATTTTCATGGCAACTGGGTGTTCTAAGTGCTCCTTTTTAGGAAACTCGAAACCTCAACCCCTGATACCTAGGGATGATCTTGTGAATGACGACTGTGTGTCCCAAGTGATCCTTTGTAGAAAACTTAGCCCCTGGTGAAAAAGGAGCCAAGTAAAGCTCAGCTTATCACACTGCGCTCTACTTTAGCCATTGCTGGTTTCATCAGTCTTTTAATGAATTTGCAGGCATTTTTATTTTTTTTTTTTTTTTGAATTTTGACTCTTTGCCTAATGAGTTGATAATCCGTTGGATAAATAAATGGAGAAAGCTGATGGGTCAGTATGTTTAAAATTTGGTGTAGGAATACAGTCCCGGAGTGAGGTAATCAGTCCACAAAAATGTTGTTAAAAACACAAGTGTGACGTGTTACTTCGTGTCGCCCACCCCTCTGCACCACTCTACAAGAAATGAAAAACAAATACCTCGCTGAATTTTTTATAAATTCGTAGATTTTTTTCCAAAAGTTTTTTTTTTATTATGATCGAAAACAGAAGAGACGTAACGCTGGTTTTCTGTTCTGTGTTTGTAAATAGGTGTTAAAACGAAGCACTTTTGTTTCCCAGGAGTAAATTATTTGTTTGTTTATGGGTTTAACCACTACCACTTGAGCAACTATCTGCGCTATACGAAATCGTCCCGTCCCTAATTTAAGGATAATACATGTAGTGAGTCAATGCGATGTAACAAGTACACCACTCAAGCCACATCCGGTGATCGTACCGAGAGACAAGTCTGGCGATTTGCCAAGAACAAATGCTTCTGACCATTCTGCCACCGGGGGCGGATGAGGTTAGATAGAACTTGTGGGCTAACTTACAGATAAACATGCCACCTTGTTGCTAGGGAAATAGCGGTTACTTGCACAATAACAACCAAGATTGTTATACCGTTTAAGGAATAGCAAACATCCATCGAAAATGGCAGCGTTAAATCAGATGATATCGTACATCTGTTTATCGTACAGGCAGTTAAGTCATCAGAAACTTCTGCGGAGAATAAAGAAAATGATGATAACACTCGGCCACCGTCGTATGCAACAGGCAAATTTTCGAACGTTTCTGGAAGCAACGGACTACGGTGATAAGGTGTTTAATGCATTAAGTGTTATACCGCAAAAATTAAGAGGACATAAATACACTGCTAGTGCTAGCCACCCAAAATGCAACACCAAGAAGGAAGCATCCGATTGACCTGAAATTCGCAGCATGCGTCGCCCACGAAAGGACATGCAAACAATTAGTATTGCAGGGCATATGCAAATCATGTGCGCCCGGCACGCCACTGCGAAGCACTATAAGAATGGTGCACAGAAGGCAGGGTGTATGTAGTGGAAGTGTGTTGTGCTGCCGGACCTGCGCGTGGAAAGCTTCCTGATGCCTCGTCGCAGAATACGGCAGTCATTCCAGCACGTTTCGGAGTTTGACAGAGGACGAATAGTAACTTATCGTGACAGCGGTTTATCGTACCAAGATATCGGCGCCCGTGTGGGGCGACATCCAGCCACAGTGAGACGAGTACGGATTTAGTAAGGGCAGGAGGGACGTACGGACCGACCTGAGCGATTGCCGCAGCAGCGTCACACTACCGAACGAGAGAACCGGCATGTTGTGCGGCGGGCATTGACGGCTTGCACCACCACATCACGAACGTTAGCGCAGGAATTAGGGTGTGTTGCGCAACAACCTGTGTCAGCACATACCGTTAGACGTCGTCTGCAGGAGCGGGGACTTGTAGCATGACGCCCATTGCTCCGATTGCCATTGACGTTACACAACCGGCGAGTGCGGAGGCAGTGGACCGTTGAACGCCGCACCTGGACTACGAAATGGCACGACATTGTCTTCTCCGACGAATCGCGCTTCTGCCTGCAACACCACGATGGTCGGATCCGCGCGTGGCGGCACCGCGGCGAGAGACTGTATGACGCCTGCATCATGCATCGCCATACCAGTCCGTCGCCCGGCGTTATGGTTTGGGGCGCAAATGGTTATGACACCCGCACCATTCTGGTACGCATCGCCGGTACCCTCAACAGCCACCACTACATCTCCGACGTTTTGGAGCCTGCAGTCCTCCCTTACCTGCAGGACCTGCCAGCGGCCACGTTTAAACAGGATAATGCGCGCTCGCACGTGGCACGCATCATGCAACAATTCTTCACGGCCCACCAGGTGTCACTGCTGCCGTGGCCTGCCTGTTCTCTCGGTATGTCGCCCATCGAACACGTCTGGTCGCCGATCGGCAACCTAGTCGCCCGGCAAGCACCACCCGCGGCTACGCCTGATGAACTGTGGTAACGTGTGGAAGCATCCTGGACCGACATACCCCAAGCGCACATCGAACGCCTCTTTCGTGCGATGCCGCGGCGTGTAGCGGCCGTTATTGCCAGCCATGGATGCCACACGAACTATTGATGTCTACGTGTTCCGCAAGTCGCACGGGCCTGTAAGCTCAATCGTTTCACCTTTGTATCTGTTGTTATGTGTCTAGTAAATCTGGTTTTGCTGTCTCGTGTCCTTGGTGTTGCATTTTGGGTGGCCAGCAGTGTATAAAACAAAACGAACATCATTGGAATATTTAAAACTGATTCTAGACCACATCTGCTTCAGGATTCGCTATTTTGTTTATGTAAGCGTTTATTTTATTATGATTTGTATTCATGATCTACTACTGGATGAAGGTCTCCCCAAGTTTCTTCCATAACTGTGTGTCTTTAACCTGTCTCCTTCATGTTACTCCAGCTTGGTTTCAAATTTCATCTACCCATCTCCCTTACCGTCTTCTTCGGTTTTTTTCTGTCCCTTGGCATCCAGTCTAAAATTTCGGTTGTTCATCGATTGTCCGTTCTTCTGGCAACATGACATTTCAGGGATTTTGCTCTGATCACGATGTCTTCCATTCTTGTCAATTTCCTTATCCACGAGATCCTGTTCTTATCTTTCCTGGTTATACCATGCATGCATCACTCCATGCTGCTTTTAGTTGTCTGCAGCCTTTGTATATCTGATCTGTATGATTGTAGTTCATTGAATCTGTTAAGGATATCCAATTATGATGGATACATAATATACAAGAAAGATGACACAACATTTTCGATGGAAATGAGCACGTCTTTTGAATCCCTTCTGATGCAAATTAAATTTATCAAAGTTATAATGCACCTGTTAGAAAAATCAACCGGATTTCTACAATCGATAAAATATCTAGAAACAGAAACAGCTAATTACTTCCACAAGCGACTAAAAAGTATGTCACGGAAATTAACAAATGGTGCACAAAACGTTTCTCATAGTAGAAGGAATCTATCGGAGACGAAGAGATTTTCAAATCGAACAGTTAAAAGAGGACATATCGAAGGAAACATGATATAACTACGCCTTCTAACGGAAGAATTCTGCGTAATGGGGAAGTTCAAAATAGGCGAGAAATAAGTTTTCCTTACCACCGCTTTTTTCATGGAAAAAGCTGTGATAAGAAAAACTTTTCAAATGCGTCTCCCGGAAAAGCCGCGGATGGCTTAGTGGTTAGTGTTTCAGACTATCGATGCTGGGTCCCCAGGTTCTAGCCTGGGCTGATCTTTCAGAGATGGTGTGATTTACTAACAATCGCTGAATATCCGCCGTGCATCGGACGAGCACGTAAAGTGACGGCCCCTAGGCTGGACCCACTGGTTAAATGGGTATCCTTTCCTATGTCCTCCCTGAAATTCTCTCACCCATCTATGTGCAATATCGTACTTGTACGGTGGCGCCATCTACTGTACTCTAATCTCACTACAAACTGTTCTGTCAAAAAGTCGCTAGACTTGCTCTCATTCCTTACGTTTCTGTGTCCTGCTCAAAAGGCGATCTCGCTGTAATTTGCTGGGACCTAAACTCTACTACCTGTGGACGGAAGTCCTACATGAAAATGACAAATTCTGTGATGATGTTCCATTTGTATTTGTAGCGTCTCCCGGAAGCAGATATAGCGAGAAAAAGACGTTGACCGTGTGACGTACTAGAGGGGTAAAGCAAACGTCAAGATGACAAACCTGCAGCGACACATTCTGTCCTTGTAGCTTAGTTGGGAGAGCAACTTACTCCGGAGTGAGGGGGCGCCCATGCGATTCCGTCACAGAAAAATTTGGGTTTTCACAGCCTTTCCGCCCCTTAGCTTGAGATCTGTGCCTTATTTAAAAAGGATAATGCCCTACATCTCTGTTGTACCAAATGGCAGACAGTAAAAAGAAACTTCTCAATGGGGTTTTTAGAAGGGGAGATACAGCTGTAAACAGAAGTACACAAAAAAACTCCACCTAGGAACAGAACTTCGAACTATAAAACTCCTCAAATACTAACCTAAAATGTTCCACAAAGTTAATGGCATCCGGTGTTGAATTTTTTAAATCTCACATTTAGAAGCAGAGATATTAAGAAAAACAAATTAAGCATTGGCGCCTCCCCAGTGGCTTAATTGCTCATTATTTTGAGAAAAAAATACAGAATTTTTATCGTTTGTAGTATCTGACCAAAAAATACTTCTTTTAAATCAGATTTTTAGTCCCACATATATGGCTGTAAACGGAAACGTGAACTTACGCCCTCTAGTGGCAAACTTGTGCGTTAAAAATATTTGAAATATGAGAAACATTCCGCAGTGGAAACGCTTTCCAACAAAGAAAAGAAAATGCAAATCGAACTCTCAGAAGTAGGGATATCGACAAAAATAATATATATATCTACCCCCGTGGTGGAAAAACTATGCACTATTTTAAGAAAAATGTATTTTGAACAGTTTTTCGAAAGTGAGCGATATCGGTACACAAAGATTTTTTTGAATCGAATTTTTAGAAGCTCAGTTTTGCTGCAAATACAGTATATCACACGCATACATAAACATTTACGTCTCTGGTAGCCAAACCAATATTTATCAAAAATTAGAAATTATGTTCAAAACATTTCCAGTGAGTGGAGCTGTGTCCGATGCAGGAAGAAGTTTCCAAATATGACTTTTAGAAGTAGAGATATTGGGAAAACGCAGTTTACTTTTACACCCGTAGCGGAAAATCTATGCATTACTCGAAAAAGGAACTACCTAAAATAGCCTGTGTTATAAATGACATCGAAAGGAAGAAATAATTTTTTTCAGTCAGATATTTAGAAGCAAATATATGCAATAAAATGTATTTTGCATTCGATATCATCTGCATTTACGTCCTCTAGCGGCGAAGTTGTGCATCGGAAAAAGACGGGAATGCCAGGATCATCATTCTCATATTTCAGGCTTCCAATGCAAAAATAATTTTATAAATCGGGCTAATACATGCATAAATATAGTGTCCACACACGAACGGACAAACCGGTAACATAAGTACGATCTTTTTTTACAAAAGACGTGCAAAAATGTATAGGCATATTATCACGTATACATGTTTTTACATTGTGGGATATTTCATCTGAAAACAGATTTAGCGAAGATTTCCGTTTCTGAATCGATGACGATGTGAATGTTGATATTATTTCAATGTGATAAAAACATAGCCCAGCATTTCCTACCCATTCATCTTCATGCATGTTTATCTTGGATGACTTCCAGAGTCCGAGAACAATGTGTACGAGAAAATTAAGTACTTAAAAATGTATTTCATTATTAACCATATGGGAGCGACAATACGAGGGGTATCAAAAAGTTCGTGCAATCACCCCAAATCATTAAAGTTACGGAAACCATTTTTGTTTTATTTTGTCACCCAAAATTATTAAAGCTACGGAAACCATTCAGTATACTGTACAACATAAATAATATTTAGAACCCCCCCCCTTATTTCAGGAATCGAAAAGTCCATGATCACGGAAATTTCACAGTGTGATCAAGTTACTTCATCGCCAAGGAAAATCAGCTAAAGAAATCCATCAAAAAATGTTAAATGTATATGGAAATAAGTGTCCAGCATACGATACTGTGGCAAAGTGCAAAATAAATTTTCAAAGTGGTCATATTTCTATTTTTGACGAACCAAGGTCCGGACGACCATCTTTGACAGATGACCAGACAGTTGTGACCAAAGTGGAGAAGTTAATCATTGAAGATAGGCGTAGAACCATTGAAATGCTTTGTCAAGAAGTTTATCTAAGCTATGGGTCAGTGTGGAAAATCATACATGACCAATTGAACCTGTCCAAGGTCTCAGCGCGATGGGTACCTAGAATTCTCACCCCATTTCAAAAGGAAGCTCGGGCACAATCCACGCAAAAAATGTTGGATCTTTGTAACGCGAATTCCGAATATTTTTTTAACCGTTTGATTACTATGGATGAGTGTTGGTTATACCTCTATGATCCAGAAACTAAAGAAATTGGCAAGAAATGGAAACATCCCTCTTCACCATCCCCAAAAAAGACAAAAGTGCAAAAGTCTACCGCCGAAGAGATACTCTCTGTTTTCTGGGATAAAAGATGTATTATTTTAACAGACTAGTTTCAGAAGGATCAAACTATTACCTCTGACTGCTACTGCAACATACTGACCAAATTAAGAAAGCAAATTAAAAGCACAAGACGCAGAATGATCACAAAAGGGGTCCATATTTTGCACGACAACGCACCAGCTCATTCAGCAGTCAACACCATCGTCACTGCGAATCGTCTTAAGGCTCTGCGGGACCCGCCATCTTGTATTGTGCCTTCTCTTGTTAACCAACGGGCAAGCGTATTTCACAAATTGGTCGGGCAATTTTGCACATTTTGGAACGCCGTTTGTGGCTAACGCAAGATATATGATAAATAAAGAGTTCCCTGGTTTCAGATTTTCATTTTGGACTCTTTAAGTATTTTTAGTAATTAATAAAACTATGGAAGACGCCTTGGTACGACTTTCGCTGCAGATAAAAAATGAAGGGAAAGGTCAATAAAAATTCTGAAACCAGGGAACTCTTTATTTATCATATATCTTTCGTTAGCCACAAACGGTTTTCCAAAATGTGCAAAATTGCACGAGCAGTTTGTGAAATACGCTTGCCCGTTGGTTAACAAGAGAAGGTAGCAATACAAGATGGCGGGTCTCGTAGAGCCCTAAATAAAATATATTGCCTCATCCGCCATATTCTCCTGACATGGCACCAAGTGACTACTTTTTGTTTCCCGAGATGAAACGTCAACTACGTAGGAGTTGACGTTTCATCTCGGGAAACGTCAACTCCTACGTAGTTGACGTTTCATCGTAGTTGACGTCAACTCCTACGTAGTTGACTCCTACGTAGTTGACGTTTCAATGACGTCATCAGTTGATGACACTGATGACGTCATTTTTGAGGTAGAACAGTGGTTTCAAACACAATCTGAGGTGTTCTACACTGAGGGAAAAAAGAAGGTCAAGCGAAGGTGGGGAAAATGTGTGGCACTAGGTGATGACTATGTAGAAAAGGCCCAATTACCTGAATAAAAAGAAAATTCTAGCTTGTTAATTTCTTGGTGATTGAACGAACTTTTTGATACCCCCTCGTATGTATTTCGCGCACACGATCCCTAAAATTCCTTCCATAAATTTCACATATTAGAAACATAAAGAAATTTGTTATTCTATACAGCAATTTGTTTCAAATTTTTTTCTGAAATCTCTCAAATGTTTCATGCATTTTCATGTCATGTATTCTAATAACTATTGTTTGTTTCGTTACAAAATAGAATGTATTTTCCAATTTTCTTTGCAGGTATGTGAAACAGTCTAATATGCCAAAAAATTCGTTATCCAATCCGGAAACTTTAAACTTGTGAAACAAACGGTGGTTTTTGGATTGAAGAAAATGATAAATATCAGGTTTATTTTATAATTGTTCTGAAAGTTAACACAGGGAAATGCATTTGTTTGCGCTCTCAGTTATTTTATTCCTAAATATCAAACCGAAATGTCTTTCCAAGAACAATATTTTTTATACGCTAGTGTCAATTTAATTGTAATATCTTGCAGAAGTGCTACAGAGCTATATCTTGATGTTACTGATCATGTTTGATTTCGTATAAAATATTTAATAACTAATAGATGTCAACCTGTCGCCAGAATTTGCAATACAAGAAAAGTTTCCGTTTTTCTCTGGTCAAGTCATTTTTAAGGGAAGCATTTTTGAGGCGAATTTTCTCGGAACAGAAGTCCCATATTTATGAGTTTCCGCTTTTATTTTATGGACTTAGCTTGGAAGTATTTTAGTTATCAATGTTCAAATGCTAAAACATCAAACTCACCTTAACCCAGCACATTTAGGGAACAGTTAAGAAATCGATTTTCCTATGGTTTCGATTTGAAAGTCAGAAAAGATTGGAATGTATAAAAGAGTTTCGAATACGGAAACGTAATGCATGCTGAACACCAGATTAAAAAAATGAATAAGGTGCTTTCCTTTTATGATATTGAAACATCGCCATTTTTTTTAGGTGGCTGTTTTGATGACTGTAGTAAAGATTCACATTGAATAGAAATCACTTCAAAAAGTGCAAATAAAACTAGTGATAGAATTATTAATTGAGATACTTTACAGTTAATTATATAAAATATTCATTATTGAGAATTATGCAAAATTTGGAGAAAATATGCATGCATCGGACGTTTAAATGGCATTCTGAGCCTCAAGGTCTAACTGTCAAGTAACTCCTTTTCCGTGGGAAGTTAATGCGAGAACGTACTAAATATACAGGGTGTTTGCAAACTTCGGTAACAAATTTAATTTGTTTTTCTTGCACTGTATCCAGCAGAACTATCTTTAAATAAGCCCCATTAATGTGTTTTATATATCCTGGAGATTTTTTTGAGGGTATGACATTTTCGTGCATAGGTTACGGGGAGACAGAACAATAGTCGAGGAAACAAAATGGCTTGTTTCAGTGAGAACAAGAATCCACAGTGCGTGTTGTGGTTTAATAAAACAAAGTCGGTGACTGAAATTCAGCAAAGATTTTGCCCAAAATTTAGCAAATAAAATCACTAAGACTATGTTAAGAATTCAGCGTTGCCGAGTTGAAAATCCGGATTTCAAAACCCTACAAATGGATAAGACAATGATAGACAGGATCCAACAGGAACTGGATTATTACTGGATATATGCCGTTTTAGCAAACAAACGCTTATTGAACACTTATAAAAAGATTTAAATGCTCCCTTCTCAGTATATTGTACGAATATAAATTTGTCATATATAAAGTTTAACAGAAGCTGCGAAATTTTAAAGTTACTACCGAAGTTTGTAAATACCTTGTTAATAAACATCTTGAGGAGAAACCTTTGTTATTTATAATATTGATATGATACTCAGAAAAAACAATAAAAATTATTACGGGTCTGAGAAGAACTTGTTTTTCACGCTCATTTGTTAACTAACGGTATTCTGTTAGGTTAAAATTAGTTTACGCGAGTATTTGTTCACTGGTGTTAGAGTTTAGCATTGGTGCATAGTGATTTTCAAAAATATACGTGAATTTTGAACTACACTTACCTTATTCATCAATCTGAACTCAGAATATGCCCAAATATGATTTAAAAACTGAATCTGTGTTGCTACTATGGTTTGTTGTTTGACATATGTGATTGAAATCTACCAAGGGAAGAACAAAGGTCCAGGTATCGATTGATTGTGAACTGAACGTCATAACTGCTCGGTAACGAGTGACTCATTCGTAGGAAAGAGGTATTGTTTTACTGTATGTATATTATATGGTACACTTTCGAAATTGTTCTTCTTTTCAGCAAGTTTAGTACAGACAATCGTTGGGACTGCCGCTCAAACAATCGCTTTAATTATTTTCTTTCCTCTTGGCCTTGTCTTCCGTCATGTCTGCTATTTTTACTCCATATTTTTCTTGGCACCTTCATATCCACTGGATTTTCCCCTCTTTGCTGGAGATTTGTTCGGCCCTTCTTAAATGATTCTTAATTTTTCACTGATTGTTCTAATTCCAAGCATTTTCGTTATGTCCTCATTACTTCTATTGTACTTACCATTTTCATCTGTCTAAACATCTTTATTTCTTTTCTTTCCAGATGTTCCTTTCCCTGTTTTCCCAAGTTTTTTTTTCTTCGGGTTTTAACGACTACCATGAGCAAATTTTTCCAAGGATGAAAAATTTTATAGTGAAACATTAAAACTTTAATGCAAACAATAAAAATAGGAGATAATACGATAAATGAAGAACCGTTGAATTTTTAGCACGTCTTTTGAAAAAGAAGATCGTGCTTATGTCTTCCCTTTGGCCGTCCGTCAGTCAGTGGACACCATAGCTTCCTGCAACTATCATTCCGATTTGAAAGATTCTTTTTGCAGTGAGAAACTTGAAATGTGAGAAGACTGATCATTGCAGTCTTTTTTATTTACGATGAACAACTTTGCCTCTAAAGGGCGTAAATGCAGATTATGTCGAATTCAAAACACATGTCATTCCATATATTTGCTTCTAAATATCCGACTGAAAAAATTCTTTCTCTCGATGCCATTAATATCGAAGGCTTTTTTAGGTACAGTATCTTTTTCAGTTAATGCACAGATTTTTTCAATCGGATATTTAGCGTTTTCCCCGATATCTCTTCTTTTAAAAGTTCGATTTGAAAAATTCTTCCTGCATCGGATACAGCTCTTGATAGGAAATGCTTTGCATGTAATTACTAATTTTGGTAAACAATTGTTTCGCCACCAGGGAGCGTAAGTGTTTATTTCTGCTTCGGATGTAGTTGCAGCAAAATCGCAGCTTCCGAAAACTCGATTTAAAATTGTTTTTTCATGGACCGACACCGCTCACCTCGGTAAACCTTTTGAGAATACCTGTTGCCTAAAATAGTTCAGTTTTTCCGCCATGGGAGTAGATATAAATACAGTATGTTTTGTTGATATATCTGCTTCTACGTGTCCGATTTGAAAACTTCTTTCTTTATTGGAGAAAGTTTCTGTTTCAAACTGTTCCTAATACAATTTCAAATTTTTCTTATCACTCAGTGTGCTACTAGAGGGCGTAAGTTGACGTTTCCCTTTACAGAAATATCTGCGGAACAATAAACCCGTTTGAAAAAATTATTTTTCGGCTAAATACTACTAACTATAAAAACTCTTTGTGTATTTTCTTTCCGAAGTAATGCAAAAATGTCGACGTTAGAGAGCGCAAATATTTAATCTGTTTTTCTCAATACCTATCCTTCCAAATGTGCGATTTTAAAAAAAAATATTTTACCATCGGATACAATTTAACTTGTGGAACATTTTAGGTTTGAATTTGAGAAGTTTTGTAGTTGACAGTTCTGTTGCTAGGTGGGGGTTTTGTACTTCGTGTGCAGCTGTATCTCGGTTACTGAAACGCCTATCTAGAAATTTCCTTTTTTATTGTATGTCATTCGCTACAATAAAGATAGAGATAATTATCATATTTAAATAATGCACAGCTTTTCCTCTAGGGGCGTAAAGGTCAAAACCTTTTTCTTGCTATTTCTGCTTCTGGGAGATGTATTTGAAATGTTATTTTTCCTTAGCATAGCTTTTGCCATGAAGAACACTTTTCGCCTATTTTCAACTTTTCCGTTTTGCAAAATTCTTCCGGTTGAAGGCTTAAAATTATATCATGTTTCCTTCCATATTTCTCCTTTTAACTGTTCAATTTGTAAATCTCTTTGTCTCTGATACATTTCTTCGGTTATAAAACCTTTTTGTGCGCCATTTGCTAATTTTTTGAAACATACCTCTGGTGGAAGTAAGTAGCAATTTCAATTTCTAGATGTTTCATCGATTGCAGAAATCCTGTTGATTTCTTTTTCTAACCGGATCGACTTGTTTGAATAACTTTGACAAATCATATTCGCGTCGGAAAGGATTCAAAAGTCGTGCTCATTACAACCGAAAATTTGGTGTCATCTTTTTTGTTTATACAGTAGTTAAGATTGGTTAGAACCAGAAATATTTGTTTCCAAACTATATGCACGTTTATTTTGTTTTTATTTTTTCTCTCTCGTGTGTAACTGTTTCTCTAAACAAAACAAAATCGGCTATATCGGTATTTTGACAAATCTTTTGCATGCTGAAGTCAGAAATATGTCTGCAAAATTTGCACCAGACTAAAGTTAAGAGATACGTACATAAGGTTTGTGGTTGCAATGACCGACTTTAAACATATGCTTTAGACAAGAGAATCTAACAAATACCAAATTTATATATACGTCAGTCATTGCAACCACAAAACTTATGTACGTATCTCTTAACCTTAGTCTAAGAGATACGTTTTGTGGTTGCAACCTTTAACACCAAAGTCAGAACAATAAAGAAAACATACTGCATTATGGTACAAAATATTGTAAAGCTGAAGAAATCACGTAAATGCTTACTCGTGTTGATAACGGTGGTAATTATAATGAAAAGAATACTTAAAAATCAAACAATACCCATATACGTGCTTTACACACCTTCAAATGGAGGGGTGTTGAGATCTTACTACGTGGGATGTCTGAGGAAATTTGGGAGAGTGTAGGAGTGGTGTTGGGGAGATGTATATAAATCCCTGCTTTTAACGTATGGACCTTCACAGTCCTCTCGCATATTTTTAAGCCTGCCTTGTTATGAATACCTCATTCATCAAACCTTTTACTCTCACGCAATCAAGAATGCGTGATAACACTCTCGCACGCACACACGGGTAAAATCGTGTCATGCGCTTTGAACATTGACTCATTCTACCAGCAGAGATCACAATGAGTCACTCGGTGAGTGTCAGTGAAATTTGTCGAAAAGAGTCTACGCGCTCTGTGCAAATGTATAGTTTGCCGTGGAAATTTTGCTTTTGAAGTCGGAAGCTTGGAAACGCTAACTCACTCCCTTGAATATCAATCCTTTTGTTCTCGATATCGAAAATGATTTTCGGTCTGACTTCAATGGAACCAATTAATGAAGTCATTCTATCTGGTGCAATCGAATACATTTTAAAATAATTTTGCTATTTACTGTCAATCGTATCTTAAGGTTAGAAAACGAAATATCAATCGATGAATTAGGTCTGTGATAAATAAGATGGGTTTCCGTTGACCATATTCCACATATTGAACGATAATTATCTTAATAGTTATGTTTAAAGGAGACGTCAATGGAAAACGTAGTCCGTACCTGCAATATTAATTCGTTTTATACAGAGTGGGTCAATTTAATTCACAAACACCTGTAGAATAAATGTGTGCATAACTGCGCACTAGCGATTACAGCCACTTTAAAAGTAATCGCCTTCCGCAGCTATGAATTCAGTTACACGCTGGTGCTATTGTTGGAACATTGGAACACTTTTGAGTTTCTTTGTCATGTTACTCTGGGTGTCAGAAATGTCTGAAAATCTTCGCCCACTCATGGCACTTTTTATTTTTGAGAAGAGCCAGAAATCACAAGGGAGATAAGTCAGGTGAATAGGGCGGATGATCCAATTCAGTAATTCACTTCTTAACCTGGAAGTTGTGAACATTGAGCGCGTTCATGGCTTGGGGCATTGTCAGGCCACAGTTCAGCTGTTTTCCTTCGAACAGATTCCCGTAACCTTTTCAACACCTCTAAATAGCATTGTTGGTTGACCGTTTGTCCATATTCAGTGACTTCGTGATGAATTATTCCCTTGTGATCGAAAAAACACATAAGAATGGTCTTGAACTGCGAGCATGACATGCGTGCTTTTTTCGGCTCTTATGCCACTCAAAGACACTTGACTTTTTCATTGCTTCCTCACCATACGACACTCTCAATAGATCTACAGTAGCTTTCCAGTAGCACTATTACCGATAATCACACATAATTTGATGTCAATGCACTGCTCTAACTTTCTATCACTCATTTTTACCTCAAAACTCACACACAGACTTGCATTGCTTTGGTATTTGCTCACTCGCGAATGGCACTACTGGTCTGCGGTTAACGCATGCACTACTTGAAACATGTCCAGACATGAAAATGCACGTGATTTTGCTCACATCGCCACAAGAGCGAAACTACGCGACAGGTCATTCACACACAGACTTGCATTGCTTTCGCAACTGCTCATTCACGAATGACTCTGCGGTTGACGCATGCACTAGTTGAAACATATCCAGGCACGCATAGTCACGTGATTCTGCCCTCATCGCCACAAGGGCGACACCACGTGACCGTTCCGGAAATTAAATAATCACACCTAGTATACATTTTCTTTTGAGTTTTGGATTTCAGAATTTTGAGCGCAAATGAATTTCTTGGCTAATATAGCTGTGATTTTCAGAAATTTGTCTGAATTTTTTTTTAAATTCCATTTATTTCAATCGAAAAGTATTCCGATTTAGCGCCGATGAAGATAAATCGAATTTTAAAAAAAATCAAATTTAAAAAATCGCGTCTGAGGCACGTATTAACTAAGAACTTCATTGATTTGCGCTCAAAATTTTGAAGACCAGAACGCAATAGTCTTTAAAAAAATATGCATTGAACGAGTTAGTATTGCTGCTACAGGATAGGTTTTCCCTTGAGGTGTCCTTAACAACAGAGGTGCGGTCTGTGAGATGATAGAAGAAAATTCGGAAGATGATAGAAGAAAATTCGGAAGCAATGGGCGGATTTTGGATATTTTAAAACTTATTACATGGATTAAAAACTCCACGAATTCCTATGGTAGGGCACATTTAAGGAGACAGGGGGCTCGGGGGATGGACAGTATTTTGGGACCCTAGTATTAGTTGCACATCTAGGATTTTATTATGCGTGGCTGAATAAATATACCCAGAACAAAACATTTTCAAAATATGATGAGAAAGTCATAAACATTTCCCCGCCATATTGAAGTCAGTATCCCATGATTCGTGGATGAATCAGTGTTATCAAGAAAATGTAAAAATGCATGGTTGAAAATTGGATACCAGTTCAGTACTGCTTTAACCCCTTAACCCCCCCCCAGGGTTCAGCTTGCTGAAATTATATCAAAGTAGTGGACAAAATAATATAATCCAAATATCATGATTCAAACGAATTATTAATGTATGAAAATTTCTCCTAATTACAGATGCGTAAAAAATAAACCATATTAAATGCTTCCGAAAGATTTGAAGATGGAATGGGGGCGATTACACTTTTTGCGGACTGCTAAAAAAACAGAAAAAAATAGAAAGTTTTTTCACAAGGCAATTTCTTATAATTTTTTGCTGTGCTATCTGCAAATAAAAGTGTAGAACTCTGTCGATTCGTCAAGCCTTCTACATAATTTTGGGGCCCCTTGAAAATCCGAGGACCGGGGCTGTAGCCGCTCTAGCCCCCTCTTAAATGGGTTCTGAGTTTGGGTTAAAGTAAATCCGTGCAGTAAACCAAAATCTACAGAAAGCGAGAAGGGTATGTTAATAATTATTATTAGCAATAGATCCTGCCTTAATCCTACATAAGCAACAAATACATACTTGCTCGAAATGATCTAGATTCAGCTTCTTGTCTTTGGCTCTATAGCTTGCTTTTTATTCTTAACATACATACTGAAGCTGAGATTCCATATTTCGATTCATTTTAGAATCATGTACGCTTTCCTCTGGGGCCACTAATTTCAGCTACTCTCTTGCTTGTGCATATCTTTGTGTGTGTGTGTGTGTGTGTGTGTTTTATTCTATTACTTTAATTAACCGAGCTTGCATTTTCTGAGCGCACGCATCTTACGCACCAAGTTATTCTCGCAGTAATAACATATTTGTATATCAGAAATTTACTTTGTAAGGATGGGTCTCTTCTCTGGATTCATACACTGCTGGCCACCCAAAATACTACACCAAGAAGGAAGCATCCGATTGGTCTGAAATTCGCAGCATGCGTCGCCCGCAAGAGGACATGCAAACGATTAGCATTGCAGGGCATATGCAAATCGTGTGCGCCCGGCACGCCACCGAGAAGCACTAAAAAAAGCATGAACAGAAGGCAGGGTGTAAGTAGTGGAAGTGTGTTGTGCTGCCGTACCTGTGGGTGGGAAGCTTCCTGAAGCCTCGTCGCAGAATACGAAAATCATTCCAGGACGATTCGGAGTTCGACAGAGGACGAATAGTGGCATATCGCGACAGCGGATTATCATACCGAGACATCGGCGCCCGTGTGGGACGACATCCAGCCACAGTGAGGCGAGTATGTATTCGGTGGGTGCAGGAGAGACGGACGGACCGACGTGAGCGATTACTGCAGCCACGGCACACCACCGAACGAGAGGACCCGCATGTTGTGCGGCGGGCATTGACGGCTCGCACCGCTGCATCACGAACGTTAGCGCAGGAATTAGGGTGTGTTGCACAACAACCTGTGTCAGCACGTACCGTTTGACGTCGTCTGCAGGAGCGGGGACTTGTCGCACGGCGCCCGTTGCTCCGATTACCATTGACGTTAGACCACCAGCAAGTGCGGCGGCAGTGGGCCGTTGAACGCCGCACCTGGACTACGGAACGGCACGATAGTTTCTTCTCCGACGAATCCCGCTTCTGCCTGCAACACCACGATGGTCGGATCCGCGTGTGGCGGCACCGCGGCGAGAGACTGTATGACGCCTGCATTATGCATCGCCATACCGGTCCGTCGCCTGGCCTTATGGTTTTGGGTGCAATTGGATTTGACACCCGAACCCCTCTGGTACGCATCGCCGGTACACTCAACAGCCACCGCTACATCTCCAACGTTTTAGAGCCTGTAGTCCTCCCTTACCTGCAGGACCTACCAGCGGCAACGTTTTAACAGGACAATGCGCGCGCGTACGTGGCACGCATCGTGCAACAATTCTTCACGGCCCACCAGGTGTCACTGCTGCCGTGGCTCGCCTGTTCTCCTGATATGTCACCCATCTAACACGTCTGGTCGCTGATCGGCAACCGAGTGGCCCGGGAAGCACCACCCGCGGCTACGCTTGATGAACTGTGTCAACGTGTGGAAGCAGCCTAGACCGACATACCCCAAGTCCACATCTAAAGCTACTTTCGTTCGATGCCGCGGCGTGTAGCGGCCGTTATTGCCAGCCATGTGGGCCACACGAACTATTGATGTCTGCGTGTTCCCCAAGTTGCACTGGCCTGTAAGCTCAACCGTTTCATCTTTGTATCTGTTGTTATGTGTCCAGTAAATCTTGCTTTGCTATCTCGTGTCCTTCTTGGTGTTGCATTTTGGGTGGCCAGCAGTGTATATTCAGGTCATTTGTCACTGGGTGCAGAAAACCTTAGAGTTCAATTCTATTAATAATTAGTTTTTCGTTGTAATAAAATACCTCAATTTTTTTCTTGGTATAATGCAGAAGAGCTCCAGGACAAGTAGGATCAGTTTTGTTTTAATTTTAATTTTATCTGCTATATTTCTTCGACTGCAAGATTTATTTTTAAAATGTCTAGTTGTTTTCATTCGAGCTGAGCAAAAAGTTTTTTCATTATAATTATATTATTAGGAGTTTAATGACCACCATGAGTAATTCAGTGTGCTATAATTTGGGGCCACTTGTTCCAGGAAGGGGAAAGCGCTAGAGCTATAAGGCAATCACACCATCCATGCCTCCACCAGGATTCGAACCCTAGCCCATCTTAAGCCAGTGATTTGTAGCAGCGCCTCGTGCCACTTAGCGAGCGGTACCTCCTAGTTTTCCTCTGAACAGTTGGCGCTCTTTGGTTAATTATGGCCCTTGCGCCACTAAAACTTATCAACCAACCAACCAACCTCTGAACAGTTCTTGAATATTCGTGGATCAAATGTTTATTCAACATTTCATCGCTGTTGTCACATTTGAGACACTCAGGTGAAACATACTTAAAAAACTCTCTTTACTTTCCTTTCATTCAGATGTGAGGTAGAAACTGTGAATTTTATTTAATTTGTCAAGTACATTGCATAAGGGTTTGCTTTGTATTCATCTCGTACACTGTAAAAAAATAAGTGGTGTGATCTCACGGAAAATTCCTGAAAATAACGTGAAACAAAGTTCCCAATAGGTGTCCGTCTTAATTTCCGTTCTCAAAAGTTCTCATTTCTTTTAACATCCGTATTTTGACAGATTTTCGGACATCAGTAATTTTCAGAAAAGTCAGTTTCGGGTTTTTCAGTATTTGCATAGAAATCTCGCAAAATCGGAGACTGAATTTTTCATCCCTTGTAGCAGAAATACCTTTCTCCTTTTCTCTGTTGTGATTCGTTCCGAAGTCGTTTGAGTTAGCTCAATACATTCCGTATGTCTTACCGCTGACTCGGAAAGACACAGAAATTGCTGTCACGTCTAAGGTAGAACTCTAATTGAGCGATGAAGTTGTTTTTTTTTTTTTTTTTTTTTTTTTTGTCATTAATGAGGGTGCATTGGTCATTTTATTTTATTTTGGAGGTTATTTTTTTTTTCTGAGTAAGTTTCTAGTAATTTTTTTCTGTAGGAGGACATGTCACAAATCACGTATTTACTTTATCTGGATTTTTTGAAGCTACATAATGCTTTGGAACTTGAGATCCTATAAAATTTCCAACGACTTTCAGTTATCTTTAATAAAACAAGAAATGCACTGCTTTATAGCATTATTTCACAAAATTCCTAAATATGAAATATACTCTTGTTAGCTATAAATGGATTTTGTCTTACGGGCTCCATAGATTGATACATAGACATCGTACATCTCCTGTGCCATAATTAAAGTACTCGGTGTCTTACGGCGACACGATATGCAATAGTTGGTGCGCAAAATGGGGTAGAGATGAAGGAACATAAGGTGCCGCAATAACTAAAATTTCATACGTTATGCTATCCAAAATATCCGATCTAGCTACCGAATTTCAAAAGAAGATCCTGCGGCGGACGATTGAAATTTAACAGTTAATCAACCTCAAGTATTCCCGCGAATCTCTCCCATTGCCGGAAATTTTCCGTCATACGGATACGGAAAACGTGAGAGATTACTGAATATTCAGAATTTTCGGAAAGGTTACTGAGTATTCAGAATGTTCGGAAAAGGTTACTCAATATTCAGAATGTTTGGAAAGGTTGCTGAATATTCAGAATTTTCCGTTCACACCTCTTAAAAACGGCAGTTTACCGTCAATATGAGAAAGAAATTGCAGAAAGGTTTCTGAAAATTCAGAAATTTCCTGTCGTACGAAAAATCCGTGAAATTCAGGTTTCTTTCCGTCATTTCACGTAAAAGGTTGTATTAGAAATATGCTTCGTTAATTCACGAAAAGAATCACGGAAAGTCGCTCGTGAATTTCAGAATTTTTTACAGCGTATTTCGCTCTTTCATTGGCCACATGTTCACCTAAGTGAATGCTGTATTACTTTGTAAGGATGGGTTTCTTCTGTGAATTCATGTATTCAGGGAAGAGACCCATCCTTACACAGTATTTCCAGTTATATAGAAATTAATGATTTATCGATTTGATAATCATTGCTTTTCCTATTGAATTTCTTTAAAGAGAGTCCTAGTTTCGTACCAGCGTGGATAACCGTTAGTTATAACATTGGCCTTGGTTCTTTAGTGTTACTTAATAGGAACATCTTTGGAGGTATGTTTGATTTGTGTCCTTCTTTCCTACTGATTTCAGAGTTGCCAATGAATGAGTTGAGAGTCAAGAACGTGTTTTTCATCCTCTCCTAATTGCTATGCTTTCAGAAGATTTCAAAAATAAAGTGCTACCGGCTCTTATTAATTTTTTGTTGCTGTGCAGTTTATCAGTCTCCCGTCCCAAATTTAGGCTCACTGACTTCAGAGAAGGTACAAGGCCACTAGACAAACTCACTGCCCATGCCTCATCCGGGACTCAAACTCAGGCCCATCTCAGATGACTGGTCAGTAGCCAGAGCGTCAAACCACCTGGCAAACGTCGCAGCGCTGAATATTTTATACCACAATCAATAAAACAGTTAGGGGCCAGTCTATGAAAAGAGTGGAAGACATCATGATCTTAGTAAAATCCCTGAAATGGCAATGGGCTGGACATTTCGCCAGAAGAACGAACCATCGATGGACAACAGGACTTTTAGACAGGATAATAAGGGACAGGAAAAGACCCAGAGGAAAACCACGTGGGAGATGGGTTGGATGAAATTCGGAAGCATGCTGGAGTGACATGAAAGAGACTGGCACAAGGCAGACCGTTATGGAAGAAATTTAGGGAGACCATCATCCAACAGTGAATCGATAAGGGTTGACAAGGATGATTCCAAAAGAAATAATATTCATATCGAACTGCTCAGAAGAATCCTAATGCACTATGCTAATATGCATTTAATAGTGAAATTTACTGAGACTATGCGCAAGTGATTTTTTATTTCTCTTAAATCCTAATATTTTAGGAGTGAAGACAAATGCTTTGCTGTTATTTATTTTGAACTGAAAAAATAATAATTCTGAGAGCAGTTCTAACAAAATGTGCACGTTAGATGTTTCGAAACACGTGTTCTTGAATATCCGGTGGGAAAACATTTGTAAAGAGAAACCACGGTTATTACTAGGAAACAGAGCTTTCCGAAGTTTCATAAATAAAACAATCCATCAAGCTCCTAACAAGGTAACATGAGTGAAATGGTTTCATTTTTTTATAGTACGTAAAGAGAAATTCTGTTGCACATGTACGTTTGAATAAGCAATGCATTTCCATAAATTTATATTTAAGAATAGATTCAACGCCCTCCAGTGCCTTTCCTTTTCTGCAGATCACGTTTCAGTACTAAGCGATGTTCACTATAGAAAACACATAGCGGACTTTAGTTTGCTTGAATTTCCCCTTCAAGAGACATAAAATGCCTTTATGTACTATTGACAAAGCACGATTCAACGGAGAAGTGGGAGGTGACTTAAACCCAGCGTAGTACGAAACGTGAATTGTTGTAGGTGGGGGATAGAGAGCTAATATAAAAAATTAACATCTGAGAAAAAAAGGGAGGAAGAAAAATAAATCACTTTTGGACCCAGAACGTCAAAGGGCTGCTTGACAACATCAGTACTCGAGAAACGTGGGGAGCGAGAGGGAGAGAGAGAGAGAGAGAGAGAGAGAGAGAGAGCCTTAATTTGTGGCTGTGTATGCAGTGCACGTGATTTCAGACTGATGTATAATGGGATTAGATGGGAAGAACCACAGAATACATTTGAAGAACTGGTCGAATAAACTGGCTTTGTTCACTTTGAACTGCATCACTTGATTGGGTTTTGAGATGCACTAAAAAAAGAGATGAGGGAGAACGAAAGAGAAAGAAAGAGAATTCTATCGAAGTTTTAATCAACTACTTTGGCCAACAAAAAGTAAATCTTTCAAGGGGTAAAGCAATTAATGCCATGAATAGTAGTTTTCTGCAAGTTCTGAACGTGTTGCTTATACGAATCGTGGCATGATTAACGCGATTTCTCAATAAGACAATGGATTTCCTGGTAGACTCACCGAAGTAAAGTTAGAATTTAATAAGAAAAGACAAATTCTGGTTTACTATATTAAAGCGTTCAACGGAATTTTTGACGCCCACCATGTGACTTCAAAATCAGAAAAGATAACTCTCGGTACCCGCACGCTTCAAAATGTCACACATCAGTGGTATGAGCAAAAAACAAGGTACACGCAAAGTTTTGATATATTTTTAAGATCAGAAATATTGAACAGCAAATTTATGTAATAACAACAGTACGAGAATACAGTAAAACCCCGAACTACTATATTTTTCAAGGGGATGGCCTTAAAAAACGAAATTTCAAAATTTTAAATACTATTATAATATTTAAGCTCCAAACGAGTATAAGATATTCCTTAATGATTTATTTAAAGTGTAATTGGCTATGAAAGAAGGAAAAGCGATAAAACATTTACAATTTGTTTAATCGCATTAAGCCTATGAAAATCAAACTTCTCTTTTGAAGAATCTGTCTATAAAACCCTGATTCAAGATTAATAAGTGAAATCCTCACAATTAACAATTTGAGAATAGTGCTTCAGAATCGAACTCGTGAATTAACAACGTTTTTCGCTCTAAGGAAATCCATATGAAAGCAGAATGTTGAATATTGATGATACATGGGAATCTATTTTACTACGCCAACCATAGGCGCCGACTTGAAAAATTATTATGGGTTCCGAAAATTTTTAATCGAATTACCATGCAATTTTCAAAGTGTTTAAGTCGAATTTAAATTTTATTCTATCAGATTATCTGGCACAATAAGACGCCTGAAACGCTAAAATGAAGCAAACTATTGTTAATGTATAGTTTGCTTCATTTTAGCATTTCAGGCGAAGTTGATTCGTAGCTTGTTCACTGGCCCTGCATCATAGGCACTGACTTGAAAAATTATTGGGGGTTTCGAAAATTTTTAAACGTATTACCATGCAATTTTCAAATAGTTTAAGTGTAATTTAAATTTTATTCAGTCAGATTATCTGGCACAGAAATGCTGTAGATAATAATAAGACGCATGAAATGCTAAAATGAAGGAAACTATAGTTAATTACAGATTTTTTTTTTCTCTAGATAATTATTTATTTCATTTATTTGGCTTTCTTGGAGCGACATTATTATATACAATACACAGATACTGTGTTAATTTCCAACTCAATTGTCTTATAAAAGAAAGAAAAACATGTAAAATTTATTTTAAGGTTCTTTTTACCAATTTTAAAAATGCCAAACATATTTTTTCTTCAAACGATTTCTGAGTTAAAATAGGAGGTTAGAAGGGACAGGACATGGCATCAGCCGCCCGCCCTGCCTTTTCCGTGGGCTGTACTCGTATCAACTGTGTATGCCCAGTATGCCCTACATGGGCTACTTCTGTACTTTTCTATGGGGAAATCGTTGACTTTGGAGAGGCTTTAGAGGCACTTGTGCAGTATGTACAGTCAGGAAAAAATGAGACCGAAATGTACATGCACAAAACTAAAAATTTGCAAAAAGTTACAGAAATACTGTTTAGTATTTTCTAAAACAATTAAACAAAATTATGCTTCGTTGAACGGAAGTGAATATAGCGTATTAACCAATCACTGCCTTGCTAAAGCTGTGTGAACCTTGTTGACCTTCAGGTCCGGCTGCAGAGAGTAAGAGACGGCCGCTATCAACCTGTACTGCAGCACAGGTTTTCAGTAAGTAACGTTACGTCACTGAACCCTCCCCACCCTGAGGGCGCAAGAAACCAGATGACCAGATTTGGCTTCACCAGCGGCTGCTGATTCCATCTCCTCTCTCTTCTAACTTCCTTGGTCCCTGACTGTACGAAAATAAGGTGGGTCAACTGAGTGTATAGCATATTTCCGCCTTTATCACTATGACCTCAAATAGATTCTCGTCTCCAAATGTAGAGCTAGACTTTTGTATTTTGTGGGAACCCAGACAAGCCGAAGCATTTTCTTTTCATAAAGGAGGCAGTTTTAAATGCTCTTAAACAACGGTACGTGAGGTATTGTTTGTCGCGTCAAATTTGATGAGCACGAACAAACACTAATTCTTTTTGAGGCACAATAAAGAGTTTGAATGGTAAATTTCTATACACACTTTCTATATATAGTAAACGGGGAATGATAATAAAAAAATTGAAGAACTGATAACGAAAAAAAAAATTTATGCAT
This sequence comes from Macrothele yani, assembly GCA_039090855.1. NCBI lineage: Eukaryota > Metazoa > Arthropoda > Arachnida > Araneae > Macrothelidae > Macrothele > Macrothele yani. Next base: position 20,759,196 of record CM076996.1, on the reverse strand, counting down.
ATATGCGTACGTGTATTTTCCCCACGAAAAACGCGCAAAAATATTAGGGGTTCGAGGAACCCACAACAAAATCATTGGGGGTTCAAAAAGTGTCTCGAACCCACGAAGTCGGCGCCTATGACGCCAACGAAATAGTGGAGCAACAGAGTTACGTCCCAGAGATTCCAGTTTATAAATGGTGCTCTTGCTGAAGGCTGAATCACGAAATGCGAAACGTATATTTAATCCAGACCTTAAGAAAAATAAACAAATTTTTCTGTTGGGGATGAAGGTGCAACTTTAGCTGCATCAAGAAGGAAAAACAATGCTGTCTCAATTCTTTCGAAGTTGTAACATACCGGTTATGTATAAAATAATCAATGAACCGAGTATGTTTGATAATCTGAAATTCAAATTTTAACGTACAAATATAATAGCAAAAAGCGTATAAATGAATTACGTGTAATCGAATTAAAAAAGCGATGGAAACTACCGTAAAATATCAGGATTAATGCAGATTTACGTATCAAAGTGAAAAACGCGTATAACTGAGAAACGTATAAATGAGGTTCCAGGTTCCACAGTATATAGAAGATTGTCAGTATTCGCCAGTTTTAAAAAAAATAGAGCAACTGAGGCGAAGTTTTAAACTAAATTCTAAGCAATTTGCTGGTTATCTTCAAAATCAAAAACATTTTTTATTCGAGAGGTTGAAGACATAAAGCGCGAGTTCCTTTTCTCCTACGCTGGAAAGTAAATAGGTCTTAACGTACGGCATTGTAAACGATATGATCATTTAATGTAGCAGGAATAAGGTTAGTTACCACATTTTTTAAGTGACGATAGCTGCGACTACTAAATAAACTGCTGCCTTAATGAAAATTTTATCCAGACAGATTTTGTTTTTCAAATTTGCTATTTTATTTTCAATTTTTCGAAGAGATCTCGAGACTGCAAATGAAAATATATCAAACTGACAGTCATTGTTGACAATTTAATTTTGTAAGTAACACTTCATAACCTTAAAACCTAATGCAAGAACTTGCATTAGGTTTTAAGAGATAGCAGTGAGATAAGACAAATGCAAGATTCAAATTTGGCATCGATGTTGGACGAGGACAGAAAGTAGACCCCAGAGTGCACACGAAGAGGATGCCAATGAATTTTAAAAGTAGGGATTTTAAGATTGTTGTTAAGCAACTACGTAATGCAGCGCTCAGACTTTGCCAATGGGATGTTGTTGTTTTTTTCTTGTTTTGTTTTTTCCAAATTCGAGGTTTAACGACCACGCGCAGTGGTCTAAGCGCTGGCTTCCGGCCATTCGCCCGAGATGAATCAGGGTTCGAATCTCGGTAAGGCATGAATGTAGAGTTTGTCTTATGGAACCGGCTGCCTCCCTCTCTCGAACCAGTGTCCCTAAATTAGGGACGGGCGACTATTTATAACTCATGGAGTCGCTCACGGTGGTAGTTAAAATACCAAACAAATACAAAACCAAGGGTAAAAAATAAAAATGATCACAGTGGGCCATTCAATGGGTAAATAACTCACCTTTTAATCCTTAGGTCGTAATCAACACCTTGGGTGCCATATACGAATTAATCACATCCACCAGCCAAGCCACCTTGGTGGCAGCGTGGCTAGAGGTACTATAAAGGATGTTTACTCATCTTTAAAACATTTTTTGATAAGATATTACAGAAAATAAAATAAGTTCAAAGAATTGAAACTGAATTAATCAAATGAAGACGAAAGAAACATATGCTTAAGTTAAATATCGTCTGCTTAGAAAATGTCGTATGCAAACAAGCTGTGGATAGAAGGTTATGTTTTTGCTCTTTACGAAGAGAAATACTGACCCAAAGTACAATCGCTAATTCACTAAAAATATTTGTATCAACTATAAACAAGGTAATAAACACAGGTTTTAATCTGAAAAAAAAATGTTCACCACCTTAAACGTAGGCACGTCGCCGAGCACATAACGCGCTGTAGACTTCTTTATGAAACCTACTTAGCCGGACACTGATGGAAATTTATTGTTACTATTGATGAAGCAGGGATCTACCTAAACGACTGCAACAAAAATGGTCTATTTACTATTTCAAAAGAGCAGAAAAAGTCTTACAAACTTGGTTCTAAGAATCCAAAGAAAGTTTCAGTAAAGGATTCATGATTATTACTGGTTTCTCGTAGAATGGGGAATTAAATTTAAGAAAAGTTGAAAAGAATGTTAAAATCAATTCTACTTATTACCAAAATAATGTTATCTATTTAAAGAGGAAATACCATTCTTTATCCACAGAGCTTTCAAAAAGTAGTACTCCATCAGAATAAGGCTACCAGTCTTACATCCAAATCTACCACTTTATTTCTTAAAAAATGAAAACAGAGACGAGTATCAAGTCTACAACTTTTGCTCTTATTTTTTCGAAGTCTCCTAATGTGTCACCAATGGACTATTGTGTTTTCGGTCTGTTAAAAAGAGCGCTTTGTAAATGCAGACCTAAAACAATGATTGGACTATGGAAAGAAGAGGAAGAGAGGTGGAATAAAATACCACTACCAATTTTTAAAATTGCCCTGTAATCTTGGAAATCTAGATGTAGTTTCATAGTCCAGAGAAAGGACTATCAGATTGAACGTTTAAGAAAGAAATTTTATTTTAAACATTAATTATATGGCTGGAAAATCGTCCTAAAAATGTGTGGACAACCACTGTAGTTTCTGGCAAGTCGAGCCCGAATTGTAGTCCCCGATGAGGTATGCGTTGTATGTTTGTCCTACAGCTCTCTCCTTGCTTTACCCTTCCGTGGAACCAGTGCCCCTAAATCAGATCCTGGAGAAATCTTACAGCTTTAGAAGGCTTTCGGTGGTCGTTAAACCCCAAAACTAAAACGAAAATCTATCACAAGTTAAAGGATAATGCGAGCTCTAGATTTATGAGCCACTATACAAGCAGAAGTGGGGAAACAGTCTTCCTGCTAAAGGTTGGGAAAAGATAAGAACACCATACGTCCATGTATCAATGAATAAATCAACGTTTAGTCACAATATTTCTTGACTGTAAAGACAAAAGTTAATAAATCCGTATTTAGATTTAGTAATAATTTAATTCGCCATGCATTCGCCTGCAAACGGGACGCTTTGTCAAGGCAAGTTACATTAAATGAACAATATCACGTTTAGAGTTTAAAACTAATTTATTACTTTTTTAAATTCTAGACTCCAAGTGAGTTATTATTCATCTAATGCAACTTGCTTCGACAAAGTGTCCTATTGACAGTCGAAAGCTTGGCGAATTAAAGTATTCTTTACTACACAATTGCGGATTTATGAGACTGTCTTTTCAGCTATTTGGGTGTATTATTGTCTTCTGGACATATCCTTATGATCTCTCTTAAAACATTTGTTTTTTAAAACGTTCATTCGCAGCTTTATCAATACGAATGGTACGCAAATATCTACAACTGGATATAAAGTTCAGTTTTAATATTCACGCGCCGCTCGTCGTGATGAAGCTGAGCCATGCGCACAACGAAACTGTAATCGACAACAATTTTTGAAATCCGACATTGTGACAAAAATACGTTAATTTATTTATTTTCATATAATTTCACAATATTTACAGTACCTCATTTGAATGTCATGCATACATTTCCCGACATTTGAAACCAGATCCAAACTATTAAGAGGTCACTCTCCACACCAGGAGTTTTCAACTTTTTCTGAACCGCACATCACATGACAATATGAAATGGGACTCGCGAGTCAAATGACAAAATTGAATAAAACTAGCGGGCCACATGAAAAAAGAAATCAAGAATGCAGATTTTTATTATGGATATCGATTATTTCAGATACGTTCTGAATCATGAAACTTAACTTTCAGATAAAGAAGTGATGTAACTAACATTATACCCGTGCTACAAAGAAGTCCGAAGTAGTTCGCTAATGTGCCTATATTTTCAGCACTCTTTAAATATTTCAAATATATAAGGTACCTACTGAAATTACCGTTGCCGCCCCGGTGGCGCAGTGGTCTAAGGCGTTGGCCTCTGATCATTCGTCCGAAGGGGTCCGGGTTCGAATCCCGGTGAGGCATGGATGTTGTGTTTGTCTTACGGCACTGGCTCTCTCCCTTCCCTGGAACCAGTGACCCTAAATTAGGGACGGGCGACTGCTTATAGCCCATTGAGTTGCTCACGGTGGTCGTTAAACCTCCAAAAAAAAAAAAAAAAAAAAATTACCGTTTTTAAATGTTGCACAGGTACATAAAATTATTACCCTTAAATCGGAAGCATACAGGTGAATTAATACAGAAACACATGATTTATTAATCAAAGTGTAATAGAAACTAATACAAAACGAACAGCCGATACGAAATGTAAAGAATAAAAAAGTAACTTCATTAATTTTATTTTAGAATTTTTTATGCAGAAAAGTTATCCGGGGGCCAATAATGGTTCATAGGGCACCGGTGAAAGACCCCTGCTTTAAACTATAGCAGATGGACTATTAAATTCCTCTCATACTGCAGATGAATGAGGTGGAAATTGAACTCCCCGAATGGTCGCGTAGTGCCTGTCTTGTGGCGATGCGGGAAGAATCACGAGCCTGTGCGTGTTTGGACATGTTTCAAGCAGTGCATGGTTTAATCGCAGACCCGCACAGATATTCGTGAGTGAGCAGTTGAGAAAGCAAAGCAAGTGTGTGTGTGTGTGTGTGTGTGTGTGTGTGTGTGAAGGAACAGTCGCTTAGTGTCGCCGTTGTGGCGATGTGGGCAGAATCACGTGCATATGCGTGTCTAGACATGTTTCAAGTAGTGCATGAGTTAACCGCAGACCAGTAAAGCCATTCGTGAGTGAGCAGTTGCGAAAGCAATGCAAGTCTGTGTGTGAAGGAACGGTCTCATAGTGTTGCCCTGGTGGCGATGCGGGCAGAATCACGTGCCTCTGCGTGTCTGGGCATGTTTCAAGTAGTGCATGCGTTGACCGCAGACCAGAAAAGCCATTTGAGAGGGAGCAGTTGCGAAAGCAATGCAAGTCTGTGTGTGAAGGAACGGTCGCGTAGTGTCGCCCTTGTGGCGATATGGCAGAATCATGTGCCTCTGCGTGTCTGGACATGTTTCAAGCAGTGCATGCGTTAACCGCAGACCAGTAGAGCCAATCGTGTGTGAGCAGTTGCGAAAGCAATGCAAGTCTGTGTGTGAAGGAACGGTCTCATAGTGTTGCCCTGGTGGCGATGTCGGCAGAATCACGTGCCTATGCCGGCAGACGTGCCAACTCTCTGGATTTAGGCGGGAGACTCCTGATTTTCAGCACTTCCTTCCGCTCTCCGGATTAATATTAAATTCTCCCGATTTTCACCGAGAATTAGCCGTTAGGATGGTCGGGATTCCATCAACCACCATGATTTCGAACCGCCTGTGAAATCATTTTCTTTCTGAGACGATGCAAGACGGCATTACAGTAATCAGTTTCGTACTTATCCTCTCATATCTGCAAAAAAGAAAGCCACCCCGGTAGCGCAGTGGTCTAAGCGCTGGCTTCGGACCAATCGTCCGGGATGGGTCGGAATGTTTTTTCTTCTCCCAGTCCGCTTGTCATACGACGCCTTCAGAAAAGAGCTCACCCGCGCTGGCACTAGAATGCCGGGGAAGGTCAGTACTTGATTGACAGACGGGAGCTACCTTGCCTTCTTGCTGTTCAGTCGTTCAACCCATCGCCTCAACAGAGCTGCGCGTATTCTAAGTGATGATAAACAGTTGAGTGGCGGAGAATTCACTTAACGACAAAAGGTAGTAAGTTACAGTTGGACTCGCCTTGCAACGAAAGGGGATGCTGGTACGATACTTTTTGTCGTCTTCTCCTTCGCCCACAACCTAAAGAAGAAACGGAAAAACAGTTGGCTGCTATTTTATTCGTAAAAAAAAAACAATATGCGGGCCATTTTAGGTTTTCATTATCTTGCGGAATAGACGTACCTAAAAATGAATTTCAGTAGGATGGAGTGCGCTGGGATGTTTTCTCCAGAACTTTTAGTGTATCAATAATACCACATCTGGAAAATTGTTTCTACGTCTGGAAAATGTCGATACAAAATAGGGCTCGTGTGATATTATGAGCTGTAAAAAATCTCCCGATTTTCAGATATTTGAAGGTTGGCATGTCTATATGCGTGTCTGGACATGTTTCAAGTTGAGCATACGTTAACCGCAGCCCAGTAGAGCCATTCGTGAGTGAGCAGTTGCGAAAGCAATGCAAGTCTGTGTGTGAAGGAACGGTCGCGTAGTGCCGCCCTTGTGGCGATGCGGGCAGAATCACGTGCCTCTGCGTGTCTGGACATGTTTCAAGCAGTGCGTGCGTTAACCGCAGCCCAGTAGAGCCATTCGTGAGTAAGCAGTTGCGAAAGCAATGCACGTTTGTGCGTGAGTTTTGATGTAAAAATGAGTGATAGAAATTCAGAACAGCGCATTAACATCCCATTCTGGGTGAAGATCAATAAAAGTGGTATTGCAAAGTTAGAGCTATTGTAAGTGGCGCAGGGTGATGATGCTATGAAAAAGTCAAGTGTCTTTGACTAGGTGATTCTGGATATTTCCGCTGAGCGGACTAAGATTTCAGTTTTGGTTCAAAATCTTGTATCCCGGTTTCGTCTATAGCAACAATTCTGTGCAAAACCTACTCGCCTTCTGTAGCACGCCGCTGAAGCAATTCTTCTGCGATCCCTGTGCGACCTGCTTGCTGCTTTTCACTCTAGATTATGCGGAACCCATTTGGCAGCCACTTTTCTCTTCTGTAACGTTTCAGTTAGGATTCTGAAAACCGAAGCGGTAGACATGTCTGCTTCACATGCAATCTTTTCATATGTTTTCTGTCAGTTTTTTTTTTCAAAATGCCGTTGACGAAAACAACAGAACTGTCGTCCATTGCATCTGATAGCCGGCCGCTTCTTGGACCATCTTTGCTGCTTTTCCGACCTTGGCGGAAACGAGAAGCTAACAGTGACACTGTGCTACGATCCACTACACTAACCCCACAAACTTCACACCAAGCTTTATGAATTTGGGTAGGGGATTTTCCTCGCAAAGCTTCAGAATTAATTTTGAATCTATGGTCGGTATGCGAGATCTGACCTGACTCACTTTCTTCCGTCATTTCTACGCAGTATTTTTCGGAACAGGGACAAATTGACTAGAAAACGTAAACACAACTTTGTATATTGAAGTCTGACTCGCAACTGGCACAACGATTGGAGCGATTGCATCATCCTACAAGCAGCACCTGCTCGGTGCGCAAAACTTTTGAAATGAACCTCGTAAAAACTCTGTTATGAGAGGACAAAGATTTTCAGAGATTTCTGACATCCAGCATAACGTGACAAAAGAATATATTCCAGAAACAGAGTTTCAGGTACGTTTTCAGCAATTGCAGTAGCGTCTAACTGAATGCATAGCTTCGGAAGAGTATTACTTCGAAGGTTACAGTGTCTGTATTGCACAGGTGCTTTCCTTTTTTTACAGGTTCATTCTGAGAATTGTCACACCTCGTATATGAAGAAATGCACTGCGACCTAACCTCAAAACATCAGTCCTTACATAATTAGGCTAAATCTTTTAAGGTTCATGACAATGATGTGTATTTATATCATTGCTTTGTGTTTAAAAAATCTACTTATAAACATTTAAGTAAATGAACTGAGTCGTAGCTGTAGGACATCATTCTTTACGTGTCCGTTCCCGAGATTTAAAGCTGGCTTTTGCCGTAGGTAGTAATTTCTCCTTACCTAACATCCCTCGAGATTCGAAATAGGACACGAGTGTTTTATATCTCCCAGTATGTCTTCTCCTACTTAGCCGTCACGAAGCGTAACCCGAATTTCGCTGCTAAACAAGCGAAATTGCTCTGAAGTAAATTAGATTTTTTTCCTTTAATGCAAAACAAGGCTCATGTTCAAAAAGCAATTTGAAGTTGATTACTTTTGTTTGAACACCGATCGATACAATCCACGTACATCCCACTTCTGGTTCTGAAAAAGTCGCAGCATCCTATCAAGCTAATGAACCGACCTCTTCACTGCTTAAAAAATGCGTACTCTTTTCTTGAGTATTATTCTGCGTTCCCTTTGCAGACATATTTCATTTCAGCGAACTTTATTACGACTAACTAGGATTTTAATTATTCCTCCAAAACCTCGTGTTTTCTACTTCTTATCTCCTAACATTTTTTTATCTCTCTTTCTCTTAGGTACTGCCGGTTATATTACCTCCACAATGGAACAATAGATTTTCATTCATTTTTTCTTGCCTGTACGTCTGACGTTACTCGAAAGCAATTTTGAAAAGGACTATGCATTTTTTTCTTTTATTAAGCCTAATGAAATTTTCCTTACCAAAGAAGTACACACGGCAATGTTCAAACAATTTTAGGATAAATATCTTCTCCCGAACTGAAGTGTCCAAAATTTTATGATTTCTCTTAATTGAAGAGTTTCAAGGGACCTAAATGTTTAAGTCAAAAGTGGGAAAAAAATTACCTTGCTACAGATAATGGCTCTGATAGTTTTAGAAAGATTACGTGGGTTGAAACAATCGCCTCGTTTATTACCATTCAACACCGATCGATACAATCCATAGTGAGGAAAACATTTCTGGTAATTTGAAGTGAGGAAGATACAACCAACCTTTGGCACGCTGAATCACAGTATTCTATGTGGAATGAACTAGGTGTAACGTCAGCACACACATAGAGAGTCATTCAGTCACACAGAGTGTACGGCTTCCCATAATGCGGTATCGATGGACGGTAGGCGATCTCAGCTCCTAAGAGCATTTACCATCTCGTTCCAAAGATGTATCAGGGATGCGAACTTATCCTGTAAAGTTCGTGTGGTAAAACCAGACACAAATTTAACAGGAATACTTCCAGCCACGTCCGGAAACATCAGACGCTGTGGCAAGGTGCATTGTTATTCTGCAACACACTATCGCGAAACATGATACAAAAGAAAGAGTACGAATGATCGTCACCATTCAAATGGCCTTGGATATGTGCCACAGGGTCTGAAGATTACTAAAGGAAAGCTCCAACACCATAAAATACAATATCACAAACACTAGAGTTTCTTGGAAGATCACAAAGACTTAGTTTTTCAGGTATTTGTTGAAATACCTGTTTTATCGCAATTATAAGGAGAATGTTTCTTATTTGTTTCTTTCAAAGACCCACTCTTGCGAAATTAGTGTTACAGTATTGTTAAAAGAAGGTAACAGGAGCGTATCTATAGGGAGGCAAGGGACTTAGGCCCAGGAAAATGTTTCACTTTGGTTTTGTTTAAAATGCGACTTATATTTGAAAATAAATGCTTTAATTTTTTATTATTATATTTTTCATTAACGTTTATTTTGTTCTGGCTGATTTCAAGAACTTCCATTTTCGTTGACACTTTCCCCCGCCCCAGCCCCCGAATTTTTTTTGTTTACGTCCTTGGAAGATAAGTTTACCTATTTATTTTACTTACAAAAACAGAAACCTTGCAAGATCTCTTCGCAACCAGAAAAAATCACTGCTGTTTTTCAGAGCGCTAAACATTTCATTAAAACTTAAGCTTTGGTCTTTTCGTTTTCAGTATTACTATTTTGGCACGGCGTTGTGTTTCTTCTCTATGTGAAGAAGAAACACAGCTTTCACACACAATATACAACTTTCGAGTTAATATTAAATCCTGTGTGATCCCTGTTTCAACAACCTACAATATCTTTCTAGGAAGAAATATCACAGTTTTAAACGACTTCTACTTCGGAGGAAAAATCATGTGCTGAAATTATATTGTTTCAAATATTTAAGAACGTCTGTAACGTCTTACGTAACATTACATAGATGATGTATACAATGTGGTGACATGCGAGCAAAATCGGCAAGTTGCACAGAATAACTTTGCCAGCAAAGTTCAGTTGGAAGATTGGAGCAGTTCAGGGATGAGTCTCCAAGGTGTGATGTTCGAAAACTAAGTGTAATGATTCTTCTGTACACGTAAACTGTAAAAAAATAAGTGTTAGGAATTCACGGAAAATTTCTGAAAATAACGTGCAGCAATTTTGCGAGTAGGTGTCCATATTTTAACGAAATTTCCGTTTTTTCCTAACTTCAGTATTTTGACATAAATTCCGTGGTAAGTAATTCCGTTTATTTCAGAAAGATCGGTTTTGGGTGTTTCCGCATTTTTACTGTAATTTCACAAAATATTTAGTTCCGACTTTTTCGGTCAGTTTTTGTTTATCACTGGAGTAAGTTAAAGAGCCCTTTTTTATACGTCCCTGGTGGGATTTGAACCAATTATCTCCTTAACGGGAAGCGCGTGTCTTACCGCTGACCCAGAAATTGACCTCGTGTGTACGGTACAATTCTAATTTCTTAATGATGAAACATTTTTTTTTTGTTATTAGTGTTTGTGAATTAGTCATTTTATTTTCTGTTGGAGCAAATAATTTTTCTGAATACGTTTCTAATACTTTTTCTTTTGTAGGGGGACTTATTTCAAATTATGTAATTTTTTTCATCGTGATTTTTCGAAGTAACAGAGTTCTTTGGAACTGGAGATCAGAGGCGTTACAAGGTATTTTTGCGTCCGGGGCAGACCCTAAATATTGGGCCCCCATCTGTCTTTCTACCTCGTACATAACTAGTTTAGTAGTTACATAGAGCAAAACTAACATCGCTGTTCCTGTGAGGGAGGTACAATCAAACTGTGGCTGTTTGCACAGCTTTTCGCCACTGATTGAGTTAGGACCTTCAGTGCCACATCAAACGATCCGAATGTAGCTGGCAGTCGTGGTTCAGAGCCATAGTAATGTTCGAATAGCCCCCGGAGAATCTCAACAATGTGAACGTCATCCTATCTATCCAACTAAAGAAAAACGACGTCCTTATTCATACAACTAATGGGAAACCGCTCAGGCTCCATTGTTGTCGATAAAGGCCGTGATTATTCTTTAGTTGGACGGACTATAGAGTCACGCTTTTATTTCTGAATGTGAGTGACTAGCATCCCCTGAATATTTTGAAAAGGAAGAAATTCGAATTTCAAGTGTACCAGAAACTAGTGTAAAACTTTCAATTCCAATTTTAATCAGATTGCAAACAGTGATTCTTGCGCCCTCCGTTGAGCTGCGCCCGGGGCTGCCGCCCGTCTGCCCCGCCCTAGTTGATACTCTGCTCGAGAACTTTTTAAACTGTCAATGACTTTCCATTATCTTTAAAAAAATGGAAATGTACTGCTTTATGGTATTATTTCGCAAACCTCCAAAATATAAAATTCACTCTCGATAGCTATAATAGCTTTTGTCTTAAAGGGTCTACAAATTGATATATAGACATCATACAATCAATTCAATAGTTAGTCAAACATCAAGTATTTACGCTAATCGTTCTTATTACAGGGAAAAAAGTGAAAACATAATTTTTCGTTAATACGCGAAAGGAATTGCGGAAAGGTTTTTGAAAATCCAGAATTTTCCCGGCTTACGAAAAATCCGTGAAATTCAGTTTTTTTGTTTTTTTGTTTTTTTTCATTTCACGTAAAAGGTTGTATCAGAAATATGCTTTGTTAATTTATGAACTGAAGCACGCCAAGTGGCTCGTGAATTTAAGAACATATTTTACAGTGGAAGAGTTAATTAAAATCCCTTCTTATATACTGATATAATCCTTCAAGCATGGTTGTAGGCGGATCCGAAAACTTGCGGCTTCGTGCCCGCGCCTTTTTCGACGGGGAGGACGAGGTAACGTGCCACGTAATAAGATGTAAATAGCGTACTACTGAAGTGGCGTATGAGTTAAATCGGAAAGTTGCAGCGATAAGCCTTGCCGGCGTAGTTCATTTAGAAGAACAGCTGTCTCCGTAGTAAGAAAATGTAGGTTCGAATCCCACCTCCGGCAAAGCGCTTTTACGCTGCACGTCGATGTAGCCGCTGCGTCAAAATTCTTCTCATGTGGTAATGGCACCATTCTATTTTTTTTTTCTTCTTAAAATTGCATATGAGACTTAATTTACCTTCAGAATTTCTCTTACAACGAAGGTTTAGACTAAACGAACCGTTCAAAGCGGATCTCTTTATATCATTCCTTTTCATATACATGTCTTGGATGTTTATATCTGAGCATTTTCTTTTTCGCCTATCTGCAGGGATTTTGAATTCAAGCAATGCATTACGGCATATATTTTTTATTTAAGCTCCATTGCCATCCGAAATACTAGTCGAATATATAGATGAATAAAAAGTTCTTTAAAAAAATTGGCTTATCGCTTGAGCCAACTCTCTTGACAATTTGGAAATAAAATATCTTTGAAGTGCGCATATTTTGGGAGAGGTTTTTGAACAAAGATTCTGTGACAAATTTTCATGTGGAGTATGTGATATAGGAAAAATACCCCCCTCCCTCAGAACTCTTGTATGGCTTTCATAGTTTATTTCGTTTCTTGACTTTTTTTTCTGCAATGCAACTTAAATTCGAAGAAAGAGGAATTCCGAAAATTCAATAACATAAATTTGCTCGAGCGCTTTCCGTTGACTGACGATGGTTTGCAATGGAAAAATTGCATGAACAACAATTTTTACGCGTTTTGGTTGCTGTTTTCAGAAAAAATAGTCAAAACATTCTATCGCATAAAATTTTCCACATAATACACTCATGCTCATAAAAAAAAACAGAACACCTGATAGGAATCGAGCTACGACTTTGATTTTTACAGGATATGTTCCTTAGGCAATACAAAACAAATGATTAGCATCTTTATGTCATACGTATCAGGTGCGTTGATGTAATTAATAATCCGTGTGGCAGCTTCTGGCTTGTATCACCTGCTGTACGAGCTGAGGCATGAAATCAAATAATGTGTGAATGTTGTCCTATGGAATAGCCATCTAGGCTGTATTCAGCCGCGTCCAAAGTTCATGAAGAGTTGCTAGCAGACGGTCGTACTGCTGCACCTGTCCTTTGAGCATGGCGCAAAGATTTTTCTATAGGTGTTAAATTTGGCGATTCGCCGGCCACGACCAAAGTGGAGCGTGCGCTTTTGTCGTGGAACTTGATGAAATATGGCCCGGGAACATCCTGCAGGTACGAAAGGGCTACCGGCCATAGAATTTCTTTGACGTAATGGGTTCTTGTTATTCTGGTACGGACTCGCACGAGAGGTGGTCTGCTATCGTACCCAACAGGACCCTAGGCCCCAATGCCTTGTGTTTCTGCTGTATGCCGTGTACGAATACAGTATCCGACGCCTCCCACTCCCCCCCCTCTCTCTCTCTCTCTTCGACGGACTTAGATGCGAACGTCAGTTTTGCCTAAACAGAAGCACGTTTCGTCCGAGAACACGATGTTGTGGAATTCGTCACTCCACTCCCTTCGTTCGATGCACCATTGCAGCCTGGCACTCCGTTGCTGCGATATCAAAGGTAACATACGAAGGGGCCGACAAGCCTGCCGTTCGAACTGTAATAACCGGCGACGTACTGATACAGCTGAAAATGGAAGAATGCAATACATTCGCCACTACATTCGCCTTTGATGATGTGGAACGGTCACTTAAAGACATCCTCATGAGAAGACGGTTGTCCCTCGGCGTTGTCTGTTTACGACACCAGAACCTTCTCTTCGTGGCTTACGCCCTTCATCGTACTTTTTATTTTCCGTGCACACTCTTGCCACGACGAACACCCCCCCCCCCTCCGCACGACCGGCAATTTCCTGGAAGGAAGCATTGCAATCTCTCATGCTGATAACGTGTCCCCTGTCGAACTCGCTGATGTAACTGTACGACTGTCCTACACGACGACGAGGCATCCTTACCCACTGCTAACCAAGCACTGACATGCCGACCGAGCCACGCGGCGTTTATAACAGAAAAACGCCAGGCTTCCGATCTGCGACGTTGCACCATCTGATTTACCACAACGCGGTACGCATCACTTGGGACGTGAAAATACCAATCATTTCTGCGATATATCTTGATTAGCATATCCTGTAAAAATCAAAGTCGTAGCTCGACTTATTTCAGGTGCTTCAACCGCCCATAGCTATGGAAGCAAGTATCAATATTATGCTCCAGTTTTTGTGTTTGCTTACTATTGTGAATTATACTCCTAACAACGGTCATGATCACATCAGTGGCCCTTGTTCGAAATTTTTCCGCCTGATTTCGTTTATCCAGTAGTGATTGCTACACTACATAATGCTTTGTCGTTTTCTGCCAGGATTACGTTTGCGATTAATTCCTATTTCCTCTTTACATGGTCCAAAATCAGTTAAATCAAATGACCTGTAAGTACTGTCATCACTGCAAGAAAAGTGAGCATATTACGGGCGCTTATACTTTAAGAAAAGGAAACTTCTGGATCCAGGTTTAAGGTTTCTAACTCGCATACTTCTCTTATACATATTTCGTGTATACGTCACATATAACTTGTTGTACATACTGCTCCTGAGTTTCTTGTGTTTTAGTTGTACATGGCACTTTAATGCCTATGTTTGGCACTATCACCGCTTTGTGCTTCCTGTGGCCTCATTTCTGGCTTCAATACAATTGTATTTTCTTGCATGTATATACCTTTTATTCGCATATGTGATATGCTCCAGGTGAAGCGCTGTTTTTATCACTTTGTTTCACCCTATTGTAGCACTATTTTTTGTACCTATGCTTTTGTCACTGTCACGTATTGTTCATTATACCAGTGCTCTTACGCTCTTTCCTGCATAATTGCCGTTTCCGTCATGTGTCTTTATTCGTATATATTTCTCCTGTATATAGTACATTTTCATTGTAAATACCATCTTATATTTTCATTTGGCACTATATGCTCTGTGGCTCGTGTGGCCTGTACATTCTTGCTCTAAATAAACGATTTGAGCGACAAAACTTTAGTATGTTGTTCCGGAGGTATACTGAACCAATTCTGTTTAATAGCATCGAAATTGGGGTCAAAGGTCAGGACACAGCAGCGAGATTTATTCCACGGCCATTATCCTCATAACTTGACTAAAAATGCTTCTATTGCCACAAAACTTTAGTATGTTGTTCTGGAGGTATCCTGAACTGGTTCTGTTGAATATAATCGAAATCGTGTCAGAAGTCAGGACACAGGAGTGAGATTATTCTACAGCCATAATCCTCATGACTTGAGTAATAACTTGAGTAATGATTTCTGGAACGTTGGAAAGCGTATCATAATCAATGCATTGCATGAATTTACTTACTTGTTTGGTATGGGCTTGAATCCAGACATCCTTCCTTCACGTAAAACAGATGTAGTTACAATTCTAAATGTTTAGCGTTGTAACTATAGCAAAAGTATAGCGTTATGGTTTAGGGTTGTAACTAACAAATGCTATAGCTACACCTCTAATAATGTTCATTGTACTCCTTTTTAGTACAGGTTGTTCAACTTGAAGACAGGAAACGTGTTTTTTTTTTCTTGGTTAAGCAGGTGGATCCACCTAAAAATTATGCCCTATCTTTTGCCATGGTAAAAATTTCTGTGCACATTTTCTTCGCAATTAATGCATTCCCAAGGATAAACATTTGCACACCAATAAAACTAAACTTAAATTAAGGCGTAGTATACTAAAGAGTTTTTGAAAAAATAACCATAATTATACACTGCTGGCCACCCAATATGCAACACCAGGAATGAAGCATCCGGTTGCCCTGAAACTCGCAGCATGCGTCGCCCGCGAAAGGACATGCAAACGATTAGCATTGCAGGGCATATGTAAATCATGTGAGCCCGGCACGCCACCGAGAAGCACTATAAGAAAGGTGCACAGAAGGCGGGGTGTAAGTTGTGGAAGTGTGTTGTGATGCCGGACCTGTGCGTGGGAAGCTTCCTGATGCCTCGTCGCTGAATACGGCAGTCATTCCAGAACGTTTCAGAGTTCGACAGAGGACGAATAGTGGCTTATCGCGACAGCGGTTTATCGTACCGAGACATCGGCACCCGTGTGGGACGACATGCCGCCACAGTGAGGCGAGTATGTATTCGGTGGGTGCAGGAGGTACGGGCGGGCCGACATGAGCGATTGCCGCAGCCGCGGCACACCACCGAACGTGAGGACCGGCATGTTGTGCTGCGGGCATTGACGGCTCGCACCGCCACATCACGAACGTTAGCACAGAAATAGGGTGTATTGCGCAACAACCTGTGTCAGCACGTACCGCTCGACTTCGTCTGCAGAAACGGGGACTTGTCGCACGGCTCCCATTGCTCCAATTACCATTAACGTTACACCACCGGCGAGTGCGGCGACAGTGGGCCGTTGATCACCACACCTGGACTACGGAATGGCACGACATTGTCTTCTCCGGCGAATCCCGCTTCTGCCTGCAACACCATGATGGTCGAATCCCCGTGTGGCGGTACCGCGGCGTGAGACTGTGTGACGCCTGCATTACACATCGCCATACCAGTCCGTCACCTGACGTTATGGTTTGGGGCGCAATTGGATATGACACCAGCACCCCTCTGGTACGCATCGCCGGTACACTGAACAGCCACCGCTACATCTCAGACGTTTTGGAGCCTGTAGTCCTCCCTTACCTGCAGGACCTGCCAGCGGCCACGTTTCAACAAGACAATGCGTGCCCGCACGTGGCACGCACCGTGCAACAATTCTTCACGGCCCACCAGGTGTCACTGCTGCCGTGGCGAGCCTGTTCTCCCGATATGTCGCCCATCGAACACGTCTGGTCGCTGATCGGCAACCGAGTGGCCCGGCAAGCACCACCTGCGGCCTCACCTGATGAACTGTGGCAACGTCTGGAAGCAGCCTGGACCGACATACCCCAAGTCCACATCCAAAGCCTCTTTCGTTCGATGCCGCGGCATGTAGCGGCCGTTATTGCCAGCCATAAGGGCCACAGAAACTATTGATGTGTGCGTGTTCCGCAAGTCGCACGGGCCTGTAAGCTCAATCGTTTCATCTTTGTATGTGTTGTTATGTGTCCAGTAAATCTGGCTTTGCTGTCTCGTGTCCTTCTTGGTGTTGCATTTTGGGTGGCCAGCAGTGTATTAAAAAACAAATATTTTTTTGCTTGCGTAGGGTTTGCGATCCACAAATAAATGGCGCCACCTGTACACATCGCTTTCTAATTGTAGTGATTGGCATTTTTTTTCAATAATTTATTAAATTTTGAAATGGAATCAACATTTTTGACATCCCTAAGCTCTTGTGCAAAATGGTACAAACACTGCCGGTACTTAACTTCAGTTCCTCAAACTTCGGTTTGACCTGACCAGGTCATCCACTTCCTGGCACATTTAATCTGCGGTCACCTCCACTAAGCGTCCTTCACGAGGGTCGTTTCAGTATAGTCTATTCCCCGTTTAAAGAGAGCAGCCTATCTTTTGACTGTGGAAAATGAAGAAGCAGCATTAGCGTATACACTTATCATTCGTACATGAATACTTCGTGAAATTTCACCTTCCGTCGTTCAAAATTGATTCACCTCTCGGTTCCGCAATTTCATCTGTCGCTTATCCATTGCCAATTTATATACACTGAAGTGCCAAACGTCGTGGGGTAGCAGTATACAAATTTTTAACATGCACTGCCGTCGTCTAAAGGTTTCGACGAACGCCGCGATTTTTATCAGTTGCGAGGTGTAATCTCGTGAATCAGGTTGAACAACCGCCAGTAGCATCATGACAAGCTGATGTAAATTCTTGGAGTTTGAACGAGTCATGGTAGTGGGAGCCGGAAGGATGGGACATTCAATTTCCGAAGTTGCGCGAACATTCAACATCCCTCGATCCACGGTGTCACGTGTTTACCGCGAATACCTCATGGAAAGCTTTACTACCCACCGTGGACAGCGCAGTGGCCAACCACGCGTGCTGAATGACCGTGAACAGCGGCGTCTAACCAGGGTTGTCCATGCTAACAGACAAGCAACACTGGCTCGAATAACATCCACATTCAAAGAAGGATGTAACAAAGACATAACCATCAGGTCAGCGCAGGGTAATGTAGCGTCCATGGGGTATGAGAGCAGAAGACCCATCAGAGTGTCTTTGTTAACACCACGACATTGGACACAGCGCCTCACCTGTGCTCGTGAACACGGTAATTCGACCCTGGAAGATTGGCAACATGTGTCGTTGTCCGATGAGTCACGCTACCAGTTGTTACGAGCTGATGGTAGGGTTCGTGTAGGGCGAACCCTACGTGACACGGTTTGGGTCTTCTGGTTCTCGCTTTGTTGTGCTGCTTTGTGACCATTTGCAGCCTTTCATGGACTTCATGTACCTCAACAACGAAGGGATTATCCAGGCGGACAATGCTCCACATAATCGGGGCCAAGTTGTCCAAAATTGGTTCGAGGAGCATTCTGTACAGTTCCGACGGATTGTGTGGCCACGGCGTTTGCCCGACATGAACCCAATAGAGCACGTATGGGACATTGTGGAAAGGTCCATGCGCACCCAAGCTCTGGCACGTACAAATACCAGGGTACTGTGGGCGGCAATTCAGACGGCATGGCTCAACATCTCTCCAGAAATCTTCCGGCCACTTGTGAAATCGATGTCATGCCAAGTTGCTGCACTGTGGCGCCGTCTCAACCGCTGAGAGGTTGACGTGGCATAGCTGGTATATAAGTAGAGGATGATGCAATACTTGGGTTAGCCGCCAATGACTACTTTATAGCTCAGGTTTAGAATTATTTAACGCCCCTTGTATATCCACTTGTACGAAGTGAAAATTAATCAGCTCATTTCTCAGTTATTCCCGAACATTATTTGTCATTAATATCGTAAGAAAAATCGCTATAAATTTATATGCAGCTTACGCCGCATCAGAAGAAAAATATTTTTTTTCACTACCTCTAGAAAAACAATAAAATTCAATGATTCCTTGAGCATAAAATAGTGGAGATATAAAAAAGATAATTTGATAAAACATTATTCTTTAACCTGTTCGTTTAAAATGCGGTAGTAGACAACTGCTTCTTTGATACTTTCGTTGAGAATTCGCGTCACACGGTGAACTGGAGAATCTTTATTCCCCCCTTACAAGGGTATAACCACTTACTTAAAGCAACATGATACCTAATTTGAACTTCTAGAAGAGACTGCTTCTGTGTGCTCTTTAATAAAGCACGTAAGCTGGTGATGATAGCCAGAACTTTATTAAAAACAATTATTCAAATAACCTAGTCTTGTACGTGAAGGGCTTTTACTTGCATTGCAGATACAGCTCCATCGTCGAGGTCTTTAATTGAAAGTATTTACCGCAAGCTATGCACCGTCAGCGTTGGTTCTTTCTTTTTTTATCTTCCGTCAAGTGTAATAATGTTTCACAAGGCTCAATCTGCAAAGTATTAATTTTCAGCGAGTGCGGATACTTTCATTTACACACCATGCATTTTGCCTTAAACAACTGGTAAAGCACATTCTTAAGGGTATATCTGAGCTCTCGTATAAAAAGAAAACTTTGAAACTATTGCTTAAATTAATACATATGTAAACAATCCATTAAAATTCCACCCAAGTTCATGTAATATCTAAGCAAGATTTAAACTCCAGTTGTTAGAACAGTATGTGTTCAATTAACCTTTTTGTTTACTCATATGCCAGTTGTCTCCCAACGAAGAGAAAGTAATTCGTTGAAAAGAAGTTTTATTTAAATGTTATTTAAATTTTACTTATGCATAGCTGTAGCCTTACTTCGGGCATCCGGTTTTGGAAAAGGCAATGCACTCATTTTTCATCTAATGTAATGAAATAACAAACAAAAAAATAATTTGCTAAACAAAAGGATGCATTTTTTTTTAAAAAGAAGCACATCCTTATGGACCCTTGTGACAGGAAGTTCCGAAAGTTCGACATCAGATTACGGCATTGAGAGGTTCCTTGTACTAACTTTGGGCACGAAGAAAGTATATTACTACTTACATACTGTCAAAATCCGTTCGATACATAACACAAAGGAATTGGCTATCATCATCTTCTTATGCCGCAAAATTGCGAATCTCTCTTGTGCCGAAGATTAGAATAATACCTTGGAGACTTAGAATTGTGCTTGCGGCACTAAAAACTCCAGCGTTCATTGTTAACTATCTATGAAGAAACCTAACATCATGAAATCTATTTCGGCAACTTGGTGCTTATCTTTTTGTTTCTTGTTAGGAATTTCTATATTGAAAAAGCAGAATGAATAGGTACAAAAGATGCGCGGGTGGGAAACTACCTTTCAGTCAAACAATAGGACGCCTACGGTAATTATGTATTGGGTTGATGCATAAGTTCATGCCGTTTTATTTCACGAGTGTTTCTCAGGTCAATAGTGACGGTGCAGATGGCCAATTGCATATCAAAATGTAGCCAGTAATATTGTGTATCTAAATCATATTGCGGTGTGTGATTGTGGCTAATGGCTTTTTGGTTTTCAGGTTCTGAAGTATGGAAGTACGGAGTGTCAAGTAATGAGGAATGAACATTTCAGATATCTGTTCCTTCACGAGTTTAACAAGGGATCCTCAGCCGCCGAGGCTGCACGAAAAATTTGTGCTGTGTATGGAGAGGATGCTATTGCTCAGAGGACAGCCCGCAGATGGTTTGAGCGGTTCCGAGGTGACAATTTTGACCTCAACGACTCTCCACGCTCAGGTCGTCCATCTCACTTTAATGAGGATTGTTTGAACCATCTCATCCACTTGGATCCGCATTACATTCACGCGAATTGGCCACTGAGATGGGCCGTGTTCAGGCCACAGTGGTACGACACCTGGAACGTATGGGAAAGGTCCAGAAATTGGGGTCTTGGGTGCCTCACACTCTCACCGAAGACAACCAGAATCAGCGTGTTGCCATATGCGGTTCCTAGCTCGCCCTTTATCGTGAATGTTCTCAGCAACACAAACCCTTTCTGTCTCGTATTGTTACTGGAGATGAAAGTGGTACCTGTACGAGAATTTCAGGCATCGGAGGGAATGGTTAAGCCCAAACAAGACGCCCACACTACGTCCAAAACATAACCTTGATCCTGCGAAGATCATGTTGTGTGTCTGGTGGGACGTGGAAGGCATTATTCACTGAGAAATGCTGCCGAGGAATCGGACCATCAACGCTGCACTCTATTGTGAGCAACTCCGCCGTGTGGAGGTAGCAATTCAGCAGAAACGGCCGCATCAGCACCATGATGTCCTTCTCCAACATGACAACGCACGCCCTCACAGTGCAAACATGACCAAAATGGCTATTCAGGACATAAAATCGGAGATCCTTCCACATCCGGCCTATTTCCCAGATGTCGCTACTTCAGACTATCACCTGTTTCGATCTCTGTCGAATTCACCCCGTGGCAGAACGTTCAGCAATGGCGTTGATCTCCAGAATTTTCTTGATGATTTCTTCGCAGCAAAACCAGCGCGTTTTTTCAAGAATGGCATTGCAGACCTATCCAGACGTTGGGACACCATCGTAAACAATGGGGGGGAGATACATAGTTGATTGATTCCGTTTTCCCTTCTGATGAAATACATTCCTGTAGTGCGGGGGGGGGGGGGGACGGCATGACCTTATGGATCAACCCAATACAACAACATGCTAACGTATTCATATAGACAAAAATTTGGGGCTGTCAGTATCGTTTCGGTCTATTTCACAGAACATCTTCCAACAGTGCAGGAACTACTGACACTGCTAGAAGTCGTTCCATTACTAACACGCCGTTGCAAATGGTTCATGCATAATGTGAAACCAATACGTTTTAGCCTCACTGCTCCAGCAATTGTTCAAATCCTGCCAGTTAGATTGGTAGACCATCTAATAGCCTGCACGCTCAACAGACTTGAATATAGTGGATTTCTTGATTCGTGCTTATCTTTTTTAAACTGATGCGACAGCTACCCCAGTTCCTTTAATGCACACGTTTTCCACGAACTGATCCTGGATGGTTGTCAAGTGATTCAGAACGCAAATGGACTTTTGAATGTGCTCGACAAATTGATGAGAAGACGCTGTGAGCCGTGTTTTGCTGCTCAGAGAGGCCATTTCTAACATTTACGCTTATGTAGACTTACCGAATTGCTCTCGTGGATCACCTTCAGTATGCAATAATAACTGAACTAGAAACTAACTAACTTCATACGCATCCTTATTTGCGCTCTCAAAGTTCGCTGTACCAGGATGAGTCAAAAGTTTGTCCCGTCCTGAGCTACGCATAATGTTAAGCCTCCACTTCTGCGAGAAAGGCGTGCCAGCGTATGAATAAAGCCAGGCTTCCATTCCTGTGAGAAAGGAGCGGTGCCACGATGACGTGCTTGGGCACGGAGACACATTGCGTTATCAGGTTAGCAGAGGATGTAGGTCGATAAACGTGGTGTTTGGGTGCTTCTGAGTCATTATTGGAAAAACGGGTTAAACGCGGTAGCAGCGAGATAAATGGGAGCAGTTGAAATCGTGGAAACAGTGGACCTCGGCAATGCACAATACTGGTTCCGGCGTTTCAATGCAGGATGCACCATTCTCGAAGGTAGGCCGAGGTCAGGACGTACAACCACCACCAACAGGGACACCCTGGTCAAAGCTGCGGTAGTAAGCGATGGCTCATAACAATTCGTCCGAGAGGGTCCGGGTTCGAATCCCGGTGAGCCATGGATATGTTTGTCTTACGGCACTAGCTCCCTCCGTTCCGTGGAACCAGTGACCCTAAATAAGGGACGGGCGACTGCTTATAACCCACTGAGATGCTCACGGTGGTCGTTAAACCGCCAATCAAAAAGAAATGTTGGCGAGGGAAATGTAATGTGATCCACATCAACAAAAAAAAAACAACAACAAAAAAAACTGAAGGTGGGCGAATTGTTTGAAAATAGTTAGATACAGATCGCATGCAGTCTTTTGTGTGCTGCCCCAGAGGCTCGGTGGTCTAAGCGCTGGATTCTGATAATTCGCCCGAGACGGGTCTGAGTTAGAATACCGATGAGACATTGATGTTGTGTTTGTCTTACGGGATTTGCTGTTTCCCTTCCCTGGAGCCAGTGGCTCTAAAGTGGGAACGGGCCACTGCTTATTACCTATCATGTTACTCATAGTGGTAAATCTCCGAACAAGGTCTCTGCGTGTAAAGTATCTGGAGCTTTTCTAGAAACGTGATGCGATCGATGGTGAATTGTACATTAATCTATGTATCCCACTAACCTATGCTGGGATGCTAGTTGGTTTTTTTTTTTTTTTTTTTTTTTTTAAATGCTAGTTGAATAAACACACCTGTTCAGGTCACAAAAATGGCTCACTCCAAGACGTAAGGCAGAATTTGAGCGCGGTGTGCGATATAAGTCAGCCATCAGCTGCTGGCGCACCAGTTAGTGTTCGACAGGGAGTCGGAATGGGCAAAACGATCGATCTGAGTGACTTTGAATGTGCCATTATACAATAGTTGACTGCAGGAGTGACTGTTCAAGCATCTCCCAAATGACCGTCTTCTAGGGCTCTGCGTTCACACCAGTAGCAAGAGTTTACAGTGAATGGTTTAACATTGAAAAATCTACCAGCAATCGGTGGTCCTGCGGACGAAAAGAGTAGATGGATCATAGTGGTCAAAGGATACGGGTGAGAATAGTTCAGGCAAACACGGGCCGCAAACCTGCAAATCACTGATGAGTTCAACATCGGTGTGCCAAGAGTAAACTCCAAAAGCATCACGTATCGCACCATGTTATACAAATGGGCTACAAGAGCCAACGACCATGTCATTCGTTTCCTTTCACTCTTCTGATCCAACAACTGATTTTGTCCACAAGGTCGCCGATTACTGGAAGTTCTTTATGTGTCGCACCATTGACGGTAAACTCTTGCTACGGTTGTACCTGAAAAGACCAGAAATCGATCGTTTGAGAAATTCTCGAACTGGCACGTCTGGCGCGAACTATCATGTCATGTTCAAAGTCGATCATATCCCTCGTATTGCCCATTTTGATCCTCAATAAAACGCTAACTGATCCCCAACGAGCTGATCTGCCTTATCTGTACTGCACACAGAGTTTGCTTGGAGGAGTGGCCACTTAGAGAGCAATGTAAAAAATGGCATTGCCCTAAAAGTTAATCATAGCTCTCGTATTGCCCATTCTGGTCCTCAATCAAACGCTAACTGATCTTCGATGAGCTGGTCTCCCTGATCTGCACGGCATACCTAATGAATTAACATCTTAGTGTGTATGGCTGTCGAAAGATTGTGGAGACCTTGATCTTAGCCTACATATGATACAGAGGAACTCAACGGAAATTCTAATGGATTCCATGAATATGAGCAATAATATCTGTCATATGTCTAAGATATAACACTTGAATTTATCGTCGGTTATCAGTCATACACTGTTAAAAACTTGTTGTAGGTTGCACCAAAAAGTAGTACTACGCCAGCTGCACCACTTTTTGAGAAAAGATACTCCATTGTGTGGTGCAAACAAAACCCAACACCATGATGCAACTTTGCACCACATTATGCTGTAACTTTTATCGGAAAATGGTGCAGTTCCACTTTTTGGTGCAACCTACCACAAAATTTTTAACATTGATAGGTATTGCCCATTCTGGTCCTTAATCAAACGCTAACTGATCCTCGATGAGCTGGTCTCCCGGATCTGCACGGCATGAGCAGGTTGGATATAGCACAGTGATTATTTTGTACTAGAGATTTATTTTAAAAACAAAATGTAAACATGTGTGCGACAGGTGCCACATTTGAGCCGCCAACTTTAGCAAAGCACTTGGTTGTTTTGTTTGAAGGTGGAGATGTAAAGCTGCATACCCGTTGGAGGCAGCGTCAGTTTAGGAAGATGGCAAATTTCTGTAAGTGTGCCTCAATGGCACGTGCTTTTTAATCGACTTTCCAACTAAAATGATGAATACTAGAGTAAAACGGCGATACGAATGATATCTTAGGGTCTCATGACGCTAAAGTTTCAGTATAGCATGCGTAACGTTCAGCTTCAAGTTCTGAAGAAAACTTATTCTCCATGACCAATAGAGAAGATCGAAGCAGTCACATGACAGAGGGGAAGGTTTTGTGATATGCGAATGCATGTACCAAACTTGCTGATGAAAAATGTAGGTATGCGTACAGGATCTATCTCTTCCATGTGAAATGGGAAGCAAGCTTAAATCTTGCATAGTCTCTCCTTTTAGTTTCGTTACATTGGTTTTGTATTAAATATCGCATCAGCTCCCACGCGCAATAACTTTCTCTGTAACACCTATCCAAAAGATGCCATCGTGCATATTTCTGAACACCCTTTGCAAAGAGTTCCCCGAATGCTTCTTCAATCGATTGGTTCCTCTTCTGTCTCTCCCTTAGTTCTTCCCCCTTCTCATGAACTGCTTTATGAACGCGTTGCGTGTTCCACTCCACTTTGAAGGCACCAGAGCATTACGCGCAGTTTGTTTTGGCTAGGCCATGAGTTTTAACTACATAATGCTTTTGTCGTTTTATGGCCCGCGTAACGGTCGCCGAAGGAATAAAATAAATCAGCGAAGCTTCTTTTTTTTTTTTTTTTTACCCTCCTTTCCTTTCTCTCAGGATAAGAACAGTGTTTTCCTAAGGACCTTCGTTCACTCCTTCTTCCACCCCTCCGACGACGTGAAACCCAATAAATGGTTCCCACGCGGTTCGCATAAAAACGTACTAAATAATTCGAAAAATATTCCGAGATGAAAGGGAAGGGGGAGTCATATTTTTATAACGCTTCTATAAGGGCCTGCGGCTTAAAACGAAAGAAAAAAATTTTGTTTTTCTAATTTTTTTCTTTCTTTTTTTCATGAAAAACATCATAACTTCTTGTCGTTTCCTAGTTTATGCACTTAGTGTGAAATGTCACGCTCACGAGAATAATTCGGGTTCCTATTTAAAGGAATTCAGTCTTCAAAAAACAAACAAGGCAGACGAATTGCCTTTGGTAAAAAAAAAAAAAGAAAAAGAAAACTCTAACATTTTTTATGACATTAATTACAAGTTAGAAAAAGACTTTCAAGATCCAAGTAAAAAATGCGTTTTAATTTTTTGCAAATGTGTTAAACGCGATAAAGTTTAAACGTTCTTAAAAATTTCCATATCAGTGTCGTGTAACATGAAATGTCTTTCTGCTAATTTTCCTCTCGATTTTTTTCTTTCTGGAAGCAGATTCGGCAAATTTTTGTCAGCCTTAGAGTAAATTATAAGTTAATTACTTTGTCGAATATTCCCCACTTTATTCGAGCCAAGAGAAAGAGAAGAATTTTCATTCTTTGCTAGCAAAGCGGAAAATCAGCACTTCCCGTTGCTTCACGTAATATCTTCAAAAGGCATAATCCAATTCTGGTCTATAATTTACGGCAATATGCTTGTATCGTCATATCTGTAAAGCAAACAGAATTCCCGCTTACACATATCTTTGCTGAATTAAAAATTAAATAGAAAAGACAGTGCAACGCGAGACGTACATGGATTCAAACACATTGAACTGCACATTTTTCATTAAACTTCTTCATTTTCACAAAACGTTTCTCAGTGTTTCCTTTTAATTTAAATCTAAGCAGAAATGGCAACTGTGAGAACTAAGAAGACCTTACCTGAAAAAGATTGTAGAAACATTTTTTATACAGTTTGGGATACGGGCGAGCCAATATTTGCACATGGGTAACTAACTTGTTTCCTCTCGGCACTAGTTCTTTCTACAAGTAGAATTACTGTGGTTGCTAAAATTTACACAACATCCCCACCTAATTCTTACAGAAAGGAAGATTCAACCTTATGACTTTGTAAATAAATAATAGGACAGTTTGTTACACACACACCTAATAAGATGGTGATCCACGGTTCGCCCTTGCACGTGCGGCAACTCACCGTGCCATGTACTCTACCAGATGCTTTGAACGTTCGAGTAGCATTATTGCAACCCATAATTCCAAAAGAGCCATCCATTCGAGTTCACCATGGCTCGAATGCATAGCTCCACTTTGTCTCACACATGCTCAGTTGGGTTCAAATCTGCAAAGTGAGAGGGTCATTCGAAGACAACAAACTATAATAACTGAAATGCTCTTCCAACGAGTCCCCTCCAAAAGTTAACAGATGATACCTGGCGTTATGTTGTTAAAAGAAGGCATCTTGCTATGGGAAGTGGATAGCCATGAAAGGTGGAAGTGGCCGGCAAGTACGTCAACGTAGCTTTGTACGAGAGTTATGAGACGAGGTATTATCTTGTTGAAAGAAGACAACCTGCTGTGGGAAATGGATATCCATGAATGGGTGTAGGTGATCAGCAAGTACGTCAATATAGCTTTGTACTAGTCTAATGAGACGGGTCATTGTCTTGTTGAAAGAAAGAATCCTGCTGTGGGAAATGGATAGACATAAAATGATGCAGGTAATCGGCAAGTACGTCAACTTAGCCCTGTACGGGAGTAATGAGACGGGGCATTATGTTTTTAAATAGTATAACTATACTAGTGATCCGAAATCTCTTGGCGTAGAATAGAAATAAACGTTTCCAAGCTTTCGCACTTCAACCTCCTGTGTGTCAAGCCACACAGTCATCTATTTGCCAGCGTGTTGTAGTTGGAATCTCAATTCGTCGGACCCATCTATTCGTCAACGTTAAGTGACGATCTCCCTTCACCCACTGAAATGTGACGTGCTGTTAACAAGGGTAGTCTAGGTGGGCGTCGACTTCTATAGCCTAGTCGTGTCATCGAAATTTGAATGGTCTTTGCACAAACTTTTGTAGGTGCCAGTTGTTGAATCCCGACGTTTCATTACGGCCTAGCTTTTCGACGTTATGGTACTTTGAACATCAACGGCCCATTTAAGGCCACATTTTCCAGAGGACTGCAGGTTTTAAAGTAGTCCGAGTACACACCTGGAACCGTGGCAAGCGGAAATGCTAGACGTTCTGCAGTTGCGGCGATGGAGTGTCCTATCTTCCTCACATCGTCTATCTGCCTACGTTTGAATTCATCGCACTCGGTTCTGACCATGGTTTATAGGTGGTTTCAAAGTGCAAGGTTCCGATGATTAGTCAGCATCCGCACCTCTGACAAGTCTGTTTTGTTGTTCATACAGCTGCTCATTTTAACAGTGTTTGCGTAACGAAGACGAAAATCATAATATCCTATCACTATAATTCGAAGAGTTTTAACAAATACTCCTGCATTTTCCTCAGGAGTCATCAGAAGGTTATCTTAGGAATCACAAATAGCAGGATGAAGAGTTACGTTTTTCGTTTTGTGTATATGATAATCTTTAGAGATAACAGTTTGCCCAAACTAAAATTTTAAATATTCCAGATAACAGTCACTTAAAAATGAACCATCGTTCGATTTTCTTTGGTGTAAATTTAATTTAAAGTATTTAAGAGTCAACCACAGAATAGAAATGTTGTGGGAAATATTGCTAACAAAAAAGGAATAATCTCTATTTCTTAAACATGAAATGACTTTACTTTTTATTTTATTATTTTATTTTGTGTGTCAAATACTGGATAGTTACATATATTTTAACGAAGCCTAACTAATTCATTTTTTATTGGCAAGTGCGAAAGGTCGTCTTAAGTGCTTTGTCGGTGGTTTGGTAAACAACGAGTCGTTACTCAAACCAGCGAATGCAGCTGTGATAAGGGTGAGCGTTGCCACCTTTCTTTTCTATTACCGTGGGAAAACTCTGGAAGCAGCGAACTTCGGCCTGTGTGTACATCTGAGGGGAAAGGAAAGGGATGAGGATCAGTCATGAAAGAAATACGGGATTACGCCATATAATACAAATTTTGAAGATGACAATCCGATTTTTGGCGTACATGTGACAAGGATGGTAAGTCAGATAATATTCGAAAACTTGAAAATTTTTATTTTTATGTAGTGGTTAGCATACCCGGGCGTTTTCTGGGAGACACGGGTTCGAGTCCCGCTCCAGGACGATAAAAATTTTCAAGTTTTCGAATATTATCTGACTTACCATCCTTGTCACATTTACGCCAAAAATCGGATTTTCATCTTCAAAATTGTATTATATGGCGTAATCCCGTATTTCCTTCATGATTTATCTGCTTCTCCGGGCAAACACGGGATAAGATTCTTAATCCCTAGATTCTCTAAACATGAATGCCGGTTGCTTCGATTAGCGAATCCTGTGATGGTTATATTCAAATTGATCGGAAACTTGAAATTTGGTCGTTCTGGGTGGTGTAGTGGTTAGCATACCCGGGCGTTTTCTGTGAGACGCGGGTTCGAGTCCCACTCCAGGACGATAAAAATTTTCAAGTTTTCGAATATTATCTGACTTACCATCCTTGTCACATTTACGCAAAAAATCGGATTGTCATCTTCAAAATTTGTATGAGGATCAGTGTTCTTGTGACAGTGAAAGAAGAAACTCATGTTTCAGTGACAGGCGTCGTCAATGTACGTTCGTAAAACAAGTGCCTCTCTGTATGTGGTGAAGTACTAACTAGATTACGCTTTCGCCATATGTAAGGTAAGGAGAGAATTTAGACAGTGAGCCCGTTAAGTAATGAGACTATTGTATTACGGAACATCCCTTTGAATAAAAGTAACAAACGTACTTATAGTGTTGACCTTTCGTGTGTGCTGTAATCGCAGGAGCAACTTTCGGGACTGGTGACGCAGCAGTTTTCATGTGGCCACCGTTGAAGTAAGTGTGAGTGGAGTGTGTCAGAAATTGCGTAATGGAGCAAAGAGCTGTGTTATAATTTTACTGTAAATTAGAGAAATCTGCCACGGAAGTGTACCAAGACCTAAAAACAAGAAAACGTTAACTGCGATTACTGTCTGAGCCGTGCAAAGACGCTACGCTAGTTTTCCACTTTTAAAGATGGGAGAGAGTCCTCGAGGATGAACCACGCAGAGGAGGTCCAGTTTCTGTATGGTCAAATGAAAATGTGGTGAAGGCTAGCAAAATTGTTGCCCGTGACAGACAAATAATCACTAGTCTACTCGCTGAACAGCTTGGTGTCTGTAAGGAAACGGCCAAAGTAATCTTAGAAAAAGATTTGTTTGAGGTTTGAGTTGTGTGTTTGTGTGTGTGTACACACGTTGATACACGAACAGAGAGAGCACCGGGTTGCATGTTGTCAAAATGTCATCCATGCAATTGGTCAAGATCGTGATTTGTTGCAACGAACTTCACCGGTGATGAAAGTTGGTGTTTTCAGTTTGATCCTGAAATAAAACGCCAGAGCACGGCATGGCATGGAACGTCGTCGTCATGGCAGAAGAAAATCCCGTTGAAATAAAAGTCACTTGTCAAGAAAATGGTCATTGTTTTTTTGGACTCAAATAGAATTCTCCATTCCGAATTTGTTCCTGAGGGCACCACAGTGAATGCTCAGTATTATTTGGGAGTAATGCAACGTATGTACGCCCGCATGCGACGTGTCAGGAAAGAACTGTTCCAAAAAAACAATTGGTTTTTAATGCACGACAATGTGCTCGCACATTGTGCGCTGCCTATGAAGCAGTTTCTGGCCTGGAGGTCAATCTGCGAGACCGAATATCCTTCCTACTCTCCAGATTTGGCCTCCGCAGACTTTTTCCTCTCACCAAAGGTAAAGCGTGCCTTGAAAGGGGTGCGCTCCAGTGTGATTGAGGATATCCGACGATGTGTGACCAACAGACTGAAGGCGGTTCTATTTCAGAACTTTCACCGTGCCTTCTATCACCTGTACGAAAGATTTTACCGTTTTATGGAGTTGGAGGGATATAATTTTGAATTTGTGTAAGTGCCAATAATTCGAAATATAGTTTGTTGTTTTGATATAATAATTTCTGTTTCGTTACTTAACGGGTACACTGTGTATGTCCGCGACGACCGAGATGTTTATTTATTTAAAGCAGAGATTTGCAGAGCCTAAATTATTGCCTGCCGTGCCAAAAAAATTGCATACTTGCAGAACTCCTCAACTAGGAACAGTCCGATATATTGACTTGCATAAGAGTTACTCACTTTTCATTCAACGTGATTGTGCAGTATCTTATAATCTCGAATCTGTATTTTTAGTTATCAAATGCTGCTGTGAATTTTTTTCGATTTAATGCTCTCTAGATGAAATTTTTATGTGCTCACACTGTTCTTTACTGCTCTCTAATCCAGAGGTCTAACTCGACCGTTCCGGTTTCATCCTGTGCTTGTCGTCTGGAAACTGATTCGGGCAGAAGGTCACCAGCGACGTAACAATATTTTTCTCGTTGTCTTATTTATTTCTTGCAGTTTGCTGCTGTTATCTACATATCAGCTGGCACGCTGGTTAAAACATCATTGCTTAATTAAACCAACAGAAAACTGTGTAATAAAAATACTTCTAAACGTTTAAAAAAATCGTGCTGAACTAAATTTTGAAATGCAAGCGAATTGCATCTACGAACATGACAAAGAAGTAAATACGCTGCTGTATTATCGAACTCCCTCCCATTCATATAATAAAAAAGTGAATTTCCTTTAAGGTTATCTAAAAAGACATGATTGCTCATCCATCTTATAAGCAGCATTGCGTGAGCTACTATAATTTCCCTTATTGACTGCAATTAATGAAAAGTATGAGCTCTCAGTTGAGTTCTCTAACTCTCGATATGTTAAAATAATGCTTCTAGAAACCCGGGTTGCATTTGTTTTTGCATTTTAATTTCGCTTAATGACCCCAGTGATTTTTTCCCAGTCATTTGCGAATGCAGGATGCATACGGAGAAGCTATTTCCCCCCACTCTTCTTTATACCAAGCGAGAAGGAGGGACTTCCTCACCTCCGGCCTTCTCCTATACTTTAGCTGCCCCTTTCAAAGTCCTCCGATCATTTCATGCTTTGGATGAGCAATAAATTTTTTTGCCGCATAGATTTAGCTGTTTCAAATGGGCTTCTTGGCAGACTCATACCATCTCACGTTTTACAGATCGTGGGCGAGAGGATATTTCCCGTTCACCTAAATTTGTCTTCGAGCACTTCACGGTTTTTGCATAAAAAAATCGACTTCTTCGATACGAAGGATTTTCAAGTTCTGTGTGCCCCATCAAACACACATACACGCATCTTAAATTATGCTAATATAAGAATCGTCAATGTGGCAACATTGAAAATGCATTAAAAACGTTGAAAGTATCTGTAAAATCCCAAGTTCGATTGCCCTGAACGCAAATATTATGAAAATGAGATTAGCGGTAAAGTGTACGTCACAGTCTTTCTTAGGGAAGCATTCACGTTTTGAATTTCTTTTTGCCCATTAACAAGCTGTCATAAATAAGTGAGTAATTGCATTTCCTGGAGCAAGGTAGGTCTTGCCACACCCGTTCGAACACAAGACAAATGCAAAAAAGGAAAATAATACTAAAAGAGGGAAGATAGTGGTATTATCTGACCACTACCAAATCATTTTGCTATTCGAGAGGTAAACGAAATGGGATGGCAGAATAATGGAGAATAATACATAACCAGATATACTCCTGAGTTCTTCAGATTTATCATACATGAATTAATAGATATTTGGAACTGCTGATAATGATGGACGAACATGCTGCAGTATTTCACGAATTCAAGTCAAAGGTGAAATTGAGAATGTATAGCTTATGCTTGTCACCTTTATTGTTTGAAAATACACTCACGGACATTGAAATTTGCGCACCTAGAAGAACACATGCTACAATCGCGAAACTTTCCAAATAGCTAGAGTGCGCGCTGGTAGGCAAATGATCTACGTTTGGTGCGAGTGCGCATGACCACATACCCTGTGGTGGCGCTGCGAGCACGAACCGGCGGCCTTATAAACCGGCTTCTAGTCGATGCCCCATGAAATCGAAACGCACCGGCCATCGCAAGACAGAGTACAGATTCATCGGGCTGAAGGCCGCAGGTTGGTTGGAGCGCCGCACATCCCGCCACGTGATTCGTTCTGACCATACCGTCCGACTGCGTTGGAAGCAATGGACACGTGACGGCACTGCCACACGGCGGACCGGCTCAGGAAGGACCAGGAGGACCACCGGTAGAGATGATCGACAGATCATGCGCCAGGCACGAACGGGTCACACGGGGACCCGGTCCACTTTACAGGCAGACGTAGCGGCTCCTGTGTGCCAACGAACCATTTCCCGACGCCTCGCGGAAGCGAATCTGCGATCCCAGCACCCCTTACATGTGCACCATTAACACCTGGAACATCTCCGGCTCCGTGTGCAGTGGTGCCAAGCCAGAGTGACAACGCCACACACTGGCGGCGTGTGGTGTTTAGCTATGAGCACCGCTTCGCTTTGGGGGCAGATAATCATCGTGTCCGGGTGTGGAGATCAACGGCACAATCCCAACCTCCCTATCGAGCGCCACATCTCCCCCACTGCAGGTATTATGGTCTGGGGAGATTTTGCCTACGATAGCCGATCAGCTCTAGTAGTGATACGTGGATCATTGACGGGCCAGCGGTATGTGGATGAGATCCTACGGCCCCATGTGCTCCCATTCCTGGCCGGGATTCCAGGTGCGCTATACCAGGAGGATAATGATCGCCCGCACACGGCTCGTGTTGAGCAGGATTTCCTAAGTCATGTCCAGACACTTCCATGACCTACCCGCTCCCCGGACATGTCCCCTATCGAGCATGTGTGGGACCAGTTGAAACGCTAGCTGTCGCCGTGCCGCACTATCCGGGATTTGGAGCATATTGTCCAACACGTGTGGGCCAGTCTGCCGCAGTAAAACATCAGGCTTCTGTTTGCCTCCATGCCGGACCATACTGCAGCATGCATCGCCGCACGAGGCGGTGCGACACGCTATTGAAGATGACTGGACTGCGTGCCACAGATCCATCTGTAATTGTCCTTCAGCTCTGTTTTTGCCATCAGGTGTATCATTCATCTGTATCCTTAAGTCCATAAAATTACAGTTCAATCCGATGCTTCCTTCTCGGTGCGCGAATTTCATCCATTGTAAAAGGACACCTGCATGCGATTTAATCGTTGAAGTAACGTTGGTATGAAATAAATATACTTGCGAAATGTTGAACCAAGCAAAAACTACGCCAAATAGTAAAATTAATTACAATATAAATATCACATTTCAAAATTATGAGAATTAAATATGAGATCTGTACTGTATTGTACATTACTTTTCCATTAATATCCAAAACCCCATATCGGCAGTGAAA
Source organism: Macrothele yani (assembly GCA_039090855.1). NCBI lineage: Eukaryota > Metazoa > Arthropoda > Arachnida > Araneae > Macrothelidae > Macrothele > Macrothele yani. Next base: position 20,725,044 of record CM076996.1, on the reverse strand, counting down.
TAGGTCCTACGCAAGCACCAATTCACACACCTAACTATACAACGTATGATCAAAAAGTATCCAGTCTGGATTTATTAAAAAAAAGTACAAGACTTACAGCTTTGAAACTCAATCCCTTCGAAGTAGTCACCTTCCGAAGCCATACATTTAGCCCAGAGCTGTTTACACTACTCAAAGCATTTTTTGAAGTCATCTTATGAAATAGCGAATGGCTGCTTCGTCGCATTCTTCTGTATCGTCTCAATATCCTGAAATCGTTTTCCTTTCAAGTGGTATTTGATTTTTTTGGGATGACAAAAATTTTCAGGGGCAAAATTTTGGTGAATAGGGTGTCTGTCGGCTCTGTGTAATGCTGTGCTTAGCTAAAAACTGCTGCACATATTATGATGCATGGGCAGTCGCGTTGTCATAGTGCAGTTGCCACTCTCATGCATTGTCAGCCTTTTGCGACAAACTGCGTCCCTCAAACACCGCAAAACGTGATAGCAGTACTTTTTCTTGATAGCTTGGCCTGATGGAGCGTATTCATGACGCACAATTATCTCATGATTAAAAACAAACAGTCAGCATCGTCATGACATTGTTGCGGCAAGTCGCGCTGTTTTGGGTCTGGGAGAGTTTGGCGTCTTCCAATGTAAAGACTAGACCTTAGTTTCGGGAGTCATACCCATTAACTCACGATTCATCACAAGTTATAATGGTTTAAAAAAAATAATCGTTTTTGACGCACTCTACAGGTCACTAGCAGATGAAACACGGCACTGCTTTTGCTTATCTGAGAGCAGTTTTGGCACAAATTTGGCTAAGACGCGTATCATACCCAAATCGTCCAACTGAAAGGAAACTAATGTCGAAACCTTCTGATAACTCACTAATAGTGATTGTGCGATTTCCCCGTACAGCTCCACGCACAAGTTCGACATTATTTTCCCTTTCGCTGGTTGTAGGCTTCCAAAGTCGTTCGTCACTCTCAACACTTTCACGACCACATTTAAAATGTTTATACCACTCATAAACTTGTGCACGATTTATACAATCCTTCCCGCAGACTTTTTGTAAATTTAAGTATGTGTCTCTGCTAGTCTCGCTTAGCTTTTGGCAAAAACTGATGCAAATTCGTTGATCAGTTTTTTCCGACATGACAAGTGCGAAGAACAACTTCACACAAGTAAGAACAAAGCACTACTGTAGAAAAAAAATCGGACGCGCAGGGGATACGTGACTAACAGCACATGCGTAGTAGGTTCCAAAGTCAGTCTCTGCCAAACCGTTTCGTGCTGTGTCGCTGTATTCCGAACTTATGCAACCAGTCCGAATACTTTTTGATCACACTTCGTAAATATGCTCATAAGGCTACAATGAAAAAATAGCATGACTGTGAATGCAGGATGTCTCGGCGGCACCGGTAGCGCAGCGGTCTGAGCGTTGGCTTATGACCATTCTTCCGTGAAAGGGTCCGGGTTCGAATCCCGGTGAGGCATGGATTTTGTGTTTGCCTTACGGCACTGGCTCTCTCCCTTCCCTGGAACAAGTGGCCCTAAATTAGGGATGGGCGATTGCTTATAGCCCATTGAGTTGCTCATGTTGGTTGTCAAACCTTCAATCAAAAAAAAAAAAAGATGTCTCGATTGACAGAACTAATTTTTTTCAGCGTTGATGAACGAATGGCGTCACATTAGGTATCGCTCCGTAAGTGACTTTTCAACAGCGCTGAACATCTCTAGCTCCAAAGATGGTAATGTAATACACTGCCGGACAATTGCTAAGGACGGATGACAATAGCAACGATAGCAACCATAAAGTGGAAGGCAGGAAAATGTGGAAATTAGCATAAGTGCGGGATACAGTAAGACGTGTTGTGCGTATGCAAATTTTGGATTGCCGAACTTGTTCGTGACGTCATAGCGCTGATAAGAGATATAAAGGATTTGACGCGTATTGACCGTTGTTGTTCAAACGCAAAGTTGAAAGGGAAAAAATCAATTGACGAACTTGCAATTTTCAGTATGTCTTCCCGACATCACCTAGATGATTTTACGCGTGGCCGTATTATTGGCAAGATTGAAGAAGGGCGACAAATAACAGATGTTGCCAGGGAGTTCGACGTCAGCCACAGTGTTGTTTCAAGGCTTTGGAAATCATTTCAAACAAATGGAGAGTGTAGCAAACGTTACGGGGGAGGTCGTGTTCGCAGTACGATACCTGCAGAAGATCGGTACATAGTGCTATCAACAAAAAGACACCGGCGCAGCACAGCTAGTGAGGTAGCAAATCAGTTTATGGCTGCTACTGGCAAGCGGATCTCCCGAAAAACTGTCGCCAGACGTTTGCATGAAGGAGGACTATACTTTCGCCGTCCTGTTGTGTGCATCCCATTGTCCAGACGTCACCGTACCGCCCGTTTGGAATGGTGCCATCAACATCGCAATTGGACTGATAACGACTGGTCTGCTGTCCTCTTCTGAGATGAGAGTAGATACAGTCTATCGTCTGATTGTCGACGACAACTGATCTGGCGTGATAGTGGTACTGCATATTGTCCAGCAAACATACAGGAAAGGGGCCGATATCCGATATGTAGTGTCATGGTATGGGCTGGCATCATGATCAATGGCCGTACGTCCCTCTATGTGCTTCGAACTGGGACTATGACTGGCCAACGATACATTAATGATGTTCTGCTACCTCATGTTCGCATGTTCCGTGGTGCTGTCGGTGATAGATTCATTTTCATGGACGACAATGCAACATGCCATCGAACAGTCGCTGTCCAGGAGTGTCTTGAGAGCGAGGATATTCAACGCCTCGCATGGCCAGCACGTTCTCCAGATCTGAATCCCATTGAAAATATGTGGGATGTTCTGGGGAGGAGTCTTGCTGGTCGCCAATGCCCTCCAATAAACAAGGACACCCTCATCCGTGCACTGACAGAGGAATGGGATGAATTACCCCAACAGCTGCTTGATAATGTTGTGTAAAGCATGACACGACGTGTGGAATCTTGCATCGCCCTCCATGGTGGCCATATCCCGTATTGACATCTTACGTCGGAACGCCTGCGGACGGTAATTGCATTTTTTTCACGTTTACGTATTCTGCACAAAATGGCCTGTTTGTCCCTTGAACATGTTCCAAAGCCTTCTGGATTTCAGAGCACAATAAATTGTCTTTCTTGTAATGTCCTGGCATTCAGACATTATTTTATTTCACTTGGCATCCAACCACACTTACTTTTTTATGCGCTATATAGCCGTTTATGATCCGTCCTTAGCAATTGTCCAGCAGTGTATGTAACCGGAAGCCGACTGGTAATGAATCTGCAAAGAAACGCCTTGTTAACTTTCGAAGCTAACAGAACGTGACAGCAGAGTTCTGTAAAAGACTTTCCATTCAGAACGCAATTCAGCACTGTCTCAAATCTCGGAAATCCTATGTGATACTATTAGCACTGATGTTAGCACCTACATAGTGCTCAGGACCCCGCGCGACATGATCAGCCACCCAGAAGCCGCTAATCAGTTAGACTAATGCCACATGCCAATTTGTGTGGTGTAAGGAACGTCGACCTTCAACTGTACACTAATGAATTACTATGCCTTGGACTGACGGGTCAGGGTACACAGTATACCAGTCTGATGATCATGTGTGTATCGTTCCGACAGTGAAGTTTAATGGAGGAATCGTGACGGTATGGAGCAATTTTTTGTGGTTCGGCTTGGGCCGTTCACAAGAAAAAGAAAACCATGAATGCTGAGCTCTACCTTGACGTCCTGTACAATTATGTACAACCAACGTTGCGGCAGAACTAAGAAGAAAGACCATAGTTCTATTGCCAGGGCAACGTACCGTATCATTCCGTTCGCGTGGTTACAAGGAATTCACTTTGTCCCTTTTTAGCGCCTTCTCAATTCTTCAAATGTCACCCTGGCCGCCCCGGTGGCGCAGTGGTCTAAGCGCTGGCTTATGGCCATTCGTCCGAGAAGGGTCCGAATTCGGATCCCGGTGAGGTATGGATGTTGCGTTTGTCTTACGGCACTGGCTCTCTCCCTTCCCTGGAATAAGTGACCCTAAATTAGGGACGGGCGACTGCTTATAGCCCATTGAGTTGCTCACGGTGGTCGTTAAACCTTCAATCAAAAACAAAATGTCACCACACCCTGCAATAATAAAGTGATCGTACAGACTGAAAATATGAACTATGGAACACCACGAATGAAAAAAATTGATAAATACGCCGAACTGTTAGTTCATTAGGTCCACTTGCTGTCGTCAAATAAATGTATCGCTCGAACACGTAAGACGGCATCGGAAAGTGGTGTGCATTACAAATCGGGCAGACCAACTCTTCGAGCATCAGTTATAGTTTGATCGAGGATAAAAAGTGCATAGTGAGTTGACTTTGAACGTGGCATTTTAGTTGGCGCTAGGTGTGCCGGTTCGATATCTTTCAAACAGGCTCTCTACCTGGACTTATCACGCACAACCGTAATAAGGATTTACCATAAATTGCGCGATACGAAAAAAACCTTATTTCCAGCGATCGGCTCTCGTATGGACGAAAACAGCTGGTGGATCAGAGAGGTGAAAGGAGACTGGCCAGAATCGTGCAAGCTAACAGACCGGCCACAAACCGGCAAACAACTGCAGAATTCAGTATTTGTTTGCCAAAGTGCATCTGCTAAATGCACTACGTATCGGAACAAATTTCAATCCTTTACAACATCTGATGATCATGTCACTAGACCCCTTTCACTCCAATGATCCACCACCTATTTTTATCCACAGGATGTCAGACTGCTGAAAAGTTTTTTTTTTTGTTTTTTTTGCGTGTGGCAACATTCACAGTAAACCCTTACTAGTGTTGCGCGTGAAATGCCAATTAGTCAGTATGGGAGATGCTCAGACCGAAACACCTAGCATGTCACGTTCGGAGCCGCTCAAACCAATCGGTTTGGCCATTTAGACCCTATAACTAATGTTCGACCAGCTGGTCAGTCTGATTTATACTGCACACCACGCTCAGGTGCCATCTTACGTATTCGAGTGAGCATTTACGCAGGGCTTTCAATAAGTTCTAAGCTTAACATGCAAAATTTTATTTTTTTCAGAAACGCATCTTTATTTTTCCACATAGTCTCCCCTGACTTGGATACACTTGTTCTACCGACCATAGAGTTGGTGAATCCCCTTTTGCGAAAAAGGTTTTTCTTTATCCTCAAACTAACACTTCGTTGCCTCCATCAGTTCAGTCATCCGCAAAGGTAAGGTTAATTTTTTTGGATCGCTGATCCGTTCGAAGCCACATTCTTTCACAGCTTGCATGGGAACACCGGCCGTACGTGTAGATTGGAGCACTGTTCTCGAGAAGCAGAACACCCCGTCGCAATTTTCCTCACCGTTTACTGTTGCTGATTTCACGCAATTATCGCAATAGCGCTACATAATAGGCAGCATTCATAGTTATTTTATGAGGCAAGCAATCACTTAACAGCAACTCTCCTGAGTCTCAAAAAATGGTAGCCATGATTTTTCTTGCAGATGGTTGCGTTTTGAACTTTATTAGTGGCGGTGATCCATGATGTTTCCACTGCATGCTCTATTGTTTAGTAACATGATCCAAATGGTGAAGCCACGGCTCACCATCAGTCACAATGTAGGAATAGAAGTCACTTGGATTGCGGTTAATGCGGTCAAGTTGAACCCGACTTGCTTCAACACGATCATTCTTCATCTCAGGCGTCAACATTCGAGGAGCCGATCTGGAACATACCTTTGCCATCACTAACCTCTCTTGCAAAATTATCAAAACACTGCCGACTCTTACCTTCAGTTCCTCAGTAATCTGTACAACATGGATTCACCGGTTACATCACCAGGTCCTCCACTTTCTGGCACACTTCGTCTGTGGTCACATCCACCGTGCGTCCCTCGCGAGGGTCGTCTTCCAACGAGTTTCTTCCCTGTTTATAGAGAGCAGCCCATCTTTTGACTGTGGTAAATGAAGGTGCACTATCGATGTACAGACGGAATCTGTTTATGAATATTGCGTGACGTTTCACCTTCCTTCGTCAAAAATTCAATCACCGCTCGGTTCCGCAAGTTCATGTGTCGCTCATCCATTGTCACCTTATAGACTTCAATGCACTGGAGCACCGTCTCAAATGCTGGCACAGAGACGTGGCGTCGCTGTTATATAAATGAAGGATAGTGTAATAACTTTGAAGTATTTGTGTCAGCTGCCGACCATTGCTTTTAAGGTCAGGCTCAGAACTTACTGAATGCTCCTCTTATGTGGCAAGTGCAGATGTACCTAATAAACAGACATATCAGTTGTAAAACATACATGTGATGTGTTTTACAGAAAATACGCAGTTAGAAAGGGCGAACAATCTTTCGTTTCATAATGAAAATGTGTTACTCTTTGTTACCATTTTTTACGATTAATCAAACTTATGGAATCCAACTGGAAGGAAGGTCCGTTATATATATTATATAAGCGAGAGAGAGAGAGAGAGAGAGAGAGAGAGAGAGAGAGGCGCAGGAGTGTGATTTTGACATTCCTACCGGCCTAAACCAGTTGTCGTTAAGCTGTTTTTTTGCACTCATTCTCTTCTTTATGTATTATGTCTAATGTTACCCTCAAAAACCAAAGAATGGAACAATCGACCAAGTTTTGCGTTAACCTGGGGAAACGTCCATGTAACATACACTCACTGTTCCTTATGAAGAAGCAGATCAATCCCGAGCACAAACATTTCGATGTTTTAAGCGTGTTAAAAAGGATAGAGACAAAGCAGTGGGTGATCATCGAAATGATCGACAGAGAAAGGCCTCAACTCTGATCTGGAAGAAGAAATTCGGAGTTTACCAGTAAGTAAGCAAGTCGATTCACCCTTTGACGACAATAACGCGCGAAACGTCCTTACATCCAAACTACCACGACGGCCCGAATACATCCGTCAAGGGAGAGTAGGATTTCTTATCCCTATAAGTTCTTTGAATTTACACAGCCTCTATGGGATTAGCAGAAGTCACACTCAGTCACCATTATTGTCGCTAAACAAATAAGTAAAGCAGGCGTTGATATCTCCCGGGGGATATTATTTACTCTCAATGCATCGCATGCTTTTTCCGTGGAAGAACACAGTAATCGCTTCCAGGAAATCTCTGAAGGTCAATGCACATCAAGACTACAGATCAGAAGTTTCGTGTACTGACCGAGCACTAATCCTTCTTTTGTTAACTTGCAAATGAGAGGGGGAGAAATTCTGAAAGGAGCAACTGACAGTTTTTGGCGTTATGGTATTCCGAGCGACAACTGATTTCAGGCCGCTGGTCGTTAAAGGGTAAATGATGAGAATGATGGCAAGTTAGTTATAAATGTGAATAAAGAATCTATAGGGTCCATAATAACAGACTTGGTTAGCGCCTGCAGTATGTTGATGGATTTGTTCGCACAGCGATCAACATGCAGAAGTCTGTGGTTGAGAAGTAATTAGCAGTTCCCAACGAACCGTTCTATTGGAAGTAGAATACAGTCTACTAGCGCTAAATTAGATATAGCACCAGTAGACTGCATTCTACTTTCGACTTTGAAATTAACACTATAAAAATCCCAGTTTGATAGTCATAATTTATAACATTCAAAATAATGTGACAGCAGAAGAAAACAACAACGCAACCTTTCCCCGCCTTTTATGAACGCAATATCTAGTGCATTCAAGCCCTTGGGGAACTATTTTGAGGTAGAGGAATTAAAAAATATTTTTCTTATCTATATTTTTTGCATTACTTCCGTTTCACTTTGTAGAGCACAGTGTATGGCCTTCAACAGCAAAGAAAAAAACCAAGAGGAAAACCCGTGAATCACGAGAAATGCGTGAGCTATGTTCATCATCGCCATATAAGGACAAGTGGTAGCATTCTTCTGGAACTGCGAAACAATTTCGAGAAACAAATGTATTGAATTAGGTATCAAGAATATTTAGAGACCCAGGATCGAAACATGGTGAAGTAACATAGCAACGAATCGCTCAAGATAGAGGATTGCGGAAGAGATGTTCGGAATCTGAAAGACTGCGATATGTCAGCTGAAACACCTGCTTTTTCAAAGTTCACATTTTTAGAAGAGAAAGAACTACTTGTCCCCACGAGGAAGCTTTCAGATTTTTTCCTTAAAGAAATACTTCTGTCACAATCGTTCTTTTTAACTGCGGAAGATTTTTTTTTCATCTGGAAGAGAAAATTGATTCTCATTTATTTTGATTCGGAAAATATAAATTACTCCTTAGTATTTCTTTCAATACAAATATCTAGTAGTATTTCATTTCTTTACTGTTTATTTACTCTTCCAGACGCAAAGACTTTAATATAATAAAAAAGAAATAACATGCGGTTTTCGAGCAAGCATTTAAAAATTTAAAGAAAGTTGTGTTTTTCAGAATGTAAGAAGTATAACACTTTGCAAGTGAACAAACACTTCGTAAAATGGCGCCACTGTTACATAATGAAATTTTCGGGTGAACTAAGTTTGGACAGGAAAACAATATTAAACACCTCAAAATCAGATTTCTATTTAGAGGAAGTTGTAATGTTTATTTATTACGTCTCTATATTTCACTTAAACGTTCCCTTCGTACTGACGGTCGGTAGTTCTCGTAGCACTGTAGCTTAAGAAAAGCACACAAAATCCTTAATTATACATTGATTCAACTTACAAAAATCACTGTCTTTATTTATTACTCAGGTACTTCAGTTCAATAAGGCATCGAAGATAATCATCAGCTGCAAATAACATAGTTGACAGCTCTACTTTACACTAAAAGACACAACTGAACCTTTATATCTTGAGGCTTCAAACTCTCAGAATAACTACAAGTTTTCTCATGTAGCTGGTCGTGAAAATACGACATGGCCCAGCGTCAATCTATCCATACCACACCAGGCATTTTTAATGCTTGCTTTATACATTATATAGCTCGTTCTTATGTCAACACACACACACACACGTCATTCACTACAACTTCAACACTGATGCCACAAAAACATTCCTTAAGTGAGAAAAATATAACGTTAAGATTGAAACGCTTAAAGCCCATTCTACACGAGCGCTCGAAACGAGGAGGTTGAGACGCTAGCCGCTCCCATTTTCATTGGTTATTCTACACGGGAACTTTCCAACTGCACGCTGTCCAACTGCTAGGAAACGCGAGTTCATTCTACACGTGTGTTTGAACAGAGCGTTTCAGTAATCCGTTGGAAACTGGTACGTTGGAACTGCCGAGATGAACGTCCGTGTAGGTTGAACAACGTTACGAGCGCTCGCGTCGCCAACGCCTCCTACCGCGTTGGAAGCGCTGGCGCTGGGCTAACGCCCCCATTGTACGTGTCAGAAGTCCTCGTTTAGATTGGAGAACGCGTTTATCTATACTTGCTCATTGATTTTGTTCGGTTGGTGTAGCCACGCGTTTAATGGAGCGTCTCAACCACCGGGTTTGAGGGCTCGTGTAGAAAGTTTCTAAGGAGGATAAACTCAAAATTTACATAGAAAAAGAAAATGAAAATGAAAGTTAAATTAGAGCATGCTCATAAAGTGACCTGAAACAACACTGAATTAGCATTTTTGTTCGGGAGGAGTGGATTTTTAAAAATACTAGAAACATGTCGCTTTGTGTTGGTTTTTTTTCCTTTTTTTAAACCTGAGTTACATCTGTTTCTCTTTAATGTAAAATATTTTACTTGAATTTTATGCTTTGCGTACTGTATATGCAAAGTTCTTTTTCCTACACACACTTGTTTATGCCACATGCTGATAAATTTACATAACACAATTTATTTTTTTAAGTTTTATTCCATAAACCATATCTAATATTATGGAAATTTATATTAGATGATTCACTATTAATCTTCCTTTTTCATAAATACGAGATTATATGAACATAAATAAATGTGTGCTTACTGAACATGCTGTGCTGTACGTATTTTTCTCCCAAATGGGATCCATACAAATTTTGCAAGGAACACATATTCCAACTGACAGTGCAGCCTGGATGAATTCAATTGGAATATACGTGCTTTGCAATGTTGTATGAATCCCATTTGCGAGAAAATTAAGTACAGCAGCTTATTTCGTAAGCTTACTGTCGTATTTGCGTTCATATAGTTTGCACGTCTTCTAAATAATTTTAGGTTATTCGTGTACCCCAAAACTGACGTTTAAAAAATATGAGAGAATATAAATAAATTTGTTCCTTGTCACACAAAGAACAAATATAACTAAAAGCTGTATTGCAATGAGATGAGACCTGATCTACATATTATCGTGACCTGGATCCTGAAATGCCAGTAGCGTCGCAACACGAGAACATTGGAGTTCTTATACCGCAGGCGAGTGATCGTGATAGTTTTAAGGCTGGGGGAAATGACCATACAGTACAAATAAAATGGTAGCCAATAGTTTAAATACATGCAGACATTTAATTACATAATTATATTTGCGGTACACAAAGACTATTAAGTAAATTGGTTGAGAGAAAGAAATATGGGCAGGATGTACTCTATTTACAAATGAGACTCCTAACCACCAGACAATGACAACTGCAGGCAAACTCAGTCATTTCATTATAGTTCTAATATTATCATAGTCATAATGGTTAACTCTTAGGTGCTTAGCATATATATATGCTCAAAATAAAAGTACTTACGCGGACTATGTCTCCCAGGTTCTCAATTTATTCAAGGCGTACACGCACACTGCCCTAATTAAATCTATCTGTTTATTGGTGAACCCTCGGAGCACTGCGCTTCACTGTAATGTGCTACTTGTTCCTGACCACCAGCCCGGTCAGGCAACATGAGATTTCCACATTTGTGCTTCGTCGTCCGGTGAAGTGAGTCAACGTAGTAAAAGGAACACAATCCCCGAAGCCGCCCCGGTGGCGCAGTGGTCTAAGCGATGGCCTCTGATCATTCGTCCGAATGGGGTCCGGGTTCGAATCCCGGTGAGGCATGGATGTTGTGTTTGTCTTACGGCACTGGCTCTCGCCCTTCCCTGGAACCAGTGACCCAAAATTAGGGACGGGCGACTGCTTATAGCCCATTGAGTTGCTCACGGTGGTCGTTAAACCTCCAATCACAAAAAAAAAAAAAAAAAAATACAATCCCCGAAGTTCAGATGACGTGTTCCTGTTTCGCAGCTCTCCATCCAGTTCCACTTCTGCTACTGGGGATTTGCTCTTCGTTGCCAAGGTTGGATATACGACTCGTAATTTGGCACGAAGACGATCAGCGCTCGATATTCCATATTAAGATTCGGTTGCAGTATGCCGTCTAGATTTATGGTAGGTTTCCTAATGCAATTAATTTAAGCAGTTCACCAGTCGTATCCATAACGGGTACAATGAGAGCCCGACGATACATCGATTTAGTTCTGCAGCCCGTTTTGTTGCCGTATCTGCGCGGTATTCTGATGCCCGGTTTAAACAAGATAATGCTCTCCTGCACACTGCCAACATCACTAGACAATGCCTACAAGGTGTCCAGGTGCTGCCCTGGCCAGCGGGGTCACCACTCCTTAGACTTCTCTCCAACAGAGGCGTGCGACATCTTCCGAATGCGGCTCAATGCCCCTCGCAATGTCGATGAATTGTGGACACCGATCAACGACGCATGATCAGCAAAAACGCTGGACACCGTTCGGGAACACTTTCACTCTATGACAATCCCGTGTTGCCGAATGTACAGCCCACAATGGCGGTCATACAACCTACTGACATAGGTCACATTGTACTGTCTCTTCGGCCATGGCATTCTTGTAATCTCTCAGGAATTAAATAACTTCTTTCCTATGCCCTTGCCAACATGTGTGGTAAGTGTCGTCCCATTTCCTGCATTCCTTCTAGGTGTAACATCATCAACATCGAATAGTACATTTATGTTCTCCAACTGTAGTCAGGTCTTCTAGCAGTATGTCCAGCGCATTGCGAGTTGAGGGGCTTCTTTACTTTGATCATGATGCCATTATCTCTTGTAATTTTCTTGAGCCATGAGTTCCTTTCCCTATCTTTCGTGGTAACACCAAGAGGTCATCTCTCTATGAGTTGTCTGCAGCCTTGGTTGTCTTTTCGGGGTAAGGTCCATGTCCTTGATCTATAAGAAAAAAAAATCGAAGGTTGCATTGATTCAACACATTTCTTTTAAAACATAAAGGTAAACCCTCTAACCCTCGTGAAAATTATGCTATTTTTTCCAAATGCAACCCAGCCAAGTTTTAAACGCTTATTACTTTCTTCTTCGATGTGACCATGAATCGATATCTATTGTCTAAAGTGCCTATTTTTATTGATTATAAATCCGATATTAATATTTCTGCCGGTATCTGTTCCGCGGTCGTGTAAGTGAAGAGGCCACTTTTCAGTTCTATGAGATCCTCTCCTTTTCTTCTGACTTGACTTAATCCAGCAACACACCACTTGATCATCTGGAATTCCTCCTCTGATTCAAGAGATCTGGAATCAGATGACCATCGTAGATAGGCAGGGTTATAATCAGATGCAGCCTAGTGTATAATTCCAGTGGTTCCTAGCACCCACTGAATTCGTGTCGCACTAGCCGCCGATTACTCTATACAAAAATATCAAAGAGTTGTCAGTTCCTCTTAAAAAGAATTACATGTTGAACGGAACTGCTAGATTTTAATGGAAGATGGGGTAAGGAGGACAGACGTGACGAACATAAAGTGATAAACACGGAAAATATTTTATTGATGCTATGGAAACGGAAAATTGAGATGATTGCTTTGTGACTCCAGAAATTTACCTTACCACCCTTTTGTGTGAGAAAGCTCTTTTCCTGTGTGTAAACACGCCGATGTTCCAATACTTTCCTCGACAGTACAGTGTATTTCGTCCAAACATTATCCCCTTTTCTTTTATACTTCCTTTCTTTCTGGTAATCTCCCAATTCAAAATAAAGTGTGAATTTTCTTCGTGAGAATGCGAGTAAAGGACTCGAATTTCTAATGCACTTTCCTCATGATTTTTCTAATGATTGAAAAATGACTTTTAACTGCGAGAGCAAACATGAAAAAAAAATTCGTTTGGATACGTTTCCCACGGTTTGCAAGCTGTCACATTTGTCTAATTATCTATGACAGATATTTCGTACTACACAAGAAGATTCGGGAGTCAAAAAAAATTTTTTTTAGCAAATTTCCAGGGTGATACACATCCCCAATGCTTCCCGCCTGAGATCATCTTTTGCATTCTTTAATAACATTTTTCTCCATCCGATCATAATGATCTATAATTATATTCAAGATCCGAAATAACCTGCGGCATCAAACCTTATTGCAGTTTCGTGAAACCCAATTAGAAGAGATTCGTGTTTGTTAGACAAATAACGTTTTCCCTGCGGGTGGTTGAGCGTTTATTCAACCAGTGAGACAGATGATGGCGACCGAGCGAAAAATACCCCGCTTTGAACGTAGTCGGGCTAATATAATATTCCCTAAGTCCGAAACCTTCCTCCATCGAAAGACTTCTGTTTATTCGTTCCAACAACTGTAATTTAATAATAAATAATTTGATGTTATCATTGCTGGAAGTTAAAATATTCATGGGCAAAAGTGACATAATACTTTAGAAGATTGTTCTCGTGATTTGAAATAAGTTTCTTGTACATTGAAGGGTCTTTGTTATTATATGGCACGAAGGGAATTTTAGAATTTCACATCCATTAGCTGCGCTATTTGTTTGAATGCTGAATCAAAATTTGTCTGAAAACGAGTTATGTTCTTCCCTTATTTGCAGTACTGCTGATGAGTTAGAAATTCAGAGTAATGCTTGCGAACAACTGCTTAAAAGATATTATTTCACTTTCAATTGTATCAGCTTTAAGTTTGGTTCTCTCAAAATTTCAGTATCAAGTAATTATGTTGGAATTCAGAGCACAATAACTTTCTCCAGTATATCAATATTTTCAACTACAAAATTTCTTTTTAATTCATGATGCATTTGTAGCTTTATCGTAGTTTTCATAAACTAAGTTGAACACCTATTTACATTATAAGATAAAAAATATCAGGACGCCCTTCTGATCAGTCGATTTGCCCATATACATCAGAGCCATGTCCCATATAGGCACGGTTATAAAATGACGCACGCGAGCTTGCAAATATCAATGACAAGCATTAACCCTTTCACGATCATAGCGCCCAACGCTCCCTTACATGCCAACAACCACACGCGCCCGAGTCTCCCGGATAGCATGAGTAGGATTTCTTAACCCCATTTTCTTTGAATTTGCACGGCGTCTGAGGGATTAGCAGAAGTCACCCTCAGTCGTTATTGCTATCGCTAAACAAAGAAGTGAACCAGGAGTTGTTTTGGCCTGGGACTATAATATCCTTCTGGTATCGCTCAGTAGAACTATGGGTTTGTTCACACGTGCTTCGTTTTTCTGGGATATTTTGCATTGTCTCAAAAGCGGAGTTTATGGAAGGAACTTTGTTGTACAAATTCTTTCATTTTGCTGAATACAAAGGAACAGATTGAAAGCATATTTTTTACAAGAAAGAACAAGAGAAAGGCAAAATAAACAAGCTTTTCTAGCTGTTCACCCAATCCCTCCTATCTACCTAAGGCTCTTAGCAGAGGAATCCATTTATTGCCCCAGGGAAACGTCAGAAGGTCAGTGTTTGTCAAGCGTAGGGATCGGAAGTTTCGAGTGGTGACCCAGCACTAATCCTTCATTTGTTATTGCAAAAAGGAGGGGGAATGAAATTCGGAAAGGAGCGGAAGACATTTCGGGGTTACGCTATTCTGCATGGTAAAACATTTCAGGATCATGGTCGTTAAAGTGCTAACAGTTGAATGGGACGTACGGCAGAGCTCAGTGACTTTCAATGTGGCACGATCACAGGATAATCGTTCCGTATGGACAGTGGAAAGTCACACAGTTTAGATATTTAGTGAATGTATGTAATGTTTCGTCAAGACAGGTTGAGTTGTACTGGTGAGTTTCAATGCTGAATACCTCAGGTGAGTTTTAATATTAGCGGCAGCTGGGGGATTTTATGTTGGCTGATGCTAGTGAATTTTAATGTTGCCTGATTCTGATGAGTTTTAAAGTTGGTGGCTGCTGTTAAGTTTTAATGCTGGTTGGTGATATTGGCTGGTTTCGTGTTTTGAGGTCATACAAGTTTTAATGTTGTTTATTTTGGTGCCGCAGTGGAGTGTAACACAAAGAAATAGATGAAAGTTGAACTAAATCATGATAGTCTCTCCGATTCGCGATATTGTGTATATTGAATGTTATGACCTCTATACGGAAAAATAAACATTGAAAAACATTAAAAGTGTATTAGAAATCTGATTTATTGGCGTAAGACTATAAATAAAGGTTTTCAAGCTTTCGCACATCAACCGGGTAGTTTTTTTTAAGGAAGACAGACGGAAATTGTAATCTGAATATTATAACGCTGCAACAATTTGAACGCGGTGACTTGTTTTCACAATAAAATAATAAATGCGATGGAATTTTCAAAGACGCAAGGCATTACTTTGGTTGGGCACACGGTATCCGGGTAGGAAAAAGGCATTATTTGAAGAACTGGTTTCAAATTTGTGGCAATTCTAGGGAGACGCTATCATTGCAAGCGTCGCTGTTGGTAATGATTTCCCAAATATCTCGAATTGCTGTAGATTTAGGAGTGGAGCAGGTAGAAATATTCTTTCTCATCCCACATATGTGTAGCGGATTTGAATTTGACTTCTCTGGGTAGTGACGTAGTTCATTTACCATCTTTAGTGTTCCTTTTATGTTCGTTGATTTCGATTCTAAACGAACGCTTTGTCATTCCAATGTTGTACCTTCTGGAGCCGTCCGGATATTGTTGAGGGATCGTATAAACGCATGCCTAGCTGGAAAGAGGGGATTAGTCAGTATTTTTCTCTAAAGCATGGTATATAAAGTTGCAGGAGACCTTATGCCGACACCGTAGTTTATCTTCTTGAGGGCGTACTTAAGTTTGTATGATACATTTGGTATCAACAAATACTGATCAACAACAACATATATATATAGAGAGAGAGAGGCTTCCGGTGAGCAATGTTGAAATGAATATGCCCCATATGAGTTACATAACATTTGGTTGAACTAAATCATGATAGTGTTATTAAAACAGTAAATTATAAATTGTAATATAAACTTAAAATTGAATGTTCACCCCACCCTACACCATTTCTATTTCTATAATATATTTCGATGATTTCTTCACACACCATTGGACCAACAGTATACACAGCAATTTGGCGTATGTAGATTACTATTGGCTAATAACTTACCATGCTTCCCACAATGCAATGATCTATATTATATATAGATTAAATGTGTCTCTATTTATTACATCTGAAGAAGAGGCAGCCGCTGCCTCGAAAGTGCTCATGGTTTTAATTGTATATATTTCTCATCTTTTATGATTAAATCTTGCTAAAGACGGAATACTTTCATCGTTTCAGTGATATTTGGTATGTATCGATAATTGAGCCCAGGGGGCGAAGCTGCTGCATAGGGAGATTAGAACGTTTGATTTTGCCCTTTTGGATGAAGCTATATATCTGGTTCTCACTATGTATCCTGCATCAGTAGCCAAATCGATGACGCTTTTAATTTCCTGTTGTCTAGAATGTGCTTCAGAGGCGATGGTAAAGGCTTAAGTAAATCGAGAACGGAAGATAGCTGTTTCGTATTCTGCGAAACAGAGTGAGCTGCGAAGCATCAGGTTGGAGACGGACGTGGGTTTATTGTTGACTCGTGTGTGTGTGTGTGTGTGTGTGTGTGTGTGTGTGTGCACAGGCTGTTGTCGGGCGATTTGCTCAGTAAAACATCTAGATAAGTTAAAGCACTGTTTTTTTCAAGCTCCATAGTAAAATTGATCGTACGATGTACGTCATTGATTTTATTGAGAAAAATCGAGAGAGCCTCCCTTCCGTGAGGCCATACGAAAAATTCGTCGTCAGCATTACGTATCGAGGTGGTAGGCCGTGGGGTGATGCTGGAGAATATATTCTGCTCGATTGCACGAAGTATTGCTTCCGCGAGGACGGCTGAAAGTTTTAGTAATCGAAAAACATTTTCCAAGCATACAAAAGTCTTGTGACGTGCAAGTTTGGTTCTCTAAGGCTTATAGCTAACCGTTGGAAATGTGTCAGATACCCGCGCTTGTTCCCACGACAATCAACAATTCCTTTTTGTTGATTCAAGTTCTGGAAATGTTTTGTGTAATTATTTTGGTTTTAGCCCAGAAAAAGAGATTTTTATAGGCTTTTAAGCACAGAGTGCCGAACCATTCTTGTAACATTTACTGCTGTCCAAATTTCGTGCACAATTTCGGGAATGCCTCCCCGGTGGAGCAGTAGTCTAAGCGCTTGGCTCCTGACCATGGGTCCGGGCTTGAATCCCTATGAAGCATTGATATTGTGTTTGTCATACGGCACCGGCTTCCTTGAAACAGGTGGCCCTAAATTAGTGATAGGTGATTGCTTGTAGCCCGTCGTGTTGCTCACAGTCCAGGTAGCACAACCTTGCAATTTAATGTGGGCCCGAAGCTGAGCCACCGTCTTTTAGGAATAGAAGTGTTGGACTTACGTTGAATTGCACGGCCGTGTGACCTGGGAATGGTCTTTAACCCCCCCCCCCCAACAAACTCAGGAAACAATTGCATACGGAAATAATTGGCTGCCTGAATTCTTGGAAGATTCCTTAGCAAAAATGTAATTGTTTTCGTTTGAAGAAAGCAATTTCCATATTTTGGGATGTCAATGCAGGTAGTTGATTTAGTAACTGAGGTTGTATCAACCAACGAAAATTTGTAACATGCATTTTATAGGAGATTTCTTTCCTAGTTTTAGCATACATGACTTTGATTTTTTTCTCTTCATTTCTTAACACACTGGTTCCATTAAAGAAGTATTAGTTTAGCATCAAATATTTCAGTATTTACACTTGAAAGTAGCTCTTTTACTTTTTTCTTCAAAATGTGAATTTTCTCTTGAATGGAAGAGGGTTGTTTTTGAAAATCCAAATGCTTTTTTTGGGCTCAGCATTCTGACGTTCAAGGTGCTTAACTGTTGGTGTATATTTGCTACGTTCACTAGTTTCAGCAGATATTTTGTGTTTTTTAAGAAATCAGAAAAAGTGGCTTCATTTTAATATTTTGAAGAAAATCAGTAAAGGTTGCATCACAAAGTTTTTTAACGGTTAAGCACGAATTTCTATCGTCATCTGTAGGAGAATCTGAGCAGCATGAAAGTATGTCGTGCACTCGTGCTCTAAATGATAAAAGTAGTTCTCATACGCTGTCTCAGCACGATATCAAAACTTTTAGACTATCCAAGCGTGATGGTTAAAATACGAAATTCATTTACAACTAAAAACACTGTATAGTTTAAATCACGAAAGAAGCGAGATCTTTCGGGCTTGCTACGAACCCATTCTCAAGCTAAATAATGCCACCGATACAAGACGCGACGATTAAATACAAATTGACAAGACCAAGATACAACAGTTCCTGTTCCATTTGGTTATCTGACGTACTGCTTACGCCAATATGTACTGTTGCATATTGGTCTTGTCAACTTGTATTTAATCACGCACGTCGTGGCTTGTATTGGTGGCATTCTTTAGCTTGATAATGGGCTTGTAGAAAGCCCGAAAATCTCACTTCTTTCGTGATTTTAACTGTATAATGGTTTTAGTTGAATATAAATTTCGTATTTTAACTATCACAGTTCGACAGTCTAAAAGTTTTGATATCGTGCTGAGAGAGCGTATGTGAATTACTTTTAGGAGAATCTGAGCTATTTGCAGTAGACAACTTAAAAGAGTTGTGTAATCAAAATGTGTTTATATAAAATTTCTTCCTGATCAATATGCAAGTGGAAATAAACACTTATTGCGATTATGGAAATTTGTGCCTTCAGTTTAGGAATCTGCTCCAGTTTTTTAAAAGCAGGATGAAGGATTTTATAATGTGCTGTGAAAACGTAAGAACCATTTTTCTGTCACATCCTATGTGGAAACAGTGTTTAGAATTATTTAGTAGCATTAGATGAAAGCTGGGACTACCTGACTTAATCCTATGCACATATTTTTTTAAATCATGTTTCTGCATTTGATAATAATTTCCTTTAATATCATGTGCGTATTGAGTCCTGCACATTCCATAAATTTCGAAAAGGGATTTACTTCCAAGCTAAATTCGTAACGCAGATAAACACAGAACCACGGTTACCTAGGAAATTAATACATATTCCGAATGTTCGCACAAGTATCCGTATCATGTTACAAAACAAAACAGTAACTTTTTTCCTATCGTGTCTGAAATAAAGTACTTTTAGCTTAACTTATCCATTTTCGCATGACGAGTGTTTGCCGTCTGGGTGCATTTCAAAATTGTTTTGGGAGCGTTTAGTTCATGCCGAAGCACTTCAAGTGCAAGCACGCAATAATATTTGCTTTCCAAATTAATTCTTGTGTTGCAAATGTCTGGCAGCTGCTTGGTGTCATGTATATTTTACGGGTTCTGTAGATGACTTGTGCATATATACTGATGTTCATAATATTACCTCATTAACGTAAGATTACAGTTTGCTCAAGGTTAGCGGAAAAAACAAATGTGATACGTCGTAGAATGATGAGCTATTCCTGTTTTCGGGGGAGAGGAGGGCTAACGAACCCTACGAGCACTTAAGAGGATATAGAGTATCTGATCAGAAATTCAGAGCTACTACTTCTAACACCGTATAATAAACGCACGCCATGTCTCATCAAGGGCTCGAACTCTGGTCCAACTCGAGCAATAAGACAGAAGCTGTTTGCTTATTTAAGATTGCTCCCGGAAGGGTCATACGCCAAGCATAATACAGCTATTGACAAAAGAAAGCTCGGACCACCAGCCCCCAATTGAATCTACAGTCTTGATCAATCCGACAACTTTGCGGAGTACGTCTTTTTCCGAAGTGGTAGTAGTAGCATTATTAATAACATCTACTGTTTGTGAAAATGGCAACACCATGAAGAACTTCTGATATTAACATTAAACTCACAGGATATGTACAACTCTGGTTGGAACATGCTAACCATTAAAATGTCAGTGAAAATGCGCATACGTTTTCGGAGCAACGCCCTCTGAAATGCGCGGTGTTGGAATCAGTTAAGAGACGAAATTGAGCAGAAAGGGTGTTTCGTGTGTCTACACTATGCCCCGTCGCTGAAGGCGGTCGCAGTATGAAATCCAGACTGACTTTGAGCTTGGAAGGATTGTTGGAATGACAGAAGCTAGATTTTCCTCTCGCGAAATTGCCCCTCGTTCGTAAAGAAACTCCAGTGCAGTGATGTGAACGTGTCGTCAGTGGACAGATGAGGCTTGGACGCTCTGAAATTCGGGAAATGGAGCGCAACATCGCACGTCGGCAAGGGGTGACAGACACCTATAACGCATGGCAGCGACATCCGTAGCAGTGGAGCACTGTCACATGTCAGCCTTTGTCCACCAGCACAGTCCGACGTCGTCTGCTTAACAGAGGACTGGTCGCTCTGTTAAGCAGACGACGTCGGACTGTCCGCATTCCCTTGATCCTCAACCACACACGCCTCATGCTGCAACGAGGTCTCGAACACAGACACTGGCACGCTGGATGGCAACAGGTCTTGTTTTCTGACGAGTCACGATTCATCTTGATGCATTATGTTGGTCGCATACTTGTTCGAAAACATCTTGATGAACTGCACATTTCTGCGTCATACCGGTCCAACGCCAAGCCTCAAGATTTGGGGAGTCTTTGCTTTCAATTCGTGACCTCGCCGGATACGAATTGAGGGAACCCTCAACAGCCAGCGATACATCAGGGATGTTTTAGAGGCAGGGGCGATACCTTTCTTTTAGAGTTGTCCTGGCGCTTTATTACAGAAGAGCAATGCTCGGCCACATGTGGTTCGATATGTCCAAGACCTCTTCCATGCACGGCCGATACCGCTACTACCTTGGTCTGCACGTTCGCCGGATACGTCCCCTATCGAACATGTTTTGGACATGGTGACTAAGCGACTTTCATGTTAAGCGCCTCAACCAGTCACCACAAATCAAACAGCCTGCCAGGTTTTACATATAAGGAGACTGGCAGGCTATTCACCAGAACGATGTGAAAAAAAAACTTTTTCTTTCAGTGCCACGTCGTGTAGGCGCTGTAATGGTTGCACGAGGTGGCTTCACAAGATACTGAGCCTTGAAGCGAAAAAAACTTGTATAGATCTACAAATGTAATCAGTCATCTCCTGTAACATAAGGGATCTGTGTTAAACATTTTTTTGAATAGCGCAATTCTCTTTCATGGTGTTGCAACTTTCAGAAACAGTAGTGTATCAGCAATAATAATGCGGGTGGTACAAACTCCAATGCTTCACAAAAACACTCAGAGGCCAGATTATTATGACAACCCTTATC
Source organism: Macrothele yani (assembly GCA_039090855.1). Lineage (NCBI taxonomy): Eukaryota > Metazoa > Arthropoda > Arachnida > Araneae > Macrothelidae > Macrothele > Macrothele yani. The sequence continues at coordinate 20,703,542 of CM076996.1, read as the reverse complement.
TTCTTGAGTGGTCACTTCTCACAGCACGTGTACCGCTCTGCGTTTATTTTCGAGGTACTTTTAATATACATAGACGGCAAATTCTGGGACTATTATTTCGCGAGTAGGATAACCGTGCTGTGAAGTAAGAAAAGGACTTGACGAAATTTAAACGGAGAATGGATATCGACAAGGCAAAGGTGAAGGCCAGAATTTCTGCAACTGCAGGCCTTGTTGCCTGATCGAACACTGTCGTAGTGAAGGTGCGGTGGAAACTACCGGAAAAGGAATGCACATCCAGCCGACGTGTTGGAAAGGAGACATCCCCACTTATTGGCAGTCGAGACAAACGTCGGTTGACACATGCTCTCCGGAACAACATACGGCTCATGATCCTTCAATTAACGGCAGACTACAAACAAGGCGCACAGAGAAACGTTTCAGAGCGTAAAATCAAACAGTCGTTCTTCTTGAAGCGGCCTAGAAGTCTACTGCCTGTTAATGTCCCATATTTGTCCGATCATCAACAGCTTTGCCGTCAGTGGGAATTGGAGCACAGTGACTATAGTCTAAGTCAATCTAAGAGAAGAGGTTGCAAGGGCTGTCAAAGCACGATGAAATTTAGCTTGTTACAAAGCGCGCACACCACACGTCCAAATCGTCATCTAAAAACGTAAGGTTTAAAAAACGTCTTTATTTACAATTTAAAAAATATGGTAGTTTAAAAGCTTTAGCGAGCACTTTCGCGACCACCATGGTCGCATCTTCCTGTCGATGAGTGAAATCATATTATAGCGGCGCGTGGTTTAAATACACTGGCGGAAAGTGAAAAAATAACACCAAGAAGGAATTGGCGGACGATCATGAAATTTACATATGTTAATGGGTCAGGTTTACGTAGGTGTGAGGTTAATTTCGGGACCAACCTGTGAGCGCTTACGCCACAGCACGGCATAATATGCAAATGATCGTCGGTGGTATTTAAGGAGTACGGAGAAGGGAATGTAATCAGTCGCTAGCGTACGGACACGTGTGAAGATCCTGAAGAAGCTGCAATGCCTGGACATGGAAGACGTGTACGATTTCAGCAGTTATCGGACTTTGAGCGAGGTCGTCTAGTCGGACTCCGCAAGGCCGAGTGGTCTTATCGTCGTATTACGGAGAGAATTGGACGGGAAGTATCGGTGGCGGTACGATGGTGGCGTAGATGGTCCGAGGAACATTCCCACACGAAAAGACGTGGAACCGGGAGTCACAGACGGACTGATGAGCGGACCGATCGACGCATAAGATGAGCGGCGTTGTCAAGCAGAACATCCACTGCGACGCAAATCCGAGATGCCGTTGCACCTGAGGTGAATGTGCGAACAATCCGCAACCGTCTACTTGATGCAGGACTACGTGCACGTGTGCCTCTGGCATGTGTACCTCTGAATCCAGCCCACCGTCAGGAACGGCTGCAGTGGTGTCGCCAACGTTTGCACTGGAGAACGCAATGGCGATCTGTCGTGTTCAGTGATGAAAGCACATTCTGCTTAGGAGCCTCTGATGGCCATATGCGTGTTCACAGACGCACAGAGGAGCGTCTCCACCCTTCTTGCATCCGCCAGCGACACACAGGGCCTACACTTGGTCTCCTGGTGTGGGGAGCGATCAGCTATCACTCCCGTACACAAGTAGTGTTTGTACCGGGTACGTTAAACAGCACCTCCTACATCAACATCATTCAGCCCGTTGTTGTGCCATTTGTAAGGTCGGTCCATCGTGGTGTTTTCCAGCAAGATAACGTACGCCCACACACGGCACGTGCAACGCAACGTGCACTTCAGGGTGTGAGACAACTTCCACGGCCTGCACGTTTACCGGATTTGTCCCCCATTCAGCACGTGTGGGATTTTATGCGACAAGGACTTATCCGGTCTCCACGGCCAACTACGACCATCCCCGATTTACGCGTCCAGGTTGAAGATGCTTGGAACTCAATACCCCAAACTTACATCCAACATCACCGCGGTTCAACCTCGTACTAACCAAGTTCATGGCGATTCAACCTCGTACTAACCATGTCACATGGAAATGTTTTTTTCAGTTTACCAGCAAATACAACTGTATTTCGCCATAATGTTTTGATCACGTTATCCTCTGTATTCTGTTATTATGCTGTATAAATTTCGTTGGTATCAGACGTCTCCTTCTGGGTGTTCTTTTTTCACTTTCCGCCAGTGTAGTTACAGACATGAGCACATTGAATACATATTATGTAAATGAGATTCACCACAAACTGTTTAAAGTCATCAGGATTATTTTGGTGGTCTTCCCATGGGTATTGTAAAACGAAATTTCTCCAGGCACTAGGGATGTAGACAGGAACGTCTTCATTGCAGCACTCAGGTCCAAATTTTATAATATACAGGGTCTCATTGAGGAGCATAGAGCTTTTTGTAGAAGCTGTTGATAATAAGTTCGCTTTTTCCCAATCAGGTCTGAAGTCCCTTTCAATGACGATCTTAGACAATTTCGAGGTAGTAGCTCCTTTACGGATTGCATATTTATGTTCAGCCCATCGAATTCCCAGGCTTCTGAAGGTCGAACCCACATAGCAGAGATCCGCAGATTGTCCATTAATGACCATCAAGGGAACACTATATACACCAAAGCGGGAAAAAGTTGGTATTATATATCTATCATGTCTAATAATAGAGAAAAGGTTTTGAGTTTTGACACCAAACCCTAAGGCGTATTTCTTACAGGTGTTTTTCAGGAGGGTGACAAGTGATTTTTGGTTGGGCATACGTCTCACGTATTTGGTTGTGGGTACACTTCTAGTCAGGGTTGTTGAAGCCTTCCGTTTATATTGTTGTACACTGCTGGACAATTGCTAAGGACGGATCATAAACGGCTACATAGCGCATAAAAAAGTAAGTGTGGTTGGATGCCAAGTGAAATAAAATAATATCAGAATGCCAGGACATAACAAGAAAGACAATTTATTGTGCTCTGAAATCCAGAAGGCTTTGGAACGTGTTGAAGGGACAAACAGGCCATTTTGTGCAGAATACGTAAACGTGAAAAAAATGCAATTACCGTCCGCAAGCGTTCCGGCGTAAGATGTCAATACGGGATATGGCCACCATGAAGGGCGATGCAAGATTCCACACGTCGTATCATGCTTTGCACAACATTATCAAGCAGCAGTTGGGGTAATTTATCCCATTCCTCTGTCAGTGCACGGATGAGGGTGTCCTTGTCTATTGGAGGGCATTGGCGACCAGCAAGACTCCCACACATTTTCAATGAGATTCAGATCTGGCATCCCACACATTTTTCAAAGCATCCCACACATTTTCAATGGGATGCAGATCTGGAAAACGTGCTGGCCATACGAGGCGTTGAATATCCTCGCTCTCAAGGCACTCCTGGACAGCGACTGTTCGATGACATGTTGCGTTGTCGTCCATGAAAATGAATCTATCACCGACAGCACCACGGAACATGCAAACATGAGGTAGCAGAACATCATTAATGTATCGTTGGCCAGTCATAGTCCCAGTTGGAAGCACATAGAGGGACGTACGGCCATTGATCATGATGCCATCCCATACCATGACACTACATGTCGGATATCGGTCCCTTTCCTGTATGTTTGCTGGACAATATGCAGTACCATTATCACGCCAAATCAGTTGTCGTCGACAATCAGACGATAGACTGTATCTACTCTCATCTGAGAAGAGGACAGCAGACCAGTCGTTATCAGTTTAATTGCGATGTTTATGGCATCATTGCGAACGGGCGGTACGGTGACGTCTGGACAATGGGATGCACACAACAGGATGGCGGGCGTATAGTCCTCCTTCATGCAAACGTCTGGCGACAGTTTTTCGGGAGATCCGCTTGCCAGTAGCAGCCATAAACTGATTTGCTATCTCACTAGCTGTGCTGCGCCGGTGTCTTTTTGTTGATAGCACTATGTACCGATCTTCTGCAGGTGTCGTACTGCGAACATGACCTCCCTCGTGACGTTTGCTACACTCTCCATTTGTTTGAAATGATTTCCAAAGCCTTGAAACAACACTGTGGCTGACGTCGAACTCCCTGGCAACATCTGTTATTTTTCGCCCTTCTTCAATCTTGCCAATAATACGGCCATGCATAAAATCATCTAGGTGATGTCGGGAAGACATACTGAAACTTGCAAGTTCGTCAATTGATGCTTTCCCTTTCAACTTTGCGTTTGAACAACAACGGTCAATACGCGTCAAATCCTATATATCTCTTATCAGCGCTATGACGTCACGAACAAGTTCGGCAATCCACAATTTGCAAACGCCCAACACGTCTTACTGTATCCCGCACTTATACTAATTTCCACATTTTCCTGCCTTCCATTTTATGGTTGCTATCGTTGCTATTGTCATCCGTCATTAGCAATTGTCCGGCAGTGTATAAGTCGTTGGACTTATATGACTTTAACAGTTGATGACTTTAAACAGTTTAACAGTTGATGACTTTAAACAGCTTAACAGTTGATGACTTTAATATTTGATAAATTTAAACAGTTTAACAGTTGATGACTTTAAACAGTTTGTGGTGAATGATAGTGTTTTTTTCTCATTTACATAATATATATTCAATGTGCTCATGTCTGTAACTATTTAAACCAAGCGCCGCTCTAATATGATTTCACTCATCGGCCTGAAGATGCGACCATAGTGTCGCGAAAGAGCTTGCTAAAGCTTTTAAACTACCATATTTTTAAATTGCAAATAAAGACGTATTTCCAACCTTACGTTTTTAGATGACAATTTAGACGTGTGGTGCAAAGATGATCTCAAGCTCAGCCCGGGCTGAGGATTCATTAACTACCGGAAAACCCGGGCCTGAGCTCGGAATTACACGTCTTGAATTGCATTACTGTAATTAATTCAACACGTGTAATTCCGAGCCCGGTTGAATTACACGTCGTGAATTTCATTACTGTAATTAATTCAACACGTGTAATTCCGAGCCCGGTTGAATTTTTTTTTTTTTGATTGGAGGTTTAACGACCACCGTGAGCAACTCAATGGGCTATAAGCAGTCGCCCGTCCCTAAGTTAGAGTCACTGGTTCCAGGGAAGGGAGAGAGCCAGTGCCGTAAGACAAACACAACATCCATGCCTCACGGGATTCGAACCCGGACCCCTTACGGACGAATGATCAGAGGCCAGTGCCTTAGACCACTGCGCCACCGGGGCGGCCCGGTTGAATTACACGTGTTGAATTTCATTGTCGATTTGTTATCATGGTGGAAGGATTTTCAATTTTCTAAGCTAGCTGCCATTGCAAGACAAATTTTTCTTAGCAAGATTTGTTTTACGCATTGTCCAAAGCTATGGCCCAAGCAAGGATTAGTTTAAGAAAGTCTGGTATCGAAAAACTGGTAAAAAATCACATTCTCATTTTTTGTATTTTATTAAAAATCAATAATCTTAACTTTAAAACGATGTATTAATTTCCAAAATTGTGTAGTTAGAAGTATTGTTATTTATTTTTTAAAATTTCCTCAATCCCGCGATTTTTTGGGTCACGTTCGTTTTTAGTGCAGCAGGTCGAGTTTTAGAGAAAAGAAGATCAAGTTGAAGGGCTCAGGCATTAGATGCAATTCTCTGAGAGCCAGTGCCGTAAGACAATCACACCATCCATGCCTCACCGGGATTCGAACCCGGACGCCGTTCGGACGATTGATCAGAGGCCATCGCTCAGACCACTGCGCCACCGGGGCGGCGTTTTATCATGATGAACTTCATCTGGAAACTGCACACACATATGATAATATTGTGATTATTATACTATTAAGCGTAAAGCTTCGTTAATGTTACAAAATGCAGAATAATCTGGTCTGGAATGCTTTTACGTTCTTTTTTTTTTTTTATTTTGGACATTTACCTACATGCTTTTTTTATATTCTACTACATCATTCTAAACTACCTTTACCAATTAGCCTATATGTAAATTATATTGCAAAGATTAGTTTTCTAGAGTCAAAATTACAAACACTTGCAACTGTCTGAACGGCGTTGTACGTTTTATAATGCAATGTATTCAAAATAAAAGTAAATTTAGAAATCAAAAAGAAATAACGAATGGAATTTTATGTTTCTAAACGATTTTCTTTTCTTCAGCTTTTACCAAAATTACTGATTCCCCTGATACGGTCGAAGGGCTCGTTGATTATTTATTCATTTTCCAATCCATATTTCAGAACATTTGGCTTTATGCGTAGTATTTCTAAAAAGATATTAATATTGTGAAGTCCAGGATTAACTAAACTAAACATTTTAAACTAATAATTTTTAAACTAATCCTTGCTTGGGCCATATCTTTGGCCAGTGTATAATGCATAAATGCAAGCCTTGATAAGGAACATTTTCCAAGAATCCGGGCCCGGGCAGGTCCGGGCTCAGCAAACACATGTAATCAAAGTAAGCGGGCAGGGCCCGAGGCTCAGCAAACACATGTAATCAAAGAAAGCGGGCAGGACCCGGGCTCCTAAAATTGAGCCCGAACTCATATCTAGTGTGGTGTGTGCGCTTTGTAACAAGCTAAATTTGATCGTGCTTTGACAGCCCTTGTAACCTCTTCGATTTGTAGCGCAAAAAATACCTTTGATTTTTTTGGTCAATCTAAGAGTGTACTACTGTTGAATTTAGGACAGCGACACTTTTGCCCTCCCCATTTACGGCTTTATGACCTAGCCCATGCTCATTGTATCTCTCTTTCTTTTCTGCTCTCTCTCTCTCTCTCCCCTACGGCTGCGTAAGTACACCCTCTCGCATTTCCGTAGTTGGAAATTCATTGTCTCTGTAGTGCGAACGTTGTGAGCAGTCTTCTTTCGCTTCTGCACTGACCCCCCTTCTCGAAGTTACATACATTTCCGATCAGGGTAGAACCATTGCGGCGCTCAGGATTGAGTAATTTCTCATATCAAATGTATTTCTAAAACGCTCTCCGCCATTTTGAAAATGTATCTTAAATAGAAAATTTTACCTGATAAATTGCTAAGCACACAAAAAAGGTTCTGAGCAATAATTCTACTGGTTTTTGCTCTAAACGCCAGGGACTACTTTTCACAGCTGTCGTAGCTGTTCCGTACCGTCCACAGTGGTACACTGATAACTTGATTCGACGTATAGAAATTTGGCGACTGAAAAAGAGTCGCATGCTCCGATGAGTTCCGGTTCAACATCCAAGATGCCTATAAGCGACTATGTGATTTGTCCTGCGCAGATGAACAACTGCAGTGAGACCTTACAGTTTGACGAAAACAGGAAGACTACTACGGTGATTGTTCTAATGAACATCATTGGTTATTTTCATTCCAATCAAACGCGCCCTCACCTCCAGTTACCACCTACGCATTGTTTTCGACCAATGAAATAATAAGGGTTTCATGACTGCAAGGTTACTTGATGAGCTACTGTTTAACCCTTCTACACTGACGGAAAAAAATCCCAACACCAAGAAGGGGTTGTGTAAGACAAACGACAGTTGGTAGGCGGTGAGAGTACATCTGTAAGATGACGTCTATGCAAATCTCGCGCTCGGCGCAAACTTGTGGCGCTTATAGCGCCCCTCGGAACATGCAAAGCAGGTTTGCTGTAAATACGCGCTGTAACGTTCGTGAGCCTTAGTTATTGTTGAGATTCGACGTAGGGTGTTGATGTTAGTCAAGAATGCCTTTAAGAAGACGAAGAAGCCATTATCAACAGCTCACGGAGTTTGAACGAGGTCGTGTAATAGGGCTACGAGAAGGTGGATTTTCTTTCCGCAATATTGCAGAACGACTTGGCAGGAATGTAGCCACTGTGCATGATTGTTGGTAGCGGTGGTCAAGGGAAGGTACTGCTTCAAGAAGACCGGGTTCCAGCCGGCCACGTGGAACTACTGAGAGGGAAGACCGCCGTGTACGGCGTATGGCCGTGGCGCATCGTACCGCGTCTGCGGCAGCAATTCGAGCTGCAGTTGCCACCACAGTGACACAACAAACTGTTACAAATCGATTACTTGAAGGACAGCTCCGAGCCAGACGCCCTGTAGCGTGCATTCCACTTACTCCAAACCATTGCCGTTTGCGACGTCAGTGGTGTCAACCTAGAGCTCATTGGAGGACGGAGTGGATATCTCTTGTGTTTTCTAATGAAAGCCGGTTCTGCCTGGGTGCCAGTGATGGTCGTGTGTTGGTTAGAAGGAGGCCAGGTGAGCGCCTGCAACCAACCTGTCTGCGGCCGAGACACACTGGACCTACCCCTGGAGTTATGATCTGGGGAGCAATTTCCTATGACAGCAGGAGCACTCTCGTGGTTATCCCACGCACCTTGACGGCACAGTTGTACGTCGGTCTGGTTATTCGACCTGTTGTGCTTCCATTCATGAACAGCATTCCAGGGGGTGTTGTCCAACAGGATAACGCTCGCCCGCATATCGCTGTTGTAACCCAACATGCTCTATAGAGTGTCGACATGTTGCCGTGGCCTGCTAGATCACCAGATCTTTCACCAACCGAGCACGTATGGGACATCATTGGACGACAACTCCAGCGTCACCCCCAACCAGCATTAACCGTCCCTATATTGACCGACCAAGTGCAACAGGCATGGAACTCCATCCCACAAACTGACATCCAGCACCTGTACGACACAATGCATGAACGTTTGCGTGCTTGCATTCAACATTCTGGCGGTTACACCGGTTATTAATGTACCAACATTTCACATTTAAAATGGATCTTCTCGCGCTTACAATAAGCTGTGATCTTGAAACCTTAATCGATTAAATATGTTACCTATACGAATGTATTGCCGACATTTCATTCCTCTACAACTATTTTTTCGTGGTGTTGGGATTTTTTTCCGTCAGTGTATTTCAATTTCTATCGTTGCTTATTCGTAGCATCTGCATCTGTAATTGGGCACTTTAAAATAAATGGTCGAGCGTAAATGATCAACAGGATGCATATATTCTAATAAAAAATCCACTTTATTTCGTCCTATATGTCACATCCAGGAGAGCACTTGATGCTATAAACTATGATATAACTCCAGCAATTTAGACAAGTAACTGCTATGTGATAACACGGCAAAATTATCCAATTCTAGTTATGTATCAAACGTACTGCAATCAAAACGAAATACGTCTTCATAAAATCAACTTTTATGAAATCAGGACATCCCATACATGCTCTATCGGGTTCATGTTGAGAAATCTCATGACACACTCCATCCTTGAATATCTTACTTATCCTGTGGATATCTTACTTTTTAGGAATTCGTCGACTAGCCAAGCCCTATGGGGACGGGCGTTGTCGTCCATTTAAAAAACTGGAGAAAAGCCTCACACAAGGCTCTAGGATGTAATTCCTGTAGAGTGCAGCAGCCATGGTGCCTCCTAGAAACAAATGCAGTGGCATGCGTCCATCCAATATGATGTCTGCCCAAACCAGGGGTCCTGCACCACCGCAGTGGTCAATTTCCCCAATGCTGGAGGGAAGATTTCCGCTTTCGCCTCTCTTTGAATGTACACACGTCGAGTATCCGTGTTTATGCTGTACCGTGACTCGTCACTAAAGAGAACGCAGGCCCATTAATCAGAGGTCCAGGGGTGATGTGGTCGTCCCTAATTTAGACGGATCCTTCTTTGCGATGCGACGAGTGGGATACAGACCATTGGCCTTCTTGCACACTGATCTCTCTCGTGGAGTTATCTGTTAACTGTTAGCCTCGATATCGCGGTTCTCGTAGTAGGGCAGAGCTGCTGCGAGAGCTTCCTTGTTGTCTACTCCATATGGCGGCGAACTGTTAGAGACAAATATCGATCGTCGTGACGTCTTGTGTATCCTGGGCAACCTTGTCCCGGCTGTCTAGTTATTGTTCCGGTTTCCTCGAACTGTGCCCAGATTGGAGACCACTTGCTTCGATACATACAGCCATCTTGCTACATCAGCTTGCGATTGCCCTGCTTCCAATATACCGATACCTCTCTATCGTACAGAGTCTTCTAAGCGTTGGTGAGGTGCAATTCTTCCACTAATAGCCTAACTCAAGTTTTAAAATGCCGCACCTCGCTCAGTACGTTTATCAAGGTCGCATCCCAGTCAGCATGATGACGTACGGTCTTCATGTTTGCATTTCCATAGAAGATAGCCCAAAGTTGTTAAGGTACGTTGACTTAGCGTTTCCCCTTGCACATGTCTGAAAATCCTTTACAATCGGTTGTCTATTTTTAGATATATTCTCGAATTTGTATTTGATCTATACAATTTTGGACACCAGTTTATTATACACGCCTCAAGTGAGTGCGCCACATCAATTTTAACATCTTTTGTGCTGATCCAATGGATTTCTGGCTCCATATTGTGACAAGGGTGGGACATCGGTTTATCATCTTAACCCAAAGACGAAAAAATGAATTCTAATGTGGAAGTATCGTATCTTATCACCTCTCAAAAAGTTGCACGTTTGTCCTTCAGCCAGCAAGTTAATGGCATTAACCCTTTTCGAGATGGAAATATTCTTCTCATGTTTCACTACAAGGGAACATCACACAGTCATTGATTCATGTTATCCCAAATTCATGCAGCCATCAAATAAAAGAGGCGTGTTCCTCCTCCAAGACAGGGCACCGAGTCACATCTTTCAGATTGAGAAGGTTGTCATACAGATTGCAGGATTTTAAATGGCTCATGGACCTTTTAAAGTCATTTCCCCTCCCCCTCACCAGTAATGTATTCGTTCCCCAAGCTGAAGGAAAACATCGCCGGGAAGCAATGTGCTTCCCACTGTGAGGTTATCGCAGCTGTGGTTGCGTGGTTGGAACAAAGATTATTTTTCTGCTACGATCAAGGAACTAGAATATTGTTGGAAAAATTGCCTTGCAGAGGCTGAGGACTATATCGAAATATTTAAAAGGAATCATAATATCACAGCTTTTCTGTGTGTGTTAAAATACTGAATTTCCAAATGACCCTCATAAGTGTTCTAAATATAAACAATTCCAGCAGTGCTCTTGTGAAAAGAGTGGTGTCTCCACAATCGCGGATACTAACTAACTTCACCTTGTGTAAACATCGTGCACACAAAGAAAATGCTAAGTCTCGTTCAGGTATACATTGAGTGGCTACATTATTATGACCACCAGACAATTTGATGCAAAGTAGCTATCCTACAGATGCTGCTGAGGCTGAATCGATATAAAAGGGAAACGCTGATGCCATGCAGAGACTAATGAAGTGCATTGCGCAAGAAATAATGGCTAAAAGACGCGATCTGATGGACTTTGAGTGTGGAATGGTCGTGGGTCCTCGAAGCACTGATGCGAGCATTAGTAAAACGGCTACACTTTTAAAATGTTCGAGGGTAGCAGCTGTTAAAGTTAACAGAGAGTGGACCACCAGAAAAAAACGGATATAACCGTAAGGCGTATTGTTGTCAATGGCTGATGGATGCTCGAGCTGAGCGAAGAGTAGGGAGGCTGGTTCGGTCCAACAGACGGGCAACACTTCGTGAGATTACAGATAATCTGAATCAGGGATCAATACTAATGACATCTCAACGTACAGTTCGCCGCACGTTACATCGTATAGGGTACAGAGCAGATAGCCTCTTCGCGTGGGCCTTTGCTATCTGCAGCGAACAAGAAGGAATGCCTCTAGTTCGATCAGTAACAAAAGAATTGGGCAGTAAATGAGGGCAAAAGGGTAATGTGGTCAGAAGAATAAAGTTTTCAACTACACCATGCATCTTGAAAGGTGATAATATGGAGACAGCAGCACAAAAGCATGGACCCATCTTGTATCGTCACTACTCTTCAAGCTGGCGGAGGCAACGTTATAGTGTGGGGCATCTTTTCGTGAGAGTGTTTGGGCCCTCTGATTCGTGTGGAGAAACGTCTGACCGCCCAAAGGCATTTAAATATCGTTGCCGACCATGTCCAACTAGTTATGTTCATGGTTTATCCCAATGTAGATAGATACTTCCAGAAGAACAATGCTCCATGTCATAGTGCTCACATTGTTCGCGAATAGTTTTAGGAACATCCTGGGGACTTTCCCTGCTACATTGTCATTCTCAATCGTTGGATCTCAATCGAATGGAGCATTTGTGGGATGAAGTCAAAAGGGGCATGAGACAGCTGGATCCGATACCATCAAATCTTCAAGAACTGGAGCCTGGAATTCGTCACATTCGGGCTAATAAACCCCAAGCCACTGACCGACATTAAAATTTGATTCTACACCAAGACGAATTCAAGCAGTATTAAGGGCAAAAGATGGCCCACGACGTATTAATCAGGTCGTTATAATAATTTGGCCATTCAGTGTATATAATAAATATTCATTTACGTCGTCAATGGGGAAAAGAACAGAATAATTATGTTAGTTCACAGACACACTGAAGTCGAAAGATGAATATATTTCAAATACGTGGAGATAGTGTAAATAGACGATGTCATTTACACTATCATTTACGATGCTGTGAATTGGTGACACCGTAGCGTAAAGCAAACGCACTCGGCTAGTTATCGAGAGATCTAGGATTCGATCCCAGCGGTGTCGAAAGAACAATTTTTCAGTTGCTATGCGTTGTTTATAAAACGTGGACAGAGCGATGGCATCGTCAATTTGCATCTAGAAAGATATCATGCAAAAATAATGTAAAGATTTGTTTTGTCATTTTCCTCTGAAAAGATTGAAATAATCCCACCCCAAAAAACCTGGTCAAAACGGATCAGGTTTTGTCCCGACCCGTCTGACCGGAAAGAAAATGTATATTTTTTTGGTTGGATGTTTAACGACCACCGTGAGCAACTCAGTGGGCTATGAGCAGTCGTTCGTCCCTAATTTAAGGTCACTGGTTCCAGGGAGGGGAAAGAGCCAGTGCCGTAAGACAAACACAGCATTCATGCCTCACCGGGATTCAAACCCAGCATTCATGCCTCACCGGGATTCAAACCCAGACCCCTTTCGGATGAATGATCAGAGGCTACCGCTTAGACCACTGCGCCACCGGCGCGGCAAAACAAATCTTGACCAGGGTGACCTGTGACCATCTTTGGCATTGTTAGTGTATTTGTCCTGAAGCTCTGGTTCTCTATCCTTTCTATGTATTCAGTGCCCATACATTGGGGACGAGGGGCTCCAAGGGATAATTGAATACGGGAAAAAATAATTTCTATAAAAAATAAAAAAACTGTATTTTATTACAGTTTGTAGAGCCATGTGGAGCGCTGTCTTTCACTGGCCAAGAAGTAGCAAAAATATTATTAAGCAAAATCTATTCATGTGTCTTGTAAGTATTGCTCTGGAAATCATTCAGTACTTGTGATGTTTTGAACGCTACACCAAAGGCGTTTCCACAGTTTGTTTTCCGGTGTGCGGAAGAAACAATTCTATTTGAGTCGGCGAAATAGATTTCGAGTTAGCTCATGACCTTTTCTTGCAGAACGCATATCTACTATGACAAACATTTAATATCGCATATTACAAAACTTCCCACCACGAGCAGAGTCCCTTTCAAAATTAAAACAAGTCAAATTTGACTAAGAGCAAGTTAAAGCTACGTTGTCAAAGAGGCAGCTCTTCTGCGTTTTATATGTGTCAAAGGCTCAAAAAATAATTTTGTCTAGATTCTTAGGAAGATAAGAATTTCCAGATTTCGAATTTAATACAAACCACGTCTGCCCGCCTTGTCTCGCATCCTTGTCACCCTAAAGGTAAGGTGCAACAGGATGCTATGCTGAAAGTCAGCTACCTAGTTTGGGAAAGTTGATAGCCTGTCACGTTGGCAAACTAACTTCGTCTTCCAGTGTACACGAGAACTTAATATCATTCTTTTCACGCTGAGTCCTAAGTTTGACATTACGAAGATTTCGAAATTCCTTCGTTATTTATTACCTTTCAGAGGCTAAAAGTGCAGAAGAGAGGGAATTTGCATAGAAGAATTTCACACGCTTCACACTCTTATACAAGGTGGTCCAAAAGTCTTGGCCTATCTTTAGAAAATTATTAGAAAATAACTGCACCACTTACAACCACAAGATTTTCTGCGTTTGAAAGGTAAATCTAATGCACTTCTATAGATGTCGCCTGCGCGGAGGATGTCCAGCCTGTACTCACTTTCTCAACATTTCTCTTGTAATAAAGTCATATCAACAGTTGCAATGGCGCTCACGATCCATACCTTTTTGTTCTTTAAATCACTCTCCTTTTTTCTGCATATTCTGTCTTTGACAAATCCCCATAAAAAAAGCCAATAAGTTTTTATCAGGTGAACTGGCTGGAATTGTACCATCTCGACCAGTTCAGCGTTCTTTGAATACAGTATCTAAGTAGTGGCGAGTACTTGTTTCCCAGTTGGAAGGAGCTCTGTCTTGCTTAAGGAAGACATATTGCTGAAGGTGTTAGACTTGTGGTAAATCGAAAATTTTGCAACAAATCTAAGTAGACCTTTGCGTACATACACGGGTGTGCAAAACTTAAGTACGAGCCAGGTTCTGACCTGTAATGTTGCACAAGGGCTGCCTGAATATATGAAATTTAAACCATAGGAACTCCTTTACTTACTAAAATGATGAAGGAAACAACATTGCAGATACCAAAGGATATTGCGGAACTTTATTCAGAATTGGCTACTTTGTACCATGATACATATGCATCACTGCCAAAAACGGTGTGAAGGAAAGAGGAGGTCATCAGTAGGGAATATGATCATTTTAACGTCGATGCAGGATTCGCACTGTCTGCTCATGCTTCGCCCTAGGAGGTCGTTACATCTTGCGGTGAGATCGCCCATTCTTCCGTCAGCTCCGTCTTCAGCATTTGAACAGTTACTGGTGTGTGTTGATGTGCCGTAAAGCGTCTCCTCAGAGCGTCTCACACTTGTTCTACAGGATTTAGGTCGGTGGTACGTGCTAACTAATCCATCTGCTTAATGTTTTCACTGCCCGACAGCTCATCAGCAGCTCGAGAATGAAGTGCAGAACGAACAGCACACCCCATCAGATAAGCTCAAGTATATATGCGAAACTTTTTGAGCGGGTGTGTCGAAATTGGCGATAATCTAAAAAATTCCCCCGCGTGCTCATGGAAATTTTGGGCAGCAGATTATCATTTATTAATTACCTGCTGTTCATTCAAAAACAACAGGAGATATGAGTTGAACGAAGCTAAAGCCAAAAGTGTACTTCTAGCATTGCCCAAATGCACAGTATACGCTGGGTTTACGATGATTCCGAAAGGTGTCATGTGACGTTTTAAGCTATGTGGACAAAAGTGATTGGGCACTGTAAGGAAATATAAAAACAATATTGTATTTACATCAGTAGCGAGTAAGTCTTCCATTTGCCGAGTATACAGCAGTCACCCGTCGAGGTAACATGTTTACAAGTCCATGGAGTATAGAGAACGAGATGTTCGTCCATTCCACCTTGAGTATATTGACCAACTCTGTCAGTGGAGAAGGTTGTGTTGATCTAGACCTAACTAGTGGTTCAAGTGTATCCCATAGGCGTTCCATGGGATTGCATTCCAGGATCTGAGTGAGTCAATCAATCCGCGAGACCTGATTTTCCTCATATCACTCCATTGCAGCCCTAGGAACATGACAAGTGGCATTGTTGTACAGGAAGAAACAATCGTCGGGTCCATATAACTGACACAATGGTGGGAGCATTGAGTTATACAGCATATCTCTATACAGCACAGAGTTTATGTTGCCATGAATAACAACCAGTGGACGCACACCGTACCAGCTGAAACAGCCCCATACGATAACTTCACCGCCTTCGTGTTTCAGTCGGCACTGTGCACTCCGGAAGCAGACGTTCTCCGGGTATCCGACAAACCCAGACACGTCCGTCTGATCGTAATAATGTGAAAAGAAATTCGTCGCTCCATAGCACCTGCCGCCATTGCTCCAATACCCAGTTTTTGTGCTGTTAACACCATTGTAACCGTGTGGCTTTATTGGCTTTGTGATGAGAGGTTTATGGGCAGCTGATCGGCCATAATACCAGAGTGCATGGGCCTCTCTTTGAAGTGTCTTGGTGGAGACCATAACATCTGTGGCCATCTGGAGCTCATGTGCTACGGCGTGCGTCGGTTCGGGACCTGGTTCTCTGGATCTCCTTCTGCAGCATCCTTTGTCACTGGGTTGGAGTTTTGTAGGTCTCCCAGGGCGAGATGAATTCCTGCAGTGTCCCGCCTTCTTCCACTTGTTGATGACAAAGGCCACAGGCGATTTAGCGACCTGTTTTACATTAGCAATATTTCGTATGCTCATACCTATAATTGAACAGCCTATTATAACATAATTTTCAAACTCTGAGAGCTCTCTCCTGCAAGCCATCTTATCAGCGACTGATCTGAGAGTACTCCTGTTGCCATTTTTATATTTTATAGACCTCGTATCTGCTGCGGGAGCACACCATTGCCCTTGCGTCGGGGTGTCCCATCACTTTTGTCCACATAGTGTATGCTCTTGGAACAGCCTAGCTACTACCAAGTAGGAATGAGACGTCTCCTGTAAGCACTTCTCACTGCTCTCGTTGGCTCTTGCAAGAAGAGAGGGTAGCACAGCAATTTCCCTCCATGTCGAACCTGAGAGATATATGATCGTGCTGCCGTGGTGATTGACCTTTCTCTTCATTTGTTCACTAAAGTCCCTTCGAGTTACGGCCAGAGAGAATCATTTCGCGCTTCTCATAAGACGAACTCAGCGAACTCTCATCACCTTGCAGTCACGGTGGGGGCCATATTTTGTGACACATCCTTCCAAAGAAGCATTAAGCTGAAAAAATCCCCTTCCTCATCTCTTCTCGAAAGTTTCAAGCTACCCTAGACATTGAAATCTCGACATTTTTTTCGTTACAGCTTTATATGGCAGCAACGATAATAATCATTATACATTTATTTATTATGGCTGTTGTTTAAAGAATCAACGAACGGCATCGCATTTCGCGTGCCAACATTTTTTTTTTTTTTTTTTTTTTTTTTTTTTGCGTAACACCTTGGGTGCGCATGCCATAGGTTCGCGACCCCTGGCGTAGACTTTCTCTACCCTTTTTTCTCGTAGAATGTATGTGGAACAGCGTGATGAAGTATCGAGAACGGCTGCTTGTGTTTCTCAATGTTTACCTATGCCGTTGCTGCAGCAATGGTTTATTCAAAGAAAGTCGTTCGTTTCGTTTTGTAGTAGCAATAGAAGCTGACTCCATTTATTTATGATAATTGGATGGTGTGAAAACACAAGTTTTTCCGCGTCGATCATCGAAGCCGTGTCCCCTCACTCCGGAGTAAGTCGCTCTTCCAACTAAGCTACGCGGACAGAACGTCACGCTGTAGATTTGTCGTCTTGACACGTGTTTTACCTCTGCAGTATGCCACAATGGATTAACGAAGACAGATGATTCAACTGCTGCCACTAGCTGGTTACGTTAATGTGTAGATTTATTCAAGACAGCAAAAGTATAAAAAATACATCTGGCACACTGAAAAGCACCCACAGGTTGTCCTCCGATTGTCCTTCAAATGGAGTACTGCTTGTCGGTACTTAGATTATCTATATATTAATTCTATAAGGATTTTTACTTTGAGTCCTATTTTGAGAGAACGGCTGAACGTAAAGATATGGCTGAGGTATCAAAGTAAAGGCCATGTAGATGTGCCAGTAGAAGAGAACAAGTTAGTAAAATTATGCAATGCATTGATTATGATACGCTTTCCAACATACTAGAAATCATTACTCAAGCTATTACTCAAGTTATGAGGGAAATGGCTGTGGAATAAATCTCACCCCTGTACCCTGACCTTTGATCCATTTCGATTATATTCAACAGAACCGGTTCAGTATACCTCCGAAATAAAATGATAAAGTTTTGTCGCAAACGAAGCAATTTTACGTACGTTATGATGCATAAGGGCTATGGAATAGATCCTGCTCCTGTGTCCTAACCTTTCACCCCATTTCGCCCATTTTCAAAAGGATTCGTCCCCAGGCAGGTTCCTACAACATACTAACACTTCATCACAATCGAAACATTTTTACGTACGTTATGACTCATAATGGCGATGGAAGTGATTCCGCTCCTATGTCCGGACCTTTGACCACCATTTCGCCAATTTTCAATAGGGTTTGTCCCCAGGTGGTCCCAGAACACATACTAAAATTTAATCGAAATCGAACGTTTTTTACGTTAGTTATAGCGCATAAGAATAGTGGAATGGATTCCACTCTTATGTCCTAACCTTTGACCTCATTTCGTTCACTTTCAATAGGGTTCCTTCCTAGGTGTTCCCCTACCACATACTAAACTTTCATCGAAATTGAACGATTTTTACGCGAGTTATCGTGCGGGCGAACATACGCACACAAGGCGTGACGTAATGAGGCAGATGGGAATCGCGACCATCTGCTCGCAATAGTATGACGTCATAAAACTTTAATAGGATCCACAAACAACGCGTGGCGTAATGAGACAGATGGCGTAACTGCTCACCAACATCTAATGGGGCGACGCCATGACACTACACTAAAAACGTGGTAATTTGGGATGGTTATTTAACCTAAAGTCGAGATCAAGCTAAATCGTGGTAATTTGGGATGGAATTTTCCTAAAGTCGAGATCAAGCTAAATCGATTTTTAGTACCAGAACACGGAAGGTTAACGACTTTCATCAAAATCCTTAGAGCCGTTTTCAAAATAAAATTTACATACATATAAGATTTGCTCCTTTAAGGTGAACGTCAAGTAATTTTGCTTCCTGTACTTCGAATGGAAAAAATTCTGTACACATTTTCTTCACAATTAATGCGTTCCCAAGGATGAAAATTTGAACATCGATTACAATATCTTCATTTTATAACTTGGAACACTTAATATTTTCTAAAACATAAACATAATTATGCAATCCAACATTTGTCTACTGACGTCATGAAAATACAGGTCGCGCCGTCTTTTTCTTTTTTCTGGACAATTAATGCGTTCACAAGGATGAAAATTTGAACATCGATTAAAATAGCTTCATTTTATAACTTGGAATACTTAATATTTTCTAAAACATAACCATAATTATTATGCAATCCAACATTTGTTTGTTTACTGACGTCATCAAAGTACAGGTCGCGCCATCTTTTTTCTGATTTCAACACCACCAATGGAAAAGTTATTGATTTTTAATATAAATATGGTTATGTTTTAGAAAATATTAAGTATTCCAAGTTATAATAAAGTTATTTTAATCGATGTTCAAATTTTCATCATTGGGAACATTAATTGTGAAGGAAATGTGTACAAAAGTTTTTCTATTGGAAGTATAGGAAGCAAAATTACTTCACGTCCACCTTAATAATATGGGATAAGGGCGATGGAATGAATCGCAATCCTATGTCCTGACCTTTGACCCCATTTCGTCCATTTTCAATAGGGTTCGTCCCCAGGTGGGGTTCCCTTACCACATACTGAAATTTCATCGAAATCGAACCATTTTTACGCACGTTATGACGCACAAGGGCAATGGAATGCATCCCGCTCTTATGTCCTGACCTTTGACCCCACTTCACCCATTTTGAATAGGATTTGTCCCCAGGCGGTCCCCTACCACATAGTACAATTTCATAAAAATCGAACCATATTTACGGAAGGTATGACGCATAAGAGCATGGAATTATCCCGCTCCTACGTCGTGACCTTTGACCCCATTTGTCCCAAATTCAATAAGGTTCGTCCCTAGGTGGTCCCCTACCATATACTAAAATTTCATCGAAATCGAACCATTTTTACGCCAGTTATCGGGCAGACGGGCGGATGGACAAAGCTGGAGCATATACGCTTCTTCAACCTACGGTTGGAAAGCGTAAAAAATGAGACTGGGGCTACGGTTCGCGCGCTGTGGGGCGGTAGAGTTCCCATGTAAAGTCAATGGGAGAAGCGTGAGGTTCACTCACGCGCTGTTGAAGGCGGGAGCATGAAGAGACTGAGATAGTCCGGAATCTGAAGTCTTCTCTTTTCTGAGCGAACCGTTTCGCAAAGCAACGCTAGCAGGCATTCGTATTAAAGTTCTTCTCGTCGGAACAGCAAACACTCTCGAAGACCTAATTGCGTTACGACGTTGGACTGTGTGATGTATATATACAATTTAATATTCATTCGATGCAGTTTATTAACGTAGGTAAGACGTTTCCGATTATGTGAAAATGAAAATAAACATTCCGTTGACCATTGTTAGTCAAAATATTTACAATGTACATATTGAGTTGCGCCATCTATATCTTCTTTCTACAGTATACGGTTTTTTACGCTTTCCAACCGTAGGTTGAAGAAGCGTATATGCGCCAGCTTTGTTCGTCCGTGCGTCCGTTCGCACGATAACTCACGTGAAAATGGTTCGATTTCAACGAAATTTTAGTATGTGGTTGGGGACCACCTGTAGACGAACCCTATTGAAAATGGGCGAAACAGGGTCAAAGGTCAGGACATAGGAGCGGGATCCATTCCATTGCTATTATGCGTCATAGCTTGCGTAAAAATGGTTCAATTTCGATGGAATTTTAGTATGTGGTAGGGAACCACCTGGGGACGATCCCTATTGAAAATAAATGAAATGGGGTCCAAGGTCAGGACATAGGAGTGGGATCCATTCCATTGCCTTTATGCATCATAACTTGCGTAAAAATGGTTCGATTTCAATGAAATTTTAGTATGTGGTAAGGAACCACTGGGCACGAACCCAATTAAAAATTGGAGAAATGGGGTCAAAAGTCAGGCAGGGCATAAGCGCGGGATTTATTCCATTGCCTTTATGCGTCATAACGTGCGTAAAAATGGTTTGATTTCGATGAAATTTTGGTATGTGGTAAGGAACCACCTGGGAACGAAACCTATTAAAAATGTGCGGAATG
The DNA here is from genome assembly GCA_039090855.1 of Macrothele yani. Lineage (NCBI taxonomy): Eukaryota > Metazoa > Arthropoda > Arachnida > Araneae > Macrothelidae > Macrothele > Macrothele yani. The sequence continues at coordinate 20,682,631 of CM076996.1, read as the reverse complement.
GGGTCAAAGGTCAAGACATAAAAGTGGGATCCATTTCATTGCCGTTATGCGTCATAACATGCGTAAATATAATTCGATTTCAATGAAATTTTAGTATGTGGTAGAGAACCACTGGGCACGAACTCTATTGGAAATGGGGTCAAAGGTCAGGCAGGACATAAGAGCGGGATTTGTTCCGTTGCCGTTGTGCGTCATAACTTGCGTAAAAATGGTTCGATTTCGATGAAATTTTAGTATATGGTAAGGAACCACCTGGGGACGCATCTTATTGAAAATGGGAAAAATGGGGTCAAAGGTTAGGACACTGGAGTGGGATCCATTCCATTGCCCTTGTGCATGATAACTTACCTAAAACTGTTTCGATTGCGACAAAACGTTATCATGTTGTTCCGGAGGTATAGTAAAACGGTTCTGTTGAATATCAACGAAATGGGGTCAAAGGTCATTGCACAAAAGCAAGATTTATTCCACAGCCATTATTCTCATAACTTGCTTAAAACTGCTTCTATTGCGACAAAACTTTAGTATGTTATTCTTGAGGTATACTGACCCGATTCTGTTGAATGTCATCGAAATGCAGTCAAAGGTCAGGACACAGGAGCAAGATTTATTTCACAGCCATTATCCTCATAACTTGAGTAATAATTTCTGGTATGTTGGAAAGCGTATCATAATCAATGATTGCATGATTTTACTAACTTGTTTACTGTGAGACCGATTTTGACAGAACAGCTGAACGTAAAAATATGGTTTAGGTATCAAAATAAAGGTCTCACCATGAAGATGTGCCAGTAGTGAGATCGGGGCAACAGTTCTGGTGGGGCGGCGAAGCTCCCTTGTAAAGTCTATAGGAGAAGCGTGCGGCCCTTATGTACATCAGACGCTCAGTTCAGTGTTAGACTTGGTGTGTGCGTGGTGTTCTATGATCAGTCCTAAAGTAAGTAAATACTTTATGCATACTTACCCTTAACAGAATGTCTCTCCTGCAGAAAGAAAAAAAAAGAAGGAAACGTAAGAGCCTTACTGGAAGGCGTGAGCGATCAATGAGTCGCAACTATATGTCTCAGACAAGAGAGAATGAAGAGTATTGGCAACGCGAATCGCACTCCTACAACATTTACAAACACAGTTGTGACTGAAGATGAGAGTGAAAGAGTGCGCCGTCTAGTTGAAATGTTGCACACGATCGAGATGAGTGGACTTCTGCCTCACATTTTACGACTGAAAAAGGGTGCAGTCCTGATGCTCATCACGAACCTGGGCGCCCTGGTGGCGCAGTGGTCTAAGCGCTGGCTTATGATGATTCGTCCGGGTTCGAATCTCGGTGAGGCATGGATGTTGTGTTTGTCTTACTGCACTAGCTCTCTGCCTTCCCTGGAACCAGTGACCCTAAATTAGGGACGGGCGACTGCTTGTAGCCCAATGAGTTGTTCACGGTGGTCATTAAATCTTCAGTCAAGAAAAAAATTCACGAACCTGGACTATTGTCTTTACTGAAGTGGTTGAATGAATTTGTCAATCAAATAAAGTTTACATTTGTTGTTTCATATGAGTTTATTCTTTCCAATGAAAAAAACAAACTAACCGTCGATTCCTACGGGTTTCCTTTAGTAATGTTATCTGAAAGCAACTGAGAGAGAAATGTCAATGTAAAAACCTACATCGTCGTTCCCATACGAAATCATCTGCTCTTATTCATTACTTAGCAATGTACTTTGAAAGAAGTTTACTTGCAAATGCGCAGAGTACTTGCAAATTTAACCAATTTTACATATATTAAACCGGAAATATGAGCATTAAACTTTTCCTTTGAAAGCAGTGGGGAACTTCATTTGCCGCAAATAACGTGGGAGTAAATCCGAGGAAATATATTTAAAATTAGGTATTTCTTCTTATTTTTTTTTATTTTTTTGCTGACAACGGGGCTATCGGATTTCTTAATCACGGTTTTTTTCCCATCATCCTGTTATGACTTAAAATTTCGCAAAACGACTGATATTCGTAGTGGAGTGGGAGAAGGATGGAATAAAGCGAAGGAGAAACAAAATACGACAAACAAAACTATCTCTATCTCATTTCCCCTCTGACTGTATAAAATTAAAACAGCACGTGTCTTTCTTTCTTATCTTCCATGAATTTTATATGATAAAAGCGAAAAGCTTTCCTTTCAAGAAGGGCATAGGCAAAATGTCTGCTCATACGAGCTACTTGGTTGCAAGGAACATTGTGAAAAATTATTTATCCTCTACAGGTAACATCAATACAATATTGCAAAATTCTATTTAGAACAGAGATTTCTCTTCCAAGTAACCTGCGGCTGAGTGGTCAGAGGCACGAGCTTCTGGCTAATGGACCAAGTTGGGCTCCGATTCGAGTCCCACAAAAAACATGGATGGTGCGCCTGTGACACGGCGCTGGCTCTCCACACTCCCTGGAACCAACACCCCCAAATTAGGGACGGGCGACTCATTGTCGCTTAGATGCTTAAGATGGCTGTTAAACTCCGTAACAAAATAAAAAAAAATCCATTCCACAGAAAAAAACATATTTTGCCTCAAAACAGCCAGATATGCTGATTGCGGAATTTTCGAGTACCAAAACCTTGTATGTGATTGGAAGAGTTTTGATTCGCAAGAAACAGGTACCTTGACGACTACAAGGGAGTGGGGGGGGGCAGATATGCTTTATATCTGGAAACCTCCGATTTACAAAAGAAAGTTAAGCTTAAGGAATAAAATTGATTCACAACAAAAACATATGTTTGAGAGCACTTATACACATGTCCGCTACTGAATTAGAAACTTTTGGTCAATACTTTGTTGAACCTCCTTCAGCCCGAATTAAAGAATGAATGCGATTTGGTATAGATTCACACAAGGTGTTAGAGTGCATGTACGGTGCACCTCTACAGCATACAAGGCGTTTATAGACAGTCCTTTAATTGTCTCAGATTTGACGGAACAGGACTTCGTTCCTGAATCTTTTTTCTAACACGTTCCATGCATTCTCAATGGCTTTCAGTTCCCGGCAATGTAGGGTCAGGGCAAATGTTGGAAATAGCTGTCGTGCTTGCTGAACTACTGCTGTACACATCTTGGCCGTTGAACTCTGAGTTTTTTGTTATTCACGAAACAGCCGTCACCTGCTGGATCAAACGTCAATATTGTAGGATGAACGTTATCGGCAACAATGTTCAGATAATTCTTTGAGGACATCGAAACTTTTATCAATATCAGGGAACCCGTTTCGAACCGACACAGCGTGCACCGGACATGACACCACCTCTTGAACCTTGAGTTGTGTTTACAAGGCCAGCGGGGTCCATTGTTTCATGGGGATCCTGCCAAATTCTCTGCCTACCGTCGGTACAGAACAACGTGTACCACAACTCGTCAGACCACACGGCATTTTCCCAGTGTTCTGTCACGGTTTTCCTGGCACCCCCATAAACGAGCATTTCGGTTATTCGCAAAAATCAGTGGTTTCCGTATAGGCATGCTACTTCCAACGCCGATCTTTATCAATTCCTTGCGCTTAGTTCCATGAGATACGGTCGGGCTTCATTGAATGCTTCGGACAATTGCTGCACACAGAAAGTCTTCTTCCACTGCATAAGCCTTCTGCGACCACGGAGATCTTGTTCCTGGCAGTTGTTGTTCCGCCTCTTAGACAGGCAATATGGGTTATTTTTCCACTGATTGAAAACACGGGATAGAAACCAGTCAGCTCTACTGTGCTCAAAATCGTCACGCCACGCACTCACAATATGTTCTTTATCGGATTCCGGAAAGATCCTTTGTTTTTCCCATTGTGGTCAACGCTACTGACAATTACCAGTCTTAACTATTTGCCTTCACCAGGTGGTGACGAACATGATCACGTATTTTGCATATATGCTGCATGAGTGATGTCTATGTAGATCTAAATAAATGTTTCTAATTCAGTGTCCGGTGTGTGTATGTTAAGTCCAGAGAATCCTTCAACTAGGAGCAGCAGGCATTTTTACGGTTGCAGAACTTAAGACTCAAAACAGGTAGCTATATTCAAGAAAGCTAGCCATTGACTTATTGTATATACAGTGAAACCTTCATTAACGAACACGTCGGAATAATGGTAACCTCTGAGCAACAGCAAGTTTTGGTCTGTCCAAAACAGCTGCCGTAAGATCAACATTATAGATAACCGCTGAACAACGAAACATTTTAACAGCAGACAATTCAGACCCCAGTAAGTCCCGAAGGAGATCGAACGAACACCTTGCTCTTTAATATTTTACGTAGACAGTTCGGCAAGAGGAATATGATAGGAACTAAGAATCTTGATAAAGAATCTGTGCTTCGGGCAGGATGGGTTGCATTACGGGGGTGTGGGGTTAATGGTGTGCTAAAGCAAACACAAAAGAGTTAAAGTTTAGTTCTATGCGAAGCGAGCTCCCGTGTATGTTAAATCGCCACACGGGGGGGGGGCTACATGAGAGGTTGCTGGTGCCTTGAATTTTGCCTGTTGGCGGCGGTATCTGTTGGTTTGGTCCATGTGGGTTCTGTTCCTGCTTTCCGAGGAGCGAGCAGCTAACTGTGCAGTTACACTTCACTATCAAACATTGTTCTTACCTCCTTTATTACAGTCATTTGCAAAAGTTTAAGACCACCTGTCAATTTATTAAAAAGTAAGATTTTCAAAGAAACAACTAATTACTAGTCAGAGATATTTGAAACAAGAAAGATGACACCGAATTTTCGGGTGTAATAAGCACGTCTTTTGAATCCGTTCTGACGCAAATTAAATTTATCAAAGCTATTCAAAGTCAATGAAACCGGTATGGAAAACAATAGTATCTGACGGAAGAAACAGGTTTTTCAATCGGGTTTTTAATCCCTCAGATATTGCTGTAAACGGAATAGTGAGCTTACGTCCTCCGGTTGCAGACTTGTGCGTTAAGAAAAAACATGAATTTACATCAGAAACATTTCGCACCGGAAACTCTCTCCAACACCGAAATAATTTTTTAAATCGGACTCTTAAAAACAAAGAAGTCGACAAAAATAAGATGTGACTTTACGTCTCCTGGTGGGAAAACCATGCATTATTTTAGGAAGAAAGTATTCTCAAAAGGTTTTTCTATATGAGTGGTATTGGTCCAAGAAAAAAAAATCAGTCGAGTTTTCAGGAGCCCAGATTTTTCTACAAATACATCAGAAGCCGAAATTAACACCTATGCTCCTGGTGGCCAAACTATTCTTTACCAAAGATTAGAAATTACGTGAAAAATACCATCAGGTCCTCGGAAACACTATCCAACAAAGAAGAGATTTTTCAAATCGGACTCCTAGAAGTAGAGATATTGACAACAATAAGATATACATCTACGCCCCCTGGCGGAGAAGCTTTGGAATATTTTAAGAGGAAAATATTCCGAAAAGTTTTATCGATGTGAGTGGCATCAGTCCACGAAATAATTTTTTTAATCGATATTTTAAAAGCTCAGATTTTATGGCAAATACATCAGAAGCAAAACTTAACATTTACGTCCCCTGGTAGCCAAAGTATTATTTACCAAAAATTAGATATTATATGCAAAATATTTTCCATCAGGAGGTGTATCCGCTAAAGAAAAATAATTTCAAATCGGAGTGTTAGAAGAAGAGTTATCGGGAAAAATGTAATTTAATTTTACGCCCCCTAGCGGAACATCTATGCGTAATTTGAAAAAGTAACTATATCTAAAATACTTTCCGACATAAATGGAATCGAAAGATAAGAAATTTTTTCAATCGGATGTTTAGACGCAAATATGTGAGATAAAACGTATTTTTGAATTCGACATCATCTGCGTTTACGCCCTCTACCGGCGAAATTGTACATCGTGAAAAAAACGAAATGAAGGATCGTCATTCGCATATTGCAAACTGTCCAATGCAAAAATAATTTTCCAAATCATACTAATAGTTAAAGAGATACCGTGGGTACAGACTGGACGGACAAACCGGTAACATAAGCACGATCTTTTTTCTACAAAAGACGTGCTAAAATGGCACCACAGATCAACACATACATTCTTTAGAACACAAAAAGATCGAAATCAGTACTTTGTGTGGTCGCCTTTGTTTGTTTTTTTAAGACGGACATCGGACTGAATACGTTGTGGCATACTTTCAATGAGGGATTTGCAGTAGTCACTTAAAATGTCTTTGCACCGCACATACTTTATCGTGTCAATCAAAGCTTGGGACTTTTATTGCTGTTTTTCTGCTACATTGTCTTTTAAAATGGTCCACACATTTTCTATGGGGTTAGGGTCGGGACTATTACTGGGCCAGTCAGGCACAGTTATGTTTTTCTTCTGCAAGTAGTCCTTTACTCTCTTTGATCTGTAGCATGAAGCACCATCATGCAAAAAGGTTGTGCAACTGTGCACTTGCATACGAGTTAACAGCTTCTCACGTAACATTTCCGAATAAAAAGGACTAGTCATGGTAGTGCCTGTCGGCAAAAAGGATAATGACGCAGTACCGGATGCTGACATAGCACGCCATATCATTTGACTAGGCGGATATCTCACGGTGTTAACGGTGTATTTTTCATCAAACCATTTGCCTTTTGGTCGTCGTATATGTGCTTCACGTGATTCAAATTGACGCAGAGTTGATTCATCGGGAAAAAAATTAGCTCCAATTTTCAGCAGTCCACGATTCATGACGCTTCGCTAACTACATTATGTTCTTTTTCATGACGGAGATTAGTCTAGGTTTATGTGCAGGTTTATAAGACTTTAAACCAAAATTTTTGCTAAGACGTCAGGAAACAGTGCTGATACTACACTGCTGGCCACCCAAAATGAAACACCTAAGAAGGAAGCATTCGATTGGCCTGAAATTCGCAGCATGCGTCGCCCGCGAGAGGACATGCAAACGATTAGCATTGCAGGGCATATGCAAATTATGTGCGCCCGGCACGCCCCCGAGAAGCACTATAAGAAAGGTGCACAGATGGCGGGGTGTAAGTAGTGGAAGTGTGTTGTGCTGCCGGACCTGTGCGTGAGAAGCTTCCTGATGCCTCGTTGCAGAATACGGCAGTCATTCCAGCACGTTTCGGAGTTCGACAGAGGACGAATAGGGCCTTATCACGACAGCGGTTTATCGTACCGAGACATCGGTGTCCATGTGGGACGACATCCAGCCACAGTGAGGCGAGTATAGATTCAGTGGATGCAGGAGGGACGAACGGACCGACGTGAGCGATTGCCGCAGCCGCGGTACACCACTGAACGACAGGACCGGCATGTTGTGCGGCGGGCATTGACGGCTCGCATCGCCACATCACGAACGTTAGCGCAGGAATTAGGGTGTGTTGCGCAACAACCTGTGTCAGCACGTACCATTCGACGTCGTCTGCAGGAGCGGGGACTTGTCGCACGGCGCCCATTGCTCCGATTACCATTGACGTTAGACCGGCAGCGGTTGCGGCGGCAGTGGGCCGTTGAACGCCGCATCTGGACTAGGGAATGGCCTGACATTGTCTTCTCCGACGAATCTCACTTCTGCTTGCAACACCACGATCGTCGGATCCGCGTGAGGCGGCACCGCGCCGAGGGACTGTATGACGCCTGCATTATGCATCGTCATACCGGTCCGACGCCTGGCGTTATGGTTTGGGGCGCAATTGGATATGACACCCGCACCCCTCTGGTATGCATCACCGGTACACTCAACAGCCACCACTACATCTCGGACGTTTTGGAGCTTGTAGTCCTCCCTTACCTGCAGGACCTGCCAGAGGCCACGTTTCAACAGGACAATGCCCGCCCGCACGTGGCACGCATTTTGCAACAAATGTTCACGGCCCACCAGGTGTCACTGCTGCCGTGACCCGCCTGTTCTGCCGATATGTCGCCCATCGAACACGTCTGGTCGCTGATCGGCAACCGAGTAGCCCGGCAAGCATCACCCGCGGCTACGCCTGATGAATTGTGGCAACGTGTGGAAGCAGCCTGGACCGACATACCCCAAGCCCACATCCAAAGCCTCTTTCGTTCGATGCCGTGGAGTGTAGCGGCCGTTATTGCAAGCCATGGGAGCCACACGAACTATTGATGTCTGCATGTTCCGCAAGTCTCACGGGCCTGTAAGCTCAATCGTTTCATATTTGTATATGTTGTTATGTGTCCAGTAAATCTGGCTTTGCTATCTCGTGTCCTTCTTGGTGTTGCAATTTGGGTGGCCAGCAGTGTAATATCAGACCATTTTGAATGTAGAAAGGCTTTGATTTTCTTGTACGAACTCCTTGGAGAACGCATAACTATTGACCTTAAGGTATTGTCATCACATGGGGTTCTTTCCTTTAGACGTCCACTTCTCTTTCGGTCGCTAAATTCACCTGTACCTCTAAATTAATGATCGTATTATGAATAGTAGTTTTGCTCACATTCACCTTTCTGCTTATGTCACGTTCGGTGTTTATTTCATGATATTAAGTCATTATTTGTGTTCTCTGAGTAACACTTAATGACGCTTTTTTTGCCCATTTTTCGCTGTATAGGAAATACGTACACAACCTCTTAGCATGAAAACCAGAAGCAAACTGACGCTCGCACTCTTCCCCCAACTCTATCAAAAGCTGCCGCTGTAGGATGATGCATTACCGACAAGAAGTTCAGTGATAAAAACAGTACCTAACGCAATCGGCAGAAATCTCTTAGTACAAACAGTTGGTTTTAAACTTTGCAAATGACTATACAGCGTACCCTTTCCCTAATCACTTAGCTGGCTATTTCTAAGTACTGTTTAGGACCCGACGTCAGACACCGCTTTCCTAAATTCCTCCAAACTATGATGTACTTATTTAAATGTTGTACTGAGTTTTTTAGTATTCAATTTTCCGAGAAAACACTGCATGAGTTTTCTTTGTGCAAGCTTCATACACTTACTCTGCTTTTGTACAAAGGTACCGGAATAGGAATTCTACCTTTGACCTTTCCTCGGAACAACGACCATCCTAAAACAAATGATCATTCTTTTCTGGTTTAAGTGACCATTATTCGGAAGTTTCACTGTATACAGGCAGATACATTGAAAATCTCAAACTGCTGACTTACAAGAGGTAGTTTTATTTCCATTAGAAATAACGCACTGCTGTGATACATTCGATAATGCGCGAAGAAGATACACCGAAGAGACAAAACATTATGAACTCCTCCCTAATATGATGGTGTTCCTTCACATGCCATCGAAACAGCTGTTACCCGGTTAGGCATTGACGCTATAATATTTCTAAAGGTGTCTTGTGGTATCAACACGTTTTCAGCAGATACTTTAAATCTTTGAGTTACGTGATTGAGCAGCTCTTAATCGGGTTTCTGTTCCAACACAAACCACATATGCTCGATTGGATTGAGGTCTGGGGAATTTTGAGGCGATGACAATATCTGGAAGTCTTCCTCATTTTCGCGAACCGTTCTCGAAAAATCCGGGTAGTGTGGTATTGCACATTATCCAGCTGAAAGAAGGCACTACCAAAGGGAAACACCGTTGCCATGGAAGAATGCACCTGGTCTGCAATGATATTTAGGTAGGTAGACGTCATAGTTTCCTGCACATGAATGAATGGATCCCGTTTTCCTGCAGAACATTGCCCAAGACATTATACTTTCTCCACCGACTTGTTTTCGTCCCAGGGTACATCCTGTTGCCAACACTTCCCCGAGTAAATCACGCACAAGTACCTGGCCGTCCACATGGTCAAACAGGGTACGAGATTCATCGGACTATATGATCTTCTTCCAGTTATTAAAGTCTAGTTTTGATACACGCGTTCCGTTGTAGGCGCTTTCGATGGTGAACAGAGGCTAAAATAGGCAATCGGAGCGGCCCTTCATATACTCAGCCTTATTTTCAGCAGGTATCGATGCACTGTGTGATTTAACACATTACTCTCGTCACCGTCATTCGAATTACCGGCTAGGTGCGCTACGGTATCCCTTCTGCTGGCTTGTACCGAACTGGATTGCCTTAGCTCACCTCTAGCATCGATGAGACATGATCGGCCCACACCTTGCCGGCGTTTCGCGGTTTTACCTTTCTCAGACCACTTTTTGAAAGCACTAACCACGGCTGATCTTGAGCACCCAACAAGCCACGCAGTCTCAGAAATACACTGACCCAGTGGTCTGGACATTACAATTTGGCCTTTGCCAAATTCGCTCAAGTCCGCTGCTTTTTCCATCTAAAGAACAACACTGCTTAACAGAGCTTAGTATCAGGTGTTATTTATACTGTTTAATGACCTTCGCATGCGCCGTCTCTTATGCAATTCGAAGCAACTGCAGGTATAGACGCGCTGGACATAATGTGTTCACTCTTCGGTGTTAAGTCCAAAATAGCAATATTTTCAAAACCTAAGGTAGATATGTTGAAGATTGTTAACAATTCGCAAAAAAATTCATGCCTACAGTTAAAAGAAATGTGATGGTTATCATAAAAATGCGTTCATCAAATAGATTTTTTCCCTACGAACATTATTACTCTCAGGGGAAAAGATTTAATCGCATTTATTTATCCCTGATTTGGGAGCAAGATTTTCTTTGTGGAAATGTCTCAACAGTGTGCAACTCTGACTTAATTATAATGTCATAATAGTACGTTGCATGAACTGTGAGTATTTCCCTTTTCTGGAGTTTTCTCCTTTTCAATCAAGGAGACCATTTTCTGGCAAAAATCCTCAGGAACAAGCTTTCAAATCCCAGATGCTCGGGTTTTCAAGAGCATCTAAAAATCATTTCCATCCAAGCAACTGAGCTCATTAGAGCGACTCAAAAAATCAATAACTAAAGACCTGAACTTACTTTAAGAACCTTTGTCTTCAAACGTAATAAAAAGAGAATGAAAAAAGTAAAGCACGAGGTTTGAGAATGAAGAATGGAGAAGATTTGATTCACAATATACCCGGCTGAATCATCAGTTGATGCTGCCATCGAAGCTTTCAAATCGTATTAAAAGATTCGCAATTCTTACATCTTCCCATGGTTAATGAAGCACTTATGTCGCCATAAAAACCGGGTTTAATCGCAGGCGTTCAATCGATGTTGCGTGCTAGTTCTCTCAGAACTCTGGAACCATTGGTGCTAATGGAAATGGGTAATGCACCCTGAATAATGCCACCGAGAAAGAAAGAGAGAGAGATTTCGAGAAAATTGAGTTTTATCTCAACTTTATCGCATGTTACTTTAGTGTGTTTAAAAATAGACAAAGAGTAGAGAAACGCTAGTTTCACCAAATGCACCAGAACTGAACTTCCGCATTTCGCATGGAAAGCAATCGTCCACACGAAAATTAAATAAAGCTTAATCTCCTATTTTTGTTTCCCATACATGCACAGCTGCCTTCCTGAACTGCTTATTGAAATCTAATAAAAGCCAGCTGCTGGCAAGTTTTTGCAGAAATATTCTGTTATTAATGCATAAAGCCACTTCGTTGGTTGATTTTGGAGAAAAAATGTGTTTCTCGTAACTACTAAAACTGATAATTTCGCTTATTTGTTTGCCTTTCTGAAAAAATCCTTTTATGACATCGTTTCATCAGTTAGTTTGTCGCTTCATTTACGGATAACCTACTTCAGAGACTGGAAGGCAAAATTATTTTTTGCATCTTACAAAGTTCATTTAGACAGTGCGCGCAGAAACTAAGTACACCTATTTGTTTTAAAATCCCGGTAAAAAACAAGGATCGGGAACGCATGAGTGTTTAATAAGTCGTTTATCAGCTATGTTGCGGCAACAGCGTTTGCGTGACAATTGGGCAAATGATTATTTACTCTGTGCATGACGTCATTCAGTGGAAGAACATTGTCACGCTCTGTCATAGAGGAGAGAGCCAATATCCGGTTCTGTTTGACAATCGGGGAAACTACAACTGAGACAGTAGAATTGCTGCATAATGTGCATGGGGCTAACTGACTATCTCGTGCAGAAAGATTCCGATGGTATACACGTGCAAGGTTGGAAGAGGAGATCTGGAAAATGACAAAAGGCCCGGATGCCCGATTTCAGTGCGCACGTTTGAACTCATTGAGAAAATTCGCGAAAGAATAAAAAGTGTTAGTTGTGTGACCTTGATGCTGGAATATACGCTCGGTGTTAGTGAGACAATTCATCCATTTTTAGTGCAAGATTTGGGAGGAGGGGGGATTTGTGCTAGTTTTGTTCCGTATGCTTTATCTGACGACCAGAAACATGCACAAGTGGAGTACCCAAAAGACATCCTGCAGACTGCAGGAACAATGCAAAATTTTCTCCAAAGCATTGCGGCAGGTGACGAGACATGGTGTTTTCGTTATCAACTTGAAACGAAGCGTCAGAGTGCTCAGCGAAAGTCACCACAGTCACCAAAATGAGATAATATCAGGTTATAGAAGTCCAAAATCAAGACATTCTTTGTGTGCTTTTACAATAGCAAGGGAATTCTGCAATACGAATCCATTCCTGAAAGCACAACTGTCACTCGAAATGCTTAGACATCCATTTTTGAACGATTGTGGAAGAGGATTGTTCTTGTCAGGACTGAGTACAAAAACGAGCATTGGTTCTTTCTTCACGATAACGCACCCGCACACAAAGCAGTCATTGTACAACAATTTCTGGCACGGAAACAAGGGTGTGTACCAACCATGCCCCCATTATCCAGATGCGTCACCATGTGATCGCTTCCTCTTCCCTAAATTAAAGCTGCCTTTACCTTTTCAAGACACTGAAGACATACAAAGCACTTTGACATCAGCTCTTCACTCCATAACGAAAGACGACCTCTGGAAGTCCTTCCTTTTAATGACTGATCGTGCGGCTTCTTGTATTGGCAAAGCAGGAATGTACGTCGAATAAATTATATTCACGTAAGCTTTTCAATTTTTTCTCGGAATTCTGTCTCATTACTTAATTGTCGCACCGTATATAACGAATGATTTTAGTGCATGCGATTAGTTGATTTGTGTTTCTTTGTAATTAATTGTTATTTAGTCCTTCGAATTTGTATATTGTCAGGCGTTGTACCTGAGTGCGGATTTTGAGCACCATTCTGGCACGCTTCGAACCCCCATGAGTTGAGGACTTTATACTACTCGCAGTTGTTGATGGATTTTCGTTGTGAAAGTTTTCTGTCCCTAGAGAAACCTAACCACCGCGCGTACCTCGAAGTGAGCTCATGTATTTAGACGGGTTGTGATTTTCACTGGAATCTGATCTCCAGCACGTAATGTTTTTATTCAAATTCCTGTACCAAACCACGCCTTCTAGTCAGGAAAATGCATTGACGTTGGAAAGGCACTGGGTTACATATCCCTAATTCACTGCTCAAAATAATCGGAAGTTACTTATTGATGAGCCGTTGCTAGGTGACGGTAAATTCGGTGTAGAATGCGTACGTTTTAACCTTCTTTACAAATGATTCTTACCTTCAATGGTTATTAGAATAATTGTCACACAGCCTGCGTGTGTTTTTAATAGTCATAATTCAATGGTGATTTAAATAATTCAGCCATTCACTTTACATAACCCTGACTGAAAGGATTTTTAAACTCTCTATGAGCTGAAAGAAAAAGTATTTTTATTTAAGACGCCTCTATGCTGCCGTTTTCTGGTCTCCTAAAGTAACACTAATTATCGTACCAACATAGAGACGGCGATTTTCAAAATTCCAGGATAATGTAACTATGTAAGACTTACAACAGCTAAAGAAGGATTATAACGCCCCGATGGCACTGGCTTCTGACAACTCGTCCGAGATGGGTCTTTGTTCGAATCCCAGTGAGGCATTGATGTTGTGCTAGTCTTACGGCACTGGCTATCCTCCATCCCTAGAACCAATGGCCCGAACTTTGGGACGGGCGGCTGCTTATAGCATATGGAATTGCTCACGGTAATCGTTAAATCCCAAAACAAAAGCAAGAAGAAGATATATTTTCATTAGTTGAATTTTCTTTCAGAGAAAATTATTCCACACAGATGTATTCTAAAAAGAAAGTTATAAGACCACTTGCACAAAGTAAGAAAAACAAAAAAAAAGTAAAATCAAAACTAATTTCAGAATACTTCCCACAATGCTATTTTTTAATAGAAAGGACCTTTAATATCAGTGCGCGATTTTTTAACTATGCTTTTGTAAAATATTCCGAGGCGAACTTTTGTGACACCTACTTTCCAAAAGTAATTTCTGAACCAGGATGCAGGTTTATCACGATATGTTTGTCGCTGGTTCTAAGGGATAAACTATGCATAATGATCAATGAAAGCTTTGAGTTTTCATACTCAACGTGTTCGAAAACCAGATCGTGCAATCCAAAGGTGATTTGGCAATTAACAAAATTTTCAGCGGCCGATTTTATGCGTTAAGTTCGAAAATAAGGTTTTTAAGTTAACAACCCCAGAAAAATTTAATGCTGCATGCAGTTACTGGTCTCAAATTTAGGTCCACATTTTCAAGCAAAGGAACACAATGTGTGTAGTAAGAAAAACACACCATCAATGCATCATCTCGGACTTGGACCCAAGATGAGGCATCCTGTCGATCAGCTAGCACCACGCACCACTGACACCAGGCCCACCATGGCTGATTTTGCAGCATACGTACTTGGGTGATTTGGAAAACATCAAACATTTTAGCAGCTTGTCTAGCAGCATAAGTCTTAAGGTGGATTTGGGAAGTAGTAATTATTAAAACGTTCCCGCTACCGAAATGTTTAGGTTGGTTGGACGGTGCAACTCAGGTTATACAGTTTTGCTAAATAATTATGAGATATCTGCAAGTAGCTTTCCTGAAAACTGATATAAATAACTTCATTAAATTATGTTTTGTGTGGTACCTGCCAGCATGACGCACACGACATAAAGGCAGATAGCAGCGATAACGAACGTCCGAGTAGCTCAATTGGTAGAGTGACTTATTCCGGAGTGAGAAGATCCGGGTTCGAATCCTGGCGTGGACAAAAATGACGGAGAAATTTACTTCGTTATAGTACCCATTGGCAGGTTTACTGAGTTTCATGTTTTATTTGTCTAAAACAATTATGTGAACCTCGGAATTAATTTGACGCCATCCAAAAGCAAACAAAAAAAAACGAAAAGCGTAATTCTCAAAGTTATCTATCTCGAAGTATGGCAGGAGATACAAACGGAGAAATTCCCAAAACTGGATCCAGAAACTGTATATCCAACAGCGGCAAGGAGTGCCTTTTCTAATAATGTTACCACAACTCTACAATGGAAAGTATATGAGGTAATCCATTTTTGTAAACTGCCGCTGAAGTGATATTCTGTTATCATGCTCTTCGCCTCTGATAACTAACGGTACTCTTAAGATAATTCAGATAATCGGAGCGCTCTATATTAGTTTCGGTTTTTCGAGGACGTGGAGTGCTCCCTACGTAAATCTCTCCTATCTAGTCTGTAATAGGAGGCTGGTAAAATTTAGATTTAGAATTCGATTTTATTTTTAGAAATTTACCAATTGGTAAAGTTGTCAGGTTAGTAAAATTCTTATTGTGTTTTATTTTTTAAGACAAAAGTTCTTGCCTGAAATCTTTAACTCAAATTTTATAATCACCTCGTTTCCATTTATCTTTCGTGTATTTCGAAATATAATTCCTCTTAATTTTAAAATTGCATTATATATAGCAATTCTTTGAATCTAAACTTTTTTCTCAAAGATTAAATTGAATCAAAATAGTGTCAAAATAATAGCATTTCAAAAATAATTTAAGCCAAATGTTTAAAATCCCCAGCAGCATTTTTCATGTATGTTAATTATTTAACTTGCCAAACAATGCGTTGTTCCCATATTTCTTGCGTCATTTTCAATTGTTACTGAGACTTTATGCTAGAATTTCAAGATATTTTATGCATAACAAACACATTACTTCAACGTACATACTTTTAGAAATGTACTTTAAAATACACTATATTGACAAACGTCCCTGGACACCCCTTCAAAAGCAAATGAACGGATCCGCTGCGTTGTTAAGATGGGCGGTACAGCTGAAAACGGTATAAAAACAAGCCTGCAGCTGACCACGATCATATCGCACTGCCAGGGCGAGTGAAAATGTCGCGGCGGGAGAAAACTGCCTTTGAGAAAGGAAATATTGTTGGGTGTTATATTAGTGGGTTGTCCATAAGGGAAACCGAGAGGCGTTTAAACATATCCAAGTGGATGTACTGAATAAGTGGAAGACATATGGAGTGCCTGAAGCAGCAAAACGTGCCTGCAAACCAAAGAAAATCAGTAATAGACGACGTCGAAGCCTCAGGAGAGTCGTTACAGCTAATCGACGGAGTACTGCACAAGACCTCAGTGTACAGGTGAGTAAAACTGCTGGAACCTCGGTTAGTGCACGTACCATTCGCATATAACTTAATTCTATGTGTTACCGTGGTCGGGCGGCTCTTCATATTCATCATGCACTTTTCTAAATAATGTATGTTGAATATATTATTTTAATATAAATTGATGCTGTAATGTAGCAGTTATAGTTTTATGCTGAATTCAATAAAACAAGCGTTTTTCGGATCTGTTAGTTAAGAAAAATATGATGGAAAACAGGTGACTTTGTTTTACTTCATATATTTTTTCTTGAATATGAAGAAAAACAGGTGACTTTCTGTTTTTCAGCTCCTCAGACTACTCGGTGACTGAGCAGTCCCAGGCTCTGGCTACCAGTTGTTCACTCGACATGGGTCCCACCCAGAATTTCGGGTGAGACATGGATTGTATGCTTGTACTGGCTCTCTCCCTTCCCTGGAGCCAGCGGCCTCAAATTAGGGACGAGCTATTGCTTATATATATCCCAATCAGTTGCTCAAGATGATCATAAAAACCACACACACACACACACACAAAAAAAGGCAGAAAAACTCACAAGCATGAAGATTGAATGAAATAGGGGCACTATTTCAAAAATGTTAAAACTTTGCTACAGAATAATAATTAATAGTAATAACATACTTTTATTTATTTTAAAGAAAATGTATGTATAAACGTTATTTTTATCGACCATGACCTGATATTAACAAAACTCTATTCCTATGATTTGAACTATAAAAATTGAAGCATTTCGATATGAGCTTCTTGAGGATGTCATGATGTTTCCACAGCAAATTAATGTGCTAAACACAGATGGAACATGTGCAATTAGTTGTTCTGATGATTAAAGGGCTATAACAAAGGAATGAGATATCATTCCCTTAGTATAGGGAAGATGGTTCTTGAAACCATATTAGTACCTACAGTACATATAAGAATAAATGAACTTTTTTCATTATATATATATGTGATATACGGAAACTGCTTTTTCCATTGTAAAGATTTTCCTTGCGGCTAAGAAAACTCGATTTCATTTACAGCAAGTAGCTTGAGTAGAACCTCTTTGATGGTACTTCTAGCGAAGCAGCAGCTCTTCGCATTTAGCGCTTGGTTGGCTACAGAAGAAAGCAAAGCACTCTTGCCTTTTTCATGATTGTCTGCAGAGAAATGTCACGCACTAAATGTTTCCATGAATGCTTTCACGCCCTATTACTCGGACAGAATCCGATGGTGTAATTCTCAGAGTCAACACTTTTACTGCTCCTCCCTTCTCCGTTTCCAGGGATTCATGCATTCTGTCCCTCCCAGATTTTTTTCTTCCACCTTCTTTACATTACTTATCACAATGCATACTCAGTAAACAAACAGGCTTTCTCTTCCCCCTTCCTCGCTCATCCTTTCACAGTTTCGCTGTTTTTAAATTTCAAAATTTGTTAGCTGAACATGCAAGTAGGGAACGTAAATATTACATTAGTCTACAAATCGCTGACATTTGCATTGGGCTTAAAAGATGCTATCCTTTTGTGCTTCTTTTAAGTTTACTCAACAAATACGGAGCTCCTTGAAGGAAAAGACGAATGGATAACAAAGTAATATTTTTTGCTAAGGATTAATACGTTACTTTGTTCAAATCAAACTAAAAGCAACGAACATTTTTTTGTTTCTAAAATGCTGCCGATTAAAACGCCATCTGCTTCGTTGCTTGCTGATGCAGCAAGATAAACATTGTTTTCTTTAGTTTGTACGTAACTAGTCCAACTTGTGGATATGCAGTTAACCTCAGATTAGTGAAAACAACGCTAGTTAAGAATTTGTGAAGGTGAGCTTAAATAAAAGATTTTCTTAGCTTCTTTTCTTGGGTGCTTTACTTTTAGATCTTTAGGGTAACACGCTTTCACAGAAACAACTCTTAGGTAGGGGTTTACCGACTCCCACAAGCATCCAACCCTGTAATGAGACAGCCTGGTGTCCGAGTAGTCTGAAGAGCCAGTTTAAGGTCATTCATTCGAGATAGGCCCAGATTCGAGACCTGAATGTGGCATTGGTGATGTGCATGTTCTTCAGGCGCTGGTTCTTTCCTTTCGCTTGAACCACTTGCTCTAAGTAAGGGACTGGAGACTGCTTATAGCCCTCAAGAGTTGCTCATGGTACACACACACACAAAAGAAAGTTTCAACTTTCTACAGCATTGATTCTCCCACTTTTGTAGAACAATCAATGCTGTAGAAAAAAATGCCTCCCATTAGTCTCTCCAACTCAGGCAGTTATACAGAAATGTGCATCTTTCACCACTGGACCAACAAGATATGTTTATAAGTTATATATATATATATGCACACACAGATACACACAACTTCAAACAACACCCTAAAAATACAATAAAACATTTTAAGAGCACTAAAAATCTTAACGCGCTAAGAGCTGTAGGAAAGAATTCTAAAGAAAATAGCAAAATCATAAATGTCAGTTATAAATTTTACAGAGCCAAAAATGCCACTATAGAACAAAATTAACCAGAAACAATGCAAACAAGCAGGGGAAAAAGGTGAAGAATGCAGAAAATATTACAAATAGTGATCTTTGGCTTTTTCAAGGACCAGCACAGCTTCCCATTTACTAATTTCTACAAAGACTCGGGGCTTTCTGATGGGCATGATGTACAAAGCCATTTTGGTTCTGCTGTGTATAAGAGAAGGAACTTTGGATAATGTGCTGGGTAAGTTGTTATTAAAAAAACTTCTCATGTTTTTCCATTCAGAAAGTTTTTCTTTCTTTATTTATGATTTTGTCATTGCTGACGTAGTAGTGGGGTTTCGTTACGTCTAGAAAATACAAGGCCATGATATTAGAGAGAGGAGTTCCCTCTTTTAGTGACGTCACGCGGAAACCAAGCCTTCCGAATGGGTTCCAGTACTTTCGTGGCCGCCCCATTGGCGCAGTGGTCTAAGCGCTGGCTTATTACCATTCGTCCGAGAAGGGTCCGGGTTCAAATACCGTGAGGCATGGATGCCGTGTTTGTAGTACGGCACTGGCTCTCTCCTTTCCCTGGAGCCATTGACCCTAAATTAGGGACGGGAGACTGCATATTGCCCATCGAGTTGCGCTCTGTGCGGTGGTCGTTAAACATTCAATAAAAAAATAGTTTTGTGTGTGACGTCAA
Source organism: Macrothele yani (assembly GCA_039090855.1). Taxonomy (NCBI): domain Eukaryota; kingdom Metazoa; phylum Arthropoda; class Arachnida; order Araneae; family Macrothelidae; genus Macrothele; species Macrothele yani. The sequence goes on along the minus strand of CM076996.1, from coordinate 20,663,131 downwards.
ACACTACACCGTCGTATCAGTCCGTGTAACATGAGAGTAACGTCACTAACAGAGGAAACTCATGTGTCTAATATAATCGCCTTGTATTTTCTAGATGGCCTTGGTTTGCTCCAGCATACTGTGTGTCTTTTTTCTCTGGAACCAGTGGCCTCAAATTTAGACTGGTGACAGTTCTAGGTACGCACAGTGGTCGTTAAACGCAGAAAAAAACCCTTATATACATTGCACATTAAGAGAATACAACCTGGTTTGTCACAAATGTTTATTTTTTCAAGTCGACCATGGTTTCGCTGGGTATTGACCTAGCTTCATCAGGACGAACGGCACGTTAATATTCAAATTGTATGAGATATCATAAATAGTGTTTACCGTCACGTGTTTTGGTTAGATGCTTCCACGCGCTTGACAGAAATGGGGTGGATGCCATGTCATTAACAAATACCGAAGACTTATGATATATATGGAAAGCTTCCAAAATATCAAGTTTGTGGTTGAATCTGGCTTATCAATTAGTTTTGCTTCTTCAAAGAGAAATTTAGGGTCTTTTTTGTAACAGTGTTTCCATCGAGTATTTCTTTAGGTCACAGATCCGAATGTAGGTCTTGTGCTCCTTCAAACAAAAACGCAAGGCTCTCTACGGGTCTGTCTTATATACAAAGCTCCGCATTCACATGGAATTTGATAAATTCCCCACGAGTTTTTGTCTTCAATATAGTCCCTTTATCCTAAAAAGTTCATTTTGTTTATGGGTTTAAAAATCACTTTAAAATTAAAGGTTTTGATAATTTTTGAAATTTTGAAGGCAATGCCACGGGAAAATGGAATAATGGCAAAATTCTCTCGTATTGGGCGTATCACAAGAGTTAACGTGGAGATAGGCTTCGGTTTCCGGAATTTTGTTAGAGCCTTGTCTTTAATTTAAGGGTTGTATCCTCTCTGTACTGCAACACGTTTAAGGAAATACAGTTCTTTTTGCACACTGTCTTTATCTGAACATATATGTATCGCGCAATATACGCAACTGTAAAGGGCGCTGAGTTTTTGTTGCCATGGATGATTGGACTTGGCATGTGGAGGTGAGAAAGCAGCGAAAGGCTTCCGATAAATTGCGGTTGCGAGAGATCCATTTGAGCGAGTAACCAGGACGCCAAGGAATGGTAGTCATCCGTTATTTTCAGTTTCGTAGCAGAATTGAATGTGAGGATCAATGGAATTTATAAGTTTGACTAATTCCGGAATTTCAGAATTTTTTCCACTCCATAGAACGAAAGGACAGATCCGTAGAGCCTTGGAAAGATCTGTAGAACCTTGCGTTTTCGATTGAAGGAGCACAAGACTTACATTCGGAACTGTGACCTAAAGAAATCATCGATGGCTAAACACTGTTACGAAAAGGACCATGAATTTCTCTTTGAAGAAGCAAAACTAATTGACAAGCCAGGTTCAACCACCAAACTTGATATTTTGGAAGCTTTCCATAGGTATCAGAAGTCTTCGCAACTTGTTAATGACATGGCATCCACCCCATTTCTATCAAGCACGTGGAAGCATCTAACCAAAACACGTGACTGTAAACACCATTTATGATATCATATACAATTTGAATATTTACGTGCCATTCGTCCTGATGAATCTAGGTCAATACCCAGCGAAACCATGGTCGACTTTAAAAAATAAATATTTGTGACAAACCAAACCACGTTGTATTCTCTTATATATAAAACCGTCACAAGACTGTCGTCTTTGAGATAAAAAAATCCCTTACTCTCTGTTCCATAATAATTCTCTTTCTCCATTCAGGATTTATTTAGTCTTGTTCCATTCTAGATTTGTTTTAAGCAATCTTCCCCGATTTATATACTTAACCTGCATACACTATTTTAAGCGCGCAAGAATGGGGAAAAGTTATTTCTATCCTATTATTTCCTTTCGATAATTTCAAAAAAAATATTTTATGGTCCTCAGTCTGACATCTTCATTTTTTAATCTTTCTAACCTTTATCTTCATGCCCTTTGCCGCTAGAAGTCCATTGTTGTAGCGAACAATTTGTTTCGTAGAAGCTTTCGGATTATTTCCCATGACTTCGCTTTTTCTCTCGACAATAAATTCGAAAATGTTGTTTTACTTTAAAATGAAGTTTTTACTCCGAAGAAGTAGATTCAACATTCCGGTGAATTTTTTCTTTCCATTATCCTTCATCCCGTTTCTTCAGCCGATGATCTGGCTATTTGCAAATCTATCTTCTGTGAAGTAGATTTGTTTGATGTAGATTTGTCTTGGTTTCTATCGCTGCGGTTTGGATATTAAATTCTAAATATGAACTTGTACAGTATACTTTTATTAATTCCGCATCGATAAATACACTATATATGTTGCCAAAAATATTCGGACCCCTGATTGATAGTGAAAATTCTGTAGTCGTGTGTGCACATGTATTCAGCATCAGGGATCTGCTAGATAATTAAGAGTGGTTAAGTCTCGTCCTGAAAGTGGAGACAAATACCCACGTGTGCAAGAGGGAATTATCCACTGGGTTTTTAATTCCAGCTTTTAACATTCGGAAAGAAGATTCGATAGCAGTCAAGATTCGATAAAGCCCCTGACTAAACTGACTCTAGTAGCAATATATTGGAAGTCAATATGCGACCTGCAACGGAACTGTCAACATGTAATAGTGGTTGGTTGTCGCATTAGTAACCTATCTGTACGCATTATTGCAGTATTATGCCAAAATATACTGTAACTAATTTAACTCGAAGGAGTAAGGCAGACGATGCTACTACAATGTAAAATCGCATTATAGAAGCCGGTGCGATCTGTGTTGACAACATCGACACCTGCCATGGTGGTTGGCTCTTCTGGACGGGACCCGATACGTGGTACTTTCGGAGAAGACCTTAAGCATACCAATGTTGAATTCCTCAATGATTTACTGGGTTCGGGATCGCCTATTCGCTTGCACGATTCTGGTCGGTCTTCTTTGTCCCCTGTCGTTCACTAGCTGTTTTCATTCAAAAGATAGGCGATTGCTGTATTTTCTTTTGCACTTGTTGCATCATACACGGTAACCTCTTGCCACGGTTGTGCGTAAAAATCCCAAGATGACTGCCGTTTTGAGATACTAGAATCGTCATGCATAACGCCAACTATCATTCCACGTTAAAAGCAGCTCAAATCACCGTTCAGCTCCCTCTGACACTCAGTCGAATACTAGCTGCTGCTCACCGGCCTAGACTGACTTATCTATATGAACACAGTGCTCACGTGATGTCTGACGTGTTGGAGTGAGTCACTTATTTGACAAGAGCAGATGCACTAAATGAAGTGGAATCTTATTTTATGCACATATATCATGGGCAGGACATACCAGTCCGCCGGTACGAAGCCAGTGTGATGTGGAAAGGTAAGGAATTGTCGTCGTTACCGTCGTGAAGAAGACGGGGGCCGATATTTCAGCAAGAGAGCAGACATTTTTGTGTATTCGAGAGCCAAAATCCCAACACATTTTTTTCGTAGTGAAATTGTGGAGGAAATGGTACGAAGAGGGACACATATGCACCAAACCTGACGGGAATGGAAGACCACTATTGGTTAATAGCCGAGGTGAACGCTGATGTTCACGTGCTGTCCGGGACAACAAACTGCTGATGGTCCATCCCTTAAGGGTAGACTATACTCGAGGAACACAATGAAATGTTTCCGATAGCATAACACAAATGACGCTATTTCGGATCTGTCTATGTAGTTGGCGGTCTGTTCATTTGTTCATGCTGATGGACCGACATCTGTAGTTCTGCCTGCCATGGCCACTCGGGTACAGTGATAGGGCATTATAAGACTAGAAAAGAGTCTATTGGTCCTTTGCGTTGAGGTTTCATCTCCAGCATGCCGATGGACGAGTCCATGTTCCCTGCCGGTAGGATGAATAGCTGCAATCAGACTACAGTGTTGTATGGAAACAGGTCGGAGCCGGCAGATCATGGTACAAGCATTGTTCTCATGGACATCGCAGAGTTTCTTCATTCCTTTTGAACACACCCTATCCGCCAGATATTACCTAAATATTGTTTCGGACAAATGCTATTCTACATGTTAATCGTGCATCAGTATGGAACTAGATTATTTCACCAAGACAAAGCGCCATGTCACAAGGCCAGTATTATTCAGGAATGGTTCGAGGTTCAAGTCCAAGCATTTCGTGCGCTTCCCTGGTAGCCAAATTCTACCGACTGCAAAGGACAGTTGGGAGTTGCAGTGGAACGTAGTATTCGAAAAATCATGCCAGTTCATTGCTCCATCGCAGAACTCCGGTACGTCGTTTTGTTCAGCTTGCGCAGAAGATATGAAGACACCTACTGCTGTCTAGTAGAGTCGATATCACGCTGGATGCAAGCGGTTATGGCAGCAAGCAAAAGGATGCACAAAGAGCTATTAGGTTGGTAGTCATCATATTATTTGCTTGCATATGGCTATGACTGGTGCTGTTACGGTATAGTATGTTTAGCTATGAACATGGTAACACACGTCAGCCGTGACAACCAGAATTCGATAAAACCCACATCCGGTATGCCATGAGGTACGTGTTTAAGAATGGCGAAGAGGCTATTACGCAGCACTTGAGAAAATACCGCCCATTTGCATAGATAAATAGGTTTGTCTGGTAAAACTGGTTACATCTGGTTTGAAAACTTTCAGTTGCAAGATTGCGGCATTATACACTTACGGGAAAAAAATCCCGACACCAAGAAGGGGTTGTGTTATATAAACGACAGTTGGTAGGCGGTGAGAGTACATCTGTAAGATGACGTCTATGCAAATTTTGCGCTCGGCGCAAACGTGTGGCGCTTGTAGCGCCCCTCGGAACATGCAAAGCAGGTTTGCTGTAAATACGCGCTGTAACGTTCGTGAGCGTTAGTTATCGTTGAGATTCGACGTAGTGTGTTGATGTTAGTCAAGAATGCCTTTAAGAAGACGAAGAAGCCATTATCAACAGCTCACGGAGTTTGAACGAGGTCGTGTAATAATGCTACGAGAAGATGGATTTTCTTTCCGCAATATTGCAGAACGACTTGTCAGGAATGTAGCCACTGTGCATGATTGTTGGCAGCGGTGGTCAAGGGAAGGTACTGCCTCAAGAAGACCGGGTTCCGGCAGGCCACGTGGCACTACTGAGAAGGGAAGACCGCCGTGTACGGCGTATGGCCGTGGCGCATCGTACTGCATCTGCGGCAGCAATTCGAGCTGCAGTTGCCACCACAGTGACACAACGAACTCTTACAAATCGGTTACTTGAAGGACAGCTCCGAGCCAGACGCCCTGTAGCGTGCATTCCACTTACTCCAAACCACTGCCGTTTGCGGCGTCAGTGGTGTCAAGCTAGAGCTCATTGGAGGACGGAGTGGAGATCTGTTGTGCTTTCTGATGAAAGCCGGTTCTGCCTGGGTGCCAGTGATGGACGTGTGTTGGTTAGATGGAGGCCAGGTGGGCGCCTGCAAACAACCTGTCTGCGGCCGAGACACACTGGACCTACACCTGGAGTTATGGTCTGGGGAGCAATTTCCTATGACAGCAGGAGCACTCTCGTGGTTATCCCACGCACCGTGACGGCACAGTTGTACGTCGGTCTGGTGATTCAACCTGTTGTGCTGCCATTCATGAACAGCATTCCAGTGGGGTGTTGTCCAACAGGATAACGCTCGCCCGCATACCGCTGTTGTAACACAACGTGCTCTACAGAGTGTCGACATGTTGCCGTGGCCTACTAGATCACCAGATCTTTCACCAATCGAGCACGTATGGGACATCATTGGACGACAACTCCAGCGTCACCCCCAACCAGCATTAACCATGCCTGTATTGACCGACCAAGTGCAACAGGCGTGAAACTCCATCCCACAAACTGACATCCAGCACCTGTACGACACAATGCATGAACGTTTGCGTTCTTGCATTCAACATTCTGGCATTTACACCGGTTATTAATGTACCAGCATTTCACATTTGAAATGGCTCTTCTTGCGCTTACAATAAGCTGTGATCTTGAAACCTTAATCGATTAAATATGTTACCTATACAAATGTATTGCCGCCATTTCATTCCTCTACATCTATTTTTTCGTGTTGTTGGGACTTTTTTTCCGTCAGTGTAGATTAGAATCGTCCAGATAAATCAACTATACTGTATGAAGACATGTTGAATGATACGATATTTTTCGTGTTGTTGGGACTTTTTTTCCGTCAGTGTAGATTAGAATAATATTCATTCAATAATATTCATTAATATTCATTTAATTATTAATAATATTCATTCAATTCTTTTCAATTCATTCAACCGTGAATCGACATCTCATGGAAAGAGGAAAAGTGTCACCTCCCCGGTGGCGCAGTGGTCTAAGCTCTGGCTTATGACCGTTCGTTCAAGTGGACCCAGGTTTGAATCCCGGTGCTGCCTGGATGCTGTGTTTGCCATACGGCACTGGCTCTCTCCCTTCCCTGGAACCAGTGCCCCTAAATTAGAGACAGATGACTGCTTATACCCATCAAAGACGTTCAGCATAGCTTCTCTGAGATATGAGCAAGTTGTATAAATGGTATAAATGCCGGGGACCACGCACCTTGAATGTTCGTACTGATTTGGAATTTTGACCAAGCTAGTATTGACTCAGTCTATGATTATGTAATCTATTATTTGCTATATGTTCAGTGATTCAATAATCTATTTACTGAAAGAATAAATCAGAAACTCCGAAAACATGACGGACGTCACGTTATTTATTTAGTTTTTCTTCAGTGTGCTTTCGAACTCGGAATCATCAGTCTTTCTTCACCAAACAAACGCTTGCCCAACACGGGAAGAATAACTGTCTCAAAAATCCAAAAGAGTTGCTAATGTGCCATCCACGGTATCCTGTGGAATTCCCCCTCCCCACTCCATAGACCTAACTTATTCTCGGTGCTTTATCAACATATGGATGATGGAAGATTTCAATGAGTCAACAACATGTATTAAGGCATCCGAACGTCTTTCACGTTCATACCTTCAAAAAATTTATTAAGCATGAAATAAAATATTCTTGATCCAACGTTGTATACACTGTTCATAAAATAACAATTGTGTTCCTTTCTATACCACGTTCTGTTTATATCTTCAAAACGGAAAGTATTTATGGAATGGTCGATATACACAGTACCACCACTATAGTTCTTCAGCCCATTCTGATTTACATTGTACAATATACTTTGTTTAATTATCCCAAATATTAGAAGCGATAGACAGTGGCCAAGTGCACCTGTACGTTAATGAACTATAGATGTTTATGCGAAAGGAAGTTACCGATTTTGTTTTGATTTTGGACTTTATCGACCACCATGATCAAATCTGAGGGCTATAAGATGTTGCTGATCTCTAATTTAGAGCAATTGGCTCCAGAAAGATGAGAGAGCCAGCGTCATCAGACAGACTTCCCACCTATGCTTTATCAGTGACTCGAACTCGGGCTCATCTCGGAACAAATGAACCAAAGCTAACGCCTCTGACCATTCGGCCACAGGGACGAAAGTTTCCGATTCAAGAGACGGATTACATTTCGTCGTCTTTTTAATTGCCATACCATCTGATTGCGCGGAAATAAGAAGAAAAAAAACAACGAATAAAAATGTTACACTAGTACATTTTGCTATGAAGAAGTAGTTTCGTAAAACCAAAGGATGTCATTACTACACTTCTGGCCACCCAAAATGCAACACCAAGAAGGACACGACACAGCAAAGCCAGATTTACTGGACACATAACAACAGATACAAAGATGAAATGATTGAGCCTACAGACCCGTGCGACTTGTGGAACACGTAGACATTAATAGTTCGTGTGGCTTCCATGGCTGGCAATAACGGCCGCTACATACCGCGGCATCAAACGAAAGAGGCTTTGGATGTGGGCTTGGGGTATGTCGGTCCAGGCTACTTCCACACGTTGCCACAGTTCATCAGGCGTAGCCGCGAGTGCTGCTTGCCGAGCCACTCTGTAGCCGATCAGCGACCAGACGTGTTCGATGGGCGACGTATCAGGAGAACAGGCCGGCCACGGCAGCAGTGACACCTGGTGGGCCGTGAACATTTGTTGCACGATGCGTGCCACGTGCGAGCGGGCATTGTCCTGTTGAAACGTGGCCTCTGGCAGGTCCTGCAGATAAGGGAGGACTACAGGCTCCAAAACGTCCGAGATGTAGCGGTGGCTGTTGAGTGTACCGGCGATGCATACCAGAGGGGTGTTTTTGCGCCCCAAACCATAACGCCAGGCGTCGGACCGGTATGACGATGCATAAAGCAGGCGTCGGACCGGTATGACGATGCATAAAGCAGGCGTCGGACCGGTATGACGATGCATAAAGCAGGCGTCATACAGTCCCTTGGCACGGTGCCGCCTCACGCGGATCCGACGATCGTGGTGTTGCAGGCAGAAGCGGGATTCGTCGGAGAAGACAATGTCGTGCCATTCCGTAGTCCAGATGCGGCGTTCAACGGCCCACTGCCGCCGCAACCGCTGCCGGTCTAACGTCAATGGTAATCCGAGCAATGGGCGCCGTGCGACAAGTCCCCGCTCCTGCAGACGACGTCGAACGGTACGTGCTGACACAGGTTGTTGCACAACACACCATAATTAATATGCTAACGTTCGTGATGTGACGATGCGCGCCGTTAATGCCCGCCGCACAACATGCCGGTCCTCTCGTTCGGTGGTGTGCCTCCACTAGGGCAATCGCTCTCGTCGGTCCGTCCGTCCCTCCTGCAACCACCGAATCCATACTCGCCTCACTGTGGCTGGATGTCGTTCCATACGGGCGCCGATGTCTCGGTACGATAAACCGCTGTCGCGATAAGCCACTATTCGTCCTCTGTCGAACTCCGAAACGTGCTGGAATGACTGCCGTATTCTGCGACGAGGCATCAGGAGGCTTCCCACGCACAGGTCTGGCAGCACAACACATTTCCACTACTTACACCCCGCCTTCTGTGCACCCTTTTTATAGCGCTTCTCGGTGGCGTGCCGGGCGCACATTATTTGCATATGCCCTGCAATGCTAATCGTTTGCATATCCTCTCGCGGGGGACGCATGCTGCGAATTCAGGCCAATCGGAGGATTATCACGTCCTTTTTTTTTTTTTTTTTTTTATTGGTTGGAGGTTTAATGACCAACGTGAGCAACTCAATGGGTTATAAGTAGTCTAAGCAGTCGCCCGTCCCTAATTTATGGTCACTGGTTCCAGGGAAGGGAGAGAGCCAGTGCCTTAAGACAAACACAACATCCATGCCTTACCGGGATTTGAACCCGGTCCCCTTTCGAGCGAATGATCAGAGGCCATCGCTCAGATCATTGCGCCACTGTGGTGGCAGTATCACGTTCAGATTTGAAGTTTCGAATAAACAAAGACATCGCTCTTTACACGTTTTATCAGCACATAGCAACCGAAAAGGTGTTATCTGGTGACCGCTGGGGATCCTAATCCCAGTTCTTCGATATCTAGCCGAGCGCGTTAGCCTTACGCCACGGTGGTCAACAAGAACTACGGCTAGATACCGAGCGAACTGGGATTAGGATCCCCAGTGGTGAACGGATTACAAATTTTCGGTTGCTGGGTTTGATAAAACGTGGAAAATGCGATGTCTTTGTTTATTCACTGACGCCACGTATTTGGAGGATTTTTACCTTGGATCTCGCCCTTTGGATTTACCTGCTATAATTAATATATAACCAGTGCCGTTAATGCCCACCAGATGGAGACGTCTCAGTTGCTGTGCCCATCTTACGGATTTATGATGTCAGAAGCTGACAGAAAAACAAACATAGTGTCGTTGATTGTTGGCCACCGTGGCGTAAGGCTAACCCGTTCGTCTAGATATCGAGAGATATGGTATTTGGATCCCCAGCGCTGACCGGATAACAATTTTTTGGTTTCTATGTGTTGATAAAACGTGGAAAGAGCGATGTCTTTGTTTATTCACTGACGTCACGTATTTGGAGGATTTTCATATTGAAGTTTTGTTTGTTTTTATTGTTGTTGGTGCTTAACAATGTCCATGAACACTAGGTCACAAGGAGTCTTCCGTCTCCACTTTAGAGACTGTGGTTCTAGGAATGAGAAAGAACTAGTACTATAAGACTAACGCTACTATGCACGTGCGTTACACGGTACTCGGACAAATAGAAATCCACGATTCAGACGCCTTGTCTATAAGGGAAGAATTTAAGTTTAATTAGCCTGCATAGCTCTATGGAATTCTGACGTAAAATGTTCTGTCAAGGTGGCAGAGTGACACTGTGACCTAGGCTCTAACTATTCATCTGAAATTTTCCTGGACTTGAATACCGGGTAAGGCATGGAAGGTGGGTTTTTCTTACGGCATTGACTCTTTCTTTCCTGGAACCAGTCTCCCCACATTAGGGACAGGATACTGCTTATTGCGTATTGAGTTGCTCATCGTATTCTTAACACTTTAACGACGATACCACCTTAAGCGCCCGTACATGCAGACGACCCCGATCGCCCGTTTAAGCAGAATTTTCTACCCACCAAATGCTCTTTGAATTTACGCAAGCTCTACGGGATTTGTAAAATTTACCTTTGTTATCAATAAACAAAGAAGTGAATCAGGAGCTGGATTCTCCATGGGGCGATACCATTCATTCTCATGACATAATATCTCTTCTCCGTAGAAGAATGAAGTGCGTTTTCCCTGTAAAACGTTTGGTGGCTAGTGCATATGAAAACTACTGATGGGAAGTTTCGTATAGTGACTCAGCACTAATTCATCTTTTGTTAACCTACCAAAAGAAAGATGGAGATCCGAAAAGTAGCAACAGACTCTTTGTTATTTTGTGAAACTGAGGCAAAATTTAAAATACTATCGATCAGTTTTGTTTTTCACTCACTTTAATACAAAAGAAACAGCAAGAAAATACTCTGTTGCATCAGTTAGTTCCGTAACTGTAGTTTTTCATCAATTTCAAGCATTAAGTGTGTCATTAACATTTTGGAAACTTGATGCAGTTCAGCGGCCGAGTAGTCGTAGATGCGGGATCTCGTTTAATCATCCACGTGAGCTGGGTTCGAGTCTAGGATGAAGCGTGGTCGGTGTGTTTGTCCTGCAGTACTGGCTCTCTCCCTTCCCTGGAACCAGTTACCCTAAATTAAGGCTTGATGACTACTTGCAGCATTAGATGCTTGTAAAGGTCGTTAAACTCCGAAACGTAAATAAAATACTATTATTTCTTAAAATGAATTATATGCCAAATGTAATAAAAGAAACGATTTATCAAGAAATACACGTGAACATAAATTTAATTGCAAACAATATTCTCAACGTTAAATCTACAATAAATCAACAGAAACTTGGTATTATGTCACAACACAGCGAAAAATAAAATATTAGTTTGGTGGTTAACCGAAAGTTTGAGCATCACTGGAAAAAAGAAGAAATCGTTCATAGATTCCCAGAAGCAAAGTCTATTAATTTAAGAGCGATGTCATGTGTTGACAGGCCTTACGTGGATATTCTGAAGCGATTTTGTGGGGGTAAAAGGACGTTCGCAACAAAGCTAGAATCTGAACAATAGTTTAGTGATTCACAAGACTTTTCTTCTTAGAAAGACAGAGTGCGTGTTTCTACTACGTTGTGTCATGACATTTTCTGTCGTCTCGATTTTTTCCAAGATATACGCCATTTCCGTATTTCACGAGACAATTTATTTTTCTGTGTCTTACAAAGACTTCCGTCTGACGCCGTTTAAAAAACGAGATTTCTTCTCCAGCTGCAAAAGGCAGACGTTTATTAGAAGTAATTTGTAAGTAAAAAATGTGCATTTCATGGGAATAAACTTTGTAGAATTTTTGAATCCTTCAAATTCAGTAGTTCCAGGTTCACGTAAATACGTTCTCCTATTAACTTACCTGCCGCCGTTTTTTGAATTAATAGTAATTTCTTTTCTTTTTTTCTAGAAATAGATTACCATTTCAGATTCACTTGTAATCACTTTCTTCTAAAGATCTTCAGTAATGTTAGGTTTTTTTTTTTTTTTTTATTGGAGGTTTAACGACTACCGTGAGCAACTCAATGGGCTATAAGCAGTCGCCCGTCCCTAATTTAGGGTCACTGGTTCCAGGGAAGGGAGAGAGCTTGTGCCGAAAGACAAACACAACATCCATGCCTCACCGGGATTCGAACCCGGACCCCGTTCGAACGAATGATCAGAGGCCATCGCTTAGACTACTGTGCCACCGGGGCGGCTAATGTTATCTCCCAGGCATGATTGACAATAACCTCATTATACCTGCTCATTACCTCTGTGTATATGGTTTGCAATCACTGTTTTTCTAAAAATAACGGCTGACCTTTGTTGATGATGATGATAATAGCCGCCCCGGTGGCGCAGTGGTCTAAGCGATGGGCTCTGATCATTCGTTCGAAAGGGGTCCGGTTTCGAATCCCGTAAGGCATGGATATTGTGTTTGTCTTACGGCACTGCCTCTCTCCCTTCCCTGGAACCAGTGGCCCTAAATTAGGGACGGGCGACTGCTTATAGCCCATTGAGTTGCTCACGGTGGTCGTTAAACCTTGAATTAAAAAAAATGATAATATTTTTTCTATAAATATATTACTATTTCAGATTATCTGCTAATCACTTTCTTGTGAATATCTTCAGTAATAATATTTCCCAATTATGTTTAACAATAACTTCATTATACCGAGTGTCTCAAAAAGATTGAATCAAGCTTTAATTTCTTCAACGGTTGATCACAAGTACATACTTTATATTAGAAAAATACTCAAATAACATGCCAGTTGCACCCCTGTGTGTGGCATTTCCATTAAAGTAAAAACAAAAAAATTATACAGCCTTCGCAGAAAAAAGTTCAATTAAAAACATGTTAGTAAAATCATACAATGCATTGATTATGATACGCTTTCCAACACACCATAAATCATTACTCAAGTTATGAGGATAATGACTGTAAAATGAATATCGCTCCTATGTCCAGACCTTTGACCCCATTTCAATTATATTAAACAGGACTGGTTCAGTATACCTCCGGAACAACATACTAAAGTTTGGTCACAATAGAAACATTTTTACGTAAGTTATGACACATAAGGGCGATGGAATGGATACCGCTTCTATGTCCTGAACTTTGGCCCCATTTCGCCCATTTTCAGCAGGGTGCGTTTCCAGGTGGTCCCCTACCACATACTAACATTTCATGGAAATCGAATAATTTTTACGCAAGTTATGATGCATAAGGGTAATGGGATGGATCCCGCTCCTATGTCCTGCTGACCTTTGACCCCATTTCGCCCATTTTAATAGGGTTCGTCTCCATGGGGTCCCCTACCACATAATAAAATTTCATCGAAATCGAAATATTTTTACCCAAGTTATGACGCATAAGGGCAATGGAATTGATCGCGCTCCTGAGTACTGACCTTTGGCCCCTTGTCGTCGATTTTCAATAGGGTTCGTCCTTAGGTGGTCTCCTACCACATACTAAAATTTCATTGAAATCAAACCATTTTTACACGAGTTATCGTGCGGACGGGCAGACGGACAAAGCTGGAGCATGTACGCTTCTTCAACCTACGGTTAGAAAGCGTAAACAAATGATCAATGTCCTAATTAGTCTAAAAATCGAACTCCGTTCTTCTACTTGCAAAACTCGTGGAGATATTCGATGAAAATTGTAAACAAGAAAGATGACACCCAATTTTCGGGTGTAATAAGCACGTCTTTTGAATCCGTTCTGACGCAAATTAAATTTATCTAAGCTATTCAAAGGCAATGGATACGGTATGGAAAACAATAGATCTGACGAAAGAAAGAAGATTTTCAGTCGGGTTTTTAATCCCTCAGATATTGCTGTAAACAGAATCGTGAGCTTACGAACTCTTAGAAACAGAGTTATCGACAAAAATAAGATGTGACTTTACGTCCCCTGGTGGGAAAACCATACATTATTTTAGGAAGAATGTATTCTCAAAAGCTTTATCCATATGAGCGGTATCGGTCCAAGAAAAAAAAAATTTAGTCGAGTTTTCAGGAGCCCAGATTTTGCTACAAATACATCAGAAGTAGAAATTAACACTTATGACCCGTGGTGGCCAAACCATTCTTTACAAAACATTAGAAATTATGTGAAAAATATTTTCCATCAGGTCGTGTATGCGATACAGGAAGAAGTTTTCAAATCGGAGTTTTAGGAGCAGAAAACGCAAATTACTTTTATGTGCCCTAGCGGAAAGTCTTAAATGATTTACGTTAAAATTTTGAATTTATAGGAAAAACATTTCGCATCGGAAACACTATCCAACAACTAAGGATTTTTTCAAATTGGACTTTTAGAAGTAGAGATATTGACAAAACTAAGACATACATCTACGCCCCTGGCGTAGAAACCATGCATTATTTTAAGAAGAAAGTGTTTCTAAAAGGTTTGTCGACATGAGTAGCATCGGTCAACAAAAGATGTTTTTTTCAATCGAGATTTTAGAAGCTCATATTTTGCTGCAAATAAATCAGAAGCGGAAATTAAGGCTTACGCCACCTGATAGCCATACCATTTTTTTACAAAAAATTAGAAATCATGTGCAAACGATTTCCCATCAGGAGCTGTATCCGGTGCAGAAAGAATTTTTAAAATCGGAGATTTAGAAGCAGAGATATAAGGGGGAAACGCAATTTACCTTTACGCCCCCAAGCGGAAAGTCTATGAATTACTTGAAAATTTTGAAATTATATGAAAAACATGTCACACGGAAAACACTATCCAACAAAGAAGGAATTTTTCAAATCGGACTCCTAGAAGTAGAGATATTGACAAAAATAAGATATACATCTACGCCCCATGCCGGAGAAAATGTGGGATATTTTAGGAAGAAAATATTCCGAAAAGGTGCAGGTTGGTTTGCCCATCTGCCTTACCTGGCGCTCCACAACGTTCCAAAGCTATTCAATTGGTTTGTGATCAGGAGAGTTAGATCACCTTTCCAGATGTCTCATATCAGCTTTGTGTTGGTCGACCATTTTGAACAACGCGGGTTCGATTGTATGATGCATTATCGTCTTGAAGAACCCATTGCCCTGTAGGTGGAGGTACTACATTGTGGGATGAGCATGGACCCCAAGAAGTTCGTGGTGGCAGCCAACGTACATGCGTTGGTTCACACACGTTATGGGTCCAAGTTCATATCAGCTAAATATGTCCCATATCAAACAACCGCAACGACGGGCCTGAATAGTCTACACCATGCATGAAGGATATATAGCTTCATGTTGCTCAAGCCAAACGTGGACACTACCATCGACAGAATGAAGTATAATATTGTTATGGAGGAATGAATACATATCCAACACATTTGTGATAGCATGGTGCATTATCTTCCTGGAACAACCTACCACCCCTAGATGGAGGTACAACATTGTGGGGTGTTCATGGACTGCATAACCTCATGATGGATCCTGAGCGTAATGTTGCTGAAGCCAAATGTGGGACTCTACCATCGACAGAATGGAGTACATATCATAATGGCGGAAGGAATATATATCGAGTACCTAGTGACGTCGTGGTGCATTATCGTCCTTTGAAGATTTTATCCTCTTCTAGGTGGAGGTATAACATTGTGGGGTTTGCATGGACCTCAAGCAATGTTTGGTGGCAGCCAACGTGCATACATTGGTTCACTCACGCCAGGGGTCACAGTAAATGCCAACCTAAACATGCTCCATATTGTACAACCTCACCCACTGCCATGCATGAGGGATCCATAGCTTCATGTTTCTGAAGCCGAATGTGTACTCGACCATTGGCAGAATGGAATACATATCGTGATTCTTGAGACCAGCACACCTGCTTCCGACCTTCTATCGTCCAGTTGGCCCCATGAGAACGCGTTTACGTCCATGAATTGCTGCTAGGATAGATTGCCGTATAGAGCGTATTTTGTAGTCCATCCGTGCCATCGTGTAGCTTCTGGTCACAAATGCTTTGTTTCTGGTTGAAATATATTGTGTTAGGCAGTCACCTGCGAAACTGTGCTGCGCCGATTGTACTGGTGCAAGGTAACGCACCAGTCGTTCTCCTCAGGAACCCGCCTTTCGCCATCCATTACAGTTGCGTCGCTGGTTAGTTGTTTCACCATTTCGGCCCCACTCCTGTACAGTTTACTCACGGAGTGTAAGTTCATCCCGAAATGGACGCACCAACCCTTCATATATACTTCCACAATTTGGCTTTTCGTAAAATCTGACAAATCCTTGGTTTTACTCATCACGTCAGCAACTTTGTTGTTAAATGAACAACCAACATCTTATATACGCACCTTTTGCCCACAGTCCACACCCTCCTCCTCGGTATGCCAGTGTCGAGTGTAACTAACTTAGCAGTAGGGGTGCTCGTAATTTTTTTTTTTTTTTTTTTGATTGAAGGTTTACCGACCACCGTGAGCAACTCAATGGGCTATAAGCAGTCGCCCGTCCCTAATTTAGGGTCACTGGTTCCAGGGAAGGGAGAGAGCCAGTGCCGTAAGACAAACACAACATCCATGCCTGACCGGGATTCGAACCCGGACCCCTTACGGGCGAATGATCAGAGGCCAGCGCCTTAGACCACTGCGCCACCGGGGCGGCCTCGTAATTTAGTGAAAACCATCAGTGTATTAGTTTTACACACTTCAAGGTAAATTTATCTGGATAAGAAAAATGCATAAACTGATATGCGAAGATTTATTGTGTCGTCCCGGTTATCTGTTTCCTGTCGGGCCATTCGTCCCTGTTAGTTCGGAGTTCGAGTCCCGTTTCAGATATGGATCATGTGTTTGCCTTTCCTGGAACCAGCTGCACCAAATCAGGGACAGGAGACTACTTATAGCCTTCAGAGTTGCTCATGATAATCGTTACTCCCCCTCCCCAATGGGCTATCCAACCTGATTTCAACATTAAGGATTCTAGATTGGAAAACAATTCAATGCTACTGCACTTCGACTATTTTAATGTGCAGTGTTGTAAAAGTTTCATGAATCGGTCGTTGGTAAAGGCCAGTGGTCATGCGTGGGCGTTTTACTCGCACTACTTTTTCCGATATTTTTGCTCAAAAGTGAATAAAAGCATAGGTGTTCGAATTCGCTGCTAAAAAAACAAATGTTACTAATCGAATTACGCGAAAAACGCACTCGTGTAAAGGTGCTGTGTATCAAAATACAAAACACAAACCTCAGTGATAGCTTCATGGGTGAAACTCTCACATGACGCAAACACCAGCGGTCACTTGATAAGAGAAATATTCACACGAAGCACACGTGAGCAAAGATCAGGCAATTTGAAGGTCAAAGCTGCTCTAATCCGTAGCGGAACTAATGAGAGATTGTTGAGAAGTTTCTAAAAGTTTGCTAGAGCGTAGGTGGTACCCCTAGGGCCACTTACAAATAATTGGCACTCTTTATATGCGAAGCATGAGAGAAATGCTCATGGCGTGACCAAGGAGGGGTTGAACAACAGGGTAAGTAATTCTTGCCAAACTCAATGCTAAAAACGCGTTACCTACATTACGATATAAGATCCCACGCTCGTGTTGATGCAACTTTTGTCGGGCCAGAATAGTAGTTGGGATAGTATGAAACGCAACAGTATGTAATTTTCAGATTCCACATTTCTGCCGTGTATGCGGAAAAAAGTTGTAAGACTGACAACTGGACATCGAAGCAGCCAAATTGCTTAGGTCTTAAAGATACGCGTATGTGAATGCTGGTTTCAGATTGTAAACAGTATATAGGAGACATATGCCGATTAGCGAATGGAGTGCCAATATACCGTAAACAGAAATATGAACGTACGCCCTGTAGTGGAAAACTTGTGCTTTACGAAAACTCAGGAATTATATGCAAAATATTAATCACCAGAAACCATATTCCTTAAATTTTCAAATCATACTATTAGGAGTAGAGATATGGAGAAAACAATAATATACGTCTACGCCCCTGGCGGAAAAAACTGTGCATTAGTATACTCAAAAGTTTTTTCGTGGAGAGTAGTATCTGACTGAAAACAATCTTGTTTTCAATCAAGTATTCAGGAGCGTAAATATTGCTGGAAATACATCGGATACAGAAATGCGGCCTTACACTCCCAAGGAGCAAAACTGTGCATTATGAAAAATTAAAAATATGCAAAATATTTTACACCCCGTAACACTATTCCACCACAAAAACATTTTCAAGTCGGAATATTAGATGAAGAGATATCTGGGTATATATAACTTATATTTATGCCTCCTAGTGTAACGTACCAGGAGATGTGACGTACCTGCCAGAAGGACGCACACGACATAAAGGCAGATAGTAGTCAGAACAAACGTCCGCGTAGCTCAATTGGTAGAGCAACTTATTCCGGAATGAGGGGACCCGGGTTCGAATCCTGGCGCGGATAAAAATGACGGAGAAATTTACTTCGTTATAATGGCGCCCGAACTATCCGGATGACCCGACCGTTCAAAATCTCGTAATGGTGTGATGTTATTTCCACACCGCGAGATAGGAAAAATAAGAGAATCCCTTCTCCAGCACTTCGAAAAAAAAAGAAGGGGGGAGATGATGTAACGTACCAGGAGATTTGACGTACCTGCCAGAAGGACGCACACGACATAAAGGCAGATAGGAATCAGAATAAAACGTCCGCGTAGCTCAATTGGTAGAGCAACTTATTCCGGAATGAGGGGACCCGGGTTCGAGCCCCGGCGCGGATAAAAATGACGGAGAAATTTACTTCGTTATACTAGCGGGAAACTGTGCATTATTGGGTAACGAAATTGTACCTAAAGTGCTCTTCGTTGTAATTCGCATCTAAAGAAAAAATCTTTCAATCGGATATATTTTTTTTTTGATTGGAGGTTTAACGACCACCGTGAGAAACTCACAGGGCTATAAGCAGTCGCCAGTCCCTAATTTAGGGTCACTGGTTCCAGGGAAGGGAGAGAGCCAGTGCCGTAAGACAAACACAACATCCATGCCTCACCGGGATTCGAACCCGGACCCCTTCGGACGAATGATCATAGGCCAACGCCTTAGACCACTGCGCCACCGGGGCGGCCAATCGGATATTTAGAAGTAATGATATAGAATAAAATGCAACTTCATTTCAATAGTATCTGTTTTCATGTAGTGGTGCAGTTATTCTTCGGAAAGAGACCCATAGAAGCAAGGAATGTCAGGCTTCCGAATGCATGAGGAATTTTCGAAATAAGACATTCAGCTGCACTGTTATAGTGTTAACAGACAGACAGACTGACTGACGGACAAACACAGTAATAATATTAGCTCGTCTTTTTTTGTAGTGCAGCGTACGCGCTTAAACCGATTGTGTATGCACACAAGGGGAAAAACACTAAGATCACAAAAATGAGATGTTGCAATAGAATAGCATTGTAGATGCTGATATTGCCGATGGTAATTCATCTTTAAGAAAACATTGATTTCACTTTTTCAAATTATTAATGCACCTGCATTAGGTTTATTACATTTTCTGTGTTACGTTGCAGTAAATGATTTATGCTGCTTGGCTTTTATTTACGTATTTCACATGTGTACTTCCGAAACTGGTATCTGTTGTTTTAGTAAATTGTCTTTGCCTAGAACTAAGTGCTTTTGTCCCAAATCTGCAAATTTTTTTGCCCCTTTATTGAAAATATGTAAATGTTTACTAGATAATGCTTCAAATTACTGTGCATGATTTCGGTTGCTGACAGGTGTTTACATACAGTATTTCATTTAAACTCCAGAATAACGTTTTACTTTTCGATACGTTTAGAAGAACTAGTAAGTTTTTATTTAGCTTTTGTCACATATACCGAAGAAACCGTTCTCCTTTCCAGTTCAACTTTGACAGATGTTTTGAAGCATTCACACACTGCGATGCGTACAGATGTACTTACAGAACGTACTCTTCCGTAAAATATTATAGAATTATTCGCATTCGGCGGGATAAATCATCATTTATCGGATTACATTATTCCGAAGTAGCGGGGAGAAACGTTGAGAAAATCTTCGTGAGTCCACCTATTTTACAGTGGAAAAGGCAGAGAAGAATCCGTTTTTAGAAAAACAATGAGGTTTATGAAATATTGAAGAAATACTGGTTTGCTCAATTGCTGAGAAAGGGAGTCGGTGAAAAACAATGCTGGATGACTCAGATGTCCTGTAAAGGAATACTTGTTAGTCTATGTGATTGCATCTAAAAATAAAATATCCTCACAAGGAATGACGCTATATGACTCATGTATGTAGGAATGAAAAGAACGTTAGAAGTTTGATGTTATGCATCTTTTCCGGCAGTAGTAAAGTAAATCCCATGTAAAACGTTCCAGTTTAACTAAAATGGGTTACAAAAGTAGTCAAAGCCATTGGTGAAATCTGATTTGTGAATGCTGCCTGTCATGTGATGTGACGCAACAATAATTTGTTACTCAACAATATACTTTACTAAACTATTGCCGAACATTATTTCATCACGTTTTACATTAAACGTAACAACGCCTCATTACAATCTACGTAAATTGCGAGAACCTGTTGTTAAATATGAAAAAAATCTATTACAAAAATGCACTTTGATGCTATGTATCTTCTCGACAGTAGTAAAGTATACGTCGTAGAAAATTTGGCTTCCTCTCGACTTGTCCGGGGGTCCTATCTGATATTAACAAGAGCTTTAAAACTATGTATAACATAATGGGCTGTAACCTGCAGATATCCTAGACTATAAATTACCAATCCCCTCACTACCACACTTGCGATTTAGCTTTTCTTTCTGTCTTGAGGTCATATTTTAGAACTTTCATGGACTTTCGTAGCTTCATCACATTTCATCGGTGTCGGGGTCGTTATTTACGTTCGTTTAAATCTGAAAAACAATAGAGTGAAACCTCCATTAACGGACACCTCCGAGCAACGACAATATTTGATTGGTACCGAACAGCTGCCGTAGGCTTAACGTTAACGATAACCTGCAAACAGAAAAACCTCTTAACAGTGGCCAACGGACACCTCAATCATCCAGAAAGAAATCTAACGGACACCTTGTCCTTTAGGATTTTAAGCAGTTCTTTCGGTACATGAGCGAAACGGATAAGATAGGAATACAGAATGTTAATAAAAATTAAAAATTCTATTGTCCCTCGAGCTTGATGGGTTGGACTACGGCAGGTACAATGGTATGCTTAAGTGCAAAGAAAGGATTTAAAGTTTAGTTTTACGTGAGACAACTCCAGCTGCTGTATATGTTTCATTCGCAACCGGGGGTTTGGGTGTGTAAAAAAAATGTTTTTCGTTGCCTGCGGTATATCTTTGATCTGTCCCTGTGGGTTCTGTCCCTATTATTCGGCACGCGGCTAGCTAACAGCGCAGTTCCACTATACTGTCTAGCATTTTTCTTTTTGTTTTCTTTCCCTTAGCGTACCTTAAACTTAACCTCCTAGCTTAATATTTCTAAATGGAAGTTTGAGACAACGGGTCAGACACCAAATTCTTAAAATCCTCTACACCTTGATTTTATTTGAAATTGTTATATTGAGTTTCGTTCAGCATTCTATCCTTTGAAGAAAGCTCTGAAACAGTTTTCATTGTGCGTAAGTTGTGTTCAATTATTCCCCTTTTGTACCAAAGCAACGGACTAGCAATGTTAATCAAGGCCTAACTTCCGAACAACGGTACCTCCCAACAACGGTCCCTTTTCTCCCGGTCCGAACAGTAAGCTTTATTCGGAGGTTTCACTGTAATAATAATTGATATTGTTTTTGAAAAACTAAACAGTCGAAATACTTACTATTGCGCTGACGTAATTTAGTAAATATTTACTTTTATGACTCACATATCTTCTTTCCTTGGTTTTACGACAATAACATTCACTAATCCACCTAACTAAGTACCGCTGAATTTCATAAGGTTTAGTAAACCTTATGAAATTGTTGTTACGATTGAATTTCATTTAGCATGTACCGGACTGTGGCTCGGTGTGATCATGAGTGACGAGAATAAATGCAATGTGTTGTGCTAAATTTCCGACCTATGGGCCATATATTGAAATACAGTATCAAAGGTATACTGATAACTGTTGTCCTGCATTTTAGGCCATTTTAAATGGTAACAGAATCATTGTTATGAAAGTAACAAAGAATATTCCCTCGTTTGTGAAGCTGGACCATTTTTTCTGGGAAAGTATCTCATCGAGGACAGCCCCCGACTTGTAGAAAGAGCGGGTAAGGAGGACATATTTGTTGGAATGATTTTTTTCAAAACCATAACAACTTTATTGAAAGTTTTAATTTCATTAAGTGTTTGATTTACGTCAGAGTAATAGAGCTGCATAATATTTACAGTATTATGCAGCTCTATTACTCTGATAGACTTTGTAGAAAATCAATTGTAGCTGTTCCCCCCGAACAATAGAGTAATTCAAACTTTCCGAATGAATCAAAATCTCGGGAGGCCACATGTGGGTGAAATTCAAAGAGAAAAGTTAACGCACTCCTTATTTGAATATGTCAGCTGTAAAGTTCTTAGAGGTTAGTATTGGGAATGCACCTCTCTATCAGAAAGACCTAGATGGGCGAGCTCAGGAAATGTTTATAACAGGGAATGGGGAAAATGCCATTACTTTCTACTTTAATCACACTTATAAAAAATGGATTTGAAAGGTTCATATGAATTCGCTTTTAGAGGGAAGAGGCACTTCGTCATCAGTTGTTCCTTGAGAAAAGAGCCTTAGTGCAAAAGCACGCCCGGCGAGGGTAAATGGCCCACACTCCACCGTCGAAACGGATATAATTAGAAAAAAATACACTGTTGGTAGTGTTTAGATGAGCCTCAACTGAAGCGCACAAGGTCTACATAACAAAGTAACAATATTTGTGTGAAAACAAGAAATATTAGTTCAGACGGGCTGAACCACAAACACCAGCCCGCTCCAACATATTGATATTTACAAATCTGTAAGATTTACCGCTCCCGAATGTTCCTTCACAGTTATTTTCGGTAAATAATACTGTAAGAATGGTTTTGTTGGACTGTTTCTTCAGTTATATTCTGTAAGTAATACGGCATAAAACTGTTATTTTTACTGTCTAATGATGGCAACTGCGTTTACGGTCAAAAACCGTAAAATTAAGTCATTTTTTTTACTGAATAATATTTACCTCAAACATATCCTTATTTACCCAATATATATGTTTCTATCTTCTCCTTCTTAGCCTCTTGACACCCACTTCAGGGAATACCCTCCCTCCCCTCTCTCCAGTCTTTATCAACTTCCTCGATTCTTTTCCTCTGTCCACCATTTAGCACTTCTAAATTTCTAAGGTTACCTATCCATCTTATTCTCTAGCACCCTCTTCGCACACCTATTTACTCAATATATATGTTTGTGTCTTCTCCTTCTTAGCCTCTTGACACCCATTTCAGGGAATATCCCTCCCCCTCTCCAGTCTTTACACCCATATGTTTGTATCTTCTCCTTCTTAGCCTCTTGACACCCACTTCAGGGAATAGCCCCCCTCTCCAGTCTTTATCAACTTCCTCGATCCTTTCCCACTGTCCACCATTTAGCACCTCTAAATTTCTAAGGTTATCTCTCCATCTTATTCTGTGGCACACTCTTCGTCTCCTTTCATTTCTCGGTTTCTATTCTGTTATTAATCATGTCAATCTTTCATCTTTGTCTTCCAACATGTCCAGCCCATCTCCACTTTGATCGTTTTATTATTTTTATAATATCTGTTATTCCTGTTCTTTTTCTTATAATTTCATTTCCAACTCTATCTCTTCTTGTTATTCCTAATATTCTTCTTTGAAACTTTCTTATTCTTCCGTTTCATTTTCATTTGAAAGGTAAATCGATCTAATCCCCCACGCTGACAAGACTACATACATACATAATTCATAAGGTTTAGGTCCAATTCACATTCAGTTGTATGGAGCTAAGATCAAGTAGTTGGATTCAGGGTAGAGTCCCTGATTGGATAGGTTTTAAAGAGGAACAGGAAAACGGAGTTGTAGATATATACTGCTAAACGTGAGCGAGAATGAGTTGCACTTTTAGCAGTTGAGAAAAATGTAATAACTCCTGACACTACCATTCCCTGGTAAGCTGGGTTAGTCTGGCCGATGAGAAGGTAGGAGAGCCAAGGGATAGTCCGATGAATTCCCAACGAAACGAAGGAGAGTACGATGGATGCTGGTGACGGTTGAGCATGGTAATTCCTGGTGGTTGGTAATTCCTGGTGGTTGGTAATTCCTGGTGATTTGGTAATTTCTGGGGAGCTGGCGTTAAGAGTTGGTGGTGCACTGGAAATTAGAATGAGGAAAGCATAAGGGAAATATAAGATATTTCTGCTCAAAGCAGTAGGGTTCGAGATCGAAATGTTACTTACCTGTGGTTTTTGACAAAGTGCGGTTTTTTTTTTTTTTTTTTTTGTGATTTTGGGGTGAACTGCTTTTGAGTAGTTAGGAGA
Organism: Macrothele yani; assembly: GCA_039090855.1. Lineage (NCBI taxonomy): Eukaryota > Metazoa > Arthropoda > Arachnida > Araneae > Macrothelidae > Macrothele > Macrothele yani. The sequence goes on along the minus strand of CM076996.1, from coordinate 20,638,591 downwards.
TTTAGGAGCTAAGGAATGTATCCTTTTAAGGGCCAAACTAGGGACATAGATGTTTGAGATGGAGATTAAAATGTAATTGTTGAGTGGAGATTTGTCCCGGAAATTAGGAGATGTGGAAATTTATGAATGGAGCAGAAGTCGGATAGATGCAAAACAGAAAGAAAACGAAAGGGCTCTTTTCAGAGCCACGTTCTTCTCAGAGAGTTGCGAACGTAAGAGAGATGGGAGAATTGAGCTTTCAGTCGCTTTTTGGAAATGTAGAGGATAGACCCCGAAACGGTACTGAGCAAAAGCACGCTTGAGGAGCGAACGGGAGAGAGACGGGTAAAGATTGCAATTTTGGACTTAGTAAAATTCTTGGGAGATGAGTTTATGTGGGAGAGGTGTGAAAGATAGAAATATTTAGTGATTCTCGTCTTGGGAGATTGGACAGCCAGGGCCGTCCTTTAAGGTTAATTAATTAACCACGGTGCTGAAGAGAGCTGGAGAGATCTTGACTAAATATGCACAATACAACATTTAAATCTGGGTTCTTTTTTTTATTTTTAGAGCTGTTTCGATTTTTTTTTCTTTTTTTTTTTTTTTTGAAAGTAAGGAAGAGGATAGAATGATAGGAAATAATACAGGGCAGAATGAAATTTGGTGGTGGTTTCATTCCATTCCAGTCCCTGAGGCTAGGGAGCCTCAGGGACTGGAATGTTTTTAAATATTCCAGTTTGTACTGCGTTGGAAATCTTGGAGCTTAGAGCTTTCCCGAGGCGCAGAGGTAGAGGAATGCTGAGAAGACTGTTTGGGGGATACATTTTATAGGTTCTGCCAGCTAGGAGAAACGGCAGACTCCCACTGCTTAAAAAGAAAAAAAGAAAAGCAAAATAGGAAAGATTCACTCCCACCCATCGAATACTTCAGTAGCATGGGGGGAAAGAACAAGAAAAAGGAAGTGAGAAGAAAGAAGAGTAGAGACCAGACTACAAATAAACATGCGTATATTATACGAAGTAACGCATGGTCCAACATCAGGTACCTCGATTTTGCTACTCACGTACGGCCCTTGAAGATTACACTGAAGAGCAATTGAATTAGAGACAGCTGGCGTTATGCAAATGTGGCGCTGTGGATGGCCCTGTAAACGGAAACGACATGACGTATGCAGCGATCCGACAATATAAGGAGTGATGCGACGGGAATCAGTAAGACTCGGACGTAGTATGGGTAAGACGAAGGATCTAAGCGCATTTAATCGTGGGCAAATTGTCGGGTCCCGACGAATGGGTAACTCCATCTCGGAAGTCGTGCAGGCACTGGGATTTTCACGAGCCACTCTGTCACGGGTGTACCGTGAGTACATCGAATCCAGTAAAACCATCCCTGCAAGGGCCAACTGCCGTGGACAACAGCGTGTGGATGAGCGGGGTCATCGTCGGCTAGATCGCATTGTAACAGCGAATGGACGGGCCACAGTGCAAGAAATCACTCGGCAATTCAACGCTGGTGCACAAAACGGTGTAAGCAGCCACACTATCCAGAACCATCTCCTCGCTATAGGGTACAGAAGCCATCGTCCCACGAGGGTACCGCTGCTGACCGCACATCTCAGGGAGCAAAGATTAGCATGGGCGCAGGAATATCGCCACTGGACCCTAGACATGTGGGAAAATGTTGCCTGGACTGATGAGTCGAGATTCACGCTGGTACATGCGGATGGCAGGATACGAGTACGGCGCAAACCACATGACGCGATGGATCCTTCTTGCCAGCAGGATACTCTTCAAGCTGATGGGGGTGGCATTCTCGTCTGGGGACCGTTTACGTGGAGTGAAATGGGACCCCTGGTACGTGTGACATCGTCCCTCACAGGTCAACGTTACCGGGATATCCTGGACGACCAATTTGCTCCCGTTTGTGCGTCTTCAACATCCCACTGGGGACCTCATCGTACAACAAGACAATGCACCGTGCCGTCGTTCCCGAATTGTATCCGAATGGTTGGATGAACACTCCACCGACGTGACCTCGATTTCTTGGCCAGCTAGGTCACCGGACCTAAATCCCATCGAGCACATCTGGGATGCCATCGAGAGAGATGTTTACGGCTCTGACCCCTCCATCAAATTTTCGTTAACTGTGAGAGCTTCTTCAGGAGTCGAGTATCCGTTTGGCTTTCCAACGCTTTCGGTGTCTTGTGCGAGTCCATGCCAAGACGAATCGCCTCCGTCATCAGGGCGAAAGGTGGTGCTACACGTTACTAGACAGGTATCTCTAATTCAATTGTTCTTCAGTATATATCCCTTGTGTATATAGAACATACTCTATTTTAATTACATGTCGATCATCATTTATTTTAGAAATATCTACATGTTATCAACCGCTTTGTTGGTCTTTCCGAACAGATACTAGTTTATGCCTTCCAAGATTAATAAGTTCGTAATACCTTCTTTCGATTTTCAGAGTTCTGCGCATAGTTTTTGGAACAGGTTCTCTCCTTTCCCTCAGACTGGTGTTTCTAATGCAGATATGGGTGATTCCTAGCCGTCGATGCTAACAGGTGTCGCTGAACTTCCGATATAAGGAACAGAGTTATGGTAAATAAAATGAGAGAAAACTAACTTTACAAACATCGGACACATTTACGTTGATGAGATCTTTTGAATTGGACTGTTAAGGAAAGCTCCTAGATGGGGAAAAAATAAGTAATATGGTATATTATACTCCCTAAGAGAATGTTTGCTGCAGAGTATATTAAAATTGAAATTGGGAAAATAGAGGAAATTATCCAAAAACCGCAAATTTAAACGAATTTAGGTTAACTACTATAGTGATTGTTATGGTACATTTAGAAAACAGCGTTAGCCAAAAGGAAGTGCAAAAATTATATGTGTATCGAATTTTTTAGTAATTGATTTTTCAGAGTTGGAAATGTAATTATGGACAACGAAGCTGCTCAGTTACTGATTCGTGTGCTCCCCTGATACGGCAAATATTAATAGAAGTTAACTGGAAGGAACTGCTAAAAGAATCTATCAGGATTCTTTCAGCAGTTTAGGATAAATATGAAAAGAATATTTAACTCTTTTCTTGTGAGGCTGTCTCTGATCTGCTTTAAATGAACAGTATTTGATGGTGGGAACTCCCAGTAATGACATACGAAAGGGAGACTTGGGAGCTTGCCCAAAGACTGACCGATAATTTGAAGGTTACTCACAGAAGGATGAAAAAATTATTTTGGGTGGTGCCAAACAGAAATATGAATAAAAGAACTACTGCGGTCGTTTGGTAACAAAGCAAGGATATTTTTGTCAAAATGGCTGTTATCGGGGATTGGCTAAATTCAAACGTGTACGTAATGTTGACGTAATGGTGCTAAACAGGAAAAGTTGGAAACAAGACTTTCGCTTACCTCCCACAAATATTTCGTATACGATGCTCTCAAAATGGTGCTGAGCAGGACATGTTTCTTAAGAGTAGCAGAAAAATGAATAAAACTCTCACCTTCGTATGTCACTACTGAGAGCCAGCGGAATAATTTTGGAAAAAATTATCCCACTGGCCTTTAGAGTGACATACCCAATAAAAAATCCCACCACCGGCAAAAAGGTTATTCACTATGAAAAAACTGCGACTCTGACCCCTCAACCATCAAGAATTTATAGGAAATGTAGGAGAGAACGGGAATATTAGGAATCGAGAAAACATTATATGTTTGCTAGCAGTGGGCAGAAAATGGTTGGTTCATAAAGTTTTACTTTCAAAGCGGAATTTCAGTATTTTCTCTTTTGCTAAAATTCCGTAAATGATATTCGCGAAAATGATACTGCAAGAGTTCGTATGCTAACTAGTTTCACTTCAGGGGTAGTGCTTCCATTTCAGGGACGTGGGCATAGAGCTTTATAAGTTCCCGCTACTTCTCGCGATAAAATTTATTTGACGTTCAATTACAGTTACTCGCAAGACTGACTGTGTTTCCTTATGTTGATCATGCAGGAGCACTGCAGGTTTAGAAACTTTATCAAAAAACTTTTAGACAACGTAAGAGATAATGTCAGCGGAGACGCAATGCTTCAGAGAACGGACACAAATCCAAAGAAAATGCGCATATTATAGCCTGGCGGTTGAAAAAATCTGAGATTCCAAATAAGAGTTGCCCTAGGGGTTACCTGCTTTCTGAAGGGGGTGCACTGAAGTGGGAAAAAGTTCAGCACTTGGACCACTGGCTATCCGAAGCGAAAAAGAAAAAAGATCTCGATGGGAAAAAAAGGAAGCTGGGAAAAAAGAAATAAGAAAACGAATCAGTAGTGTGATTGAAAGACGAATTGGATTTCCTTTGCGTCTCTCGCTCACGTCTACCGTGACGGTGTTGAAGATTTCGGATGACCAACAGCATAACTGCGAGGGAGAGCTTGAGTCGATGGGTGGTGGGTGAGTAAGCGGGGGTGAAAGTATGAGAGGAATCCGAGGCAACATGCGCGTGCCCGGTAGGAAATCTAAGTCATGCCGCAGGGGTACCTCAGGATTTTACCTGGGCATCCATCTAACACAGAAGATTGAAATGTGGACAAATTGCAGTTAGGAAGTGATTGCGGATTTCTGCACGAAGCTCATCTCTGGAACATCCAACCTTCCGCTCCGTGACGAAGGAGAAGGCTGTAGCTGGACCATAACTTCACATGACTCCCGAACCCACTGAGCCATAACTTACCCAATTTCATTTTTGTATACTTTAAGGAGTGCGTAATCAGTACGTTTTGAAATTACTTTTCTTTCTCTTCGGCTATTAGAATGATAACATTTCCGTTCCTCCAGCAGAGAAGTTTTGAAATATATCAGTTCGATGTTTCGCTTATTTCCAATGCACTTAGGCACCGGCACGTCTGCCATGATGAAGAACTTACGCACTCTACGCAATAAAGCGAAACGGAAAAGATAGAAAGGCATCTCTCTCTGTCTCTTTCCCCCGCTTTCTGCTTCACTAGCTTTACGCAAGAACTATAGCATTTTCTCCAACATTTGCTTTTCTATTTATCTTATAAAAATCCGTTGTACCGATTTATCTAAACTGCGATAAATTTCGATCTATCATGAGTACGAGAAACACCTTTATTGAAAATTACAGTACGCATTTTAGAAATTTCTTGCAGATTTCGGAAATAATAATATTCCTTGGTGAATATTTTATTCAATGTATTAGTGGTAAAAGCATTTCAGGTTCCTAAGCTAGTCTGCGCAGGACGAGTGTGAATTTTCTAAATAAAAACTTGCTTGCCGAATAACTTCCAGTAAACCGGACGCTTTATTCAGATGGAGGTTTAATTTCCTAAACTTCCATTTATTAAACGCTACATAGCTGCCCGGTAATCAAGTCATCAAATGCACTGATTTATGGCTAGGCCTCCGGGCTAGAACCGGGTTACAACAAGAAATGTTGTTGGTTTCTTTCCACAAAATCGTAAATCTAGAAGAAAATGAACAAATTGTTTTGAAGTCATGACATCATTCTTTATGATTACTTCATAAAATAGGTACACTGAAATGAATAATGAAAATGGAAACGTGTAATTTTCTTAAACTGTTGCTCATATGTATACACGTTCTCAACGTCTTTTGAAAAGGAATGTATTAATCATATAGATATTAAGAAATTTCATTCATAGTACTGTAAAATAAATTCTGAAATTCATCAGCCACTTTCCGTGATTTCTTCGTCAATTAATGAAGCATATTTCTGATACCTTTTCCGTGAAATGATGGAAATAAACCTGAATTTCAAGGATTTTTCGTATGCCAGAAAAATTCTGAATTTTCAGATAACTTTCCACAATTTCTTTCTTATACTAATGGTAAACTGCCGTTTTTAAGATGTGCTGACGAAAAATCCTGAATATTCAGAAACCTTTCCGCAATTCTTTTTGTATATTAACGGAAAAACCCCGTTCTCACTTTTTCCGTATCTACACTGCTGGCCACCCAAAATGCAACACCAAGAAGGAAGCATCCGATTGGCCTGAAATTCGCAGCGTGCGTCGCCCGCGAGAGGATATGCAAACGATTAGCATTGCAGGGCATATGCAAATCATGTGCGCCCGGCACGCCACCAAGAAGCACTATAAGAAAGGTGCACAGAAGGCGGGGTGTAAGTAGTGGAAGTGTGTTGTGCTGCCGGACCAGTGAGTGGGAAGCTTCCTGATGCCTCGTCGCAGAATACGGCAGTCATTCCAGTACGTTTCGGAGGTCGACAGAGGACGAATAGTGGCTTATCGCGACAGCGGTTTATCGTACCGAGACATCGGCACCCGTGTGGGAGTATGAATTCGGTAGGTGCAAGAGTGACGGACGGACCGACCGACGTGAGCGATTGCCGCATCCGCGGCACACCACCGAACGAGAGGACCGGCATGTTGTTCGCCGGGCATTGACGGCTCGCACCGCCACATCATGAACGTTAGCGCAGGAATTAGGGTGTGTTGCGTAACAACCTGTGTCAGCACGTACCGTTCGACGTAGTCTGCAGGAGCGGGTAATTGTCGCACGGCACCCTTTACTCCGATTACCATTGACGTTACACCACCGGCGAGTGCGGCGGCAGTGGGCCGTTGAACGCCGCACCTGGACTACGGAATGGCACGACATTGTCTTCTCCGACAAATTCCGCGTCTGCCTGCAACACCACCATGGTCGGATTCGCGTGTGGCGGCACCACGGCGAGAGACTGTATGACGCCTGCATTATGCATCGCCATACCGGTCCATCGCCTGGCGTTATGGTTTGGGGCGCAATTGGATATGACACACAAACCCCTCTGGTACGCATTGCCCGTACACTCAACAGCCACCACTACATCTCCGACGTTTTGGGGCCTCTAGTCGTCCCTTACCTACAAGACCTGCCAACGGCCACGTTTCAACAGGACAATGCGCGCCCTCACGTGGCACGGACCGTGCAACAATTCTACATGGCCCACCAGGTGTCACTGCTGCCGTGGCCCGCTTGTTCTCTTTATGTGTCGCCCATCGAACACGTCTATTCGCTGATCGGCAACCGAGTGGCCCTGCAAGCACCACCCGCGGGGTTACGCCTGATGAACTGTGGTAACGGGTGGAAGCAGCCTGGACCGACATACCCCAAGCATACATCCAAAGCCTCTTTCGTTCGATACCGCGGCGTGTAGCGGCTGTTACTGCCAGCCATGGGGGCCACACGGACTATTGATGTCTGCGTGTTCCGCAAGTCGCACGGGCCTGTAAGCTCAATCGTTTCATCTTTGTATCTGTTGTTATGTGTCCAGTAAATCTGGCTTCGCTATCTCGTGTCATTCTTGGTGTTTCATTTTGGGTGGCTAGCAGTGTATATGACAAACATTTTCCTGTAAAAGAACGATTCGCGGGAATACTTAAGTTTGACTAATTGTTAAATTTCAATCGTCTGTGTAAGGATCTGGTTTTGAAGTTCTGTAGCGACATTGGACATTGTGGATAGCATATTGCATGACTTTTAGTTATTGCGGCACAGGATATTTCTTTTTCTCTCCTCCATTTTATGCACCAGCTATTTATGTATTATGTTACCATAAGAAACCGGGTACTTAAATTACTGTACAGGAGATTGTACGATATCTTTGTATCAGTCTGTGGAGTCCTTAAAACAAAAACTATCATAGCTATCAAGAGTAAATTTTATATCTAAAAGCTTTGGGAAGTACATTTCACCTTTTCTTAAAGACAATTGGTCATTGTCAGATTAAAAAGATCTCAAGTTAAAAGCATTCTGCTGCTTCGAAAAATATCGATGAAAAGAATACTTAATATGCGATAAGCCCTCCTACAGAAAAAATAAAATTATTACATACGAATTCAAAAAAATAAGCTTCAACAGAAAATAAAATGACTAATTTTCTCACATTAACGGCAATAAAAATGTCATCATCACGTAATTAGGGTTTTATCTTAAATGTGACTGTGACTTGCGAGCTTTTCTGGCTCAGTGGTTAAGATGCGCGGTTTCTGTAGACCGAACCCAAACGACATCAGTTCGAGTCCCACCGGCGCGAAATGATTTCCCTTGGCATAAGTACTGAAAAATTCAGCGTCTTCGACTTTGCGAAATTTCTTTATAAATACGTTAAAACCTGAAACTGAGCTTTCTGAAATAAACGGAATTACTGAGTACGGAAAATCTGTGAAAATATGGAAGTTTAAAAAAAGAACGGGAACTTTTAAAAACAGAAGTTTCGTTAAAAGACAGACAGCTGCCGGCAAATTTGCTGCACTTTATTTTCAGAAATTTTCCGTGAATTCACTCCATTTATTTTTTACAGTGTGCGAACACAACGGATGTTGTTCGCTCACTGTAAAAAAGTTCAGTGAGAATACACGGAAAATTTCTGAAAATAAAGTGCAGCAAATTGCCGGTAGGTGTCTTTAACGAAATTGCCGTGTTCACTGAGCGAACACAACAGTGTAAGGCTTCGCAGATGGCGTTGTTTTGCTACTTATTCACGGTGTTAAGGGTTCTCCATACCTCGTGAAAAATAGCTCAAAACACGCATTTGCAGAACGAAATTACATATATAAAAAATCAATTTAGAAATCCGATTTTTTTTTCACATGTAGAATAAACATTGAACTATCTTTCTGCGTTTCTGTCTTAGCGTCACTTTGGGGAGTAATATTTTAATTATTATCCAAAATTTGTAAAACGATGGGCAGACTGACAATTATTTTTAAAAAGTTCCGATTTTGATATTTGCTAGGTTAAAAAGCAGAAAAATAGTTTGATATTTTATCTCGAATTATAAAAATTTGGAAGCACATACGAGTGATATGATATATTGATTTTTCCATCTGCGTGATGCTATATTTGTTTCAGTTGCACATTGAAACAATACGGGGTATGGAGGACTCTTAAGCCTTCGCAGATGGCATTTTTTGTTGTTGTTGTTGTTGTTCTTGTTGTTTTTTCTGGAAATTTTCGCTACCTTCCATGAGCATCGAAGGCTGTAAAGAATCTTCCTAACAGTGGACTCTTTATAGCCCAATTTACGACCATTTGGTCTAGGGGTGATACAGAACCAGCCCAGTAAGCACATCACAGCCATGCCTCATTCGGGAACGGAAAGAGCCCAACTTGGACGGTTTTCCCCGGAAAACAACGCCTATAATATCTTGTTCTAAAAGTCCGATTTCAAATTTCTTTCTTCGCGTCTTGTTGAGTATCTGTTGGGAATTTTATTTATTTATTTATTTTGTAGTTCACAGTTCTGGCGCTAGGTGGTGTTATTGTGTGCTTCTGTCTGCAACTGCGCCTCAGCTTCTAAAAACACCATTGAAGCATTTTTTTAATGTATGTCCTTCGTTACAGTTAGAGATTGGGAGCAATATCTTCTTAAAATAATGTAAATTTTTCATGTGTGTGTGTGGGGGGGGGGTCCGTAAACGTCAAAACCTTTTCTCGTTATCTGTGCCCCACGAGAAGACGTATTTGAAAAAATTTGTTTTCTTAGCACATCTTTTGCTATGAAGAATAATTTTCGCACAATTTCTGCTTTTCCACTATTCAAACTCCTGCCGCCAGGGGGACTCAGAGTATATAACATTTGGATCTTTGGTACCCATGTGAACACTTATACCTGTGAAGGAAGCAAGAAGCTGACGGTAGCTTGTTCCTGAATTACTTTGGAAAGCACGAAAGAAGGAAAACAGTTTTACATATTCACAAAAATAGAACGCTCCTAATCAATTTTAACGCATGCCTTACAGAAAAACAGAATGCAAAATCATCGGTTTCTACTGAAAGCAAAATTTATGGAAAATAAACCAAGTACTAGAGAATTCTCAACGCCAGACACTAGGTTAATGGGAGATGACAGTATGGGTAATTTACTTTATAAAGTAAGCAGAACACTGGACTTTTGTTTTGTTTTAGTGTTTAACGTCCCAACGGGCTATCCCAAACTAAGAGCCACTGATTCCACTGGAATTCCTATGTACACTACTGTCCAAAAGTAAGGCATAATGAACAGAATGTGTTAAATTACAAAAATGAGATGGCACAATAAAATAAGCTGTTTACTAGACATAGATATCTTAGTGATGAACTAAATGCGCAGTAGAAATCACAAAAAAGAAGAGGTGGACCAGGAAAACGTACCAACACTCCAAAATGATAAAACCAGCAGCAATTTTCTGGAGAAGTTTCTGAATTTGTACAACTGTCTAGTAAGGCGTATGGTGTTCCCTTACAACGGTACTCGTGTCACACCGATGTCTTATGCTGTTGAAAAAAGAATCAAGAATTCTCAGTGGCAGCAAATTTCACTCCTGAACAAGAGCATATCGGAGTACTTCGAGGATTCTGACAGGAGGTTGAAGACCTGCACAACGCGTCTCTCCAACTCATCCCATGCACGCTCCATTGCGTTAAGGTCTGGGGAATGCGTCGGCTATGTCATATGGTGGATATCTTCAGTTTCCAGATAATTAACAATAGCAGCTTCCTGAGTTATCGCGTTTTCGTCCATGAACAGGAGATCTTGGCTAACAGCACCCCGAAAAAGCTTCACGTATCGATCAAGGATTGCGTCTCTGTATCTCCGTCCTGTTAAACTTCCACCAGAGTAGACATGGAGCTGTGAGCGGCAGTTGGACATAATGCCACCCCAGACAAGTACACTACCATCCCTGTAATGGTGCATTTCTCGGATGTATGAGGGGGAAAGAGGTTACCGGTTCTCTCCAGATGAGAGCATGACGGTTTTCACTTTCGAGACAAAACCTGGATTCAACGAAGAAGCGGAAATTGGCCCATTGATTTTCGTCCCAGTCTCGAGGTTGTCTGCACCACAGCACCCTTGCATTTATTGCTGACTGAGTGAGTAGGAAGCAAACTTACGGTCTTCTTGCGCATTGTCCTTGTTTTCTGAACCGTATGTACACTGTTTTCCTTGAAACAGCTGGTCTACCTACCGCAGACAGATCTAAAGCAAGCACTCTCTCTGACATTGACTTGTTACGTCTCACTGTTCGTGCCACATGCCTACAGTGCAGAGCCGTTTTAATCCGTGAAACTCCTGCCGCAGGTTGGCGATTAACATCTCAATTTCCTGATATTTTCTCCAAAAGCTGGATATAATGCAATGGATTGATTCACGCCAGTCGCCCTGGCAACATTACTCTGCGTCTGGCCGAGTTTGAAAATTTCGATAATCCGACCACGTGTAAACATACCCACTTACCGTCTTTCTGACATACTGTACTAACAGGGGGAGGTGAAAACAAGAAATGTCACTTTTTTGCATTTTTGCGCTCCTCTTTCTCAATTCCACAAATGCACTGCTTCGCTTTATATGCCAATTATCTTTTGTTAAATGGTATTGCGTCATGATTTTCATATTTGAATATTCCCACATCCTTTGATCTATACTTGATTACCCTTCTTTTCCCTTTCGTTTACTCAAAAATGATTTTTTAACTATACCTAACATTTGTACATCAGTGTACATAATGTGTGTATGCGTGCGAGCGCGCGTTTCTTTTCTTAAATAGTCGTGGGAATAGCACACAGGTGCGAGTTCCGGTTGGGTTTCTTTTTTTGCCGGCACCACGTTTCCATCCCTGGAACCAGTGATTATAATCCCCACTCAACTGATTATAATCCCCAATTTTTACTCATGGTGTTTGTTAAATCTCAAAGCAAAACAAAGAATGTGACACCGACTATTCGGTTATAATGAGTACGTCATTTAAGTCCTTTCTTACGCAGAACAAATATTTCAAAGCAGATTTTTATAAAACCTAAAAATTCAGCTAAAAAACGGAATAATTTTGTACCACCTAGGGAAAAACTCGCATAATGTAAAATAAGTAATGTGTACAGAGTTACTTATAGTGAATCGAACTGGTTACAAAATAAATTTAACCGCATTCCTACAACCAATAAAGCATCAACAAACAAAAGTGTCTACTTACTCCAATTAGCAGCAGTAAAGTGTGTTAAGAAAACTAGCAAATTGCTCACGAAAAATTTCTAATAGCAGAAGACATCAGAGTCCAAAGCGATTTTCAAACCAAAAGATTCGAAGAGGTGATATACTCCGATCATCCAAAACATTAAAACCACTTACCTGGTGTGATGTAGGTCCTGCTCTCGTCGCCAAAAGAGCTCTCCCCCGATGATGCATAGATTCAACAAAATGTTGGTATGTGTCTCTGTATATTAGGTACCATTACTGAAACAGAGGATTCGGCAGTTCTCGTAAATTACGTGATTGGGGTGATGCTGTTCGTATCCGTTTCTCCAACACAAACTACAAATGCTCGATAGCATTCATGTCCAGCGAATTTGGGCGCCATGGCAATAAATGGAATTCCTTTTCATGTTCTTGGAACTATTCCTGAACCTTCTTCGAAGAGTGGCGTGGAGCGTCTTGTTGAAAGACTCCGTCTTCGCCAGAGAATAGAGTAGCCATAATGGGGAGCACTTAGTCAGACACGATGTTCAGGTACGTGACAGCTGTCAGACTTTGCTCTACATGGATAATGCGCTTAAGTGTTCCCCAAGAAAATACGTATTACTTAGAACATCACATTTCTTCCAGCCGCCTGGATCTGTCCCACAGTGCATCTGGTAAGAAGGCTTCCTTGGGTAAAGGTCGCACACGAGCTCGTTCGTTGATATGGTGTAACAGAAACGGAATTCGTCTGACTACGAGACATTCTTCCAGTCTTCTATTGTCCAATGTCGATGATTACGTGCCCACTGTAAAGGTTGACGACGGTAAACGGCTGTGAATACAAGCACACGAATGGGTCTGTTGGCTGTGGAGATCCATATCAGAGAGCGTACGATGAACTGTGGGTTCGGACACGTTGAGCCCTTCAAAACAATTTAAATTATGAGTAATTTCAGCCACAGTAGCCCTCCTGTTGCTGCCGGCGGCAAGATGAGGTATCCTCATCAATGAGGCGTGGCCTTCCCACGCCTTGTAGACAGCTCGAATGTCACCAGTTTTGGACCATATTTGATAAGTACTAACTATTGCATAGCGTGAGCATTCTACCAGCGGCGCCGTTTCGAAGATGCTCTTACCAAAGCGTCTTGCCATAACGATCTGGTCTTTGTTCAAATAATATAAGGGCTTTGCATTTCCCATATTGAGACGAAACGAAATATTGACTGAGAGAGCTCCGACCCAGTTATTATATACTCTGACGGAAAAAAATCCCAACACCACGAAAAAATAGTTGTAGAGGAATGAAATGGCGACAATACATTTGTATAGGTAATATATTTAATCGATTAAGGTTTCAAGATCACAGCTTATTGTAAGCGCAAGAAGAGCCATTTTAAATGTGAATGGCTGGTACATTAATAACCGGTGTAACCGCCAGAATGTTGAATGCAAGCACGCAAACGTTCATGCATTGTGTCGTACAGGTGCTGGATGTCAGTTTGTGGGATGGAGTTCCATGCCTGTAGCACTTGGTCGGTCAATACAGGGACGGTTAATGCTGGTTGGGGGTGACGCTGGAGTTGTCGTCCAATGAAGTCCCATACGTGCTCGATTGGTAAAAGATCTGGTGATCTAGCAGACCACGGCAACATGTCGACACTCTGTAGAGCATATTGGGTTACAACAGCGTTATGCGGGCGAGCGTTATCCTGTTGAAAAACACCCCCTGGAATACTGTTCATGAATGGCAGCACAACAGGTTGAATTACCAGACCGACGTACAACTGTGCCGTCAGGGCGCGTGGGATAACCACGAGAGTGCTCCTGCTGTCATAGGAAATTGCTCCCCAGACCATAACTCCAGGTGTAGGTCCAGTATGTCTCGGCCGCAGACAGGTTGGTTGCAGGCGCTCACCTGGCCTCCTTCTAACCAACACACGGCCATCACTGGCACCCAGGCAGAACCGGCTTTCATCAGAAAACACAACAGATCTCCACTCCGTCCTCCAATGAGCTCTAGCTTGACACCACTGACGTCGCAAACGGCAGTGGTTTGGAGTAAGTGGAATGCACGCTACAGGGCGTCTGGCTCGGAGCTGTCCTTCAAGCAACCGATTTATAACAGTTCGTTGTGTCACTGTAGTGGCAACTGCAGCTTGAATTGCTGCCGCAGACGTGGTACGATGCGCCACGGCCATACGCCGTACACGGCGGTCTTCCCTCTCAGTAGTGCCACCCGGTCGTCTTCAGGTAGTACCTTCCCTTGACCACCCCTGCTAACAATCATGCACAGTGGCTACATTCCTGCCAAGTCGTTCTGTGATATTGCGGAAAGAAAATCCACCTTCTCGTAGCCCTATTACACGACCTCGTTCAAACTCCGTGAGCTGTTGATAATGGCTTCTTCGTCTTCGTAAAGGCATTCTTGACTAACACCAACACACTACGTCGAATCTCAACGATAACTAACGCTCACGAACGTTACAGCGCGTATTTACAGCAAACCTGCTTTGCATGTTCCGAGGGGCGCTACTAGCGCCACACGTATGCGCCGAGCGCGAAATTTGCATAGACGTCATCTTACGAATGTAGTCTCACCGCCTACCAACTGTCGTTTATCTAACACAACCCCTTCTTGGTGTTGGGATTTTTTTCCGTCAGTGTATATCATTCGCGACATTGGCATGTAACGCTGATCAGTGCACGCGCGATTATTTGCAGAACGCAGAGCTGGTTTTAATGTTTTGGGTGATCGGTGTGTGCTCTAACCGTGCTCTCCAATAGCAAACTTTTCGTTAAGAAAACTTTGAAATTTTATGCAAACTATTCTGCATAAGATACGGTATCCAACAAAGATGTTTTTAAATTGGACTGTTAGAAACAGATGTTGAGAAGAATAAGATATAGATCTACGACCCTGGCGGAAATTCTGTGCATTGTTTTTAGCAGAAAATATGTGTTACAGGTTTTCCGTGGTGAGCGGCACCTGATCATTTTCCATCAGGTTTTTAAAATCCCAGATACGGCTGCAAATGCATCGGGAACATAAATATATACTCCCTTTACCGGCAAAACAGCTCTATACCAAAATTAGTTTGTACATACTGTGACGTGCCTGCCCAGCAGGACGCACACGACATAAAGGCAGATAGCAGCCAGAACGAGCGTCCGCGTAGCTCAATTGGTAGAGTGACTTATTCCGGAGTGAGGGGACCCTCTTCGAGCCCCAGCGTGGACCAAAATGACGGAGAAATTTACTTCGTTATAATACAGAAAGTTGCACACTAAAAACTATATCCGACACATTTTTTTTTTCAAATCGGACTTTTAAAAGCAGAGATATCGGAGAAATCGTGATTTTGACTTTACGACCCCTATGAAAAAAAATGTGTATTAGTTAAAAAAGAAACACTCCCCAAAATACGTATCGGAGAGAAAAAATATTTTTTGCAATTGGATATTTAGGAGCAAAGATATGGAATAAAATGTATTTTGAATTTCATAGTATCTGCATTTACGTCCTCTAACGGCGAACTTATGCATTGGAAAAGTACCAGAAAGCAACGATCATCATTCTGACAATTTGGGCTTCCCAATGCAAAAGAATGCTCTTTTTTTTTAAATCGGGACTGTAGTTGCAGAAATATGGTGTCCACAGATGGAAAGACAAAGTGATACTAAAAGAAAAGCATGTACTAGTTTATTCAAAAGACGTGCTAAAAATGCATATATGTCAATGCGTATTGAATTTATTGCCCCACTTAAGAGTGATGGATGTAAACGTCACTATTTTAAAGACAACCCTAGCGTGATACACAGAAGGCATTTTTTGTTTTCAAAACTGTTTAAATATTTTCATGTCACGGTTCTTAAAATATTGAATTAAGTGCGTGGATGAGCATTGCATTTAAGAATTATGTAAAGTTAATGGGAAAATTATCGTACTAAAATGCTACGTTTTGTTTAGAAGTCAGTTGTGCATGGAAAGCACTGAATCGCTAATTCAAAATAGAAACAGTTTTTCAATAAAGAGAAGTAATTTGCCTAGCATTCAGTTACATTTAACAGATGAATGATTTCTCTTTCTCCTCAAATATAGCTATGCAGATAAATTACTTATATTCAGCTTTGCAAGGAAAAAGATATTGAGATCTCGAGTATGCTGAGTGCCATTAATGATTTTCAAAATACGATGGACAGAAGGATTTTTCATTTAAAATCAAATAATTTCCAGTGCTTTGCCTCGAACATCAAAACATTTATAGGAGCAACAGCAAACACAGTTTATCTGCTACAGCGTTACATAAATGGCATTTGTTTGCGTAAATCTGAATTTAATAGTTGCTTTCAAGACTTGATGGAAATTCAGTTTATTACTTGGGGAGCATTCTATTTAAATATTATGTAAACAATTTATCTTTTAAATTTAGTAAAAGTGATGTAGAGATGGCAATAATTTTTATCTAAGTTGCAATCTGAAAATGTAGGTGATTGTTTATTGAAAGTAATGTATTTTTCGAAACATTTGAAGCACTTCAAAATAAACATGTAGTAGTTTTTTGTCGTACTTCCCTTAGATTTTCGTTCTTTTGAGATATCTGCAGATTATTGCCGTAATAACTAAACAAAATATTCATCCTTGCAAAATATAATGCAAACATTTTACAACACTCTATAATACACCGAAGAGTTGTGAAAACACAAGTTTGTCCGCGTCCCCTCACTCCGGAGTAAGTCGCTCGCCCAACTAAGCTACGCGGACAGAAGGTGTCGCTGTAGATGTGGGTAGATGTGGCGTCTTGACACATGTTTTCATCTCAGTAGTACGTCACAGAGTCAAAATATTATAACCACAGCGTGTTTATGCAAATCGAAGCAACTTCAGGTAAACGAAGGTGCGTGTGACGGTGATGAAACGCTATAAACAACATATGGTACTGAGCTCTGTTAATCAGTGATATTATTGTCCTTCGATAGGAAAGGCAGCGGATTTAATCGAGTTTGACAAAGGCTAAATTGAATGGTCTGACGCCTGTGCCAGAGAATCGAGACGGCAAAGCTTGTGGGGTTCTCACGATCAGGAGTGGAATAGTACCTTGAAAAGTGGTCCGAGGAGGGACAATCAAGGAACCGCCGGCAAGGTGTGGGCTGACCACGGCTCATCGATGTTAGAGGTGAGCGAATGATATCCCGTATGGAACTTGCCAACAGAAGGGATACTGTGGCGCAGCTCGCAGGTAGTCTGAATGCTGGTGACGGAAGAAATGTCTCACAACACACAGTACATCGAACCCTACTGAAAATGGGGCTGCGTAGGCGCAGACCGCTCAAAGTGCCAACGCTAATCTCGGTTCACCGTCGAAAGAACCTAGAATGGGCACTTGTGCATCAAGACTTGATCTTGACCTTGAATGATTGGAATAAAGTCGTCTGGTCCGATGAATCTGGTTTCCTATTGCACCATGTGGACGGATAGGTACGTATGCATCCTTTAGCTGGGGAAGTTGTGACACCAGGAGGCACCGCGGAACGAAAACAAAGCTGTGGAGGAAGTGTAATGCTTTCGGAAATGTTCTGCTGGGAAACTCTTGGCCCAGTGTCATTCGCATGCAGGAAAACATGATGTCTAACACGTACCTAGACATCATTGCAGACCAGCTACATCATTTCACGGCAACAGTATTTCCTTCTAGTAGTGCCTTCTTTCAGCAGAATAATACGCTATGCCACACTGCTCGGATTTTTCGGGAATGGCTTGCGAAACGTGAGGAAGTCTTCCAGGTATTCTAAATTCCCCAGACATAAATCCAATCCAGCATCTGTGGTTTGTGTTGGAACAGCAGTCCGATCTGCGGCGACTCATCCACGTAACTTACTAGAGTGAAAGGATCTGCTGGTAAGGTGTTGGTACCAGATACCAGAAGACACCTTTAGAAATCTTGTAGCGTCGAAGCCTCGCCGAGAAAGAGCTGTTTTAGCGGCACGTGTAGAACCAACATCATATTAGGCAGGTGGTTATAATGTTCTGGATCTTCGGTGGATTTTTATTATTTAAAAAATGTGTCACCAAATACTTATCAGTAAAAGCCACTGTACGATCTCGCAATTCATTTGCAATAACTTTCAAGTGGATACTATCATGAAAACTTTGAGGGCAGAGCGGATCAACAACCAAGGTGCGCAACTGTATGGGCTTCAAGCAGTCTACCGTCCCTAATTTAGTTTCACTAGTTCCAGAACAGGTGTAGTGCGAGTGCCATAAAAAAAACCCTTCGTCCAAGCCTCACCCGTCGAACATCCGCAAATGTTTCACGGAAAGGTCCACATACGATGGATGAGAGATGCTGCATTAGCTGACCCCGCTCAGTTTGCAAGGAACGGCTCAAATATCCATGTGACACTCAATTCATCAAGCGTATTCTTGACGGGGATGAGAAATGGATCTACTTGTATAATAGAGACGCTTTCATTAAGTTGTTGGACACAGGGGAACCATTTTTACCTGTCTTCAAACACGAACGTTTCGAGAAAAATGCCATACTCTGTGTCTGGTAGAATTACAAGAATTTGGCTTTGATAACCAGGTCATCTCGTTCCGGATGGCAGGGTTATCATAATCGAACTCTATTCCGAGGAGCTGGATTTCATGTACCACAAACTAAAGCAACAGTACTCTGCTTTAGTCAACCGAAAGCGGACTCTACTTCAACAGGACAATACCAGGTCTCATACTGCCATTCGGACCCAGCTAAAGTTTTATGACTTTAACAGACATCCTTTACAAAACTTTCTACCACACCTTTTCTCCTGTCTTTTCTCTTCAGGCAATTCGGATACCGCTAAAGTTTCATAGCCTGAACAGATGGCCTTCCCGTAGCTGTTTTCTTCTTCAGATCATCTGGACCTTCACGATCTAAACAACCGGCCTTTTTGAAGCTGTCTTCCTATTTTAACTCTCCAGGCCGTCTGGAACCAGCTAAAGCTTCGCCACCTTAACAAGACGGCCTTATCGGAGCTTTCTTCGTCTCCAGGCTTATGTGGCTAGCAGGAAACTTCTTGAACCAGATTTGGGCTGTCCGAGAGGTCCGAAAATCTTTCTCTTTTTAGCAAGTCTTTTCCTTTAGAAAATCTTTCTCTTTTTAGCAATTTGGTGTGTGGAACGTAACATCGCACTGATTTATTTTTTCGAAGCACTGAAAAAGAGATTCTCATTTTTTCCTGTCTCGCCGGGTGGAAAGAACATCACATCATTGCGAGAAACTTAACAGCCGGGTCATCCTGGAAGTTCGGGCGCCAATATAACGTACAAGTTTGTCGGCGTTGAGCATCGAATCCGGGTCCCCTCACTCCGGAGTAAGTCGCTCTCGCAACTGAGCTACGCCGATATGTGCTTTCACTGCTATGTGCCTTTATCTCATGTGCGTCCTGCGGTGCAGGTACTTCACAACCTATCCTTTGTGCGTAATTGGTAAATGTTTGCCAGTATGCGGAAAAGTGGCATCTGAAACCAATTTGTCCTCAACCAGATAATTGGAGCCCCGAAAGCAGGTATCAGTATTTCGGAAAGAGCCGGACTTGTTGAATGCTCCCCTACTACTGTATCAATGGTGGCCCTAGGACTGGATTTACTGTGCACCGAAATTTAACAGTAAGTATCACGTTTGTTATCCACTCATGGTTGGTCTTAGAGATGAACGTTGGTTTTCACTACTGATATCTCAACAACCACGAGCAACAGTTGCCCAGCTCAACCACTAGTACAACAGCGGGTGAAGTTCGACCTGTTTCCACATGCACTATGTGTCGTACCTTGCGTCGCCTGGGGTTCCCCAGCCGGAGATCATAGGGGGTACCCATGATGAAACCCAGTCATCGCAAACAACGCCTCACATGGAACAAGGAACGTTGGAAATGTACCCTGTACAGATTGAAGAAGATCGTCTGGAGTGATGGTCCCGTTTTCTGCTGCACCTCACTGATGGTCAGGTTCGTATATAGCGTAAACAGCATAAAGCCCTATCTCCTGGTTGCACAATTGGGTTCAACAGACCGGTGGTCGTGTTGTTCTAATCTAGGAAGTTTTTTCATGGCAAGCCTTGGTCCGTTAGTTATCATCTACAAGCACTGAATAGTAGACCCTACAAAAACCTGTTAGCTGACCATGCACGTCCATATCTGCAGGACGCTTAGCGAGACCACAGGACCATTTTTCAACAGGGAAACGCACCGTGTCCAAGGACTCGTATAACCACTGAGTGGTTGAAGTAATACGACAACGAATTCGTCACATTCCCTTGGCCCCCAAACCCCCTGACTGTAACGCAATTGAACATCTTTGGGATATGATAGAAAGGAGTGTGAGAACTGCTCAATGGAATGAACTTGAACTGATGGAGTTTATGCAGCGGACATGGGTCCAGTTACGCATGGAGGATATTCGACACTTTGTAGAATATGTTCCTAGACGTCTGCCGTGAATTCACAGAAATGTGAACCAACACGCTATTAGGTGGATCTACTTGTATAATAGAGACTAACAAAGCTAACTTAGTGTAAGCATTGATTGTTTCAAGGTTCTGAGCAAGTGCCTTTTTGTATAAGATACGCAGTTCCTTTCAGAACAACTCAATACTTCTATTTCTGAATCGATTGCAGTTCTGTTCCCAAAATAAATATGCTTCCCCGAAATAAATCATGTTTCTCTGTTCTCTGATAAACACACAGGAATGAGGAACAAAATTTCTGAGGAGTAAGTTAGACTATTAGCAGAGAAAAAACGCTGGCAACAATTATTGCCTTAACACAGAAAACCAGTTGTTCTCATGCAGCAAGAAGAGAAGCTGTTGGCTTAACGCGCATTTGTCCTTAGGAAGCCTGAATATTTGCACAAGAAAACTGCAGTCGACACTTCTTGAGTTAACGCGAAGCGCCAGTTGTACTGAGGAATCAGGGCAAACAAAAAGTATGTTGCCTGAATGTGCAGGAACAAGAAACGCCGCTTGTGCTAACGAGACCGTAAAAACAAGAAGATGGCTGTCTTAATGGTTAATGGATATTCGTCCAAAGGAAGCCTGGGTATTTGCACAGCAGAACTGCAGTCGCCTGTTGTTGTCATAACACGAAGTGCCAGCTGTCCGGAGGGCAAAACAACACGTTTCAGAAAGTCACAGAAGTGCATTTGAAGAAAGTCACAGAAATGTATTTTGCACATGAAACTTTTCCTTTTATTACCAAATAATAACGTTGCTGGGAAAACTTGAATCGTGTTTAACTCAATCAGCATATTTTATCTAATCCTCATCTAAAAGCAAATACCGTACATCGTGCCTACAGACATATAGACAAAGAGAAAAGTTGATGAAACGGAGAGACAAGCATAACCTAAAAAGAAGCTAGAAACAAAAAAAAAAAATCACGGCGTTTGGTTCTCTCATTTCATTAAAGAATGACTTATGTTATACAATGCAAACCTCTCACTGTTTGTCTATGTCGTTTGGATTTGTAAATTTATCACAACAAGATTTTTATGATTATATTTTCTATCACGCCACAGATGCATTAATTCACGTTTTCATGCAAAAAGTATGTCACCATACTAACCAATACACTCCATATGCTCATACAAAATAGCTGTTATTCCCATTAACAAAATACGCTTATCATCTAATGTATTTTTTATTAAAAAATTAATTATATTCAACTTTAGTTATGTTTTTTATTATCTATTTATACTTTCATTTGGCAATACCTATTTAATACTTGACGTCTCGTTCAGAAAAATAGAGTCAAACTTCTGAAGTTCAAACATCTCTGGCCAAGCGAGTATTCACGTAATGAAGTTCGTTTCCACGGAGGGTTCGGGTTAAAGCAGGAGTGTCGCAACGGGAATACGTTTAATTCTCGACATTTATTTTCTTCCTGTCGTGGAATCAGCAACCAAAAAATCATGGATGTGCGTGTGCATGTAGTTGGGTCCCATACGACCTGCAGGTGGGGTATGGATGTCGTCGAAAAACAAGAGCCGTCTAAATTTCCCCAGCGGGATAAATTATCTTTGTTCGATGATTAACATATGCTTCGTAGAATAGGTCACAAAATGCTTTGTACAAAGGATATGTAAAGCAAAAGATTATATACCGGGTGGTTTTGAAATAAACATCACAGCTCTCGGGTGTCTAGAAAGGCGAAACATGGTGATGCCGCGACGAAATTTGGTAGGTGGTTTACTGAGGGCATTGCTAAACGATTTAGTGTGTAAATATGTGTTTAAAATGCTGTTGATAGGAGAATAGGGCTGCAGATGCAAGAAAAGAGCAGGCACGTGTGTGAATTTATTGTTCATTGACATCACAAACGTTTCAGGACAAAATCCGCTCATATGCCTGTCATCAGAAGAGAGAACATGCTGGAAACGAAGAACGGAATGTGACATGGCTGTACGGCGGTCGATATTGGCTACTTCACATGTGATGCTCGTTTTCAGATCTGAGACAGAGCATATGCTCTACCGATAAACTCTGTTCTTCAGGTATTCCCAAAGCCAGAAATCACAAGGAGTAAATTTCGGTGAAAGGGCTGGTCAACACTGTGAAAACACTCGAGAGACTATGCGTTCATTGCCGAATGTTCAACTGAGAAATTCTGCTATGTAAGAGTGCGTTCTGGCTCTTTCCGTCGGCACTGGAAACTGCAACGTCATGCACGACATTTTCGAAACTGCCAAACGTTCTCTCCAAGACGGCAGTGGCGTATTGTGGATTTGTTTATGGGGGTGGCTCAACATATTAAAAGTACAAATACCCTGAAGAAAACAACTCCCAAAATATTGGGAAGCGATACAAATATCTCCGTCATATTGAAGTAGGCTTCCAATTATTCACAAAATATATATTCCGAAACATATACAAATATATCTAAAATTAAGCAACCCATAAAAAAAAGGGCTCACTCTAGTGAGAACGGGAATGGCAAACTGGAGTTACCTGATGTGCTGGACCATGCCTTACTTCGTGTAATATACGTCTGCTATATTATCTGAAGACTGGTACCTACCCTTCTTTCTTCTTACTTTTACTTTCTTCTTGATTCTTCACCCAAATGCTATTAGAGTACTCGAAGGATAGGGGTGAATCTTTCAAATTTCGCTTTTGTTTTCTCTCTTTCTTTTTCTAAAACAGGGGGAGTCTGCCCTCTATCCTAACTGTCAGAAGCTATAAAATGTAACCCCCAACCAGTCTGTCCAGCGTGGGGGATTAGACTGATTTACCCCCAAATGAAAATGAAACGGAATCAAAGTGGAGATGGGCTGGTCATGTTTTTTTATTTTTTTTATTGGACGTTTAACGACCGCCGTGAGCAACTCAATGGGCTATAAACAGCCGCCGGTCCCTACATTAGGACCACTGGTTCTAGAGAAGGGCGAGAACCAGTGCCGTAAGACAAACAACATCCATGCGTCACCAGGATTCCAACCCGGACCCTCTCACGGACGAATAGTCATAGACCAGCGCTTAGACCACTGCGTCTCCAAGGCGCCCTGGTCATGTTAGAAGACTGAAAGATGAACACGATTAAAAACAGAATGGCAACCAAGACATGGTAGCAGACGACGAGGGCGCCGGAGAATGAAATGGAGAGATGACCTACAAAAACGTAGAGGTGCTAAGTGGTGGACTGAAAATAAGGATCGAGGAAGTTGGAAAAGACTGGGGGAGGCCTCTACTCTGCAGTGGGCATCAGCAGGCTAAGAAGAAGAACAAAGAATGGAGAAAAAGTGATACCTCATGAGGAGGGCTCAGGTCTCTGGGCCACCTCCACACAGTGCGCCCCTGCCCGTCGGTATACCCAATTCTCCAGTGTCTTCGAACTTCCGTATTATCCTCATGAACGCCATGTGTGTAAGGGATCCTCTCCCTAATTCTTTGATTCGCCGATACTGTCGTAGTGTACGATTGGCATTTCACTGATTTTGATAATAAAATTTTATCAGTAGCACGCATTCTTTCTGTCTGTGCAGAAGTCATTATTACTACCGTCAGCTTGTTGGTTGCCTCTTTTGATCTTGCCAGACACCGCATTGGCATGCAATCAAAAGCGGCAACCAATTTGCATTTGGATATTTGCGTACGAAACTTTCCATGTGAACGACCTGCAGTTTCTTGGAATTCAGCAGTGATGCTTCTGCTGTAAACCACAGGGAATCTCTTGTGATTGCAGGTGTATTGAGCCGATTTTGTTCTGAAACGTTTGTGCTGTCTATAACCAGTAAATTCACACAAATGTCTGTTCTTTTCTTGCGGCTTCAGCGCCATTTCCCCCTAGTGGTGCAATTTTGGACTAATTTTTTTTCTGCTAAATATTTTCACCGTGTCCTCTATAAGCTATCTACCAAGTTTTGAAGCGATATCTCCATTTCTCGATTTTCTTAGAGACCCGAGAATAGGGACGCTTCTTTTATAATCACTCGGTGTGAAATAAACGATTACAAAATAATGTAATAAATATTATAATAAAATAACGGATTACGAAATGCTTTCTAGGTTCTCGTCTTAATGGGTCTAAGTTTGAATCCCCAGCCAATACATCGATGTCATGTTTGTCCGCCTGTTCTGGTTTTCACTCCTCCCTTGAGACAGCTCCTCGGAGTGAGGGAGTCGAATTCCTTGATGCTCACGTGGCTCGTCAAAAAGCGAAAAAATAAAAAGACTGATTCAGAACTGTCTTCTTGGTACAATGAAACCTCCGCATAACGGTCACTGCTCGGACCGAGAAAAAGTGACCGCTGTTAGGTAGTAGCCGTTGTTTGGAAGTTAGGGCTAAGTTAACATTGCTAGGTCGTTGCATTTTTACAAAAGCAGAATATATATACACTGGTGTGCAAAAATTAAGGACGAAGAGGAGAAATTAAAATAACAGCGGAACGAGCAGGCAGAACGGACCGAAAGACCACTCAAGAGATAGACTAGGGTCCGGTACGGTAGGGCATGCGCATATATGCAGCATGACGAGGGGGAGTGTCGGAAGGGTATAAAGCACACGGGCGGTGTACGCTCAGTAGTTCGGTGAAAGTTATTGCACGGTGTACATTGGTTTGAACGACGTCGAGTTGCTGCCACCGTGTGATATGGCCAACAGGCAATCCAGTAGACGACATCTCGATGACTTTACCCAAAGTCACGGTTGCGTCATTGGGAAGATGGAAGCAAGTCGAAGTGTGACTAGTGTGGCCGAGGAGTTCGGGATCGCTCACAGCATCGTTTCACGAGTTTGGAGAACATTTCAAACGACAGAAACAGCTGCCCGATAGTTTAACAGTGGTCTTCCACGAGCAACCACAGCGGCGGACGACCGGTATATTGTCCTACAGGCGAGGAGAGACAGACAGCAGACAGCGGGAGAAATCGCAAGGCACATGCAACAGACAAATGGACATCCGTTATCGCGTTTTACCGTGGCCAGAAGGCTGCACAAAGGTTGTTTATTTGCACGACGACCAGTACGGTGTGAGCCATTAACACCTGCTCATCGGAGACGGCGGTTTCTGTGGTGCCAGGAACGCAAGAGCTGGACACATCAGCAATGGGGTGGAATTCTCTTTACGGATGAGAGCTGATTTAGTCTGACGAGCGATTCTGGACGCATACACATCTGGAGAGAGCAGGGAACACACAATCACACTTCCAACATCATCGAAAGGGACCGGTTTGAAGGTGGCGGAGTTCTCGTTTGGAGCGGTATCAGGCTTGGTAGCCGTACTGACCTCCACATCTGCCAAGGAGGTTCAGTCACTGGTGTCCGCTATTGTACCGAGGTTCTCCTGCCTCACGTGCGTCTGCTTAAAGGTGCTGTGGGTCCTGAGTTCCTCTTCATGGACGACAACGCTACACCTCATCGTACAGTGGCTATCGCAGAGCTGTTGGAGAGTGAAGATATTCAACGCATGGGTTGGCCCGAAAGGTCCCCGGATCTAAATCGAATCGATCATGTGTGGGACCTTCTCGGTAGACGCTTGTAGCACGTCACCAGCCGCCAGCAGATGATTCCGCAGCTGCGATTGGCGCTGCAACAGAAATGGGCCGCGATGCCTCAACAGCTCCTTGACAACCTCGTCCTCAGCATGGACAGACGTTGTAAATCCCGCAACGCAGTCAGGGTTGATCATATCCCCTACTAAAGACTGGATTTGTCTTGGAAGCCGCCTGTCACATGGACGTTTCTGTCTTCTGTCCAGTTCTGCTCGAAGCTACCTTTTCAATAAAGTACCTTTGTATCCTTTAGATTCCTTGTTTGGACGGTTTTGCTCACTTGTTCCATATTCTTACAACTTGAGGATCTTATGGTGTGATTTGAGTCTATGTGAAGCACTTCTGCACGACGTTACATTCGAAAAACCGTCTCTTTCTTAATTTTTGCACTCCAGTGTATGAAGTTTATGCACAATAAAGAAAACGTTGTAGTGCTTTTTCCAAATGCTAACTACTGAATAAAACTGAATATAATAATTAAATAATTCATCATGTAAAGGATTTTGAGAAAACAGTGTCGGTGTAAACAGCCCTTAAAAATAGTAAGCTAGGAGATTAAGGTTAGGGTATGCTAAAGGAAAGAAAAAAAGAGAAAAATATTAGAGTGTAAAGCCTAACTGCACAGTTGTCCCGCCGCTCGCCTTGAAGCAGCAACAGAGTCTATGAGGACCAAACTAAGAAACATTGCCCCAAACGGGAGAAATTTCACGCCCCATCAACCAATCCCGCAGCGTCTGGGGGCGATTGAAACATACATGGAAGCTGCAGCTCACCTCACGTAGAACTAAACTTTTAACTCCTTTCTTTTCACTTCAGTATATCACTGTACCAACCATGATACAACCAATTATCCCTTTAGTAATAATTATTCTTTGTCCCTATCTTATCCCTCTTGACGTAAAATACAAGGGAGAGGGTGTCCATAACATCTCCTTTCGGGCTGATTGGGGTGTCCATTAACCGCTGTTAAGAGGTTTCGTTGTTCGGAGGTTTAATGTTAATCGTACGGAAACTGTTCAGTACCAACCAAAACTTGCCGTTGCTCGGATGTCACCGTTGTTCGGAGTCCGTTAATGGAGGTTTCACTGTATATATTTTCAGTGATGTGTATTAACACCTAAAAAAATAATTCATCCTTGCAACAGTGTAAAAACAAAAATCAGATTTCTATCCCCACTTCAAAGTATTTCAGTTGAAATACTGGCAAAAAAAGCGCATATTCTTGAAGAAAATGGCGGTATTGTACTCATCCTAAAATTCTTTGCCGTTTTCACGCAAATAAAAAAAAACCACCCGTACCTCGTGGCTGAGCTGATGTACATTACCCGAAAGTACATTTGTGAATCCATATTTCAAAAGATGATTTGCTTCTAGGTTTTGAATATAGGGTAACCGTAGAAACTAAATTGGAATATCAGCAAGCTGTCGTGCTTCGACCAAGCACGTATGGAAACAATTGGATTATGCTCATCAAAAATGGAAATATTTTTCCCTCCAAAGAATACTTCATTTTTTGACTCCTTACAACAGCCAATGGATTGTGACCAAAAAACCATGACGCGTTGATGTTATTGAACTGTGGCTCACTGTATTTTTTTATGTTTGTGTTTCTTTTTTCTTTCATTCTCTCTCTCTCTCTCCCATATCTTTTTGACACTGCTGTATTTCCGCAATGCAAAAGTAGCCTTGGATAATTTCAACGCGAAAAAGCAAATTTTTATTCTGGTTTTTTTCTCACCCTTACATATTTCCTTTCTCGGTCCGTTTGATCCGCAGGATTTATCTGTCTTATTTCTGCAGCATTTGATTTATCTGAAGACGTTCCCTCAAGCAAACAAAAGTAGAAACACCAACATTCAAGCTAACTGAATGAACTGACATAGGATGTCGAGGCAAACACTGTAAGTGTTAGGGAATCATTTTTTCCTCTCCGAAGGAGTGATCAATGGGCTGTCTCTCCTTGATGATTAATAGTTGTGCTTGAGTCCCTAACGAAGGATTGATGAGAATTCTTCGAACCAAAGATAAACAACAAATAAATCCATACCGACGTATTTTAAATTTACTCACCAAGAATTACTCTATGTTGAAAATCATTAAGGGTTGGAAAAAGCTCAAGGCGAGAGTGATTTTTCACTTTCAGCAATATGAACATTCATTAGTTTCACAACTATCTGATACTGCTTCTTGAAAGAAAATCTCATGAAGCAAAATTTTTAACTGAATGATTGGAACGACAATCACTGCTGCAAGGCAGATTGGAGGCAGGACATTTTTGAAATGCTTTAATGGAGTTGACTTCTTGCTTTATGTAGTGGAAGAGGCAATGAGAAATATGCCGCGTGAAGGATGATTCAGGAAATATTATTTCGACGATGATTTTTATCATTAGCATCGTTTCAATTGCTCCTAGTAAACTTTGAGATCATGCAGCATAATTTCCCAAACAAGGGAATTTTCTTTAGCTTATGATCTAATATTTAGGAATTCTTAATGACCAGAAGAGACATTTTGAATCTTACAAATGTCTCTATGGAATTTTCCCTCCCGTACTTCTCATTTGTTGCTCTGAATGACTTTCAGGGAATTTATTTATATGCCAATATTTTACTCTATTTATTAAAATAATAAAAAATTTCAAAGACATAGATTTATTAATTTGATCCTCTTGATGAAAACGTTATAACATTATTACAAATGTACACGAAATGTGCATGTAATGCAAGGGAATAAATATCCGAGCTAAGTAAAACGAAATTTCTGTATTTTTTTTCTGTTTAGAGTTTCAAGACCATCATGAGCAACTCTTAGGTCTATTGGAAATCGCCTGTCCCTTATTTAGGGACAGGACCAGAAGTATAACCCTGCACACCACCTGCGTCCTGTTCGGACACAGAAATCGACGTCTCTGACCACTCGGGCACCGGAGCGCTGCCCGAGCGATCAGTAACTTCATTTATTAACGGCATTAAACTGGTTATGTAAATATCTATATTTTTTCCCAGCCTGTATGAATTCCATTTACCTAATTTCATTTATTGACGGCATTAAACATGGTATGTAAGTACCTATATTTTCTCCCAGCCTGTGTAAATTCCATTTACCTTAGGATTTTTTATTTATAGCATGAGGTTCATAGTTTAAGAGAACATAAAAAACGAAAACCAAACAAAAAATAAATAAATAAAACGAAATATACCTTTCTCTAAAACTCTTACCCCAAAAAAATAAGATATAAATCATCGGCCAGTTTCTTTATTATTCTGTTTAGTAAGATAAATTAACAGGTATTTGCGCAGTAGTTCGAACTCTAGTGGCATCCAGAAAATACAATAGAAAACATCTCATCAATAAACTTCGATTATTGGCTTCAGAGAAGGGAGATAAACAGAATGTTGAAACAAACACATCATCGACCAGGAGACGCAAACTTAAACTTTTGTTGTTAGAAGTTACTATCCCATGTCGCGTTGTCTAACTTAAAAACTAACGTCCTGAACACTTTGTTGCAGGAAACATTTCTGTGTGGATTTTCGGCCGTACGGAAGTACAGTAATATTTCTGAGAACTGTTTTTCTTACTCTTTAAAGGAAATTCTTATGTTTGCTTTCCAGCGCATTCTCGTATTTCAATCGAAAACATGTAACTGTTGCAATAAAAGTTTAAAAACACTTTTCAGCTGATTGGTTGGTTTTAGTTAATTTGTTCTTGAAATTTGGACTCTGTTTATCACCAGTTGTTTTCCTTCTAAATCTTCCACTCTTAATTTGCATATTCTGTAATACAATAAAACTCTTAGTGTCGAATTAAAAAAACTTATCAGATTTTAGCCTTTTATTATTATACTTCGAAAACCGTTCAGCAGTCATTAACATTATACGAATTTTAAGGGGGCCGCCTAGGAGGCCCAGTGGTCTAAGCGATGGTTTTGACCATTCGTCCGAGAAGGTACTGGTTCTAATCCCGTTGAAGCATGGATGTTGTGTTTGTCTTATGACACTTGCTCTCTCCCTTCCCTGGAATCAGTGGCCCTAAATTAGGGATGGGCGACACAGCTTATAGCCCATTGAGTCTCACACGGTGGTCGTTAAACCTCCAACCAAAAAAAAAAAAAAAAAAAGAAAAAAAGAAAAGAAAGGGGGAGTTTTAAGGCATATTGTTCAGAAAGATTTCATTTCCTATTTGTTGTACACCTAAGCTGAGTTCCATTGCTGAATGAGTTCTTCGCGATACTTATTTTCTTCTTTCCTTAGGACCAGAAATTCATTTTTGGGCCGTGTAACTGGTGCTAGCATTGATACTCATATCATAATTTTTGTTTATTGGTTTAACAACCACCACGTGCAATTAGTTGGGCAGTCCGCCTGTCCCTAATTTAGTGCCACTGGTTCAAGGGAAGGGGACGAGCCAGCGCTTCAGATCAAAACACAATCCCTGCCTAATCTGGAACTCGAAGCAGCACTGCAAAAAGGTAAGTGGTGTGAATATACGAAAAATTCCTAAAAATAACGTACAGCAAAGTTGTCGATAGGTGTTAGTCTTTTAACGAAATTTTCGGTTTTTAAAAGGTTTCGTTTCTTTTAACTTTCGTATTTTGACAGATTTTCCGTAGCCAGTAATTCTGTTTATTTCAGGAAAGGCGTCTCGGGTTTTTCCGTATTTATACAGAAATTACGTAAAACGAAGATTGATTTTTTTCAATCCATGCACCAGGGATTCCTTTCCCTGCTGGGATTCGATCCGAGGTCATTTCGGTTGGCTTAACAGAAGTCACGTACCGTTGGGCCAGAAAGACCAGAGATCACAGTGACGTTCAAGACAAAACTTTAACGGCTCAATGATGAAAAGTTTTTTGGCATTAATTTGGATGAATTTTTCATTTTATTTTCTGTTGGAGCTTATTTTCTTAAATAGTTAGTAATAATCTTATTTTTTTTCTGTAGCAGGATGTATTGCGAATTATGTATTTTTTTATCATCATGATTTGTCGAAGCAACATAATGCTTTGGAACTCGATATATTTTTAAACTGACAATGACATTTAATTAGCTTTAAGAAAAGATTAAATGAATTGTTTTATAAGAGTTATTTCACCCAACTCCTAAATATAAAATTTACTCTTGATAGCTATAATAGTTTTTGTCTTAAGGTGCCCACAGACTGATACATAGACATCGTTCAATCACATGTCATCATCATCATCATTGTCAACCATTATCAATCCACTGCTGGACGAAGGTCTCCCCAAGTTTCCTCCACAACGGTCTGTCTTGTGCCAGTCTCCTCCATGTCACTCCCGCATATTTACGAATTTCATCCACCCATCTCCCATGTGGTCTTTTTCTGGGTCTTTTCCTGTCCCTTGGAATCCAATCTAAAATTTCGGCTGTCCATCTATGGTCTGTCCTTCTGGCAGTATGTCCAGCCCATTGCCATTTCAGGGATTTAACTCTGATCATGATGTCTTCCACTCTCGTCATTTTTCGGATCCTCGAGTTCCTCTTCTTATCTCTCCTGGTTATACCAAGCATGCACCTCTCCATGCTGCTTTGAGTTGTCTGCAGCCTTTGTATGTCTCTTTTAGTTAAGGTCCACGTCTCTGCACCATACGTAAGCACTGGAAGGATGCATTGATCAAACACTTTTCTTTTAAGACATAATGGCATATTGCTCTTGAAAATTATGCTGTTTCTTCCAAAAGCTCTCCAGGCAAGTTTTGTACGCCGATTAATTTCTTCATCAATGTGACCCTCACTTGATATCTGCTGTCCAAGATAAACATATGTATCAGTTATCTCCAGTTTTTCTCCATCAATCGATAAATCTTCATTTCTTGTAAAAGCATTGAACATCACTTTTGTCTTCTGAAAGTTCATTTTTAATCCCACTTCTTTACTCTTGTCAGCAAGTTCCTGGATCATACTCTGCAGCTCTGATGGGGTAGTTGCAAAAATGACTACGTCATCAGCAAAACGAAGGTGGGTTAGATAATCTCCATTAATCTTTATCCCTTTGTTTTCCCAGTTCAGTGATTGAAAGACATTTTCCAATGTGGCATTAAAGAGCTTCGGAGATATGGTGTCACCTTGTCTCACTCCCTTTCCAATTTTTATGTGTGTTGTATTTTCAAACAGCCGAATCTTTGCACTTGCATTTTCATAGATGTTATTAATAATATTAATGTATGCATCTTCAATACCGCAGGATTTCAGAGCCGTGGTAACTGCTGATGGTTTCACCGAATCAAAGGCTTTTTCATAATCGATAAAAGCCATGCACAATGGAAGTTCATATTCCCTCGCTCTTTCAATTAGTTCTCTCAGTACGTGGATGTGATCTATTGTGCTGTAGCCACTCCTGAATCCAGCTTGTTCTCTCGGTTGAGCCATGTCCAGTGTTACCTTCAAGCGGTGTGAAAGAACTTTAGTGAAGATTTTATAAACCACTGATAGGAGGCTAATAGGTCTGTAGTTCCCGAGATCCTCAATGTCACCTTTTTTATGTAGCAGGATCATTGTAGCGTTGTTCCAATCCTCAGGAATCTTCCCTTCATTAAGGCATCGAGTGAAAATTTGGGCGAGTACTGTTTCAATTTCTCCACTTGCTTCTTATAATATGTCTATAGTAATTCCATCTTCTCCTGGAGCTTTCCCCCGCTTCATGTTCTTGATTGCATGAGCAACTTCTGCTGGAAGGACTGGAAGAACTCTGGTACCTTTCATGATGTCTGGAGTACATGTATCATCCCTTTCATATAATTTGGAGTAGAAATCTTTCACTCTTGTCAAAATTTCGCCTCTATTTCTTGTTATAGAACCATCTTCTTTTCTCAGAGCCATAATCTGTTTTCTTCCCTTACTGAGATGTCCCTTTGCTATCTTAAGGCTTTGGTTGTTTTCAATTGCTTTCCTCACTAGCTCACAGTTGAATTTCCTTACGTCTTCAGTGATACTTTTTCGTGTTGTCTTGCATAGCTCTATATATTCCACTTTGGAAGTCACATCTTCTTTAGTTGTCCTCATCTCTCTTCTTTTTTGCATCAACATTTTGGTTTTTCCTGATAATTTGTTCACATGCAACTTGTTCTTAGACCCAGCTAATTTTGTTGCTGTTTCCATTAGAGCTTTGGTTACTTTTCTGTTAACTTCCGAAATATCCACTTCTTCCGATGTTAGGCCTTCTAAAGCAGAGAATCTGTTCTTCAGTTTCAACTTGAAAGTATTATGGTGTTTTTTAAGGTTGGTTATGTCAATACATTTTGTTTGTCTTATGAGCTTGCAACGTTCCAGTTTAGTGTTGAGGTGCATCTTACATCTCACCAATCTATGGTCACTACCTGTGTTGAACTTGTTCAGCACACTGCAGTCTTCGATGACGAATTTTTTGTTACACATAATAAAATCAATTTCACTTGTCGTCCCAATTGGATGTCTCCATGTCCATTTCCTGTGTGGCTTTTTCTTGAAAAAGGAGTTCAAGATGAAAAATCCTTCTGCCTCTGCAAACTCAACGAGAGTATTTCCACGCTGGTTTCTGTTGCCGTGACCGAATTTACCTACTGAAGTTTCAATCTGTTGCCGTTGCCCTATTTTTGCATTGAAATCTCCCATAATTATCTTCAAGTGCTGCTTACCTTTATTATTTAGATGACGAATTTCCTCATAAAATTCTTCAATTTCTTCTTCAGGATGACTTGTGGTGGGTGCATAAGTTTGAATAATCTGAGCCTGGTATCTACTCGATAGTTGGATAACGAGTCGTGCAGCTCTGTCAGAGGAACTTTCAACTTCTACCACTTTATCCTTCAGTTTCTTGTTTATTATAAATCCAACACCACTAGTTCTGCCAGTATCTGTCCCACGATAATAGAAGAGATGTCCACTTTTCAGTTCAATGAGATCTTCTCCTTTTCTCCTTACCTCACTTAGCCCGACGATGTCCCACTTGATCCTTTGTAGTTCCTCTTCCAATTCAAGAAGCCTTGAATCAGAAGATAGGGAGCGTCCGTTATAGGTAGCCAAGGTCAGCATCAAATGGCAGCCTAGTCCGGTCCTCCGGGGATTCTTAGCACCCTCTGCCTTCATGTCGCACTGGCCGCTGCCTTGGCCAGGTACATTCCAGCTGCCGGAGACTGAGGGCCAAGATTTAAGTTGTAGAGTCATTTTGGAGGTGTTTGGCCATAACTCACCACGCTGGCCAAGCGGGTTGGTGAGTGTGGGATAGCATTTCCTCTGATCCCGATGGTATAGTTATACCGCTATTGGCGGTCGCCAGAGCCCCTTTAGTGGGAACAGGATGCACCACGAGAAGGCGGGGTTGACATTTGTCAAGGAGAGGCTGTGATGTTACGCATCACCTGACCTTACATCCCTCAATCACATGTACAATAATTTAAGTACCCCGTTTCTTACAGTAACGCAATATATAATAGCTGGTGCACAAAATGGAGGAGAGGGGACAAAACTAACCAAAATTCCATGCGATATGCTATCTACAATATCTTATCTCCCTACAGAAATTCAAAATCAGGTACTTCGGCAGAATATTGAAATTTAACAGTTATCAAACCTCAAGTATTCCCTCAAATCGCTCCTATTACCGGAAATTTTCCGTTATATGGATACAGAAAAAGTGAGAATAGTTTTTACGTTAGTATACGAAATGAAGTGTTGAAAGGTTTCTGTAAATTTAGAATTTCTCTGGCGTAAAAATCCTCGAAATTCAGGGAGTTTTGTCTGTTATTTTCACGGAAGAGGTTGTGTCAGAAATATGCTTCGTTAATTGCTTTCATAGTCCAATCATCGTTTTAGGTATGCGTTTACAAAGCGCTATTTTTAGCAGCGAAGACACAATCGTCCATTGGTGACACATCAGGGGACTTTGAAGGAATATGAGCAGAAGGTATAGACATGATAGCCATCTCCTTTTTCATTTTTTTAAGAAAGAGAGTGGTAGATTTGGATGTATAACTGTTAGCCTTATCCTAATAGAGTTCTACTCTTTGAAGGCTCTGTGGAAAAAGGAATGATATTTCTTCTTTAAATATAGGAGTTAAAACATTATTTTGATAATTTGTCGAATTGATTTTAACATTATTTTCAACTTTAATTATTAAGGAGAACCCAGCAATAATTATGAATCCTTTTCTGAAACTTTCTTTGGATTCTCGGAACCAAATTTGTAAATCATTTTCTGCTCTTCTGCTATAGTTAATCACCTTCTTTTGCTACTGTCATTTAGGTAGATCCATGTTTCATTAATAGTCACAATAAATTTCCATCTGTCTCCGGCTAAGTTATTTTCATAAAGTCTACACCCTGTTCTTCGCTCAGCAAGGTGCCTAGGCAAAAGGCGAGGAACATTTTATTTTTCGTTTTGTTTTCAGATTCAATTTTTTATTTATTACGTTTGTTCACAGTTGATACAGAGATTTTAACGACTTACCGATTGTTCTTTTGGTTTTCTTTTTAGACCACAGACTTGACTTTTGAAATAGACGTAAAAGCACGTACCAATTTTGGATATTCTTTTGGTGTTCTTTTTCCTGTTAAAAGCAATGCTTGACGATTTCCCCCTTATTATTAATAATATTCCTTATTTTACATTTAGAAATGCTAATTCCGTGATTTTCACAGCGTTTTTTAATTACAGAATACGAATATTTTTTTTTCGTAAAGAGCAAAAATATAGCCATTTATCCACGGCTTATTTACGGGCGCCATTTTCTTAGCAGACAATATTTAACAGATGGTTCTTTTGGGTTCATATAACACGCTGCTGACAGTTTCAAATCTTCGACTTCTTTTATTTTCTGTGATTTTTTATCAAAAGCGTTCTAAAAGTGTGTGAACAACGTATGTATAATGGATAATTATGTCGTAAAGAATAATAATAATCATCAGCCAGTTTCAATGCATTGCTGGATGAAGATCTCCCCGAAGCCTCTTCCATTATTCTTTGTCTTGGGTATTTTTCTCATGCTTGTCACTCCAGTATGCTTTCGAATTTATTTAATCCACCTATCTTCCACGTGGTCTTATTCTTGGTTTTTTTCTTGTCCCTTAGTATCCAGTCTAGTATTTCAGTTATCCAACACAAACAAGAACAAAATTATTTTTTTCTCCTTCTAGCAATATATGTCCAGAGCAGTGCTGCTTGGAAGGGGGTGGATCTTTACTTTGAGCATGGTGACATCCACTCTTGTCATTTTCTTGATCCATGAGTTGCTTTTCCTGCATTTCTCGGTTACACTAAACATGAATCTCTCTGCGCTCCTTTGTGTTGTTCGCAGTCTCCGACTTCTTTTGTTTAAGATCAATGTCTCTGATTCATAAGAAAACAACTTTTTTTTTTAAGACATAAAGGCAAATTGCTCTTAAATACTGTATAGTTTCTTCCAAATCCACTGCAAGTTTTATAAGCCTATCAATTTCTTTATCCATGTGGCCCTTGCCTGATACATTAAATGTACTGTGAAATTACAAAATGCAACGGTACACAACAAACTGTAGAAGAAAGTTTAATACTACAAATTTTGAAACTATTTTACTGCACAACGCAGAAGAATTCTTTTGTTCAGCAAAATGTTCTCGTTTTATGACTCGTCTCTAAGCGCCAAGGACTCAGTGACAACACATTAGAGATAGGGAAGATGTGTAATTGACATGGGCATCTGCTGTGCAGAATGGAACAGACACAAACCGAACGCAGGCGATAAATAGGCGGATAGCAGGGGTTCCCAACAGTGTATCGCAATCGACGAACATGGGTAAACGTGGTGATCGGAGTGACTTTGATCGTAGACGCATTATCGGCGCAAGACAAATGTGCCATTCTACCGCCCAAGTGCTAAGAACCCTAGGGTTCCCGAGGGCAACCGTATCAAGGGTGTACCGCGTGTACAACATCGACTGACGTACCAGCGCCCAGAGAGTGGCCGACCACACGTCATTGCTGACTGAGGTGTACGTAGTCTATCCAGGCTAATACAGATCGACTGCTTGGCAGCGGCGCGGCAAATCACACCCAGGTTAAATGTCGGAGGCCCAAGCAGCGTGAGCGAAAGAACGGTACTGAGTACGCTGCATATAATGTGCTACGGGAGCAGACGTTATACTAGCGTGCCAATGCTGACTAACCGTCATCGGAAATTACGCCTCGCCTGGCGCCGGGAACATCAAAATTGGACTTCTTCAGTGTGCGCGGCTCGTGTGGTCAGATGAGTACCGTTTTCAGCTGTACCAAGCTGACGGGTAAGTGCGGGTGTGGCGTCGACAGATTGTGGCTATGACACCATCTTGCCAGGTCGGCTATGTTCAAGGCGGTGTGATGGTTTGGGGAGCCTCCTTATGGGACAATTATCTCCTTTAGTGTGTCTGGAAAGTTCCTTATCCGCTGCGCGCTATCAGCATGCACTGGATAATCACCTACACTCTTTCATGGTCTTCGCGCATTTTACGGCAGATGGTCTCTTTTAGCCCCACCAGGCCGCAACCACTCAGACATGGCTCGAGGAACACTCATTCGAGTTTGGTACCCTTCAGTGTCTCCCAAAGTTCACGGATTTAAACCCTGTGGAAGCTGTCAGTGATGCCGTGGAACGGAAAATCGAATCCATGGATCCTGGACCGACGTCTCGGGCGGAGTAGTGGACAATGCTACAACACCCATGGCTGGCATTACCTCCGGAAACTCCTGTTTCTGGTGGAGTCGATCACACGTCGCATACAGGCTGTTATCCGTGCTATAGGAGGAACAACACACTTTAAAGGTAGGTATCTCTAATGTTTTGTCCATTGAGTGTATATTCTCAATTCATTGACACGTGTGGTAGAGTGAAATTATTATTTTTATATTTGGCAAACAAAATTTTGGATTCAGTGCATATAACTTAAAATTCAGGGTAGTCCTACTATTCTTTCATTTTTAATAAGACAATTAAGCAGTTTCAAATTTTAACTAAGGCAGGTGTCAAGATCGTTGTTGTATTTTTCAGTTTATTTATTTGGTGTGGGATAGTGGGAGGTATTGCATGGTGAATGTTATTGCATTGTATTTCACTGTGCTATTCTTACCATCAAAGGGCACCTACTTTTTCTCGCTGCCACCAGTCTAGATTGGGGGAAGGTCTAGACGCCTTATCCAGATCCACTTTATATAAGAGAGAGGCGTATTGGAAGACTTCCAAGCTGGTGTTTAAATGAGCTGAAGATATTTAACAAATAATAACGAACCCCACTTAGGGCAGGATGAAGGCTGGTTTTTACACGCTTGCGATATAGATAGATATTTGACAGTGCAAACAGAGCTTGAGCTGAACATGTAGTTATATGGTTCTTCCTTGATAGCCCCTTTCAATTTCACAAGAGGTCAGGGATGTAAGGTTAAGTTCTTGTTTGAATTCATCCGGTAACAGTATTCAGCACACATGGTACTTATAATCACGTTCCATCTCATGCAGACAATTATGCAGCACTTCTGACACTAGACATGAGATTGTCCGATCTCAGGTATAATGGATCAAGACTGCAGCCTAATCCCTTGGAACAAAATATAGATATTTATGACTAACCTCAAGTTAATCTAAATCTAAACCTAGCTAACTCCACCGCAGCTGAGCACTTTTCTGACGTCAAAATCATCCCACGCTGTGACCTGACGTCTTACTCCTCTGGAAGCTATACAAGAAGAGAGCCCCCAAAAACTAAATTCCGGAGTCCTCCTAAACATTTATGATCCCCAGCGAGCGCTCAGCCAATCACGACGACGCATTCGACTCCCCTAGCTGGGCACCTCTCACTCTTCGCGTCCTAAGCTTTCTCGGTTACATCCACCAGTTGGCCCCTCCCTCGCTATTGCTTTGCTCTCTCAAAGAATTCCACGCTCAAAGTTCTGAGAAATCATGGGCTCGTCCTGACCTTGTGAACTGGTCACCAAGATGGCCGTCCTTTCCCTTCCTTGTTTTTTACTTTAAAATGACGTCCCATTGCCCATTTCTGATTTTTCATACTTTTTTTAATTCAGCAGTTCCCATATTCCTGTGCACCACTGGCATTTTTTCAAATTCTTTTTTTTCTAACGGTTTTCACATCATCACAACAGGTAACAATTATCTGGACAATCCTACGGATTTTATGTTTGGTAATGTAAATAGTAATAGTTTAGTTATTTTCATTGTATTTGAAGGATACCGCTCATTACAGATTTTAAGTTCCCAAACGCGGAAAACTTAAATTTCAATAATCCACATTCTCTCAGCAACAAAGAAACTGAAGCAGTGGATATGCAAGCAGCACAGAACTGTGTAGGGGAGGCTGTATTAGGGGGCTAAGCAGTACACGAGGTTCACAAATTTTGAAGTGCCTGGGAGGAATTTTGGTAAAAAATTTCGTTGAAGAAGATTTTACCCGACGCTGATGATGTTATTACCAATAAAAAAAGGTTTTCAGGTACATTGTACGAAGTATTTATTTAGTATATGTAATACTGGGAACCATGGATACGAATCTTTATGGCCTTTAACAAGAAGTTACTACTTCTTCGCAATTTTAGCTTATTTACGTCGTGTTTTTTTTTTCTTTTGTTTAGCTTGTAACCTAAAAAGAAATATTTATCTCTCATCTTTTTTAACTGTAACTAAAAAACTGGTGTCTTTCTACAACTCACTTAGACATTCGCTCAGAGGACTCACTCCATTTCACAGAATAGTGCGCCGCTAATTTTAATAAATTCGTATTATATAACAAAATTTCTATCAAAGAAAAAAAAATCATACGTTTACTAAGTTCCCTAAAATCTTAAACGGTTTCACCTGCCATGTGTTCTAACTGCTCAAATATTTTAGGGAGGTTACAATGTGGGCTGAAAGAAAAGTTGGGTTCGCTGAAGCCCACCCATTGCCCCCCCCCCCCCCCGACGCCTGAACTGATGGGTCAAATGCAGAGTGGCTGAATCGGTATAAAACGGGAACCGTCAAGGCATGCAGGGATCTGATGCAGAGACTAATGAAGTGCATTACGCAAGACAATGGCGCGATCTGCCGGACTTTGAACGTGGAATGATCGTGGCTGCTCGAAGCACTCGTGCGAGCATTAGCAAAACGGCTGCACTTGTGAAATGTTCGAGGGTAGCAGCTGTTAAAGTTTACAGAGAGTGGACCACTAGACAAAAAAACGGGTATAAGCGCAAGGAATATTGTTGTCAACGGCTACTGGATGCTGAGCGGAGAGTAGGTAGACTTGTTCAGTCCAACAGACGGGCAACACTTCGTCAGATTACAGATATTCTGAATCAGGGATCAAATACGATGGTCTTTCTTTCAACGTAAAGTTCGCCACACATTACATAGTATGGGCTACAGAAGGCCTGTCAGTAAGTCAATGCTATCTGCAGCGAACACGAAGAAACGTCTTCAGCTCGCTCAGAAACACAACAATTGAACAGTACATAGGTGGAAAATGGTAATGAGGTCCGACGAATCATATTTTCAACTACACCCTGCATATGGAAGGGTAAGGATATGGAGAAAGCAGCACGAAAGCATGGACCCATCTTACATCGTCACTACTCCTCAAGCAGGCGGGGGCAACGTTATTTTTTGGTGCACGTTTTCGTGGGAGTGTTTGGCCATTTTCATCGGTGTGGAGCAATGTCTGACCGCCCGAACGTATTTAAACATCGTTGTCGATGTTTAAATAGCAGCAGAATAATGCTCTATGTCATTCTGCTCACATTGTATGCGAATGGTTCGAGGAGCACCACGGATAATTTTCCCTGCTGCATTGCTATCCTCGATCATTGGATTTGAAGAATGGAGCATTGGTCTGAATCCGCTACTATCAAGTCTTCTAGAACTGGAGGGTGCAGTTCATCACATTTGGGCTAATAAACACCAAGCCACTTACCGACATTATATAAAATCTACACCGAAATGAATTTAAGCAATATTAAGGGCAAGATGTGGCACAACAACGTACTAACCAGGTGTTATAATAATTTGCCCACTCGCTGTACATGATAGAGTAAAATTCGTTTGGTTAAGATTTCATACAGT
This sequence comes from Macrothele yani, assembly GCA_039090855.1. NCBI lineage: Eukaryota > Metazoa > Arthropoda > Arachnida > Araneae > Macrothelidae > Macrothele > Macrothele yani. Next base: position 20,597,574 of record CM076996.1, on the reverse strand, counting down.
GTGGGGGCATCTACTCATCTTTTTCTTTTTTTTTTTTTTTTTTTTTGATTGGAGGTTTAACGACCACCGTGAGCAACTCAATGGGCTATAAGCAGTCGCCCGTCCCTAATTTAGGGTCACTGGTTCCAGGGAAGGGAGAGAGCCAGTGCCGTAAGACAAACACAACATCCATGCCTCACCGGGATTCGAACCCGGACCCCGTTCGGACGAATGATCAGAGGCCATCGCTTAGACCACTGCGCCACCGGGGTGGCCTACTCTTCTTAATAATCGTTTGTTATACCGTGAACACCTAAAGTACTCGTATGCAATGAATTCTTATAATGTTAGGGTTTTCAGAGTAATTATAAAATTCGTTCCTGTGAGTGGGGGAGGAAATCGTGCATGTTTATACTCGTTTCATATAACGCAGGGCGCTCAGGATGCTTAAGTAATCGTTTGGTAAAATTAAGGAGAGCTCGTACGTAATGGATTCGTATACGATGACGCCACGGGCGGATTGGGACCACCAGAGCAGGCCGGGAATTTTAGTCTTGCGGTCCGCAGTAAAAACACACGTACCTAATAGTGAAAAAATTCACTCACGAAAAAAACCCCGTTAGATTCTGGATGAAAGAGAACTGGTATGAAACGTAAAAAGAATGTAGTTATGAATAAACTATAACAAAAATTGAACGGTGAAAGAATTTCAAAAAGCGCTCATGATTGAATCTAACATCAAACCAGGCTCAAAATGGGGTACCGTACCAGATAATTATTTTCATTCAAAAAATTTCGTTTTGCCAATAAAAAAACCAGCAAAACTCAAAAGTTTCTTGAAGTAAATGTAAATAGACAAAGTCATCGCTGTTTCCACGTTTTTCTTTAATTAACACACAGCAGCCGAAACAGTGTATTTTGACACCGCTGGGATCGAACCCCAGATCCCTCGATAACTAGCCTAGTGCGTTCGCCTTACGCTACGGTGCCAACAATCCACGGCGCTATGGGTCTGACTTCACAAGATCTGATCTTCAGCATCTGACTTCACAAATCCGTAGTGATGGGTTCAGCAACTGAGAGGTCTCTATCTGGTGGCTCTTAACGGCACAAGCTATTTAATTATAGCTAATAAATCCAAAGAGCGAGAGAAATGGTGAAAATCTTCCAAATACGTGAAAACAGTGTAAATGGACATAGTCATCGTTCTTTCCACGTTTTTCTCTAATTAACACACTTTTTTGGCTGCTGTGTGTTAATTAAACAAAAACGTGGAAAGAGCGATGACTTTGTCCATTTACATTGGCTTCAAGTACGTGGAATATTTTCACCAGTTTCTAGAAGATCTCATTTCCGACGAAAATCACCATTTGGTCATTCTGAAGGTTTAAATGTGCACATGCCACATGGCAATTTTCCTGCGCAATTTTTTTATTTATTTGGTCACTAATCGCCTACTGCGCAATAATGTTAGTGGCTCCTCATTTAGTGAGCTCCTTTTTTTGTAAGTATACCAATTATCTTAAACCATGAACCACCATTTCGACTTATGAACTGGTACCGGCAAATCATTGTTTCTTTCAAGATAAATGTGGGTGGGACACGGATTTTGGAATATCTCTGCCGGAGTATCGCTTTGTGCTCTATGTCAGTATGAAGGTAACGGTGAGAGGATGATGAGCCATCACAGTTGATACTAGTGTCTCCTTCAAAATTACAAAAGGAGGGTAGTATGACGTTGGACTTGGAGCCCAATGACCCTGGGCTCCAAGTCCAACGTCATACACCGAACGGTAGTTAGCCTTATCTTAATTAATTTATAACAACGTGCTTGGTCCGCCAGCACTTTTCTCACATAGGTACAGATAAAAACGATATGTTTCTTTGTGCAGGGAATAACTAAAAATTAGTATAACTAGCTGTCTTAAGCACGATAATTAAAATCTTTAATAGATAAAATATTTACAAGTTAAAATCGAAACACAAGATCTTTCACTAGGGCAGCTCTTGCATCATGAGGTGAAAGACTACGTTTTAGAATATACACAGTGCAAAGTTATTTAGAGGGTGTCCGAGAAGTATTGGACACATTACAAAATTATGTAAAAAAAACCTTTGAGCATTATCTGTTTTTCTATGTCACTATTACTAGCACGGTTTCTATATTTTTGTTTTGCAGAATTGTTATTCCCAGAATCCGATAGATGGCGCTAGGTGTGGCCTGATGAGGAATGTATGATAAATGCGCAATCAGTAGCCATGTTATCCGTACAGCAGAAGGCGATGTGTGTGTGGTATGGCTTGCGGAATTAAAGTCTGTCATTAAAGTTAAAAGATGGTACCGTTTAGAGTATGGTTGCAATCCTGCGTCAACAAATTCAATTAAGCGGTGGATAAAACAGTTTAAAGAAACTGGCAATGTGGAACATCGTGGAGGAGCCGGTAGGCCTAGCATCAGCGGTGAGACGGTTGACCAAGTTAATGAAAGTTTCCGAAAATGCCCCAGGAAATCCGTTCGTAAAGGAAACAGAGAACTGTGCATTCCGAAATCGACAGTTCACGATGTCTTACACAAGAAATTAAAGTTTCATGCTCATAAAATTCAAATAGTGCAAAAGATGCAAGTAAATGATCACACTCTGCGATTCTATTTCGCTGTGGATATGCTGAATCGAGTGGAAAACGACGAAAACTCTTTCAGTACTGTAATTTTTAGTGATGAATCCACATTTCATGTATCAGGTATTGTGAATCGTCACAACTGTAGGATATGGGACAGTGAACCGCCTCATGCTGCTATTGAGTTGGAACGTGATTCTCCAAAAGGTGATGTGTGGTGCGCTTTATCAAAAAGAGAAGTGATTGGCCCTTTCTTCTCCTGCGAAAAAACCATAAATGGTGGCATTTACTTGGATATGCTAGAAACTTTCGCTATAACCCAGATCAAAAGATATGACAACCTCGTTTTCCAACAAGACGGCGCGCCTCCGCATTGGTCAACGTGTGTACGTAAGTGCCTAAATGAGCATTTCCCCAACAGATGGGTTGGACGTGGTGATCCCATTCCGTCGCCTCCTCGCTCTCCAGATTTAACTCCATTGGATTATTTCATGTGGGGCTATGTGAAGTATCGTGTCTATCAGACGCCTTGTACTGATTTGCAGGAACTGAAGCAGCGTATCACAGGTGCTATTAATTCCATAACTCCTCAGATACTTGCCAATACATGGAATGAAATCGAGTACCGCTTGGACGTACTACGAGCAACCAAGTGATCTCACATCGAAATTTATTAACTTGTGTAGTTACATTATAAGTCAGTACAGTCAGTTTCTTTCTATCTTTTTAATGTTTTGTTTTATATAATTTTATGATGTGTCGAATAATTTTCGGACACCCTTTTGTATTTTCAGTATCTTGACACCATAGAATACGATGTTGCTCATTTGTTGGGTGGTTCTTGATCCCTCCCACTTAATTTCGAGTGCTGCGTTGTTCCATCTTTGAAAAGGATGGCATTAAGTTAAGTCAGTTGGGGGAGTGATGAAGTTGTTTTTAAGTCTTGAATTTTCTTTTTAATACAAACTGTATTAAATAATTGCTTCCAAATGTATGGTACAAAAGTAGGAGTATCATCGTTACAACATTGTTTACGATAATGCTGAATAAAGTAATTTGGTACGTAATAGAATGTAAGCATCATTCCATGAGGGGGTGTGGGTTCCTTCCTGGACTAGACGGGAAAAGCGGTGTTAGAGGCACCTAATACCGCACAACAGCAACAATAACAACTTGTAAATATGCTATCTATTAAAGATTTTAATTATCCTGCTTAAGACAGCTAGTTATACTCGACTTTTATTTTTAATAAGTACAGATAAGTTTGCTATGCCATTTTAGAGCAAACGGCTAAGAGAGATAGATGGAAGGTAACTTTTTTCTCAGGAAATAACTTTTCCGATAGAAATAAACAAAGTTAACTATTATTATTCATAAGTACCAAAAATGATTATTCGTTCGTTCCAAAAATCCAGACAAAAAGAATACGAGAAATTGGGACATTTCTCGAGTGGTCCGCCGGGAAATATCCCAGTGGGCGAATCCGCTCCTGGGTGACGCATACAGAATGTTTACGAAATGAATTCGTGTTAGGTAAAGAAGGAGAATTTGCGTGTTTGATGGTATTATGTTTCGTAAAGTCAGTGTTTACATTATCGTTTGATACAAGAACTTCATTCAATGAGTGTGTGCAACAAATTCTTATAGGAGTGAGAGCCTTAAGAATGAGATAAAATGGGCTCCTATGTGAGCGTATGCACTTAATTCGTATAGGGGCGAGGGCTTTAAAAATTAGTATAAATGGACTCTTACGTGAGCGTATCAAATGAATTCCTATAGTGGTCAGGGCATTAAGATTCAGTACTAAATGGGCTTATAGAGGGCTCGTATGAGTATGAAATATAAGTTCTTATGAGCTGAAGAAGAATGTGCAATTAGGGTGGGTCGAAACAACCAGAAATTCTCTGATCGAAACTCCTTAGTGCGGAAAAGTTGTGAGTGAGCACCACTAAGAATTGTGTGAAATATTTTTCGAATCGGTTAATATCTTTGGCTCTGACCAGTGGCTCAAAGTTTTGAAATTTCACTAAAACCATGAAATTTTCGACTGTACGTCGAAAATACCAGAATTACTCGGATAGAAATGCCCTAGTGCAAAAAAGTTGTGAGTGAGCACCATTAAGAATTGTGTGAATTTTTTTTCGAATCGTTGAATATCTTTTGCTCTGACCAGAGGCTCAAAGTTTTGAAATTTCACAAAAAACATTAAATTTTCCAATGTCCGTCGAAAATACCAGAATTATTCGGATCAAAATGCCCTACTGCAGAAAAGGTTTTAATAACTATCAACAACAAATGTATAAAGTACAATTCCAATCATTTATTTCATTCGGCTCTGACCAAAGCCTCGAAGTTTCGAAATTTTACATAAAAAACGCGAAATGTATATGATTGTTTATAGATTAACACTCGTCTCCGACGTCTCATCCTTGTTTCATAATTATTCAGTTTTACGACGTCTTGAGGTTCATTTGTTGAAGTCATATTTGTGATCAAATTGTGAGATGATCTTCCTAGTCAGTAGGGTGGATCGTATGTATCCATCCCTATTGTCGTGCCCACACACCCAAGCGGATGCATCGGTCACTATTTTCACTATCCGCTCAACAGCTTTCATGTGACACAGAAATTGGGAGAAATCCCAGTCGTTGGCCTTTCCATGGAGACACATCAGTACCTCTGAGCTCACTCGGCTCAAGACTGGCGGTGGTGTAATTTCACAGTGAAACCAGTCGATAATGTTTACGTAGTCCTTGGCTTCAAAGTTAAGCTTAAACACAACAAAGCGGCTGACAGATTCACTAACAATCCAACTTGCCTTGAGCTGTCTAATTTCGGGTCTAACATCTGTAAGCATAGCCAACAGCAGATTTTCAGGAGAAGCGAAGAACGCATATCTAGCAATGACTGGACCAATAACCTCTAGAAGCTTCTCTGGCAAGAAACTAGATCTGTTAACAAGTTCGCATAAGTGTTTTGCACTATCGTCGATGGAGTGTTTAGTTTTGATAGTAAACCATAAAGGTGTGTAAACTTTCATGACGTTATTACGTACTCCACAATGTGCCTGAATCCTGAAAATTGATTTGCAGTAGCGATGTATAGCCTCATTAATCTGTTTACAGTTGTCAACCAACAGAAATGTGAGAGCGGCCCGGATAACGTTTGCTGAGGTCAGATGAGCAGGTGCCTGATTGAAATAAATGTGATATTTCCAGCAAAACCTTTGGTCTGTACTTAAGTCTGAAGCTATAATTGACGGTAAATCCACGTGTTCATATTTCACTACGGGTAACTCTTCGCATCCAGGAAGTTGTTTATCTATGGGACCATTATACGACTTGGGACCACCTGTTGCGCCATCTACACTGAAGAGCAATTGAATTAGAGACAGCTGGCGTTATGCAAATGCGGCGCTGTGGGCGGCCCTGTAAAGGGAAACGACACGACGTATGCAGCGATCCGACAACATAAGGAGTGATACTAGGGGAATCAGTAAGAGTCGGACGCAGTATAGGTAAGACGAAGGATCTAAACGCATCTGATCGTGGGCAAATTGTCGGGGCCCAACGAATGGGTCACTCCATCTCGGAAGTCGTGCAGGCACTGGGATTTTCACGAGCCACTGTGTCACGGGTGCACCATGAGTACATCGAATCCGATAAAACCATCCCTGCAAGAGCCAACTGCCGTGGACAACAGCGTGTGGGTGAGCGGGGTCATCGTCGGCTAGCTCGCATTGTAACAGCGGATAGACGGGCCACAGTGCAAGAAATCACTCGGCAATTTAACGCTGGTGCACAAAAACGTGTAAGCAGCCACACCATCCAAAACTATCTCCTCGCTATGGGGTACAGAAGCCATCGTCCCACGAGAGTACCGCTGCTGACCACACATCACAGGGTGCAAAGATTTGCATGGGCGCAGGAAAATCGCCACTGGACCCTAGACATGTGGGAAAATGTTGCCTGGACTGATGAGCCGAGATTTACTTTGGTACATGCGGATGGCAGTATACGAGTATGGCGCAAACCACATGAAGCGATGGATCTTTCTTGCCAGTAGGGTACTCTTCAAGCTGGTGGGGGTGGCATTCTCGTCTGGGGAGTGTTTACGTGGAGTGAAATCGGACCCCTGGTAGTGTGACATCGTCCCTCACAGCTCAATGTTACTGGGATATCCTGGACGATCATTTGCTCCCTTTTGTGCGTCTTCAACATCCCACTGGGGACCTCATCCTGCAACAAGACAATGCAAAGTGCCATCGCTCCCGAATTGTATCCGAATGGTTGGATGAACACTCAACCGACGTGACCTCTCTTACTTGGCCAGCTAGGTCAGCTGACATCACTCCCATGGAGCACATATGGGATGCCATCGAGAGAGATGTTCGAGGTTCTGACCCCCGTCCATCAAATCTTCGTGAACTGTGGGAGCTCACGAAGATCAGGGATCGTGGATCCGTATGGCTTCCCAACGCATCCGGTGTCTTGTCGAGTCCATGCCGAGACGAATCGCCGCCATCATCAGGGCGAAAGGTGGTGCTACACGTTACTAGACAGGTATCTCTAATTCAGTTGCTCTTCAGTGTATATTTTTGAGCACTCAGTATCCAAAATAAATTCACGTCTCTCTTTGAAACAACGCTTTATGACATCTTCATATGTCGGAAGCTGGCTGTCTCGCAGATCTTTCGGGATTCCAAAAATGGGACAAACGAACGTTTGTCTTAGAGGAGGCTTTGGAATTGCCATTGCATTCTCCATTACGCCTGCGAAGTTATAATGCAGCGTGTCATTACAGTCAAACTATCGGAAATGGCGAGGCGCCGGTGGTGGCCTTGAATCACCTTCCCCATCTACCCCACCCCACGTTGGTAAGAGCAACGGCGGCCAAGTTCATTCTGAGGAGAGTAGTCCAAAAGAGGATGGCTGGATTGGCTGAAAGGGAGTGTGAATGCGAGTGGATTATTGCAATACATTTCGCGTTTTTTATGTAAAATTTCGAAACTTCGAGCCTTTGGTCAGAGCCTATTAAATTAACTGATTGGAATTATACTTTATATATTTGTTGTTGATAGTTATTAAAACCTTTTTTGCACTAGGGCATTTTGGTCCGAGTAATTCTGGTATTTTCGACGGACACTCGAATTTTTCATGTTTTTTATGAAATTTCAAAACTTTGAGCCTCTGGTCAGAGCCAAAGATATTAACCGATTCAAAAAATATTTCGCGCAATTCTTAGTGGTGCTGACTCGCAACTTTTCCGCACTACGGAGTTTTGATCAGAGCATTTCAGTTTTTTTCGACCCACCCCAATGTGCATGCGCAATTATATCATGTAAAGTTAGAACGTCCAGCAGGCTTGCTTATTTTTTTTTCTATAGGCTAATCATAAAAAAATAAGTGTATGCAATAGTTTTTTACGCTTTCCAACCGTAGATTGAAGAAGCGTATATGTTCCAGCTTTTTCCGTCTGTCCGTCTGTCTGTACGACAACTCACGTAAAAATGGTTCGATTTCCATGAAATTTTATTATGTGGTAGGGGACCACCTGGGGACAAACCCTTTTGGAAATGGGCGAAATGGAGTCAAAGGTCAGGACGTAGTATCGGGATCCATTCCATCGCCCTTAAGCGTTATAACTTACGTAAAAAATACTTCGATTGAGACAAAACTTTATCATGTTGTTCCGGAAGTATACTTTACCGGTTCTGTTGAATATCATCGAAATGGGGTCAAAGGTCAGGTCATAGGAGCGAGATTTATTCTACAGCCATTATCCTCATAACTTGAGTAATGATTTATGGTATGTTGGAAAGCGTATCATGTTCAATGCATTGCATGATTTTACTAACTTGTTTTATTGGGTGGAACTCTTATAATTTCCAAAAAAGGAGTTCTTGTGAAGTCAGGGAGAAAAATGTGCTTGTTTAACCAGATAATTTAGTGGATGTCAACCAGTCTGTTAATGACATCCCTTTTTATAGAGTTACAGTGAAATATTATTGGTTGAGGACCTACAGGGTTCGTATAATATAATGAAATACATGGTGAGTATAAAATGGGTTCGTATACTATAACGGGGTAAAGTTTGTATACATATTCATAAAACGTAGAGCAATATATTTCGTATGCAAAAATATCTTTTAATATGATTGATGCAATCGATTTTAGGTTGCAGCAAAAGGCCATTTGATAAAAAAAGTATCGAATGCTAAGTGTTACACAATACTTCAGGATGACGAATACTTAAAAAAGAATATGTAAGAAATGCAAGCATCATGAGCTTTTATTTTTAGCTCTAATCTGTGTTGATTCAACCGCAGGAAATATTGACAGTAAAGCAATAAAATATTATCAATCTTGCCTCCATCCGTTTCAAAACGAATTTTTAAAATTTCTCTTCTGAAAAAATGCGATATCTAGACAGATAAATGATAATAATGTATGTAAGAAAACTAAAAAATTGTGCACCAGCAAAAGCTGGAAATCTTCCCTAACGTTTGAACTTTCGTAAGAAGAAAAGTCCTCTTCTCATATGTGCAAAGTGTCAGCGCAGTAATATAACCACATTTTCGGTTTTAAATGTTGCTCTTTTATTCATAAGCACAACATGTATGCAGTAAAATTAGGCGTTTACGCATAAGCAGCTCGGTGCTTGAGTGGTCTGAAGCTCGGTTCAGTTGCTTATCGTACGAACTGGGTCGGAGTCCCTAATGACGAATGAGTGTCAAGCTGGCCCAACCCCGTCATTGAACAAGCGGTCCTAAATTAAGGATGAGAAACTTCTTGAGACGATTATAGGGGCTGAAATGGCAACTTATAACACAACCTATCAAGCTATTTCTTAGGCACATGATTAAAAATATTGATTAATTTATAATTTTATTGAGTGCTGTATTACAGATCACAAGTACACAGAGCAGGTTCAAATACACAATTTCAGAAAGAGCTTTAGTTTTGTACTCTTCTCTCCATCTATATACCTTTCTGTATATATGCTGAAGAATTTTCTTTTCCCTGTTTTGTCTTTAAGAGAGAGATCTGGGGAGTTTCGCGCAGCTGTGCTTCAAATCAAATATTAATATCTTGCCCGCATTTTATTTGATCTTAGTGGAAAATATTTCGAAATAAAAAAATAACTCTTCGCTCTTTCAAAACTACAAAGTGCGCAGGCAGCTCAGACTTCAAGATAAAGTACTCAAGATTTCAATACTCTGTAGAATCGATGAAAAAACTCTTGTTATAAAGTTTATGACTTACATTATATAAACTTTTATACTAGCGCTGATTTTTAAACGAAATGCAACTGCCTCGGCTCTCGCTTCTTTAAGAATGTATTTCAAATATTTTGTCCCGCGGGGCAAGGCTATTTTATTGGAAACAACTTTAGAAAATACTGCTCCATGGTAACTGAAAATCCACTTCAGTTTGCCTCTCCATAAATCTCTCTGAAATTGGACTGAGAAGAAATACTTTGTTTCCCTCTGCAAGAAGTTTTTAAGTCCTCACTGTTTTACAAACTGGCCGTGGACTTTATGAACGCTGATCATGCGTTCGAAATCAGAAATCCGAGCCTACCAAAGAAGTCCCAGATTTTATTTCTCTTCTCAACTTTACAGTCCAACTATATACCATTCAGAATGTCAAATGTAGTTTCTGTTATTTCTCGTTTCCTTATTTCTCAGTTAGTTGACCACTCCATAAATATTTCTCTTTGTCTCTGGGTCGCGATCGCTTTTACTTTTAACACACCCTGGGGATCCGGTAAGCTGACTTTTATTTCAGAGGATTGTTTTTGTTTTTCGATTTCGAAATAACGGAGCAGTATATTTAAATTTTTATATTACCACTCACATCGCGTTCAAATGAAAAGTACGAGCGTCAAGAGCTTGTGACATATACCTCTATTTTGACCTTCCTTTCTATGTTTAGTTTCTGTTTTCTTATGTACATTACGTATATTATCACTTTGTCGCTCTTATTTTAGGCGCATTTTATGTTTGGTGTTTAGAACCTCCACGTTTTTTCCTACGTTTTGGCAACAAATGACAATTAGATTGTACATAAAAAAATTATATTTTCGATATCAAGAGGGAATATAACCGTATGTCTTGTAAAAGGTGGTTATCCCCTATTTTTTTAAGGAGCTGCTATAGCCTGCGGTTAGAGTTATTACTGTGACTAGTATATGTAATATTGTAGTTCAAGTTGTTGATACTGGTATGAAGAACACCAAAGAGACAGCCCCTGTGACACAGTGGTCTAAGCGATGGCTACTGACCGCACCATTCGTCCGCGATGGGTCCGGGTTCGAATCCCGGTGAGGCATGGATGTTGTATTTGATTTCGGCAATGATTCTCTCCTTTTTCTGGAACTAGTGACCAAAAATTAGGAACGGGCGACTGCTTATAGCCCATTGAGTTGCTCACGGTGGTCGTTAAACCTTCATTAAAAAAACAGAAACACGGAATAGCGCAAAATTTCATAACCAGCGCGTGTTTATACAAAATGAAGCAACTTCAGGTAAACGAAGGTGCGTGTGAAGGTGAAGAAACGGCGTAAATAACATCTAATACTGCGCTCTGTTAATCAGTGTTATTCTTGTCCTTCATATGCAAAAGGTAGCGGATTTAAGCGAGTTTGACAAAGACTAAATTGTAATGGTAAGACGACTGCGTCAGAGGATTTCGGAAACGGCAAAGCTTCTGGGGTGTTCACGGTCAGGAGTGGGTAGCACCTTAAAAAAAGTGGTCCGAGGAGGAAAAATCGACGAACCGCCGGCAAGGTGTGAGCCGACCACGGCTCATCGATGTTAGAGGTGAACGAATGCTATCCCGTATGGTACAAGCCACTAAAAGGGATAGTTTGTGGCAGCTCGCAGGTAGTCTGAATGCTGGTGAAGGAAGTAATATCTCACAACACAGAGTACATCGAACCCAGCTGAAAACAGGGCTGCGTAGGCGCAGGCAGCTCAGAGTGCCAACGCTAATCTCGGTTCACCGTCGAAAGCACCTAGAATGGGCACTTGTGCATCAAGACTTGACCTTGAATAATTGGAAAAAGGTCGTCTGATTCGATGAATCTGTAGTCCTGTTGCACCATGTGGACGGCTAGGTACGTATGCACCCCTTAGTTGGGGAAGTTGTGGTACCCGGATACACCGTGGGACGAGAAAACAGAGCGGTGGAGGAAGTGTAATGCTTTCGGAAATGTTCTGCTGGGAAACCCTTGGCCCAGTGTCATTCGTATGCAGGAAAATATGGCGTCTAACACCTATACCTAAGCATCATTGCTGACCACGTACATCATTTCATGGTGATAGTACTTCCCTCTAGTAGTGCCTTCTTTCAGCAGAATAGTACGCTGTGCCACCATGTTCGGACTTTTCGAAAATGGTTTGAGGAACACGAGGAAGACTTCCAGGTATTGTCATGTCCTCCAAATTTCCCTGGCATCAATCCAATCGAACATATGTGTTTTGTGTTGGAACAGAAAATTTCATCTGCGGCGGCTCAATTACTTAATTTACAAGAGTTAAAGGATCTGCTGGTAACGTGTTGGTATCACATACCACAAGACACCTGCAGAAATCTTGTAGGGTATATGCCTCACCGAGTAGGAGCTGTTTTGGCGGCACGGAAGCAACGTCAAGGTAGGCAGGTGGTTATAATCTTTTAGCTCTTCGGTGTACCTCGTGTGACAAGGGGATTTGTTGAGATACAACGAAGGACAAAACGAAAACTGTAGATCATTTAATTAGCCCCTGGAATCTAGCTTATTGTTTTCTTCTAGGTATTAGTGCTTAAACGTTAGATCTAAGTGACTGTTAAACAAACAAAATAAATAACAATAAAATAGTTTAAAACACTAAAAGCTATATACAAATAATTGCACGTTTTGGTATTTTGAAAGACGCAGTACGTATGACATCGAATCTGAATGTGGTGACATTCACAGATCCGATGTTGTACACGTATGATGTATAGCGTTATGCCCATCTACCTAATAACGCATTGTTGCTCCAGTGACCGAGTAGACTGTGGCTCTAGCTTCTGACCAGTCGTCTGAGATGATCATGAGTTGGAATTCCGGATATGGTGCGGGTGGTGTGCTTGTATGATGACGCTGTCTCTGTCTTTTCTCTGGAACCAGTGGTCCGACATTTGGTGAGAGCGTTTGCTTATAGACCTAGGAGCTGTTCGTTATGGTTGTCGCTAAACCCCTAAAGTACATAAACGTCTTACGCCGCTTCTATTTCAGCGATGACCGATTACACAATAATTACGCAAAGAGTCCTGTCAGGTATTCTACAACAGACGGACAGAATGATGTCCCGGAGTTCCGTGATGGTGTGAGAGACTGGCGTTGACAGCCAAAGGCTGCCTTCCAGTGCACCCCATGAATGTGCGACGGATTCAAGTCTGGTTTGTGTAGCAGCTAGAGGAAGCACACCAGAGGTTCCATGCCAGCATAGTATGGGTCTTGTATTATAAGAAGTTGTCTTCATGAAACAGTGCGGCCCTGGTTTCAGAACGTTATGTACCGAAAATAAAAGCAAAGTCAAGCGGTCTATGAATCACATAATTAACGCATGACAGGACATGCAGACCAAGCAAATTGTTGAAGTAAACGGAAGTACCTGCATATAATTACTTTTTCTTTATTCCCCTCTTCAGTAATTTCCACGATGCTTTATTTCGTTTCATAATTGAACAGTTATAACTACTGTTATCTTTTCCCTGTTAGTTTGTGTTTATTGAGCGAAGCGAGGCCGAAGGCCGAGCGGAGTTCTCTTTACGAGACTCGAGACAATTAAATGTTCGGCATAGGTACGAGATGACACATCCGATCACCTGTAAAATGTATAGGTACGAGATGATACATCCGATCACCGTTATTTTTTGCATGCGACTGGACACCGTGGATCCATGGTCAGGTTTTTACGTCTTTTGATTCACGAAATTCCATGTCATTGAGGAATAATCGTCCAGAAACTTGCATTTTAGGGGTTTTTCTGGGTTTTGAGAAGGGATCGTTTGTTACCTATCTCCTCCAAAGATCTTCAGCCGATCGCGGTGACACTTGCCACAAAGAAAGGGAAAAACATGGTGAGTGACATGGGGTTGGTATCATGGTGATTGGTCGTGTCGTATAAAAATAATGACCATTAAAAAACTGACCAATTTTAATAATAATTGAAAAAATCCGCTACATACGAGACTCAGGAAAATTAGTTGTTCAGGCATAGCTGCGACATACCCATCCGATGACCGTGATTTTTGGCATGCGATTGGAAATCGCCCATGGTCAAGTAGTTTTGACGCCTTGCGATTCCCGAAAGTCCGTGTCATTGAAGAATTTCAATTAAAACTAGATGGCCTTTTACTTAACCGTTTCACGAAAGTCGGCTCACTGATATTAATTAATAAAATCGTTTGAACTGAAAAACGAAGAAATGGGAAGATTCAGTCTGTTACCTCAACACTTGCTTAGTCTATAATAGTAAAAGGAAGTTTGTGCATGTGTGTGTGTCTGTCTGCCTGTCTTTCGCGATACAAAATGAAAAACGTGGTTCCTGATCTGAGCGCGTCTTTCCGCTTTGTTTACATGCAACCTAATCACAACCAACGTGAAGGCGTGAAGGAAAGTAGTTCATGATAAATTTTAGGCATTTCTTTTTTAGAATGTTTCGTACCTTTGTTTTCGAAGTTATAAAAATTTACGCGTTCATGTTTTATAATTTGTTATAATAGGCACCTTAGATTTTGCAATAGCTTCCCTCAAAATTTGCCAACTGTACCCGAGTTATCGGTTACTGCTGGCGGCTTGTCCTAGTATTTTCTGTTTAGTAGCCTTCTAAATTCAGCCTGAAACTTAGCATATATAAACCGAATTACTGATTATCCATGAGTTCATTTTGCGCCTGAAATTTATTGGCGTTTGTCGTTTATGTCGGCCCCACTGAAAAACGGAGAGGAGTAAAAAGCATATATTGATAAGGCTTCAAGTACCCAAATAGATCCTTTGGGATGTAGGCGAAGGTTATTCTTGAGGAGCACAAAAAGTTGAATTACATAAAGTAAGCAGTAAGATATTTAATTAAAATGTGGTCGTTACAAATGATAAAACAGCAAAGTGAAGAAGAATGAGCAACATCTAAATTTTCGAGGACCAAACTAAGAATAATATGATAAACATACTTTCCTCCACTTCTCGAATGTCTCTTGCTCTGTCACAGTTGTCAAAGTTTCCTGCCGGGAAGAGGTTACATGAGATATAGGAAATTCTTTCACTTTTCTTTCGCAAGTCTTTGACTTTTTTTTCACTAATTGTAAGTACTATTTAGAAACTAATTGATTTTTTTTTTGTGGATCTAATGATCACCATGAGACATTCAGAGGGATAAAAGCAGTCGCCAGTTCTAAATTTAGTGCCACTGATTCCAGGGAACAAACACACCACCCATGCCTAATGGGGACTCGAACCAGTGCTCATCTCGGACGAATGATCGGAGCTCAGCGCCTTGACCACTGGGGCAGCGCAAAACAGTTTCTGCTGTTTGGGCATGATATCGTATAGACAACAAGTGCATTTAATTTTGTCATAGCAAAGCATGCAATACAGTAACTACTAAATTAAAACAGTTCCTTTAATGGCGTAAAACTAATATACAATTTAAGCCAAGCTTTCGCGAGGAGGCTTCGCCTGGGCTATGCTAACAAATCCTTCTTAGCATAGCCCAGACGAAGCCTCCCGGGGAGCGCGAAAGCTCGGCTTAAAGTGTGTATTGGTTTAACGCCCATAAAGAAAGTATTTTAGTTGATAAATGGTGTAGAGTCCTTTGGTAATTGTAACTACTAAATATTCAGTTTTCTTCAGAAGACTATAAAGCGCCTGCGTGATGCTAAAAATTTACATTCTACTTTTTTTCCATGGTTGAACTACCCTAATTATCATCTGGAGTATCTTGTCGCTGAATTCAGGCCTATGGTTCATGGGAAAGGCATTGCCAGCAAAGTAGGCTAAGAATGTTACCCGAACCCCATCGGGACTGGATCTGTAGCCCAACTCAGGTGATTAACTAGTGGTTTTGCGCTTCTTATTATTACTTGTACACTGAGGTAACGATTTGCAAGTTTGTATCTCACGCAAATTGTTATAATACTCTGTAGGGAATTGTTCATTGTGGCACAAGGTAAAGATGTGACGTACTACAAAGGTGTCGTACGTATCAAGACGCTAAGTAGCAGTGATAAGCACTTGTCGGTGTACCTTAATTGGTAAATCATTCGGCTCCGGAGCTAAAGGATGCTGGTTCTAATCTCGCCACCGGCAAATCTTAGTTTTCACAAAGTGTCCTGTCAGCCAAAAATTTTTAGTAAAAACAAATTACTTAAACCTTACAGTGGTCGCTAATGTATTGTACTCACTTCTCACACAAAGATTTTAGAATGAGAAAACCTCAGCTTTCTCAGTCTCATTTCCTTTATTTGGTCAGAGGCACGGAATTATGGCTAGTTATTGGGATCGGTTCGAGCCCCGGGCGTCACAGGGATAGTGTGTTTTGTCCTACGGATATAGCTTTCTATCTCCCCTGCAACTAGTTGAACTAAATTTAGGTCAGGAGACTTTTACCAGCCTTACATTCTCACGGAGTCCTAACACATAAAAAAAAGAAAGAAATGTCTGCTTTAAGCATTCATGAAATGCCCAAATTTTTTGTCATCTCAACACTTTTAGTACAGATTTTTAATCGCTCATATAGTCACATAATTTGATGAGTAAGATAAGTTTCAGCGAAAAAATAAATTCAAAGAGTTCTCATATGAAATCAACTTTTCATCAGTCTTGAGTTGGAAATATAATATATATATGCATTTAACATGAAACGTCTGCATATACACTCATTGTCATAAAAACCCGTGCACCAAGATGGCGGCGTTGGATTGAAATGAGATTTTAGTAGTGAGATGGTACATACCAAGGACAGAAGTGATGAAAATATCCCAGCATCAAGACGATGTCCCGCTGACATACGGTACACATTCCAATCAGTGTTAGGACCGCGTCGGACCGCCTCGTGCTCGGATACATGCGTTGATACGGTCCGGCATGCAGTCAAAGAGATACCGTATTTTATCCTGGGACAGATCGGCCCACACTTCTTGCAACTGACGCTCTAAATCATGAACACTGGGACATAAAGAAAGCTGGCGTCCCATGTGGTCCTACACGTGCTCGCTGGGCGAGAGATCAGGCGATCTGGCAGGCCACGGAAGCGTCGAAGCATGACGTAGACAGTCCTGGAAAAACCGAGCGGTGTGCGGACGGGCATTATCTTGTTGAAAAATGACTCCGGGTTGCATCGCCAGGAAAGGCAGCACATGGGGCCGCAGGATCTTCTGTACGTAGCGCTGGGCAGTCAACGTCCCTCAGATCACTGCGAGGGAAGTCCGGCTGTCATACGCGATGGTTCTCCAAACCATCTCGCCTGCAATTCGGAACGTCTGCCGCTGTACAGTGAGGTTGAGATTGTAGCGCTCACCTGAGGTCTTCCACACTCTGACACGGTGGTCGTCCTTTCCCATACAGAAGCGGGATTCGTCGCTGAACACTATACGTCGCCTGTCCATAGCATTCTACGTTGTTCGCTGAAGGTCTGCACGGGACGGGCTGGCCAGCAAGCCCGATTCCGGCCCTGCCAGCCTTCCGGGTCGGGCCTTTTTTTTTAGTTTACAGAACAAAGCAACGGGCCGGGCCAAGTCGATCCATTATTTTCATCACAATGGTAAAGAAAGAAAAAAGTCGTGTTCCCCGATTTCTTGGTATGTTTAACTGTTCCGATTAACTGTTTATCTAACTGTTCCAAGAGGACTTACGGTGATTTTACCAATCCATAGGTATTAAGATGGTAAAACCATTTTGGGGCTTGTTGACAACAAAAAGATTCGTCCTCGAGCGAGTGTGTGTGTGTTGTGTAGAGTGGGGAACGGAGGATGTCTGCAGTGAGGTGAGGTTGTGCGTGTGTGTTTGTATGTGAGAGTGTGTCAAAATGGATTTTTTCTTCTATCCCTAATATGTATAGTAATTGACTTTTGTAGTGTTACCTCTTACTAGTTCAGAGAAAGGGAGATTCTGAACGCGCTTAGTCTTCCTTTTTCTCTCTTTTTTGAAGGTTATATTTTTCGATAATTGTCAAAGTTTAGTTAATACTTTTAGGCTAATATTTTAACTAAATATTTTGAATAATATCTCATTTCATTATATAATTTTCACATTTTAATAAAATACAATAAAAAGACAAAATAATATCAAATGGCACATCACGGGCCGGGCCGGACTTAAATAAGAGCTGCAATTGACAGGTACTGGCCAGGCCGAGTGTCTGATATTTGAAACAGGCCGGGCCAGGCTGGGCCTTAAACGCATGGGCTTGGGCCGGGCCGGGCTCATTAAATTAGAATTAGGCCCGTGTAGACCTCTATTGCTCGCTGCTGGCACCACTGCAATCGACACCGACGATGGTCAGGTGTTAATGGCAGAAAACGTAAGGGCTGTCGAGAGTGCAGGTTCGCCTCTGCCTGGCGTCTGGAAATGGGTTTGTCGGACACAGGAGTCCCTTGTACAGCCGCCATATCTCTCTGGATATTGGAAAAAGTCGTCGTTGCAACTGTGTGTGCCGCTCTCACGATCCCACTGTCATGTCTGCTGGTGGTGCGTCAGGATGCCTTCCCGTGTCCGTTGCTCCCAACACGATCGCACCGTACTGTCCGACCGGCCCAAATGGCGGCCGATTTGGCGCACCGTCCACCCTGCCTCTCTCATCCCAACGATGCGTCCTCGTTCAAACTCCGTCAGTTGCCCGTACGCAAATCTACGGTGGCTCCTTGGCATGTCTATCGCTCAGGGATTTCACCTGACTCTTACCGTGCAATTCGACACCAATGTGGAGTCCTCTGCGCGGCGCCTTATAAGCCCCAAGGATTGCTATTGCAGCACCTGTCTTGGACGCGCGGGCATGCGGAATCACACGAAACATTAAACATTTGCATCTCTGCCTTCCCGCTAATCGCAAGGAGGGCAGAGATGCAAATGTTTAATGTTTCGTGTGATTCCCGCTAATCGCAAGGTTTTTTCTTGGTGAGCGGATTTTTATGACAATGAGTGTATTTGATGAAGTAATGCAGTTCGGAAATTTTCTTTCTTTGAGGTGGAATGGGAATCGATAAGTTATTCTCTTCCAGTATGTTTTTTCTCTAAAATTAGTATCTCTAAACGCAGTGAGGTTTTATATTCCTATATACTTTCATAATCTGATTACTGGTTTTAAAGTGAATGTGGTTTTGATGTGTATTTAGAGCAAATATAAAATATTCTGACAAAGTGCTTGGGGAACTAGTCAGAAACTGCGTGCAAAGGATTAAAAGCGATTAAATGGTCCACTCAATAAACTGCATTAGCCAATATAACTTTTATCAGACTTGAGACTATTTTTTTTTCAGAGTAGGAAACATGAGAGTGAATACCGGTTGCCTACAGTGCATTTCTGCAGGTGATTAGGGAAAATATTTCAGAAAGGATGTTCGAATAATACCTCTTTTATAGTGTGCAGTTCATTTGATATGTAGATGCATTTAACAGATTTCTATGAAACTCCTGCATATACATATATGATGAAGAAAAGCAGTTTGGAAATTGAAACATGTAAACATAAACCGATTCACTTGTTTTCTGTTCTTGTGCATTTATTGTGAAAGTGTCTCGAGCACAGCTGGAAAACCCGATACCTCAAATTATCTTTCTACACGGTTGAACCACATTATAGTGACCACCAGCTAATATCCAGAGTAACCGCCGTGTGCAGCGCGGACAGCTACTAGACGGGTTGGGAGTGACTCAAGAAGGTGTTGGAAGGTGTTCACAGGTATGTGGAGCCATGCTGACTGCAGTGCATCTGAAAGCTGCTGGAGGGTGCGTGGCGAAGGATCCGTAGAGCGAACAACACGATCGGAGTGGTCCCACAGAGGCTCAATTGAGTTTAAGTCTGGGGAATTAGGGGGCCATGGAAGTACTTTCGGGTCTTTATCGTGCTCTTCCAACCACTCTCGGACATTTCTATCTGTGTGACACGTCGCACTGTTGAAGATCCCATCCACCCCAAAGAAGATAATCAGCATGTATGGGTGTACATGGTCTACAAGGATGGATTCATAACGAATTCGGTCCATAGTGCCTTCCACAAGAATGAGTGGACCCAGGGAATGCCAGTAAAAGATTCCCCAGGCCATAACCCTGCCCCCTACCAGTTTGTGTTCTTCCAGCAGTGCTTGAAGAGTTTTTGTTCTCCGATGTCTCTCGCCTTATACGCCAACGTCCATCCGTTCGATGAAGCAGAAAACGTGACTCATCGGAGAAGGCAATTCTTTGCCAATCAGCAGAAGTCCAATTCCCATACTGTCGTGCAAATGCAAGCCTTTTCTGCTGATGCACCTTCGTTAACATAGGTGAAGTGTCCATCCGTCTGCATCGGAGCCCCATTAGCAGCAGGGTTCGCTGAATTGCCTTTTTAGACACACTTTCTTTAGCCCCCTGGTTCATTCGGCCATTGAGTTGCTCTACTGTAGGGTGTCGATCGGTCCTCACACACCTTTGAAGCCGACGTTCACCTTTCACATCAATGGCACGTGGTGCTCCGCAGTTTTCATGTCGCTCATTCGCAATGGTGCCATTTCTCCAATCACGGTACACTTTAACCACAGCAGCACGCTAACAGTTCACAAACTGCGCTGTTTAAGAAACACTGCCACCCTTGGCCCGAAAGCCTATAATCATCCCTTTTTGCAAATCTGATAAATCGCTCCTTTTATCCTTGACAACAACGAGTGATATATTTTCAGAATGCCTACAGCGCACCTTATATACCCTCTAAGCCAGCTCACGACACGTGCCTTCTTTCATTGGCTACGCGCTGTTGACTTCGAAAGTAGGAGGCGGTAACAATAATGTGACTCGACTGTGTATGTGCAGTATGAGCTTGAAGACAACAGTGTGTATGTGCAGTTTTTGCTGAAGACAACAGTGGGAAGGAAGTCGTCTATTCTGCTGAAGACAACAGTGGGAAAGGATTCGTCTATTCTGCTGAAGACAACAATGAGAATGTATTCGTCTGTTCTTCTGGTGACGACAATAGGAAAGGATTCACTGATTGTTGAGCATAAATTTCGAACGAAAGTATTGATTTCAATAAAGTTTAGGAGCTAATTTTGGAATTTAGTGAATACGTTTGTATGCAATTGTAGTCGAAATGTAAATCGGGACGAGAATTCCAAAAATATATCTAACGCGATCGGACGAAAGCGCTTTGGCAAACTTCTTTTCTAATATTTCTACTTCTCACTAATTTTCAAGCATAAGCGCATTATCTTTGATTAAATAGAAAGCAGATACCTACACACATTGCATATTTTGGACTGGTATATTAATAAAGGCTGTTAGATTCGTGGACTTCCTTTTCCAGTGAAAACTACTGTCTTGGTATATTGTTGTGCAACGAAAGGCAAAAAAGTAATACAGAATAAAGCGAATTACTTCCGGTCAGTGTTGAATTGATCTCTGATAGCAGCTTTCTAAATTAAAAACAGAGCATGAGAGAATGATTGTAGCAATGGAATAGATCTGCACTTACAACCAGAGTTTCAGTTTCTTTTATTTGGGGGTTTAAACCTTAATTTACGAACACTTGTTACACGGAAGGGAGAGAGCCAGTGTCGTAAGAGAAACACATCATCCATACGTCACCAGGATTCGGATCCGGATCCATCTTGGACGTATGGTTAGAATCCAGCACTTAGAGCATTCCGCCACCGGAGCGGGAAGCTCAAAAGCTCTACTTGTCGGGGACACACATTTAGCCACGATAATTTTGACCAGTGTTTGTACATTGTTTTGGTCTCGCCCACTAGGAGAGGGTCTGGTTTCGAATTCAAGGCTCATTTGGGTATTATGTTTCTTATAATCTGGCGTTTCACTTTCCTTATAACCAGTAACTCTAATTTAGAGATCCCAACTCCTCGTGGCGTTTGTCAATGTAGTCAATTTAAAAATTTTGATAAGCATATGGAAGCTGTGTTGTCGATTTCTACTTCCATACTCCATTTAACAAATGACAAAAACTCACAGATTGTTTCATACGAATGTAGTTCTGTACTTGAGATTACCGAAATGCCTACAACATTTCACGTGTTCACATTGTAAACGTTTGCCCGGTAAAGCCTACAAGAAAAGAGTATCGTCTTAAAATACCCTAATACGCTCGAAATATTGTTTCAAGTATAATAATAGAAAGCGACAAAATGCCGAGACAAAGATAAAACACGGAAATATAGATGTTCGAGGTCTATACATTTTGAATTGCTCATTCCACGGGCTTGTCGAATTAACGACCCTCGCATATGAAGTACACTGCCAAGACCATTAACATTTTCTTTGCGAATACCCTTCAATGTGAAACATAATTACGGTCTTATACAAAATGTAACAGACAGTATTACTCTTCTGGGAAATCAAACGCTGATGCATGTCACATAATAAAAGTATTAAGTCTTGCTTGAAGCGCATTGGAAAAACCATTAGTCTCTGAGAATTAATGACCTTCGAGAATTTCTAAAACATTATCGTGAGCACTATAGCGCTTCTGTGGTTTTCGGAGTAACCAGGATGAAATAATTTCGCGAGAAACTTCAGCGAAAAATCACGAAGGATAACTCAGTGGCTAATAAAATTTATTAAAAGTTAAGAAGGCCACGGACAAACAAACAAAATTAAAAGCTAGGATAACGTCATTCTGTGCAGTGCATCAGGGTGACATTTCTGTCTGTTTATTCTTTTTAATGCATGTGTACAAAATGTAAAAGTGATATTGGAAGCCTGATTCGTACCGATTGGAACTCTGTTGGTACCAACTTAGTTTTCCATGCACACTATATCAACACTGGTTTATGTCTTGGTAATATCCGTGTGTACAGATTACTGTATGCTGATTATCCAGTCCTGTTTGCAGAGAGCAAAAGTGAGTTGCAGAGTATTTTGTCCCAGTTGTACGAAGTTTGTATGAAATTCAAACGGAGTACAAATAAGGGAAAAACCAAAGTTAGTTTTTGAGTGAGGAACTGTTAGCACTGAATATAATATAAGTCTAAATGGCACAGTGATTGACCAGGTGAATGAGTTTGTGTATTTAGGAAGCGTATTTGATAGAGAGAACAAATTGGATGGTGAAGTTAATAGGCGAGGGAATTCTACATTGAAAGTTATAGCTGCTTTGGGAGGTTTTCACAGGAATGATGGGTTCTCAAGAGTCCTGCATGGCTGTGTATGAAAGTGTAGTTGTTTCTACTCTGATGTATGGCAGTAAAATAGGGGTACTACAGAAGAAACATAGGAGTCCTTTGTGTGTTGGAAAAATGCGTTACTTACAGGGAGTTTGTGGCAAGACACGTTCTGATTGTGTTAGGAATGATGTGCTGCAGTTGTGTAATGTGAAGCAAAATATTGTTAGCAAGGTAGGGACTAATATCCTTTTATGGTTTGGCCATGTTGAAAGAAAGAGTGATGAAATGCTTACTAAGAAATATTTTCCAGCCCAAGTGGCAGGAAAGAAGGACAGGGGAAGGCCAAGGAAATCATGGAAGGATCATATTCAGGAGTGTCTGCATGAGAAAAAGATTATGAGTACGATGTATAGAAGGTCTTGTGTACGTCGTGTGATGGATGTCAGTGAAGCCTGAGTTGTGTGTCAAGATCGCTGTAAATGGAGAAGTTTCATACGGCAACAGTAAATAAACAATCAGTTAAAATTTTATCGGGTTGTTCCATTTCTTTGTGGAGCTAACCTCTGAATCTCAGAGAAGAGCTTCGTGATATGTACGTAAGTACTATATAAACAAAAGTATTCAGACAGCTCTTTTGAATAGTGATTTTCAGATATGCGTCACAGTCATGGCACATACAGGTATAAAACGACGCACGTGGCCTGGCAAACATCACAGACAAGCATGAATAGTTGAATGTGCCATACGATGGTAAACAGTCATAGGATGCCATCTTAATAACAATTCAGTTCGGGAAATTTCTGCCCTTCTATAGCTGCCCCGATTAACTGTAGGTGACGATATTGTGAAGTGGAAGCGCCTAGGAAAAACACCAGTGCAATCCCGACCTAGTAGGCTACGTAAAATCACAGAGGGATCCCCGAGTGCTGAAGCGAATGGTATGACAAAATTGCCTGTCCTCGGTTGCAACATACACCAACTACACTGAAAAGCAATTGAATTAGATATACCTGTCTAGTAACGTGTAGAACCACCTTTCGCTCTGATGACGGCGGCGATTCGTCACGGCATGGACTCGACAAGACACCGGATGCGTTGGGAAGCCATACGGATCCACGATCCCTGAACAAGCTCCCACACTTCACGAAGATTTGATGGAGGGGTCAGAACCTCGAACATCTCTCTCGATGGCATCCCATATGTGCTCCATGGGAGTGATGTCAGCTGACCTAGCTGGCCGAGAAAGCGAGGTCACGTCGGTGAAGTGTTCATCCAACCATTCGGATACAATTCGGGAGCGATGGCACGGTGCATTGTCTTGTTGCAGGATGAGGTCCCCAGTGGGATGTTGAAGACGCACAAACGGGAGCAAATGATCGTCCAGGATATCCCGGTAACGTTGACCTGTGAGGGACGATGTCACATGCACCAGGGGTCCCATTTCAGTCCACGTAATGAGTCCCCAGACGAGAATGCCACCCCCACCAGCTTGAAGAGTACACTGCTGGCAAGAAGGATCCATCGCTTCATGTGGCAACATTTTCCATCATGTCTAGGGTCCAGTGGCCGTGTTCCTGCGCCCATGCTAATCTTTGCACCCTGTGATGTGCGGTCAGCAGCGGTACTCTAGTGGGACGATATCTTCTGTACCCCATAGCGAGGAGATGGTTCTGGATGGTGTGGCTGCTTACACGTTTTTGTGCACCAGCGGTAAATTGCCGAGTGATTTCTTGCACTGTGGCCCGTTTATCTGCTGTTACAATGCGATCTGGCCGACGATGACCCCGCTCATCCACACGCTGTTGTCCACGGCAGTTGGCCCTTGCAGGGATGGTTTTACTGGATTCGATGTACTCACGGTACACCCGTGACACAGTGGCTCGTGAAAATCCCAGTGCCTGCACGACTTCCAAGATGGAGTTACCCATTCGTCGGGACCCGAAAATTTGCCCACGATTAAATGCGCTTAGATCCTTCGTCTTACCCATACTGCGTCCGAGTCTTACTGATTCCCGTCGCATCACTCCTTATATTGTCGGATCGCTGCATACGTCATGTCGTTTCGTTTACAGCGCCGCCCACAGCGCCACATTTGCATAACGCCAGCGGTCTCTAATTCAATTGCTCTTTAGTGTAGTTCCAAAATACCTCTAGAAGCAACGCCACCACGATAACGGAGATGAGACTCCATGGCCGAGTATCAACAATGCCAAGGTTGGTTGGAGTGCGGTAAAGCTGGCACCAGTGGACTCATTGGAAACGTGTTCACCCAAGTACGGAATCACGTTTCACCATCTGGCAGTCAAACGGATGAGTTTGGGTATGGAGGATACCAAGTGAACACTCCCTTCACGACAGGGTTGTACCAGTTGTGAAGTTTGGTAGAGAAGGCGTCATGATCTTGAGACGACTGATACCAACGAAATATATACAGCATAATAACGGAACACAGAGGATAATGTGATCAAAACATTATGGCAAAATACACCTGTATTTGCTGGTAAACTGAAAAATAACATTTTCATGTAACATGGTTAGTACGAGGTTGAACCGCCATGAACTGCGTCACACTGTGCAATTTTGGCATGGAGTCTGTCGTACAGATGTTGAATGTAAGTTTGGGGTATTGAGTTCCAAGCATCCTCAACCTGGATGCCTAAATCGGGAATGGTTGTGGCTGGCCGTGGAGACCGGATAAGTCGTTGTCCCATAAAATCCCACACGTGCTCAATGGGGGACAAATCCGGTGAACGTGCAGGCCATGGAAGTTGTCTCACACCCTGAAGTGCATGTTGCGTTGCACATGCCGTGTGTGGGCGTGCGTTATCTTGCTGGAAAACACCACGATGGGCCGACCTTACAAATGGCACAACAACGGGCTGAATGATGTTGTTGATGTAGGAGGTGCTGTTTAACGTACCCGGTACAGACAGTAGTTGTGTACGGGAGTGATAGCTAATCGCTCCCCACACCAGAAGACCAGGTGTAGGCCCTGTGTGTTGCTGGCGGATGCAAGAAGGGTGGAGACGCTCCCCTGTGCTTCTGCGAACACGCATACGGACATCGGAGGAACACGCATACGGACATCGCTCCCAAGCAGAATCTGCTTTCATCGCTGAGCACGACAGATCGCCATTGCGTTCTCCAGTGCAGCCGTTCCTGACGGTATGCTGGAGTCAGGGTTACACATGCCAGAGGCACACGTGCACGTAGTCCTGCATCCAGTAGACGGTTGCGGATTGTTCGCACAGTCACCTCAGGTGCAACAGCAGCTCGGATTTACGTCGCAGTGGAAGTTCTACTTGACAACGCCGCTCTTCTTATGCGTCGATCGGTCCGCTCATCAGTCCGTCTGTGACTACCGGTTCCACGTCTTCTCGTGTGGGAATGTTCCTCGGACCATCTACGCCACCATCGTACCACCACCGATACTTCCCGTCCAATTCCCTCTACAATACGATGATACGACCACCCGGCTTCGCGGAGTCCGACTAGACGACCTCGCTCAAAGTCGGATAACTGCTGAAATCGTACACGTCTTCCATGTCCAGGCATTGCAGCTTCTTCAGGGTCTTCGCACGTGTCAGTACGCCGACGAATGATTGCATTCACTTCGCCGTACTCCTTAAAAACCAACGACGATAATTTGCATATTATGCCGTGCTGTGGCGTAAGCGCTCACCGGTTGGTCCCGAAATTAACATCACACCTACATAAACTCGACCCCATTAACATATGTAAATTTCATGATCGTCCGCCAATTCTTTCTTGGTGTTCTTTTTTCACTTTCGACAGTGTATTATGACCATCCCCAGCCTAGAGAAATGAGCGCGTCTGGAGACCGAACGGTGGCGAAGGTGAAGTTAACAGAGCAGAATATATACAACCCGAGGACCGGCTTTCGGTTAATAGCGAGTTCGGAGTCAGAATGTGAAAAGCTGCCGATTTATTGGAGTTTGATAAAGGACAAATTGTGACGGCACGACGCCTTGGAACTACAATCTCGGAAACGGCGTGTCTTGGGGATTGTTCACGTGCCGCTCTAGTGAGTACGTATCAAAATTGGTGCACAGATGGCCAAACGACGAACCGTCGTCGAGCCGTGTGTCGTTCGCAGCTCATTCATGCCAGCGGGGAGCGGACATACGGCCGCAGGGCCACAGTGTGACAAATCGCTAGCAGCTACAACAGTGGAGATAAGGGCAATGCGTCGCCGCACACAGTTCATCGCAGCCTTCTGCGCATGGGCCTGCGTAGCCAAAGACCCAGGAGGGTCTCCATTCTCACGGCACGTCATTGCCAAATACGCATTAAATGGGCCTGAGATCATCGAGATTGGACCGTGGATGATTAGAAGAAAGTGGCCTGGTTTGACGAATCAAGATTACTGGGGCATCACGTAGACTGCCGAGCCGCGGATACGCCGATTACCAAACGTGGCTATGGCATCTGTTGGGCGAAAACAGGCCGGCGGCGGTGGTGTTATGCTGTGGGTGATGTTTTCTTAGGAAACGTTAGGCCCCATTATCCCAGTAGCACAATTCCTGACAGTTGTCAGGTATCTGAACATCGTTGCTGACCAAGTTTACCAATTCACGGCAACTGTGTTCCCTCCTGGTGATAGCCATTGGCAACAGGATAATGCCCCATTCCACACTGCCAGAAGCGTCAAGGAGTGGTTCGAGGAACATGTCGGGAACTTTCCGTTAATTCCAAATTCACCGGACATGAACCCAATCGAACATTTGTGGTTCGACTTAGGAAAGTTGACAGTATGGTACCAGATACAACAGAATACCTATCGTCACCTCATCGAATCGATGCCTCGTCGAGTGGCCGCTGTTGTGCGGCCTAAAGGTGGTCCTACAGCTTATTAGGTAGGTTGTCATGTGGCTCATCGTTGTATATATAATGAAGTTCTTTACAATTGTGTGCTCCTGACAATCTGGCAACAGTTAGGTGAAAGCTCCTTCTTTTACAAACAGCACAATGCCCGAGCATAAAGCGAGTTCCATGGAGGAATGGTGTGATATGAGATAGGTATGGAAGAACTTGAGTGGCCTACACACACACAGCCCTGATCTCAACCCCATGGCACAACTTTGAGATGAATTGGAATGCAGACTGCAAGCCATTCCGAAACGCCTAACATCAGTGACCGACCTGACAGGTGCTCTTGTGGCAGAATGGAAGCCAATTCCCGCAGCTACGCACCAAAATCTAGTGGACAGTATTTCCAGTATAGTGAATACTGACAGAGCAGCAAAGAGTGAACCAACTGGATATTAATTCCTTTCTTATGACAAAACGTTTGTTAATAGGCAAATGCCCGGGTGCTTTTGATCTTTTGATTGTACTTCCAAATGCATTATCGGAAAAAATTATAACAAACTAGAAACTCATCCAAATTGAAAATTCTAATTTGCCAGATTTTGCGTTAGCTGATTCCCAGTAACTTTCTAATATCGTATAAGTATTCTAATATCCAAGAACTTCGCCAGACTGTGCCTTGGTATTCTTTTTTATATCGTTTAGAAAAAAATTAAAGATGCACTTGTCTCTCTGTGCTACCTCCTATTAAAACAAAGCTTTGAATTTGCTTATTAGATTTCCCACTGTTAACTTTTTCGTACATATATGCGCGAACGCTTTTAACCTTACAAAAGAAAATCGATCGTAAGATTTAGATTTCGATTTAGACTAGGAGGAAAGGTAACAGTACAATAAAAAAGGATTTCCTTTTATTTCTCAGATTTCACAAATTCCCGACTCTATAACTGCATCTCAAAAAGAAAAACATATTTTTGGTTAGGATCCTGCAGCGAATAAAAATGATTTCGATTCCACTTTCGTTATTTACCCAAGATCTCAGGTTTTCTGTTTCTAGCAGATAGGAAAAAATCTCCTTTGATTTCATAGGTAGTCCTTCCGAAGAGCTGCCCAGTTTCATTTAATAAGAAATTTATCCTGTGATTTAAAGCAATGTACTATGGAGATTTAAGAAAATGCAAATCAATCCTCCACTGTACCACTCCTCGATTTACCGCCACCCTTTCATAACGACACCCTTTTAGTCTCAACACGCGTGCATTATATAAATCATCCCTTGATATACCATCACACTCTTGGCTACCGCAAATATATACACTCATTGGGCAAAACATTGCAGATACCTACCTAGAAGCGTGTTGGTCCTTCTCTAGCACGAACAACAGCATGTATACGCCAAGGCATCGACTCCACCATATGACGGAAGGTTTACGGAGGTAATACCAGCCATGCCTGTTGCAGCATTATCCACAACTCCGACTGAGACATCGGTCTAGGATCCATGGATCTGATGTCCCGCACCACGGCATCCCAGAGAGCTTCTACAGGGTGTAAATCCGGGGACCATGGGGGAAAATGGATGCTTCCAAACTCAGATGAGTGTTTCTTCGAGCCATGACTGCGTGATTGCGGCTCAGTGGGGCGGTGCATTGTCGTGATGAAACAGACCATCGGCTACAGCATGCCCGAAGGCCGTGAAAGCGTCTCTGTGAGCAGCCAGCACATGCTGGTAGCGCGCAGGAGATAAGGATCTGTCTAGACATACTACAGGACCTAATATGTTTAATGAGTGGGCTCCGTAAACCACCACAGAGCCAATACCGTCTTGAAGAGAGCCGACCTAGCACGACGGAGCCATGACAACATGCTGTCGACGCCACAACAGCACTTACCCGTCAGCTCGATACAGCTGAAAACGGGATTCATTTGGCCACACGACGCTGCGCCACTCTGCTGAGAGCCAGTTTTGATGTTCCAGGTACCAGGCGAGGCGTAATTTCCGATGACGAGCTGTCATCACTGGCATACGAGTAAAGCGTAGTCTCCCATAACCCAGCGTATGCGGCGTGCTCCATATTGTTCGTTCTGCAACGAAGCCTAAAGTGATATTCAGATAATCTTAGAAGTTGTTTGTTCATTTTTTCAACTAGAGATTAAAGCAAAGAATGCGTCAACTTAGTGGTGCCTATGTGGTGTATTTTTCCGTTGATCGCAACCAAAACGCCTGCATGGAAGAAGATGAGACATTTCTACATCCTGTAAAATTGAGTAGATTTTATAAAGATAATTACCTTATGAGTGGTCTACATACACCGAAGAGCCAAAACATTGTGGCCAGAGCTTCTTTATGCAAATGGAAGAAATTGCAGATAAACGATGACGGGGGTAAAGGTCACGAAACTGTTATTGAGTTTTGTAACTCAGCGTTATTCTTGTTATTCAGATGGGAACGGAAGTAGGTCTGACGGGAAAGCAAGTCTGACAGATGTCAAATCGCAATGATTAGTCGACTGGGTTAATGCATTTTCAAGACGGCAAGCCTTGTGAGGTGCTTAAACTCAGCAGTGGTTAGTACCTACAAAAAGTGGTCTGAGGAGGAAAACCACACGAACCGCTGGCAGTGTTTGATCCAGCCACGGCTCATCGATGCTAGAATTGAGCGAAGGCTATCCCGTCTGGTACGAGCCAACAGAAGGGACACTGTGACGCAACTCGCCGGTAACTTGAATGCTGATGATGGGAGTAATGTGTCACAATACACAATACTTCGATCCCTCCTAAAAATGGGGCTGTGTAGAGGCAGGCAGCTGCGAGTGCCCGTATTATCCTAGGTTCACCGTCGAAAGTACCTACAATGGGCTCGCGAGCATCAAAACTAGACCTTGAATGATTGGAAGACGGTAGTCTGGTTCGATGAATCACTTTTTCGTGATGCACCATGTGAACGGCACTATATGAGAGTATCTTTTTACCTAGGGAAGTGTTGGCACGCGGATGCATCGTTGGACGAAAACAAGCCGGTTGTGAAAGAGCAATACTTTGTGCAGCGTTCTTCTGGGAAACCCTAGGTCCAGATATTCATGGGCAGGAAATTATAACGTCTATCACCTACCTAAATATTATTGCAGACTAGGTACATCCTTCCATAGCAACGGCATTTCTCTCTAGTGGTGTCCTCTTTCAGCAGGATAATGCGCCATACCACACAACCCAGATTGTTCGAGAATGGATCGAGCATCTGTGGCCTGTGTTGGAACAGCAAATCCGATCTGCAGCGGCTTAACCACGTAACTTACACGAGTTAAAGTATCTCTGGTAACGTATTGGCCCCAGATACCACAAGACAATTTTAGAAATATTGTAGCGTCAATGCCTCTCCGAGTGTGAGCTGGTTTGGCGGCACGTGGAGAACCAGCATCATATTAGGCAGGTGATCATAACGCTTTGGCTGCTCGATGTATGTGTTCAACGTAAAACGTCATCAAAAGAAGAGTTAAATAGAAGAACGCAAAGCAAAGAAATCGAATCCGTCTCGTTTTTATTTGCGCATCATTATTCTTCCCACGACGTTAGTTCACGCATGATAGAAATGCTGAATTTGATTTAATTTCTGCTCATAACCGTGAAGTCTTAAATTGCTCCTGCTTCCAAAGATCCTAATTTGAAAACACATTGCGTAATATACCTTTCGCTTAAAAGTTTAATGAAATTGAACGGTTTCGTAATATTCACCCAGTGAATATGCATTACACAGTTTGTGATCGCTGCTTTCACGATGCTCTTGATGCACTTTGCATAAAGAAAAAAGCAGGCTGCATTCTTTCTCGGCACATGCAGAGGAAAAAAGCAGGCTGCATTCTTTCTCGGCACTTGCAGAGATTCAAATTTCAATAGCGAAGAACTGAAGCAGCTTCCTTTTATGTTAATATGCAAGCTTCCGTTAACATTTTATCACGCCACTAGTTCTAAAATAGTCCTGTAATTGCCGTTCTTTCGTAATTAAAGCAGAGCATGAAAGAATCTTCGACACAACTGCCGTCTGATATTGGTTCAAGGTAAAACTACTCGTTAGCATGATCCGTGTACATCGAGAAACATATTAAGTAGGAGGATGAAATATTAACAAGCGACAATAATCAGAAATTATATTTATCGAAATCAAGTGTGAGTTATTTTAAGGGTAAAAGAAAGGTAGCTTCGCTGATACGATGCTAAAGAAAATTACGATACTGAATGTTAAAACATGTTCGTGCTCAAGTGTGTTTTGCTCGGCAATCATTAGTTAGTAATGGTGGAGGGTATCCCAAAGGACGATCAATGATTGGAGGGAGGGATACCAACAGATGTGAGGGAAAGGAATGGGGAACCAACAAATCCTTATTCTGCTCCCATAGTACACAGGAAAGGCGGAACGTCGTCCAGTGCATTGCTCTAATTCCTTCAAATTAAGAACGTCTTTGTCTCGTATTTTTTCCTCTGCTTTGAGGACCAAAAAAACAGATATTATTTTATTTCTGTTAATTCAGATATTCTCTCAATGCAAACTTTGATGCAAAAGTTTAAAAAATAAGACGCAGTTTTCTTTTTCGAATTAATACCATAAAAACATGTACTTCGCAATCTGTCTAACACAATATCCTATAAAATTATCACATAATTTAACATTGTAAACTGGATAATTTGATATAGATATAAGCAACTGTGAAGTAGTTGATGACATTTCTGGACGTGCCGCAAAACAGCGACATACTGAAGATTCCGTACAGAGTTGTTCTTTGCGTGACTTTTTGAAGATATGAGAGCTGTGTCATAAATGCCTGTTAATTTAGTTACTTCTTTGGCAAAGGTAATGAATAAAAAAGTACATTTAGGTAGCTGCTTGAGTGATCATCAAGAATTTATACAGGAAGATTCCTAATGATTGGCATGACATGGTCAAATCTAGAAATTGTAAACTATGCAACAGGTAGTCAAGTAATTTTGGACTTCGGAACCTGTTGCGTTAATTACTAGAAACTGAAATGCACCCGTGCGAAAATGTGGTACAACCTGCGGACGAGCGAAGCATCTAGATGCATCCGTGTGAATGTATAGAACAGTTTCCTATACATAGGAAATACAGTCCATCGATTTCGAAGATGTAGTATATTGTAAATCCCTAAGCAATACAAGAATCCTCTTTCATATAAAAATGGGCATGACACTCAAAACTACGAAACTACAGCGCTCCTACAAAAGAGTGCGGTATCCCAAACCAAAAAAAACAACAACAGTTATCCTATAAAGATGGCGTATGACACCTTAAAATGCAAGAAGTCAGATCTACGGCAGTGATTAAGCATGGCAACACAAAAACTAAGTTTCATTTTCTCTTACGAAGACTGAGAATGGACTAAAACCAACAAATATCCACCCCTGTACGAAGATGGTGCATAGCACTCCAAACTGCAAAAATCCAGTTTCCCTATGAAGATGGAGTATGTCACTACAAACAGCAAGAATCTAGTGTTCCTTCGAAGACGGAGCATGTAAAACTTCCATATGTTGGTCACTGTAAAAATATGTTTTAGCTTTGGAAATTACGATGATTTAATCTGTCTTTTACTGAAACTTAAATGTAATCTGTTGAACTCTTAAAGTTCAGCTTAAATCGTTGCTCGTAGAATTTGCAGCCTGTAGTTTAAATGTACACTTGAACAGCATTAGATCAAAACAGGCCACAGTAAAAGAATCAACAGATTAATGTTACAGTGTCTACAACGTTCCAGGTTTTAAATTGTATCATTATCTGTGTAAACTCAGCATAACCTACAACACTGTCTTACGTGATGCGATTCGTCAAACGTTTACCTTGGATCCATTTCTCCTACAAAGACGAATCATGACACCCCCTTCTCCCCCCCAAGAAGGAATCGAGTTCTCATGTGAAAAAGGAGCATTTCACAATAAAAACAAGATACTTTTATTGCAAAAGTGTGTCAGGTGAACCTGAAATATACGAATCTATTCTTTCCACGAAGACAAAACAATTCACCCCAAACAACAAGAATTCACGTTCGTACAAGAACAAGTTGGGACATGACACTCCAAACTACAAAAATGGGGTAATGGCACGCAAAACTACAACCCGATTCTCCCACGAAACTGAATCACAGCATCTCAAACAAAAAGAATTCAGTTCCCCAAAGAAGGTGAGCACAAGACCCCAAACACAAAAATGTGGAGTGTTGTGCACCAAACTAAAAGAGCAGTGAATTCACAGAAGATGAGCACAGCATCCCAAACAAAGAGAAACTAATTATCCTGCGAAGATGGAGCACGACAATCGCCCCAATCCCTCTTCCAGTAAAAAAACAAAAAAGATTTAGTTCTATGAAGTGGATCATACGATACTAACAACAAAAGCTTAAATGCCGATGAAAGAATAGCTTTATATAAGGTCTAAAATAAAAAGAATTAAAATATTCTAGAACGGAGGTATCTCGTACGCTAAAACATAGATCCTAGGCACGCTCTCACGTACCTAAACGTGGGCGTATCTGTTTAAGCGTGAGGGGTGGGGGGTATGTATTGGGTTGGCCAACGAAAAACCAAAAAGTCATTGCGTCTTTTACACACTGACGGAAAAAAAAATCCCAACACCACGAAGAAATAGTTGTGGAGGAATGAAATGGCGGCAACACTTTTGTATAGGTAACATATTTAATCGATTAAGGCTTCAAGATCACAGCTTAATGTAAGCGCGAGAAGAACCATTTTAAATGTGAAATGCTGGTACATTAATACCCGGTGTAACCCCCAGAATGTTGAATGCAAGCACGCAAACGTTCATGCATTGTGTCGTACAGGTGCTGGATGTCAGTTTGTGGGATGGAGTTCCATGCCTGTTGCACCGGGTCGGTCAATACAGGGACGGTTAATGCTGGTTAGGGGTGACGCTGGAGTTGTCGTCCAATGATGTCCCATACGTGCTCGATTGGTGAAATATCTGGTGATCTAGCAGGCCACGGCAACATGTCGACACTCTGTAGAGCATGTTGGGTTACAACAGCGGTATGCGGGCGAGCGTTATCCTGTTGGAAAACACCCCCTGGAATACTGTTCATGAATGGCAGCACAACAGGTTGAATCACCAGACCGACGTACAACTGTGCCGTCAGGGTGCGTGGTATAACCACGACAGTGCTCCTGCTGTCATAGGAAATTGCTCCCCAGACCATAACTCCAGGTGTAGGTCCATTGTGTCTCGGCCGCAGACAGGTTGGTTGCAGGCGCTCACCTGGCCTCCTTCTAACCAACACACGGCCATCACTGGCACCCAGACAGAACCGGCTTTCATCAGAAAACAC
Source organism: Macrothele yani (assembly GCA_039090855.1). NCBI lineage: Eukaryota > Metazoa > Arthropoda > Arachnida > Araneae > Macrothelidae > Macrothele > Macrothele yani. The sequence goes on along the minus strand of CM076996.1, from coordinate 20,562,461 downwards.
AAGAGATCTCCACTCCGTCCTCCAATGAGCTCTAGCTTGACACCACTGACGCCGCAAACGGCAGTGGTTTGGTGTAAGTGGAATGCACGCTACAGGGCGTCTGGCTCGGAGCTGCCCTTCAAGTAACCGATTTGTAACAGTTCGTTGTGTCACTGTGGTGGCAACTGCAGCTCGAATTGCTGCCGCAGACGCAGTTCGATGCGCCACGGCCATACGCCGTACACGGCGGTCTTCCCTCTCAGTAGTGCCACGTGGCCGGCCGGAACCCGGTCTTCTTGAGGCAGTACCTTCCCTTGACCACCGCTGCCAACAATCATACACAGTGGCTATATTCCTGCCAAGTCGTTATGCAATATTGCGGAAAGAAAATCCACCTTCTCGTAGCCCTATTACACGACCTCGTTCAAACTGCGTGAGCTGTTAATAATGGCTTCTTCGTCTTCTTAAAGGCATTCTTGACTGACATCAACACCCTACGTCGAATCTCAACGATAACTAAATTTACAGCAAACCTGCTTTGCATGTTCCGAGGCGCTACTAGCGCCACACGTATGCGCCGAGCGCGAAATTTGCATAGACGTCATCTTACAGATGGACTCTCACCGCCTACCAACTGTCGTCTATCTAACACAACCCCTTCTTGGTGTCGGGATTTTATTTTCCGTCAGTGTATATAGATGGCGAAATATGTCTTGAAATGTAACTAAAGTCATTTGAAACCGCAAGTTCATTATGTAACGTGACAGTTCGTCCAAGCTTGTTTTAGAAACAGAAAGTGCACGATTTCGTTAACAAGTGTTTGTTTGGCGTCGATTTCAAAATGGACAATCAAAAGGAACATTTTCGTCATGTTTTTCTGTATTACTTCCGAAAAGGAAAACACTCTGTGCAAGCTCATAAAAAGTTATGTGATGTGTATGGTGAAGATACCTTAAAACTACGGCAGTGTCAGAATTGGTTTGCGGAATTTCGGTCTGGAGATTTTGATGTGAAAGTTGCACCACGCTCAGGAAGGACAATCGAAGTTAATGACGACAAAATAAAGGCACTGATCTAATACAGTCGGAGTTTAACGACACGAGAGATTGCTGAGAATCTGAACATATCGAAACCAAGCGCTGAAAACCATTTAAAGCAACTGGGATACGTTAATAAACTCGATATGTGGGTACCACGATCCATTTTTGGAACGTATGATAACGGGAAATGGAAAATGGATCGTCCACAAGAACGTCAAACGAAAAAGATCGTGGAGTAAGCGTTATAAACCTGCTCAAAGCACTTCAAAAGCAGATATGCACCAAAGGAAAGTTATGCTGTCCGTCTGGCAGGATTTAAAAGGTTTTGTATATTTTGAATTGCTTTCAAGGAACCAAACCTTTAATTCGGAAGTGTACTGTTGACAGCTGGATAAATTAAGTGAAGCAGTCTAACAGAAGCGTCCAGAACTGGTGAATCGCAAAGCTTGGTCACTCGTCAAAAACTGTTGCAGCTTGGATGGGATGTGTTACCACATCCACCATATTCTCCAGACGTGACACCATCAGACTACTATTTGTTTTGTTCGTTGCAAAAGGCCTTCAATGGTAAAATCTTTACTGATGATGAGGATATCAAAACGTTCTTCGAACTGTTTTTTTGCCGAAAAAACAAAAACCTTTTTTGAGCGCGGGATCATGAACTTGTCTGCGAGATGCCAAAAGGTCATCGAACAAAATGGACAATATGTTGTTAACTAAAGTTTTTGTTTCCCATTCAAAATTCGCCTTTCATTTACACAGGAAAAAAACGCAATTACTTCTTGGCCAATCCAATAGAAAAATAAAATTATGTGAATTAAAGAGAAATTCTGAGCTTTGTTCTTGTTTTGTTTCAATTTGATACCTTGCCGCTGGGCTTGTATATAAATATGAAGACATTACTTTCTGAGCACTCTCTGTATGCAAAAATAGCAATAATTTTTCCATTTGATAGATACTCTTATTTACAATACTAAGGTTTTATAATAAGATAAAAATTGGTTTCACTGGAATCAGGAGCTTTGTCCGTTCTTACTAAGAGTTGCTAATCTCATCTCCTGAGTTATAGTACTATATTTTTCTATTGGTTTCTCTCTGATCCTCTTCGTAAATATCAGGCCTTTCCCTTAAATGTCAGAAGACAAATATGGATACGTGATAAAAACGGGGAGCAAATAAATGTAGCCCGAAGTATTTCTGCGGTCAGCTTGCCATATTTTCTTATACTATTGAGAAACTGTAGCAGCTGTACTTCGTATATGATAGGAAAAGGGGTTAGAATGAAACCTAAGTACAAATTTATACACTGTAAACAAGGATTCATTCCTGTTGTCCATTTAGTTTATCTATTTCTGGCTTTTGTCTCACTAATCCACTTCAAAAATGTTTGTTCTATTGAATATATTAATCTTTCCAGCCAAAATCCAAAAGTTCACATAAATAGGAATGATAAAATAAAATTTTCAAGCAGCATGAGCACGTCTTTTGAACCAAAGAAAGCGTGATATTGTAAACTGTAATAATTGGTCGAGTCACATTTTTGTGACCACCTGCTAATTTCCAGAGTAACCGCCGTGTGCAGCGCGGACAGTAGCTAGACGGGTTGGGAGTGACTCAATAAGGTGCTGGAAGGTAATCACAGGTACGTGGAGCCATGCTGACTGCAGTGCATCTGGCAGCTGCTGGAGGGTGTATGGTTGAGGATCTATAAAGCGAACAACACGATCAAGGTGGTCCCACAGAAGCTCAATTGGGTTTACGTCTGGGAAATTAGGTGGCCAGGGAAGTACTTTGAAATCTTCATCGTGCTCTTCCAGCCACTCTCGGACATTTCTAGCTGTGTGATGCGTCATTGTCGTGCTGGAAGATCCCATCCGCCCCTTGGAAAACAATCAGAATGTATGGGTGTACATGGTCTCCAAGGATGGATTCATAACGAATTCGGTCCATAGTGCCTTCCACAGGTATGAGTGATGCCACGAAAACATTCCCCAGACCATAACGCTGCCCCTACAAGCTTGTATTCTTACAGCAATGGTTGAAGAGTGTTTGTTTTCCGATGTTTCTCGCCTTATACGCCAACGTCCATCCGTTCGATGAAGCAGAAAACGTGACTTATCGGAGAAGGCAGATCTTTGTCAATCAGTGGAGGTCCAATTCCAATACTGCCGTGCAAATGTAACCCTTTTCTGCCGATGCACCTTCGTTAGCATAGGTGCAATGACCATCCGTCTCCATCGGAGCCCCATACGCAGCAGGGTTCGCTGACCCGTCTTTTTAGACACACTTCCGGTAGCACCCTGGATCATTCGGCCAGTGAGCTGCTCCACTGTAGCGTGTCTTCCGTACCTCACACACATTCGAAGCCGACGTTCACCTCTCAGATCAATGGCACGAGGTGCGCCGCAGTCTTCACGTCGCTTATTCCCAATAGTGTCATTTCTTTAATCATGATACACTTCAACCACAGCAGCACGGGAACAGTTCACAAACTGCTTTCTGTTTCAGAAATACTGCCACCCTTGGCCCGAAAGCCGATAATCACCCCTTTTTGCAAATCTGATAAATCGCTCCTTTTATTCATGACACCAACGAATGATATGTTTTCAGAATACCTACAACACACCTTATATACCCTCCAAGCCAGCTCACGACACGTGCCTTCTTTCACTGGCTACGCCCTGTTGACGTCAACAGTAGGAGGTATTCACAATTATGTGACTCGACTGTGTATATACCAACACAATAATGACTTCAGTGAGGTGGATGGCAAATGTTTACCGGATTTAGGCACCAGCCAGGCTAAAGGAAGGTCCGCTTTGAATAATTAATGTTTTATTTGAGATGGCTTTAATAATAATTTTCTGACAGGTAGGGAGGGTGGGATGTCCACTTGCTTCTTTTTCGGCCAGGGTTGCAAAATTTAGACATCTGCATGAAACCTGTCATTGGCTGAGCCGTCAGATGCGTCTTCCCCTGAAGATTGGCACCCGATTACTGACCAAGTATAATTTATAGTTGTAACTAAGTTATTATCAGTTCTGTAGTGCTTGTAGAAGTTACGTATTTTATGAATTATTCACTCACGGACAATGAAATTTGCGCACCAAGAAAGAAGTATCGGATTGAACTGAAATTTTATGGACGTAATGATACACATGATGGCAAAACCAGAGCTACAAGATAATTACAGAGGGATCTGTGGCTCACAGGCCGGTCATGTTCTATAGCGCGTCGCACCACCCCGTGCGGCGTTACATGCTGCAATACGGTCCGGCATGGAGGCGGACAGACGCCTGTGTTGTCCTGCGGCAGGCTGTCCCACATGTGTTGAACAGTGTGTTCTAAATCCCGGATAGTGCGGCACGGCGGCAGCCGGCGTTTCAATTGGTCCTACACATGCTCGATAGGGGACATGCCCGGGGAGCGGGCAGGCCATGGAAGTGCCTGAACATAACGTAAGAAGTTCTGGGCAACCCGAGCCGTGTGCGGGCGGGCATTATCCTGCTGGTATGGCGCACCTGGAATCCCGGACAGGAATGGGAGCACATTGGGCCGTAGGATCTCATCCACATACCGCTGGCCCGTCAAAGATCCACGTACCACTACTAGAGCTGATCGGCTATCGTAGGCTATGGCTCCCCCAGACCATAATCCTTGCAGTGGGGGAGGTGTGGTGCTCGATAGCGAGATTGGTATGCTATACCGAAGTTACATACAAATCCCATAAAATTTCGTTTTATTACTAATGTTCACGGATGTTATGGTCACAGAGCTGGAGCAATTTTTGAAAGTTTACTGAAACGGATTTTGAACACCTATAAGAACACCTGGCTTATCAAGGATAATACAACGGTTTTGGAATTATTTGCAAGGAATGATAAAGAAATTCTGAACATCGTTATATTAGAAAACCTCATTCAATAAACCAATAAGCGAAGCACAATAAAAAGAAAAAAGTAACAACACACTCAAATAAATGGATCCGCTGCGTTGTTAAGATTTTCGGTACACCTGCAAACGGTATAAAAACAAGTCTGCAGCTGACCTCGATCATATCCGCACTGTGAGGTAGAGTGAAAATGTCGCGGCGGGAGAGAACTGACTTTGAGAAAGGAAAGATAGTTGGGTGTTATATTAGTAGGCTGCCCATAAGAGAAAGCGAGAGGCATTTAAACATACCCAATACAACTGTTTTGGATGTACAGAATAAGGGGTAGACACGTGGCGTGCCTGAAGCAACAAAACTTTGCTGCAGACCAAAGAAAATCAGTGATAGAGGACGACGTCAAAGCCTCAGGAGAGTCCTTACAGCTAATCGACGGAGTAGTGCACAAGACCTAAGTGTACAGTTGAGTAAAAATGCTGGTACCTCGGTATGTACACGTACCATTCGCAGAGAACTTCATTCCATGGGTTACCGTGGTCGTGGGCTGCTCGTCTTTTAGCAAGCTGCTCGTCTTTTAGCATGGTGTAAATCACATTTATCGTAAACCGTAGATCAATGGAAACGAGTCCTGTGGACTGATGAATCCAGATACACGGTCTATCAGTCTGATGGCCGTTTGTGGGTATCGCGGCAGCTAGGGGAACGCTATTTACCTTATTGTACTGTTCCTACGGTCAAGTTTCGAGCTAGCAGTGAACTCGTGTGGGGGTGTTTTTCTTGGTATGGTCCCGCCCCATTGGTTATCGTGGCCAAACCCGTTAACCAGCACGTCTCCCTCGATATTCTGAACAATTATGCCCTACCAAATCTGTGGCAATACTATGGAACCGAGCCTTATTGGTACCAGCATGATAATGCACCGAGCTATAAAGCAAGGGCTGTTACGGCGTGGTTTGACGATAATTCCGCATCGTGTGTGGACTGGCCAGAACAAAGCCCTGAGAAGTATTGAACTAGTCGTACCATTAAACCAATCGTGCAATTGGATAAATCGCCATTTGAAGAATCGTTCCTTTGCACCAATCGTCCACTGGACGAATTGTCACTTTTGAAAGAATTGGCATTGAACATGTCGTACCATTGAAGAAATCGGCATTGCAAGATGTATTTATATCATTTGTCCATTGGATGGATTATATCGGACGACTCGGCATTAAACTAGTGGAAGAATCGTACTTTGTACCATTTTTTTCTTTTGGACGAATTGACATTGAACCAGTTGTCGTTGGACCAATCGTACCAGACCTGTCTATCAAATGTTGAAATGGTAAGATGAAATGCATAGAGTTTGAGGCAGGAAATAACATGAGGAAATTTATTGCCGTTGTTTACCTATACCGAGAACTTTGATGTTGGCAAAGACTGGGCAGTTTGATATATGCGAACCACCGGGTGGCTGTATGGGCTGAAACGTGGAATGATTCTGGTTAATCATCCGAGTTAGGATCAGGCTCAAGTTCCGGATGTGGCAATGTTTTCCTACGGCTCAGGCTGTCCCCTTTCCTTGGAACCAGTAACTCAAAATTAAGGACGCGAAATTTTATATCCTTAGATGGTCGCTGAGGTCGTTAAACCCCGAAACAACAACGAATGCATTCAGGGTAGACCAAAATTAGCCACCAATTAAAAAGAAAAACATTGTAACTTAGAAATGAAATCAGCAGTTGACATAAAACAAGAGATATCCTATTGGTAGAAACTTATTTTTTTTTACAAGCCAGCTTGGTAGTCGCGATCTGAAACAAATGGCACTAGTGCTGTAGGAAATCCAAATTAAAAGACGTTTCTGACAGTGAGCGTGCGGCATGTGCGAGGGCCATCCAGAAAGTAAGTACAGTTCTTGCAGCACTCCCGCACACGTATTAGCTTCAGAGGCGCGCATGTGCCTTGGTGTTGCCTCATCCATTAGCTACACCCTGATGCCATTTTGGAAAGTTGTGCTTATGTTAAAGGTTTGTGCTGTGCGTTAATCTTTAAGTCAATACAACGGCCCTCCTACTGCAAAGTTCGGTCTGTGATAAGGTTTCTGAATGCGAGAATGTCAGTCCAAGTGAGATTAAGCAGCCAATTTGCGAAATTTAAGGACAAAACGCAATTAGTGCAGGAATCGTGCGGAAGTGGGTTCGAATGTTTAGTTAAGGACGACAGGGCGTTCATGACGCATTGTGCAGTAAAAGGCCTTTTCTGCTCACGGAAGATTTGGTGGAGAGAACGAATGAAAACATTAGGGAGAACCGACGCTTCACAATTTCTGATCGTTCGGAACATTCCCTTAAGTTTCGAAATCATTACTGCACGAACTCGTTACAGAAAAGCTTCAGTACCGCAAAGTGTGTGCACGATGGATGCCAAAGATGTTGACGGAAGAGCACGAAACGAAGCACATGGGATCTGCTTTAGAATTTTTGGGGGCAGTACGCTCAGGAAGGCGATTTTTTAAGCCGTATAGTGACGGGAGATGAGACTCGAGTCTCTCACATCACACTTCAATCGAAACAGCAGTCCCTGCAGTAGAAACACATCATTCTTCCTGTCACAATGCTGTTTCAACTCGTTCTTTAATTACCGAAGTATGTTATAATCAGAAGATTTCAAGGTTCCTTGAGCACTGTAAACATCAATAGAGAAGTACTAGGTCATAAAACAGAAGCGATTTGGTGTCTGATAAAATATTTTATTATCGAGTGATTGCTTAATAATGATTACTCCGGGTCGCCATGCGATTAGTGATCAATCCCATGTCCCAACTCCTCGCTGCATTCATTCTTACCGCTCGTACGTGGAGACCACGCGCCCCTTCTTTCTCAAAAATCCTCCTTCCTGAAATCTCTCAACCTCTCTGTCCTTCTCTCAGTCGCATACTCCCCAAGAAAACATCATTATCCTTCCTTCAGAAGACCCGTTCTTCCATTGTTTTCCGCACTGCTTCCAAAACACGCGCCTCAAACCTCCGTCCGAAACCCCTCTTCTCATGCGTCCCAAAAATGTCCACTGCCTAATGCCATCACCCCGAAGGAAAAGCCCTTACTCGAGAACGGAATTTCATCTTAATGAGTGGTTTAAAACTCTGAAAAAAGCCTTCTTCTATTATAGCTACCTACACACGAACGTCCTGTGTGTTGTCCATCTCCAGGAAGTCAGTAGATAAACTAATCGTTTCCGGTGACTTACTGGCTCTACCAAATCGAACTCAAAAAATATATTTTTTAAGAAGTTTCCCACGATTACTTTTCAAACATTCTAAAACTGCAAAGATTCTTAATTATTTACATATGATTAAAATTCAACAATTAAAAGATATTTACATGACATTACATTTCATAAAATAAATAGTCCCGTTCTATTACGTTATTATTAAAGGTTATTTACAATTACCACTATTACATCTCTCCCCCTCTCACAAAGAAAAATATGAATCGCAAATGAATATTTTTCTACACTATCGAGGCGCCTCAAAGCCGAACTCACTAGAGATGACCGGAGTTTTACGTACATCAAGATTACATAATATTATTGGTATTATGAGACATCACACTTAATTCATGTTTCAAATATGAAGGCATTTGTTTACATTTGAAATTTGTTACTCAAGATTTCCATTCGACAATGTGATTGAATTATAGATCCACAAAAGTTTTTGCTAGAAATTGATATTACTGATGTGATACTCAAAATAAGATAATATTTAATTTGATTCAAAAGTGAGCATTTTCAACATAGTTGCAACACGTAAGAACAACACTATGACCCAGACCAACTGAGATACGAAAAATATAAATTTAAGAAAAAATGAAATATTGCTACAGTTAGAGAAAAATCCGTTCAAAAACCACCCTAACATTAAAATAAACTAAAATACTCAAATTAATTAATCGGTGTACACTCTCGTTTCTCGATGCTTACTACGCACGTGAAATAGTTCGTTCATTGCTCTGATGATAACTTACCATTTCTACCTAAGCTCCATCTTCCCGATGAGAACTCAAACCCTGTAAGCCTTGGGCTGTGATGCTACCAAAGAAAAATTACTACGCTATAAGCTGTACCTTATAAAATCTCCATCCTACTCTATCTCTGATTCTCTTACACTATACACCACACAAAATTCATCACTACCTTATTCTCCCACTAATTACTAAAAAATCCGCCTTAAATAACTTCCTAAAACATCCGATTCTCGTGAATATACACAACGCTGAACCAATAATGTCCGTACAACCGATACCCGATGTAAAACCAAGCCTGTCCCTGGGGCACATTATGTACCAACACTACACGGCTTGAGTGTGGGCCGAAAAAAAAAATTAACTTCAAAAATAATTCTAAAATAATTATTTTCACCGTAAAAATTAACATTTACCGAACAGAGAAGTCTGTTCACATATTATGTAAACTCTTCGGTTAAATGCACTTCAGAACAACAGTACCTGTATAGTTAAAGTTCCAATAATTAATGTTCTTCGATACACTCATATATGTCATAATACCAAAGTTTTTGCCTTATCTTCTCACTTTTGAGAAGTAGAACTACCATTTTTTTCAACAGTTCGTGGTTATTGCAGATGAATGCTCACAACCTACTTTCGTAGTGAGTACGCTAAATTAAACCTTCACTTCAGTTTGACTAGCATAAGTGTTCTTATGCTTAAATCACAAAGTAAATTTGTTATTATTTCTTAAATTAGAGTTCAACTATGAGCTGAGTTTTTGCACATGTGAACACTGAAAAAAAAAATCTTAATCAGAATTCACTACTAAGGTTAAAGAGTTTTTCAGGTAGTGCCTAGATCACAGTCTGTGTAAGCTGAAGTAATACTAATATTATGGGTAAATAACTACCACTGCAGATCACCAGTGTGAAAAAAAAAACAATTAAAGAAATAATAAAATTGAATTTCAGAGCGCTTTGCTCTTGAGTTTCCGTTCTATTTGCATTCATGCGAGTTCTTGTGTTTCTGTTGTAGCACTTTTTCTCACCCGTTAATAATATCCGCCGGCTATCGTACCTGTTCTTCCGTACAGATTTCTAGGACAAAGATTATATTCGTGCTCAACAGACGTTTCGGTAGCACCTTGACTGATCTGCTGTTGAGTGTGTGAAAGTTCATTTGCGGAAGCATTATACCCCGTTTCTCTCATCACTAACAAGTTGGGGTGTGTTATCTCACCTGCATGAGAGCTTCGTTGAATAGGTGGATTTTGACTAATTTCCACGGTTGGCGTTAAATGATCGGTATTCTGCTGATGAGGATTTTGCTGTTCTTCACTGTCGTCGGGATTAAAACTTTTTCTTCGCGGCACTGTAAATATTCGATCACTGTGAACGAACCTATTAATTATGGGATTATCAATTAATACTATTTCCCAGTTACAATCTGTAAGCTGACGTACAATTATGTACGGTCCTGTTGAGTTTTGGGCAAATTTAGGCGATTGCCCTGGCTAATTGCGCTGAGTATGTAAAAATACATGCTGCCCAACAAATAAATCTCTAACTTTAGCCGTTCGGCTCCTAATTTCGTCGTTCTTGAGTGAAACTTGCGGCATACTAAGAAGAGGCTCTTTCTGATTTCGTTTAAATCCCTTCTTGGCGAGACAGGAATAACAGCTGGCAGCAAATTATTTGATATTAGCATAAATGTTAAACCAGAAATACTTAGCTCTAATTCTTAGCAATGATTTATCAAATCCGAGATGACAGTCCGTAAATTTCGATTCGTGCATTTGTTTCTTCACTTCCTATACTAAACAATGAGGAACGCAGAGCTGTTCAGTGATCTCTTGTCTCACGTCAATGGAATTAGGAATAACAAAGTGATAAAGTAACCCATCTCTCAAGAAAAATTGATCACTAACTTTAGTAACCGCCTCAGGTTGATACTATTTTAGGCTACACAGGATCGGTCCTAATTTAAGATCTTGTAACTGCATTTGTGCTAACTCTTCCTCCGAATCGATAGAAGTACCGATCTCCGCTTCTTGAACTGTAGCTCAAACATCAGCGGAATCAAAATACTATTCAGAATCATTTGCATTTGATGGAGAAATCACATTTTGAGTTAAGCAATCTGCAACAGCGTTTTGCTTTCCCGCCCTGGAATCTGTAGGTGTTATGGACCTATCTGTATGATTTCTATTGTGCCGAGCAATATTTTTCGGTTCAATAAGAACCATATTTTATCTCTTCTCTGGTAAGAGGTTGAAATCTTGAATGAGTAAGCATTGTTGAGAATATGGAGGTATACATAATTTATTTACATTTTTTCCTTCAGAGGATTGGAATTATATTTTATCTTCTCCCAATGTTTTTTCTTCCACCCTGTTCTCTTTTTTCCCAGGTGTATTTATATTCATCGTTCCATCACTAGCATTTAAAATAACTCCATAGATTCTCATAAAATCATTTCCTAACATTAAGTCATAGCTGGGATGAAAATCGGATTCGGCTACGTAGAAACGTGTTCACATAAAACACCGTTGAAGGTGAAGCGCATTTCTAAAACAGCTGTGGTTCTAGTGGGTATGTTACCGCTAAAGTGCAGAAATCAGTTATCATACAGATTATCTAGGTAATGTGCAGATTAACTAGGGTGATCCGTTAAAGTGCTGAAAATTGTTTTATTGCTCAAATTACCTAGGTAATCTGCAAATTACCTCGATAATCTGCACATTACCTACTAGCCACTCGTTAAAGTGAAAATAAGATCTTTGCTGGAACAATAGCAACGTTTCTGTACGCTTAAATTAACATAATGTTATTTATTTATTTTTCGATATATAAAGAATCAAGTTAATACAATCAAATAATCAGCAAATTAGTTGATAGAATCAATCATCAATCAATTAAAAAAAAATTAATAGAAAGAATCAAACGGTTTAAAATATTATTATAATTAAGGAAATTAATTTGCAAAACATATGATAAAATTATGCTTACTTATTAGCGCAATCTAAAGATTGGTGACACTTTGAATTACATAGCAATTGGTTTTTGCGACAAGCACACCTATTTGTGGTACATTTAGATTTGCAGTCACATTTTCTGAAGCCCTGCCCAGTACCAAGGGATTGTTTTATTGCTGTTTGACGTAAAGATATTTCTACAGCAGGGACATCTTCTTTCGTTAAAAATCTCTATTTGCAAACACTGAATTCAGATTTTGCATACAATTGTTTTAAAATACCCGTTATTCACGCGCTAACAGGCAGAAACGAATTTGAAAATAGAATTAGCTATGCTATGCACTGGCAGCAGACGCCAATTATGAGAAATAAAAACAACCGGCGACTACTGGACTCTGGCGAAACGAAACTAAAAGGGGAGGGAGGGGGAAGGTGTAGGGAAAGGAAAATGAGAGAAACAGGCGAAACCAAACTAAAAGTGGAGGGAAAGGAAATGAGAGAAACAAACGTTTGAACTTTAACGATACGGAAGCCGTTAATGTGCACATTACCTAGGTAAAATGTGGAAAACTCTTGATTCCGCACGTTAACAGAGCAAATCAGTTAATCTGCAGATTGGCTAGGTGATGTGCACATTAACGGCTTTCGAGCTTTAGCGGTAACAGGTATACCAGTTACTCCACGGATAGCAACATTTGACTTAAATTCTCTAAACAATTTTTTATTCCTAATTCTACTGGCAAACGAAGGTGATAGCAAACAAATAAACGGAATCTAGTAGTGTATTCACTTTCTCTACAGCCATCTCACAAGGAAAGGAAGGCAGAGGGCCGTCTATTGGATATTCGACAGAACAAGGCAAAGAAAACCTCCTTCATGGCGGAATTCAGGCCCACGAACTTCGCCGAAGTTAGTTTAAATCGCACTTTCTCTGAGAAGAGCCTAGCATGGTTTACAGCGTAAATATTTCTGCGACTTGCAGCAACATGTGTTCGCTCTCTGTTATTGCTTCTGAAATTTCTCTGCTGATAATTTTGAGAGCGCTCCTCTCGATACTGATTGCTGCATTCGTCCGATGATGACCTGAAGACGACGGTTGAGCCGTAGGTGGCTCAAAAGCCAGGAGACAGACTTCTATGAGGAGGGTATCCAGATGCGTTTGCCACGATATGACAAATGCCCTAAAATTCACGAGGAATATGCTGAAAAATAGATTAAGGTATCTAGAATTCATCGCACATGTAAAAATTTATTATCATTATTATTTTTTTCTTCAGACTTTACTTACTTTCTGGATGGACCTAGTAAATGTGGATAACGTAACGGAAGGTATTCTTCGAGCTGATAATTTATTTCTGCTTGGCCGGGGCTAAGGGAGGCCTTGTTTGGAAAGAATAAATAACTTGGATTTTAACCTAAGTGGGTTTTATTAACGCGAACCTTAGCCGCCGCCCCGGTGGCAGAGTGGTCTAAGCGACGGCTTCTGATCATTCGTCCGAAAGGGGTCCGGATTCGAATCCCCGTGAAGCATAGATGTTGTGTTTGCCTTACGGCACTGGCTCTCTACCTTCCCTGGAACCAGTGACCCTAAATTAGGGACGGGCGACTGCTTATAGCCCATTGAGTTACTCGCGGTGGTCGTTAAACCTTCAATCATAGAAAAGAAAAGAACCTTAGCCTTTGTTTATGATGTTAGACCTGAGATATGTGTTCAACAAGTAATTTGGTGAAGACATAAATCAACACAAAAGCACTATAAATATGAAAAAGAATTGACTCGAAGCTCTGGAGATGCTGCAACATATCGACAACCGAATGGTAGTTATGAATATCGGTGTGCGGTATCAACTTACCTGATAGATTCTGAACTCAATTGGTACACGAACGCTTGATTTAACTAAAAGTAACTTGTGAGCAAAACAAATGCGCTTGTGTGTGGTCTTTGGAGCTGTTGGATTAAATGATCAATTTGGTATTAAAACAGAAAGGAAGAAACTGTAAATCACCACATCTGTCAGGCTGATAGCGAGTCGCAATAATTCGACAGAGAAAGAAAATGATTAACTTACATCTCAACTATTAGATGATCATTAAGGCTTTATATGTATGACTTACGTAAAGATGCATTTCTGGAGCCAATCGTTGAGAGAAAGGCAAAATAAAAAGCGAAAAATCATCAGAGCGGCACTTGCGTGGGGTCTGATTACAGACCCGCGGCCGTGGCAGCGGTTCAACTCAAAAGAACGCTCGCTTTCAATTACATCCTAAGGAATGCCCGAGAAGACGCTCAAGGAAGAGGGGTTACAGAAAAGGGGAAGGACGAGATTTACTGACACCGTAGCTATAATGGCGTTAATATAAGACCGACAATCAGGGCATAGAAGAAGACGCTGATTGAAGCTTGACGCGGCGCGCCATCTTCTCTCTCCGTCTCTTCCTCTCCCTCTCGTTTTTTCCCCTGCTTTTTTTCTTCATCAAACCACAGTTGGCTGAATATGGGTTGGATGAAACTCTCTCGAGGAACACGAGCCAGTTTTTTAATCCCACTTCGCGGTTCGTCGGAGATAAGAAGTCAATTTTCTTTTTATTATCGGGTTGGACGGGACAAGAAATTATAAATGAGCTTTGCTTAGAGTTGACACGCGTCTCTAGGTATCTCTCTGACGAGAGAGCAATTACCTTTACCTGAGAGATCCGGTTTTAAATTTCGAAATAGTGAAGATACATTCCTTACGCACTGCGGGGGCAGAACGTTGTTTATGCTCACACCGGTATCTTCCACCATTTCGTATCATGAGCAGGTAATTAAGCACAATGTAAAGCTAATTAACTACTCAAACAGCGCTTCCTCTGCGGACAAGTTCTGAAGATAACTTGTGTAGAGTTAAGCTACTACATTAGAGAGACAATATTTGAGCTTTTGGATTACTCTACTGATAACTGATAATGTTTTTAGAATAGTAGGCCCCTGGATAAAATGAGAGCTGGTATTCATATTGGAGGTCAAACCATTGACAATTTAAAATATGCAGGTGACACCACTCTTTTGGCAGAAAGTAGGGAAAACGTAGAGGACCTCATAAAAAGAATAAAAGTGGAAAGCGCAAATCCGGTTTAATGTTATATATTAAGAAGACAAACGTCAGGTCAACTTCCAGCCTTACAGATTTTAGTAATGACGGGCAAGAAGTAGAGGTAGTAGATAATTTTATTGTCTTGGGCTCCACATTAGGTAACGAGGAGAAATGATGAGATTATCCCTAGGGATGAAGGCAATGAAAAATTTGGAGAATATTTTGAAGGATAAAGACGTCTCAGCGACAACAAAAATTAGAATTCTTAAAACAGTGGTCTTTCCTGTGGTAATGTATGATTGTGAAAGCTGGATATTGAGGAAGAGAGAG
The DNA here is from genome assembly GCA_039090855.1 of Macrothele yani. NCBI lineage: Eukaryota > Metazoa > Arthropoda > Arachnida > Araneae > Macrothelidae > Macrothele > Macrothele yani. The sequence continues at coordinate 20,547,186 of CM076996.1, read as the reverse complement.
AGTAAGAAGATAGATACGTTTGAATTATGGACCTGGAGACGGCAACTTAAAATTCTACGGAATACAAGAAGAACTAAACAATCAGTACATAATCAAATGAAACCCAGCTGCCCCCTCAAGGCAATGATTCATAAGCAAAAACTCGCATATTTTGAGCATGTGATAGGTACTATTATTGGGTTTGGAAAAATGGTCATGCTTGACAAGGTTGGAGGAAGCAGAAAGGGGAGACAGAACAAGATTGTAGGATGGAATCAAAGACGCTTGCAAAATGACCACAGAAAAGTTGCGAGATCTGGCTGAGGACAGATCGATATGGCGGGCTTTTTCATACAGTCGACAAGCGTCGAACACGACTGGATGGAATCTAAGAATCATAACAACAACTGATAACTACTTCCTTTGCATATTCATTGACAGACAGTAAAACTTAGAAACACTCGGGAGTTCTTACATCACGTCCACCCACCAAACAGCGTCTATATGGTCTAAAATTTGGTGAACATTTACTATTTTGGGGAAACGAAAGTATCTTTTTTGTATGCATATTTTCATTAAATTTGGTAAGCAGTTAAACATAAGCCAAAACAACAATGTACAAAAATTAGTTGTATGGTAAATAGCCAGAATCTTTTACGTTTAGTTCCTGGGAGTTACAGTCGCTGAGTTCACACCATATATCGTAAAACCATTTCTTGATTATGATTCTTATCACCTCCGAACGAAACGTACGTGGCATCTATAGGCATATGGATGCTTCTCCTTATCACCATTCTAAACATCGCATGACATCAACAGACTTATGCATATATCTTTTAGTCATGATTCTGATCTAAGTACGAAATATAACCACAGAATCTGAAAATTACGTACTATGTGAATCGCATTTGATAATCACTGTATTTTACTTACTGGTAAGATTTGAGCTGTATGTCTTACTGCCGCTGCAAAACGGTTCAGTCTCTGCATTAGAATATATTGTACACTACCATACATAAGTATCAACAATGTAACTGTTCCATACGAATCACTTAATTTGCCAGTTGATTTCTGGATGCCGTATCCAAGAAGCGGAGCAGTTTGTTTTACCGATTCTTCGTATTTCTTGTAACTCTTCCAAGCCTAGATTTTGAGCGATAAACATCCAGTCATTAGCCAACCAAATATAGTGTGGAAAATGTCCCTAAAAGCTCTTTCTTTACATACCTATGTTGTGAGAAAAAGCTTAAGTGTTCCGAAACCTGTAGGCGCTCTTACGAAAGAACCGCCGAAGTATAGGTACAAATATTCTGCAGTTTAAAATATAAATAATACACTCCGAATATAAAGTTCCTGGCACTAAAGATCTTAGCCCAAACGACGGGAAACCACCTGTAGACAAACACACTTTTATTTCCATACTGTTGGTACGTACTACACATTCAATAACTTAACGTTTATAAGTAATTATTTTCTTCAGATTCGGCCACCCTGTCTGAAAGACATGTAATGATTTGCATTAGAGTATCATCTTCCGTGATCTCCCCAGAGTCCAGAGATGATAGCTATTATTACTATCTGAACGGTGTTTCGAGTTCATTAACGATTGAGTTTGGGTGTTATAAATCTAACATTAATACTCAGACTGTATTGCTTATTCCGAAAATTGATTACATATTTATGGAAAGGTTTACGTGTTTATGAGCCGTGTTTTCTTTTAAAATGTCTCTTCGGAATCCATAGCAGCGTGACTCAGTGCGAATAGTTAACAGCTTTGTAAAAGAATGTGGCAATGGGATTTCAGCCATTATGGTATCAAAAGATTCCTTTCAAATTGAAGTCCTTGCTAACACGTTTGAAGAAGAATGCGTTGACGCCTGTGTTCCTGCGGTTACGTATACAGAAGGATCAAACAAATAGTTCACATATTCATGGAAAAATAGATGATATTCTGAGTCCCGTATTTACAGTTTCTTTCTGAAAACTCTGGTGAAAGCAAAGTCTTCATCTGCCAACAGTGAAAATAATTTGCTAGATTATTGTGACTCCTGGACTCCAGTGGTTATGGCTTCAAAAGGTTAAGAGCAATTCTCCGAACTTCATACATATTTCTGGAAGGATATGTTTACTTCTGGGATTCAGCTATTGTCGCTAAAAGGTTTATATGAAAGCTAATGCTTTCTGAAAAAAATTAAAGTGTTTATGAAAAAATTTGTTCAATTCTGTGGCTTTGTTCTAAACTACATGGTGTCCAAAAGTTAAGCATAATCAACGAAAAGTGTTGAATTACAAAAGCTAGAGGGCACAGTGGAATAGGTTGTTTACTTTACATACACTGGCGGAAAGTGAAAAAAGAACACCAAGAAGGAGACGTCTGATACCAACGAAATTTATACAGCATAATAACGTAATACAGAGGATAACGTGATCAAAACATTATGGCAAAATACAGCTGTATTTGCTGGTAAACTGAAAAATAACATTTCCATGTAACATGGTTAGTACGAGGATGAACCGCCATGAACTGCGTCAGACTGTGCAATTCTGGCATGGAGTCTGTCGTACAGATGTTGGATGTAAGTTTGGGGTATTGAGTTCCAAGCATCCTCAACCTGGACGCGTAAATCGGGGATGGTCGTGGCTGCCCGTAGAGACCGAATAAGTCGTTGTCCCATAAAATCCAACACGTGCTCAATGGGGGACAAATCCGGTGAACGTGCAGGCCATGGAAGTTGTCTCACACCCTGAAGTGCAAGTTGCGTTGCACGTGCCGTGTGTGCGCGGGCGTTATCTTTCTGGAAAACACCACGATGGACCTACCTTACAAATGGCACAACAACGGGCTGAATGATGTTGTTGATGTAGGAGGTGCTGTTTAACGTACCCGGTAGAAACACTAGTTGTGTACGGGAATGATAGCTGATTGCTCCCCACACCAGGAGACCAGGTTTAGGCCCTGTGTGTTGCTGGCGGATGCAAGAAGGGTTGAGACGCTCCCCTGTGCGTCTCCGAAGACGCATGCGGCCATCGGCGGCTCCCGAGTAGAATTTGCTTTCATTGCTGAACATGACAGATCGCCATTGCGTTCTCCAGTGCAGACGTTCGCGACACCACTGCAGCCGTTTCTGACGGTGGGCTGGAGTCAGAGGTACACATGCCAGAGGCACACGTGCACGTAGTCCTGCATCCAGTGGACGGTTGCGGATTGTTCGCACAGCTCTGCTTCACAACGCCGCTCTTCTTATGCGTCGATCGTTCCGCTCATCAGTTCGTCTGTGACTCCCGGTTCCACGTCTTCTCGTGTGGGAATGTTCCTCGAACCATCTACGCCCCCATCGTACCACCACCGATACTTCCCGTCCAATTCGCTACGCAATACGACGATACGACCACCCGGCCTCGCGGAGTCCGACTAGACGACCTCACTCAAAGTCCGATAACTGCTGAAATCGTACACGTCTTCCATGTCCAGGCATTGCAGCTTCTTCAGGGTCTTTGCACGTGTCCGTACGCCGACGACTGATTACATTCACTTCGCGGTACTCCTTAAATACCACCGACGATAATTTGCATATTATGCCGTACTGTGGCGTAAGCGCTCACTGGTTGGTCCCGAAATTAACATCGCACCTACGTAAACTCGACCCCATTAACATATGTAAATTTCATGATCGTCCGCCAATTCCTTCTTGGTGTTCTTTTTCACTTTCCGCCAGTGTAGATATTTCAGTGGCGAGCTGAATGCGCAGTACAAACCACAAATACAAAAAATGCTAAACCAGGAAAACGTACCAATATTCTAAAATGATGAAAACAGCAGGAATTTTCCGGAGGCTTTTCTGATTTACTACAACGGTATAGCAAGACGCATGGGGACCTATTACAGCGATACAAGTGTCACACCGATGTCTTATGCTGTTGACAAGGGAAACAAGAAGATCCTGTGGTAGAAAATTCCATTGCTCAACAAGAGCAGATCGGAGTTCCTCCAGAGTTCTAGTGACGACTTGCAATGTGTCTTCCCAATGCATTCCACGCATTCTGTATTGGGTTGAGGTCTGAGGAATGCGTTGGCCATGGTATACGGTGGATATCTTCATTTTCCAGATAATCACCGACAATATCATCTCAGGTCTTGCGTTAACGTCCGTGAATAAGAAATCTGGGGCAACAGCAGCCTGAAAAAACCTTGCCTATGGATCAAGGATTTCGTCTGTATCTCCCAACTGTTTGACTTACACTAGAATAGAAACGGAAATGCGTGCGCCCGTTAGACATATCACCCCAGACAAGTACACCACCACCTTTGTAATGATGCATTTCTTGGATTTTGTGGCAGAATTAGCATGTCTTTCGTAAAAAAAACGATCGTGCATATGTTATCGGTTTGTCCGTCTGTATATCTCTGCAACTATTAGTCCGATTTGAAAAATTCTTTCTCCATTGAAAAGCTTGAAATATGCGAATGACGATCCTTCATTTGGTTTATTTTTTAGGATCTACAATTTCGCCGCTAGAGGGCGCAAAGGCAGGTGATATCGAAATCAAAATACATTGCTTCTAAACATCTGATTGGAAAACTTCTTTTACCGTTCGATTCCATTTATATCTAAGACTATTTAGGTATAGTGACTTTTTCAAGTTAGGCATAGATTTTCCGCTAGGCGGCGTAAAATTAAATTGCGTTTTACCCGATATCTCTACTTCTAAAACTCCGATTTGAAAAATTCTTTCTGCAACGGTAACACATCCTGATGGGAAATCTGTTTCCATATAATTTCTAATTTTTGGTAAGGAATAGTTTGACTACCAGGTGGCGTAAATGTTAATTTATGTTTCTAATATATTTGCCACCAAATCTGAGCTTTTAAAATCTCGACTGAAAAAATTCGTTCTTCGACCGATGCCACTCACGTCAAAAGATTTTCGGAATATTTTCTGCTTAAAATATTGCAGGGTTGCTCCGCCAGGAGGGGACGTAGACGTATATCTTATTTTTGTCAATGTATCTGCTTCTAAGGGTCCGATTTGAAAAATTCCTTCTTTCTCGGATAGTTTCCGGTTTGATATATTTTTCATATGATTTCAAAATTTTCAAGACTTTCCGCTAGGGGCGTTAAGGAAAATCGCGTTTCACCGATATCTCTTCTTCTAAAACTCCGATTTGAAAAATTATTCCTGCACCGGATACAGCTCCTGATGGGAAATGTTTTTTCATATAATTTCTGATATTTGGTAAAGAATGGTTTGGTCACCAGGGGCATAAGGATTAAATTCTTATTTTGATGTATTTGTAGCAAAATCTAAGCTACTCAGAACTAGATTGAAAAAAATTCTTTCCTGAACCGATACCACTGACATCGAAAAACCTTTTGAGAATACTTTCTTCTTAAATTAATGCGTGTTTTCCCCGCCAGAGGGCGTAGATGCATATCATATATTTGTCGATATCTCCGATTTGAAAAATTATTTCTTTGTTGGAGAGCGTTTCCGCTGCGAAATGTTTCCATATAACTTCATTTTTTATAATGGACAAGTCTGCAACCAGAGGGCGTAAGTTCACAATTCCATTTACAGCAATATCTGCTGGATAAATAAATACCCGATTGAAAAAAATTCTTTGGTCTGATACTACTGTTTTCCATATCGGTTCCATTGACTTTGAATAGCTTTGATAAATTTAATTCGCGTCAGAACGGATTTAAAAGACGTGCTCATTACACACGAAAATTCTGTGTCATCTTTCTTGTTTAAGGTTCTGCAGACAGTCTGAAAGTTTACGTTCTCGTAATCGCTTAAAATGTAAAAATGACTCACATTGTGAGACGTTTTGGTATTTTTGACTAACATCTAATTCCCTAAAATAAAAATATTTTAGGTATTTTTAAAGAGCGTTTTGCAGTCATTTAGAAGGCACTCTGCAGTCACTTCTGCATTTTAAAAAAGACTTTCCAAAGCGTAACTCCAACAGGCTACCAAAAGTCAGGAGAAAATGAAATTAATTAAGACGATATTGTAACACAACTCAAAGCTGTAAGACGACTGAGATTACACTTCATTGGCAATTTTTTCAAAGCACAGGAGCGTAAAACGAGATGAATGGTTCTTAACAGTCGGTTAAGTGTCGAATGCAACTGGAATGAGTGTTTTCGCACAATAATAGATTAAAAAAAGATTTGTGATTAAGTGTTAGGTTCCCAATATTCTTTGAAACTATTTCTTCCCAGACATATTCGGTATTACTGGGTACCACACAGTGGATAACTAAAAATGAAAAGAAATCGTTACACGTGGTATTGAAATACTGCGATATTGTTTTTTCTTGTTTCAAGCTATAGTAAGCTCAATAAGCATCTAGAAAGCACAGCCCGTCCCTAAATTTGGGGCGTTGTTTCCACTGGAGGGCTAGCATATCGTCCATTCCGAATCTCGGGTATGGGCCAGGTTTCTGACCATTCAATCACCGGAAAGCGCGACGGGACAGTTTCAGAAATGTGAGTTATTGTACTTTTGAGGATGTTTAAGAGTGATTGTTCATTCCGTTTAAAACGGATTTTAACATTTTCAGTGAATGTATGGTTAAGGCATTACAGTAATTTCCAATTTTTGTCTTATTTTTACTGTGACTTTTATGCAGGTTCCAAAAAATATTAATGTTATTTTCTTAATAAGCATTTTTACTCCCGTTCGGATAACAAATCAAAATTTTGTTGTGTAATAGTTTTTGTCGGGAGCTTAGTTTCTCCTTTTCCTTCTTTGCTAGGATTTTGGCAATATATCCGCCTTTTAATAAAACAAAAGAAAATGTGGAAAGAATTACCCACTCACTGAGTAACACGGAACATTAGCGGAAACTTGAATACAATTCATGTTAAATCAGAATTCCTGGGACTGGCAAAAGCGGACTTAACTGTTTTTTGTTTTTCTGTTTTTCTTTCAACTATTCCGCTGCATCCGATAGGGAGATTTTCTCCTCTCCTACGGTTTACAATTATTCATTTGTTTGTTTTGCCCGGGCTGTATCTGGGGTTTTGAGTTAGCTTTGGTTTTCCTTTTTTGCTAGAATTTTGACAGAACTTCGAGTTCTGGAAAAGGTAAAAATGAAAGGAATTACGTATTCGTACAATACCATAGAACCTTGGCAAAACTTGAACACAATTTGTGTTAAACCTTGCTCATAAAATCAGTATCTTTACTGGGAGAAACCGGAATTTTTTCTGGTTTCCCTTGACTTTAATCCTCTGTACCCAATGAGTAATTTCTTTTCCTGTTTTAAGGTCTTTAGGCAGCCATTCATCTGTTTTTTTTGAGCAAATTAAAATTCCAAACAAAGTAAGGCCAGCCGTGTGAAGTATTGAATGGATTTATTATACCACTCATCTATTTGGAACGCTTTTTTTAGTCCTCCAATCCAAAGGTATATTTAACTTGAACAGCGAAGAAAAAGTATCTTACGTGTAAACGCGTTGGAAGTTGGACTCGAATTTTTCGCTATCTGAAAGTCAGGTCAAATGAACTACGGTCTCAGCGCGGATTAAAATATCACTCCCAGATAATGGTTGCCGCGCCGCATAATTCCCAACTGCTAAGTCCTATCTCATTTCTTGGCAGTATCTCTATTTTAATTTGGAGTTTCCAAAGCCGGAGAAATTCATCTAAGATAAAAAAATAAAGTGCGTGAGGTGAGACGCTATCGTGAAAAGGAAGAATTTCAATTATGCCTTTCTTTTCTGCTGTTTGAAAATTATTCAACAAATTAAGGCGCGGAGTAATAGAAAAACCATTTGCATTAAATTCTCGTCGGATACGATAATTATGCTTGATTAAAACTGGTAAAAAAAGTCGCGTTTTGTTTATCAGCTCTCGAGCTGGAACTAATTCCGTTTTGATGATCGTGGTGTATGCGTGAATATTTTAGTTTTCTCTACAAATCATGCATCAGAGCATTTAAGTTTCCCCATGAACAGCAAAATTTACTTTTTTTCCGGGTTTCATAAATACAAGAGATGGTACGCCGCTTCTGGCTAAAGGCATTTTTAATTCATTGATGAAGTTCAAGCAACGCCAATATTCACGTATGGTGGGAAACACTAATGTTACCATATTGGTTGTTTTCGTCGAACGATATGTCATTAAAGATCGGCTCAGATAACAAAAATTGCAAAAGCATTATATCCAAACCTGCAGAGTTTAAGTGCCTGATACCATGTGTAGCAGCGGTCTTTTCTGCATAATATCCAGTACCTTAATTTTTGGGCTAACAGCCGCTGTTTTTATGGCAAAAAGAGTGCAATTTGCCCGCCCTGTGACTCTTACAGTATGCCTATGCGGCGCTTACTGGAATATTTTTTTCTAAACAACTGCTCAGCAAGCAGCAATAAAAAGTTTGTGTGTGATTGCCAAGGCAGTAGCTAGCATGGGGCTGAAGGGTGCTCAGCCCCCCCCTGCTGCAAGGCAAAAAAGCTCCTCGGGAAAATACACATTGTTGTAAATTCTTTGAACTTTTATTAATCTTGGTTTATAAAAATGACTTTTGTATTTCATTAAATTATAATTCCTTTTTTTCTTATTTCGTTGTGCATTATATTTTATTAAAACAAGAAAAACTGAAGTGATACAGCACAGATCATGAATAAACTACAGAGAAATTACTTTTAAAGCTGAATCAGTAGGAGCAGCTGCGCCAATGATTCTCTGCCACATGCTGACAGGGCTTGTTAATGTTTTGTGCCAGGAAAGAGGGAAATGCCGTTATTTATTTATTTTTTTTGTAAAAAATTAACATTTGAAAGAACATTACTAAAAAAAAAAAGAAAGAGTGACTTAGAAGGAGAGGTAGTTCGACAAAAGGCAAAACCCCTGTTTGTCATTTGGTAAGTTACTGTGAGAAACTAGTGGGGACATTTTAACTAAATGCATCTCTCTACGCGTTGGAAAATAGCGCTAAATGAAAATATTTGCGCGTCCGGGCAAAAGAAAGAGCTTTCAATATTTTTCATTTTATTCATTTTTCGTTATGGGTTTACATTTGACCTGAGGATGTCTTGCGTGACCTCACGTGCCGTATATCAGGTAAGTTGAATATGGATGATTTTGAGATTGGTGAAATCGAGACGATTCATAGATTACTTATTAGGGGATCACATGGGATATCTCCAATTATAGTACAGTTCAGGAAAAGAACAGTTCGTGATGCCTGTTTAAAGAAAGGAAGGGCAGTAATAAAAATGTCGGACGTTGTGCCTGGATCATTGTGTCACAATCGAATTTATATAAATGGAAATTTGACGCCTTTAAACAGGGAATTATTTTGGCAGGCTAGAATTTTTCGAGAACAAACAATATTAAAGTTTGTTGGTTTAGAAATGGTCGTATATACTGTAGGAAGGCTGAGGGAACCAAAGTGGTTGTTATCAAGAGTAAGGTAGACCTTGATTTATGTCGTTTCAACTAGTTTTTTCCTTATATGTGTAATTAATTTGTTTAGTTTTTCGTTGATTTATTATGAACTGTTTTACTGATTTGGTGCTGCTTCGAGATATATGTGAATTGATTACTACACGTAATTATGAATTTGAATTTTTACATATTAATGCTTGCAGCTTAATGGGAAAAATGGATGTTATGTTGGCACTACTGGATGCTTTGAATCCCTCGATAGATTTTTTATGTATTACGGAAACATGGTTTGAAAAAAATTGCCCACATTTGTGTGAAATTCCTGGATTTCGTGCTTTCACTGCTTCACGTTCTGATAGTAGTGGTGGCGGTGTTGCTATTTTTGTGAGAAATACTCTTCCTGTGGTGACTATTGATAACTTTACTGTTATTGATCGTAATTATGAAATGATTGCTGTTGAATTACATCGGTCTGTAATCTGTACTATATATCGACCTCCACATGGTTGTTCAGATGAGTATTTTTTACCTTTTCTCGGGTTTCTTGGATGATATTAATGAACGTCGGAGTACTTTGTATTGCCTTCGAGACTTCAATATTGATTGCAGTGCAAATGATGGTGTAACAAAAAAAATGTGGATATTATTGCTGCTTCTGGTTTTGAAAATGTAATAGAGTCCAACTAGAATCACTGATGCTTCTGCAACGATATTGGATTTGTGTATAACAAATAGTTTGTCCGGCTGCTCGGGAGTTCTTGCTTATCATATCAGCGATCACTTGCCAATCTTTTGTTTATCGGGGTCATTCGCTGATAATGAGTTACCATCTGTACGTTTTTTTACTATGCGAAATTTTAGTTCTAAAAATCTTCGGTTATTCGGGTTGGCTTTATCTGCAGTGGATTGGGCACCAGTGTTGGTTCGCACTGATCCTGGGGAGGCGTATGATTTTTTTGGTCGATTTTTTGGGAATATTATGAGGTTCATTTTCGTGTTATTACTGTCAATCGTTCTGTTCGTTGTAGGAAGCCATGATTTTCTAGGAATCTTCTCAGGTGTCTACATAGGAAAAATAAATTTTTTTAAGTGTTTTTGAGATCAAGAGACATGGCTGATTTAGTAATATTTAGGAGATATCGAAATTGGTTCAATTCAAAGGTTCGGCACGCAAAAAAAAATATTATTTGAATAAGGTTGCTAATACTAGGGACTGTAGGATAACCTGGCTGTCTATTAATGACTTATTGGGCAGATCCAGGACTTCTACTTATTCGATTCAGCTTGATTATGATGGTGTTAGGGAGTCGGATCCCCAGAGGGTGGTTGATTTATTTAATACTTATTTTGTGGAACTACCAGGTGGACTAATATCAAACATTACATTGACTGGTGGTTACTATACTGATTATTTAACGGATCGTTGTTCTTCATCATATTTTTTTTATTTTGACACCTGTAGCGGATGATCTTTTGCAAGTGTTAAATGGACTGGATTCATCAAAGGGCCCTGGCCCTCAAGGTGTTCATCCAAAAGTAATAAAATTTGTTTCCCTGAGTCTGGTTGTTCCATTAACTCATATTTTTCATAATATTTTCCAAACTGGTATCTTTCCCTCTCCTATGACCCTTAGTCGAATCAGTGTTATCTTTAAAAAGGGTTTGGTAACTGATGTGGCAAACTATCGTCCAGTTGCCAATATTTCGGTGTTTGCAAAAATCTAGGGGAGGCTTACATTATATAGGTTAATTCCATATCTGGATAGTAACGATATTCTGGGTCACAATCAGCGTGGTTTCCGTAAGGGATTTTCAACTGAGACTGCTGTTCTAGATGTTATAAATTATTTAAAGGACGGATTAGATTCTGGAAATAGCGTTGTTGGACTCTTTTGCGATCTCTCTAGAGCATTTGACACTGTATGCCATGACATATTATTAACTAAGTTAGAGAGGATTGGGATTACAGGTGTTGCACTTAACATGTTTCAGAATTATTTATTGGGAAGGAGGCAGTTTGTTCAGATCCATGATCACTATTCTAGAGTTGAGTCTGTTACATTTGGAGTTCTTCAGGGTTCAGTGTTGGGTCTTATTTTGTTTTTGATGTATATAAATGATATTTTTCGGGTTCCATCTAGTGCTCATTTGGTATTGTTTGCTGATGATGTAAGCCTATTTTTTAGGGGAAATAACCTGAGTGAGTTGATTCTTCGAGTATATCTCGAAATTAGGGAGTACCTTCGTTGGTTTGCATGTAATTTTTTCCTCATCAGGCCTCGTCCTTGAGACTTGAGTTCATCATCATCATCATCATTGTCAACCATTATCAATCCACTGCTGGACGAAGGTCTCCCCAAGTTTCCTCCACAACGGTCTGTCTTATGTTTACTTAAATGATACGGCATTACAGCTCCAGACCACAGTGAAATTTTTGGGTGTAGTTCTGCATGAATCTCTCTGATGGGATTCTCAGGTGGGTCAGCTTGCGTTATGTTTAAGATCTTGCATTGGTATGATTTCGCGGATTTCTGGTTTTTAGTCAGTAAGAATTCTGTTAATTTCATACTATTCTTTTATTTTTCCTGTATTGTCGTACTGCATTTTAATATGAGGTGCGACTACAAGGCGTAACATGGTTCGTTTATCTGTGTTGCAAAGGAAGTTTGTCCGACTGTTAAATTATTCAGTTGGATCGGAGGTTCTTTTTCGTCATTTTCAGTTATTAACTATTGCACAACTACATAAATATAGATTGCTACTGATGGTCTTTGAACGTATTTTTACAGGAAGATACTCCAACTTGATTGCATTATGGCGTACAACTCACTCCTATGATACTCGTGGTGGGTCGGAGTTTTCTGTTCCGTGGGCTCGTACAGGTTTAATGTTTAATAATATCAATGTGTTGGGATTGCGTGAGTGGAATGGATTACCGTTGATTATTAGATCACATGCACGTTATCTGGTATTTAAGCGAGTGCTAAGGAGATTTTTGACGGGAAATTGAATATTGGAATTTATTTGTTTATAATTTGTAAAAAAAGTATTGTAAAATTGATTTCGTTGTTTTGACTGGACCGGAATATTTTGTTTTTATTTAGAGGGGATCAGGGGCTTGTCAGGCAGTATTTCAGCCTTTTTCCCCGGCCCCTTGCTGTACATGTAATTATTACTATCATATAATATTTGATTCATATTGACAATTGATAATAATTTGCAATGGAATAAGTTTTTTTATTGTTGTGCAGAATTTGTATTTATTGTGAAGGTTCTGGTGATTTGTCGTGTTTTGTGAGTTTTATTGGTGAATTGTCGTATTTTGTGAGTTTCATTAGTAAATTTGTTTACTTTATTTGTACAATTAGATTATTATTGTGGCACATATTGAATTGTTACTGAGTATTATATTACTTTTCTATAATATTGTACAGCAGAAAATTTTCAAAATAAAATAAATAAATAAATAAAAATATTACGTTTCAATATTAATTTTATAACATATAATGTAAAGAAGAAAACATATATATATAATTTTGTATAGGGTAACCATAGAAGAGGAAATTGAGTAAAATGCTACATATACAGTATATAGCCTGAGTGAATCCCAATTCCCCTAAAATGCGTAGTCAAGGCGTAGTCAAGTCAAACGTCCTGCACATATAAAACTTACGTATATATGGTCTTATTATTAATTTTCTACTATTACATTTTATATTGTAGTGTGTTAACAAATATTTTTTTCGAAGATAATATTTTCTCGTTCGTTGTTTTTCTGCTGGTATGAGTGGTTTTACGATGGACAAAATATATTTCTTGGCGGGATTCTGGTGCTCTTGGGTTTTGAGATGGATAGAGAGCATGGCTATTGACCACGGTAAGAAGTAGTTACCATAGAGCACTAGCAAAGGAAAACACCCACGATGAAAAAAAGTGTAACCGAAGAAAAGGAGTGGAAAAAATTGAAGTATGACACCAGTAAATCCCCGATGTCATTGTGTGGCTACGAAAAAGAGACCAGAACAGTAAACTAAAGAAAAAAAGTCCCACTAGTTGGGAGTTTTTTGACTCCAGCGATACGGAACACGCAGCTCAACTAACATCAATCAAATTCAAGGAGTGTGATATTTTTTTGTATTTCAAGAGTTCTGTTTTCTTTCTTCCCGTTTTTATTTCATATTTTGTATTTTGTCTACTTGCTTTTAGTGTTTGTCATAATTACTCGCTAATAATGTAAATTAACAATAGGAGATCGCAAGCCAAGCAAAACTTGCGTCTGCATTCGTAGAAAAATGCAAAAAATGCAGTTTGTAGTTGAACACAGATCCCCACAAGTGACCCTTCTGCCCTTAAAACTTAGTACTTGAAGTGAAGAAAAAAATATATTTTTAATTATTTTCTTCCAGCACGTTTCTACCTCATTCCTCCATTTATTTATGCTTTTTTCATAAACATTCCTTCCATGAAAAAACTGAGTATTTCATATTCCTCACTTCATTTTCGTTCAGATATTTTTTGATAGGATAAACCAGTTTCTTCAACTGAAAATACCACCGATAATTCATGTCGTGAAAACTGCATTTAACAGCGGAAATTCGTAATCAGTATCATCCTCTAAGAACAGCGATTAACAGCCAATCCGGAATTTTCAATGCAGACAACCATTTTATTCTTATATTAGCTGATAAAATTACCGAAAATAAAGTAAAATAGTATGAAATTATGTAAAAATGACTTAAAATATCCAGGTAGTTGAGATAGTGATCCAAATGTGTTACAATGTTGTTTATCAAAGCTCTAATATCGTTTGAGTGCGGCTTGCGTATGCTGGTGCGACTCTTAGCCTAAAAACTATACGGTAAGTATATTAGAATGCACTAATTAGCGAGAACGTTACATGTTGGCCACTGCTTGCAAACCAGGGGAAAAATCTGCTCCACACGAAAGAAAGCAAAAACATTGGGTTGTTCCATTTGAAATGACTGATTCCATTCTACTGCCACTTGGCACTGTCTGAGAAAAGCGCACGTGATATATCACATGGCACCTTGGACTGTAGACTCTGCTACAGGATCGTCAGTTGTTGTGTGGTTACTGGTGATAGTGAACACGGTGAAGAGTAAGTGGGCGATGGCGCAAAGTCAAATTCCCGTTGTTGTTTTTTGAGTTTAAATTGGGACATTCCGTATCCGATGCAGCAAGAGATGTGAAACATTTGGTGAGCGAACAGCTAGCGAGCGGACCATTCGTCGTTATTTCGCAAAATTCCGGTTCGGCGATACGAGTCTCGAAACTGAACCATGCGGACACTATACTGCAACCAGTAATCCTGTTGAGTTGAAGGAAATTACTGAATCGGATCCACGACTGGCTCTCCCCTTTCCCTTGAACCAGTGGCCCTACATTAGGGGCGAGCGACTGCTTACAGCTCGTTGAGGTGCTCACGGTGGTCGTTAAATACCCAAATTAAAAAAAAAAAAAAAAAAAGGTTATACGAACTGTTTCATGGTCGGTACGGTCAGTCGGAAATCGTTCGACATCAGCTCACGAACGTTTTGAATATTTTTAGAATTTTTGGATGCCACGCGCTTTCCACGCCGGGAAGTCTTCAAGGAAGTCCCTTGCTTTATGGAAACGCTTGAAAGGTTCGAAAACAAACCTCAAGTTTACTACTTCGTCTCTGTAAACGTCTTTTAGCATTGCTTTCGTTTCCAGTTAGGATTTTTTCCAATTTAAAGCATACTTTTATTTGGTTCTTTACTCCATTTTTGCCCTCTAATAACTTGCACCCACATCAGCTGCCACAATACGCTGTGTGTGTCACATCCTTTCTCACAGCTCCGTGGCGGTTAAGGACATGTTCGCTCAAATACTTCTCTGTTTCTGAAAGCTTTCCTTTTGCGCGTTACGACAATATTCACCAACACATGCGCCGACTAAAGGGGGAAAGGCGAATCTTGCCCTCCCAAATAATTTTATTGGGGGCACTGCCTACCCAATGTTTTTTGCCCTGTTTAATTAAATAAGATTTTGTTTTTGTGTGTGTATGCCATTATCGAAATGCGTGAGTTGAAATATTTCTATAGGGAAAAAATACTCTCCCATGCTATTCAGGACATCGTGTGCTATGCTAATTACGAAAAATACATTTCTTTCCTTTATAGATATGTATTATTCTTTACAAGATGGACCAAGCTCCATCATATGAAGCCAAAGCGATTTATTTCCAAAAATTAATAAATAACAATAAGTAAAAACATTTTCCCGATTATCAGCGTTGTTCATTTGATAAGAAACTTGATTGTCAGCCTCATATTGTGTTTGGCATGTTCTCGTGATATGTGGTAAATGTTTAAAACAATTATTAAAAATTAAAAATAAATAAAATGCCGAAGCGTATAATCTCTATCGCTTTTATTTATCTATTTATTGTTTTGCGCTTCTCGTTCTTTGTTTGAGTAACCGCGCTAATTTCTCATATTTTTTATTAACATTTGTAAATAAAATCTCTGTAGATATGTTTTATAATATCAGGCTGAATTTTTTTTTTTTTTGATATTTTTTTAATGTTCAGCAAAAGAATATTTGTTTCATTGTTCATTTGCCGATGAGCAATTACAGTTGCTTTTTAAAATATACGGTGAATCTCGCAGTTTATCTTTTTGCCCCTTTTTTTTTATTTTCTTCCTTAAAATGGAAGAGACTTGCCCCTCTCACGTCTGATCCCTTCATACCTGCCCCCCCGCCCGAATAATTTGGAGAAGTCGGCGGTTATTGACACATCTCGGTTCTGATGGTTCGATTTGAAAAGATATTTTTGTTTCGAATATTTTCCGCTATGAAGAATCTTTTGCGCTCAGCTTGTGAATTTTTGTGACGCAGATTCCTGCCGCTATGTAGCTATTTCTACTCGCAAATGGTTTACCGATTGTAAAAATCAGATTTTTCATTTTTTAAACATTGCTCAATTTTTTCGATAGGAGGCGTAAATGCATTTCATTTTTTGCTAGTTTTCTTTTTTCGTAAAAATCTGGTGAAGATCAGCTTAGAAAAATTAATTATTTTCCTGTCTAAAGATAATCAAAGATGTGCGCTTTACACTCGAGAATTCGGCATTACATTTTATTTTTCGTTGATGTACCATTTGCACATTAAGGATACCACCACCAATTTTTACATGGTGGTTCTTGTTTTAGAACAACTGTGTTTAAATGACCTATTTCTCTCAGTCGCGCGAAATGCCGTAAGTGTAATGTAACAACACGTAAGAGGATTTCCTGACTACGAGAGGCGATGCGTTGTAAGTCCAGAAGCTTCAAGATAAGAACACTCTTTCCCTCTCAATAAAAGTATGCAAACACCACACCAAATTGTTCCGTTGTTTCTTTCTTCATTTGGGTTCGTTTCTACTGGCCTTGTACGATTTTATTTCCTTACTCGTTAGATGCCCTAAAATACTTAAGGTTGACCACAACAGCACATGCCCATCGGTGAATGAGTCTTTTACTATTTTTTTCTTCCTCGTTACGGTGTTTAGCGACCCCAAGAGCATCAAAAACTAAGTAGTTGCCCTTTTCTAATTTGAGGTCACTGGTTACCTGAAAGAACAGTAACTTAAAACATTGTCTGTAATTATTCGGGATTCAAACCTAAGCTGCATTCCGTCGATTTCACAGAATTCGCGTAGGGAGTGGAAGGTTAGACACCACTTTACTTAGATCCGACGTGGGTTGCAATTTGAAGCCGATGTACCAGATGACGTGTTCCATTCTTTGCACACATACTATCTGATCAAAAGTATCCGCTCACTTGCCCATCCACAAACTCACTGTAATAGGCAGCACCGGATGGAATTTCGCGGGGCCCGGAGAAAAATTTTATTGCGTGACCCAGAAAAAAAATTTCAAATCGTAATAAAGTCATTACGTGAAACATATGGTCGATAAAGAATACACACAAAAACTACACTGGTCTACAAGAACAATTGTAACTGTTTTTAACTAATTTTTCGGTGCTAATTTCAGATCTGACCTTGATTTGGCCACCACGTCACGGTTTGTTTTGTTATGGGGCATTAAATATGTACTATTGTTCCACGTAATTCTTTTATAAGCTTTTTGCGATTACACTTTAAAATTTAATTTCAAATTATCAAAAACACACGGTTCATTGATTCTTTTATACTTAATCCGGTATGTTATAACTTTAAAAAAATTGAGATAGTGTTGTTGTGTTCCTTCTGGGTTCAGCCAAAGTGGAACCTTGATCCCATCAGAAAAGGGTATGTTGTTTACTTTCAGCTTGGAAGGGATTGGTTTCAAATTTCATGACTAGCACACATATGCGCTATTTAAAAATCGATAAATCTCTTAGACGTAACTTTATGTATCCACTATTTCGTGGTGTTGTAGAACAGAATCCCCGCCCTAAATGTATCATCAATATTCAACATTCTGGTTTCAAATTGAAGTACACAGGATCCGCAAAAAACAACAAAAAAAAAACTGTTGATTCATGAGTTCCAATCTGAAGCATTGGTCTTAGGTTCCTAGTTGTGAGGATTTCATTTAAACTAATAGAATCAGGATTTTTCTAGAAAGTCTTCGAAAGAAAAGTTTGATCTTCAAGGCTTAATGATTTTTGCGATGCGATAAAATTTGGAACACTTTTCTTCCCTCTGCCGCCAATTCGACTTTAAATAAATCGTTAAGGAACATTTTATGCTCCTTTAAAGCATCATTTTTACAATAGTATTTAACATATTTAAATTTCGTTTATATGTGTTTTACATTTATATGTTTTTAAAGCCCTCCCTAGAAAAACGTACCCTGTGTGGAAAAAAGAGTCTCCGGACACCCGATTCTGCAACAAAACTGGAACATTCCAATAGATCACGTGTGCCAAATTTTCTTTAAAACTGTGGGTAAGCTTGTCAGATGTCGTATATCGTCTACTCGTGATACATGGCCACGCGAGTTGATCTGACTTCCAGCGACGTGTTATTATAGGGTGATATATAAGAAATCAGTATGTGCTTGCGATTGCAGATAAACTGCAACACCCACTGTCAACTGTTCAGAACATTATTAGTAAATCGAAACGCGAGGGACTGACGACTGACAAGAAGTGTCCAAGAAGGCCAAGTAAATTAATGGAAAGGGACAAGAGAACTCTGAAGCGTATCGTCCGTGAGTACCATCATTCTTCAGCACAAATAATCACAAAGAATTTCAGGATTCAACAGGGATGAGCGTGTGCACTAAGACAGTTCTCAAGGAACTGCACAAGTTCAATTTATGCGGCCGAGCTGCTGCATAAAAGCCGTTAATAACAACTATGAGTGCGAGTAAGCGACTTGCTTGGTGAAAAGTACATCGTCCATGGACCTTAGACCAGTGAAACCGACTGCTATGTACTGACGAATCATGCTACATTGCTTTCAAATCGGATTGTCATTGCTGGGTGTGGCGTATGCCAGGTGAACGGTATATGCCAGAATGTGTCATCCCAACTGCTAAATTTGATGGTTAAAGTGGCATGGTCTGGGGATGTTTCTTGTGGTATTGACTAAGACTGTTAGTGGTTGTGGATGGAAACATGAACGCCACGAAGTACCAGGATATTCTGGACAAGGCGGCACTACCTACACTTTACCACATTTACGGAAACGGGTCATTCGTGTTTCAGAAAAACAACGGTCCGTACCATAAAGCAAGTTCCATTTCGACATGGTTTAGGGATATGAGTTTGCAGAATGGCCAGCTCAAGCCCCGACCTCAATCCTATAGAGGCCTTTTGGAATGAACTTGAAAGTCCGATTCGGGCTAGAATGACACGTCCAACTTCTGTGTCTGAACTGACCAGTGCTTTTCGGGAGGGGTGAAACAATATACCTGTGACTACTTACTAGAATCTCATTGAAAGCGTGCCACGGAAAGTGAACAATGTAAATGTGGCCGAAGGTGGGCCAACTCCTTATTGCTTTTGCCATACATGCAGTATTGTATAAAAATCACTGGTATTCGAAGACTTTTCCACATAGTTTATAACGGAGTTTTCACGGTATATATGTCTAATAATACTGAACACAGAGGAGGAAACCCAGAGGTAAATCTCCAATAGAGGTAAATGGAATCAAGTTGACATAAGGTTAGCCCGCAAGATCTCAACCGAGCACCGCGCCAATGGACTGATATGGAACTAATGCGCCGAAGCCGTGATAGCCTAGGTTTTATTTTATTATTTTTATGTTGTCAAGAGTTACCCCTCTCTCCTGCGATGCTGCTTATATAGCCACTGGTGTAACACGTGACAAACGCTAATGTAGTTTCATGTCCGACCACTGGGGCGGTAGTAAAAAAGGGAGAGTTGAACCTCTGTCTCTTCTCCTTTGTGTTACTGAATTTAGCCATTTGTATTGCAAATGGTGATATATTTTTCTGTTATCTTTTCAGGTATGTAAACCAAACTTGCTTATTAAACAGTGCCCCTTTTTAAGACCCGAAGGTATACATTTAGTGAAGCAATTGGACTGAAGAACGCAATACGTATCAGGTTCATTTTTCAATCTATTTTGAATTGCATGCATATGTTACTTGAAGCATTTTTGAAGCAATTTTTTTCATTTAATTTCTGAATATCAAACAATTTTTTAATCGTCCTTCAGCATTAGAAGTACAAGGTGTGAAGAAAAAGTACCAGTACTGGATGTATTAAAAACAAAATACAAGACTTACAGATTTGAAACTTAATCACTTTCTAAGTTATTCCCTTCCAAAGATACACACTTAGCTCAGCGCTGTTTCCACTGCTCACAGCATTTTTGAAGTCATTTTCCGAAATAGCGAAGAGCTGCTTCGTCGCATTCTGTTGTACCTCCTCAATATCTTGAAATCGTTTTCCTCTTAAGTGATATTTGGTTTTCGGGGAAAAAAATGTCGCAGGAAGCGAGATCTGGCGGAAAGGGGGCTGTCAATGCGGTGCTTAGCAAGAAATTGCTGCACAAGTTGTGATGCATTGGCAGGTGCGTAGTCATGGTGGAGTTGCAACTCGTATGCAATGCCGGCCTTTCACGATGAACTGCGTCCTTCAGATGCCGTAAAACTTGTCAATAGTACTCCTTGTTGATTGTCTGGCCTGATGGACCGTATTCATGATGCACAATTTCCTCATGATTGGAAGTCAGCATCGTTTCGCCATTGATGCTGCTCTGTCGTGCTCTTTTGGGTCTGGAAGAGTTCGGAGCCTTCCACTGTGAAGACTGGGCCTTAGTTTCGGGGTCACGCCCATGAACTCACGATTCATCACAAATTATGATACTTTTTAAAGGTTTTCAACGCACTCGAGCAGGTCACTAGCAGCTGAAACACAGGCCTGTTTTTGCTCAGTTGGGAGCAATTTTGACCCAGATTTGGCTATGACGAGTCTCATACCGAAATCGTCAGTAAAAATAGACTGAACTGAGCCAAAATTAATGTTGAAGTCTTTAGATAACTAACGGATAGTGATTCG
Source organism: Macrothele yani (assembly GCA_039090855.1). NCBI lineage: Eukaryota > Metazoa > Arthropoda > Arachnida > Araneae > Macrothelidae > Macrothele > Macrothele yani. The sequence goes on along the minus strand of CM076996.1, from coordinate 20,526,297 downwards.
GGGATTTTCTCGCACAGCTGTGCGCACAAGTTCGACACTGTTTTCACTTTTGCTGGTTTAGGGCCTACCAGACCGTTCATCACTATCCACACTTTCACGACCATCTTTAAAGCTTTTATACACTCATAAACTTGTATGCAACTCATTCACCCCTCCCCATAGACTTTCTGAAAACTTTAAGTACGTGGCTTTGCAAGTTTCGCCAAGTTTTTGACAAAATATGATGCAAATTCTTTGATCATTTTTTTCCGGCATGACAAATGCGACGAACAGCTCCACACACGTAAGAACAAAGCACTACTGTAAAAAAAAAAAACGGATTAGCGGAGGAGACATGATTTGTGACACATGCGTGGTAGGTTCCATGGTCAACCTGTGTCAAACCTCTTCCTGTTGTGTCGCGCGATTCCGAACTTATACAACCAATGGGGATACTTTTTGACCACATGCAGTACACAAACTGGAAATGAAATGTCGCGTGCTGGATCTGTGCCATAGAAGACAATTTTTAATCGGATGTTAAGAAGTAATTATATTGAATAAAATGTATTTTGAAGTCGAGAGCATCTGCATTTACGCCCTCTAGTGGGAACGTTGTGTATCGTAGAAAAAACGGAACGCAAGGATCATCGTTTTCATCGTTTAAGCTTCCCACGGCAAAAAAAAAAAAATTCATATCGAACTGATTGTTACAGAGATATGGTGTGCACAGACTAACGGACGTACAATGTAATAACACAAGCACGATCCTTTTTTAACAAAGACGTGCTAAAAAAATGGGGAGATGGGGTTAACGACCACCGTAACACAACTCAGTGTGCTATAATCAGTAGCACATCCCTGATTTACGGCCACTAGTTCCTGGGAAGGAAAAGAGCCAGGGTCGTAAAACAAACACACCACCTAATGCGGGACTCAACTGGGGCCCACTCAGATGAACGGTCACACGCCAGCGTGTAGACCACTGAGCCACCGGGGCGGCAACACGTTTATGAAGCAAAGACGTCGTAGAATTCTATCGATATTCAGAATTGTCTAGGAAGCCTCCCCCGAAGAAGTCATAAAAAATTGTAGAAATTATTCTCTCCTACTCAAATTCACATCTATCGTGTTAATGATAATTCAGACTACGCGATTCCCCTATAAGAAACTGAGAGTCATCGGGTGCACACAAATTATTTAGGAAGGCCTCATGTCATCAGGCTTCATCGTAGTGTTTAGAAAACCAGCTGGCAACAACTGTTCACGCACCCTTAAGCTCAGAGTAGACGTATTTAAAAAAATATATTTTTCCTTAGCATAACTTTTGCTGTGAAGAATAATTTTTGCATTTTTTTACCTTTCCATTATTCAAAATTCTGTTGGCAGGGGACCTCAGCGCATATTTCTATTTGAAAAACTTTATTTGATTAAAAAAATCCCTAAAGAAAATTATTTTTTTTACGGTTCTCTCCATTATGAAGACTATTTTGTACTATCTTCTTCTTTAAGTAGCACGCAACTATTCTGCTAGAGCGCATAAAGATGTGCCACGTTTCACTCTCTACACTGAAGTGCCAAAATAAAAAAAGAACTGCGAAAGGCACTACAATTTGCATTACATGCCACCACACCAATGCGGTATATATAGAGGCAGATATCTCCGCAAGCTGAAGTGGTGGCATTCGCAGTTCAGATGGCAGCTTATCAGGATTTAAGCGATTTCGAACGTGGTATGATAGTCGGTGAAAGAGAGATGGGTCATTCCATCTCGTTAAATTAACACGAAATTGGAAATTTGCACTGTCAACAATTTCAAATGTATACCTGAACTACACACATTCAGAAAAAACATCCAGAGTGCGACACCGGTGTGGCCATAGAAAAGCGCTGGACGATCGTGGACAGCGGCGTCTGGCGCGCATCGTAACATCCGCCCAGCGTGCAACATTGCCTCAAATCATAGAGCAATTCAACGCTCGAAACAGTAGTAGCATCAGCGTTCGGACAGTGCAACGTTTCCTGTGTTCTACGGAGGTTTCGAAGACGAGCCACCCCCCACCCTCCCCCTTCAGGTGCCATTGCTGACCCTCCCGACGACACAGGGCTTTGCGCCTGGCTTGGGCTCGGGACCACCGCCATCGGACGCGAGATGACTGCAAACGTATAGTGTGGTCCGACGATTCTCGGTACCAACTGCTTCGGGCAGATGGCAGACTCCGGGTGTAGCGACAATCCCACGAGGCAATGGATCCCCCATGCCCTACAAGGGACAGTGCAGGCCAGCGGTGGCTCTGTTATGGTGTGGGTTGTCTTCAGCTGGTACGCATTAGGACCCCTCATACGTCTGCAGACTGTTCTGACCGGTGGAGGCTACGTAGCCATCCTAGGAAACCATTTGCACCCGTTAATGCACACTCCAACGGGTGAGACCTCTTTCAACACGACAATACACCACCGCGCACGCCCACAGTTGCCCGATTATGCCCGGAGTAACATTCCACTGAGTTTGGCATCCTAACTTGGCCCCCTTCGTTTGCCTGATTTAAAAGCCATGGAATACATTTGGAATACTGTTCAACGCGCCGTCAAAGCCAGGAATTCTGGACCTGCGAATATTACGGAATTGTGGGATGTACTTCAGGCAGCATGGTGTGCACTATCTCCACAGTACTACAGAGGCAGCTTATCAGGATGTGGAGTCCATTCTCCGTCGCGTCGCGTTGCTGCTGTTATCCGATGGCGAGGAGGACCAACGCCGTATTTGAGAGGTATCACAGTTGTTTTTTCTCTTCTGGCACTGCAGTGTATATCTTTTCTTCTAGTTGTTGAATTTGAAAATTTCTTTTTCCTTTGATATCTTCTGTTATGTGAAATTTTTCGTGCACAATTCATTAATTTTTCTAACACACTTTTCAGATGCTAGTGGGACTGAATAACTATTTCTATTTTTTGATGTTTTATTGATTGTAGAAATGAGGTTCTTTTTTTACTTTTATCTTTTTTTTTTTTGTTACGAGTTCCATTTGTTTGCATTAAGTATTTCAAATTATGCGAGTTTTTCCTAGGTACTGCCGTAAACGTTGCTATTTTTATTCTAAAATTCAGCTATTTAAATCATGGAGAAATAACTACTACTGAAGATTTCCATGAAAAGGAAAAATGAGCTGGTTAAGTCTGATCATTAGGACTACAGGCTTTGCTGTTTGTGATCAACCAGCCATTAAAATGGAAAAAAGAAAAATTCTGATCTCACCACACGCTTTTGAAATACTGCCTAGTGTTGTTTGATTCCCATAACCGGTAAACAAATAAAGAGTCGTCACTTAAGTAATTCTGTAAATTCGTTACTTTTTTTTATTTGTTGAGTGAGGTGACACTGAACTGGACTATCTTTATTCAAATGGAATTTTATGTAATTGAAACATATCTGACATAGCCCTTAATGATAAATATTCTTATCGCTCGGATTTGATAAATGAAGTTAAAACCTTGAGATTCCGACTGAGCCTTTTTCTACGCCGTCCTTTCTTTTTATCAATATTCCGAAGAGTTAAGGTGTATGCTGCGAGGCATGCAGTTAGGATTTCTTTTGCAAAAATTAATTTCCGCTAAGTACACAGACTGTACGTCATGTCTTATTACGGAGTCTTGGCAACTTTTTTTTTTTAATTCAAGCGCTTAATGAACTAATTAATTTTCAATTATCCTAATACCACCGTAAATAAGTAAATGACAGGAGATGACAGCGTTAGCTTCGGAAAATCAGAAATTTAGAAGAAAATGTTTAAATTAATCAAAGGAGCAAATAAGAAAAATACATTGAAATGATTGAGAAAAAATTAAAGATCATTAATCAGGAACGAGTCGCACACTTTAATTTGTTCCTGGCGGAGTTTTTTTTATTTCTTGATAAGATCTTTGCATTTTACAGGGATTTAATTACTTCTGTTAGTTTTCGAGCATGCTGTCGTGGGTGAAAAATATTAAGTATCTAAATGTGTTTCCGTTGATGAATTAATCCTGGGGATAACGAATGTGAAATAAATCCAAAGTTGCCAATACTGGGAAAAGATTAGCTTTTTGTGTTCACGTTACGTTCAAGATTTGGGTCCATAGAGGATGGCATCGTCCATGCTTTGATTCGATAAGGTTACGTTTTCAATTAGAAGAAGTCGTAGAAAGTCAAACTTCCTTCTGCCTTGCCATCCTTTAACTATCGCGATTCTACTGGGAGGAAAAATGGGTTGCTCATTATTTCTCAGACGAACTCTAAATCGCGAATTTTAAGCGAGTACATTTGGTTGCAACAATAGTCTATTTTATTCTGAAACTGTAAAAATGTTAAAGCTCGATTACTGACAAGCGGGTTTTTACAACTGAAATTATTTACCTCAAATAATTCTGTGAAAATGTAGTTTTCCGTTTTCTTTTCAGACCGTGCCTTAAGTGAATACGTATGTGTCTACAAGGTGTGATAGGAAAAAATAAAATTAATGTTTTTACCGAAGACAAAAATTTAATAGTAAAGTTACACAAATTAATCCCCTTCAAAACAATCCCTCTCGGCACTTACACACCTGTGGAAACACCCATAAAAGTCCTGAAAGCCTTTGGAATGCCCTTTAAGAACCCTCGTTGCATTACCTCTCATGTCTTCCACAGAGTCAAATTACCTTTCATAACCGCCTAAAGACAGCCAAACGTCACTTGGTGCTAAATCCGGTGAATAGGAGGGGGGGGGGGCGCCCCGGCAGCACAGTGGTCCGAGCGATGGCTTCTCACCATTTGTCCGAGATGGGTTCGAGTTCCAATCCCGTTGCGGCATGGATGTTGTGTTTGTCTTACGGCACTGGCTCTCTCCCTTCCCTGGAACCAGTGGTCTTAAATTAGAGACGACGACTGTTTATAGTCCATTGAGTTACTCACGGTGGTCGTTAAACCACCGTCAAAAAAAAAAAAAAAAAAGAAAAAAACGAATACGGGGGTGAGGAAGCACTAGAATTGTTTTTGCAGTCAAAAATTGGATGATCGGCAGAGCAGTGTGACTTAGCACGTTGTCGTAATGAAGCATCCATCCACTGGTCTTCTCCGGCCTCTTGCGATAGAATGCAGTCCTCAGGCGTTTCTGGATTTCGAAGTAACGTGCAGCATTTACAGTGGAGCCACATGATAGTTACTCCCAATGCACTAATCCTCCGATATTAAGCGTAAATTTAATGTGCGATCGAGGCTAACGGGCTTTCTAGAATCTTTGGGAGGAAGGGGTTTACCGCTGAGAGCTTTGACCCTCTATTTTAGGGTCGTAACCATAGACCCAGGTTTCACAACCGTCACAATTGTCCATAAAACGTTTGCATCTGCCGCTGCACGTTAAAACAACTAGACGATATTGTGACACGATTGCTTTTCTGATCTCCGTTCAGAAGAAGAATGAACTTGGCACTGAAGGGCTTTTATGTTCAAACCAAACAACCCGCCAGTCTCTGCTGCAAATTTCTCTGATGGTGAGGTGTCGGTTCTTCCTGATCATAGCGCGAATTTCCATGGCATTGTCTTTGGTTACCGCTGTTGATGGTCATTCACGACGAGATTCACCTTCGATGGAAGAAGCGCCATCTTTAAACCTGGAAAACCACTTAAACACTGTCGTTTGGGTCACAGAACTTTCACTATGAACAGTTGTCAGTTTTCCATGCGTATCTCTCGTCGAATATCCATGGTGGAAACTGAATTCCCTTTTTTGCGCGTTGCTCGAACTTCAACATCCCGATAACGTTGAACAAATTAGAAACATTCGTCTACACTCTTTGCAGTCGCGAGGACTACTGGTATTTGCTGCATAAGGGGGTTTTGGCCAGGCGACAAGTGCGAGGTTCAGCGCTAATGACCGCTTACGTCAGACGTCTCTCTCTCCTTTACTTCCGCAGCAAGGGCGGTTTCATTCATTTTAATCTTTGATCAACCCCTAGATATACAGATGAAGATCTCTTCAAGTTTCTTCTACAACATTCTATTTTGAGCCAATCTCCTTCATGACACTACCCACATGCTTTCGAATTTCATCGACCAATCTCCCATGTGGTCTTTTTCTGCCCCTTGGAAACCAGTCTAAAATTTCGGTTGCCCATCGGTGGTCCGTACTATATATATATATATATATATATATATATATAATCTGCCATCCTTGAATATATATACACTGCCTGACAGAGAAAATGCCACACCACGAAGACTTGAACGCAGCGTCATGCAAATTGCAAGGTGGTGCCCACGTAAAAGTTATGCAAATGATTGCATTTGCAGGCCAATCGGACGAACGGCGCGGGTTATATAAGCGGACAACCAGCCCTTGAGGCCATCGGTCTAGACGTCGTCACGGCTGTGAGAAGGGAGTGGTTCTGTTCTAACCGTGTCTGAAGAACGAACAGAGAGTGCCAATGCCGCTAATACGCCGTCGTACGGGATTTCGTCAAACGGGTGAGTTCACGAGAGGCGTCACCGGATGATCTTCGCTTCACATTGCGGAAGAAACGCAACGTGATGCCACAACCATCAGTCGCATTTAAAGATAGTGGTTCCAGGATGGATCTGTGCAACGTCGTAGGCGGACTGGAGCACGCAGACGGACGTCCGAGCGCACCGATCGTCGCATCCGACGTCATGCCACAGAGAACCCACAACCCACAACGGGCGATATTGTGTGGAGTGTACGGGGAGGTTTGGATACTCCGATATCGACGCGGACAGTGTCTCGCCGATTGGCTGCGTCTGGTTTGCTGTCTAGCCGTCCGTTGCGAAGGCTACTCTTAACGGCGAACCATCGTCGTCACCGCTTGGCGTGGTGTCTCTTCAAATCTGCGTGGGGTGCCGAATGGAACAGTGTGGGGTTCAGCGACGAATTGCGGTTCTGTCTCACCACGGATGATCGTCGTGTGAGAGTCTGTAGGCGACATGACCAACGGGTGGATTCCTCCGCCATTGTGGAGCGCCACACGGTCCGGCAACGTGGAATCATGATGTGAGGTGCTATCAGCGCCAACAGCCGCGCACCGCTGATACGCATTACTGGCACATTGGCGGCATGCTGCTATCTTGTCGAGGTGCTGCGATCCGTGGCACTACCGTTTCTGCAGGGCATCCTAAACGCCATTTTTCCACAGGATAACGCCCGGCCGCATATCGCTCGGATCAGCCTGAATGCTTTATATGGTGTGCGGATACTTCCGTGGACAGCACGATCCCCCGACCTCTCGCCAATCAAGCATCTGTAAAACACGATTGAACGTCGGTTGAGGACCGTCCCGTCACCGGAAAATGAAGATGAACTATGGACTCGGATTAACACCACAAGGCTCACGATACAACAGGGCTCTATTCGGACTTTCACTGCCTCGATGCCACGTTGGACTCAACTCTGTATCGCCCAAAATGGAGAACACACTTTTTACTGATCATTCTCTATATTCGGTTACTGGAGCCTGGTCTGTATGTGACAAATCATTTGTTCATGACCCACTTGGCTATCTGTGGGTGCAGTTTGGTCTGTTTTCGAGCATTCCTTCATGGTGTGGCATTTTCTCTGTCAGCCAGTCGCTCCGGAGCTGCCTGACAGTAAAACATTTTGCGGTGTGTTCAATATATTATTCATGTAATATAAACTACAACAAAACCGCGCTGTGATGTAGGTAGTGTATGTAAAAGAATATTAACACACAAGCAACCAACCCTCATAAACCAACTAGGGCTTTTTATGACTTCTAGATGTAGAAAAGCACAATAAAAGAAATTATAAAATGACAAAATAATGTTAAGTAAACTATTATAAATACAAGCTCAGCACTCTTGGACCACTCTACAGGGAAAGACATCCCTGAGCAACAAGTTCAGTAAGAGGCCCTGAGCAAACAAGTTCAGGTTTCAGGTTTCGTGAGAAAGACAAAAATCTCGAAAAAAGCAACAACAAACGTCCACATTAAAATTGTATTTTGTAAATTTCTAGGAAAGAACAGCTAAATTTGTTCACTGAGATGTTCTGAACACACTTGGAGTTTGATATTCCGTCTTGAACTTGGGTCTTACCGTCACTCTTTATGAATGTTTACATTTGTGTCAAGGGAAACTTAGTGGAAGGATTTATGTTACGGTGACTATTTTTTTAGACGGATTACAGTTCAGGTAAGGAGTTTTATGGTTCATTTTTAGTTTCAGTGGTTCTTCTTCATACGTACAACAGTTCAGGTAGAATTACAGTTTTGGTTAAGAGTTTTATAGTTCATTTTTAGTTTCAGTTCTGGCTCTTTTTTGTAGATGTGGACGTCAGTTGTTGCTGTTTTTTTTTTTTTTTTGAGATTTTTGGCATTCTCACAAAACCTGAACTGAATTTTATTGCTCTTGGCCTCTGGATGTCTTTCTGTGAAGGGTGGTCCAGGGGTCCTGAGTGTGCATTTATTATAATTTACTTAACATTATTTTGTCATTTTGTAATTTTTTTTATTGTGCTATATATCCAATAAAAGCACAATATCCTATATATATATATATATGTATGTATGTATATATACAGGATGATTCCTAAAGTCCTAAGTCACCTCAATAACTTGGGAACAAAGACAGCTAGAGCTATGGAAGTAAGGTATATGGTATAGTAAAACAACCATGCGCTATCGGGTGAGAGTGACTGCAGCGTCCCTAGTGGCGAAATGTGGACGTTAGCATTCCTATCTCGGAAACCATGAGAGATACGGGAAAGAGATCAATAAAAAACTTGTAGAGCATCAACGAATTAGTAGAAAATGACATATGGTAGAAACGGCTGAGGTAAGTAGAAGGCTGGAAACGCGAACTTGTGTGGTTCGTGTCGTTGTCGCGGTAACAGTCTAGCAGAGAGAAATGTATGACGTATGCGACCGCGCGTCTGTGAGTATTGTACGCAAATTCTGGTGTGCCATAACGCCTCACCTGCCGTATCAGGCGCGGCGCGGCGTGGCAATGTATAAAGGATCGTCGGTCAGGAGCTATGCCATTCGTAACGTGAGTATCGGGTAAAGAACGAACACGGCAGGCTATTCGAATGAACAGCATTGGGGGATGGTACTGCTACATGGAGAATTCGGACGCAACGCTAGGGAAGCGTCACGCTAGTATGGCTTACGATTTACTACTCATCCACCGCCGACAGCGTGCACCATCAGTCGCGCGGTTCGACGGCTACGAGAGACAGACAATATTGCAGCCCGTCCCCGTTTGGGACGACCCACCGGGATGGGTAGGGATGTGCAACCAGTCGATGTTCTGGCATACGTTTTGGCCAACCCACTTACCAGTACGAAGGAAGTCAGTATGGGCCGCCCCGGTGGCGCAGTGGTCTAAGGCGTTGGCCTCTGGTCATTCGTCCGAAAGGGGTCCGGGTTCGAATCCCGGTGAGGCATGGATGTTGTGTTTGTCTTACGGCACTGGCCCTCTCCCTTCCCTGGAACCAGTGACCCTAAATTAGGGACGGGCGACTGCTTATAGCCCATTGAGTTGCTCACGGTGGTCGTTAAACCTCCAATCAGAAAAAAAGAAGTCAGTATGACATGTGGCTTATCACAATCCCGTGTGTGGAACATTTTGCCCGCCCCGGTGGCGCAGTGGTCTAAGGCGCTGGCCTCTGATCATTCGTCCGTAAGGGGTCCGGGTTCGAATCCCGGTCAGGCATGGATGTTGTGTTTGTCTTACGGCACTGGCTCTCTCCCTTCCCTGGAACCAGTGACCCTAAATTAGGGACGGGCGACTGCTTATAGCCCATTGAGTTGCTCACGGTGGTCGTTAAACCTCCAAAAAAAAACAAAAAAACCTCCAATCAAAAAAAAAAAAAAAAAAACATTTTGCATCAGCACGATGCCCACCCGTACCGTACGGTACCGCTGCACGTACTGATGCCAGGGGATTTTTTTTTTTTTTTACTTTTAACGACCACCGTGAGGAACTCAATGACCTATAAGCAGTCGCCCGTCCCTAATTTAGGGTCACTGGTTCCAGGGAAGGGAGAGAGCCAGTGCCGTAAGACAAACACAACATCCATGCCTCACCGGGATTCGAACCCGGACCCCTTCGGACGAATGATCAGAGGACAACGCCTTAGACCACTGCGCCAGCGGGGCGGCGATGCCAGGGGATAACCAACGACGTCTAGATTGGTGAAATTTTGTAATACACACTGTAGAAGAAAATGCGGCTTTTCTATCAAACATCCTTTGGACTTACGAGGCGCAGTTCACAGGCGCCGGATTGCTGAACAAACAAAACACCCATTACTGGGCAGTTCAGAATTCATTTTTTACACGGGAAATGAGGCACCAGGTGCGCTGGTCGATCAATGTCTGGTGTGGCATCTGGAAGGACCGAATTGTTGTGCCTGTGTTCTATGAGGACGCATTAAATGGAAGAAGATACTTGCAGCTGTTATAAAGCACATTACCTGAGTGGTTAGATGATCTGTCTCTGCAAGGTGTACGCTCATTATGGATTCAGCATGACGGCGCTCCGGCACATCAACCAACAGCGGTACAGCACTTCTGTAACGTACCAGGAGATGTGACGTACCTGCCAGAAGGACGCACACGACATAAAGGCAGATAAAAATCAGAATAAAACGTCCGCGTAGCTCAATTGGTAGAGCGACTTATTCCGGAATGAGGGGATCCGGGTTCGAATCCTGGCGTAGACAGAAATGACGGAGAAATTCACTTCGTTATAATGGCGCCCGAACTATCCGGATGACCCGACCGTTCAAAATCTCGCATTGGCGTGATGTTATTTCCACACCGCGAGATAGGAAAAATAAGAGAATCCCTTCTCCAGCACTTCGAAAAAAAAAATAAAAAAAATAAGGGGGAGATGATGTAACGTACCAGGAGATGTGACGTACCTGCCAGAAGGACGCACACGACATAAAGGCAGATAGGAATCAGAATAAAACGTCCGCGTAGCTCAATTGGTAGAGCAACTTATTCCGGAATGAGGGGACCCGGGTTCGAATCCTGGAGCGGATAAAAATGAAGGAGAAATTCACTTCGTTATACTTCCTGTCCGACACTTTCGGGCAACAGACCATCGGTTAGAGTGGTCCCGTGGCGTGACCTCCACGATCCCCGGATCTAACTCCCATGGATTTCTTCATCTGGGGTTACCTAAAGGATCACGTATACAGGGTGGAACCTACGAGTCTACACGATCTCCGACTGCATACCGTCGCTGCGTGTGAGAGCGTGACACCTGTTATGCTGGGGAACGTACAAGAAGAAGTTCTGCCTCGCATTCAAATGTGTATTGTAGCAGTAGGTGGCCATATTGAACCCTATTTACGTTAAACGCAACGTTATGTACTACCGCTGTTGCATTAAATACGACCAATGTACTCCATTTGTATTCATGCATAAGTATAATAAACCTTGTGTGTCCTTCACGTTTCCAGCCTTCTACGTACCCTAGCCGTTTCTACCATATGCCGTTTCCTACTAATTCGTTGATGCTCTCTACAAGTTTCTAGTTGATCGTTTTCCCGTAATATCTCATGGTTTCCGAGATAGGAGAGATAACTTCCACATTTTGCCACTAGGGGCGCTGCAGTCACTCTCATCCGATAGCGCATGTTTGTTTTACTATACCATACCTTACTTCCATAGCTCTAGCTGTCTTTGTTCCCAAGTTATTGAGGTGACTTATGACTTAAGGAATCGCCCTGTATATATACACTGAAGAGCAATTGCATTAGAGATACCTGTCTAGTAACGTGTAGCACCACCTTTCGCCCTGATGACGGCGGCGATTCGTCTCGGCATGGACTCGGCAAGACACAGGAAGCGTTGGGAAGCCATACGAATCCACTACCCCTGAAGAAGCCCCAACAGTTCACGAATACTTGATGGAGGAGGGTCAGAGCCTCAAACATCTCTCTCGATGACATCCCAGATGTGTTTGATGGGATTGAGGTCAGGTGACCTAGCTGGCCAAGAAAGCGAGGTCACGTCGGTGGAGTGTTCATCCAACCATTCGGATACAATTCGGGAGCGATGGCAAGGTGCATTGTCTTGTTGCAGGATGAGGTCCCCAGTGGGATGTTGAAGACGCACAAACGGGAGCAAATGATCGTCCAGGATATCCCGGTAACGTTGACCTCTGAGGGACGATGTCACACGTACCAGGGGTCCTATTTCATTCCACGTAAACAGTGCCCAGACGACAATGCCACCCCCACCAGCTTGAAGAGTAACCTGCTGGCAAGAAGGATCCATCGCTTCATGTGGTTTGCGACGTACTCGTATCCTGCTATCCGCATGTACCAACGTGAATCTCGACTCATCAGTCGAGACAACATTTTTCCACATGTCTAGGGTCCAGAGGCGATGCTCCCGCGCCCATGCTAATCTTTGCACCCTGTGATGTGCGGTCAGCAGCGGTACCCTCGTGGGACGATGGCTTCTGCACCCCATAGCGAGGAGATGGTTCTGGATGGTGTGGCTGCTTACACGTTTTTGTGCACCAACGTTAAATTGCCGAGTGATTTCTTGCACTGTGGCCCGTCTATCCGCTGTCACAATGCGAGCTAGCCGACGATGACCCCGCTCATCCACACGCTGTTGTCCACGGCCGTTGGCCCTTGCAGGGAATGGTTTTACCGGATTCGATGTACTCACGGTGCACCCGTGACAGAGTGGCTCGTGAAAATCTCAGTGCCTGCACGACTTCCGAGATGGAGTGACCCATTCGTCGGGTCCCGACAATTTGCCCACGATAAAATGCCCTTAGATACTTCGTCTTACACATACTGCGTCCGACTCTTGCTGATGCCCATCGCATCACTCCTTATATTGTCGGATCGCTGCATACGTCATGTCGTTTCCGTTTACAGGGTGCCGCCCGCAGCGCCATATTTGCATAACGTCAGCTGTCTCTAATTCAGTTGTCTCTAATTCAAACCCCATGAAGCCGTGGATCCCACCTGACAACAGGGAACTGTACCGGCTAATGGGGGGTCCGTAATGGTATGGTGTGTGTTTAGCTGGAATTCACTGGGACCCCTGTTACGTCTACAAACGTCTGTGACCGGCCAACGCTATGTGCGCATCCTTTATGACGAGGTACACCCGTTCATGTCCTGCATTCATGCTGATTGGTTGAGCCTGTTCCAACAGAACAATGCACCTCCACACAAGTGTCGGGATGCCCCATTATGGTTAGGAGAGCATTCATCTGAGTTAGGGGTGTTACCATTCCCACCGAAGTCCCTAGATCTGAACGTGATAGAACACATTTAGGATGCCATGCAATTCGCTATCGAACACAGGAATCCTAAACTTCGGAATACACCCGAATTGTGGAATGCTCTGCAGGAAGTATATTGTGCATTGCCTACAGCATATTTCCAGAAGCTAGTGGAGTCCATGCTCCGTCTTATTTCTGCAGATCTGCGCTCCCGTGAGGGACCTACCAAGTATAAGACTGGTATACGAGTTTTTTTTTTGGCACTTCAGTGTATATACATATGCATCAGAGCATGATTACAGTACTGGCTGATAAGAGTAAAGAAGTGAGATTAAAAGTGAACTTTCAGAAGACAAAAGTGATCCACAATGCTTTTACAAGAAAAGAAGAGTTTTTGATTGATAGAGGAAAGCTTAAAAGAACCTATATCACATTTATCTTGGGCAGCAGATATCAAGTGAGGGTCACATTGATGAAGAAATTAATCCCCATACAAAACTTAGATGGAGAGCTTTTGGATATGAGAGCAGTAGTGTCTGGGGCATCTAAATTAGTAACGCAGACATCAGAACTGAACTGGATACTCTTTCGGTAGAAGACACTTTACCTAAGAACAACAGAAGTTGGTCATGTGAGTTAACTTAAAGACTAAAGGCTCAGCAAATAGGTATATCATCATGTATTATAAGGCAGCAGATAAAGAGGTTGCCCTACAGCAAGATGGCTTTAAAGTGCAAAATCAGTGATTACTGATCAAGGAAGCAATGCAACTAAATCTTACCATGAACAGGAAAAGATGTACTAGGTAATAGCAAACCTAGGTAACAAATTTAAATATTCACAGTTGATGTTAAACTTTATATTTAAAATAGAGACACATATAATGCACTGCAGTACATAATGTGCTTTTGCGTATCTTATCATGTACAACATTGTTTCGTCCACTTCCAGCACAGCTTCTGAAGTCCGGGTTTTCAACTCAGTAGTGGTGTTGAGCATCTGATGCACATGTACGGTATCCTTAACACAGTCCCATAAAGCGAAATCCAGAGGTATTATTAAGATCGGTGACTTCGGAGGTTATGAAACCAGATCCTCGTGGCCAATGCATTTTTCGGAATAGTGGCTGCCGAGGTAATTGCGGACATGCGTAAAGAAATGAGGCGGCGCACCATCTTGTTGTAATAGCATATCGTTGTTGTAATAACATATGCAATAACATATAAATCAACGTACAGTTGTGGCATGAAGAACTTCTTCAACATAAACTCCTGTTTCCCCTCTTTGGTTTTGTTAACCCACAACGCACTGTGCCTTCTCTGACCCACTGAAATCACCCATTTTGCTTGCTCAACTAATGTGCTGCCACCTTGCAGCCCACGCACAAATCAGTCATACCTAGAGAGAGACTTGAGAATATAATATACGCATTAAGGCGCGTTTCATAGTGTCCTTAGCTGGATGTAGGCAAACAAATGTTAAATTTGTAACCAAAGTTTTAATTGCCGCCCCGATGGCACAGTGGTCTAAGCGATGGCCTGTGATCAGTCGTCCAAAAGGGTTGCGGGTTCAAATCCCGTTAAGGCATGTATGTTGTGTTTGTCTTACGGCACTGGTTATTTCCATTCCTTGGTACCAGTGACCATAAATTAAGGACGGGCTGCTTATAGCCCATTGAGTTGCCCACGGTAGTCGTTAAACCTCCAATAAAAAAATAAAAAATTACCCTGTAGGATTTTTTAATCTGGTCTATGATAAATACATGCCTGGAGACTGTATAGGTACACAGGTGTGAGATGATAATGATAACAACGATTGGACCTTTTTAAATAGTGTTATAGGTGCCCATGTTTGAGTAGTGCATTAAGATGATTTTAATTGAACTTATCGATGCGACTTCATCAGGCGCGGATACGAGGGAGAGGGAATACATGACCCCCTTTGAAAGTTTATTGAATTATTTTAATATGCTTTACTTTGTGCAGTCTATATTACAATTTGTAACGTATATCTTCGTTTTTACGCTTTCCAACCGTAGGTTGAAAAAGCGTATATGCTCCAGCTTTGTGCGTCGGTCTGTGCGTCCGTCCGTCCGTCTGTCCGCACGATAACTCACGCGAATATGGTTCGATTTCGACGAAATTTTAGTATGTGGTAGGGGACCACCTGGGGGAACGAACCCTATTGAAAATGGGCAAAACAGGGTCAAGGGTCAGGACATAGGAGCGGGATCCATTCCATTGCTCCTATGTAACTTGCGTAAAAGTGGTTCGATTTCGATGAAATTTTAGTATGTGGTTGGGAACCACATAAGGACGATCACTATTGAAAATGGGTGAAATAGGGTCAAAGGTCAGGACATAGGAGCTGGATCCATTCTATTGCCTTTATGCGTCATAACTTGCGTAAAAATGGTTCGATTTCGATGAACTTCTAGTATGTGGTAGGGAACCACCTGGGAACAATCCCTATTGAAAATATATGAAATGGGGTTAAAGGTGAGGACATAGGAGAGGGATCCATTTCATTGCCTTTATGCATCATAACTTGCGTAAAAATAGTTCGATTTCGATGAAATGTTAGTATGTGGTAAGGAACCACCTGGGGACGAACCCTATTGAAAATGGGCGGGGTGGGGGTCAAAGGTCAGGACATAAAAGCGGGATCCATTCCATTGCCTTTATGCGTCATAACATGCGTAAATATGGTTCGATGTTGATGAAATTTCAGTATGTGGTAGGGAACCACCTGGGCACGAACCTTATTGAAAATGGGCGAAATGGGGTCAAAGGTAAGGAAAGGCATAAGAGCGGGATTTATTCCATTGCCCTTATGCGTCATAACTTGCGTAAAAATGGTTCGATTTCGATGAAATTTTACTATGTGGTAGGGAGCCACTGGGGATGAACCCTATTGAAAATGGGCGAAATGGGGTCAAAGGTCAGGATACTGGAGTGGGATTCATTCCATTGCCCTTGTGCATCATAGCTTACCTAAAAATGCTTCGATTGCGACAAAACGTTATCATGTGTTCCGAGGGTATAGTGAACCGGTTCTGTTGAATATCAACGAAATGGGGTCAAAGGTTATTGCACAAAAGCAAGATTTATTCCACAGCCATTATTCTCAAAACTTGCGTAAAACTGCTTCTATTGCGACAAAACTTTAGTATGTTATTCCTGAGGTATACTGAACCGGTTCTTTTGAATATCATCGAAATAGGGTCAGAGGTCAAGACACAGGAGCGATATTTATTCCACAGCCATTATCCACATAACTTGAGTAATAATTTATGGTATGTTGGAAAGCGTATCATAATCAATGCATTGCATGATTTTACTAACTTGTTTGACCTTACGTTTTCGGTTTGATTTCTCTGATATGAATTTTGGTTACCCCTTCTGATGCTTTCTATCTGCTAAAACGACATCCATACAACGATCAGTTCGTGTTATCCTTTGATATGAAATCCATGTTGACAAGTATCCCAGTGAATAGACCCTTTATTCATTGAAAGCAAGTCTCATTGAACATCATTTCAGCCAACTGGAAGTTGAAGGAATTGTGAGACTAGTGGAAATTTGTATCAAACAAAAGAGTTCCCTTTTTCGTGGAAGATTTTTCCAACAGACGAAAGATCTTGCAATGGGTAGAACACTGTCGCTTGTTTTTTGCGAAGTCTACATGCGTCACTTTGAGGACAATCTCTTTCAGATTGTTGCATTCGACCTGTGGATTCGATATGTAGATGACACTTTTGTCCGCTGGAATGGCATGAATTCGGAAATACCTAAATTAGTTGAACTTATCAATTCAATTGATCCTCATATACTGTACAGTTCACATGTGAGAGTGAAAAATAATGGCTGCTTATCATTCATTTATGTCCTTCTGTCACGCTCTGACGAACTCTTGAGTACAACAGTTTATTCTAAACCATTTGCTCTTTCCTTACCGCTACATGCAAAATCAAATCACTCATGGAAACAAAAAATTCTGCTTTCTACACATAAGTATATCCTGCAATACATATATGCTCAACTGAAGATTCCTTACAGAAAGAGCTTGATTTCTTAAACGAATTGCATTATAGCTCATCCGTTGACAAAGCTGTCCGAAAATTTAGGAAACTGAAGCCTGTCTGCTCGCTCACGCCAATAGACCTTCCAGTACGAACGAATTGGGCGGTTATCCCATTTGCTCCTCAGATTTGCTTCTGAATTTCAAAAATTCTCAGAAGAATTTTTGAAATTCAGAAGCAAATCTGAGAATCCACATATAAATTTTCAAACCCATAAACAAAGGTGAATTTTTACGGATCAAAAGATTACGTCGAAGACATAAATTCCTGGGGATTTATCAGATACCTTGTGAATGCGTACTTTCATATATAGGACAGACCCGGAGGGCTTTAAGTTTCCGTGTGAAGGAACACAAGACTTACGTACGGAACTATGAACTATAAGAAGTCGTCTGAATCCAACACTGTCACAAAACTAACCATACATTTTTGTTTGGAAACGCTACGCTTATTGATAAACCTGATTCGACTATCAAGTTAATATATTATAAGCTTTCCACGTATAACGGAACTCTTCATGGCTTGTCAACGATATTACGTCTCCATTTCTTTCAAGCGCCTGGAGTCAACTTGACAAAATCCGTGACCGTCAGAACTCTGATGATGTCACAATGATTTGAATGTTTACGCTCCATTCGTTCTGATGATGCCAAGCCAAACGCTCTGCAAAATTATAGTCAATGTTAATAAAACATTTAATTGTGAATAAACGTTCATAATCTTTTTTATCTCGCATCAGAACTATGAAACCTTTGTTCTTTGGGTCAACACTGGCAATCAGTCAAGTCAGAGGACTTAAATATAATATGCACCAGTGCAGCAGTCAGGAAGTGATCTCGCTGAGAGAATTATCAAAGAGATCCGAAAGGCTAATGCTATCCTTATGTTTATTTTTAAAAGCTCTTGTGCAGTTAATTGCGTTTGAAGTTAACTACGTTGTTATAACAGGGTGTAGGAAATTTGATCTACGACTAAGATTGCGAAGTATTCGCGAAAGCACAACTTTGTGGCGTACCATTATGGGATCGAAAGAACAAAGCTACCAGTAGGTCTTACTTGTAAGTGAGTAACTTTTGATACTTTTCTTTTATTAAGTTTGAGCCGTTAACCCTTTGACCAACCAGGGCTCTGACATGTTGAGTCGCTCAGAATATCATAACCCCCGAAACTTTCTATTGCTCCTTTCATAATTACGCCCCTGATTTGACAAGTTAACAAAATAAAGATTAGTGCTGGGTCACCACACGGAACTTCCGATCTGTAGTGTTAATGTGCATTGACCTTGACGTGTTTCCCGAGAGCAATCACTGCATTCTTCCACGCAGAAGGCATGCTACGTCTTCAGAGTAAGTATTATCGCCCCTGGAGATACCAACGCCTGCTTTTCTTATTTGTCGATAAGCAACAATGGTAACTGAGGATGACCTCGCCTAATCCCTTAGAGGCCGTGTGAACTCAAAAAACAGGTTGGAGTAGGAAATCCTACTCATTCTAGACGGGCGATTTCAGGCGGTCATGGTAGTTTGAATGCAAGCGCTTTATGGTCGTTAAAGAGTTAAACACTAAAACCTGTTGCAACAATTTTAATTTTGACAGTTGTTTTTTGTTTTGCTTTTCAGTTCATAAACAGACTCTTCCATATAATTTATTTTTACTTAAACGATGAGCATTCATTAGTTTATCACATCATAATTCCATTTTATGGCTTCCTCCTTGTATGTTTTTTGGGTCCGCCCTTGTACTCTACAACTAATTTTGTTTAAAAAAAATGTTCGCCTGAAATTTTCAACGTCTCTTTATAAAAGCAAGTGCGGATAAAATATGTTCTACAGCAGGTGTCACCTTGCAAAAACTGCAGCATAGCATTTGTGCCTAACCAAAGGCTTTCAGAATTGAAAGTTTAGAAACGTGACGCTGTAGTTGTCGGAAAACTGAAAATATGTCTTCAACCTACTCTGGACTGCTGACAGAAAAAATGAGAAATAAAAATAACAGTGTGATTAATGGTTCCTCCAAACCTGATCTCCTGGGAGTGAACGAATATAAACACTTGCGTTGACAACGTTCAATGTTTGGGGGAAATATTAATCACGCTATTTCCTCGGAGTGAATTCTAATCAGTCGATCAATGCTTTCCCAAGAGGTGAGTAGAAACATGTTGGCCCAATTCCGATTTGTTGAATTTTAAGCACGCTTTCTGAAATGCGTACATCGATCAAAATGTGATGTGCTTATGATACGATTTCGTTCGTCCATCCATCCATCTATGAGGGGGAAAAAAGCTTTCTCGTCGAGATCTCGGATTCGAAACATATCTATATATCAGACGGAGCTATGCATGACGAAACCTTTCCTGGTATATTCCGCTTTTCCATGAGCACATTTTTCGCTTTGTTCTGCTGCCCGACCAGAATCTACATTGTTTGGACAATAAAACTACGCTGCAATCTGACACTCCAGCAGTCGAGAATGGAAATCAATCAATCAAATCATATTTGTCGGACGACAGATTTGGAGGAAATGCTATTTGACGTGATTTTAAAGAGGATTATCGTTGATGCTGAGAACTTCAGTATTTACATTTCGGATGTTTTGCGTTTGTTTGTTTTGGGGTTTAACGACCACTGTGAGCAATTCCATAGGTTATGAGCAGTCTCTCGTCCCTAATTTAGGGCCACTGGTTTCAGAGAAGGGAGACAACCAGTGCCATATGACAGAAATGTACCACATCCGTGCCTCACTGGTATTTGAACCAGGACCCATCTCTGAAGAATAATCAGAAGACAGCGCGTAGACTACTGTGCCACCTGGTCGGCTTTTTGAACTTACCACGTTTGACCTGCTGTGCACGGAGCAGAAAGTGTTTATGCAGTGAAAGACTGAGTAGAAAGCAACCGGGAAGCTTTGAAATAGTGGGAAAAAATGGGCAGTGACCGTCGTAGGTCAGAGGTGAGTGGAAAGAATGCAGGCAAATGTTAACATCGTGACTGCTCACAACGCGGGACGCACCATACGAATTTCAACCTGGACTTTGCGTCATATCTTGCAATGAATGTAGTACAGGATTCGATGCATACTGTCTTCTGTTTGGCTAATAGACACAAGTAACTGCTGCTGGCTTAGTATCAAATGACGGGGACGTTTATAATTGGCAAAATGTTTGTTAATCTAGTTTAATCGGGATATTTCTTGCACACTGAGAATTGCCAAAAAACAGAGAGCAGGACACAGGGCAGATGGTACTGAGAATTTCTAGAAAACAGAGCGCGGATGCTATGGAACTTGCGTGCCAAGTGTACTCCTTTAAAGCCCGTTGGCTCTATGTTGTCGTATGGGGAATCTTCAGATGAGGTTCCTTGGGTCGCCTGCTGTGTATCCAAAGATGCCTGAATTGTGAGGTCTGTATAAACATAATTAGGAAACAGTTGCCCCCGTTCTTGGGGATCATGCTTCCGGCCAGCGATGGTGTGATCCAGAAAGACGATGCACTTTGTCACCGTGCACCACACCCCAGACATGGCAGGTACAATATTCCAGTTATGAATTTCAAGTTCTGTTTCGGAATCCAACGTGCAAGATTTGTTCGTTTGGATCTGGGTTTAACGACCAGCGTGAGCACCTAACGCTATAAGCAGTCGTACGCCCCTAATTTAGGGGCACTGGTCCAAGAAAAGGGATAGAACCAACGCCGTGTGCAAACACACACACCCCTGTCTCATTGGAGATTCTTAGATCATTAGACAAATTCCGACGATTAGACAGAATCCCGCATTTCTAATCACTTGCCTACTGGGACGACTAGCTACATTAGAATCCCTTGGAATTTCTTTCCGCGACTTCGAACAAGCTCTATATTGTCGCTATACATCATAGCAGATGGTTCGTATAATATATATTTAACGTGAACACAATGTTATTGTAAAATGTAGCGACAACGCGTATGAGCTGGTCTTCCTCGCTGCTGTCTTATACAGGACCACTGTTTTACAGTGCTGCACATTAGATGTCTTCCAGTGCTTTGTTACACAGGTTTGTTAGGTCTTCGCTTGTATTTTCTCCCGACGATGAAATAAACGAATCACTAGCTAAATAAGAACACCCTGTTCTGCAGTGGTGCTCTTTATTCACTGCAGTTAATGGGCATGTCACGGATTTGCTTGGCCCAATTTCTTTGTAACATCTGTATTACTCTTATATATATATATTTTTTCTATATTACAATATACGGACGGATCCAAACGATACTACATCGGAAAAACCAAGGGTTCGTTTAGAATTGGAATCAAGCAGCATAAAAGACCGACAAAGGACGTTAAAGTAACCAGAGAAGTCAAATTCAGGATATAGTAACCAGAAAAGTCAAATTCAGGATATAGTAACCAGAAAAGTCAAGTTCAGGATATAGTGGATTTAACTTTTCTGGATAGGGCCGTGAGTAAAGTAACCACGACCCTATCCAGAAAAAGTCAAGTCCACTGTTCCTTTGTAGGATGATGTAAAGAAATTTACTTCCTACTCTAGCCCTAAATCTACAGCCATTTGAGAAGGTTTGGAGATCATTACCAACAGTGAGGCTTGCAGTGATAACGTCTCTCTGGAGTTGCCACAAATTTCGCACCATTTATTAAAATAACGCCTTTTCCTTCTAAGATACCGCGTGCCCAACCAATGAGACGACTCGTGTCTTCGAATGAAAATTACGGTCGCATCTATCCGTTTATTATCTAGCCAAGTCACTGCGTTCAAATTGATAAAGGGTTGTAATACAGTTGTTTGTCTACCGTCCTTGAAAAGCCATCTGGGTGATGTGCGAACGCTTAGAAAGTTTATTTCTATTTTTACCCCAATAAATTAGATTAATGATATAGTTTTGCTATTTTATGTATAGTTGGTATACAGTTCCTTGTTATTAATTAGTATATTACTCTTTTTTTTATTGTTTACACATTGATCGGTTCCTACTTGTTCTATCAAGCGTTTCTCTTGGTTACCAAGCTGTCAAAAACGTTCCAACTGAATTTAGACCTCGTTGCCCCACTTTGAACATAAAAAAAATATTCCTCTTTGTTCGTGTATTTGAAAACGTTTTCTGTCACACGCACGGAGAATCACCAAATCCACCTACACGTCTTTCGAGTGCTAGATAAAGACTCATTTTTCTCTCATCTCTTAAGAACAACGCGCCCTCTCTCTCGAACCATCTGGACAGTTGCAGAATGGTACGTACTGCAACTTTCACCCTCCTCGTGATGAAATTTAAGTTTTAGTTAACTTAAATTTTGCAAGAAAAGGCCATGCTGTCGAGTTTCTTCCTACAAGGACGCTATGTCAGAAAATCATTTCAACAGCTCTGAAGTCATTTCCATACTGAACATTCTTGAACAGCTTATGCATGGGACAGTCAGTAACAGTGTTTTTGCGAATGTCTGCAGCATAGCAAGAAGTAGCTATTTCGCCTCCCTCAATAACGACTGGTTGAAGACTAGTAGGGAGACCATCTCAATGCCTCCCAAAGAACTGACGAAAATATGCAAAATATTTTAACTTAGATGATGTTAAAGAAATATTACTACTGCTAAATTTCTCTGAAATTTAGGAGACCACGCTTAAAATGGAATGATCCGCTACGTCGGTGATTGGATCATCTAAGGTTAAAGCTTCTCAGATTTTAATATGGTCTTTTACAGTAGCAATGAGTTTGTTGTCGTACAGGTTTTGTGGCACTCGTGCCACTTATATGACAGGAATTACCAAAAAATCTATTTATTGCCGAAGTTTTGGAACTAGTCTACTGAAGTACTGATTTTACTTCCAGGCGGCAATAAGGTACATAATGGTTGAAAAAAAAATTTCGGTACATTAACTGTAAGTTAATACGATAATCTTTTCCCAAGTCTCCATACATTTGGAGCATTCTAAATCTGAGATATTTTTGCGAAATGACGTGATCGTTAAACGGGTTTCTGAGGCTACATCACTCCCATCCCATTTTTTTGAACAAACAACAAATACTTAGAAGCTTTTGAAATTAGAATTTGCCTCCCCGGGGGCGCAGTGGTCTGAACGATGGTTTCTGATCATTCGTCCGAGATGGGTCAGGGTTCAAATCCCGGTGAGGCATGGATGTTGTGTTTGTCTTACGGCACTGGTTCTCTCCTCTCCCTGAAACCGGAACCCTAAATTAGGAACGGGCGACTGCTTATAGCCCACTGAGTTTTTCACGGTGGTCGTTAAACACCCAATAAAACAAAAATCAGAATTTACAACGTTTAGCGGCCATAAAGTTTTTTTCTTGTAAAGTTATATTTTTCTAGAAATAATAAATGCTACTAAAGATAGTAGGTTTTTTATTTCTTACCAGAAAGTCGTTTTTGGACTTCTTATTAAAGCCCCTGTTTTTTATCAATTACTTGCTTTCTTAAAGTATGAGTATTTTTTTCAGAAATTGTGGAATTTTCAAATGAATTAAAAATGAAACTTAAAAAGAGCATATAATGCACTTATTTTAATCGTCGTTTTCTTTTTTATCTTTTTGTAGCTTCTTAAAAAAGTAATTTAGAAATGATGTACATCGTTTCTCTACATGTGGCAACAAAAATGTATACACCGTGACAGAATTCTCCATCTATTTTTTAAACATACGTGAATCTCTTAACTACCTCTCTCTCTTAATAAAGTATTGCGTTTTTATTTTTGTTTTGTTCGACCAAAGATTAAACATCTGGTATATACAACTTATAAAAATATCAAGGGAGAGAAAAAAATAATAGAAAAAGAAAAGGCAAAGGCATTTTCCGCTCTGGGCGGTAAAAGAAAAGAGGTCAAAAGGAGCGATTAATTGAGAGCAAGCGGAAAGAAAACAGGAAACGCGAAGGGAAGTTTCCGCTGCCAGCGCGGACTCATTAAATACAGAAAGTCGTATCTTTTGGTTTGGAAGAAATGATTTTGCGGAAGGAAGAGCGAGAGAGAGAAAGACAGAAAGAAGCAAGCTTAGGACGAGGCTAAAAAGGATGCTGAAATGGATGACGTGCGTTTAATGTCTTCTTGCGACGAGGCTACTTAGCGAAGACCCCCGCGCGACCACCCAATGATCGATGCCTTCTTGCAGGGCCAGGTGGCCTCAGGCGACTTGGCTTCACAGTCATCGAAGCTGACGACATATGCATTGTTTCTCTGCAGCCGCGAAACAGGCATTGGGCATGGGATCTTTATTGGATCCAGATGGCGTGAATTCTTTCGTGCCTTTGACCGGAGGAAAAGAAAGAGTGAGTGAATGACTGAATGAACGAACGAACGAACGAATGAACGTCAAGCTTTTGTCCGGCGTCTGATGTGGAATCTGTTTTATGCTGCTGACCAATTATCCAACGGATAATAGCAGACGCTGTCGTGCACGCGCATCTAATGAACTGACAGAATGTCAATAAGAGAAATGTGAAATGTTCCAGCAATTGGAATTCGCTTCACGCTTATCATTCATGAAAGCTGTAACTCTTTTATGTTGCATATCGGCAAAAATGAAATCTGCAGTTGCAACTTGTTCTCAGAGGAAATAACTTTTACCAAGTTTCTGAATTCATGTGGGGATGCGTGTTAAGCTATAGCTTCACTGTTAAAAAACATCAAAGGACTTTCTCAGTGATGGAAAGGACAAAGAAGTAAATAACTTGAAAGAACAACCGTGACGAATCCTGTTAATTGAAGTACCAAAGTACATGGCATTCATAAATTCTCTGGTTGTATAAATTATCTCAAAAATGTTGAACACAAATCTTTCCACTGCTTTGTTTGCGGTCATAATAAATCCCTTTCAGATTTGCCAATTAAGTGTTTACTTTGGAAGTATCGCTCTAAAAAGAAGGAAGAAACAAGTGTATATATAGTCAGCAAAACTAAAGATCCACGGTTGTCATCTATTATTTCTGTTCCGAGGAGTTAGAATCTTATAAGGATTAGCGAACGCGCACCTTTTTACGAGTCGCGAGTCAAGATGGTGGGAACACATGATGTCATCAACCAATTTGGCGGGCAGCATGATGTCTCACACCCCAGGGGCAACAAGCAGTGGCTTACCAAGGCCATCTAGAAAATACAAGGCCATGACATTAGGAAGATGAGTCTCCTCCGTTTGTGACGTCACTCTCATATTACGCGGATTAATATGTCGGTGTCGTGTTTGATGTCACGGATCCGCGGAGATTAGTTCCTGGCAAACTCGTACCAACGCAGTTTCTTTCCCTTCTGTTTAGTTTTAACGTCTGAATTTCAGGCTTTAGCATCATCTTCACCGCTTCTAAATATTCTGATACATCTTTTTCTTCAAATTCCTAATTTACTTCATAAATTGAAGCACTAATGGCATTTACGTGTAATTGAATTTTAGAAAACCCGTACCCGCGAGATTGGTACCCAACAAACTGGTACCCTGCAAATTCGTACACCGGAGTTTGATACCCGAAAAACTCGTACACGGGAGATTGATACCCTTCTGTTGCTTCGACGTTACGGAGGCATATACAAATTATATTAACGGAAGATCATTCCTCTTTGGTGGTTGTTATTGTGGATAGCTGTTCTTTTGCCGGAAAATTGTTATAATTAAGGATAAGAGAATGTTATATTTGCACCTATGCAAACCATACTGACTTCGGGAGCGCTGAAAAACCTGTGCTTATGTTAAAATGCATGAATTATAATGTATA
Organism: Macrothele yani; assembly: GCA_039090855.1. Classification (NCBI taxonomy): domain Eukaryota; kingdom Metazoa; phylum Arthropoda; class Arachnida; order Araneae; family Macrothelidae; genus Macrothele; species Macrothele yani. Next base: position 20,500,287 of record CM076996.1, on the reverse strand, counting down.
CTAAAAATATTAGATCGCAGCAAACTGCATATTATCTGATGCGTAACACATACTGCACAATCATACTCATGAGATATATTTTTGTACATGATTGTCTTTAATTAAGCTATACAAGAAAGTACCGCGTTGTGATTCACCCTTACTTCGTCACTGGTGTGGGGAGATAGGAGTGCCGCCTGTGAAATATGTTACTGCGAATATGTTATAGTTTCCAAAACTGTATTCCATTTGACCCCGCGATAAAATTTGTAAGAACATGCAACATATATCAAAATATCTTTGTAACACTAGTTAACAACTAACAATTTTTAATATTAAGGATCTATAATATTGTACAGGAACTTGTAATTATGGCTTGTGTGGATACGACCGTCGTTTGATTGGAGGTTTAACGACCACCGTGAGCAACTCAATGGGCTATAAGCAGTCTCCCGTCCCTAATTTAGGGCCACTGGTTCCAGGGAAGGGAGAGAGCCAGCACCGTAAGACAAACACAACATCCATGCCTCACCGGGATCCGAACCAGGACCCCGTTCGGACGAATGATCAGACGCCATCGCTTAGACCACTGCGCCAACGGGGTGGTTATGACCGTCGTTAACAAATAGCTTCGCTTCAACAAATAAGCATTTTTATCGCAACTCACTACGATTCGAAAAATACACCTTAATCAATAATAATATATTAGCCTCTAAAATTACAAAAAGTATATTATATCACATCATTTACAAATTATTTGCTAACTCCATTGTTCAGCTTTTCCACTCCAGTAACATCTCTGTACAAATCTGTTTTATTTGACATCTCTTAAATTCTCTGATCTATTACTTATTCCAAATCATGGATTTTAGTTAAATTTCTGTTACCTTCACCTTCATATTCTAATCCTTACGAAAAGTACAGATTCAACTAACTAACTGGGATTCGACACTGTTCGCGAAAATGTAATCACACTCCAGCGATTAAAGTACGGACGGATTGGGACACGGTACATGCACTGAGAAAGGGAAGAAATTTTAACTTATCTCTTATTGTTCCGGTCGTCGGTTCCAGAGCTTGGGCGCACATGCTGGTTATCGTGTACGGTCCTTCGAGAATTCCTGTTCATGGGTCGACTTGCATCTGGGACCCTTCTTCGGAGCTTTTGGGGAATCTGAAATTAGTAGGAACTCCTAGCGATCTGCAAACTTCAACTTTACATCTTGGGAAACCTTGTGCGAACTTACCAAGTTCAACTGTACGCGTTCGCTCTGCTCGTCTCCATGACGCACGGGGCTCTAAAAATTTACCATACTATTGTATTGGCTAGCGGCAGCAGACGGACTCTGTCATTGGTTATACTCATTATTTGAAGTAAATCGCATTCTCATCCAAAAGTCCCTGCTCGTTACCAATGCCTCGAGTCGAACGAACTAGGCTTTTCGGCACCACGATCAAAGGGGCCGTACTCACCGCCAAAGCTGTAAGTCCCATTCACATTAGAATAGTTGTTACAAGGGATTAGCTTAACGACCGGCTGCTGGGCCCGGCTAAAATCACCTACCTTTGCTAAATGCAAAATTCTCCATGCTCCATGTACAAGAAAAATTACAATAACACACCTGACCTTCAAGACAGTCGACCATGAGATAAGAACTTAAGCATATTTACAGAACAAAGAAATGTCCTTTGTCTCTTGACTAAAATTCACATGCATGTTGTGAAAATTTATTTTAAAAATAAATTTTGCATACAAAAAAATATTATTCTTACTTCCACTGCTAGGAAAACACACAGCGGAAAACTCCTACACCTTCTCAAATAAGGAAATGTACAGAAATTGCATTTCGTACGAGATATTGTCAAAGGGTAGAAGTTTTTCTTGTGGCATAAAACGATAACAGGAGATTTTCTAGTGACATAAGGAATATATAGGAAATTTTCAACTAATTAAATTTTGAGTTATGACTTTAGTGTGTAAAAACACCATGCAATCTAACAAAAAGGGATTCAACGGGTCGATCTTCAGCTGTTTACAATTTACTGGAAATGTCTTCAGCTGTTTACAATTTATTGGAAAATTTGAAGTTACAACCTAAATGTTTTGCACATGCAAACATTTTATATGCACTTATCTGATTATTCTTCGGGTGTTTACAAAGCACCTAGGCCGCGGGACATTTTGGAAGATTCGAAGTTACAACATAAGGGAATACAATATACTTAATGGATAGGTCTTCAGTTGTTTATAAAGCACCCAGGCCCCGGGTCGTTTGAAATATTTTAGGTATAAGGTAGAATTTTAACTGCTCGATGATGAAATGGTTTTTTTTTTTTTTTTTTATTATTAATGTGGGTGAAATAGTAATTTTATTTTCTGTTGGAACTTAATGTTTTCCAGAATCGGTTGTAATAATATTTTTTTTTATAGGAGGACGTATTACAAATTACTTTTTTCGGAGCACTTGAGATCTTTTAAAGTGACAATGCTTTCAACTATTTTTAAGAAAAGATGAAATGTACTGTTTTATAGTATTATTTCAATATAAAACTTACTCTTGATAGCTGCAACAGCTTTTGTCTTAATGACTCCACAGACTGATACACAGACATCATAACATTGCCGTACAATAATTTAAGTATCCGGTTTCTTACGGTAAAACGATATACCATAGCTGATGCACAAAGTGGGAGAGAGGGGAAAGAATATCCGATGCCAAAATAACCGAAATTTCATGCGATATGCTATCCACAATATCCAATCTTACTTCAGCACTTCAAAATCAGATTGTCCGACAGACGATTGAAATTTAATAGTTAATCATACCCCCAAGTGTTTCCGCGAATCACTCCTATCTCCGGAAATTTTCGGTGATATGGATGCGGAAAAAGTGAAAACAGAATTTTCCCCTTAATATATATATATATAAAAGAAATTGCGGAAAGTTTCCTGAAAATTCAGAATATTACTGGCATACGAAATATCAGTGAAATTTAGGATTTCCCCCTTCATTTCGCGCAAAAGGTTGCATCAGGAGTGTGCTTCGTTAATCTTTGAAAGGAATCGCAGAAAATGGCTCGTGAATTTCATAATTCTTTTTTATAGTGCAGAATAAGTGCTTAAGGATATCCTTATCTGTCCAGTTAAGACAATTATTGAAGTGAGAAGTTGCACTGATCAAAGATTGCCTAGCGAATCAGTTCGTTAGCGCTGCGTGTTTTGCTCTAATCACATCCTCAATCTTCCATCCATGAACGGATTGGGACGACAAATGGGGCCGGAAATTTTAGTCTTTCTGTCCACAACCAAAACACACGTACCTGCAGGGAAACCCATCATAAATTCCATCATAAAAATAATTCTATTAGATCGAGGATGAAAATAAAATGTTGAAATATGCATTGTAAAATGAATTTAGTCGTGAAAAAATTTAAACAACTTAACAGTGAAATAATTTTAAAAATCTGCTCATGAGTAAACGTAGGATCAAACCACGCTACATTCAGTCATGAGCAGATTTTTAAAATTGCAGATAACTAATTTCCTTTTAAAAATTCGGTTTCGACAAAAAAAAAAAAAAAAAAATCACGAGTCTCTACGAGACCTAAATTCTAACGAAATCACCATGCACATCATTCGGAAAATTGCAACATGTACATGCCACAAAGTAATTTCATTATGGATGTTTTTTTCATTTATTAGGTCACTGATTGCCTATTATGCAAAGGTATTGGATCTCCCCTCCTTGAGTAGACACCCTTTTTAAGTAGACCCATTATTTTGACCCATGAATCAGTGCTAGTAAATCGTTATTTCTTTTAAAGATAAATGTAAGTGGTTTCAGAATATATCTGCCGGAAAATCACTTTGTGTTTTATGTCAGAATGTGGAAAAAGTTGTGGGGATGTTGGGCCATCCCAATGTGTACCAGTGTATCTTACAAGATGACAAAAGGAGGGTACGTCCTGTCAATGACTCTGGGCCCCAAGTCCAACGACATACTCCTAACAGTTGTTAGTTTTAGCTTAATTAATTTATAATAGCGTGCAGTACTTTTCTCACATAAGTACAGATAAGTTTTCTATGTCATTTCAGAGACAACGCCCAAATATAGATAGAAGGAAACCTTTTTTGTTTTAAGGATATAACTTTTTAGATGGTTGTAAAGCTGATAGGAAGCTAACGATTTCATAAGTCCCAAATAATTATTCGTTCGTTTAAAAAAAAATCCGGACAAAAGGAATACAAGAAAGTTAGTCATTTCTCATAAGGACCACCGGGAAATATCACTGTGTCCCTGTGGACCAATCCGATTCTGCTTCAATCCGTCAAGTAGTTTTTTTTCTGCTTGGGAAAAATTGAAGAAACATAAAAGGGTTACATTTATTAAACACGTTAACTCCTCGGAAGAGAAAGCCTAGAGAGAACCCGTGATTTTTCTTCAGTTGAAGGGATCCTATGCAGGGACGTCTCTAGACTTCGAAATCAGGATCCGCGAGGGTGGGCGAGCAGTATTTTTGGCGGGGCAAGTTTAATAGCAACTTTATTTAGAAAACACTGAAATAAGTTTTAAAGCTTTTCACTACCGGCTACAAATGAATTCATGCACCCCTCACCCATCCACACACACACGGATCTGACTAGTTATGCCATTGGGGCAAAACACATACAATTGTTGGCTAGTATATCGCCTTCAGCTTTTTTCTTGCTGTGAATGCATTCCCTCAATTGCTTCTCAAAATTTTGCGTTTTTGTTTATGAAAAGTGTAATGTACTTGAACGATTTCTTTAAAGGAAAATGCCCTTTTTATTTATTTAAGTCAAATTTTAACATCGTGACACGCAGACACGATACCTAACGCTTCCTTAACACCCTTCCTTCAAGACAGCAACCTTACCTAGCACTCCTCTCCTACAAAGCAAATCTCAGCCATGTCTTGCTCCCTCATTGTCCTGGAAAAAGCATAGGAGCGATGGTATAGCTTTATTTATTTTTATTTTCAGGGGGGTTTAACGACCACCGTGAGCAACACCTCTATGGGCTATAAGCAGTAGCCCGTCTCTAATTTTGGGACACTGGCTACAGAGAATGGAGAGAGCCAGTACCGTAAGACAAACACAACAGTCATGTCTCACCGGGATTCGAACACAGACCCATCTCGGACGAATAGTCAGAAGCCAGCGATTAGACCAATGTGACACTGGGGCGCCATAACATAGCTACAGACTACACTTTCCGAATTGGAGTCCTTTACTCAGTAGCACAAACAAACAGCACAGGATTTTCATGGCCCTGAGAATGCTACTTTAATATCCTTTCTACCGAGACATAAATAACAAATTTCCTAGGAAATAATACGTAGGGGTGCAGTACGCAAAATACGAGACTTGTTATTATTTGGCAATGTCCAGATTACATTTTAAAGTCCAAAAAATGTAAACATTTCACTACTTGAACTGGGTGGGCGGCAGGGTGGGAAGACAAACTTTAGGGTGGACTCCAACCCACCCTCGCACTGCCTTGGCGACGTCCGTAAACCTATATGAGTGATTCCAGTGACAGTTTTGGATGTAAAAAGCTCGAGCACTAACAGGAGGTAAAAGACAGCTCTAGAGTTGCGTAAAATGCCCTCGTAAATTCCAGCACAGTGGAGATATTACGATCACAGACAGAAACTTATTCACTTGATTTTTGTCAAAACTATGCTGTGCATTTACTCTCACCTGATGGGAAAATTAGCCCAACAAAAAGCTGGGAAGTTTTGGCATATCCAATACAAAGGCGATTTTTGGAAATCAGCCCCCCCCCCCACACACACACACGTCCTAAAAGCTTTGTCCATCCGAAAAGTGAACCGCCGAATTCTTACTCAGACCCGTTCCCATCCATTATGCAGACTTGCCTGACTTTTCCCGGTCCGTTCACCAACGGCCTGAAGGGCAAAATAAGAGCTGCAGATTTATTGAAGATTAAGAAAAAAACTTAACTCACTAAGTCAAACTTCTGTGCACTCATTAACGAATACTGAAGGCTGCAAGAGATATTTATACTTATCCCACGTAATTCGTTGGGATTTAACCAAGCTTTTAACATTTTCCCGATAAGACAATTACCGCATCACATTGGAGAAAGGAACGCTTGCCACAAAATTTTTCTTTCAAGTTTTTTTTTTATAGTGTAAGATGGGAGTTTCCTTCTGTTCTTAGCAGTTCATTAAAGTTAATGAACATGAATTATTTTGGGAGAGAAACTAGTGAAACTTCTTGATTTTTTAGCTGAAATGTTTCAAGATTCTTAATGTACAGGCTGTTTGTCTACAAAACGAGAGCAATAAAAAGTCACTTACACTGAATTCGGTGTTAGCTCGCAATTGCAATTCTTGAAGAACAGTAAAATGGAAAAAACATAAAAAAAGGAAGCACGAATAACGAGCAGACCTCAAATTTTGGCAAACATGGTTACATATTTGCGTCACCTAACTGGAGTAATAGGAGTATACACTCAATGTACAGATTATTATGACCACCTGGATAGTACGTTGTTGAGCCACTTTTTGTCCTTAATATTGCTTGAATTCGTCTTGGTATGGCCTCTATCAAATATGGATAAGTGGCTTGGGATATATTTAAGTGGCTTGGGGTATATTTAAGTGGCTTGGGGTATATTTAAGTGGCTTGGGGTATATTAATCCAAATAAAAGGAAATGCACTCTCTAGCTCTTGAAGATTTAATGGTGGCAGCGGATCCAGCTGTCTATGCCACTTTCGACTTCCTCCCACAAATTTTCCATTGGATTGTGATCCTGTGATTGAGGAGGCCAATGCAGCTGGGAAAAGTGTCCGTGATGCTTCTCAAGCCATTCGCGTACTGTGTGAGCACAATGGCATGCAGCATGGTCCTGCTGGAAATATCCATCTCATTGGGATACATAAGCGGTTAGACTCGGTCGCCAAACATATTTAAATTATTTTAGGAGATCAGACGTTGTGTAACGTACCAGGAGATGTGACGTACCTGCCAGAAGGACGCACACAACATAAAGGCAGATAGGAATCAGAATAAAACGTCCGCGTAGCTCAATTGGTAGAGCAACTTATTCCGGAATGAGGGGATCTGTGTTCGAATCCTGGCGCGGATAGAAATGACGGAGAAATTTAATTCGTTATAATGGCGCCCGAACTATCCGGATGACCCGACCATTCAAAATCTCGCATTGGTGTGATGTTATTTCCACACCGCGAGATAGGAAAAATAAGAGAATCCCTTCTCCAGCACTTCGAAAAAAAAAAGAAAATAAGGGGGAGATGATGTAACGTACCAGGAGATGTGACGTACCAGCCAGAAGGACGCACACGACATAAAGGCAGATATGAATCAGAATAAAACGTCCGCGTAGCTCAATTGGTAGAGCAACTTATTCCGGAATGAGGGGATCCGGGTTCGAATCCTGGCGCGGATAGAAATGACGGAGAAATTTACTTCGTTATAGTTGCTCCACAGGAATCAAAGGGCCCAAACACTCCCACGAAAGCATGCCCGGGACCATAACGTTATCTTCGCTAGTTTGAAGAGATGTAAGATGGATCCATGCTTTCGTGCTGCTGTTTCCATATCCTCACCATAACATCTGCATGGTGTAGCTGAAAACGTGATTCATCGGACCATATTACACCCCCCCCCTTTTTTTTTTTATTGGATGGAGGTTTGAAGACCACCATGCGCAACTCAATGGGCTATAAACAGTCGCCTGTCCCTAATTTAGGACCACTGGTTACAGGTAAGGGAGAGAATCAGAGCCATAAGACAAACACAACATCCTTCCAACACCGGGATTCGAACCCGGACCCTTCTCAGACGAATGGTCATAAGCCAGCTCTTAGACCACTGCGCCATATGGGTGGAATTGCACTTTTCCACTCACTTACTGCCGAATTCTGGTGTTCCTGAGCGAAGTGGTGGTGTTTCTTCTTGTGCGATGCAGATAGAAATGGCTTACGGACAGGCAGTCTGCATGTGTAGTCCGTACGAAATAACGTGCGGCGAACTGTGCATTGAGAGGCCGTCGCACTTTGTCAGTGATTAAAATTATCTGTAATGTGACAAAATGTGTTGTGCATCTGTTGGACTGATCAAGTCGTGTTGGACTAAAGTTTGGACTGTGAACATCTGACAACGTGTGTATAGAGTTGCCCGTATGTTGGATTGAACACGTCTGCCTACTCTCAGCTCATCTCGAACATCCAGTAGTCATTGACGACTACACGCCTTGCGCTCAGACCTGGCTTTTAGACTGGAGGCCCACTTTCTGTAAACTTTAACGACTGCTGTCCTCGAACATTCCCTTTTTGTAAATGCCTAAACCAATTCTTTGAGCACCCACAAACATTCCACGTTCAAAGTTCGTCAGATCGCGCCTTTTACCTATTATTTCTAGCTCAACGCACTTCATTAGCCTCTGCATGCCTTACCATTCCCTCTTTATACCGATTCAGCCACCTTGGGTCTGCGTGCCTTGTTCTATCCTTCTGCGTGCCTTTTTCTATCCATTGCTGCCAACATCATGCTATGGTGATATATACGTCCGACCGGTATGGCGCGAAATTCGGCGATAAGGTCATCTCGGTTCCCGGAGCCCGACGATAAGGCACCTCTCGAACTCCTCCAACGGTTTGTATTGCTTCCGAATTTTTTCCGAGGCATACTTCACTTGCAAAGGATGCAACCAACACAACAGCACGAGTCCGAATGGCAAGCACGCGCAACGGCTCGACATTATATAGCCGATCAGGAACATCGCTACGACCCTTCCTTGCTTGCGTCACATGGGCGGCCGAGCGTGATACCTGAATCATTTGCATGTCTCACTTTGTCAAACCTACCCACCAAGTTTCATTCCTGTCGGTTGCTTCCTTCTGGGTGCAATTATTTTTTTGACGTAGAGTGTATTTTGGAAAATGTCAATATTACGGAATTATTTAAACAGCAGAGATGAAGATCAGACGTAAGATTTGCTTGTTCTTTGGCTTTAAATACCAACAGTCTGATATGAAGATGTTTGCGATCGAGACATCTCATACTTATCTGTTTGACCACTAAAATGGTCAAGACATGTTCTGTTTGTGGATCAATTCCCGTGTAACAACTGGAGATGAATACACAAGCAGAACATGTCTCGGCTACTTTATTAGGTACACTCCCAGATTACGTCAATTGAAAAATATGCAAACAGTTCAGAAGTAAACAAGCTCGAGTAATATTCGCAAGAAGGTATGACAAGCTGAGCTTGTGCTGACACTAACGAATATATTGTTTTCATCTAAATAAATAAAGCGTTTCTTCCTCATTAATGTAAACCTTTTCATTTAAGGAATTATTGCCTGGAATAGTCGCAAATTAAGTCAGGAGCAGGATAACTTTTATTACGCGGCGAAATCACTTAAAATTCATTAAATAGTATACGGTCGTATCAGAATAATATGACCACTTACCTAATAATGGGAATAACCATCCTTGGCCCGCATGACAGCTGCGAGACGACGTAGCATAGACACAATGAGGCCCGGGAAGGTTAACCGAGGCACACGTGCCCATTTGGACTGCATCAGACCACGGAGGTCTGCGCACCACCTACCTAATAATACGACCACCTACCTAATAATATGAACACCTACCAAATAATGGGAATAACCGTCCTTGGCCCGGATGACAGCTGCAAGACGACGTGGCATAGAAGCAATGAGGCCCCGGAAGGTTTCCCGAGGCACAGGTGCCCATTCGGACTGCAGCAGACCACGGAGGTCCCAAGGTTGACGTGGTTGTGGGTCGACACGTCATACCTGTCGATCCAAATAGTCCCATAAGTGCTCTACAATATTGAGGTCAGGCGATGTCGCCGGTCAAGGGAGAAAGGAGACATCGCTGTAGCGTTCACGCACCCGCTTAGTGACATGTCAGGGCGTATTTTCCTGTTGGCAGATACCACCACCACCACCAGGGTATACGTCCAACATAAAAGGCTACACGTGGTCAACGAGTATGAACACGTAGCCATTAGCGTTTACGGATCCATCCAATGGTGCTAGCAGTCCCAGGTCATACTAGGAAAACACCCCCAAGCCATTCACACTGCCACCGTTGGCCTGTATTTGACTGACAAGCGTGTCCGGGTGTTAATTCTCGTGTGTCTGACGCCGTATTCGCCACCTCCCGCCACTTCTGTAGAGTAGAAACCTGGATTCGTCGAAGAAGGCAACTTTTTTCCACTCTTCCACTGTCCAATGACGGTAGTCCCTTGCGAACTGCAAGCGTCGTTACCGATGGACCTGGGTTAACATGGGTACCTTGCCACAGTTAACTCCGGAGACCTATGCGTAACAGGGTTCGCTCTACTGTTCTCGTGGACACGTACCTGGGTGCCCCAGCGTTCATTTGCGTGGTCAATTGCTGCACTGTTGCGCGTCGATTGTCTTTTACCATTCGACAGAGGTGAGGTCCTCCTCTGGGGTCGATGGCCTTTAGGGATCCACAGTTTTGACTTCGAGAGGTAGTCGGGGTGCCAGCGGTCCACTATTGGAACACCCTTACTACAGCACCACGCGAACAGCCCACGACGTCTGCTGTTTCAGAAATGCTTCCACCCTTGGCGCGGTAGCCGATGATCATTCCTTCTTGAATGTCCGTCAAATCACTACCTCTACCCATTGTGCTCACGTAACGCACTATGGCTTATCTGTCCTGGTCGGCGGCTTACAGTATATCTCTGTGTGGTCGACCTTGTCACGTGCACTCTGTGACGCGCCTGGGTGGGTGCCCTGTGATTCCGGGGGTGATCATATTTTTCTGATACGACTGTGTAATCATAAATGGAGATATTTTTGTATTTGTGTAAATTGTGAATGTATGCTGATGGTGAGAAAATGCAAAAGTGCAAGAATTTCTAGAAGCCAAACCAGTCATTGCAAAACACTGCCTTCACGAGGGAATCTGCGACTGAATTGTTTCTTTTGGTTATTCATTAATATCAAAATACTTTTCACTTACATTTGTCGTCAGTCACCAAATTGCAGCAATGTGAGAGCTCCAAACGTGGAGACCAATTTCTTCCGTATAGGTAGTTTTTTTCTCGCATTTTGAATAAAACTCTTCGAAATGTGATTTCTTTTAACGCTTTAACTTTATGAAGAAAACTAACTTCTTCGCAATTTTCCTATTTGAAGATTTTTAGAATTTTTGAGACAAAAAACCTGCTCAGCATATTTAAGGTTTCGTAGTCTTGCTATAAAAAATTTATGACAAATTGGAGTGTCTGGGCTGATTCAAAATTTTTTAAATTTAGTTTTTATTTACGAATTTTAATTCAGTACAATAAACCACATACACTGGCGTGCAAAAATTAAGGATGAGACGGTTTTTTGAATGTAACGTCGTGCAGAAGTGCTCCCCATCGATTCAAATCATACCATAAGGTCCCCAAGATGTAAGAATATGGAACAAGTGAGCAAAACCGTCCAAACAAGGACTTCAAAGGATACAAAGGCACATTATTGAAAAGGTAGATTCGAGCACAACTGGACAGAAGACAGAAACGTCCATGTGACAGGTGGCTGCCAAGAAAAATCCAATCTTTAGTAGGGGATATGATCACCCCTGACTGCGTTGCAGGAATTACAACGTCTGTCCATGCTGAGGACGAGGTTGTCAAGGAGCTGTTGAGGCATCGCGGCCCATTCCTCTTGTAGTGCTAATCGCAGCTGCTGAATTGTTGCTAGCCGCTAGTGACGTGCTGCCAAGCGTCTCCCGAGAAGGTCCCACACGTGTTCGATTAGATTTAGGTCCGGGGACCTTGCTGGCCAATGCAAGCGTTGAATATCTTCACTCTCCAACAGCTCTTCGACAGCCACTGTACGATGAGGTGTGGCGTTGTCGTCCATGAAGAGGAACTCAGGACCCACAGCACCTCTAAAGGGACGCACGTGAGGCAGGAGAACCTCGGTACAATAGCGGATACCAGTGACTGAACCTCCGTGGAACGTGTTGAGGTCAGTACGGCTATCAAGCATGATACCGCCCCAAACGAGAACTCCGCCACCTCCAAACCGGTCTCTTTCAATGATGTTGGAGGTGTGATTGCGTGTTCCCTGCTCTCTCCAGATATATATACGTCCAGAATCGCTCGTCAGACTAAATCGGCTCTCATCCGTAAAGAGAACTCGACCCCTTTGCTGATGTGCCCAGTTCTTTTGTTCCTGACACCACAGAAACCGCCGTATCAGATGAGCAGGCGTTAATGGCATACACTGTACTGGTCGTCGTTCAAATGGACCACCTTTGTGTAGCCTCCTGGCCACGGTAAAACGCGATAACGGACGTCCAGTTGTCTGTTGCATGTGCCTTGCGAGTTCTCCCGCTGTCTGCCGTCTGTCTCTTCTCGCTTGTAGGACAATATACTGGTCGTCCGCCGCCGTGGTTGCTCGTGGACGACCACTGCTAAACTCTCGGACAGCTGTTCCTGTCGTTTGAAATGCTCTCCAAGCTCGTGAAACGATGCTGAGAGCGATCCCGAACTTCTCGGTCATACTAGTCACACTTCGACCAACTTCGAACTTTCCAATGACGCGACCTCGGGTAAAGTCATCCAGATGTTGTCTACTGGATCGCCTATTGGCCATATCACACGGTGGCAGCAACTCGATGTCGTTCAAACCGATGTACGCCGTGCAACAATAGCTTTCACCTAATTGCTGAGCGTACACCGCCCGTGTGCTTTATACCTTTCCGACACCCCCTCCACGTCATGCTGCATATATGTACATGCCCTACCGTACCGGACTCTAGCCTATCTCCTGAGTGGTCTTTCGGTTCGTTCAGCCTGCTCGTTCCGCTGTTATGCTAATTTCTCCTCTTCGTCCTTAGTTTTTGCACACCAGTGTATTAGTATAGCTTTCCAAACACAGTACGAGGATGGTGTTAAATTGGTCACAAAAATGAATATATCGTATGAACACATAAACGAACGCGGAAAAACATAATATGAACGCATGACATCTGGTGTACACTTGTGCATCAATATGCGCGCTGGACACCAATCTAATTTAAGAAAAACTTGCTCACTCTCATACGTTTCATTGCCACCTCTGAATAAGTCCTTTATATATCCCTACTTCGTATTTCATCCCGCAAACGTATCCTGTTGCACTTTGTCCAGATATGTCACCTATGAATTCAGTGTCTGAATATAAAGTGTCTGTAAACAAGAATACGTTAAAAAGTCTTATTGCTCTTTTGTGTGTGTTTGTACCTTTTATCAAATTTATGTTCAGTAGAAGAAAAAGGAAATTTGGATATACACAGTCCAGTCAAAAAATTATGACCACCCCTGGTGTATAAAGGAACTATAACCATCAGCCAGATGGAGTGCGTAGAAACATATGCTAGTCATGTAAGGCATTTGAAAGGATACTAACTCGCGGACGGTATGCAGTTTTGCGTGAAAATGGGAAAAGGACGTGACATAACAGCCTGAAAAGGGAATATTTATTGGCTTCCGACTGAAGGGTAGTAGCATTACTGGAACGGCCAATATTTTAAGCTGTTCACGTGGTGCAGTTGCTTAAGTGTTCCAGGAAAGAAAAAGCACCGGCAAAGCTTGCATTAATTGGAGTAACAGTGGACGTCCACGGAGCTTCGACGACCGTAGGTAGCGACTGCTATCCCGACTAGCACGACCCAACAGACGGGCCACAGTGGAACAATTGGCTAGAGCATTTAAAGCAAGCACACTGGGGAGCGTATCACAGACCACAGTCCAACATAATCTGCTCTCTATGGGTCTCTGGAGCCGCCGTATACTCAAGGGACCCATGGTGAAGGTCAGACATCGAAGATGGCGTGAATTTGCGTCTGAGAGGAGGCATTGGACCGTCGAACAGTGGAAGATTTTCGCCTTTTCAGACGAATCACATGCTCGTGTGGGGCGTGTTTGCCTGAGAAACATTGGGAGCAACCATCACCCTCGATCGCACTATGAACGCTTCATGCTACTTATACACTGTAGCTGATCAGGTGCTACCATTCATGATGGCTGTCTACTCCTATGGCATGGGTTGCTTCCAGCAAGATAATGACCCTTTCTATGTTGATATGCGTGTGCAAGAATGGTTTGAGTAGAATTCTAGTGACTTTAGCTTAGTATGATGGCCACCGTACTCGCCGGACATCAATCCCATTAATCATCTGTTGGAGTATCTTGACCAACAGGTTTGACGCATGATCCACTCTTGGTCATCTGCCAGGAGAACTGGTTTCGGCATGGTATAGCATCATTACAAAAACGTTCAGAAGACTCATTGAATCAATGCCACGCCACATATCTGCGATAATGGCTGGGCCAGGAGGTCACTCCTGATACTAACAGGTGGTCAAAATTTTTTCACTGTACCGTGTACGTCTCAGTCTGGGCTTGTTCATAAATTCGTTTTCCTTTGATAGTCCTCATATCAAATCATCCACTACGAAACTAAAAGTATGTTCATCATTTTCAACCAACTCTTGCCACGGTCAAATCGAGTAATTCGAAATATTTTTTAGAGCTAGCTTTGTTCTTTGTTTACCATATTTCTAAGTCTCACATATGATATAAAATTTTGTGCTTTCTTCATTGTTTTCTTTCTAAATAAATAAACCGCTACTTTCCCTTTAAGATTTAAGGAATTAGTGCTTGGAGTAATCAGCCTATTTGTCAGGAGGAGGGTGACTTTTAGTACGCGAAGATATTACTTAAAATTTATTAAATAATTATAAATATAGATATTTTTGTCTTTAGGGTATGGAACATAACAGTAGGCAAAGTGAAATTCTGAATGTATGTGGATGGTGAGAAAATGTAAAAGCTAAAGAATTTCTAAAAGCAAAAGCTGTGTTTGGAAAACACTGCCTTCATGAGTTAATCTGAATATTAAAGTTTCTTTTGGTTATTCTCTGATCTCAAGATCATTTTTACTAATAAAGAAAGCTTAATTTAGGACGGAAGTAATTTATTTCTTCTGAATCCTTCTCAATATGTAGAGCTTACAATTCTTGGGTATAATTTAACTTACAATTATATCTTATTCAGATCAAGTAGTTCAAATAAAAGCACCAGCGTAAATAGCATACTCGAAAATGCTTTATCTGACGGTAAATATTTCCCTCAGCTTGCATATATTCATATTTTTATTCAGTAAGATATCCAGCAACACATGGTCTGTCGGTTGACTTATTAGCATTATTTTAAATTTCATGTCCACATACTTGCTGATTTTCCAAGCACATATTTTCCGAGGTAGTTGGAGTAAATATAGTTTCATTACGTAATGATACTATGCAAATGCAGAATGAGATAAAATTTATTTTGTTCCGGTTTTATTGCACATCTTCGTTTGCTGAAATTGGAGTAGGGAAAATCTTATTTTTCCTGGTTAGTTTCTCCATGCGTTTTTGATCTTTCCCTTAAGAAACATTTTCCAACAAAGTACGTAGCTTAAACATAGATTTCTTATTTCCGCAATATTTGTGTTTTTGCAAACCCTGTTCAAAATTCTGTTTTTGCATATGATAGACGGGAACATGACGAAAAATATTCCCATATTCGTATATTGTTGCAAATGTCTATGAATTTCGTTTCGATGAATTGCTTTTCTTTGTGAGAAGAGAGATCAAAAAGGAAATTGGTAAAGCTTTTAGTCAACTTCAGAGGTCGCAATGAGATCTGTGAGTTTGTGTTTGCTGCCGAGAAAGGCAACAAGAACAACAAAACTAGATCACATCGTATGCCCTCAACCTCTTGCGTTTTGCCCTTTTAACACTTGAAAAAGTTGCATGTTTTTACCATTTTAACACTCCAAAAATTCTGCAGATGTTCGAGGTTATAAGTTCTGTCTATCTCCATTACTCCATATTTTGGAGAAGGAGAGAAGTAAATTTGTTACTCTTATCAAAGACAGAACGAATGCTTTTCCTTTTAAAATTACTGCGTCCTCGGTACAGGCTCACAATACCCATCCATAAAGTGGTTGACAAGAAATGTTGTAATACGAAGTAAAACCGTTAATCTTTTGCTTATGACAAACTTCGAGCTGCAAGAGTGACTTAATTCGCATCATACGGTTAACTTTAAAAAAACTACCAGCGTTGTAATTACTTTTTTGTAAACTCTCAGGCTTATTAAAGGTCTCTAAACTTTATGCCCAGGTGGTAATTTTCCTTCGGATCAAATCAGTTTTTTATTGCAGTTTATTTTATTGTATCTGCGTGTAGTCTTTATGTTGCGCAGAATTAGATGACACTTATTTCATTTACAATCTACGTCAAAAAAATAGTTGCACCCAGAACGACGTGTCGGACTGCAATGCTATTTGGTAAAAAGATTAAAGTTACCAGGAACAATAAATGCTTAAACATTGAGACTGATGTGAGCAATATTAATTCAGCTACACGCCAAGACGTAGTGTCACTCAGTATGGCTTCAGGACGCCATGTTTGCTCACACAGCATGCTAGACATCTCGGCATGGAGTTGTACAGGTTCCTAATGGTGTCCTGCGATAAGCCATCCCATGCAGCTTGAATCTTCTCAAGAAGTTCCTGCAGATTGTGTATTAGTGGTGAAGTATGGATTGCGCGTTTAATAGTATCCTACACATTTTCAATTGACGATATGTCTGGCGATGTGGCTGTCCATGGCAGAGTGCTATTGGCAGGACCTCATTAACGTAACGTAGGGCTGTCAAAGTGCCGGTGATGAACACCAAATTTGTTCTGGCATCGTAGGCAATTGTACCCCACACCCTGACACCAGGCCTTCTCGACGTGTGACGCTCGACAACAAACCGTTTATCTTGGCGCTGACCACGGTGCCTCCATGCACGGATTTCTTGGTCGTCTCCTCCAAGACGAAAGCTGGACTCGTCACTGAAGATCACCCACTGCCATTCTGAGTGGCTCCATGACAGTCTGGCATGACACCATTGCAGTCTTTGGCGACGATGCAATGGTGTTAAGAGCAGTCGTCGAAACGGTCTGCGTGCGTCTGGTCCCACGTCGTGCAGCCGCCTGCCAATGGTGCTGGCACTAATCGGACGATGCATGGAGTGCACCACTGCTCGCTGAATATCTACAATCGTGTCTGTTGGGTTACCCCGCGCATGTCGGACAACCCGTCGGTCCTCTGACTCCGTAGTTCGTCTAGGTCTCCCAGACCCTTCCTGTCGCTGCGGCGTACCTTGTTCTATCCACTGCCGCTATCAGCGTGCTATGGTGATATCCGCACTACTAGTATGGCGCGCAATACGGCGATAACGCCATCCCGCTTCCCGGAGCCCGACGATGCGTCCCCTCTCGAACTCCTCCAACTGCTCGTATTGCTTCCGAACTTTTCTCCGAGGCATACTTCACTTGCAAAGGATGCAGCCAACACAACAGAACGATTCAGAATGGTAAGCACGCGCAACGGGACGACTTTATATAGCTGGTCAGGCACAGCCGTACAACCCCTCCTTGCTTGCGTCACATGCGTGGCCGAGCGTGATACTTGAATCATTTGTATGCCTCACTATGTCAAATCGAACCACTAAATTGCATTCCTGTCGGTTGCTTCCTTCTGGGTGCAACTATTTTATTTTTACGTAGAGTGTATTTGTTTTGATGTTCTAAGTAAGTAACCTTAAGGGATGAGGAATAGCAAATAAGAAGGCCTAAACATTAATAATATACACAGTCGTATCACAATAATATGACTACCTACCGAATAATGGGAATAACCACTCTTGGCCCGGATGACAGCGGCGCGACGGCATAGCATGGCCGCAATGAGGCCCTGGAAAGTTGCCCGAAGCACACGTGCCCAAAGTTGGGAAGTCTCAGGCAACTCCGTCATCTCCGAGACCTCCAGCAAAGCACGGAAGTCTCGGATATGACGTGGTTGGGGTCGGCACGTCGAAACTGTCGATCCAAATAGATCCACAAGTGCTCTGTGCAATTGAGATTGGGGGATTTCGCAGGACAAGAGAGAACGGAGGCATCGCTGTCTTGTTCTTGGAATCAGCCATGCAGCTTCTTAGCGACGTGGCACGGCGCATTGTTTTGTTGATAGACACCATCACCACCAGGGTAAACGTCCAACGTGAAGGGATGCATGTGGTCACCGAGGATGGACATGCAGCCATTGGCGTTCAGGTACCCATGGTCCCAGATGATACCAGGAAAACAATCCCCAGACATGCACACTGCCACCGCTGTCCTGTACTTGACCGACAAGCACTTCCTGGTGTTAGTTTTAGAGTGTCTGACGCCGTATCCGCCTCCTCGCGTCACTTCTGTGGAGTGGAAACCTCGATTCGTCGGGAAAGAAAACCTTTTCCCACCTTTACACTGTCCAATGACGGTAGCCCATTCGAACTACAGAGGTCGTTGCCGATGGACCTGGGTTAACATGGGCGCGTTGACGCAACGTCGACTCCGGGGACCCATGTGTAACAGGGCTCGCACTACTGTTATGGAAGACACGTGCCTGTGTGTCTCAGCGTTCATCTGCGTGGTCAATTGCTGCACTGTTGCGCGTCGATTGCCTTTTACCAGTCGACAGAGGCAATGTTATGCTCTGGGGTCGATGGACTTTGAGGCTCCACAGTTATGACGTCGGGAGGTACTCGGTGTGCTTGCGGTCCATTCTTGGTACACTCTTACTACAGCACCTCGCGAACAGCCCACGAAGTCTGCTGTTTCTGAGATGCTTCCACCCTTGGCGCGGTAGCCGATGATCATTCTTTTTTGAACGTCCGTCAAATCACTACCTGTAGCTATTGTGTTCACGTAACACACTATGTCTCATCTATCCTGGCCAGCCGCTTATATCTTTGTGTGGTCGACGTTGTCATGTTCTCTTTGTGACGTGGCCCTGGACCGGTACACTGTGATTCCGGGGGTGGTCATGTTAGTGTGATACGACCGTATATTTGAAATTGCCGAGCGTTGTTCAAAGAACCTTATGACGTTTATTAATGATTATTGAAAATTAAATGGGATGTTCTGATAGCCGAGATAACATTTGAGTGTTGATGTTTTCTTTCTCACACCTGATGTGCCTGTAAGAACTCGCTTTCTGTCCCGTCCTTGACGCTGAGTCAAAATTGTTTATCAGGCGATATAAAGATGTATATTTCTCAACAATATATTTAACAACTCCCCTTTTACACACACATGGGTATCTAGGGTTGTTATACGCCGTAACCTTCTAATTTGGGGCTATTGTGGGAAGGTAGGTGTCTCGTAGACAGACGCACCGCTTTTGCTCCATTTGGGATTTAATTCCAGTGCGTAGTTCAGATTATTATGCAGAAGCCCGCGCCTCTTACTACTCGTCTATTGCAGTGCATGATCTTGTAATACTAATTAACCTTTATATTACATAAAAGTATTTCTCTATTTGGCTACGATATCTTCGTTGCTACTAGTCTGAACTTGCGGAGACGTTCACTGTAGCCAGGATTATTCACAGATTTGTTGCTTAAATATGATTTTGGTGTTACGTTGCCTTACTGTACATTTGTGTTTTAGAAGTCCTGATATGGACTTGCTAATTTTTTATAATTAAAGGAAATAACATCAGACCCGAAAGTATGGTGTTATTTCCTTTACTTAGTAAATATAGTACATTTTAACGGAGCATATACTTTCATGTTTTCATCAAAGTGCGATACCGCATGATGTCATTAAAAACGTATCAACATTTTTCCGATCGCTGTGTTTTTTCTCATCATGTGAAACAAAATCAAAGCAACATCTAATCAAGCGGGCAGTGCAGCAGAGATGACCCCAGGGAGCTTAAGTGCATAGCGCCACTTTGTTCTCGTCCTGATTAGGAGGTTGAACGGAACTTAAGTAGCGCAGAATGGACTGAACTAAGGAAAGAGCGAATGTGCTGCAAAAGCAGGAGCGATGCACAGGGCCTAGAATGGTGAGTAAAGACACGCTACTAATTAATGGGGATTTCTCGGGACAGCCCGAATCGATTTCTGTTTAGAAGAAGTCGCGACCCGAAGACCTTTCACTTGGCTCCAACAATTAGGGACCGCCATCTTCGTGTGAGACTACAATGCTGCCCTTCCTTGCTTTTCTTTTAACCAGAGAAGATAAGCGGTACATCATAATCAGGAGGCTACAGAAAAATTCCGGGCTTATTTAGTTAAAAACACAGCAGCGAATTTTCTTTCATCGTCGGCTCCAGAGAAAGAGAAGTTCCTAAATTGTCTAATGATGATTTATGAAGTAGATGGGAAAGTCAAAATGATGAATGGAAGCTCCCCGAAACATTGTTGCCATTTACATTGTGGAAGACAGACCAGACACAAGCATAAGACGGGAACTGTAATTTAAATTAATTCCTTCAGGATAATGGAAAAGAGGAGAAAATATTCGAAAGAGTGGTATTTGGATGATTCTCGTTTAACTGTATTCCACATCATGGCAAATTTAAATGATTTCAAATGGCTAACATATATTAAAAGCGAAGCGCATCGACATTAATTTGAAGGCCTCGTTTCATTTGAGACAATAAATAAAAGATACTGTTGAGCGTTTCTTTGTATTTTTCTCAACCGGTAATCATGTATTTCTTCCGGAGAGCGCGAAGTAATTTAACGTAATTTAAATAATAGTTCAGCATAATGAGTAGAATTAATTGAAAAAATTACGCATAGTTTGTTATTCTTGGCATTTTTCCGCTTAAATTTCTAGCAAAACATATTTCATTCAAATTGAATTGCCTAATAACAGCATGTTTTGTCGCTAACAATCAAAGGTATATACTAGACTGTAATTGCTATTCATCTGCATGCTAACGTACTGAAAATGCTTGAAATTGCAGAAGACAAAGATTGCAGAGACAATAACAGAACGTGCAAACATGCCTTACAGTATCGACAAAACACGGCTGTCCAAAGGGCACAGATTCGAACTGTATCAATAAGCAAGGTGAAATTACGATAACAGATTCAAACCAAAGCTATGGTAAGTGTTACCTGCAAAGCTGAAATTGCGAGAATTTAGTTCACGCATGAGTTCAGATATCGTGTTTAATTTTCACTTTGAGACCATCAATTTTCGTGGTAACCTCCGTGCCTCGGTTGCAAAAGCTTTAGCTTTCTTTGAGAGACTTGACTACTAATACGTACATGGAAATTTTATACTTTAGTCCTGTAGTGTTTTAGTGTTATACTTGATGCCTAGGACCGTGAATTATTTTAACCGAGCTTGGCGCCTCATTCTTTAGTTGTTTTACTGGCATTTCTTTCCAGGTTCAGCCACGAAATGTTTCTGTTTGACAACTCAGCAGAATATTGATTGACCTGGATTTGACACTTCAGCTTTGAATTGTTCGGTTCCTTATTCACGCATCAGCCTTATCCTGACTGAATAGGACCTGCAGTTAAAGTCGGTAATTTTGATCGGATCTTGACAAATCGTCCGTGGGTCATTTGATTCAAAACCCCGAAGCTGAGTACGACTTGACTCTTTCGTTGCAGATTGCTTTAACGATCCTTGCGAGTCAACTGCCATTTCTTAGTTAAATTTTGCCTCTACATTTTGGACATGATTTTTAGACTCAGCTGCGGATAACAAAAGTTAGACTTGAAGCTTAACCACGTTTCAACCGTGAACTTTTTGAATTTGAAGTCACGCATATTGAGGATTCAGCTGTTGAGCTCTGACTTGACTCTTCTACAGTAGATTTTTTATTGAGAATAAATTCCCCATCTGTTGAATTTGACTAAGTTTCAACGAATTGGTGATTAACACATAATCAGTACAGCTTGATTGCTAGTTACAGAAGTTGCAAATTGTATCACCAGGACTCCACGTGCCACCCCGGCGGCACAGTGGTCTAAGTGCTGGCTTCTGACCAGTCGTTCGAGTTGGGTCCTGGTTCGAATCCCAGTGAGGCATAGATATATTGTTTGCCTTACGGCAATGGCTTTTTCCCATTCCTGGAAGAAGTGGCTCTAAATTAGGGACGGGCGACTTCTTATAAGCCCATCGAGATGCTCACGGTGGTCGCTAAACCCCCAACCCAAAAGGAAAATAACTTTACAACTTAAATATAAATTTGTTTGATGAGGTGTGATGCCTTAACCGCAAAATTCTTTGATGGCCCTTGACGTCTCATCAGTGAAATGTATGAACCTTTTACTTGAGCCTTAGGTAATTCGAATGGAGCTTGAAGCTTCAGTAGTGATTTTTTTGGAACTGACATGGAGTTTTTCATTTGTGTAGATCTTGACACCTCAGTCATCGATTTTATGAATGGGCATTAACGCATCAGACGAAGTTTGCCCAGATGCAGCTTGAGAACGAAGATAAAGGTTGCTTGAGTGGAACTTTCAGCCGCGTGTTTTTTCAAATGGTACAGTGGAGAAGAAGAACCTTAGAGCCACTAATGACGTTTTTTCTATGCTTAGCGGAGCAAAGGCATTTATTTTTCTGGAACGAAAAGCAGGGCACAAGTACTTTTTTGAGATGATCAAGTATGCAATAATAAGGGATACTGTGCTGTATATGATAACATACTCGTGTCTTAACCGAGTCTTAGTACTTCAGGGACGAAACTAAGCAATTAGATCAAATAGAGCGATCATAAGTGTTATAGCATAAGGAGAATGGGAAGTCCTTGGTTAAGACGGCAGTCCTTAACATAAAGTTGCCGGAGGTGGCTTCTGCTTCAGTACAGCTCTGGAATGGAAATCAGCATAGAACACTTAAACAGATTTGTAGGCTGAGTGACAAATCCCTTAAGGTTACGTAGGACAATTTTACTAAACTTGCCACAGGTTACAACAAACGCAATCCCATTAGCCCATTACCTAATTTCTTATGTATAACACTAAAGGACGCTCCGGTTTTTGAGTCATCAGAAGCACTGACTTCTGGCAAATCGCTCTAGCTGGACATCGACTCGAGCCCCGATATGTCATGAACGGTGCGCTCCCCACGGATATGGTCCTGTCCCCTCCCCGGAAACAGCGACTTCTACTCCACTGCACAAACTTCGGGAAAGTGGCGTATAAGTCGCATGCATTCATTTGAGTGATCAGTATTATTCACACGGAATGTTTAGAATTGTGTACACCGAAGAGCCAAAATATTATCATCATGTGGAGGATCAAACCTTATGATGTTGGTCCACCACGTTCCGCCAGAATAGCTCTTACCCGGCGAAGTACGAAAGTTACAAGATTTCGAAAGGTGTCTCGTGGTGCCTAATACCAACTCGTTACCAGCACATCCTTTAACTCTTGGTAGTAACGTCTTTGAGTCGTCTTCCAGGAATAATCGAGCAAAGAGCGAACATCCGACTGGGAAATATGCAAAGAAAACCTTTCAAATGATGAAGAACGTGTTAGGAGAGAATTCGTCCGTATCGTGCGCGTGTTTTCGAGTGGCATAAAAGTGTATTCCATGGAAGATAATCAGTGGAACACTAGAAACACCAGAGTCCAGCAAAAACGGTTAGTACGCCAGACTAGACCAAGAAGGTAGGGGAAATATTTAACAATGACCAAAGTGCAATGCTCCAAATGACTCCAGGATTTGAAGAAATCGATTGTCTGTGAGTGGTTTGTTCCATATTCGTTAACAGACGAGCAACGACAGTAGAGTTGATCACAGCATAGAATTTATTAAGTCCTCTTAAACTGAACTGAATTTCTTGAATTCAGTTGTTACGGGTGGTGAAACATGATGTTTTCAATACTACAACGACACGAAACAGCAGACCGCGGATTGGAAGTCGACAGACTTTCCAATTTCTAGAGAAGTTCAAGAAAGCTCAAAAATCAAAAACAATGAACATCATTTTATACAATAGCGAGGAAATTCTGCAAAACGAGTACCTACCCAATGATCATCAAAGTGTTGCTGCTGCATACTCTTGGCATTTTGAAGCATTATCGAGGATACGAGAGTTGTATCTCTTGTACCAAAACGCAACAAGCCGTAAAGATTTCACTGTTAGATAGATTTCGGACAGCAAAACGTCAACGTATTATCACACTCAACGTATAAACCGGACTAAGCCTCGTGGGAATATTTGCTCCCGAAATTGAAGGCACCATTCAAAGGCTATTACACTTTTTGCAAAAAGAAAAACAATATGAAAACGAAACATCTAGAAGCAGTCATCCAATCGAGATGAAAATTGGTATGTGCAATGTACATGTACAGAAAAAGAAATGATTGCAATTCCAGAGCAGCTGGGCTATTTATTCGGATAAAACAGCCACACGAGTGGAAGAAGTCAGTGCATCGCAGTGCCACCTGTGGCTCGGTTTCCCGTCTATGCCACGCCACGGCTACTCGGCGTGGCGTAGACACATACAGTTCACGGATATTACCCTCAGGCATAGCATACCAGATAGTGTCCAAATTGCAGGCCAGTTCGCAGACATTCCGGGATAAGCGTAGTTGGCGTCTCACGTCCCAAAAATGTACGACCGGTGAGAAATCGTGCGATCAGGCTGGACGTGGAAGGGTGTCGATATTGCGCAGCAAGAACTGGAAAGCCGTGCCATGTATGGCGGGACTTTATCCTGTTGAAAAATTGCTCGTTTGGTGCTGCGACAGGAATGGTAACAACATGTCGTAGAATGTTGTCGATATACCGGTGAGCCGTGAGGATGGTACGGAGGACTACCAAAAGTGTCAGCTGTTTGAGGAAATGGCTCCCCAGAGGGTCACTGCTGGCGTGCCAGCCGTGTGCAATTCCACGACAAAGGCAGGATCCGTGCACTGGCCGGCTTGTTTTCAAACACTCACGCGCTGGTCGTCTGTGCCAAATGAAAACCCTGACTCGTCACTGAAGACATCATGACGCCACTGGACACTACCCTATGTTGATCGGGTCCAACACCTCTGCAACTTGTGACGGCGATACTCGCTGGTCAGTGGTTTGTGGCGTAGTTGCCTTCTCGAATGTAGTTCCCAACGGTCCGCATGGCCACTTCCTTACATGAAGAAGGTGTAAAAATGCCCATGGATGTTTGAGAGTGAGGAATTCGGTTTTGTTCGTGCGTCTCTCACAAACGCTCGATCCTCGCGTTCTGTCGTTTCCCTCGGCTGTCCACCGCCCATGTAGCGCTGGCTTGTGCTCTCCTAGACACATTGGCGCCAACATCGTCTGACTGCCGCTTCGTTTCGGCACAAATGCCTGGCGATATGGCAACTTGACCAACCGGCCTCTCTCATCCTAATTACACGTTCTCATCCAAACTTGCTCAGCTGTTCGTATTGTGCACGGATACACCGTCGGGGCAGGCTCACCATCCGTGGAGGTAAATGCAACCGCAATTCGGTGTCAGAGTTGTCCCTGCGTGCGAGCTTAGTTCTCGATATACCCTCCTCGATGGGCGGTTCCCATGCACTGTGTCATACCACTATTTAGTCATTGGTTGTTTCTTTCTTAATAATTTGCTTATTCGGCCCTGAGGTACTTGCATGCGACGTTTCATCGGGATGGAACGACTTTCTCGGGGTGCTTCGATTTTTTTCGCAAAGAGTGTATTTACCAAGTTTTTTGTACCACACAATTTTGCCACTAGGGGGTGTGAGTATTAACTATGATTTGTACCATACTTGGAACCATATTTTCGTTTCTAAAATCCCAATTTGATTAATCCGCTTTGCCTTGGATATCATTCGTTAGAAGAAAAATTATTTGTCACAATTTGAATTTTTGTCGGGCACATTTCGCCAGTTACTGGCCGAAAGTAGCTATACACCGATGAGCCATTACGTTGTGACGACTCCTAGCCTAGAGAAATGAGCGCGCCTGGAGACCGAACGGTGGCGCAGGTGAAGTTTACCGAGCAGTGTACATAAAACCCGAGGACCAGCGTTCGGTTACTAGAGTGTCCAGAGTCAGAATGGAAAAAAGCTGCCGATTTATCGGTCTGATAAAGGACAAATTGTGATGGAACGGCACCTCGGTACTACGATCTCCGAAACGGCGCGGCTTGTGGGTTGTTCACGTGCCGCTGTAGTGAGTACGTATCACAAGTGGTGCACAGATCGCCAAAAGACGAACCCTCGTCCAGCCGTGTGTTTTCCGTAGATCATTGATGCGAGAGAGGAGCGGAGACTGTCGCGCATTGTTCACAGCGACCGCAGGGCCACAGTGCGACAAATCACCCGCAGCTACAACAATGGTGATCAAGGCGATGTGTTACAGCACATAGTTCATCGCAGCCTTCTGCGAATGGGCCTGCGTAGCCGAAGGCCCAGCCGGGTCCCCATTCTCACTGCACATCATCGCGAACAACGCATGAAATGGGCCTAAGATCATCGAGATTGGACTATGGATGATTGGAAGAATGTGGCCTAGTCTGACGAATCAAGATTCCTGGTGCATCACGTAGACGGCCGAGGCCGGATACGCCGATTACCAACGAAGGATATGGCACCTGGATGCACTGTTGGGCGAAAACAGGCCGGCGGAGGCGGTGTTATGCTGTGGGTGATGTTTTCTTGGGACACATTAAGCCCCATTATCCCAATAGCACAATCCCTGACAGCTGTTAGGTGTCAGAACATCGGTGCCGACCAATTTCCCTCATTCATGGCAACTGTGTTCCCTGCTGATGATGGCCATTACCAACAGGATAATGTGCCATGCCACACTGCCAGAATCGTCAAGAAGTGGTTCGAGGAACATGTTGGTGACTTTCTGTTAATTCCAAATTCACCTGAGATGAACCCAATCGAACATTTGTGGTCCGACTTGGAAAAACAGGTTCGCGCTAAATCACCACCACCCCGAAATGTACCGGAACCGGAGGACCTGCTGTTTACATTATGATACCAGATACCCCAGAATACCTATCGCCACCTCATCGAATCGATACCTCACCGAGTGGCCGCTGTTTTGCGGGCTAAAAAAGGGTCCTACAGCTTATTAGGTAGGTGGTCACAATGTAATAGTTCATCGGTGTATGTGTTAGTGGATGTTTAACCACTGTGTAGAAATCTGATTGATATTTGTTTTTGTAACTGCTTCCGTACAATATGAAAAACATTACTAATATTGCGCATTTTTAATTATGCGCAGATTAATTGTTTAGGAGGAGCAAAGGACGAGGAACAAAACGTTTGCTAACAAAATTTCAGCGCAATTACAACGTTTTTGTTATTCATGCTGCAGCCAAGCTTTAGAGGGACTGGCGACTTAATTATATCCATTACAATAACCAAATATCATAAATTATCTCCATGGCTTGCAGATCTGAAAGAAACTTATTAAGTGACCTGCGTGCAGACGAAAGCTGTTCTTCAAACTACTGTTCCAACTGTACTCGCACTGCATAAATAAATGACACTCAGCACCGCGGACAGATCTCATGTAGTAGTTACTCAAGCCGTTTCCTTGTAAAACTTTATTTTAACAAGTTAATTAATTTTAAATATGTTGTCCATTTACTCAACGTGCAAGCGTTGCAATGACATTGCAGTGCGTGTGTCGGAAAACTAGAAGTCAATACTTTTATTTATCAGCACATTATTAAATATAAAACAATTACGACTTTACTCACAATGAGCGTTAACGTTAGGCTAAATGCCAAGAAACAGTATGAGTTCTTTTTGCTGTTCCCATAGGAGCTGGCTGTTGTAATCACTTGCTGGGAACGTGGAAAATGTACTATTTCTCGTGACATTTGCGATTACACGGAATGTTACTCAATTCTTTCTCAAACTTATTATCATTAGAATGGAAAAGCAAGTGACGTTCATCCTTCATCACAAAATTGGAAGTTTTCACATACTGACATGTACTAGCACGACTCAATATATTTAAATGAATTTGCAGCTTGTACTATTGATGATAAGCATGCCGGTGTAACATGGAGGAGACAGGCACAAGACAGACAGTTGTGGAAAAAGCTTGGGGGCTCCTTCATCCAGCAGTGGATTGATAATGGCTGACAACGATGATGACTTTTGATGGTACATTTTTCGACACGTCGTATCACGGTTCTATAAAATGAATACATAGGTAGGTCATTCAAAAGTAACAGCGCTGAGGTCATAGCTCCAAAACAAACTCACGCAGAAAAATGTAACTGCTTGTGTTGGAACACCAGCAAGGTGAGTTATGGGACGACGCGTCGTTACAGCGCTCCGCTAGTTCATTCTTGTAGTAAGCGCCATTGAGGTCAGACATGTTTCTGTGACCCAGTGTGAATTTAAAGCAGGAGCAAAGAGCAGCTATAAAATTTTGCGTGCATTTGAATAAAACCTCCGCAGAAATGCGAAAAATGATTAAAACAGCCTATAAGGAAGGTGCTTTGTCCCGTGCACGAGATTTTGAATGGCATAAGACATTTTTGAATGGTGAAGAGTGTCTGGAAGATGCGCCACGCACCGGAAGGCTTTCGACATCGACTACGGTGTTTAAAGTTCAGTACCATCGAGGCACTCGTGCTCGGAGACTGCCGAATGACCATTGAGGAGGTTGCTAATGTGATGCAGATGTCAGTCTGTTTCGTTGAGGACACTGTGAGAAACCGGTTGGGGTATCGAAATGGTTTCTCACAATGTTATCAACGGAACCAACGATAACTGAGATAACGTGCTTTGATTACGCAGCAGGTTATCCAAGATTTGGGCATCGAAACGATGGCGCACCCTCCGTATTAACCAGACCTAGCGCCTTGTCTCCAAACATATCACCTATTCCCTGAAGTGAGAAAACAACTTCTTGGGTGTCATTTTGCATCAAATGCTGAACTGAACAATGCTGTAATGGGTATCCTGAACCACATATCGAGGAAGGTCTTCGAACACACCTTCCGGCAGTGGACAGAAAGGTGGGACCGGTGTATTCAGGTAGAGGGAGAATACATGGAAAGTATGTAAGTGTAAATAATATGTTTACTGCATTAAATTTCTGCCCAATGTAAAATCAGTCTCGTTTCTTTTTGAACGACCCTCGTACATATCACTAAGCTGTAAGCGATATAGAGGTCAGCTCTTCAAAACAAGTTAGAGGTTAGCACTGCAAAAATGGTTAGAGGTTAGCTCATCTTCAGAGGTTAGCTCTTCGACAAAGCTCATCTGTCAGATTAAAGTTTAAAACTGATGGTGCTAGATTTTGCTAACAATTCATGTATCGAGCATCTAAATTTATAGCGATCTCGGCACACAACTCGAGCTTCAATGACCTCCATCACACGCCTCACATAAGACCTTCTGTACTTCATGCACACTACTTTTTTCTCATGCAGACATTGCTAAACCTGGTCCTCCCATCATTTCCTTGGTTTTCCTCAACCTTTCTTTCCTGCCACTTGGGCTGAATAAATTCTCTCAATAAGCACCACTCATTCCTGCAATATGGCCAAAACCATCTCGTAATAATTATCTCCACCTTACTAAACAACATTTGGCCACCCATTACACATCTACAACACATCTTGTTTAATTTTATGTACTTCTTTCCTTTTCTTTTTTTTTCTTTTTTTGTAAGCACATCCTTACAAAACGTACACCTAGTTACAGATATTGCTATAACATCATCGTGCTTTAACATCACAGTGCACTAAAAGTGATAATTACAATCTTGTGAAACATGCTTCACGAAGGAAATAGTAACTTACATTAAACACATCCGGACATTCTTCAAGTGAATTGAGACGCCTATATACATTTTGCATAACGGTTAATTTTTTCCAGCTTCCGTCCTGCAGAATGGTCCAGCAAATACTTCACATTTTGTCTTTGGTGAACGTGGCACGCGGAAACTTAATTAGTTTACGATTTGAATATAATCTATCTCTCCGTTGATCATGTCGTAAAGAAACTCGAGTTGGGGAGCCTTCCTTCTCGAATGTAGAGAGGTCACCTTGAAGAATGGCAAATATAAATTCCACTAGATTTGTGAAAAAAGTGTAGGCTATACCGGTGGCGCGGTGGTCTAAGCGCTGGCTTATGACTCTTCGTCCGTGAAGGGTCCAGGTTTGAATCCATGTGAGGCATGGATATTGTGTTCGTCTTACGGCACTGGCTCTCTCAATTCCCTGGAACCAGTGACCCAAAATTAAGGACGGCCGACTGCTTGTAGCCCATCGAGTTGCTCACGGTGGTCGTTAAACTTTCAATCAAGTTAAAAAAAAAAAAAGTGTAGAATCTTTGTTCCTCATATTCTCAGAACGTATCTTGCTACAAATCCCCCGCATTTATCGCATTTCTCGAGCACACAAACGACTCCTATGACTCTTCTGCTGTATCCAGGTTTCACTGCCGTACATCAGAAAAGGTACAATTACACTTTCATACACAGCCATTTGAGAACATTTCCAGTGAACTCTTTTAAGGCAGCTATGCATTTCAAAGAAGAATTCATTCACCTACTGATTTCATCATATAGTCTGATTTGTAAGTTAAACAGGTTTTGACAGAAAGAAACATATTAGTATGCGAGTTATTTTCAAATGCTATAATATGTGGACAAATTTCGTTCAAAGCAGGTTATTTTATCTGTCAAACATGGTTTTATAAAATGAATGTAATAATCTAAAAGCCGCGCTGCTCCGGTCGCCGAATGGTCTGAGGCTTTGGATTCTGACTGTTCGTTTGAGATGTGCCAGAGTTCGAGTCCCGGGTGCAGCACCAGTGGTTTGCTTGTTTTACCGCACTGGCTCTTTCCCTTCTCTGGAATCAGCGGGCCCCAAATTGAGAACGTGTGGAGGATTATGACTCTGGGCTGCTCGTGCTGGTTCTTAACCCGTCGTTGGTCGCTCTATGAGCATTTCTCCCGCGCTTCGCACATAAAGAGCGCCATTTACTTGGAGTGACCCTGGGGGCACCACCCTCGCTCTGACTTTTAGAATCTTTTCAACAATCTGTTATCTGTTCCGATATGGATGCCGCGTCTTTGACCTTGAAAAAGTCTCCGCTTTTCTCCCGTGCGCTTCGTCTGAACATTTCTCTCATCAAGGGACGCTGCCGTTTGCGTCAGAGCTTTTCTCATCAAGCGACCACTGGTGTTTGTGTTTTGGATTTTTATACGTAGAAACGAGTGCGTTTTTCGCATAATTTGATTTGTAACTATATGTATTAACTATATTTCTTGCAAAAAAGGATTCTGAAGTATTATTATTGAGAAAACTACTTAAAATAGCGGGAAAAGGTAGTGTGAGAAAAACTCTCACGCGCGACCACTGGCGTTGTTCAGCGTGTAGCAACCAATGACGAGTTGAATTCCCCTTTCGAAGAAAAGCTATGAACGTTTCCCTGCATCATATTTATACTAGCGTTTGTTATACATTCTGTCTCTTTTTTTTTTTTTTTTTTATTGGAGGTTTAACGACCACCGTGAGCAACTCAATGGGCTATAAGCAGTCGCCCGTCCCTAATTTAGGGTCACTGGCTCCAGGGAAGGGAGAGAGCCAGTGCCGTAAGACAAACACAACATCCATACCTGACCGGGATTCGAACCCGGACCCCTTACGGACGAATGATCACCTTAGACCACTGCGCCACCGGGGCGGCCTCTGTCTCTTTGAGGAAATCATTTATGTGTTCATAGCATACTTACTTGGAAGCTAGAACAAAGCTTACTTGCTGCGTTACTCTAGGCCCAAGGAACTGAGTGTGCTGAATCGTCCACTGAAGTGGGGTAATATGGTTAGAATTGTAAAGTATTGTTTTGTGCAAGTGAAACTGGAAAGTTCTTTTTCCGTGTCCTATTTATTTAGTTTACTTGAGTGCAAGTTTCCAACTACATAAAAAAAAAAAAAAAAAAAAAAAGATTCTTCAAATCAGTAATAGGAAGTTTCATTTTGTATTACCACAAGTAACAAGTAACTCTGCCTCCTAAAAATAACACGTTTGATATGAAAAGCAAAGACAAAGAATTGAAGCAAAAGTTACTTTTTAAACTCATTATCTAACAGAAAGTTCTGGGAACGAACTACAAAATTTTGTCCTTTACGAAGCTTGAGCAAATGCTAAAATATGTAGACTAAAAATATTCAAAATTTGTATGTAGCCTAATTTCGTTCAAACATGAGATAAAATGCCTATAATTTTCCTCAGAAAATAAACAGATTCTTGATTATGACTTCCAATTAACTTCCTAGGTATTGTGAATCCCTCCCCTCGCATAATTAATTGGCGAGAGGCGTGGTTAATTAACGGTAATTGAAACTTGATTGGGGGTTTTAATTAACGGCGAGTTATAATTTTAAACACTTGCGAGGGGCGGTATATTAAGAAAAGATCTTCTAGCACTTTGAATTCAAGTGGCGAGTTGCAGGTGTTTACCACGAGAACAAAGAGCCCATAAACGGAAATGGGACGGGTCAGAGTTTAAAAGCTATTTCCCATGACTCAAAAGTGTTTGAACGGCAAAGGCGTTTGAAGCTTTTGTCTGTGCCGCGCGCGAAACAATGGCAGCTCTTGGACTTGAAGATCGGTTTATAATAAATGTCGCGGTTTCAAGTGTTGGAATTCACCGCTTACCAATTTTTTAGAGAGGGGAGATTGTTGTTGAAGACAGATCCCGTTTGATATCCGAGAGAACTAAGCCTCGATTTTTCCGCGTGCTAGAAAATGCTTGCCGTCCGTCTGCGTGCTCTTACAATTTTGAGCATAAGAAGGGAAGCCAGGTGAGAGCATAAGCTGGTGAATAATAACCACCAGATTTACCTAAAAACTTTCTTCACCTCGCCGAAGCATCGATACCTGTCCTAAGGAGCCATTTCAGGTGGAATGCCGACAGAAACATAATAATTAGGGAATATCTTCGCTCAACCAAAGAGAGAGACAGAGGCAGAGAGAGCGGAGAGGTGAAACGCCTGACACCAGGAACCACGGAGGTCCCCCTCCCCCTGCAGAGCCTCTTCGCGTCGATTAAGAAAGCGGGGAAAGAACTTTTGTGTGTGTGTGTCTGAGTACGTGCGTTCAGCGACTAGAGACGACGTCGTTTTGACCAAGAGACCGTAAGCACCTCTGCCTTCATTCCAAGAGGAAAAAGAGCTACCCGTAGTGCCAGCATATTAGCGAAACGGAGTGTGAGTGTTGTATTTTATTTTTTTTGGGTGTCATCTACACTGTGGATACTCAAGGACCTATGTAAGTACTTTTTACCAGTATTCTTTGCGGCTCATTGTGAACGAACAGACTTTTCGTTAGGACATATTTTCTGAAACACCGAAGAGGGCCAAAGCTGGCCGGAAGTGATAGCCTTTCTATTTATGTAGAATTCGGTGTAATTTATGCATGTATCTATTAAATCCCTGTTTTAATTGTTATACTGTGACTCCATTGGTTTATTAATGTACTGTGTCGGCTAATTGGCTGACGAGGTATTGGCGGATCCAGTGATTCGAATCGCAGTCCGGAATTAATTTGGCATCCTGATATCTAAGGCCCAAAGGGTCGCAACAGTATTATAACAGCAAATCAGATTTTCGTAGACACTTAGTTTGTTTCAGTCTTCAGCGTCATTCCACCTGGACTTTCCACTATTTGACATTTTGCATTATGTTGGTTTATACGTTCTCTCAAATTTTGTTTTTATCTGTAAAAAACGAACTGCCTCTACCTTCCATGACCATTAGCTCCGACAAGGGCAGTGGCCTTCTTGTAGAGAAATACTGGTAAAACCGTTCCCAATTATTTCCCTCGAAACGCCCAAGTTCCTTCCTCCCCTAATCCTTGGCATCGACAGGCATTGTATCCATGTGGAAGAGAATGATTTGCATAATCATTCCTACTGACTTACCTTGACCAGTCGAAGTTTCCTCCACTGATTCTGAACACGACCAAGCCCTGTAACCATATGACAGAGAATTACTAGGCATCAACGGTTTCTTCTGATTCACCTAGAGTAGTCGAAGTTTCTTCCTCCGCTGACCCTTAACATCAACAAGGCCTGTGCATATTCGGCACAGAATTACTGATCCAACCATTCTTACTGACTCATACTGACCATTCCTTCCTTCCCTGATTCTCAGCAACAGCATGCCCTGTAGCCACGCAACAAAGAATTACTAGTAAAATACAACCGTTCCTACCATTTGGGCGATTCAAAAGTCATTGCTGTTTCGTAGAGTCTTGTCCTGTGTCAAGTTCTTACTTGGTGCGCATGCATTACGTAGATAATAATAACGCATGACCGGAAAACCTGTATCATTTAGTTAGTATAAATAGGAGCACACGATGCACTCGTATCTTGATTTATTGGAAGATTTTCTGCTGTCAAAAGCAATGGACTAAAAATATACGATCAGTGTGCTATTACGGTTTTTCTGAAAAAAATTGACCGCTGCAGCGATGTAAATTTGTGCTGTGGAAGGTGAAGGAGCAGTGTCTGAAAAACAGCAAGCTTTCGGTTTCAGCGATTTAAATATGGGGACTGCAGCCTTTGAGACAAAGCAAATGCTTTTGAAGGCCTTCGATGGTGAATTCTGAAGCTGCATTCCATGCCGTAGAGTCATATCCGTGCGCAAGCCCTAATCGACTGTGCAATGAGCTGGAAATACCTCAGCCCACAAAATTTCACCAACTGCACAAGCTCGGAAACATGCACAGAAGATGTTTATCAGTACCCAATGAATTGTTTGCTGATTAAACTTAGAGACGTGTGCATGTGTGTCGCCGATTGCCGGAAAATCCGCAGGACCAACGTTTCTTTAAAAGAACTATGATATGTGACGAAAAGTGAAATTTTTTTCGGAATTCTGACATGAGAAATATGTGGTTGGATATCAGAAAAGTACCAGAACCAGTCCCAAATTGGACAATTTGAGCACAAAGTTATGATATGCATATGGTGAAACTTTGAGGGCCCTATTCATTGGGAATTCGTTCCAGATGCCCGAGGCATTAATGCGCGGCTGTACTGTGGCCAGATGGAGCAGCTGTATGTTGCTTTAAGCCAAAATTACCCTGCTCTGGTGAACCGTAAACAAATTATCCTCATAGTGGTAATGCTCCTGCTCATCGTGCTCGGTCAACTAAGGAAAACATACTGGAACTGGAGGGATTTGAGCTAATGCCCAACCCTGCTTGTAGTCCAGATCTTGCGCTTTCGGACAACCACTTATTTACGTCCATGGCACGCTTTCTACGTGGAAAACACTTCCTAAACATCCACGACGCGGAACTTGGAGTGCAAGACGTTTTCGCCTCGAAAGCAAAGGAATTTTCGCAGGGGATTCAAGATGTGGCATCACGATGGTGTAGGACCATGATGTTTAAACTTTTACGTTTATGCATTTATACATGTTTTCATCGACTGCCAGAAAACGGCAATGACTTTTGAACCACCATTTTATATTAAGTATCTTTGAGAAGTAAAAGTTCCTTCCTGCGCTGATCCTTAACACCAAAAAGCTTTGTCTGCACACTGCAGAGAATTTCTGGAACAACCATTCAGACTTACTAATCATCAGAAGTCAAAGCTTCTGCTGAGTTACCCATCGCTTTTGCTGCACCATTTGGATTGCCTTTAAAATGGAGCCAAATAAATAAGAGATAAACTATTCATGCGTATGATGAAATGTTGAAACAATTTTGACGAACCACTGAATCTGAGTGATTTTCAACTACGAATTTTAAGGGTGTACTCGCTTACCAGGGAGAGGGGATCTGCAGTCTCCAGTATCGCCGTATGTGCAATTTGACCTAATTTAAAACGTTTTTTACGAAGTATGAAGTTTAGAAATGTGTGAAAATATGCCTCAGCTGTTCCCAATGTTGTTCTTGATATTAATGATTTTAATGATTTCACTGAAGCAACGACGTATCAGGTATGAAAAAAGTTTGAATTCAATGTAGTTGATTTCGTCCATTTTCTTGCATTTCAAACTTGTACGAGTCGAGAACTTCTGCTTATGTAGAATAGAAATTAAAACTGTATAAAAAACCCCAATTGCCTGTTATTATTTTCTAACACATCGCCTAAAACACCATTGTTGTAGCTGCGGGTGATTTGTCGCACTGTGGCCCTGCGGTCGCCGTGAACAATGCGCGACAGTTTCCGCTCCTCTCATCAATGAGCTGAGGAAATCACACGGCTGGACGAGGGTTCGTCTTTTGGTGATCTTGATCATCCGGCCTCTATCTGCCGAATTATACATCCTCTCTCAAACTCGCTCAACTGTTCGCAGTATTCACAGATCCGACGTAGAGGTATTCTCATAGTTCGTGGAGGCTAATGCAACTGCAATCAGCTGCCACAGTTGTTAAAGCTTGCAAAAAAAATGAGTAATAATTAATGAGTAAAATAGTAAAATGAGTAAAGATTTATGTAATTTCATAAAAAAACCCGATATCATTCTGATCACTTCTACGCAAACCGCGTTGCCCTACTTTCAAAACTCCGGGAGTTATTACGTTTTCAAAATGTGCAAGACTTTTAGATCACCCGGTATTTATCACATTTTCCAGTAGTAATTTCAAAGAACGTTGATTTTGCTTTCCTCGAAACATGGTCTTTTCAACAAACCAAAATACCTGCAGCCAATTCGTTCAACAATTCCCATGCGCGATACAAAGTATTCTTTTATTTCTTATTTGAAAAAAATAAGAAATCAGTAGTAAGTAGATTGAGAATTTTGTTGCAAGAAATATGTGCGCAATATGTTCTTTGGGAAAATAAGAATCTTATTTCTTCCTCTCTTAATTTTCTTTTTCTTTTCATTTCGTCGAACATTAACCGATCTGGAAACTGAGGTAGAGAAAGAGAAATTCATTTCTATGCAAAAATAGCGCATGCCCTTCTATTTGACTCATAAATGTACCAGAAACACTTTGTTTTCTTTTCTTTATCATTATTGCACTTTTTTGCGGCTTCATTAATTGCGTGGGTCATTTAGCAGTAAGCCGCAGCTGCCTCCAACAAGATGGAAATCTTGGCCGAAGGGAAATATTTCACGCTGGAGAGATTGAAAGGGAGGTTGAGAGAGGCTTTTCCACGGAAGCCATTACGAAGAAACGTCGTATCATGCGTACGCAGAGCCCCATCACAGACCACTTGCCCTGCTTTTCTCGATGAGAACTTCCAAGTATACACACATAATAAATCACAACGCTCATTCTGCCCATTACGTCGCAGCCAGTTTGTTGCTACAAGGGATTTTCAAAAAAAGATGAAAGTTCGGGCAGAGTTTGATTTTTCTCTCTTCATAAATCTCAAGCTCTTCACTCTACGCGCTCTCCTAAAAAATGAATTACGTTCCAAACGGTACGAAGAGAGAAACCTCATGTTCCATATTCGATGTGGGAAATTTATGTCAAAATGTTAAGAATAGCATAAAAGAACTCTAAATAGCTTCAGGGCCTGTCCGTAAGGCAATAAATGCTGGTATACGATCCTTCCGCATCTTTTGCTCTGCAACACTGAAAGTCATGACACATGCGCATTTTTTTCCAGGCCAGGGGGAACCAAAGCACATGAATCGGCACAAAGTGTCCAAAAGTAAAATTCCTCCATTCGTGTAATTCGCTGTTTTCCATTTTTCAAGACCAATTTTTCAAACACCCGACATGCAAAATACTCTTTACATATTAGGTAATGTAGCACGCTGTCAGAAAATAGAGGGATGGTGCGAAGATCATTACAAGGGTTGTTTTAAAAAAAATGAGAATGTTTTTATAAAAAAAAAATGTGTGCACCTTAATAATCAAGAAAGCAGTCATCTTTTTCGAAATACTGTCTGCCCATTGCATCGTCTCAACGTTCCTCTCACAAATGAATGTCTTCTGGAATTCTTCTTTTGAAATGCTGTTGAAGCACCCTTGCGCAGCTGTAATTGGTTGTTGATCAGTCACAAATTGTCGTCCCCGTAATGTCTTTTTAGCACGTCTTTTGTAAAAAAAGATCGTACTTATGTTACCGGTTTGTCCGTCCGTCCGCCTGTACCCACGATATCTCTGCGATTATTAGTCCGATTTGAAATTTCTTTTTTTGCATTGGGAAGCTCGAAATATTCGACGGCGTAAATGCAGATGATGTCGAACTGAAAAATACGTTTTATTTCACATATTTGCTTCTAAACATCCGATTGAAAAATGATTTTATCTTTCGATTCCATTTATGCCGAAGAGTATTTTAGATATAGTTACTTTTTGAAATTACGCATGGATTTTCCGCTCTGGGGCGTAAAAGTAAATTACATTTTCCCCGATAACTCTTCTTCTAAAACTCCGATTTGAAAAATGTTCTCTTCAGAGGATACACCTCCTGATGGAAAATCTTTTGCATATACTTTCTAATTTTTGGTAAGGAATACTTTGGCCATAAAATCTGCTTCTGATGTTAATTTTTGCTTCTGATGTATTTGCCATAAAATCTGAGCTTCTAAAAAATCGATTGAAAAAATTCTTTTGTGGACTGATGCACTCACATCGATAAACATTTTCGGAATATTTTCTTCTTAAAATATTCCACAGTTTTTCCGCCAGGGGGCGTAGATGTATATCTTATTTTTGTCAATATCTCTACTTCTAGGAGACCGATTTGAAAAATTCCTCCTTTGTTGGATAGTGCTTTCAGTGTGACATGTTTTTCATATAATTTCAAAATTTTCAAGTAATTCATAGACTTTCTGGTAGGCGCGGTAGAGGTAAATTGCGTTTCTCCCTATATCTCTGCTTCTAAATCTCCGATTTGAAAAATTCTTTCTGCACCGGATACAGCTTCTGATGGGAAATCGTTTGCACATAATTTCTAATTTTTGTAAAAAAAATGGTTTGGCCGCCAGGGGCGTAAATCTTAATTTCCGCTTCTGATGTATTTGCAGCAAAATATGAGCTTCTAAAATCTCGATTGCAAAAAAGTCGTTTGTTGACCGATACTACTCATGTCGACAAACCTTTTAGGAACATTTTCTTCTTGAAATAATGCATGGTTTCTACCCCAGGAGGCGTAGATGTATATCTTATTTTTATCAATATCTCTACTTCTAGGAGTCCGATTTGAAAAATTCCTTCTTTGTTGGATAGTGTTTCCGATGTGAAATGTTTTTCTTATAAATTCAAAGTTTTCAAGTAAATCATATTCTTTCCGCTAGGGGGCACAAAGGTAAATTGCGCTTTCTGCGTTATTTCTGCTTCTAAACTCTGATTTGAAAAATTCTTCCTGTATCGCATACAAGACCTGATGGAAAATATTTTCACATAATTTCTAATGTTTGGTAAAGAATGGTTTGGTCACCAGGGGGCATAAGTGTTAACTTCTGCTTCTGATGTATTTGTAGCAAAATCTGGGGTCCTGAAACTCGGCAAATATTTTTTCTTGGACCGATGCCGCTCATACGGAAAAACCTTTTGGGAATACTTTCTTCCTAAAATAATGCATGGTTTTCCCACCAGGGGACGTAAAGTCACATCTTATTTTTGTCGATATCTCTGTTTCTAAGAATCCTATTTGAAAAATTATTTCTGTGTTGGAGAGCGTTTCCGGTGCGAAATGTTTCTCATATAAATTCATGTTTTTCTTAATGCACAAGTCTGTAACCAGAGGGCGTAAGATCCCGATTCCGTTTACAGCGGAATCGGGAGCTTACGGGATTAAGAACCCGATTGAAAAACTTCTTTCTTCCGTCAGATACTATTGTTTTCCATACCGGTTCCATTGACTTGGATGGCTTTGATAAATTTACCAAAGCTATCCAAAGTCAATTCAAGTCAATTTATCAAAGCTATCATCCATGTGCGATTAAAGCCGCCAACTCATGACTATCCACACATTCTTTATGCCATCTGTAAATTATTGGTTTTCCTAGGCATTCGTCTTTATAAATCTCTTCCAGAAGACGGAAAGTCTATCTGACAGACTACTTAAGTCGAAAGTAAAATTTAATGGTGCATCTTTGTTCCTCTTTCAAATGAATTTTTTTTTTAAATCACAGCGCGAAAACACTTGTTAGGCGTTCACGGAACAACGCTTATGACACTGCGCACTACCGACTTCGCGTGCGTGATAAACAGGCGTGCCCGGTTGTTATGATTACTACAACGACTACCCTTTTTTTTTTTTTTTCGATGCTCGTGCCAAGGCCGAAAACAGTATTGCACATTCTTCATAAAGACAATTCTCAGTTGTTTTTTGGGACAAGCTGCGTAGTTCCCATTATTGCGAAATTCAGAGAATTAAATGTTTAGTTTATATATTTGTAAGCACATACCAACAAACAGTAGATCTAGTTACAGGGATTGCTATAACATCATTGCGCGTGTTAACATTATAGTGCGTTAAAAGTGATAATGACAATGTTGCAAAACATGCTTTACAAATGAAATCATAACTTACACTGAAAATATCCGGCCAATCTTTGAGTGAGTTGTGAAGTCTGTAGATTTTGCACAACGAAAAATTTTTTCCAGCTTCAGTCCTGCAAAACGGCATTGCAAATGCTTCACAATTTGTTCTTGGTGAACGCGGCACACGGACATTTTATCGGTTTACAATTAGAATATCATCTATCTCTCCATTGATGATACCGTACAGAAACTTAAGATGGAGAGCTTTCCTTCTCGCATGTAGAGAGGTCTTGTACTATCTTTTTTGTACTATCTCAATTTCATATATTAGTTTGGGTGGCTGGGACATCCAATGATCGTAGCACACTCTGAAGATCCCACCGTAGTTTCGAAAGTGTCTGAGGATTGGAAAAACAATTAGAAAGTCGCATAATGAGTCTAAGATTTCTGTAGGCCAAACGTACAATTCTTTGGATATGGCTTTTACAGTTCAAGTTGAAATCAAATATTGTTCCATGTTAACGCAGGGATATTTGATTAGGCGCAACATGAGTTCCGGTATACGACGACAAATATAGGATGTGCACTATACAGTGAAGTAGCAAATTAATAGAAACACCCAATAGCAATCAGGCACGTAAAACCCTCACATACGTATGCCAATAGGACGTTGAGATGGCTTTATAAATAGCTTACTGCAAAGAATGCAGACGTGTAAAAAGCGCAGATAACGATAATATGGGAAATACTCGTGATTTAAGCGACATGGAAAGACAATGATATTGTGAGCTGGGTGCGCACGTGAACGCATCTCAGAACGGTAAACCATGTCGGGTATGCAAGAACGGCTTTATCAAGGGTGTACAATGTGTAGTGCACAAATACACTTGTGTGCAAAACTTAAGGGCGAAGTGGAAAAAGCAAAATAACGCGATAAATAGTAGCGGCACCCAAACACAAATTAACTCTGGACCGTATCTGGGAACAGGAACATCCGTAATAATGGAGAATGACGAATGGTTTGCGTGACGTGAGAACAAAATGCGGTGAGAACAAAATGCGGTGAGAACAAAATGCGCTCACGCAGTCCAATAGCATCAGTCAAACGGAAGTCACAGAGTGGTGTGGATAAGTGTTATAGACGTTCGATTGTGTTTGTTGTATGCTAGAGACGGCAAAATGGTCTGTCGAGAATATCTTGATAATGTTACTCGTGGTCAAATAATTGGGAAGCACGAGGAGGGACGAACTGTGATAAGTATGGCCAAAGATTTCGGTATCGCCCATAGCATCGTATCGCGTGCGTGGTCGTCCTTGAGGATTACAGGTACAGTTGCACAAAAAACCTGTAGTAGTAGTCCACCGAAAACCACCCCCAGTGAGGAACGCTATCTGCTCCTACAGGCCAAAAAGGATCGATACCAGACAGCAAGTAACCTTGCAAAATAATTGAATATGAACATAGCACACACAATATCGTGCTTTTACAGTGGTCAGGCGACTACACAAGGGTGGACTGTTTGCCCGACGACCAGTATGCTGTGTTCCGTTACCAGCTGCTTACTGGAGACACAGTTTACAGTGATCTAGATAACATAAAGACTGGCAGCCCAACATTGGGGTACGGTACTATTTACTGATGAGAGTAGATTAGTCTATCTCTAGCGATTTTGGAAGTCAGCTAATGTGGTGTGAGGTAGTCAATCGGTATCTCTCCGGAAACTTGAATGAAAGGGATAGATATGGGGGGGGCGGTGTTCCCGTACGTAGAGACATTCTAATCGGTGGACGTACGGAGCTCCATACTGTAAGGAGGTACTGTGGATGGAGTAATCCTTTCCCATGTTCGTCTGTTCCGAGCTGCCTTTGGCCCACAGTTCATGTAAATGGACGATTACGCCACACGCCATTGTACGGTAGCTCTTGGAAAGTGAAGACATTCAGCGGATGGATTGGCCAGAACTTTCCTCCGACCTAAATCCCATAGAACACGTGTGCGGGCGCACTGGGGAGAAGCGTTGCGTCACGTCGAGACACACCGGAAACTGTTCGACAGCTGAAGCCGGCGTTGACGGGAGAATGCGCGATATTACCTGAAGAATTCATGATGGAGTGGGAAGTGTGGGCAGAGGGCGCAAAGCATGCTTTGACATTAGGGGTGATCATATCCCCTACCGTGGACCATCTCTTTCCTTCGCATCGTCTTTGGCAGTGATGCACCTGTATCATGTCATCGAGTGCTATGTAGCCAATTCTTAATAAAGTTCCTCTGTATTCTTTAGCACATGCAGTTGTGTAGGTGTTGTCATCATTTCGGTAATTAATGGAGTTCCTATGGTTTGAGTTTCCCATATCCAGACCGCCCCTGTGCGGCGCTATACGTCAAAACCTTGTTTGCCCTTTAGTTTTGCACACTAGTGTAACAAAAGAAGCAGTCGGTGGCCTTCCTGTGGGCGGAAACAACTGGTAGATGTTCGAGGGCTACGGCGGCTGGAGAGGATTGCACTAGGCAACAGACGAGCTCCATCACGTCCAGTAACCGCGCAGTGCAAGATCGGTATGAAATGAAGAATTTCAGCTTGCAGAGCTCGCTGCACGTTGGCGTGACTGGGTTAAAACAGCAGACGGTCCCCTTCCTGTACCACTAGGTTCTGCTAAATCCGATCAATTTGTCTGCAGAGTGGGCACAGGAACAACCAAACTGCACTCTTCAGGACAAGAGAAAGGTCGCTTGGTAAGGTAAATCACATTTTCAGTCAATACATGCGGATTGACGGGTCATAATATGGCCTCAATAGAATGAATCGATTGATTCCAGCTCCCTAGCGTTAACTGTACAAGCTAGTGGAGGCATAATGGTATGACGCCAGTTTTTATGGAAAGTACTGGATTTCTTATTACATCTGGAACACCATTTGGATGCCACGAAGTATCCTAACATCACTACGTACCAGGCACACCAGTACATGTACACGGTGTTCGCTGATGGAGAAAGCTACTTACAGAAGAATAATGCGCCGTGCCACAAGACCGTCACACAGTGGCTCCAGGAGCACGACACTGACTTTTTTGTTTTAATGTAGCCCGCACAGTTCCCAGTTCTTAACCCAGCTGAACACCTGTAGGATGAGACTGAGAGAGACATCCGTAACATATATTCTTCATCAGTAAGCATTCAGCAGTTGGCGGATGCCATCACATTGGTTTGGGTAACCATACCAGTAGAACGATTTCAGTACGTCGTTGAATCCATGCCACATTGAATCGAAGTTTGTTTTGAAGACCAAGTGCAAGCCAACATATTATCACGTAGGTATTCCTGCCTAATAAATTGGCCATGCCTTTTATTACAGTTGCCATACGGGTATTTAAGAACTGTTCCCGATTTAGTGGCATCCTTGTTGAATAAACTATGAAAATATTAAAGCAGAGAGTGTTTCACCTTGATTTAATCACGCAAAGATTGTTATATACAAGGACACTTTACCTCCGACAAAATACAAGCCTTGTGTGGCGTTCCTTTTGCATAGACCGTGGAACATTTCAAGAAAAGTTTGTTTCTCCGGGATTAAAACACGAGAGATTATAGGGTCGCCCCGGTGGCGTAGTAGTCTAAGCGATGGCTTATGACCATTCGGCGGAGAAGGGTCCGGGTTCGAATCCCGGTGAGGCATGGATATTCTTTTGTCTTACGGCACTGGTTCACTTCATTTCCTGGAACCAATAACCCTAAATTAGGGACGGGCGACTGCTTATAGCCCATTCAGTTGCTCACTGCGGTCGTTAAACTTTCAATAATAAAAAAAAAGAAGATTGTAGGATTCAAGGGAACTTTATTTCTAAAGAAATTTAAACGATATATGGCGCTCGTTTCTGGACTTCCAGACGCCTGTTTTGTTTAAACTGTGAAAGTCTTCAAGCGCAGTTTATTTGTCCCTAACTTAGCAGGTAAAAAGATTTAAGAAAACTTTCACCTCTAACAGAATTCGGATTCTGTGGCATTCGTTTCTAAACTTCTGGGGCATTCTTGTTGTTAAAACTGAAAAACTGTTAATGTGTCGAATGTAAGATTCAAGAAAGCTTTACCTCTCACGGATTTCTAAATGGTTTGGAATCCTTTCGCGACAGGTGCTATCACTCTTTTTTGGAACAGTGAAACTGTCCAAAGAGTTACGGATGGCGAGTCGAAAGTTTTGCAATATTTGGGTCACTTTATGTCTTCATATATATCTTTACGACGAAAGCTGACTAGCATTCAAAGTATAGACCATCGTGTTGCACTGTCTTTAGCCATCTGTCTGC
The DNA here is from genome assembly GCA_039090855.1 of Macrothele yani. Classification (NCBI taxonomy): domain Eukaryota; kingdom Metazoa; phylum Arthropoda; class Arachnida; order Araneae; family Macrothelidae; genus Macrothele; species Macrothele yani. The sequence goes on along the minus strand of CM076996.1, from coordinate 20,455,715 downwards.
CAGTTCTTCGATTCCGCGGTGTCACCAGTTATTTTCCTTCGAGGCAAAGAACTCCTTCACCCCAGCTGCCACCTTCTCCTGATTGTTGAAGTGCCGCCCGAGAAGGAAGTGGACCATGGACCGGAACAAGTAATAATCCAACGGGGCAAAGCCCAGACTATATGCTGGGTGTGCCATGAGCTCGATACCCTCAAGTTTCTGGAGTTTTGCCCCGGTCGTTCACGCGGTATGAGGCCGAGCGTTGTTCTGCTGTAGGAGACCGCGCTTTCTGTTCAGCAGTGCCGGGTATTTCTCTTCCAAAACGGCATACACTCGCTGAAGCTGTTAAGAGAAGTGGTTGGCGTTGATGGTCCGACCGTCTGGAACAAATACGTAATGGATTATCCCCTTGAAATTCAACTAGACGCAGAACATCACCTTGTGCTCGAAGCACCCATGCTTGGAAACAGGTTCAGGAAGCTGATCCGGGCTAAACAACAGGTTCAGGAAGCTGATCCGGGCTAAACAACAGGTTCAGGAAGCTGATCCGGGCTAAACAACAGGTTCAGGAAGCTGATCCGGGCTAAATAACTAAAATACTACTGATTGGCGCATTTATTATAAAATCAATAAATTAAAGTATGCAGACTTTTGGTCAAATACGTGCTCATTTTTCAGAAAATGTTGTGTTAGCGTTCTTCTTTCATCTACCGCCGTTTAAATCATTTTTCACACATCTGTCAATCTGGATAATTTACATGTTTCGAACAAACACGAGTAATTGCGCTCTAAGGTTAGGTCCCCATTAAACTCAGATTTCAGCATATTTTTTGCTGGAATTAAAGTAATTTCCCTGAGCTCAGTGTTTAGAGAACTCAATATTTTCTTGCAGGAAAATGAAAAATAGAAATCGTAGAATTATTCCTTTTATAATACAAGTAAGTAACAGTTTACGCAGAAGAAACCTATTTCTGTTGACATGAATGCTACTTCTGATGATTTTGACAGAGTACTTCTGTAGTGAAATTTTATTCAAGAAAGACGACAGTTTTATTTTTAACAATTTCAGACACCGCATGTATCTCAACTTGGCTCAACTTTGAATCTTCCTTACGTTTTCGATCAGACACTCGAGACTTTCTTAACACTTATTTCCACTCAGTAGAAAACAGCTATTTTAAAACCCTACTCTCATTCATTCTCTTGTGTCCGTTTTAAATTTACACGAGTCTGCATCTGCTACTATGGGCAAGGCTGCAGAGAACTTTCAGCGTTTGCTCATCCTCCATCGCACTGCATGAAATCGAATTTCCCAGAATACGAAATTTATGAAGCTGAAAAAAGTTCCAAAGACAGCTTTTCTAAGCTACATATTTCAATTCCCTCAAAGAGATAGTTTTTTATAAACCTACAGTCGGCCCCTATTTAAACAGGGGCGGATGGATTGCAGTTTCAGGTTTTAACCTTTTAACCGGCTTAAATGAGTTAACTCGGGTTAGCAGAATGGGCTTAAATGAGCCTTATCGTGTAGCCTACATCGAATTAGCTTTGCATCAGGAATACCTACCTAAAAATGCGAGGGGACACATTTCTGTGCAATCACTTCTCGCAGACGCTTCGAATTAGATTTTCCAAGGTGTTGAACATTCACCCCGCTTAACTTGACCCATGTCCTTTGCAGCAACTCCACGAGTTCACGCTTATTCCCTAGAGGAGGATCAGCAGTTTTTACACTCCGTTCTTGCATATTCCACAGATGTTCAGTTGAGTTACAGTCAGGGGTGTTTGAGGGCCAAGGCACTATGACGAATTCGTTGTCGTGTTCTTCCAACCACTCAGTAGTTGTACAACCCCGATGACACGGTGCGTTGTCCTGTTCAAAGATGGCACTGTAGTCATGGCAAGCATTCTGCAGATATGAACAGAGGTGGATGGCTAAGAGGTCCCTGTAGCGTCTAACATTCAGTGTTTGTGGGATGATAGCCAACGGACCTAGGGATTTCCAGGAAAAACCTCCTCAGACCAGAACACCACCTCCACCGGCCTGTTGAACCCCAACTAAGCAAGGGCTTCATGCCGTTTACGCCATACGCGAACCCCGCCATCACGACGGCACAGCAGAAAATAGGACTCATCGCTCCAGGCGACCTTCTTCTATTTGCCGAGGGTCCATTGCCAACGTTCATAGGCCCATGCGAGGCGTTGTTTGCGATGACTGGGAGTCATCATGAATACCTTCTCTGGTATCCGGCTGTGGAACCCCGGGTGAAGCAAGATACAGCGCATGGTGCATGTGGAGATAGGTCAAACTGCTTCGCTGTTGTATTGGTGGGTGAGCTGGGTGACAGTTTCACGTCGTTGCTGAGATACCAGTCGTAACACGCAAAGCTCGCCTTTAGGATCAACCGGGCGTGGCTGACCAATATCAGCCCTTCTGCTAGATGTCTGTGCATGGTAAATTCAGTCCTGGTACACACTTGAAACAGTAGTACGGGAGAAACCAACGAGTGCGGCTGCTTAAAAAATACTAGCACCTGCACTCCGGGCCTCAACTATCTGGCCGAGGTCAAATTGGCTTAAGTCGCCTTTGTTTCCCATTACTGGCAAACGTTTACGAATTACGTACAGAGCATAAGTGTGCAAAATTTATAATAGCAGCACGTGACATTATAATCATGTGGTATTTCGTTATCGCTCCGAATATGTAAAACGGGTGTGTTCCTTATCATTTTTTGGAATAGGTTCGTAATAATTTTATTTCTTCCCTGACAGGACTTATCACAAATTATTTTTTTTCATTGTGCTTTTTCAAAGCAACAGAATGATTTGGAACCCGAAAACTTATTAAATTGACAATAATTTTCATTTATCTTTAAGAAAAGCTGAAACGTACTGTTTTATAGTATTGTTTCATGAAACTCCTACATATAAATTTACTCTTGGTAGCTTTAATAGCTTTTGTCTTAAGGGGTCCACTACATAGACATCATAGACAGTACTTAAATTATTGTACAGGTGATTGTATGATGTCTATGTTTTGCTAGATAGGCATCATACAATCACCTGTACAATAATTTAAGTACTCGGTTTCTTACGGTAACACAATATATATTAGCAGAAGGAATATCTTGTGACACAATAACTAAATTTGATGCAATGTGCTGTCCATAATGTCCGACATCGCTACAGGACGTCAAAATCAGATTTTCCAAAGAGACTGCTGAAATGTAATAGTTAACCAAACCTCAAATTAGAATAAAGTATCAACGTTTATTCACAATTAAATGTTTTATTAACATCGACTGTAGTTTCGCAGACCGTTTGCCTGGGCATTATCAGGACGAATGGAGCGAAAAAACATTCAAATCATTGTGACACCATCAGAGTTCTGACGGTCATGGATTTTGATGAGTTGTTTCCATGCGCTTGAAAGAAAAGGATAAACCTGATGCGACTATCAAGTTTAATATACAGTATTAGAAGCTTTCCACATATACCGGAACTCTTCACGGCTTGTCAACGACATGACCTCTGCTCCATTTCTTTCAAGCGCGTGGAAACAACTCATTAAAATTCATGACCGTCAGAATTCTGACGATGTCAAAATGACTTGAATGTTTACGCTCCATTCGTCCTGATGATGCTAAGCCAAACGCTTTGCTAAACTATAGTCGATGTTAATAAAACATTTAATTGTGGATAAACGTTGATAATTTATTCTGTCTCAACATCACATCAAGTCTTAAATTAGTTCCCATGACGTTTACGCTTTGCTTGGTATTTACAACCTGAGGTTCTTGGGTATTTACCTACTTTTTATATTTTTAATAACATTACGTCAAAAAACCTGAAGTGCTATTTTTGAACGATCCTAATACTTTCCTATAATGGCGGTGTGTGAGAAAGTAAAAACCACGTATTATTTGAGTAGAACTCGAAGTGGCGTTATTTTGAACTCAAAGGGGCGTCATTTCAAGTCTCGCCTCCTCAAATAAGAAAAGCGTGCTACGATCCTTAGTGTAAGGTTTTATAAATCTGACTTAGAAATATAGAAAACTGTCATTTCGTCTCACAAATATCCTTTAAAGTATTTAGGATTGTTGTGTGGGCTTGCAGGCCTTCATCTTGTTAAAGAACAGTAGAAGGTTTAAAGAAATGGAAGCGAAACAAGAAATCATCAAAAAAGACCACTATAAATTGCTATCTGTCTGAAAGTCACGGAACGCATTGAAGGCTAATGTTTTGTATGTGTGTGTGTGTGGGCATGGGCGCCCAGCATATCACCTGGAAATCACACCATGCTTTTTTTATACTTGGAAGGTACTATAGAGATTTTCGCGCTAACACTAATTCTAATTGCTTATTTTTCTGCAGAACTTCTGGATGCGGGTGCACGCAGTAAAAGTACGAATAATGTAGAGAGTTTCAAGTGGAAAAAGTGCAAATTTACAGTAGAAAGTAATAATAAATTTTCCCATTGCATTTTGGTGAACAGCGCATATACGTACAGTATGGAAAAATATGAATGACAAAGAAATGGAAAACATATCATCCTCTGCAGCAGCTATATTCACTGCTTAAAAAGATCTCTCGGAGTTTTCCCCATAAATTTGTCTTGAGGGTATTGTTTCATTTTTTGCGCTCAATTGAGAGATCTGTGCGGGTTTTCGTGGTGCGTGTGACACAAGTTGCCGAAAGAATAAAAAAAAAACGACAATGAAATTTCCTTATTGTCCTAACATTGTCTAATTTCATTTGCTTATCTTTTCTATGTAGTTTTTGTTTTGGGGTCTTCCTGTTTCCAATTAAATTCATGTGTTGAGAGTGTAGTAGATAGACAAGAAAATGTGGCTGGAACTATTGTTGTTATATCATCATCATCAACAACTTTCAATCCACTGCTGAAAGAAGCCCTCCACAGGTCTGTCTTGAGCAATTCTCTTGCATGTCACTCCCGCAAGCATCACCCACGTGGTGTTTGCCTGAGTCTTTTATGTTCCTTTTGTATGCACTCTAGTATTTCAGTTGTCCAACGATGGTTAGTTCTACTAGTAATGTGTCCACCGTATTACCACTTGAAAGTCTTTACTTCGATCATGTTGTCATCCACTCTTATCATTTTCCAAATTCATGTATTCCTCTTCTGTATTTCCTGGTTATACCTAGCATGCTTCTTCGAATTGTCCGCGAACCTCCATACTTCTTCGAATTGCCGGCGCACTTAATGTCATTTTTGTTTAAGATCCATGTTTCCGATTTGTAAGAACTGGAAGGATGGATTGATTAAACACTTTTTCTCTTAAGACATAATCATAAATTCCCTTTGAAAATTTTACTGTTTCTGTCACATGCACTCCAGTCAAGTTTTATATGCTAGAAAATGAAGGAAGTGATCATAACAGGATTCATCATAAATTTGAATGGCACACTGTTGTTGCAAACAATAACAATGTTATGAAGTTATACAACCGAAGCGAAGGATGAATTTCTTCATTATTGTTAGTTGCAGTATAATATTTTTTAATTTGATTTTAGGGAACTTCAGTTTTTTAGAAAAGTCATGAGTTTTTTCCTTATCCAAAGTGAAGTGAATGTGAGTTTCTCTTATTTCCCGTTACAAGTCCTCTAAACTTAAGACAGCATTAGAGGATCTTCTAGGTATTTGAAGGAAATTCGTCCCCAAAATTTACAAATCTGTCTCTTCTTCGTTTACCAGCACATTTGCTGCTTCTTTTTTGGAACTAAGGTGGATTTCAGTTCAGTTCTAAGGTTTGGTGTGGTATGTTGGAACATGCGTATTACTCTATGTAAAGATAAACCAAAGTTTATTGCTGAAAAAAAATGCTTTCGCGTAATGTTATCCTCTTAAAATGCGGATTCAATTTTTGTGATGCTCATGTTTATTTACCTTTCATAGTTTACCACAGCCTCACTTTTCCACTCACATCCATAAAATTTACGTAAGATGCCTGCAAAATGTATTTCATTTCCTAAAAACCATAAATTTCCTCTTAGTCGTAACGCGAAACCTCAGTAAACCTTATAAACAAAATAACCCCCCTTTGTGCTTATGCGAAGTTCTACATAACACTCATTTTCCAGGAAAAAATAAAAGGGAGGTTAATGGCTCCTTTATATTCCTTCAACATCCCGGATCGAGAGGGAATTCAAAGCTTAAATGGCTTTTTAAGATTTCTTGTCTTTGCTTTCGAAGTTCAGATGTATTATATTCATTCGGTCGACGAAACGTTGCTAATTCCTTTGACGCGCGTATTTAAGTAATGTCGCAAAGAATCGTATACAGCAAATGAATATAGAAGACAGCTTGCAATTTGAAACGGCATGGTGTATTGTTTGGAAGATAGTAACTAATAACCATGAACTAATTTTCTACGTTTTTGTATCACAAAAAAAAAATTCAAATATTCTTGAGATAATGCCACCAAATTTTCGGCTTTAAATGAGCATAAATTCTGGGGGCGGTTAATGTATTTTGTGTTTTAATCTAAAAAAATATTTGAATTAAGAGATAATGTTGTGATTCAAATATGTTGTTCAGATCAAACATTTATTTGCCTATCGTTATCCATCATCCTCAAGCCTTTGCTGGATATGAAGTTCTCCCAAGTTTTCTTCTACAAATCCCTGTCTTCAACAATTGTCTTCCATGCCATGCTTTCAAATTTCATTCACCAACCTCCCACGTAGCATTCTTCTGTATCTTTTCCTGCCATTTGGTATCACAGCTTTTATTCCAAGTTTAAACTCATACATCGTACATGCACGCATAACTGAGGTTGGAGTATTCATTTCCGGGTCAATTTTTGCAATGTTATGGCTCCTCCTTTCCAATTACAGTAAAACCTGTTAAGTTCGGCTCTTACCGAAGTGGGGTACAGTTCGATGGAGCCGAACAAACTCCTATATACGTAATACTCTTTAATTTCGACACCTCTCTATCTTGGAAGTTGGACGTTGTTTACATGCTAAGTTGGACACTTTCCTTGAAATAGGCTTTTGTATATTAAGCAAGAAAGAAGTCACCTGCTCAGTTATTGTGGGAACAGGCAGTTAAATGTATACAGTGGCAATTGAAAGGCCATTAGTGTATACCCTACCACTTTTGGCCTTCATTATCTATCTCCTGGAATAATCCCTCAGTTGTTGTCACTTCCAGGAACATCTTAATCTGTCCCCAGCTGTGGAGAGGATACTCTCAGGAACCTGTCCACTTCCCCCACATTTATGCCTGACTGTTGAGCAGACTCTTCTGACAGAGTACTTTTCCGAACAGTAGAAATGTTTTTTGCATCAAATTGACTGTATCAATTCACCCTAAAATATGCGTAGTCATTGTTGTAGAAGTAAGTGTATGTGTGTGGTTTTCTTGATTTGAACTTTAAGTATGTAAGTATATAAATTTCATGGAATCATATTACATACATATATGTGTAGCAGGAATTGCATTGTATTTGCAGTGCTTCTTTATGCTACATGGCTCTGTGATTTTGTAATAGTAATTACAGTCTTTAATTCAAAACCACATGTTATAGTCTTTTGATATACTTTATTGAATAAAAAATCACGATATCTTACTGTAATATTGGACACCTTCCTAAGTTGGACACGTTCAGGGGGAACCGCGGGTGTCCGACTTACACAGATTTTACTGTATCTGTATATCAGTACATTCTGCGGTGCGTCTTGTTTCCAGGGTCACTGTCATTGTAAAGCCATCTATCGGGTCTTTCGTGTCACAACTTTGTATTTCTGGGAAAAGGCCAGAACCTTTTTGGTTACCCGATACTTTGCTCCTTCTGTCAGGAAAACTGTCTTTATTTAAAATTAAAAATAGGAGCAAAATGTTCTTCGTACTGACAGGGTCTGTGCATAAGAAACTTGTTTTTCACTCGTGTTGATGGATATGTGAATTTATTAGCTGAAGCATCAGTTCTCTTCTCCTTCGTTAAAACAGTGCTTCGAAATCAAAACTGGTGAACTTTTCCCAACTGTTAATCCACAGAAAAATGCTATGAAGATTAAAAAGGAGACGGACAAGTAAATTCAATTACCGACTGGGTTTTTGTTGTTTTGCTTTGTTTAATTCAGTGTTTGTGTGTGTGTGTTTTAGGTGGGAGTGTGATTCTTATGTGTACTGTTTAATTTAATAACGTCCTTCTCGTGCTTATCATATTAATTTTATTGCATGTCTTTCCCGTATTAAATAAATACATTTGAAATTTCAGTATGCGAAACATATGTAAAAAAGACGCGCCACAGACATTTAAAGATGGTGAAATTCAAAATTCACGTGTCCTTTACTCACAAAAATAATGCATTGCAGTTGGCTGCTCTTGGGATGCGAAATATACGATCAAATTTTGATTCCAGTTACACTTGCAAATTTGACAGCAAAAGTAAAACGCAATAGAACTTGTTGAATGTGAATATGACAAACTGGTCTCGGCTTTCAATTCTGAAAAGTGTACCGCTTGATTTTAATGCAAGGTTAAAAGATATTTTAATTCCTACACTGAGTGGACTAAAATCAAGGGGTACCTACTTAGTAAAGAGGAGGCCCATTTTTCCCCTGGATAATGGCAGTCACACGGCGAGGCATTGAATCCACTAGGTCACGAAAGCCTTCCACAGGCATCTCTACTCGTGCTTGTTGCACTACTGTCCACAATTCCGTCATTTTCTGCGGGGGAAGATACAAAGCTCGAACGGGCCTTTCCACAGCATTGTAAACATTTTCAGTGGGGTACATGTCTGGTGAACGGGGAAGCCATTCCAGGATGGGAATTTCTACGGAGTGCTCTTTTAAACATGATATAGCCACCACGGCTAAGCGAGGGCGTCCAATACTCTGTTGAAAGAGTCCATTGCCCAGTGGGTGCAGGATGACCATGAACTGATGCAGATGGTCTGAAGGATAGACACGTAGCGTGGACAGTTAAGAGACACATCTAGCCGTTCCACAAGAGCCCAACGTGTGCCAGGTGAACACGCCCGGTCCATAACCAAGCCTCCACCAACCGGAACAGTTCATTGTTGACATGCCGAGTCCATCGCTTTGAGTTGTTTCCGCCAGGTCTGCACACTACCGTCTGCGCGAAATAACTAGAAACAGAACTCGTCGGACCAGAAGATTCGTCTTCAGTTGTTCAAGGTGCGGTGCCGATGCACTTTCGCAAAGTTGACGCTTACACTCCTGTGAAGTGGTGTTCGCAATGCGACTTTGTTGTGTCGGCGGCTACCGTAACCTATGGCGGTTTATAATCGCTTAATAGTATTGGTAGAGACGTTTCTGGCGCTTCCTCGTTGAAGTCGGCGGTGATTTGTGTTACTGCCAATCTCTGGATGGTTACGTCTACCCAGCAAAAACAGTGTTGCTGGGCCAGCATTCAAGCAAGCACTAGCAGCCAGCAGTGGCCCAGCACTATGTTACCGCTGCCCAACCGTCAATAAATGTCCCGGAGGCCACCACATGGGACATCAGTTTAGGCCAGCATCTGGCCAACAGTTGGCACCCCGTCAGTTGTCATATGACATAACAGGGCCATCAGTTATTCATCACAGGCAGTGGCTGCCAGAAGCGGCACTTAAGCGGTGCTGCAAGCACGCGCCATAAATGATGGCTGGGCTAATGTGGTCCGCTAGTTTCCCGGCAGTGGCAGCCGGCAATCTCCTGACGTAACAGATGGCTTGTCGGATCTTGTCCGCCAATTTCCCAGTCGTAGCTATAAAAAAACAGATGACCGCAGTTCCCCGAATCACAGCTACCTCCCCCCTAAACTTATGCATGACAGCACGGCACTGGAGAAATTTTCTCAACACGTCCTGAAAAATGCCCGTTTGTGTCTCACTGGAAATGAACCAACGACAGTCTGCTTGAGAAGCGAAGCTCTAGCCACTACGTTGGTTTGCGACGTACAAGCCTTTGCTTGAAGCTGAGCCTCTTTCCTGCGCGATGTGAAACGAAGCTTTGTGTTTTTAATTTTACAATATTGCGAGTTATTTATCATAAATGTCAATTTCATTTAATTCATAATTTTTTTCAACGTAACGATTGTTTTTTACTTGCTTTAAGGGAACTTTACTCCTTTTCAACGAGTGTACCAACTTAAATGCGCTTTCTAAAATTTTGTGCTGTTACGTGTGGTCTTGAAAGGCGATTGTTTAATTAATGTAATTACCCGTTCATGCTACATTCTGTTACATTTTTAACGTTGTATCTTTCCTTTCCGCGCTCCTATGCTACATTTGTTCTAAGGAAGAAAGATATTTTATTTTACTTGTCGTTATTTTTAGCAGCGAATTTCTCCAATCTATGGTGTTCAACCCATTGATGAGTACATTATATCCACATAGCTTTGCTTTTTTTTTTTCAAATAATTGATAAATTTTGTACTTGTATAATTCTTATTTTTTTTTTTTGCCAACATAACGATTTTTTAATGTTTTCCCATGACTTTTGTTTTAAGCGGTTTAGTGTATGTTAAAACAAAAGATTACACAGTAATTATTTCTTGTTATTCATGGGAATAGAGTGGGTGTATTCATGGCTGCCTGTATTTTCGATTCTTTGTGTTTTAGTGCAGGAATTTTGCTACGAAATGAGTTTCTATAAATACATGAGAGTAACTGAGTATTTCTTACATTTCATTCATAATTATTTATATATTTTTCTTCCGACGGTAATCTTCGTCGACGTGGCATTTTATTAAGAAATTAATTCACCTCTCTACATATGGCTTTTTTTCTTAACATCCACTAATATAACACGATGACGATAACGTCGTCTTCAACTAACTGGTATCACGAGAGACACAGCACGTGTTGTTTCAGCGCATACGCAGTCCCGGTGCTTCCACTTTCTTGGAGGCCCGCAATCCGCAATTCACGGCGATGCTGCAGGTCCATCAATGGCTGCCAACTGATGGCACTGCCACCAACGGACCGCTACCGTGCCATGAGCGGCAGATTTCAGCCAGCAGTGACCATCACTGCCAACTGGCAGCCAGCAGTTTCCCAACAATTGTGTTTCTGCTGGGAATGCGATCAGACGTCGACGGCTACGTTCATCCACAATATTTCGCCGTCCACAGCACTGTCCACGATGCGATGTTATTTCGGAAATGTCATATTTTCGATACTCTCGAAAATGTCGAACGGAGATACTACAATTCCTGTACCGCCTCCGCCATAGGGTAACCCATGCATCGGGCACCCACTATCATCCCTCTTTCAAGCTGTTAACTCACGGCATTTATCCATATTGACATCAAAGTACCGTCTACGTGAATGCTGCGATATCCTCCTATCTACATACCTGCCAAGCCGTGGGTTCGTCCACTAGCGAGAGCAGTGACAGTGTCGTGTTGCCCAGTCACCACATTTCCCATGATTTCAATCCTCTCGGTGTATATTTCATAGCACTGTTTTAAGGAAAATTCAAAAATAATTCACAGTGAGCTGAATGCAACAGAACTCTCACAGGCAGGTTTTGAATAAAAGATGCTCTAACTTTATCGCTGACATTGTTGAGAAGGTTTTCCTAATGTTTACCCAGTGGTACTTATTTACAGTATATTGTTAGTGACAGGGTATTATGAAGAAACGTTTTGGCTAAGTGATAACTTTCATATTCAGTAAGCACATTTGAATATCATATTTTCATGTCTTAGATAATTATAGCCGCCCCGCTGGCACAGTGGTTTAATCGCTGGTCTCTGACGACTCGTGCGAGGTAGGTCCTTGTTCGAATCCCGGTGAAACATGGATCTTGTGGTTGTCTTTGGTCACTGGTTCTCGCTCTTCCCTGGAACCGTAGACCCTAACTTTGGGAGGGACGACTGCTTATAGCCCACTGAGTTGCTCACAGTGATCATTAAACCCTCAAAAAATTAGTTAATCACATAGATATAACGTGTTTGTTTAACTTCCTTGAGGTATATGCGAAATTAAAATATTTCCAGGAAAACTTCCTTTCATTGCAATTATATTAAGTCGAGTTTTATTGCATGAAAGTTACTGTATTGCGAAATTTGGAGAAATAAATTAAAATCAGGTCGCGGTGATCGCACTTTGGTCATATCTGTGAACGTGGCATTGGCATGCTGGTACTACTCGCAGAGATTTAAGGCACTACAATTTTGAAAAAAATAGGATGATAGTGAGCATGTGTATAAACGACGCTGATTTTTAAATATGAAAGTATTCTTGAAGACCGAAAACCTTGAAAATTTTAAAATCTTAATAGACCCTGAGGAATAACGTGGATTTCTATGATTCTGATATTGTCTACCTGCATGTCAACCCACGAGCTACCACGGGCTACCACTGCCACTGCTAAGGGAATGATACAATAAGAGAGAAAATCTTCGAAGTTTAACAGTAAACTGGGCAAGGCAGATTGCCGCTATTCTTTTTGCCACTTTTCATTTGTTTATTTATTTCTTTACTTATTATTTCAAACTTGTAATCCATGGAAGTAATCACTTCAGATTTGTACCTTTTTCCCAATCCGAATGTATTTTCGTTTTCTTCTATGCTAGTCGACCCAGAATAGGTGCATAATTAAACTGTTTTCGGGATTTGTTGTTGATATGTACCTACAAGTTGATCTCTTGTGCCTTTATCTTTTCGTGTAAATAAAACTCTCACGTCTCACCTTTACAAACTTTTATTCTGTTTGCTGTTTCCATAGTAACTTAATGTTGTTCCACAGAATTCCTAATATATAAAAACATTTTCAGTTCTTGCATTAATTTCTTCGTAAACACTAAAGGTTTGATAATGAATCAGCGTTTGCTTAAGGAAAGATATTGGATGGCTTTCTGAAGCGTACACCTACAACTGTACGCTGAATTCCATATCCGTTTATTTATTTATGCTCCTCACGCACACGCTGTGCTGATATGCAAATTGTGTTGTCATCAGCGAATTTTCGCGGAACTCAAAGAACATAAGAGGAATACTGTCTTCAGCGCTTGAATGATTTCGTTAAATAACGGAATAATAAGCTTAGGGATGAAACGCAGATAAACATTTTAACTGAAACAAGAGGGGTAAACGTAAAGGAAAGATGAAATACAAATTCGCAAGAGAGAAACAAGTTCTCTTCCGGATGCTGCAGTTTAATTTTTATATAGTGACTCACTTCATTCTCCACAGCGTCAGACGCATAATGAATTATGTGCGATCTTTGAGAAAAAGCCGTTGTAGAGACTCACCTAGCCTAGAATTATTGCCAGGGTATATTCAACACATTGTGCATTTAAAGTCGTAACTGTAAACACGGCACAGTCGCAATGCTTTTCTTACAAATTATTTAGGGGTTTTCTCTTGTGTTGTCTAGGAAAGGAAGCGTTTCTTGAGCAACAAACGCCGTGGATTTCTAAGTTAGTGACTTACTGAGCATACGAGTATGTTCATCATCATCATTAACCATTCTCAATCTGCAGCTGGGTAATGATTTCCCCAATTCTCCACCACAGCTCTAGCTTGCGCAATTCTCCTCGATGCTAGACCAGCATTCTTTCGAATTTCCACCACCTATTTCCCACCTGGTCTTCTGGGTCACCTCCAGCCCCTTGGTATCCAGTTTAGTACATTTATTTTAGATGTCCAATGGTGTTCAGTCTTCTAGCAAGATGTCCACTTCATTGCCTGTTGTGGGTCTTGACTCTGATCATGATGTCGTCAACTCTTACCAATTCCCTGATATATATGAGTTCGCCTGTTCCTATCTTTCTTGGTTACACCAAGCATGCATCTCTCCATATTTAGTCGACTTTTAGCACGTCTTTTGTAAAAAAAGATCGTGCTTATGTTATCGGTTTGTCCTCCGTCCGTCCTATCGTCAGTCCGTCTGTAGACACAATATCTCTGCAACTAATAGTCCGATTTGAAAAATTATTTTTGCATTAGGAAGCATGAAATATTCGAATGATGATCCTTTATTTGTTTTTTTTTTTTAGGATGTAAAATTTCGCCGCTAGAGGGCGTAAATGCAGATGATATCGAATCCAAAACACATTATAATCCATATATTTGCTTCTAATAACCAATTCAAAAAATCCTTTTACTTTACGATTCCATTCAAGTATAAGATTATTGCAGGCAGTCACTTTTCCAAGTTAAGCATATATTCTCCGCTAGGGGCATGACAGTAAAATGCTTTTCTCCAGATATCTCTGCTTCTAAAACTCCGATTTGAAAAATATTTCCATAAGCAGATACAGCTCCTGATGGGAAATATTTTGCATATAATTTCTAATTTTTGGTATGGTTTGGCCGCTAGGGGACGTAAGTGTTGATTTCTGCTTCTAATGCATTTGCAGCAAAATCTGAGCTTCTAAAATCTCGATTGAAAAATTATTTCGTTGACTGATACTACTCAAGTAGACAAACCTTTCAGAAATATTTTCTTCTTAAAATAATGCATAGTTTCTCCGCCAGTGGCGTAGATGTATATCTTGTTTTTGTCAATACATCTGCTTCTAATGATCCGATTTGAAAAATTCCTTCTTTGTTGGGCATAGTTTCCGGTGCGACATGTTTTTAATAATTTCAAAATTTTCAAATAATTCATTGACTTTCCGCTAGGGGGGGAGTAAAGGTAAATTGCTCTTTCCCCGATATCTCTGCTTCTAAAACTCCGATTTGAAAAATTCTTCCAGCGCCAGAAACAGCTCCTGATGGGAAATTTTTTATTGTAATTTCTAAATTTTTTATGAAATATGGTTTGGCCACCAGGGGGTATAAGCGTTACATTTCTGCTTCGTAGGTATTTGCAGCAAAATCTCAGCTTCTAAAAGCCAGATTGAAAAAATTCTTTCGCAGACCGATACCGCACTTATCGATAGACATGCGAAAATTTGGCATCATAAAATAATGCATGGTTTCTCCACCAGAGGGCATACATGTCTGCCTTGTTCTGCCAATATCTCTGCCTCTAAAAGGCAGATTTGAAAAATTCCTTCTTTGTTAGATAGCGTATCCGGTGTAAAATATTTATCATGTAAGTTCAAAATTTTCAAGTAATGCACAGACTTTCCGCTAGGGGCGTAAAGGTAAATTGCATTTTCCTTATATCTCTGCTTCTAAAACTCCGATTTGAAAAATTCTTTCTGCACCAAATACAACTCCTGATAGGAAATTCTCAGCATATAATCTCTAATATTTGCTAAAGAATGGTTTGGCCACCATGGGGCGTAAGAGGTAATTTCTGCGTCTAATGTATTTGCAGTAAAATCTGAGCTCCTGAAAACTGGATTGATTTTTTTATGGACCGATACCGCTCACATCTAAAAACCTTTTGAAAATACTTTCTTTTTAAAATAATGCATGTTTTTATTCGCGGGGTGAGGGGCGTAGATGCATATCTTATATTTGTCGATATCTCTGCTTCTAAGAGCCCGATTTGAAAAATGTTTTTTTTTTTTTGTTGGAGAGAGTTTCTGCTGCGAAATGTTTCTCATATAAATTCAAATTTTTCTTTACGCACAAGTCTACCACCAGAGGGCGTAAGTTGACATTTCCGTTTACAGCAATACACTGCTGGACAATTGCTAAGGGCGGATCATAAACGGCTATATAGCGCACAAAAAAGTAAGTGTGGTTGGATGCCAAGTGAAATAAAATAATGTCAGAATGCCAGGACATTACAAGAAATTCATAAACGGCTATATAGCGCACAAAAAGTAAGTGTGGTTGGATGCCAAGTGAAATAAAATAATGTCAGAATGCCAGGACATTACAAGAAAGACAATTTATTGTGCTCTGAAATCCAGAAGGCTTTAGAACGTGTTCAATGGACAAACAGGATATTTTGTGCAGAATACGTAAACGTGAAAAAAATGCAATTACCGTCCGCAGGCGTTCCGGCGTAAGATGTCAATACGGGATATGGCCACCATGGAGGGCGATGCAAGATTCCACACGTCGTGTCATGCTTTGCACAATATTATCAAGCAGCTGTTGGGGTAATTTATCCCATTCCTCTGTCAGTGCACGGATGAGGGTGTTCTTGTTTATTGAAGGGCATTGGCGACCAGCAAGACTCCTCCCCAAAGCATCCCACACATTTTCAATGGGATTCAAATCTGGAGAACGTGCTGGCCATGCGAGGCTTTGAATATCTTCGCTCTCAATACACTCCTGGACAGCGACTGTTCGATGACATGTTGCGTTGTCGTCCATGAAAATGAATCTATCACCGACAGCACCACGGAACATGCGAACATGAGGTAGCAGAACATCATTAATGTATCGTTGGCCAGTCATAGTCCCAGTTGGAAGCACATAGAGGGACGTACGGCCATTGATCATGATGCCAGCCCATACCATGACACTACATGTCGGATATCGGTCCCTTTCCTGTATGTTTGCTGGACAATATGCAGTACCACTATCACGCCAGATCAGTTGTCGTCGACAATCAGACGATAGACTGTATCTACTCTTATCTGAGAAGAGGACAGCAGACCAGTCGTTATCAGTCCAATTGCGATGTTGATGGCACCATTGCAAACGGGCGGTACGGTGACGTCTGGACAATGGGATGCACACAACAGGACGGCGGGCGTATAGTCCTCCTTCATGCAAACGTCTGGCGACAGTTTCTCGGGAGATCCGCTTGCCAGTAGCAGCCATAAACTGATTTGCTATCTCACTAGCTGTGCTGCGCCGGTGTCTTTTTGTTGATAGCACTATGTACTGATCTTCTGCAGGTGTCATACTGCGAACGCGACCTCCCCCGTGACGTTTGCTACACTCTCCATTTGTTTGAAATGATTTCCAAAGCCTTGAAACAACACTGTGGCTGACGTCGAACTCCCTGGCAACATCTTTTATTTTTCGCCCTTCTTCAATCTTGCCAATAATACGGCCACGCGTAAAATCCTCTAGGTGATGTCGGGAAGACATACTGAAAATTGCAAGTTCGTCAATTGATTCCTTCCCTTTCAGCTTTGCGTTTGAACAACAACGGTCAATACGCGTCAAATCCTTTATATCTCTTATCAGCGCTATGACGTCACGAACAAGTTCGGCAATCCAAAATTTGCATACGCACAACACGTCTTACTGTATCCCGCACTTATGCTAATTTCCACATTTTCCTGCCTTCCATTTTATGGTTGCTATCGTTGCTATTGTCATCCGTCCTTAACAATTGTCCGGCAGTGTATCTGTGGGATTAAAATCCCGATTGATTTTTTTCCTTCTGACAGATTCTACTGTTTTCTATACAGCTTCCATTGATTTTGAATAGCTTTGGTACTTTTAATTCGCATCAGAACGGATTCAAAAAGACGTGCTCATTACACCCGAAATTTCGGTGTCATCTTTCCTGTTTCATTTTGGTGCTAAACTACCACCATGAGCATCTCTAAGTTTCATACACAGTCGTCCGTCCCTAATTTGGGGGCATTGGTTGACGTAGCCGATGAAGGCAACTGGGGCGATCACCCCTAAGCAGATATTTTCTTATTAAATAGCTAAATTCGGAATTAATTAATGTACTCCTTTAAAATAAATATAGCAAACAAAATGCACAAATGTTCGTAAAAGTTTGAATAACAATTGAAATTTGTAGTGAAATTGGAGATAAAATATTCTGTTCTAGTTTAATCATGTAAAAAAACAAAACAAAAAAAACTAGAGGTTCAGAAAGAGCTCGTAGCTGAAGTGAAGACATTTTGTCATATCATAAAAAGCAATGCAAATACTGTTCTGTTCTTTAGTACTGCCTGGTAGGGATTGTAATTGGAAACAGGGAAGGTTATGGACTTTCCACGTGTATGTGAGGTAGTGTGAGTGACAAAGTACGTTTCTAGATTAGGCTACGAGAGCCTGTAAAGATATTCACAGCTGCAGTGTTTTCAGTTTTCTTTCGAGAGCGGCTTTTCTGATTGCTTTTTTCACCATTTCCCGTTTTCTGACGTTAAGTACAATCCGATATGCCTTTGTCATCTTCATCGGTTTTTTTCCCTCTTCGTCAGTGCGCTCGTTATTTCAGAAAGATCCAAACAAAATTTTCATTTCGAACGCTAGGCATGCCTCCTGAAAACAGAAATTCTTAGACGGCATTTCTAATTGGCAAGTAAATATGCTTAGCGAAATCGAATCGTGAGTCCATGAGGAGAAATGTGCAGTTACTCCCATAGCTGATATCTTTATGATTTAAAAATTTAGAGCATTTTTTTATGGAAAAAGTGTATAAAAAACCATGCAGTGTATGTGTGGGACCCTTCCACAAAGTTTGCGTGTGTTTTTTTTAAACCAGACCAACCTCCACTCCATAAGGTAAGTTTCCAGATCCGCCCCTGACTGGTTTCAGGGGTACGAACCCTAGGGTTTCCGAGAGCAACCGGATCAAGGGTGTACCGCAAGTATACCATCGATTGACGTACCAGCGCCCCGAGAGCAAGAGGTGGCCGACCCCACGCCATAGATGACCGGGGGCGACCCGGTGGCGCAGTGGTCTAAGCGCTGGTTTCTGACTTTTCGTCCGCGATGGGTCCAGGTTCGAATCCCGATGAGGCATGGATGTTGTGTTTGTTTTACGGCACTGGCTCTCTCCCTTCCCTGGAGTTACTCACGGTTGTCGTTATTATCCTCACCCCCGAAAAAAGGATATTCTTCTACCGGCAGCACGGCGCTGAAATTGGCCCAGCAAAATGGATGTCTGTGGTCAAGCTTCCAAATCCATGACTAGCATTCCTCCTTTTCCGGAAGTAACTGATTATTCAATAAAGCATGCCACCAGAATAATAAAATTAAAACACAGTCTCCATTGGTCATTCAGACAGGAGATACGGGCAAACAGAAGAGACTCAGTGAATATATTTCAAATACGTGGTTATGTTCTGATAAAATGCTTGCATTATTTTTAACTGATTATTCCTAATGGAATTGATTACTTCATGTTTTTTTATTATAAATTACTTTAATTTCTGATACTAATTGGTGCAAAACTTTCTTTTCCCTAAATATATCATATTATGATGGAAATTGCATGTAATTACAGTTAATATAGCGCCTTTATTGATATCATAACCCCTCCAGAATTTTTCCCCTAAGATATCAATAATATATCGATATGGCATGTAATGATAGTTAATATAACGCTTTCATCTATATCATAACCCCCTCCAGAAAAACTTTCTATTTACGCACTTGAATTCACCTATTCGATTTCTTCATTTCCTTCGCGATGTGTCATCATCTCAGTAGTTATCCGTATTTCTGAGACAGAATTATCAAAATAGTAATAGTCGTATTATAAATTGCTATCGCAGATTTTATGCCATACATATACCATGGTGAAGCTTTTTGTCATGGAGTTCTACAGTTTGCGTATGAACCTTGCAACGGTTTTCTTCTTTTTCTAAACATCCAGCTGTGTTCCATAAACGTGAAAATGCGACGCCATGGCTCATCTGATAAAGCGCTGTTCTCCTCCTGCATTGCCAGTGTCGTGCGTAAGGAAAAGAAGTGCGGAATTTGGCATCATATTTTGTGCGTGTCCCTGGTGTGTGTGAGTGATTCACATGACACGTGCACTCCAACAAAATCATTCCGTGGGTTCTAGGAGCTCGTAGACCCCATAAGCGAGACGACCCTCAGGCCCCCTAGGGGACAAAGAGGTCTTCTTTTCGCAGCGAACAACCAATGGTAGGCCGGCGACCTGATAGAATCTGTTCATCTTGAGGGCAGATTGTGCTGCGGGCAGACTGAAAGGATGAGTGTTGGTTTACAGCCTTACAACTAAGTGCAAGGGCAAGGTTCTCCTGGAACCAACGCTCTCGCTCTCTCTTTCTCTCGATCTCTTTCTGCATCTCCAGGGAGAGATTATGTTCTTGTAGCCTGCGCTGAAACTTTTCTAATATCTGAGCGTGGATTAGGTTTCTGGGTAATGATTGAAAGTGCTGGAAGCTGCAAAAAAAAAAGCTATTGAGAAAAATGTGTGATTAAAATCCACCTTCAACTTGAATAAAACTGCTCAGTCTTATAAAATGACCATGAAAAACTTTTTCATTTCACTCCCTAATATACCTTTTTCAGTGCAAATGCAGAGAAATCGTGCTTGTTTTGAATTGTATATGTATAACATAAGAGATTTATACCTCAGAGACCACATAAACAGTGCTCAAACGTTAGTCCAATGTAATGCAAGGAATTATTCGTTGGCTAAAGGCTACCTTCTTTCCTTTAGATGACCTTTAGCCACTGGTTTGTCTCGGTGAGCCTTACTGTTGTATGTATGTTATTGGTAAATACGCTATGATAAAAACACTTGAAGAAGATTTAGGAAGACATCGTTCTTCCCCCGAAGAATAGATGAAGAGTGGAAATAAAACAAGCTTGCTCTCTGGATGCAACATTTTGCCATGTCTTGTTAAGACGTTGGCTATCCAGGCATCTCCTAGATGGGCGAAGATTACATATACTTTTAACTAACAGCAGTGATGAAAGTGGGCGAGAACGGTGAAGTATAGCGTTCCCATAAGTAGTTGGTAAGGGGAACGGTGTTCGCCTAATAGTGGACAACTAAAGTACACAATATTTGGAAAACAAAATGTGCTGCAGAACGATACGGAAGAAAATTTGGCCCACAGTTTATTTATATACATATATGAATTCTATTTGCAATTAGTGTTAGATTTTTACATTTAAAAATTTTGTCTCTGATTTTTCCGGTTTTCAGAGCTTTTGACCCTAGACAATATATTTTGTCCTTCTAACTCTTAGCTAAAGGTCCGTAGCCAGAGGGGATGCTCGCATTCACGACAGTCTTGCTTTCGTATCATTCAGTACGTTACCCCGCAGGGCGGAATGTTGAACTAGTAACAATGTTGCAGGATTGATTTAGAACTAAGTTAATAGTCTACTTAACCTTGGCCTTAGAATAACAAACTCAAATTCATTCATAGTAACAAATTGATACATAGCAGCTGACCAAGTCCGCACTGGCTTCAGGAAGAGATGGCATCCATAAATTAATTAAAGTGGTGTCTCACAGCAGCGGTTTCTTTGGTGACTTAAATTGAGAAATGAACACACTCTGAAGTGTTCTTTTCTAAGTTTAAATGATCGAGGAGTGTAGTTCTTTTTTTTTTATACTGCATAACATCAGTGAACTGAACATGCTCATTTATCACGTTAATTCCTGTGTACAAATAGGTAAGAAAACAATTTGTGAATTCCAAATGTTTAGACCATTTTTCAGCTGCGCAATTAAGCTAAACGAAGCTCCTTCAGCTGACGCGTAACTTGCTTTTTGTGATATAGGTATTTTTAGCTGAATTATAAATTTATTAGGGTATAGTTTTTATGCATTGTACTGCTTTTTGTTTCTTTTATTTGTGCATATAGAAGGACACAGAGAGATAAAATGTGTGTGTGTGTGTGTGTGTGTGTGTGTGTGAGAGAGAGAGAGAGAGAGAGAGAGAGAGAGAGAGAGAGAGAGAGAGAGAGAGAATGAAAATGTGCCCGGACTTTCAACAGTAAACACTGCGTTCCCTCAAAACAAACCGTCTACTTTCACCAGTGACAAACATACATGTGTTATTGGTAACCCCGATGGTGGAATGGTCTGAGGCTATGGCCTCAGAGTATTTACCAGAGTTGAACCTGGTTTGAATCCAAGATGAGGCATGGGTACCATGTGCTTGACTAATGGCGCTGAATCGGTCCCTTTCGTGGAACCAGTGGCGCTAAATTAGGGACGGCCAAGTCCTTATAGCCTTAGATGCTCATGGTGGTCGTTACCCATGTAGCACAGGAACGTTGTTTTAACGTTGCAATTTGGTTTCGGTTGTTGAGAACTAGTTTCTGGTTTAAACCTTTTTTGAAATGTTGATATATGGTTAGTAGATGTACATTGAAACAGTGAAAGTTTTGGAACGTTTCTGAAACGTTCAAATAAAGTTGATATACTTTGGCGGAAAGTGAAAAAAGAACTCCAAGAAGGAATTGGCGGACGATCATGAAATTTACTTATGTTAACGGGGTCGAGTTTACGTAGGTGTGATGTTAATTTCGGAACCAACCGGTGAGCGCTTACGCCACAGCTCGGCATAATATGCAAATTACCGTCGGTGGTATTTAAGGTGTACGGCAAAGTGAATGTAATCAGTCGTCGGCGTCCGGACACGTGCGAAGACCCTGAAAAACTGCAATGCCTGGACATGGAAGACGTGTACGATTTCAGCAGTTACCGGACTTTGAGCGATGTCATTTAGTCGGACTCCGCGAGGCCGGGTGGTCGTATCGTCGTATTGCGGAGCGAATTGGACGGGAAGTATCGGTGGTGGTACGATGGTGGCGTAGATGGTCCGAGGATCATTCCCACACGAAAAGACGTGGAACCAGGAGTCACAGATGGACTGATGAGCGGACCGATCGACGCATAAGAAGAGCGGTGTTGTCAAGCAGAACATCCACTGCGACGCAAATCCGAGCTCCCGTTGCACCTGATGTGTCTGTGCGAACAATCTGCAACCGTCTACTGGATGCTGGACAACGTGCACGTGTGCCTTTAGCATGTGTACCTCTGACTCCAGCCCACCGTCAGGAACGGCTGCAGTGGTGTAGCCAACGTCTGCACTGGAGAACGCA
Organism: Macrothele yani; assembly: GCA_039090855.1. Classification (NCBI taxonomy): domain Eukaryota; kingdom Metazoa; phylum Arthropoda; class Arachnida; order Araneae; family Macrothelidae; genus Macrothele; species Macrothele yani. The sequence continues at coordinate 20,433,104 of CM076996.1, read as the reverse complement.
ATGGCGATCTGTCGTGTTCAGCGATGAAATCAGATTCTGCTTGGGAGCCTCCGATGGCCGTATGCGTGTTCGCAGACGCACAGGGGAGCGTCTCCACTATTCTTGCATCCGCCAGCGACACACAGGGCCTTCACCTGATCTCCTGGTGTAGGGAGCGATCAGCTATCACTCCCGTACACAACTAGTGTTTGTACCGGGTACGTTAAACAACACCTCCTACATCAACATCATTCAGCCCGTTGTTGTGCCATTTGTAAGGTCGGTCCATCGTGGTGTTTTCCAGCAAGATAATGCACGCCCACACACGGCACGTGCAACGCAACATGCATTTCAGGGTGTGAGACAACTTCCATGGCCTGCACGTTCACCGGATTTGTCCCCCATTGAGCACGTGTGGGATTTTATGAGACAACGACTTATCCGGTCTCCACGGCCAGCCACGACCATCCCCGATTTACGTGTACAAGTTGAGGATGCTTGAAACTCAATACCCCAAACATACATCCAACATCTGTACGACAGACTCCATGCCAGAATTGCTCAGTGTGACGCAGTTCGTGGCGGTTCAACCTCGTACTAACCATGTTACATGGAAATGTTATTTTTCAGTTTACCAGCAAATACAGCTGTATTTTGCCATAATGTTTTGATCACGTTATCCTCTGTATTCCGTTATTACGCTGTATAAATTTCGTTGGCATCAGACGTCTCCTTCTTGGTGTTCTTTTTTCACTTTCCGGCAGTGCATATGTGTGTGTCCAAAATCGTGGAATTTTGAAAACGATTTTAAAACGCTGAAAATCAGGCTCAGCGTCCAGCGTCATCTATCAGCAAAAACTAAAAATGAATTATAAGTGCATCTATTGTTAATAGAAAGTGGCAACGTTTTTAAATAAGTACAAAATTTCTAAACGAATGCAAATTATGTGTTTGAAGACCCTCACTTTTTTTTGGCACCTTGAGTCTGTTTCCTTACACAAAGCATAATCAAGCGCCCTGTTTTGGTCTACACGAAACTCTGTAAGTGGAAACCACGTTGTAGAAGTTCTAATTAGACCTTGTATGTTGTTAAACTTGCTGTTTAATTGTTTTGTGCTGTGGGCGTTGCTGTCTTTACTTTCAAAATTTTCTTCCGTCTTTTGGATTGTTTACTCGTAAAAGGTACGTGAGTCTTACTTAAATAGCCTTCCACTTGATTTTTCCCTAGGACGAAAGGACAGTTCGAAACTGTTTCCCGTTACTCGGTGGCGGACTGGCAATCCATAACCGGTCCTGGAAATTGATTTTGTGCTGTCCACTTTGGAAAAAAAAAACTATGAAATTAACCCTTCCCGGAAAAAAACAAAACAACAGCAAAACTGTATGTCACCATCGCCGTCTACTGTTTCAGCGTCTTTTCAGGGCAAGTCCACAAATCATTGCAGTTTTACGTATTGAGGCAACAATTAACACCACCATTTTCCTGCACCGCAGATCCCTAGTAAATTTTAATGTAGGAGCCAAATTACGTCCGATGTGGCGAGGCAATATAGACAAAGTACATTCTCTGAGAGAGTCTGCTTAAGATTTTATTACATTCATATGAATTGTATTGCGATAGCTGAATTCAGAATTTGAAATAATTTAAACCTTTGCTTTTAGTAAGAACGGAAATCCAAATGTGCCAAATTTTTTTTTTTTTTTTTACAAGATTTACATATCATTAACAAAATAACTACGAAAGCGTATCTTGAAAAAATTGAAAATGCCCAGAATTGTAAGAAAATCAGTGCAAATTTATAAAGTGAGAGAAATTAAAGAATATGAAAATTAATTTTTATTTAATTACTTTCAAATGTTTGTTTTTATTTAGCCGAAACAGAATTTCCAAAAATGCAGTTCAAGAATTCGTGAATTCGTGTAACTGTAAATAACGCCCAAAAAAAGTAGTAGATCAGATTCAGGTCACACTCGAAAAAAAAAAAAAAAAAAAAAAAATGTTACCGGAGGTAAATCTCAATGTATTAGGGATTAGGGTACACAACGAATTTCGAGTTTCTATCCCACAGTATTCACACAACAGATTTGATTATACTGTACTGATTATTCAACTGCAATTTGCTAAAGCGGACTGAGGTATAAGATATCCGACGAAAGGGACGGAACTTAAATTTGAAAGTCTGGAAAAGGGGGTGTATCTAAAACAGTGTTTGGGTCAATAGAAAATTTGTTACGTATTTTTTTCTGAAGCCGTCCAAGTGGTAAACAAACTTCGACAAGGATATTGTAGTGCTAAATATACTTACTTTTTTTCTGGAGTTAACACAGAGCCTACCCGGCCCAGAATATAGCGGCCTACCGGGAATTCGCCAGGTATCGGCGGCCCAGTCAGCGCCTGCTGTTACTTAAAAGAAAGCTTCAAACTTCTCCAGAATAAGAGTTGGCATATTTAAAGGTTAGAATATAGAATACGGAGAAACTTTATATATGCTAACGATTTGCCATGTTTATACACTCATTGTCAAAAAAATAGTTGCACCCAGAAAGACGTGTTGGATTGCAATGCTATTCGAGAGGAAGGAAAAGGTTACCATGAACAATAAATGATTAAGCATTGACACTGATATGGGCACATTTTATTGAGCTACACGCCAATAAGTAGTGACTCTCAATATGGCGTCAAGGCGCCATCGTTTGCTCACACAGCATGCCAGACGTCTCGGCATGGAGTTATACAGGTTCCTAATGGTGTCCTGCTATAAGCCATCCCATGCAGCTTGGATCTTCTAACGCAGTTCCTACAGATTGTGCGGTAGGGGTAGAGTGTGGATAGCGCGTTCAATAGCATCCTACACATTTTCAATCGGCGATAAGTATGGCGATGCGGTTGGCCATGGCAGAGTGTCAGTGCCTTGAAAGCAAGCTCTCGAGACAGCAGCAGTATGCGGACGATCGTTGTCCTGTTGGAAAATCGCACCGGAGTCAGCGTTCAGGAAAGGTAGGGCTACTGGTTGCAGGACCTTATTAACGTAACGTTGGGCTGTCAAAGTGCCTATGATGAACACCAAATTTGATCTGGCATCGTAGGCAATTGTACCCCACACCCTGACACCAGGCCTTCTGGACGTGAGGCGCTTGACAACAAACCGTTCATCTTGGCGCTGACCACGGTGCCTCCACACACGGACTCGTTCGTCGCCTCCTCCAAGACAAAAGCGGAACTCGTCACTGAAGATCACCCTCTGCCATTCTGAGTGGCTCCATGACAGTCTGGCACGACACCATTGCAGTCTTTGGCGACGATGCAATGGTGTTAAGGGCAGTCGTCGTAACGGTCTGCGTGCGTGTAGTCCCCCGTCGTGCAGCCCTCTGCGAAAGGTGCTCACACTAATCGGACGATGCATGGAGGGCACCACTGCTCGCTGAATATCCGCAATAGTGGCTGTTGAGTCACTCCAAGCATGTCGGACAACCCGTCGGTCATCTCTCTCTCCGTAGTTCGTATAGATCTGCCATACCCTTCCTGTCTCTGTGGCGTGCCGTTTCTATCCACTGCCGCCAACAGAGTTCTATGGTGATATCCGAACGACCGGTATGGTCACCTTATTGTTCACTTTCACAGTTTTGGAGATTTTACGTTTAGTCAGTTGTGTGGAATTCACACCAGCACTATTTGCGTCGGCACAAAAATTGACACACTGGAGGATTTCTATGATTCAACATTATCACAATTAGAAGTGCTATCCTCATCAGCGCGCTTTCTTTCTATAATGAACTTATCCATGGCAAACGAAAATATTACTAAATCTTCTTACAGTGAAATAAAGAAATTTCAAAAATGGTTGCAGCTCTAATCTCTCTCTTCAAGGAGAAACTGATGAGAAAATAAATGGAGTGAAAATAGCGGATGCATGAAACATTACGCGCGAGCCTTGATTGTTTTCAGTTCAAAGAAGGTATTCGGTCGCTGGCTTCTCAACCGGTAAGACGGATTTTTGGACCCTTTCTGCCTTCACCTTGCTTTCACTTTCAGCTTCTCTATCAGTGGCGGGAAGTGAGACTCCCGCTTGTCTGTCTACGATTCATTCCGGTGCTTCCCGAATAACGCTATTTGTAAAAAGCAACACATTTGACACCGTCAGTGATGACCCATTATTCTCAGCACACAAGCACGGTTTCCACACTATATCTGGATTACGTTTTCTTAAATAAGCCAAATTATAAAAAAAATAAAAAAAATATTAACAACTGAATTAAATATTTTTGCGTACCCATCGGGGGTACGCGTACCACAGGTTGAAAGAACTTGGCCTAAGGTAACCGAACACCTGACTTATTATTCAAATTCTGGATACATGCTTTCGTATGAAGTTGTGTTGTGCCTATGCGAATTCTAGGTTAAAAGCGTGGATCTTCTAGAGAAGTAGCAGTGCACTGGAAGTCAACGCCACGTAGAGATGTATTGTTAAAAATAAAATTTAGTATTATTAAAGTGATTATTATTAATCAGGTTCGTAATTTGTTGACAATTCCCACGACCATATAGGTGTGGGGTGATGCACTGAGACTCAATAGGAGTAATGAATTTCAAGAAACACTCAAATATGTGAGTGGCACAAATTTTAGCAACAAAGCAATTTAATACATGTTAACATTGACATTTAAGAAAAAAATAAAAAATATGCATAAACAATATCAAGAACAAATACGCTGTGATTAAAATGAAAACAAAAATAGCGTTATATCAAGATAAATGCGTGGTGATACAAAAAAAATGCCATTTAACTCAACTTCATTTTAAAGAAAACACAATTTAAAAATTACGATTGCTCTAATCACCAAGATTAATGAAAATCAGTGATCTATCAGTTCCTAGTTTTGCGAAATTATTAAGGTAGCAATAGTTCCAATCTTAGTTGTAGTTTTTTTTTTCTAAATAGAAGTTATTTCTAAGTGATTCACACAGATTAATGTTCTCAGTCTGTTGTAAGTAATTCACACCGATTAGTATTATCTGTCTGTTATAAGTTCACACAATATGCAAGGAAGATAAAGTCTATATCGATGATAATTATGTGAGTTCCTTTTGCAAATCAGTTTAAAGTACAGAAAAAAATTCAAACAACGTTGTAGGATCCAACTATCAATAATGTAATCAAATTCTACGTCAGACTTAACTTCAGATCAGTGGTTGGAAAAACTACTTTTTATTTGTAGCGAACTACAACTACAACTACTTTATGATAAATGCAGTTAACTACAACTACAGCTACATTTTTAACAAAGAAGTGACTACAAACTACTTTGAAAATGTAGTCACTACTTTTTTTTATTATGAACATTTTTAGTAGTACTTAGTATATTGCAGTTTCAGTTAATATATTAATATCTGTAAATATGGCATTGTACCTGATATTTTAAAACAGAAAATTTTCAAATATAAGAAAGAAAGTAGAAAACCAAAGTTTTTCTACTTTTCTGTTATTTAAAGTGTAAAAACTTGGTTATGACATATAATTAGGATTACCAGTCGTCCGGGATTGGCCCGGACAGTCTGGATTTGTAATGACTTCCGAGGCTGTGTCCGGGATTGAAAACATTCCGGGAGTTTTAAATGAGTGGTTATAAAGACAGCGAAAAATACACATAACTAATTATTTATTTCATTACTATTAGTACTGAAAATTTTGACTTACCTCTATGTGCAATTTCAAATAAGAGGCGGATGACATTGAAACCGACAGCTTTTTATTTAACGGGCAAAGTTTGCACATGACTGTAAAATTCCCGTTTACTTGCTTCTCGAGCACTGTGAAATAATTATTATACGCCGACCAAGGCAGTTCAATTCTTTCTTCATCAAGCTGGACAGTAGCTGCCATATTTCAGGAAAACAGAAAAAATTATAATCACCTGGAAACATAAGTTAAATAAGTCTTCGAAGCAAGAAAAGCAAACACGTTCGAGCCGCCCCGGTGGCGCATTGGTCTAAGCGATGGCCTCTGATCATTCGTCCGAAAGTGGTAAAAGGGGTCCGGGTTGGAATCCCGGTGAGTCATGGATGTTGTGTTTGTCTTACGGTACTGGCTCTCTCCCTTCCCTGAAACCAGTGACCCTAAATTAGGAACGGGCGACTGCTTATATCCCATTGAGTTGCTCACGGTGGTCGTTAAATCTCCAATCAAAAAAAAAAAAAAAAAAAAACACGTTCATATTCACACGAGACGAAAACGACAACGAGACATGCGTTGGTGTTTCCAACCTATGCTGGAAAACTCTGTGCTTTGAAACACCAAACGTTCTTATTCTGAGATCCTCGTTCGTCATAACCTGCCCATTTTAATCCGCTCCATAGCCGATTTCTTGAAAGAAATGCTCGCTAGACGGCGATACTTAGCGCTAGTGCTGTGCAGTTCAAACGAGGAGTATTAGCGTTGTGTCGCAAACACACGTGACGATCAAGTGATATGTAGAAGGGTACCTTGTTTGTTTACTGAAGTAGCGTTAAATGTAGTGTCGAAACTCGCCACAAACTATAGAGGTTTGCATCGCGCTACTCGCTACACTACTTTTTTTGTTAAAGTAGCGCGTTACACTACAAACTAAGCGGAAAAGTAGCGACTACAGTAGTTTCGCTACTTGTAGCGCACTACTTCCGACCACTGCTTCAGATTATATACTGAAATGCTGGAGCAGGCTGGATCTGAAGGTGGGCAAATAACATATGTTCATAAGAATTATCTCATTACTTAAACATCATGCTCCATCAATATTAAAATGCATTAACACACATACAATGTAAAAGAAAAAACCAAAGTCGTGATCAGGATTCGAACCTGGGTTATAAAACTAATTAACTTCACAATTTCTCACTTAAATTTCATTCTAAACCCAAAATGATATTATTTGTTATCATTCAATTCATTTCATACTAGAACAATTGCGGTATGCCTCTGGCATGCAACAAATTAAGTACTAGTTTTTGTACTTTTGCTCAAGAAAAAGGAAAAACAATATTGTGGAAAAATAGTAATATTTATAATCTTAAAAAATATATATACACACTCTAAATTATGCAGAGCGTCTTGTAAAAGATACACTCACTTTTACCCAAACAGGGAGATGGGTAGATGCATGCAGAAACGATGGAGAATCACCATTCTACTTCCATTTATAAATAGCTTTTGAATTGTAAGGGATAAGTTTACCTAAAAGGTTTCACAGAAGTAGTTTACTTATACCCTAAATAATTCACACATAATCTAAAACTTATCATTTTATACCAGATGGTTACCGTAGTTGGCATCGCATACATTTCTACCACAGTTTCCCTGTCAGGCGATCAATGGTGTCTAATTTATAGCACCATTATTAACACAACTGCTGTACGAATCCGGTAAACCTCTGGTTTACGCGAAAATTGGTAAGCATCAGAAACTGGAAAGCGGCCACTCTTGTTAACTAGATATCTTTATCAGCTCTTAACTAAAAAGGCGAAATACTCTGAATTATTACAAATTTCGAACAAAAGCCACGGCCGCTTTGAATTAGCACTATAAAAGTATCGAAACTTTATCTATTATATCAAATAGAAAATAGACTAAATTGAAAGAAAAATCCCTTTTTTTTAAAAACACATATGTTTATGAAGCAACTCTCGAAATGCTCAGAGAAGTATACTTTCATTAGCAGCCCATTTCATTCCTTCCAAAAGTAACTAAACATGACCCGGAAGGTCACCTTCTTGCGGTAAACTACGGGTTTAATATAAGATTCCACATGTTGCTGGCTTCTCAGAGTAAAGGCAGAGAAAAAATCATTACTTTCCTGACTCGAAAAAAGAACAGGAGATACCGTTTAAGAGTTTAATTCAATAAATGTTCCTATTTCTTTCTTGTTCTTCGTGTTTTTTGTGATCTCCGTCGTTTCATCACCAAGACTCAAACTGAATACAATAAAGCATGCAATATACAGGCATTACATAGATAAAAATAAAAATCACAGCTACGGTACGCTGCGTGCATAACATCTTAACATAATAATAATAATAATAATAATAAACAAATATTAATCCCTCGAGATGTCTGTAACATCTCATTTGCCGGAAGAAAGAATTAAACCAATAAAACTATCATGGTTGCATTCATAGCAAAACAAATTTAACTTCAGTTAGACCCCATTTCTTCAGAATCCAGACCCACTCCAGTTACGGTCGATTTACACTAGCATATTTTGTTTGTACCTAAGTCGACAGATCATTTTTAATGTGTAGATAAACGGATCAAAAGTATAATAATTTAAAAATTTACCGCATTATATTCAAGACGATCCGACGTTTAGAACATTACACTTCACCTATTAAACTATAGCTTGTTTACACTGCACAGCACTTCTTCAAGACGATCCGACGTTTAGAACATTACACTTCTATTAAACAGAGGCTTTCAAAACTCCCCTTGGTGCCATCTATTTGATACGCACTATCTCCGCTGCGCATGTCGTGGAAATAGAGAAGTAAATCGTCTCCGATGCTAATAACAGAATTCCATCGCTGTCTTGCGATCTCTGGACCACAGTCTTTCTGATCATCAGCGCTGGAATCGACCACGGTTCACGCTTAAACGGGTAGGGGAATCTATTTCACGTACAAGATATACTTTTTTTCTTCCTACTGCCGTCTGAGAGGTAGATGCTCCATACTTCGGCTGGCTCTCTTCTCCACAAAGGTTAGAGATTCTTTAGAACGCTAAGTATTCCGAATGGTTGATCATTGCTGTCTTTCTGCTAAATTTAATAGAGGAAAATCATCATCCATGTTTACACAACAGTCGCAGAAAACTGCTTCAGCTCCGTTAGTTGGGCATGCTAAGAGGGCATGGCCCAGCAACACGCGCTGCCCAAACCGCCGAAAAATCTCAGCACATAAAAAGGATGTGGTGCTTACATCTGTGTCCCAGTAGAGACTGATGGAAAACTTTTGCAAGCTATCCAATTAAGCGCGTCGACCGCACCCAAATGACGCAACCTGATTGGTCGATCACCACATTCCTTCTAGAAGGATCGTAAGGTTAGGTACTTCAAAAAAGATAAAAAAAAATATCTGTTAGCGGAAAACTTAAATTTTGAACTTCACCTTTTCACTAAAATGAAACTCATGTCTCAAAACACATATGGATCAAATATTTTGAATTTTCATGAACACTAATTTGCTCCATACCCCTTTCTGTCTCTGATAGCGCAATTTTGAATCGTTATGATTTTTCATGAACTTTTCTTATCAAAAAACGAGATATAATGCACTAAAACATTCCCAATAATTTAAGTTTCAATCACAATTACGTTTTTTAACAGTTGATCACCAGAAATGTATGTAAACTGCTTATTTTTGCAAAGACACGTGTGTGGAATTTCAATGTACGTGTACGTACCTTTAGCATTTCAAATGCGTGTTTCAGGATTCCATTCAATATCTCTGCTAAAAGTGAGGAAGCAAGTTAGATTACTTTATGATTTTCAAATTTAGTCCTCTCGGTTCAAATTACTTATGTTTTTTATGCGTTTGAATTATCTCATAGTAATTTGTGTGAAGTTCCAAGGTTATTTACACAAGAATGTCGCAATTTTCTGCTATTACTCTACGCATGGAGCTAGGGGTGGGGTCCGTCGACGATAGCTACAGCTAAAAGTTCACATGCTCTTTTGTTCGTGGAAATACTGCATGATCAACCATATACCTTTTCGTTTGTTACCAAACATTATTTTTCTTAAAAAAAATATGTTTGGTGTAATGGACTGGATAATACACAGGACAGAGACTTTCAGCGTGAAATGGTCGGTGGATGCCAGATTAATAAGCTTTCTGTGCACGTTAATGTAAACAGTCATATACCCAAATCTACTATACCTAATTCGAAAAAGTAAACCGATGATGCTACCACAAAAAAATAAACAGACAAACAAAAGTATAAACGCATTGGAACGCCGCTCTGTTCAGGAAGAACCAAGAATCAGGCACGTCGTCTGCACAATCCTCGCCGCCGTTTTTGAAAACGATGTAGGAACATCTCATAGCACTGGAACTATCCACAGAGAGTTACATTTCCTAGATTACTGTGGTAAGGCTATTGCCCACAAGCTTAAGATAACTCCTAGAAATCCTCAATCACTTTTAGACTCGCATCTTTACACTGTTTCGTTCCGATGGACATGTTTGGGTCTTGCGTTTGCCAGGGCAACGGTTCTCTCAACACTATCGTTCCAATTGTAAAGCTTCGTGGCTTCTCTCTAACAGTCCGGGTTGTTTCAACAGAATAGTACTTGGTCTATTGGTTGTTGTTCTTCGAACCACGAAGTGCAGCATATTCTGGACTCTCTACTCTGCGGCATTACTTCAGTACGGACCTTTGTTTCAGTTCGGCTGTTCTCCATAGTACATTGGACGATATGCACAAGAGTGGTGTGCAGAGAACAACGTTGAACTGCTGGACTTGAAGCTCAAAATCGGGATCTCAACATTTTTAAAGCGACCTTCCTACACATCAGCTTTGGCACGGAATAATGGGGCAAAATTCCAGTCAATATTTTTCGGAATTTAATAAAATCACAGGCTCAGATGAATTGTAAAGCCAGAATTGGCTCATCTATATGCTAAGATCTTGTATTAAAAGGAATTTGTCACAACTGCAGGCAGATGTCCGAATTCTTTTGGTACAAAATGCATTTTGCTTGCAACGTTGAGAAGACTATGTTTGCGCGCTTTTGCATTTGTTTTAATTGAGTTCGTTTTTTTCTTTTCAGGCCTATATGCTGTTGAAATAACAAGGCTATCTATGCCACGCTGGGTGCAAAATGGTACTGAAGACTCAGTCGTTTTGGACTGTGAGTATGATTATTCAGATGCTGACCAGAGACTGGTGGTGAAATGGTTCCTTAACGATGATCCTCAACCAATATACCAGTGGATTCCTGAATTAAATTTAAGATCCGCGTCTCCACGTCTGCAAGGTCGCCTTAATATGGACTACACTGTTTCCCCGTCCAGTACACACACGAGATATCGTGCACTGAATATTCTGCGGCCTACTACAGATCTTAGCGGAAGATACTCATGCCATGTTGTATCATTATTAAGCCAAGATGCTGAAGACCAAGTAATGGTTGTTTATGGTAAGTATTATACTGTTACGTACTCGTCTTTTGAGATGCATATAAAAAATGAAATGTTTTTGTTATGAAGTTTCCTGTCAGTCTGTCGATCTACCGGCACGATATCTATCTATGTAGAATGATTACTGGGAAAATTCGTTTTGAATTTTTTGTAGTGAACCTGACCGAAAAATGTCATATGTTTCTGAATTGTTCTCCAGCAAAATTATCCAACAGAAGGCTTAGAATATATAACGACATTATTTTCTAGGAATTTTTTTTATCCTCGAACTTTAGCCCTTTAACCGACTGGAACGAATTAATTCGGGGTTGGCACAATTGGCTGACACCAGCTCAAAAGAATATATTCGCTATCTAAGAAAGGGACCGAACACGGTTAATCGAGGGAGTCAGCGCATCCGGAATTTGATGCTTTCCCTGTAGGTTTTAAATTCGAGATGACCATTTAAGGGAATGATTGACTGTAATCGTTTCTGACTTGCACAGTCCAGTCGAAAAATTATGACCACCTATTAGTATGAGGTATGACCTCCTTGTGCAGCCAGTGCCGCCGATATACGGCGTGGTATTAATTCAATGAATCCTCTGAAAGTTTCTGTACGAATGCTATAAAATGCAGACATCATAGCTTCTCGCAGATGATCAAGGGTCATCGATGGTGGTTTCATGCATCGAGCCAATTGGTCAAGATACTACTACAGGTGTTCAATGGGGTTGATGTACAGCGAGCACGATGGCCAGGATAGTAAACTAAAGTCACTAGAATGCTCCTCAAACAATTCTTGCACACGCATAGTAACATGGCAAGGGGTATTATTTTGCTGGAAGTTAGTGATGCAATTGGGGCATACAGTCATCATGAATGGGAGTACCTGATCTGCCACAATGGATGGGTAGCCTGAAGCTTGCATCGTGCTATCGAGAGGAACGATTGCTTCTAATGATTCCCAAGAAAACATGCCCCACACGTGCACACTGCCACCTTCTGCCTCTTTCTTCTCGAGCATGGTGTCTGGATGATTTCTGTCAGGCGTGCTTCGCCGTAATCTCCATAGTCGATCCATAAGCAGAGAACGTGATTCGTCTGAAACGCGACTTTCTTCTACTGTTCGATGGTCCAATGCCTCCTCTCAGATGCAAATTCACGCCGTAATCGTCGAAGTCTGGCGTTCATCATGGGCACCTTGAGTGGAGGGCGGCTCCGGAGACCCAAGAAAGCAGAGTTAATTGGACTGTTGTCTGCGATACGCTCCTCGATGTGCCTGCATTAAATGCTTTGGCCAGTTGTTTCACTGAGGCCCGTCTGTTGTATCGTACTAATCGGTATAGCCGTCACTGCCCACGGTCTCAATGCTCCGTGGGCGTCCACTATTACCCCAAATACTGCAGGTTTTGCCGGTTTCCTTCCGTTCTTGGAACAGTTTAACAGCGTACAATATTGGCCGCTTCTGTGATGCTACCACCCTTCAGTTGGTAGCCAACAATAATTCCTTTTTCAAACTCCGTTGGGTAACGTCATTTTCTCATTGTCACGCGAAACTGCATACCAACGCGAGTTCGTGTCTTTATACATACCTTATATCATTTGCACATGTTGCTACGTACCCCATCTGGCTGCTGGTTACGGTTCCTTCTTACATCTGGGGTGCACATAATTTTTGACTGGACTGTGTATTGCCTAATAATCTAAGCAAGGAGAGAGAAGGAATCTGAGACACTAGTTTTTACCCAGTAGCAGCATGATGTCCGTGATAACGGGACTCACTTGTCATCATTCCTTGGATCGTGGAAATAAAGAATTATAAGAGGGCGCTTGTAACCAGTTACAGATTTATGATGGAACACTGCAGAGATGATAGAGGAAAAGGATTCGTTTTGCCGTAGGCTTTGTAAAACCCGGCCGCAATGGGCATTTTTCTTCATGTCGCCAGAAAATTTTGGGCACCATTAAAATGAAAGAAAGAGGATAGGCCAGCGTGTGAGCATCTAAGTCTGTAAGCAGTCGCTCGTTACTATCTGGGAGTGAGTGTTCCCCCTCCACCATGCTTCTTTTCGGACTCAGTCTCAGCCGGAACGTTTAGTGATAAGCTTACTCTTCTGACCGCTTGGCCTAAGGGGTGGTATTCTAGGAATTGTATTGAAATATTTTTGCACGACGCAGTTTTCATGTATTTTCCTCTTTTTCAGAAAAATGTCTTCTGTTACGTATTTTGCCTTCATGTTTGTATGTGTCATTATATCTTCACTTCTAAGGGACAAACTGGAATTTGTTTGGTATAGGACATCAAAAGTCGAGGTAAAGTACTTCACCCTTAAATTCGGGTTCAAAATTTGGCCCCTGTAAGGCAAAGAACTTCATCTGTATTTGTCATAGCATCTTTGTTTCTGTAAGAAAGGTTCGAACAATCTCGTATGTGCATGGCTGCTGAGTTCGGGCTCAGTTTTAAGAGTCCGAGCCCGAAGTATGTCACCTCGAGCCCGAACTGTCGCATATACAGAACAAAGGTGAGGAATTTGTTAGTCCTTTAAATCCCTCACCATTTGCCTGTATTCTTCTCAGTCGAGTCACATTTTTGTGCCCACATCCTACTTTTGACGTCAACAGCACGTAGCCAATGAAAGAAGGCATATGTCGTGAGCAGGCATGTAGAGTATATAAGGTGTGCTGTAGGCATTCTGAAAACATATCACTCGTTGCTATCATGGATAAAAGCAGCGACTTATCAGATTTGCAAAAAGGGATGATTATCGGCTTTCGGGACAAGGGTGGCAGTATTTCTGAAACAGTGCAGTTTGTGAACTGTTCGCGTGTTGCTGTGGTCAAAGTGTATCGTGATTGTAAAAATGGCACCATTGCGAATAAGCGATGTGGAAACTGCGGAACACCGCGTGCCATTAGTTTGAGAGGTGAACGTCGGCTTCGAAGGTACGTGAGGGCCGATCCACACGCTACAGTGGAGTAACTCACTGGCCGAATGAACCAGGGGACTACCGGAAGTGTGTCTAAAACCCCAGTTCAGCGAACCCGGCTGCGTATGAGGCTTCGATGCAGACGGATGGTCACTGCACCTATGCTAACGAAGATGCATCGGCAAAAAAGGCTTACATTTGCACGGTAGTATAGGAATTGGACTTCCGCTGATTGGCAAAGGATTGCCTTCTCAGATTAGTTGCGTTTCCTGCTTCATCGAACGGATGGACGTTGGATTATAAGGTAAGAAACATCAGAGAAGAAACACTCTTCAACCACTGCTGGAAGAACACAAGCTGGTGGGTGCAGCGTTATGGTCTGGGGAATGTTTTCGTGGGATTCTTTGAGTCCGCTTGTACCTGTGGAAGGCACTATGGACCGAATTCGTTATGAATCCATCCTTGCAGACCACGTAAACCCATACATACTGATTGTCTTCCCTGGGGCGGATGGGATCTTCCAGCACGACAATGCGACGTGTCACACAGTTAGAAATGTCAGAGAGTGGTTGGAAGAGCACAATGAAGAATTCAAAGTACTTCCCTGGAAGTCTAATTCCCCAGACTTAAACTCAATTGAGCCTGTGTGGGACCACCTCGATCGTGTTTTTCGCTCTATGGATCCTCCACCAAGCACCCCCTAGCAGCTGTCAGATGCAATGCAGTCAGCATGGCTCAACATACCTCTGAACTCCTTCCAGCACCTTGTTGAGTCACTCCCAGCCCGTCTAGCTGCTGTCCGCGCTGCACACGGCAGTTACTCTGGATATTAGCTGGTGCTCACAATAATGTGACTCGAGTGTGTATGTCTTTGTCAAATCCCCATAAAAAAATCCAATAGGGCTATATCAGATGCACTGCTTGACCGTGGAATCGGGACATCTTGGCCAATCTGGCCTCCTGGGTGCACAATATTCAATTAGTTGCGAACACTTGTTTCCTAGTGGGGAGTAGCTCCGTCTTATAGAAAGATGACATCTGGATGAAGGTCTTCGACGTGTGGCACAGCAAAATTTTGAAGCATATCTAAGTAGACATTTGCGTTGAAAGATTTTTTCCACAAGGACGAAAGGACCAATAATGGGTTGTAATAAGCCCACACCAAACATTAAGTTTGAGAGTATCACGAATATGAATTTGCGAGACATGTGGAATTTCCGAACCCCATATGCGCATATTATGTCTATTAACGGCTCCTGATACGTTAAATGTCGACTCGTCACTAAAAGGCACACGTTCAAGGAAGTGTTCATCATTATCTGGGAGATCAGTTAAGTTACAGGGGAATTCGAAACGGAGAAACTTATCGTCCTCCTCCAAATGTTGAGCAACCTAAATTTTGTATGCTTATAACCGCGGTCTTATATGAACAAGTTAGTAAAATCATGCAATGCATTGATTATAATACGCTTTCCAACATACCAGAAATCATTACTCAAGTTATTACTCAAGTTATGAGAATAATGGCTGTGGAATAAATCTCGGTCCTGTACCCTGACCTTTGATCCCATTTCGATGATATTCAACAGAACCGGTTTGGTATACCTCCGAAATAACATGATAAAATTTTGTCGCAATCAAAGCATTTTTACGTAAGTTATGATGCATAAGGGCTATGGAATAGATCCCGCTCCTGTATCCTAACCTTTGACCCCATTTCGCCCATTTTCAATAGAATTCATCCCCAGGTAAGACCCTACAACATACTAACATTTCAACCAAATCGAAGCCTTTTTACATAAGTTATGACGCATAATGGCGATGGAAGTGATTCCGCTTCTATGTCCTGACCTTTGACCCCATTTCTCCCATTTTCAATAAGGTTTGTCTCCAGGTGGTCCCCTACCACATACTAAAAGTTCATCGAAATCGAACCTTTTTTACGTTAGTTATGACGCATAAAAGCAGTGGAATGAATCCAGCTCCTATGTACTGGCCTTTGACCCCATTTCGTTCACTGTAAATAGGGTTCCTTCCCAGGTGATCCCCTACCAGATACTAAAATTTCATCGAAATCGAACGATTGTTACGCGAGTTACCCTGCGGACCGACATACGCACACAACGCGTGACGTAATGAGGCAGATGGGAATCGCGACCATCTGCTTGCCTCAAGTGTGACGTCATAAAACTTTAATAGGATCTACACACAATGCGTGACGTAATGAGACAGATGGCGTGACCGCGCGCCAACATTCTCAAAGGCGAGATTATGATGTCATAGGATTTCTAAGCATTGGTAACATTAATGGAACATCGCCATCACTAAAAACGTTATAATTCGGGGTGGTTATTTATCCCACTAAACGAATTCTCCTAAAGTCGAGATCAAGCTAAATCGATTTCTAGTACCAGAAAACGGTAGGATAACGACTTTCATCAAAATCCTTAGAGCCGTTTTCAAAATAAAATGTACATACATACATACAAGAACTGCTACTTTAAGGTGGACGTCAAGTAATTTTGCTTCCTATACTTCCAATGGAAAAACTTCTGTACACATTTTCTTCACAATTAATGCGTTCCCAAGGATGAAAATTTGAACATCGATTAAAATATCTTCATTTTATAACTTGCAATACTTAATATTTTCTAGCCGCCCCGGTGGTGCAGTGGTCTAAGGCGCTGGTCTCTGATCATTTGTCTGTAAGGGGTCCGGGTTCGAATCCCGGTCAGGCATGGATGTTGTGTTTGTCTTACGGCACTGGCTCTCTCCCTTCCCTGGAACCAGTGACCCTAAATTAGGGACGGGCGACTGCTTATAGCCCATTGAGTTGCTCACGGTGGTCGTTAAACCTCCAATCAAAAAAAAAATATTTTCTAAAACATAACCATATTTATGCAATTCAACATTTGTTTATCTACTGACGTCATGAAAATACAGGTCGCGCCATCTTTCTTCTGGACAATTAATGCGTTCACAAGGATGAAAATTTAAACATCGATTAAAATAGCTTCATTTCATAACTTGGAATACTTAATATTTTCTAAACCATAACCGTAATTATGCAATCCAACATTTTTTTGTCCACTGACGTCATCAAAGTACAGGTCGCTCCATCTTTTCTCTAGTTTCAACACCACCAAAGGAAAAGTGATTGATTTTTAATATAATTATGGTTATGTTTTAGAAAATATTAAGTTTTCCAAGTTATAATATGAAGTTATTTTAATCGATGTTCAAATTTTCATCCTTGGAAACACATTAATTGTGAAGGAAATGTTTACGAAAGTTTTTCCATTGGAATTATAGGAAGCAAAATTACTTGACGTCCACCTTAATAATATGGGATAAGGGCAATGGAATGGATCGTAATCCTATGTCCTGACCTTTGACCTCATTTCGTCCATTTTCAATAGGGTTCGTCCCCAGGTGGTCCCCTACTACATACTGAAATTTCATTGAAATCGAACCATTTTTACGCACGTTATGACGCATAAGGGCAATGGATCGCATCCCGATCTTATGTCCTGACCTTTGACCCCACTTCACCCATTTTGAATAGGGTTCGTCCCCAGGCGGTCTCCTACCACATAGTAAACTTTCATTGAAATCGAACCATATTTACGCAAGTTATGTCGCATAAGGGCAATGGAATGATCCCGCTCCTACGTCGTGACCTTTGACCCCATTTGTCCCATTTTCAACAGCGTTCGTCCCTAAGTGGTCCCCTACCACATAGTAAACTTTCATTGAAATCGAACCATATTTACGCAAGTTATGACACATAAGAGCAATGGAATGATTCCGCTCTTACGTCGTGACCTTTGACCCCATTTGTCCCATTTTCAATAGGGTTCGTCCCCCGGTGGTCCCCTACCACATAATAAAATTTCATCGAAATCGAAAGATTTTTACGCCAGTTATCGTGCGGATGGACAAAGCTGGAGCATATACGCTTCTTCAACCTACGGTTGGAAAGCGTAAAAAATGTGCATCATTGTTGTGCGTAGCAATTCCAATCGTGCAGCAGCTTGTCGGGTTGACTTCCTCGACCTGCGGGAAAATGCTTTCCGAACTCGTTTCAAGTCGTCTTCCAAAATATTGAGACGTACACATCTTTGTTATTTATTTGTCCAACACACTCCCAGTTTCCAGAAATTTATCTTGCCAATGCTTAATTCTCATACCATCAGGAGAATTCCTGCGGAAACTTGTAAAAAATTTCTTTGGACTTGAATTATTGATTCCTTTTTTAAAACACACGCCGTAAAAGTCGCCTTTTCCTGCATATTCGACATTGTAGCTTGTAGCTGTGAACAGAAATATCAACTACTGCCTTCTACACGCAAATATAGTCAACAAAATTTCAGATGATTACCTTACAAACACTGCAAATGTGATTCCTTAAGTGGTGCAGGTTTTCATTGAATTTCTAAAACTATGGCAAGACATTAGGACCACCGCCACCCCGGTGGCACTGTGGTCTAAGCGCTGACTTATGACCATTCGTCCGAGAAGTGTCCGGGTTCGAATACTGGTGGGGTGTGGATGCTGTGTTTGTCTTATGGCACTTGCTCTGTCCCATACCTGGAACCTGTAGCCCTAAGTTAGGGACAGATGACTGCTTATAGCCCACCCATTGAGTTGCTCGCGGTGGTTGTTAAACCTTCAATCTAAAAAAAAAAGAAATATTAGGAGAACCCTATGTTAATATATCCTCCCCTCGGTATACTCGGATTCTAGAAAAAATATGAAAATATAGGTCTCATATATTTTTTTTTACCTATACAACAGAACATTTTCCAGTTATATACTTAGAAAACAGATATATTCTTAAAAATGGGAACATTCTTTTACGGAAAGGTACTTATATGCCACCCACACAAGCAAAAATACACGGTTGATATCAGACGTAGGTCTGTGACTTTCCAAAGAATTACATATTGGCAATAAATCAACATATTTTAGCTCAAATATTTCACAGCAGCAAAGAAAAAAAAACAAAAAAAACACTGAATTTAGAATTTTTGGAATTGGTCATGTTTAATTTTTTCTGATAAAAAAAATATTCCAATCCTACTCCGTGCCGCATCGTGTCAGTAGATGGATGGACATAAGAACAAGATACAGTAAGCACGTCATTTTCAGAGACATGATAAAATGAATTGAAGGTAGGTCTGAGTCTTCTGTTTTTCGTATGTGAATAAAAAGCATGATGAAATTGATGAAGCAATTAGTGCAGGTTAAAGTTTCAGGTGAAAAAAAGTACTTGCACATGATATCTTAAACTCTTCCTTTAAAATAAGATATTCTAAAAATCGGAAAATGCAGTTTCTGTCTTCCTGAAACGCCTCGTCAAGAATAAACCATATTGTGCATTTCATAGTGAAGAGCTGAAGACATCAGCACAGTTGTTAAGGTAAAACCATGTATAAATATCACTGCTCGCTTTATCGATTGCCGATATTATAATCATCTGACAAAGCATATTGTCTGAAACTGCGTGACATTTGAGTATTGATAAAACTTAAGAATGATTAATCTTCTTTCCAGTATCATTTGAAATAATATTGGACGACGCAGAACCAAGGGAATAGGCAATACAGAGTTCTGTAAACGGTATTCTTTCAAATTAGACTTGCAAGATTAAATCAGGCTGCTGTTTTCGGTAAAGTAGCCTTTGAATAAATAGCCCCTCAGTTTTAGAACTGAGGGACAAACGATCCGTGTAACAAGAAAGTTTACATTCGTAGTTCTCTCCAAAGCTTCCGAAAGATCAGTTTACTCGCATATAGCAGCAATCGAAATTTCCATAATTTTGAAGAACTGAGAATTGAGCTGTTTGTGATCTTCAACAACCGTGAAACCCGGAAAACTGATCTGTTTGTTTACAAATAAATTGTTGTACTGAATCTGATAGCTAAATTTACAAATAAATACTTCCTGTGAGATGAGAGCTTTCGAAATTCAAAGGAGATCAAATCGCACAAACACCAGCAGTTCCTGTACTTGTGAAAGCGTTTGTCATAATTTCCAAATTAAAAGTTCTTAAAGGCTGGTTTATTAGTTATCTGAACAAGAGATTCATAGTAGGCAACAAAATTTATAAGAGTGAGAGTTCGCACTATTATAGGAAAAACAATGAATGCAGACAAGTATATTAAATATAATATATTTGGCAGCAGACAGACACAAATTGTTAAAGCTAATACAAATTTCATAAAATTGCTTTGTCCCATACACTCAGTAATAATTAGCGACTTCAGATAGCGGAACTTTTCTGTTCGCAGAAACGCATGTTAGGGACGAGTTTAGGGGTTTAATGAGTCACGCCTTGTGTTATAAAAACATGATGCTCATGCTACGGACGAGTATATCAACGAGCTCAGCATGTGTGATGTTTATTGAGCGGCCTCTTATACATGGTATATATATAGTTAAAAGGTGGTTAAATAATGTTCTTGAAGTGGTTAACCCGGGAAGACTCCTGGTATTCGAAATACAACTTCACTACTGAGAGCTTTCTTGAGTTTCAAAACTGACTGAGAGTGGATAAATGTTTAGTTAGCCATCCTCCAATTTCCCAACAGCGACATTCTTTGGCGCATGAGATTTAAAAGGTTAAAACTGGTTCAGTCGACACCTTATTTTGTTTCAGAATTTTAAGACCCACATTTGTATCTAAGATTTATAGGAGTCTCTCTGTGCATTTTAAATTCATTACATCATATTCTGTTTGCAGTGATTCTCTTTTCACGCTGAATTTCGATGCAATTTGTTATTTCGGGATTTTACCGACTCCATGAACGTCTAAGGTAGTAAGGAAACTCCTATCCTTAAGTTAGAGCCACGGATTTCACGGAAGGTAGAGAACCAGCTCTGGAAGGACAAAAAAACAACAACATCCATATCTTGCCCGAGATTCCAACCAAGATCCAGCAGCAGTACAAGAAATCAGAAGCACGATGGCATTGCTTCCGTCAGTACTAGAAAATACCTGACAAAAGAGAAAGAAATTTCTTTCTTGACATAACACCCACAAGTCCAAATTGGCTACCGATATCGAGCATTGTTTCACTGTCATCTGTCATAAGTAAGGAGTTAAATTGAGCAAAATTGACTCTGACTCTTAGTCAGGGGTGCAGGTTGAAGACTAATGTTTTAGACCTTTTCTCAGCTTTACAGTTAGGCTGTCCATACTCGGCTTGCACTAGGCTTCAAAATACGATTTCAAATATGACTGAATTTTTTGGCTTCAGGGTTTAATTTTCACCATTAGTAATTCAGTCGTCGTTCCCTAAGTTAGAGCCACTGCTTCCATGGAAGGGACCAAGCCAGGGCCATGCGACAAGCACACTATCCATGCCTCATACGGGACTCGAACCTGCGTCTGTCTCTTTTCATAATTCCGAAGACCGTGCCTCAGATCATTAGTCCACCGAAGCGGCAAACTTTCTTCATACCTGAAAGAGATCCACGACTGATTCCTTCTCAGTTGCAAGTCATCGAAAATGATATGGTAAAATTGCTTGGAGTATTGAAACAGCCACTTCAGGATACCGTGCTTGTAAATTCTGTCTTGAACTCGCGACAGTAGAGACGTTTCATGATGTCCGCGGTACCTTCGGGAGATTCCGTAGCCTCATTAAACTGCAGAGCGCTGTTCCGAAGTCCTTGAGTGCTCATTTTTCATCACTCGACGCTATTAGCATCAGTGTATTACAACCCTGCACCACGAGTTTCTTGGAGCAAAGTATCTGAAATTGTGACGTCAGAGTAACTTGCTGACTTGAATGTCATCGTCATGTCGTCTTGCCAGAAGATGATGGGATAAAACAAACACATTTTTTAGCCAGTCTTCGCTATCGCTTTGAAGGTCTTCAAAGGTAAATCATCTTAATTGTCTTTTTCTGCCCAGCACGTTGCTCCTATGGTCACAGTCAGTATGTTTACCAACAGTATGTGTACAATGATAAATCGCCTCTGAGAAATATAGTTGTTAAAAATGATTGGCTGAATTAGATACCGGCAATATCATGCTTTCATTTAGACAACGAATTACAGCTCATAGTAACTTGTGAATAAGTCTAGGTCGTCCTTAAGCGATCATCATATTTTTCCAGCATACCTTCCGTATTGTGCGTTCTGTTCCAGTTAATTTAAGCCATGGCTGTCAGCTATTTGATGGCAGTCGATCGCAGTGAGTCATAGAAATAGAAATGACTCGAGTATTTCACTAAGTATCAACATAAATTTCGCTGTTATTATTAACATTTAATTCGTACAGCTAATGCAGTTATGCCACAGTGTTATCTTCAGTGTTTGATCTCATAAAAATTATGTAGAGCACACTGACCTAATCTTATTAATCTTAGAATTGACTAGCATCGACATTTAGCTGCCGAGGTTTATGTATACATCGTTGGTTGTTGTAATAGAACAGCCAGTCGATAGCATGTATTGCACAGTACTTCCTTATTGCCATTCATGTTGCAAGCAGATAAGTAGTGAAATAAATCTCATTATTAGAAGTTACAGGAGTATTGGCTTTGTTATGTGATTGTTGAAAGGTATGCCACACCATCAGTACCAAATTGATCTGTGCAAAGAAAACTAATATTTGCACGACATGGTAAGGAGGCTTCATTGTTGGACAATGTGAAAGGCAGATACGTGTGGTATAACTGATACTCAGGTGTAACCTTGTCTTAATACAATAATTCTGGAAAGTATTTGAGAACCAAGTAAATCAGAGTTACTAATAAACATCGTGTTAGAAAAAAACACAATTGTAACTATATGCATGATCTTGATCATTTGAAACATTAACAAACAACGCACTTATTTACGACATACGAGTAGATCAATTAAACTAAACGGATTGGCGTTTTATAAAATGCAATGTGTTAAGAACACTATGAAATTTGTTAAGAACACTATGATATGTGTTAAGAACACTATGAAATGTATCTCATAGAAACAAAATAGAAAAATTTATAAGATTAGCTGTTGAGCAAATTATCCACCTGATCACACAGTTTCAAAAAAACTGCATATATCTCATTAACACAAATCTAATTTTGAAATTCAGTTTTACTTCCTTCAAGTAGCTCTCAAGATTTCGTTTATTTCTGGAGTAGCTCTGATGATGTAAAAGGTTTGCACTCGTGATTTGAATAATACGCGTATAGAGCAAAAATATTCTGGCTAAAGCTTCAAATGTAAATACATGGAAACTTTACATTAGTACATCAAAACAGAAGCGGATTTGCTCTGTGTTACTACTCGAACGTCGATTTTTTTTTTACTCAGCAGTGCTAACTTTTAAATGTCTGCATTAGAACGATATACATGTCTACTCTGCTTTCATACCTACTGAAGTAAGATATTTTGAAGTAAATGTTCTCCACGAACAGCTTTGTACCGTGATTGACCTATCCGTTGGCAACGAACAGTATCTTTACGTCGTGGGCTGAAAGAGGTTGCATGTTACACGTGGTACTTTTTAGTATGCAATTGTTACTCATTTCTCTACCGAAATTTCAAAGAAAATCTTTTTCAACGCGGATAATCGATTTAAATGACGGTTCGTATCAGTGTGGTACATCATGACAAAATGGAATCTCAAGCATGAAACCTATCTCTTTTTCTGTTCGTAGAATTAGAAAAATGAGCAATAGCTTTCAGAGAAAGCAATTGTTAACTTATAAAAGCTTACATTCAGCCTGAAACAATGTAGTCGATGTGAAAATATCCCAAATCTGAATTTTACAGGTGAAGCAAAATGATTTAGCGTCGCTCTGCTTAAAAGACAAAACGAGTCGTATCTTTCGTTGATCTGAAGCAAACGAGATGGATGGAGGTACGGTTATTAACTTGCAGCCTCTCAGAGAAGCTTAGGGCCAAACTGAAAAGAAAAGAAAAAAGCTTTTGGTGCAATTGATAATGTTGTCTATTGGAAATTGATCGGACAATCTTATATGGTGATGTACAAAACAATTATACTGAGTTAAATGTCACTGGGAACATCCAATGATGACCTATATAAATGCTCTCAAATTTTGCACTGAAACGCTAGCCCAAACACTAAGAGAATAGATATCAGTGTTTTATGGGAAATTGGTCATGAGCACCTCATCCATCTAAAATATTAGTGCATCTACGAAGAAAAACGCATACGAGTATTTTCAAGGACAAATAAACACGAACACCTCATGGGACCTAACGTCTAGTGTCGCCAGGGTACACACATCGGTGTATTTAGAATTATTCGACATCTCTTCCAGCATGGACCTGAACGTCAGTCCAACGAAGAATATCTTGCATATTTATAGCTGTATGGAGAACTGGCCATGAAGGTCAAAGCCTACAGCCCACTGAACTTGATTCGATTTCCTTCAAAACCTGGGTCATTTCAAAAATAGCTTTGTATTTACCCTTGATAAAATCCTTCGCAGCTGAATGCTGCAATATGCTAGATAAATATTACCTCGTCAAAAATTTCGAAATTTAATGTAGCTGTACAAAACGATCTGGCAAAATCATCTGTGCATCCTTTACTGAACTAGATATCATGGTTGTTGTCTGACCTCATGCCATGGTTGTTGTTTTGTAATGGAAATTTTTGCATAAGGTGGTTCAACCACAGGAAGCATTCTGGTGGCTGTTCTTATAAATTATGCACGTGCCTGTTATTTTCCGCCAGTGTAAACGGAACTAAAGGAAGTTAAGGAGTTATTTATAAGGAATTTGTTGTGTTTTTACTTGTTATTATCAAAAAGGTTGTAGATACTGGTGTCGTGTGCTACTCAAACGGTAGTCCAAGTTCAAGAGACACATTTATAGCGACATTAGCCTCCCAGGAGAAAAACTATGGCTTTGCTGGAGAAATCCCAGCAGATTTTAAATAGACATTTTGGTGAAGCGAATATGAAAGGGAATAACTACCGAATGATATCTTTTCTGGCACTGCATACTGGACTAAGGTTAGAATCCTTCTGGTGGTAAGTAGACTTGGCAGTAAAAGAACGCCTCACTCTACAGAAGTAAAAAACCAGGACCCTTTTAGGGGAAAGAAGGCAGAGTTTTCCACGAAAGAACTAATTACCTGATGGAAATAAATGTCCTTTAAGGGTAAGAATCTTTAATCGTGCTTGAAAGAACAGTTCTCGCAGTATAAGGAGTCCAGAGTCACTCATGAGTATGAATCTTAACTCGTTCTCAAATAAAAATGGTATTTAACATACCACAAAAAGTACATAGATGTTTTTCTGTGGTAGACACCTCGACACTTACCGAGAACGGTTCTGTCTATTTCAGAAAAAAGTACAAAATCCGTGAAGGGTAAGAATTTCGCGTCGTACATAAAAGAAAAGTTTTCTCCTCAGCAGACGAAGTTCAGAAAGATAAAGTATCTTGACGATTAATTGAACAGTTCTGTTCATACCAGACGAAGTACAAAACCATTGTTGGACCTAATTCTAGAGTCCTTTTTGAAAGAATGGGTTTCCTAATGTCATATCATGCCCGTAATTCTAGCATGGGTAAGTACATCGATTAGTACTTTACAGAAGTCTCTCCATACCAGACGAAGTTCTAACATATTATGGGGTAAGAATCTGGAAAGTTCCGTGTGTGAACGTTTTTTCATTTGATAACACAGTACTTTCACATTGCTCCTAGGGTAAGTATTTGTACTTGTCCGTGGCAGACGAAGTCCAGAAGGTCGTTTTAGATTGAGAATTTCAACTCGCCTGTAAAACGAAAGCAATAATATAAGTCTTGAGACTTTGACAGACACCACTTTAGACATGCTGAACGGTAGCTAAGAATAAGAGACACTCCTTTCTTTGAGCAGGAAGTGATCTATGCGAAATGAAGCCCAGTCGTTGAGGTAGAAATAAACATATCCATTGTAGCTCCAGTTGCTGACAAAACACTTTATACCCTTTCACATTTTGTGTAGTTGGGCACATTGTACACTTCATTTTCAATTACTGTTTTAGAATTAATAATCAGGAACTGTATATCAATTATACTCAAGATAAAGAATAAATTATTAACGTTTATTCACAATTAAAAGCTTTATTAGCATCGACTATAGTTTCGCAGAGCTTCTGGCTCGGCTTCATCAGGACGAATAGAAGCCGAGCCAGAAGCTCTGCGAAACTATAGTCGATGCTAATAAAGCTTTTAATTGTGAATAAACGTTGATAATTTATTCTTAATCAATATCACAAGCGTGTAGTCTTGAATTATATATATACTCAAGATAGTATAATTATACTAATAATCCGAAATTTCTTGGCGTAGAATAGAAATAAAACTTTCCAAGCTTTTGCACATCAATCATATAGCTTTCTCAAGGAAGGTAGACAGCTAACTGCCAAAAGCCAAAAATTTGTCGGCTTTCTTGAGATCATCCGAAACAGCCGTTATACTTGCAGCTCTTTGTACCTGTGCAATCCAAGAATTTAGAGGATCCTTCGTAAGAATTAACTGTCTATCTTCCTTGAAAAAGCCATCTGATTCATGTTCGAAAGCTTGGAATTTTTTTTTCTATTCTACGCCAAGAAATTTTGGAATATTAGTATAGATATACTATCTTGAGTACTGTTTTAGAGTTTTCGTCTTGTTTTGGAATACAGCGCATATTATTCCTTAGACGATATCTATAGCGCATGTGATCTCCACTATGCCCGAGTGGTGGAAAGCGTCCTAAACGTCTGAGTTGTGCCCGAGTTCGAGTTCCGAATGAGGCACAACACCTGTGCCTCATTCGGAACTCGAACTCGTTTGTCCTACGGCACTAGTTCTGACCCTTACCTGGAACCAGTGACCCTGAATTAGGAACAGTTGATTCCTTACAGCCTTAGATGTTCAAGGGAGTCATTCAATCTCGAAGCAACAAAGGGAAACAAGTGCATGTGGAGGAACCCAGGCTACCTGATTGCATCTATTCATACTACATTAAGTTTTCTGACAAAATACGTACTTCGTAGTTCATCATTTTCTTCCTTGTTTGCTGAGAATTGTGATCGGGAATGTTATGCTGCTCCTTATAAGAACTCAAATACAAACGAGTCGATAGGTGTAACTACCATCCTGTTTCTTCGTGCCATTCCTCTACAGAACGGAGTTTGCCCGTGAAGAAACACGCAATGTCTGTCAAGACGAAGTTCTTTTCAGAGTCAGAAAATTGCCTCTTTTGATCTAAACAGCCGGATAACGGTACGTATAATGTTTATTGCATAATCAATTATTTTTGTGTATTTAGCAGCCAGACTTCTTATGTTAAATCTCTATGACACACAGAAGAAATCCTCCCCCCTCTCCCAGTTTTCCTTCTGTCTGTTAGACGTCCGTCACTGTGGTACAGATTTCGTTTCCTGAAAATCTCTTGTCTAGTGCCTTTACATGATTTTCATTTTATAATTTTCCTGGTTGTCTCCTTCGGATGGATTATCAGCTCCTTTTCCATTTATGAGGGAATCAAAAACAGCTATGGAACGGAACAATTTATGCGATTTGATGGCTGACGAGAGCTCAAGTGGCTGAAACCATGGTTCCAGTGTATACCTTTACTGGCATTTTGAAATGTAATCATTCTGATTGAAAAACTATTTCTGTTCTGTTATATCCCAGCTTTTCAAACTTGAATTGTTTTCACTGTTTTTACTCCCCGACCATGTTACTCTCTTACACATAAAAAGGCTGGAAAGATGCATTGGTCACATTATCTCATCTTAAATGTCACATGTGTGCTGTTCCTTCATATGTCACTCATAATTCCAAAATAATCCAAAACTTACTATGCTCTGCAATGCTTCCTTTTGTTGTATGTGAAGCAAAGTGGGAAAATGCGAGTGTTTCCGTCAGCGAATTGTCCGACCACTTCTAAATGACCTAGAGATCTAAAAATTGGTATACTGTGATAGGTTTTAAGGTCCGGATAAGTTCTTTAAGGTCCGGATAAGTCCGAAAACCGAAAAATCAAAATGTCGGTTTTGCAATGTTGTCTGCTTGAATGTTTCTACAACTTCCACACCGAAAAAAAGTCTGAAAACCAAAAATTCAAGAGGGTGGCTTAGCTTTGCTCTTCAAATCTGATAGGTTTAATGATAATTATGCCAGAAGCATTCCATGAAATTTTGATTTAAAATTAAGGGGCGCAAAAGCCTGTTACCGGTTTACGTCAAAACCATATTATGCATTGACATCACGAACCTGTTCTAAACCGTAAAACAGTTACGGATCTTACATTACTTTTCTTTCCCTTAATTACTTTTCTCTTTCTTTAATTTTATGCTTAAAAAATTATTTTATAAATTTACCATTCGGGGAACGGGCGTGAATGCTAGTGCTTTATATTACCTTCTACCCGCCCTGTGGGTCGAGTTGTCTGTGGCGCTAGCATGTGATCTTTCGTCTGAGATGAGCGTAGGTCGGGTGCTTGTCCAATATCGCAGGTTCTGTCGGAACGTGTCTTCCTGATTCGCCTATTCTTGTTTGGCCTATTCTTTGTACGTCGAAAGTTAATGGGTTTCATCCTTTAGGCAATGAAAGAATTCTTGATTCGTTTATTCTTGTCTCGCCTAAAACTTTCACCTTCCAGAGGGGAGGGATTTACCTGGAGCAAACTTCTTGATTCGCCTATTCTTGTTTGGCCTATTATTCGTACGTCGAAAGTTAATGGGTTCCACCATTTTAGGCGATGAAATAATTCTTGATTCGCCTATTCTTGTCTCGCCTAAAACTTTCACTTGCTAGAGGGGGGGGATTTACCTGGAGCAAACTTCTTGATTCGCCTATACTTGTTTGGCCTATTATTCGTACGTCGAAAGTTAATGGGTTCCGCCATTTTAGGCGAGGAAAGAATTATTGATTCGCTTATTCTTGTCTCACCTTAAACTTTCACCTGCTAGAGGCGATGGATTCATCTGGAGCAAACTTCTTGATTCGCCTACGTCGAAAGTTAATGGGGCAATAAAATGTTATTACATTATTTCACTTAAGCTTTGACGGAGTGATTTTAAAAAAAGATACAACTTTACCTCTGGTGAATTTTTTTATCGAAACACTAAATCTGTCGTGTGTTAAAAAAAAGCTAGTTTTATCCCTAGGGTTTGAAGCTAGTTTTATTTCTTTAAGCGAAAAAAAGCCAAGTAGAAAACAAAGTTGTGCAAAACATTTATAATTTAAAAAAGGGAAAGTGGATGCATATTATTTCGCATATGCTTACTGTATTTCGCATAAGATTTGACGGAGTGATTTTAAAAAAGATTCATCTTTACCTTCCGTGTTTTTTTTTAATCAAAGCACTAAATCTTTTGTGCGTTAATGTAGGAGATATCAAATGATGAGTAAAAAGTAAAAACAGAAGGTAGTCCTCACAGGTAGTCGTCAGCGTGATTAAGGTATTCAATGTGTCGTCCAATCAAAGTCGTGAGAAACTATAGTGAGGGGTGGGGGATGGGTTATGTGTGTGTAAGGCAGAATTCAAGAAAGCGCTGATAATGAAAAGGTAAAGAAAAAAAAAAGGTAGAGCGATGTTGATGCGAGGTTCGGACTAAAGCCCACCGGACACTGGCCCACTCAGATATTTGCCCACCCGGACATTTGCCCATCGGACACATGCCCACCCGGACACTTGCCCTTTATGGATGATTTGTATATAATACGTAACGTCGGAGGACGCTTCCGGTCTAATATAGGAAAACTGATCACATAAATATTTACCGATCATATAAAAATTGCACTTTGTTTTAGAAATGTTGAAATTTAAGGGGGTTACCCCAAACCTAAACTAATATATATTACCTTTGTTATGGGTTCAAAAGCTCAAACTCAAATCACAAGACAACGCTGTCAATAGACGAACAACGCACTTCAAAATTTGGAAAAGTTTAAATTTAAGGAGTGTTAACACCCCAAATGTAAACTAACATATACAATCTGTTTCATGGGTTCTAAAAAGCTCAAAATTAAATCATTGGACAATGCTGTCCATAGAAGAACAACGAACTTGAAAATTTGGAAAAGTTTAAATTTAGGTTGCGTGAACCCCCAAATGCAAACTAACATATATAATATTTTTCATGGGCTCTAAAAAGCTCAAACTTAGATCATCTACTCGATGGCCTGCCATCGAACAGGTGAAACAAGTTTATTCTATGGGCTACCATTTGGCGGTGATTTCTGTACTTAAGGGTTTGTCATTGTATATTATTATGCAAGCGAATAACAGGAGTTTTATAGGAGCGGGAGGCAGAGAGAAAGTAAGAATAGTAGACGTCTGTTTTCTATACTCTAGAGGTCAATTAAACTGCTCTTGTTTTCACGTCGGGAAGGGAAATTTCAATTTCGATGCCGCGAGGCAGTCAAATGATTTTGCCCACAGAATTTAATACCAGATGTTTTTATTCTTTAGTTCAGAGAACTGGTAATCAATAAATTCCAATTTATTACTGATCATATAGTGTACCAGGAGCCTGAGGAAAATGCCTTCCTTTGAGCGTGGTGGCAGGTTTGATTGGGCAGACGGTATAACGGCCGATGTAGATGGAGATCGGAATCATATCTGTTTGTGCGCTACTTATTTGTAACATAAACTACCTCCATTATGAATAAAAAAACATCTTTCAAAATCGGAAAATGTTTACTGAAGTTATAGCGCGAAAGTGCTGGCGAACAAATCTGGCGCATTCGCACTAGTTCTAAGTACCAATTTAGAACACTTCCAACAGAAAGAATTCACTATTGTTTCGAAAGTACATACTAAAATTTCACCGCAATCGAACTATTTCTTGGCAAGTTATCACGCAGAAGGTCAGAAAAGTACCACGGCTCTTGGTTGAGTGGAGTAAACACTGTCCACGGGGAGTGGGAGTTTTCGGGTGCGTCGGAGCCGGCTACCCTGAGCTAGGGATGGGTAAAAAACCACGATGTTTTCACCTCGATATTGCAGAAGCCGATACATCGAAAAAAACATCGAGGTTTCGTGACCGATGTTTGGAACTGGAAGAGAATATCTTCTACGAAAAGTAAATGCATTTACTTTTGTTGCATTCATAACTATACAGAGGGGGAAAATATCACCTTCCTATTGGTTGTTTTACTTGATTTGTTGGCGTAAACCGAGATCCTTTCCTCGAAAGCATGTGAACCGATGCATCGAAAAAACATCGAGGTTTCCACCAATACATCGAAAAGCATCGAGGCTAAGTTAAGAAATATTATTAGTACCTTGGGGTTGAATTGGTGAGCAATCACCATTATACTGAACAGAGATTTTACCCATTCGCTGCTGCAGATCAAAAAGTGTGAAATATTCGGCTTGTTAGCAAGACATCGTGGTTGACACCGATACATCGAAAAAACATCGAGGTTTCCACCGATACATCGGGCGTTTTAACAAATATTACATTACCTGATGTTGCATTGTTGAGTATAACCGTTACATTGAACGGAGATTTTACAAATAAATAGCTCATTCATTGCTGCAAATGGAAAAGTTCGAATTCTTCAGTTTATTAGCAAAACATCGAAAGAAACATCGAGGTTCCCACCGATGCATCGAAGAAACATCGAGGTTTTCACAATGCATCGATCGTTTTAACAAATATTATGTTAATGGTTGTTGAACTGGTGAGTATCACTGTTATATTAAAAAAAAATTTTTACAAATCGTGTGCCCATTCACTTGTGCAGGTGGAAAAGTGCGAGTTTTTCAGTTTATTAGCAAAACATCGAGGTTTACACCGATGCATCGAACAAAAATAGAGGTTTCTACTAATGTATCGATCATTTTAATATATATTATTAGTTACCCGATGTTATTGATGAGTAATCACTGTTATATTGAACATAGATTTTGCACACCTATTGCGTATTTACTACTGCAGATTGAAAACAACGAATTTTTTCGCTTATTAGCAAAAACAACGAGGTTTTCACCGATACATCGAAAATTTCTACCGATGCATCGATGTTTTGGGATCGAGTAACCACCGATGTCGATCATCGATGTTACCCACCGATGTGCCCATCCCTACCCTGAGCATGGTTTTCGCAGGGTATTCCGTGTCATCTACCGGAACATTGATGTAGTTCTTTTACGAAGTCGCC
This sequence comes from Macrothele yani, assembly GCA_039090855.1. NCBI lineage: Eukaryota > Metazoa > Arthropoda > Arachnida > Araneae > Macrothelidae > Macrothele > Macrothele yani. Next base: position 20,400,920 of record CM076996.1, on the reverse strand, counting down.
CCACACGCATTTCTTCCCCTCCCTCATCTCTCTGGCCCGTTTAGACCTGATGGGAAATATTAAAATCATAACTCAAGATTTAGTGAGTCGCAAAGCTTCTACATAGACCTTTTGTCGTTATGATGTTACATGCGCATTTATATCCCTAGGAAAACACACATTGTGTTTTGTTCTGCTAGAGAAACTTCCACACTTTGACCAGATCTCGGAACGAAACGCAATTTGTCATTTATGCAATATGTATTCGACCCCGTAACGTCGCAGACTCAGAAGGGTACCAATCTCCCGGGGTATCTATGGTATGAGTAGATTTTCTTGGAAATCTATTTTATTTTCTCAAAAAGATCCGGTGTACGAGGTCCAAGTGAAAGAGTTGCAGCTTTTCGTAATGGCGAAGGAAGATGGCCTTGGTTTTTCAATTTGATTTATAGTCGAAGGATTCGGTTAATAGGATCTATGGTGGTGATGGAGTGAGGAATTTTGGTGATAGCTGTAAGCATCTTTTCATTGTAGTCTTTCTTGCTCAGAATTACAATTTGTGAGGTTTTAACAGTCATGATTAATGAAATCTTAGGATCATTCTTAAATAAAATTAGTTCTAGTTTAACATTCAGGTAGTGTAATTGGTTAATAGGTCCGTGTGGACTGCTGAGCTTAAGTTTGTTAAGAGATCTTGTGATTTTATGTCGTACATAATCTTGATTATTCGCAGGAAGATTTTTTAATTATTTTTTTTTCGTTTGTGGTACGACGAGTTCAGATCGTAGAGAGGTATTTGGAAATGGAAATTTGGGACCTTTTTTGCAAGGCCTGAACTAGTTCATCAGAGAAGATCTTAGTGCTTAAGTTAATGAATTTTATAGGCTGTATTTGGGAATTTGTGTTATCATTACGGACAAAAACATATTGTAATATATCAAAAGTTGATTAAAAAAATTAAACAGGATGTACATCAGTAATCAAATACAGAATTGTATTCGCCATCATGTCGTAGCTCGAACTTTTCGGCCAAAAACGAAAAGAGTACATGACTCCATCAGACCAGGGGGTCCGGACACGAGCCCATCTTCATTGACCGACTACGACATGAGCTCATACGATATCAGCCACTTCCGAAAATGGTCTGATTTTATTGATATTGGATGTTCACATCTTTAAATCCGAGTAGCAGAAATTTCTGGTCACAAAAATTTTTCATGTTGGAAATATCCCTATCCGTTTGCAAGAAAACAATATTGTTACAAACGGAAGTAGGATATGGAGGAACTCTCCACTCGGTATCATTTTCCAGCCGTAACACTGGGAGTGCATTTCGGAAACCACAGATGAAAATAAAAGGCAGCACGTTATGCCCTAATGCTTACAAAGCACCTAGGTTAAAGAGTACTTTTGCAAATTAGAAGCTATAAATTTTAAGTTAGACACATTAAGTATATATATAATTAAAAAATAAATTAAGACAATTAAAAATAAAATGAGACTATAAAAATGAAATGAGACTATAAAAAATAAAATGAGACTATTAAAAATAAAATGAGACAGAATTAGACACAACATATTGATTCTGAGCAGCATACAAAAGACATAAGCTTAGGTCTTATTTGTAGGTTTTAAGTGGTAAACATAATATTTGGTATTGTGCACATACGAAATAATATTTGTAAGAGTCTGAGGATACATCAGTTGCATTATTATGTTCCCCTCATGTTACTGAGAACCTACTAGCATCATTATAGTAAACAACTCGTTAGCGTTGGGACTCCTCTTCGTACACGGTGCGGCTCTTTTGACTCAACATGAAGTGGTAAAAATAATTTAAGTCGCCATATATTAAACTGTGGCTGCCATACATCGGCTTTTTAGTGACTTCTGAATTCTTTTGTGAGTGTCACAGAAATTTTAGCTATCCACCCACCCTCCGAACCACAGCTGGACAAGTAGCTGGCACATTAGGCTTAGATAATATTAAAGATGTAGAGCTACAACTTCACTAGCTTCTTTCCAAGATAGTTCTGAACTCTTGTCCTTTGAACCGAAGAGGTTAGCCATTATGTCATGGTCTCTTTTGTTTTTTACGTTTCACTCAGCATTTGATATCTCCTACATTAAAGCACGAAATATTTAGTATTTCAATTAAACAAAAAATCACGGGAGGTAATGATGAATCTTTTTTGTAAATCACTCTTTCAAAGCTTATGCGAAATATTGTAATAGCATCCTCCCTCCCTTTTTAAAAATTATAAATGTTTTGCACAACTTTGCTTTCTACTTGTTTTTCTTTTTTCTATGTTTTTTCGATTAAAGAAATAAAACTAGTTTCAAACCCTAGGGATAAAACTAGCGGCTTTTTTTCCATTGGGGAAAATTGTCCTTTTTTTTTTTAACACACGACAGATTTAGTGTTTCGGTAAAAAAAAATTCACGGGAGGTAAAGATGTATCTTTTTTTTTAAATCACCCGGTCAAAGCTTAAGCGAAATAATGTAATAGCCTTTTCTCACCTCATTAACTTTCGACGTAGACGAATCAATAAGTTTGCTCCAGGTGAATCCCTCCCCTCTAGCAGGTGAAAGTTTTAGGCGAGACAAGAATAGGCGAATCAAGAATTATTTCCTCGCCTGAATTGGCGGAACCTATTAACTTTCGACGTACGAAGAATAGGCCATACAAGAATAGGCGAATCAAGAAGTAACCCTGTCGGAACTAGTATCCCAAATTAGGACAGACAACGGCTTTATAGCCCTTCAGAGTTGCTAATTGTAGTCATAAAAACAAAAAAAGAAATACCATCGACTATCAGTAGCAAATCGGTAAATGTCCGGAGATATTAGACAAAGCGTGTGATCGAAACGTTCATATAAGGGCTTAAAATATCACAAATCCCTAACATAAATTGGGACCAAACTTTAAATCGATGGTATTTCTTTTTTTGTTTTTAAGTGCGTTTGTGCATTATACACAGACGCACTTAGATCATTGATCTTCTCATTTGTATAAATACTACAGAGAGCCATCCTCCTTTAGCTGAACTGGGTGCTTTGTATTCTGTGCTTTCGAATCACCGCCCTTTCATTTTGTATCGAAACAGCCAGAAATCAAACGGTGCAGTACCAATGAATATGGTGTTTGTCGGTACCATGTTACGTTTTTCTTATTACTGCCTCGTGCAATCTAAAGTAGAACTAATTCGATGTTTGCGCTCGGCTCCAATACCGTTAAATATACAAGGCAAAAACACGATGAACAATTTCACTTGTTCACGACGTACGTCAAAATGGCTTTTTTGCCGCGGAAAAAAGTTGGAAAATGAAAAATTGCGGCAAATACGACATTACTTCCGTTCTTCACTTACACTTCATTGTGAAAGCTTTTTGGCCAGCAACTGTAGGGTTTCGATATATCATAATGAGGGTCGGTTTCTGTATGTGTCTGCATATCCGTTTAGCGACTTCCTGTATGCTTCATTTATTTTCTATGCAGGATTCTTGATTTTTGAGCATAATCCGAAGCAATGGACGTTGAATTGTATATGACAAGAGATTCTGAAGGTGATTTTCGACCTATATTTTGCTTACTCTATTCTAGCGTGAAAGTGCTTGTGTGAGTTATTTAAAAGTCGCGTTCACTCCTCCAATTACCTAGAAGATTTTTAGTCATCTCATTTAAGTAATATTGTTGTGATCCGTTTCGCATGTAATTAACTGAGATGCTACTAAATCAGAAATTCAGACAAGAAGTTCGGACGCGGAACTCAAGCAAGGTTTTCTTAGAATCTGTTGTGCATGAATACAAACTAACTCCGAACAAAAAATACGAGAAACTATCGTCAAAAAGCAAATAAAAAAAAATAGAAAAATAAATTAAATGAAATGACAGGAAACAAATTTAATGAGCAACTAACGTGCACCCAGCAAGAATTTTCCTCCTCCTAATGACAGCATTTCAAATTCATGAGCTAAGTTATTGCGAAAATGTTTGTTCTCTTCTGTTGCACGGACACTTTCACTAGAACGAGGGAGAATTAATAGTTGTCCTGCAAAGAAACAGCCGTCGTATTCATTGAGATTGACAATACAGACGGTAACTATTTGTGAACAAAAGCAGCGAAATGGAAACTGGAATAAAGCGAATAATATGCGGAATACGAGTATGTACAACTGAGGTTCACGTGCAGTCCAGGATGTTCGTCGAAAAGGAAATTGATGATTTGCACACGCGACAAAATAGTGTAAGTAATTAAATATTGAAAAATTAATTATACTCCAGAAGTGCTTATCAGTTTTGGTGACATTCGCTTTTGGATAATCCCTTATTGTTTATTTTTTCATTATTTTTTATGTATTGCTTTACATAGCTCCAACAAATGAAAAACTTTGCTAATCCCGTCCTGAAATTCCCAATGAAACCAACTTACTCATTACTTGAGTTGATTTAATTAAAAGAACAGTTTTTTTAAGCTTTTGTATCATGTGATTATTTACTCCTACAAATAGTCAGTTTGCTCTTGCTATTTATCCGTTAGTTTACTTGCGTATTTAAATGGTCAGAAGCGCTCTCGGTAAGTTTTCTGCATCTCACTTCTAAACTTGCTTTTCATTACCAATTAATGCCATAGTTTTGTTGAAAATTCTCTCTGCTCTACGTGAGTATGTATATTTGTCGTCCATATTGTTTTTGAGACGAGGGGTTTAACAACCAGCTTGAACAACTCTTACAGCTGTAAAAAGTCTCACGTCACTAATTTAGGGCACTAGTTCCAGGTAAAGTACGGAGCCATCCGACAAGCATGGCGCCTATGCCTTAACCGGGACCCAAACTCAGGCCTTTCTTAGAAGTATAGTCAGATTCCAGCGAACACTCGGCCATTGTGGCTGCATGTCAAATTTAACAACAGCATATGATGGTATTTTCTTGTATCTCTAATATATTTCCCATTTTACAGGGTAGATATGATTTGTGGAAAACATTTTACATACAGCCTAAGTCCAAAGGTTTCAGGAATAGTGAAAAACAGAAGACGTTGTAGAATACAAGGAATACAGGAACCATTTCGCGCTACTCTCTTTCACAAAAGGTTCTTTTTTCCATTTCAGGGGTTAACGACCCCCAATGAGAATTTAAGGCGTCGGCCGCCCGAAATTAAGGGTTATTGGCTCCAAGAAAGCGACAAAAACCAGCGCAGTAGGAAAAGCACACCACCCATACCGCGATTCGAACCCAAGATCAGATTAGGCGATTGGCCAGAAGTTCGTACCTCTGAGCACTCTACCACGGCAACAAATCTGTACTTGACTACGTCTGCCAGTATCAGCGGCGTATCTTGGGTCCAAGACCTGGGCTATCTCCCCCTCCCCCATCCACCCTGTTTTTTTTTAAAATTGCAAAGCTTATTTTTTAATTGTTAAGTAATAGAATTAATTTTTTTCTAAATTTTAGGTACATGCCATCGCTAACATGATACCAAATAATTATGAGGATTAAGATTTGAACACTTATTTTTACATGAACTCCATTCTTCTTCTGAATACTTTATTTGTACACGAACTCCATTCTTCTTCTGAATACTTTATTTGTACATGAACTCCACTCTTCTCCTTTTGTGTGAACTTGAGTGCTACGTTTTCATAAAATGTTTCTTCCGAGTACTTTTTCATATTTAAAAATAATGTTTTTCTTTATTGGCAAAACAGGCAAGGTTTTCGAATGTGCATGTCCATATGTGACTCTAAGATATATCTTGATTCTTTTTAATTCTGAAAAACTTCTTTCGGCAGTTGCAGTTGTTGATGGAAAGTTTAATATGAGGTCTGCTGATTTGTACACCTCACTAAACACAATGTCCAACAATTTGTTCAAATTTATGTAACAAGTAATGTCTCTTACTGATTTCTTTTTACATTCATCAACGGAATGAAACACCTTCAGTTCATTTTTTAATCGAGCTGTATCAAAATTTGAAGCATAGAGTTCTTAAGCTCTGATAGTAGATGTCCAAAGAAGCTTTCACAAAATTATCAAATCAGTTCGATTCCAACAAAGCCATGAATTTAAGATATAATATCTCTGATTTTAATTCATTGACACTTCACAAATACTGAAACAACTCTCGCGAAACACTCTTATGGGCGGGAGTATGCGAGTGCCTGAGGCCTGAGATAGTCTAAGTCTTCTCTATTCTGAGCGAACCGTTTCCCAAAGCAATGGCCCAATCCCCTCTACCAGCCGATTCATGTTGTCATGGAAACGCTAGCAGGCGATGGCACGGAGGGTTTTCGCATCAGAACTACGAAGACTCTGGAAGGGCTGTTTGCGTTATGCCGTTGGGTTTCGCTCGCCAGACTGAGTCGAAGAAGCAAATCCGCACGCGTTTATTTTTTTTCGTACCGAAAGCATCGACATATTTTAATACCGTTGATAATTGACTTTTATTTGTGTATATTTAATTCAGTTTTATTTGTGCATTCTTTGGGCTTCGCAGCTAGTCTGGCTAACCTCGAATATACGCCACTGGCCCAGTATGCCTCCCAGTAGGTGAGAGGACCACGGCGCGGTTTTCTGACTTCTCGTACATCTGGGTTCAAACATCGGGAAATGATAGTGATGTTGCGTTTTCCTTGGGACTCTAGTTCTCTGCTTTTACTGATAACCTTGACTCTAAATTTGACATCGGAGACTTGTTTACATGCTCACGAGGATCATGGAATAGTGAAAAACTGTAGCTTGTCAATGACGTCCGCGCTTTTGTGAACACCTGAGGCTAAGTTTTACGCAGTACATTCACGAGGATGATTGAGCAAAGGGTAAAGAATACACTTTGTCACAAGATAGGTGAACGTGCCATCGCGGCCCTTCAATATGTTGGGAAAAGCACTATCATACTGCTGTCTGTTTGAGTGGTACATGAAATTTCGTGATGGACGACAGACAATCGAGAATAATGACTGGTCTTGCCGCCCTTCCACCTGAATAACTATTGAAAACGCTGAAAGTACCCATCAACGTTTACAAGAAAACAGTCACATGACTATGCGAATGTTAGAAGATGAGCTCAGCAATTGCAAAAGCATCTGTCATGACATTTTGACTGAAAACATCCTCCCCTTCCCTCCCCCGAAAGAAAAAAACGGAACTTGAGACTCCTGTCGTGTAAACTGACTTAAGACGAGCTAAGTACTTGTCTCCTAATTCGCTATGATCTCTAGAAAACTTGAATGATGACGCATTTTGTTCATTAACGGCCACAGAAGGTGGAACTTGTTATATGACGGGCAGAGCAAAGGTCAAAGCGCTGATTGAAGACTTATGCATTCATTTGTCTCGAATACACTTCGAGACACAGAGATCGAAAGTAGAAACAGTTGTATTTGCATTGCTCGATTGCAGACAAACAGTGCCTCAGGAATCTGAGTGCGATGAAGAGGTTTTCACTCATAATACGCTCATTGCCATAAAAATCCGCGCACCAAGAAGGAGACGACGGTTTGAAATGAGATCTTAGTAGTGAGATGATACATACCAAGGACAGAAGTGATTAGAATATCACAGCAGCAGGGCGATTTCCCGCGGACATACGGTACACATTCCGTTCAGCGTTAGTACCGCGTCGGACCGCCTAGTGCTCGTATACATGCAGTGATACTTTCCGGCATGGAATCAGAGAGACGCAGTACGTTGTCCTGGGACTGATTGCCCCCACACTTCTTGCAACTGCCACTCTAAATTACGAACACTGGGACATTGAGAAAGGTGGCGTCCCATCTGGACCCACACGTGCTCGATGGGCGAGAGATTAGGCGATCTGGAAGGCCACGAAAGCATCGAAGCATGGCGTAAACAGTCCTGGAAAACTCGAGCCGTGTGCGGAGGGGCGTTATCTTGCTGGAAAAATAGCTCCGGGCTGCCCGCTAGGAAAGGCAGCACATGGGGCCGTAGGATATCTTGTACGTAGCGCTGGGCTGTCCTCAGGTCACTGCGAGGGGCGTACGGATGTCATACGCGATGGCTCCTCAAACCATCAGGTCTGCAGTTTGGGACGTGTACTGTCGTACAGTAAGGTTGGGATTATAGCGCTCACTTGCGGTCCTCCACACTCTGACACTTGCCAGTCCGTAGCATTTCACGTTGCTCGCTGCTGACACCACTGCAATCGACGCCGACGATTGTCAGGTGTTAATGGCAGAAACGTAAGGGCCGTCGAGAGTGCAGATATCACCACCCCCTACTCGATGTGAGGGCGAACCATCTGCTGCGTCCTATTCGCTGCAGTGGGATTAATTATTAAGAAGGCCGTTAATTTTCGTAACTCTTTACTCTCTATTATCTTCCGCCTATGGGTGTCTACCGTGAAGTTGGGTTCCCTAATGGAGGGTCTCCAAGTTCAGGGTTGACGGGTGCATTGCGTTGTGTTTCATATGGGAGAACATGGGAAACCCATATTCCTCCATATGCCGCTTGAAATTTAATAAACTCATGTCAGATTTGGACCTTTTATTTTCCTGCGACTGGGTTTGCTAAATGTTAAAAGTTATTTTCTTCTTAAAATCTTGGAGTTGTTACTCTACCAAAACTTTACGATTGTTCTACTTAATTATTCAGGTTAAAATAAACAAAGATTCACTTATTTTGAATTTTCAAAGATTTGAGAAACTCGGGTAAATTTCATTATAAAATACAGAATTTATTTTCATTTGTGTTTCCTTAAAATCTATTACACTGATCGGTGGAGATTTCTATTAATTTAAACCAAAATATATTTTAAGTTCATTATGTTTTTTGATATTCGCAATCATATTTTAAAGTTCACCTTCCGCAAAATATAAGACACATTATGTTATTCAGCACTTGCAAGAGATTAAAATTATCTTTTCTACCGAGGATGTATAGGAGACAAAATCATGATCATGCTAACGAGATATTGGGAATTATGAAATTTTTCTCACCAAATTCTTTTCTTTTCATCTATTTCGTTGTCGTCCGGTATTACTTATAGGTATAAAGTCTATGGTTGGGACCTCATCCGGTCCTGCTGAATGCACACTGCCCGCATAAGATCACTCGATGCTTCACCCAAAATTTGCGTAAAAACCTCTCAGGGAAAACATCATACTTCCCTTCACCTGGAAATCATCTTGCTCAATTTTGAGCGTCCTCCCAGGAAAACTCCTAACTTAATTCTTTCTGCGATATTCTGCCCAGGATTCATCTAGAGTCCATCTTTCCTCTCTGCGTTCACCCAGAAATAGCAGTCATCATTCCATCCCGTGTTCTCTCCAAATCATCTCCGCCTGAAAAAAAAACTTTTCTCTCGTCTATGTTTAAGGGGTTCGGGGGTGTTCCTGTCCTACCCAAATGGTTCTCCCCTTATTGGTTGGGCCGCTTTTCCTCGCTTCGGCATTGGTTTACATCCCTGTATGGGAATCCCTCCGATTCGTTGGCAAAGGCTTGAGAACATCGAGAGTTTTCTTGAAGATGAATATTCCTTTATCTTGTCAACTGCTCCGCGGGATGTCCGCGCTGCCTTAGAATTTTCACGTACGCTTCCTGTATGACTCTTTCTGTTGGTGTCAACCAGTTACGCCCACTACGAGAAATATGCCCTGTTCGTTGCCCGCTAGCGTGCGTAAAACGTGACTTCGTTAATAGCGAAAGGTCCAGTAAATTGGCCCCCACCTGTGATTGCGAGATTTCATTCTCGTAGCGTTGCTTGCTAAAACCTCCGAGTTTTCTCTTTACTAACCTAGGGGTGTGTTTCGTGCGTATTCTTACTGGAATTTCCGGAGAGCTCGGGGAACACAAAATAAAATAAAAAAAACAATTCAAAAGAATGATGAAAAAAAAATAAGGAATTTCCTCCTCAAAGAAAGAAATCTGCTCAGCCAGGTCTTAGAAAAATTATGAAATAGGTATTATAATTATCCTCTTAGAACGCCTGTCCACATTATGCTTCTCGGATTTTCTTTCCCAATTCCCGCGCTCTCTAAATTGTTTACTTGGTAACTACTCTTCCTCGTTTAACTATTTCCTCGTACTATGCGATACCGTAGGAATTATTTGGTGAATATATTGCTTTCCACACTTACTAATTTGTAGGCCCCCTTTCCGAAATTCATACCTACGAAATCATGGTCCTCCAATGTTACACGATATTCCGGAGGACATACGGGTAACATTATCTCCCTCTCCCATAGGGTTGAAGAGCTTTGTCCCCCAAAGTTAGGTGCTGTGGATTCCTTCCTCTCTTGCAAGGCTGCTCGTTTTCGCTCATTTCAACATGCGATGAATTACAATCATTTGCGAAAACTTATGCGCACATATGACACATAATGTAATTATAAGCACATACAATAAACATAAAACTACGAGTAAGATTATTATAATAATGTTCAATAAATATTAAATTCCTCCACCGAATCTAATTCTAAGTTTGACATTGACAGATAACATATGCACTGTATATATATATATATATATATGAATTCTTTCCGATAGTGACAGATTTCTTCAGCCGCCGTCTTCTCGGCGACACACAATATTTGCTCGGGTACGCGCCTCCGTTCGGCGATATGGTTTCGGTTTTGGGCGTTCCCATCTCTTAAGCACTCAGCTAGTTTCTCAGAGTTCCTTTGGAGATCAGCCTAACCGACGGGAGTGATGTAGGCTAACACCATCTCTACGTTCAGTTCATATGGGTGCCGTGCCATTGCGCCGAGGAATAGTTCCTGGTAACATTTATCTTGATCGTTCGTCTTTCCGTCTGTAGTTTTACCGAACGAGAGTGCACCGTGAGTTTTTCGAAGTGAACGTCCACAATCCCGGCTGCGCACGATGAGAAAGCTTCGATCTCTACCGTAGCCAAGGGCTCGCATGCAAAACAGCCTGTTACCTTGATTTCTGCCTCCGTGAATTTTGGGCAGACAGTTCTGGTTTCGATCGAGTACTTGTACTTCTGGAATTGAAGATTTACCACTATAGGGGCTGAGTGTAACAGTTCCGAAACAAGTTGGCCATTTCCGTCAACCTTCAGTTGATGCCATGCTGATGCCATTGGTAAGGCGCTCTTTTTTTGTTCTATCATACTCAGTAAATACGACTGTTGTCGGTGGCATTTCATAGAGTCCTCATAATAGCTACAAGAAAACATGCTTTCGTCGAAGATAAAATTTTTCGACATCGATTCGTTGCTCTGCGTATCGCCGATATGTCCTTTCATCGGTCGTGAAGGTAAGCTTGCCCTTTCAATATAACTCTCTTGAGGGTTTCCCACTCGAGAGATCAGATGGGTGTTCACGATTTGTGTAGGCTGGTCCAGTGATCCGACTACTTGCACTGTGATGCCCGTAGAGGTCGTGGCTTGGTTCTTAACCGTCAGAGTCTCTACGGTGTCGTTGTTGTGCTGTTGAATTAGTAGCTGATAACTACACTGCATCGATACTATTCTGCGTACGTCGTATGCTCGCAGGAAATCTGCTTCCAGCCATATTCGAAAGAAATGGCAATGTTGCGAGTCAATGATCCAGCATGACGTGGACCCACTGTCGGACGGCTGACAGCCTGTGATGCCGGGCCAGTCTAGCGATTGTTTTGTCAGTGCGTCAAATTGTTTTGATCGCACACATCCTTTTCCCCAATTGCAAGTCCCGTGATTTGCACAAACCAATTGGCTGAGATAACGCATTGTAGTCACGTGCGTAAAATAGTCTCTCGTCGTGTGCCAGATACAGTTTGCCTGCTGGTAGGTTACTTTCAAGGAAAAAAGTGTATGGTCATTTTCCTGGTCCGTAAACCATATGCATTGTTCATGCCCCAAATTCATTAGGGTTACCTGCGCATTAGTAGTTAGACGGCAGTTGTGCTCTACCTCTGAGTCCGTGCACTCCTTCACCTTTGATGCAACAATCGAATGTGCGTTACATTCCGCGGAAGTTCCGTTTACCAACAGAAATAAGCTCAAAAGTACCAGTCCGTGTAAAGGCGGTTGCGCCGCTGGACGGGCAACTTGCCTCTCCAAATATTCGTGCATCTGATTTACTCCGTTACGTAAAACATTTCCTGTTAGGGCTCCTGTCTTTACTGCCACAAACGTTGTTCCTCTGAGGAATCTATATGACTTCCAAAGAATTATTCCGACTCCACACAACAGCTTCCAGATGCTAATTACTACTTTCCTGGCATATAGAAAGGTTACCGCTGAAATTAAAACTAGCACAATATACACTACATAAGTGACTGCGTGGGGTAAACACTTTAGCTGTCGTAGCATCTCACGACACAGTATGCACTGTAGGGGTCTACACGTTGTTCTACCTACGATTTGCAAAGCACCCCTTAGGGTTTTTCCATCCGTGGTAACGAAAATCAAAGTTAGTTCCGCAGAAAGCTCTAGTAGTTCCGGTGGCAATGATGTCTGATACGGAGCGTTCCTTAAAGTGATAACCCGCTCCATACCTCTAACTCGAATCACCAGGGTTCCTGGAAGTGAGCTGGTGATGATTGGGTCGTTGTATGATACTTTGATATTTTCCCTTTGAAATACTGCCTCTTCGTCAGACAGCAAATGTCTCTGGTGACGGCGCCGAGGTGAAATATTAGTGCGCGGTTTTCCAACGCACTCTGTGAAAGAGATCAGCGATGGGTTCGAAATCCGTAGTCCTTCCGCTTCATGTATCAGTGTAGATACTGCTGGCGTTAGGCGGCAGTTGCACGTAGTGACGGATTTATTCACACAGCTCGCCAGTGCACAATATTCGCTCGTTCCACTGCACGGTGCATCGGCAGTGCAGGCACAGTGTAAACCGTCTCTTGTGCACTCCATTAATGAAAGGGCTCCTTGTGGGTTCGGTTCCTGCTGAACGAAGAAATTTCTCGGTTCGATAAGCTCATGGTTGTGCGTAATGAATGTCCTCTAGGCTTTCACGCACTCGTCACATGAATGTGCATGACAAGCACTCCGCGGCATTCCTAGTTTCAAAAGTTCGGCACGAGATGCTACAGTGCACTGATATTTATCTCCCTTGAAATGACAAAGTTCGTGATTAGCAGCTACTCCGCTAACTGTCCAGATTACCACGGCGAACGCAATCACGTTCATCTTGTCCATTTTATTGACGAATGTCACTCTCTTCAAATATCTTAAAAGTGGTAATGGTTCTGTCAACACCTGTCGGCCATAATTATCTCAAAACAAACATATACATGAAATCACTCCTTATCACCTCGGTATTTCTCTTGCACATGCATTATATACTCTTTACATTAAGAACTAGTTAATTTTTCCTTCGAAAATCTCGTTTCACTCTGACCTACGGGAAGTGAAGAGGTTTTTATGTGCATATTTATTTACATATATATATATTTTTTTCGAAATTCCGAAGCGCATTCCATCCCAGGCTTCCCTTTTCTCTAATTGTATTTTTTTTCTTCCTACTTGTAGGTTTTCTCCAACAAAACAACAAAAATAAAAATCTCATCACTCGTGTTTCTTAAGCTTACTAAATTATAATTAAATAACGGTTGTTTCCTTCCCATTTATCTATTCTGCAGCTATTATTTCCATTCGCTGGTGCGTCTACTACTTCTAAAAGAAAAATTATTAATTTCCCTTTTCGTGTTTGTCGTATTGTCTACCAGATAGTACCCGCGTATAGTCGCTTATTTCCCTTTTACGTTGTTTAACTTAATCGTTAGTTCTTTGCTGAACTATTTCTTGCCATTTTATCTTTAGTGCTTTACTCTTTTTTTTTTTTCTTCTCTCTCTTTTTTTCTCGCGTATTACCATTGTATTCTCATTCCTGGCTATTTCTGATTTCACGACCAGATGCTTTTCTCGTGTATTCGCAGGTGTGCGGCGACCATTTAAGTAACGCCGATGATTTCGGAAAATAGGGGGATTTCCTCGAAAATGCTTGCGAGGGTCCCCTTTGGGCGATGTCACCCCTGCAAATTCGTCGCTCCAAAAATTTTGGGTCGTTCCTGTGTTGACCGTCTCTCACGGCTCGAAATCTGAAACACCTGCGCTGATGCCTGTGGGTGTAAGTGAGCGCACAATAGCGTAGCCTCTTGCATGTTTTGCTTACATCGGAGGCTTCTTGTTTAGCCTATGTAGATGCATTCTGTGTATTCTATTACCTGGGGCTAATACCACTCCTCTAATTTCTGCAGGTCAGTGCTCAGTTCGCTGACGGATTTCATTGAAACAACACGCTTCTTTTGGTCTGGTGAACTTGTCATTCAAATTTCCTCTTCTGCTTTATCTCTTTTTTTTTTTTTTTTTTTTTTTTTTGGTATCGTTGCACCATGTCTGCACGTATTAATCCTCATCTCACCTCGTCGCATTTTTCGCATGCTCGACGCCAGTTGTGGTTTGGGAGAATCTGCAACTGCTCCTCGTGTGCTGCGGTGGTAGAGGATAGGGGAGCTGGGCCTGGTGAATTTGTCATTCACATTTCCTCTTCTGCTTTACTCAACCTCTAACCTCACGATGTACCTAGTGCATTTCTACCTCGATTTCATTTCTATACTTTTCCTTCCGTTATACTTGCCTTCCTTATCAATTAAAACTGAATTTTCCTACTATCCACAAAACAAAACAAAAAAAATATAGTACCTTTGGATATTTCACTTCAAGGTAAGTGCTTTTTACTGTCATTTCGATAGGTTATGGTTAGGCTATGTTAGGTGACGTTTAGGCTACGCGTCGATCATGTTTGTTGCTACTTTCTTATACCATGTTTTGTTTCAGGTTCGCGTATTTTAATTGCTTTGAATACCTGCCATGGATACTAATTTTGAACCACTGCATTATCCGATACGCTGTTAATCTCATTGCATTCCGTCGGTGTTTCCGCACGGCTATTTCTCCGCAGAAGGTGCTTACGTTTTTTTTTTTTTTTTTTCTAGTGATATATTACTCCGGCCTATGCTTCTGCTACAGAAAGTTTTGAGAGAAAAAAAAATATTTTTTTTTTCGTCGTGCTGTGCTCCCGTTTATAGTTTCCATCCTTTGAAATGCTCGGCCTTTGCTGTACAAATTATTTTACTGAGCGTTCCCGTTCTTTTACCGATAAATTTTCCTTCTTTGCATTCTTGCTTCAAGATGGCGGCCCAAGATGGCGTCTTCCCATTCTTCCTTTTGCTCCTTGCCAGCCAGTTTGAGTACGGGGTTTCTCAAACTGGAAACACGGTCCGTCCGTTCCTCTACTCTTGCAAGCCCCGTGCATGAGCGACGTCATTCTGCCTACGATTACCTTCGCTTATCCTCCTACTGCCTATCATTAATAAAATTTGAGCGGAAAATTATTATTTTTCCTCCTTTTTTTTTCCTCTTCCTACAAAATATTTTTTTTTTTTTTTTTTTTTTTTTTTTTTTAAAGGAATGATTGCTACCGTTCAGTCTTTCCTCTGAAATAAAAACATTGCTTCCTCCACAGGTTTTTTTTTTCTCTGCTGGGCGCTTAATCCCGGGCCCCATTCTTCCTCTTTTTTTTTTTTTTCTTACGTAATGTATTTTTCCTTACTTAATATTAATTTTCCCCTTATCGTAGCAAAAAAAAAACTTTAAATCTAGTTTTCCGTGGTTCGCGAACTCAAAACTGGAAAGATTGCGATGCACGTACTAGGCTGCGGTCCTGCTATGAATATTATTAATTACTTCCTGCATATTCTTCCATGTTTATACACCATTTTCTAGCTAGACTCTTTTACGAATTATTTTCGATTACTGATCAGATCGCAAAAATTGTTTTTTTTTTTCTTTTTTTCACCTATCAAATTTATTTTCTGCTAAACGTTTACCGTGAAAATTCAGGGATCTTCCCACTTATTCCGCATCGCTGTTTTTTTTTTTTTCACAACACACACACATTTTTTATCTTCGCCCAGCGTTCTTCCTACTTCCTCGGGCTTAAACCCACGATTCCTGAGGTTTCGCTACGATTTTTCTCCAGTGTGGATAAAGATTATTGACGGGTGCTCCTTCTGGTGTCCCTGCGCTTAGGTTTTCTTGAATGCGCTGCGACAAATAGCGGTCGGCTAAATCGAACCAAGAGGTTCCCTCTGGATTATTGGGTTGACTGAGACTTTTCAACATTCTATTTACAAAGCCAGTATCTTCCGGCTGCTCAAGTCTTTCGGTCGAGTCGCTGACCACAATTTCCTTTGGGTATGTGCGATTCGGGCCTATTTCCAAAGTGTTGGGCCCTTGTGAATTTGCTGTGGGGTGTATTGCTGCTGTTTGCTGAATTCTGTCCTGCGAACGTAGTAGATATGGATCTCTAATAACCCTTTGGCGCGTTGCTTCTTGTGTTTGTCGGCTGCTGCTTTCCTGATAGGAATCCTGTGACGGTATGGTCTCCTCCGTTGGTTCCGCGATTGCCTGTGTGCGCCTCGGCTCTTCAACATGTTGCAAGGGCGGAGGTACTTCCTGTTTGTCTCCCTTCGCGCTGAACTCGACGTAGCGGGCGGCGAATTTATCGGTACTCCGATGTTGGGCGGTTTACTTACGGGCGGCATTGCTCTACTGCTTGTCGGTTGCGGCATGACTACTCTGGGAAAATCGACCCAATCCAGATAGTCGTAGTCCTGTGTGCTCTCCGATCCGTCGTCAGAGAAATCCTGCGATTGTCTGGGTACTTGTACCTCTATATTGTCCTGTACCGGTGACTCTGCTATAAGCTGGGGTAGGCGTTCAGTCCGCTTGAAGACTCGATTTTTATGCACGGTCTGATATTTGTTCGGATTTTCGACTGACCTCAACTGAACATTTACTGGGGTGGGGAACGAAACTATCTCCCAATCTCCGCAGTTAGTTCGAGCTAGCTTACGCGATAAATGTGGGTGTGAAAAAGGGGTGTGCAAAAATACTCTGTCGCCTAAATGTAGATTCTTTTCCGCAGCGTGCCTGTCTGCATACTTCTCTTGTTTCGCCGCAGCTTCTTGCAAATTTCCGTATACAATTGGTTGAATTTTCGCTAATCTGGTCTTCTTATTGAAGTGAATGGGGCGATTTGTGAGGTTAGCTATCAATACGGGTATGATGCCTGATTTGTCCAGCGTGTTTACTGAACGACCCAAGCGTACTTTTCCCTGGGCGTATCTTTCTAACGGTTGTACTAGCACTTGGTTAACCTGACATCCCGAAAATTTCCCACATCGGATCCGAATAACCCTTTCCGAATACGGTGGGATGAGGCTCCTTATGGACGGTCCTTCTATCTTGGTTACGTCGGGGGTAATGGGGTTGGTCCTTTCCGCTGAAGGCACGGACAAGACCTGGGTTCGAATTTTCGACTGACGTGCTTTTCCTTTAAAATTTCTTTTCCGGTTATTCCTTCCTCTACCGTACTCTGCTCTAGCTAAATTTGCTCTGCTTTCCCGTTTCAAAATTCCTTTTCCTGCGTCAAATACGTATCCGTGCTCCTTCAATAGATCCCAGCCTAAGATTAGAGAATAATCTTGATGCAACTTCCGCTGAGTAACGTGATAGGGATGTAAAATGGTTTCTCCTCCGATTTCTACCGGTATCTCATAGCACTGAGATGTAGGTAAAGTGTTTCCAGTAATGCCTTTCACTAAAACTGCTGATCCTAAGTCACGTATACGAATCTTTCCCTTTATCTCCTTTAATAGTGAAGCACAAAAGATTGAGATACAAGCTCCGCTGTCGATGAGTGCAAACGCGTGAGTATCTCCTATCCTAACTTTCACCAACGGGAGTGCTCCATCACCTCGGACGTAACAATTTGTTAAAGTAACTCCACGGACCTTATTATAATTCCGGCCAAGGGCGGTCCCCTTATCTTGACCCGAAATTAGTTTAAAGGACGCGAATTTTGCCTGGAATACCTATTGCAATCTCTTCCTGGTGCATCCTCTTCAAAACGAACGCGGTTTTCTCTTTTGTTCCCCAAATTCCTTGGATTCTGTGGGACGTGAGCGTCCTGTCGGTAAGTGGCGCTGTAGTTCCTGTAGGAGCGATACTGATTACCGCGGCGGTCGCCAGGGAGAAGTTATTCTGCTGTCGCGGGTACGAAGGGTTGGGTGCCCTGTCCCATGAACCTCTTTGAGCTTGCTGCGATGGTTGCGTATAAACTGCTCCTTCCCGATTGTTCTGATAACAAAATCGCTTGATATGGCCAAAATCGCCGCAGTTATAGCAGATGGCCGAAGTAATGTCTACGTCGGGTAAATTTCCCCTAGATTCATAATTAGCGCTCTGGAAATTTCTAATGCGATTTACGTGCGTCCAGTGCGAATTCTCTGCTTTCCTTAGCCTTTCCCTCAAATATTCTGCCTCACTTTTCAGAGCGTTCACCTGCATCTCATGAGTTGCTAGCTGCTTCGCCATCATAGAACACAAATCGGCTATCTGGTCCGTTGAATTGCTCTGTTGCCCTTGTGAAGTCCCTGGGATCGAACTCGATTCCTGCTGTGCATCGTAAGCGTTAACGTCCCGGTCTAATAAGAGATTGTGAGACTCTTCGGCCAGCGCTCTCTGAACTGCTGCCTGAAAATTTTCCGGGGCGAAGGATAAAACCGTGCGCCTCAATTTGGGGTTTAATCCATTCAAAAACTGCGACATTTTAGTGCTGTCTACCAGTCCTCGCACTTGCTCATTTTCTAAATCCATCGTCTCCATGTAGGAATAAGCTAAGCCGTTAAGACGAGCTACATACTCAGCCACCCGTTCTCCTGGTTTTTGTCGGCAAGTCGTAAATTTCTGCATTCTCACGGTAACCGGTTGCAATGCGTCGAATCTTTGTACTATCGCCTGCTTAAATCGTTCGTACTCGGTCTCCCTCCTAATATCGACGGCCTCCGAAAAGAAAGTGACTGGCGGCTCCTTTGAATTTTGCTTTAGCTGATAAAATTTTAACGGCGTCGTTCCATCCTGACAGTTCGGCGGTGCTCTCCAACGTTTCGAAAAATTGACGTGCGGTCAGATTTTCATCCGATCCGCTGAATGTGGGGATATACGCCAACATTCCCGCCATTATTGGTACGTTCTGCGGGGCTACTACACAATTTTCTGACACGGCTTCCCCTTCTAGAGTGCCCTGAAGGTCGTTCTCCTGGTTCTGTTGATCAACTATGCAATTTTCCGAAACAAAATTCTGTTCACCGTTGCTCTGTTCTCCGTTCTGTTGGTTAGCCATATATTTATTCTTTAACCTTACTAACTTAAATTCCCACGGCTTCTACTATATGCTTCGTAATCTCGTAAAGTCGCATAAAATTAGAAAAATTCCGGTGAAGCTACCACGTAAAAATAAAAAATTCACTCTAACGTAACTCGCTGCTTCGTCTGCTAACCCACTTGACTTATGATCAGAAAACAATTGTCTACGAATAAGATGATTAACGTTCCTAGCTTACTCCTAAATTGCATTCGGCTTTCAACTTAACTCTACCTAACTCGCGACACATAAACAAAATTCCCTCAAAATATGCACATATACAACCAGCACTTCACACTAAGATATGTAATAAATTTGAACGTCTTAAATATATATATAAATACACTAGAAACATTTGAGATCAAATTATGCACTTGTAACAAAATTAATACGATAACCACTTTTTCAAGAAATTAGAACCACACCTCAAATACTTATGCTGACTTCCTAAATTCATTAAATTTTAGTATACTAGCAATAACCTCTGTCTACTTCCCTTGGTGGATGCAATCCCACATTTAAAGCACAATAAATCACACTTCCATAAACACTATTTTCATTTCAAAAATTTGTTCCAGCATTATCCAATTATTACTCCTACCAATTCTTCTTGCACTAGTCCTTTTTATTACTCTTTCCCAAATATTAATCCACTTAACTACTCTCTGTCTACACTCCCAAGTACCTCTACACATTTAAATGCACAATAAAACACACACTTAGATATTACATTCCCTTTTAGTCTTCCAAAACAAATCAAGATTACTGCTTAACCTTCTATTAGCTCCTATATCTTGCAGAAAAAAAAAATTAATTCCTCTTATCAATAATTAACCTGCCTATTCCTTCTTAAATTATCAGTTTCTTATCAATGCATCAACACACATAATAAAATCACACTTCAATAATAATGCACTTTTGATTTTAAAATATATATCACCACAACTTCTCATCACTACTCTTCTATCAGTGCCTCACCGTTAAATTATACATTCCCCAAGTTATCAATGAACCTATTATTCCTCCTAGTTACCGATTTAAAATCACAACACTCAAATGCACAAATAAACAACACATCAAAAATAATTTCACTTTGATTTGCAAGGAATTTTCCCTTGATTTTCAACGATAAATCAAAATTATTCATGAATTACACTTGTATAAATTTATTTTCTCCGTACTATTAATTTTCATGTATTTTCTGTAAGATTTCATCTATTCATTTGCTAAATTAGCAGTATCACTCTTATTTGTTTTTCTGCCTATTTCCTTAGAAATTTAAATTTATTTCAGCATAATCTGATTTCCTGCAACTTATTTACTTGCATTTCACCTTCACTATTTTTTTTTGAAGTTAAAATCTTGCTACAATTTCCTTAATTTTTCTATAAAACCTGCATCTTGTTACTCAGAATTGAAGGGGAGATAATAGAAACACATCGCATTATTCTGCTAATTCTGTATACTTGATTAATTATCCTGACCACCGAAAACAAATATTCTTTTTTTTTTTAAACCACAGGATCAAAGAAATCCTGGTCCTAGCACAAATTTTATATTAATTAACCAAAGAACTGAAAAATCCTGGTCACACGGCACCAGTTTTATATCACCACCCTACTCGATGTGAGGGCGAACCATCTGCTGCGTCCTATTCGCTGCAGTGGGATTAATTATTAAGAAGGCCGTTAATTTTCGTAACTCTTTACTCTCTATTATCTTCCGCCTATGGGTGTCTACCGTGAAGTTGGGTTCCCTAATGGAGGGTCTCCAAGTTCAGGGTTGACGGGTGCATTGCGTTGTGTTTCATATGGGAGAACATGGGAAACCCATATTCCTCCATATGCCGCTTGAAATTTAATAAACTCATGTCAGATTTGGACCTTTTATTTTCCTGCGACTGGGTTTGCTAAATGTTAAAAGTTATTTTCTTCTTAAAATCTTGGAGTTGTTACTCTACCAAAACTTTACGATTGTTCTACTTAATTATTCAGGTTAAAATAAACAAAGATTCACTTATTTTGAATTTTCAAAGATTTGAGAAACTCGGGTAAATTTCATTATAAAATACAGAATTTATTTTCATTTGTGTTTCCTTAAAATCTATTACACTGATCGGTGGAGATTTCTATTAATTTAAACCAAAATATATTTTAAGTTCATTATGTTTTTGATATTCGCAATCATATTTTAAAGTTCACCTTCCGCAAAATATAAGACACATTATGTTATTCAGCACTTGCAAGAGATTAAAATTATCTTTTCTACCGAGGATGTATAGGAGACAAAATCATGATCATGCTAACGAGATATTGGGAATTATGAAATTTTTCTCACCAAATTCTTTTCTTTTCATCTATTTCGTTGTCGTCCGGTATTACTTATAGGTATAAAGTCTATGGTTGGGACCTCATCCGGTCCTGCTGAATGCACACTGCCCGCATAAGATCACTCGATGCTTCACCCAAAATTTGCGTAAAAACCTCTCAGGGAAAACATCATACTTCCCTTCACCTGGAAATCATCTTGCTCAATTTTGAGCGTCCTCCCAAGGAAAACTCCTAACTTAATTCTTTCTGCGATATTCTGCCCAGGATTCATCTAGAGTCCATCTTTCCTCTCTGCGTTCACCCAGAAATAGCAGTCATCATTCCATCCGTGTTCTCTCCAAATCATCTCCGCCTGAAAAAAAAACTTTTCTCTCGTCTATGTTTAAGGGGTTCGGGGGTGTTCCTGTCCTACCCAAATGGTTCTCCCCTTATTGGTTGGGCCGCTTTTCCTCGCTTCGGCATTGGTTTACATCCCTGTATGGGAATCCCTCCGATTCGTTGGCAAAGGCTTGAGAACATCGAGTTTTCTTGAAGATGAATATTCCTTTATCTTGTCAACTGCTCCGCGGGATGTCCGCGCTGCCTTAGAATTTTCACGTACGCTTCCTGTATGACTCTTTCTGTTGGTGTCAACCAGTTACGCCCACTACGAGAAATATGCCCTGTTCGTTGCCCGCTAGCGTGCGTAAAACGTGACTTCGTTAATAGCGAAAGGTCCAGTAAATTGGCCCCCACCTGTGATTGCGAGATTTCATTCTCGTAGCGTTGCTTGCTAAAACCTCCGAGTTTTCTCTTTACTAACCTAGGGGTGTGTTTCGTGCGTATTCTTACTGGAATTTCCGGAGAGCTCGGGGAACACAAAATAAAATAAAAAAAACAATTCAAAAGAATGATGAAAAAAAAATAAGGAATTTCCTCCTCAAGAAAGAAATCTGCTCAGCCAGGTCTTAGAAAAATTATGAAATAGGTATTATAATTATCCTCTTAGAACGCCTGTCCACATTATGCTTCTCGGATTTTCTTTCCCAATTCCCGCGCTCTCTAAATTGTTTACTTGGTAACTACTCTTCCTCGTTTAACTATTTCCTCGTACTATGCGATACCGTAGGAATTATTTGGTGAATATATTGCTTTCCCACACTTACTAATTTGTAGGCCCCCTTTCCGAAATTCATACCTACGAAATCATGGTCCTCCAATGTTACACGATATTCCGGAGGACATACGGGTAACACAGATTCGCCTCTGTCAGGCGTGTGAAAATGGTTCTAGCAGACACAGGAGTCCCTTGTACAGCCGCCACATGTCTGTGGATATTGGACAAGAATGTCGTTGCATCTGTGCGTCCCGCTCTCACGATCCCACGGTCCAGTCTGCTGGTGGTGTGTCTGTGTCGTCCAGAGCCAGTCCTCCGTGTCGGGGTGCCTTCTTCCAACACGATCGCACCGTATTGTTCGACAGGCCCAAATGATGGCTGATTCGACGCGCCGGCCACCCTGCCTCTCTCATCTCGACGATACGGCCTCGTTCAAACCACGTCAGTTGCCCGTACGCATATCTACGGAGGCTCCTCGGCATGTCTATCGCTGAGGGATCTCACCTGACTCTTACCGTGCACTTCGGCACGAATGTGAAGTGCCCTGCGCGGAACTGAATTGAAATGATCAAACTAACTGCATTGGAATGACCAAACGTTCGTTTGGAATAAGAATCGGCGAACATAAAAGGGATGCAAGAGACGGAAAAGTAACCACTGCCCTCTCAAGAGAAGTCAAGTTCAAGTCCGCCGATTCTATGTGGAGTGATGTAAAGAAATTAGCTTCATACTCCACACCGAAATCTCCTGCCATTCGCGAAACCTTGGAAATCCTGACCAGCTGCGAGGCTTGCAATGATAGCGTCGCTCTGGAGTTGCCACGTATTTGGAATCAATTCGTCAAATAATGCTGCGTTTTCTACTATGGTACCTCGTGACCAACCAACGTGACCTCGTTTTTTCGAATTATCACGTTTGCGTCTATTCATTTATTGTCTAGTAAAGTCACCGCATTCAAATTGTTGAAACGTTCTATTGTCCAGTTTGCAGTTAGCAGTCTATAGTTTGCAGTTAGCTGTCTATCTTCCTTGAAAAAGCCATCTGATTGATGTGCGAAAGCTTGGAGAGTTTTATTTCTATTCTACGCCAAGAAATATCGGATTATTAGTATAGTTGCACTATTTTACAATATTATTTAAGATTTCGTTTGTACGTTTTTTTACATTCATACGTTTTTAAGGTCTTGCCCTAAAAAAACGTATAACCGAAGTTCCACTGTAAACGTAAAACTCACTATTAACTGCATTTTTATCACTGCTGAGATTAATTATTCATAAAACGCAGGGGATGTACTAGTATGTGTAACAATTTTCATCCGCATTTGTTAGTGTTGAAAGCTGTGTTCTTAACTTCAAATGATATATGATTAATAAGGGTACGTAGCCCCCAGTTTTCTCTATGGGTATGAAAGTTGAGTTTGCATATTCAGTGTAGCATGTTATTTTGAAAGCAACGCTTATTTGATAAGTTACCTATAAAACAGTGCACTTACTTCGAGTGTCTAATTAATGTGGCATGGCTGAACTTTATCATCGCTGCGAATCCGAGTTTTTCCTTTTGTTTTGCGCATCAAAGCTACAACATAAAACAAAGACTAGCAAGTGATGTTTGAGAAGTATAGTTTGTGTTGAATATAGAAAGTCTGCTACAGCTTCTTTGTTTAAACATGACCCTTTTCTGCTATTTTTAGTCTTGAATGTAGGAAAGAAGACAAATTTAAGGGTTTACTTTCTTTACGTTAGTGTTCAGAACTTCAAGCACTGAATTCACACCTTTATTACTCACACCTGTTATCACTCTATACATGTAAGAAAGTATATTTTATTTTTTTATTACTATAAATGCATTAAACACTGTAAATTGTTTTTTCTAAAATTCACGAGCCACTTTCCGTGATTCCTTTCGTGAATTAACGAAGCATATTTCAGATACAACCTTTTCCGTGAAACGGCGGAAAGAAACCTGAATTTCACGGATTTTTCGTACTCCAAGAAAATTCTGAATATTCAGAAACCTTTCCGCAATTCTTTTCTTATATTGGCGGAAAATTATGTTCTCACTTTTACCGTTACGCTAATGACGAAACATTTCCGGTAACAGGAGCGATTCGAAGAAATTCTTGAGGTTTCGCTAACTGTTAAATTTCAGTCGGGTGTCAACGGATCTGATTTTAAAGTTTTGTAGGTCGATCGGAAATTGTGGATAACATATCGCATGAAATTTGATTATTGAGGCACAGGATATTTCTTTTCCTTTCCACCATTTTGTTCACCAGCTATTATATATTGTGTTACCGTAAGAAACTGGGTACTTAAATTATTGTACAGGTGATTTGTACGATGTCTTTGTATCAGTCTTGTGGAGTTCTAGAGACAAAAGCTATTATAGCTATCAAGTGTAAATAATATTTTTATAGGTTTCATGAACTGATACTATAAAATTAGTACATTTCACCTTTCCTTTAAGAAAGGTGAAATGTACTAATTTTATAGTATCATTGAAAGTTATTGACAGTTAAAAAAGCGATCTCAAGTTCCAAAGCATCCTGTTGCTTCAAAAAATCAGGATGGAAAAAAATATTTAATTCGTGATAAATCCTCCTACAGAAAAAATAAAATTATTTGCAATCGTATTGAAAAAAATAATAAGCTCTAACAGAAGATAAAATGACTAAATTACTCGCATTAATGGAAAAATAATCATCATCGCGCGATTAGTTTTTCCTTGAACGAGAGTGCGATTCCGAAGACATTCTGGCTGAGTGGTTAAGACGCGCGATTTTTAACCCAAACGACCTCAGTTCGATCACCGGCAAAAAAGGATTCTCTGGTGTGAGGTCTTCAACGTCTTCGATTTTGCAAAATTTTTGTAAATATGGAAAAACTTGAAACAGACTTTTCTGAAATAAACAGAACTACTGACTACGGAAAATTTATGAAAATACGAAAGTTATAAACGGGAATTTTCGTTAAAAGACGGATGTTTATCGGCAACTTTGCTGCATGTTGTTTTCAGAAACTGCGTGAATTCGCACCACTTATTTTGTACAATGAAGGCTGGATGTCTGTGAGAGGCTACTGCGTCGCCTCGGTACAATAACAGCTGCATACCATGAACTTGGTTGTCAATCAAGCTGTTCTTTCGGAAAACCTGGGAGACAGATTATAGCTTGGAATCGTTTCCCTTTATGCCGAAGAAGCAAGGAAATGATTCAGTGGCAATCGATATGAGTAAAACCATATTTTTGCGATTGAGACAAAATACAATACCGCACGAAAATCAGAAATTACGGTTCCGTGTCAGTGAAGAATTTTCTTTTCGAGCGTCTGAAATTATAGAGCAGCAATATGCTCTTCGAATTTAGTGGTCATTTGTTCTAGTCTCAGTGAAATACAAATAGAGCTTCTGCGGCTATGTCCTGAAATAAGCAGTAATATAATACCAATTTAATGAAGGAAGACAAACATACATAGCTTGTGTACGGAAAATGTAGTGAAGAGTAACGGGTGTCGCTAGTTCATAACTAGGCTATATTTTCAGGGGTAGTATCGAACTTGCTGGATAGCAACATCATCCATTGCTTGTATCGAACTTGCTGGATAGCAACATCGTCCTTAACCGTAAATCTATATTGCTTTTAGTAGAGCAAAATGAGAAACTGTGACATTGCGGCAGCCTTCGATTGAATGTATTCTACTAAAATAACCAGTTCATAAAAAGGCCATATTTTCAGTGGTAGTCAGTACCTCTATTGCTTGCATCGAACTTGCTGGGTAGCAACATCGTCCTTAACCGTAAATCTATATTGCTTTTAGTAGAGCAAAAATGAGAAACTGTGACATTGCTGCAGACTTCGATTGAATGTATTCTACTAAAATAACCATGTACGTGATAACAATATTGTGGGACTTATATGTGAGGTGCTGAATGTCTCTTATCTTACGAAGTCGAGATTCCAGACCACAGGTAAATATCCTCAAGATCTTTTCGTTGCAAGTAGCACGTCTTCTTGAATTAAAACGGCTCGTGATGTCTTTGGCCTAGTCTAATTATTTCGTGCTCGCTTGGCAGAATAAATTATTTGATATTTAGCACATCTTCAACATTTCCAAACCACCTTAAAGTATGTGTATTCATTCTGCCAACAGCATTTATCTTCACATTACACATTGGAAAATTTTTTCGTTCCGTTCATGATTGGAACGTGTTTGCCCCGCACTCCCGTAAGTTTCTTATCTCTCGAGTACACAAATAACCTTTGCGTCTTTTCTGCAGCATCCAGATTTACATTTGCGGAGGAACAATTGCGCTTTCATACACAAATTTTCTAGACGTGTTTGACAACTCTTCATTCCTGAGAAATCTTCGTAAAGGTAGACTTTCAGAGCCGAATTGACTCGCCTACTAATTTCACCGCTTAATCTCTTTTCTCTATCAAACACACGACTTAGATACATACAAAGTATCGATAATATGTTCACCTAATCTTAATCTGTATCATTTAGACCCTTCCTGCAGTGGAACAGTTCCTCACAGACACAATGAATTTAGTTTTCTCTCATTCATAATCTGAATTTCATACATACTTGATTCACCCTGAACAACATCCCCTTCAACTAACTTTTGCTTTCAGACAATAGGATTGTATCATCTTCATTCGTAGAAATTCCCATCAAGAAAGCCAGCAACGTTACTTTAGGCACCCCTAAATGCACTGTGCAGCCACGAAGACATAAAAAAAACTTGTCTGACTCCTACACTACAGAAATATCAAATAGATAAAACTCCATCAACTGTCATATAAGACTGCAGTTTTAAATCTTCTCCTTATCTTGAAATGACGCTTACAGACAGTTATCCAATAAGAAACACACGCAGTTTCTTAATTAATATATTAGGTCGTTCAGGAAGTACGCGAACACTTTCGTTGGCGTACATTTTAGAAAGCTGAAGTAGCATCATATGCGATGTCTGGCGGTTGCGTAGTAGGTAGCTCAAGTTCACTCTTAGTCAATTCCTACCAATCGGTTCATAACAGCTGTAATAAGGTTCGACCTGCTTGAGATGATCGGTAAAAGTAGGAGGAACAGCGTGTTTTTTTGTTTTTGTTTTTTTTTTATCTTCTTGCAATATTCAGAGAACTTGTGAACAAAGTCTTCTGCCGACAACAGTAGGTCAAAATGTCTTTAAGGAAACGGCGGTGCACAATTGGTTGAAAGAGCACAAAAAAAAAACGGTAGATGCGGTCGATCGATTTTTGGTTTCTATACAGGAATCCAAACTAAACATCGAAGAGGTCTTACAGCAGTCTTTCAGGGTAAGTGTTAACGATCTTCCCACACAACTGGGTATCACTCATACAACGATTTATATCGTGGTGACTGAAGATTCAGGCCTCATAAAGAAACTAGCGACGCAGATGCTGCACTGACTAACCACGACACACAAAGATTTCCGATACGAAATTGCACGGAGTAATCTTGCATTGAATCACCGCGATAGCAGGATGTTCATAAGGCTTCTCTGTTTAGATGGAAGTTGAGTGAAATTTTATGTACCCAAGCAACATCAGTCACGGTCTCGTATTAAATCCGACACTTCGTCTTTACACCGTGCAGAGTTGCATAAACACAAAATACAGGGTTATTCAGAAAGATTCATCCTATTTCAAATGACTATGCTTTCGTAGTTTACAAATACAGAGTGAGTAATGATTCATCAAACAGAAAAAAAAACTGTCTGAGTTTTATCTCTCACCTTATAAGTGTTTTACTTGACTTTCCATAGTTACACGAGCACCGTCGATACGATAGTCTATTTCCTCCCATACTCGCTCCAGCATGTCCGTTGTCGCGGTATCTCCGCGGTAACAATGCGTTTTTGATCTCATTCAGGGTTGTAAGCGACGGTAGTATATACACAGCATCCTTAACTTATCCCCAAAAGAAGTTGCACGGCGTAAGTTCCGGTGACCTAGGCGGCCAGCTGTTCAGCACCAAGACACGGAACTCAGACCAATCCAACGGCGAGGGAGCACTTTCTTGAGGAAACGGCAAACAGCGCAATGCCAATGAGGCAGCGCCCCGTTTTGCAGGAAATTGTAGGAATATTCGTTCAGTTGTGGAAATAACCAGTCACTGTGTTTTCCACGAAAAAGGAATTGACCATAAACCTTTACTCGGGCAATGGCACAGAAGACGTTAACTTTAGGTGGCTCGCGCTCGATTGTTGCATGTGGGTTTTTTTTTTTTTTAGTTTTTTTTTTAATTGGAGGTTTAACGACCACCGTGAGCACTCAATGGGCTATAAGCAGTCGCCCGTCCCTAATTTAGAGTCACCGGTTCCAGGGAAGGGAGAGATCCAGTGCCGTAAGACAAACACAACATCCATGCCTCAATGGGATTCGAACCCGGACCCCTTTTGGACAAATGATCATGTGGGATTTCCATGCTCCACGCGCGAATGTTGTGACGGTTCACCTTGCCACTTAAATGAAAAGTTGTTTCATCACTGAACACCAAAAGGGGAGTAAAATCGTTGTTCGTCATAGCATCCTGCTTGAGTTGGCAAAACTTCTGTCGCTGTAACTTGTCCCCTGGCCTCAGAGCCTGCAACAATTACAACCTGTATGGCTTCATAATCAAGCGGCATCTCAAAATACTCCAGACAGTCGTCTGAGGAATTTCCAGTTCTCAACTGGCGCGGTTTGTTGACTTCCTCGGGCTACATAGGAAACTCTCTCTAGTTCTTTGCACATCATCCACAGACACGGGCTGTCGTCCTGTGCTCTTGCATTTACACAAACATCCTGTTTCCTCGAAATGCCGATGCCACCGACAGATACTCTGAGCACCCGGTGAATTATTTCCAAAACATTTACGAAACTCAAGTTGCAATGTGATTACCGATTCACACATCGAAAACTGTAGCACACAAAAAGCCTTCTACTGTATGGTCACCATTTTCTTACAATCTATCTGTCGCGAAGCCACAGCGACCGTAGTGATCTCTCGCGTGACCTACTAAAACTCCAAGATTTCTATTTAGTGTATGCTAAGGTCATACACGGTTGATAGTTTCGGAATTATGCTCTTTTGAAATCAGATGAATCATTTTTAGTAATCCTGTGTTATTGTTCCTTGGCATGGATGTTCGCAGCGTGTTGTTTTTTGTTTGTTTTTGAAGACGTGATGAAAAAATCGCAATGACATCTGAGAGGTATAAATCATCTCTAGAGTAGCATATCGCAGCGATATCGTGCACAGCGACTTATTCTCGTACACAAACAACGTACGGCAGCGAAAGACCCGGATTGTTCGGCTGTTCATTGAGCAGGACGATTGGGTAGAGCTGCCCATCCACCTTATTAACCTGTTATGAACCACTGTGATTTCAACTGTTTTGGTCATTTGAAAAAGCATATGTCTGGTACTTGCTACTTCAACAAACAGGATTTGGATCCCCGAATCGCAGAAGTTTTCCACACACTTAACGACTCGCTTACGTTTTAATGGAGGACGTGAAATCCCCACAGTTTGGGAACGTATTAAGATAATGAGGGCAAATACTAATAATTACCCTCAAATATGTATTGTTATAATTGAATTGGTGTTACAGAAATTATGATAAGTTGAAAGTGTTCACTTACTTTCCGAAAGACCAAATGGAATCAATGTGCTGGCATATATGAATTTAATATATCGCTTGTTCGCATCCATTAAATCTGTGCTATTTTGTTTCCAATCCGTTGCACAAGGGCATCAATTTTGGCGTATTTTGTTCCTTCGCGGATCTCTTGGTCATTTCTGACAACCAGAAGTTCTTCGGCCATAAAAGCTCGCAAAAGACCCTCTTCGTTCTCTCGAACAAACCCCATCAATCAGCTGCCAAGGAGGAGTAATACGGAAAAAGCGCTGATCTAGTTTCGGATTTCTTTTCCCGATATGGCGATGAAGTCTTGTTGCAGGTGTTCTTTATCCTTATCGACGTCGTGTAACGACGATAATTCTGACAATGAAGGCTAGTGGCTTCTTCCGAGTCATGAGCTAAGTAGGCTTTAACAATTCCAGAATGAAAGATCCGATGTTCTTGTGTGTGGTCATGCGTTGTGTAGTTACTAGTGCATGTTCCTTAGGGTGCGTAAATTCCGCGAATCAATGATTGGGAAATATTGCTTTATGTTTTGCTAAAACCAATGCGTCATTATGCACAGCCTCAAATCAATAACATCCACTTCTACATCAGATGCATAACACGAAAGAAATACGAATAGTGGTACAAGGTGGTATGTAAGAAAAAGTAGGGTTGTACAGGGAAAGCTTTTCTAGAAGTAATTATTTTGTTTGCAGGACGAAATTATGAAATCAATATGACACGCTGATGAAGAGTGAAATATGATGGCACAAGATAAGTCAGTTCTGCAATAGCTTTATGTTCGCAAGTTGAAATTTGGAAACCAACATGACTAGCATAATAGGTAGAGGCAAAAATAGTGGTACATGGTGGTATATACACTGAGGTGCCAAAAAATTGGGCAGGGCGCTACCATTACATGCCATCACACCGATGCAGTAAATGGTATCGTCCGCAAATGACGTATATATAGAGGCAGATATCATCGCAAGCTCAAGTAGTAGCATTCGCAGTTCAGATGGCAGCTTATCAGGATTTAAGCTATTTTAAACGTGGTATGATAGTCGGCGCCCGGGAGATGGGTCACACCAACTCGGAAATTACCACGAAATTTGGACTTACACGGTTAAAAATTTCAAGGGTTTACCTGAACTACACAAACTCATGGGAGAAATACAGAATGCGAGGACTGTGTGGCAGTAGAAAGGGCCTGGACGATCGGGAACAGCGGCGTCTGACGCCATCGTAACATCCTCCCGGCGTGCAACATTGCCGCACATCACATCGCAATTCAATGCTGGGTCCAATAGTAGCATCAGGGTTCGGATAGTGCAACGGTACCTGTGTTCCGTGGTGTTCCGGAGCTGATAGCCCATCCGGTTGCCGTTGGTGACCCGACGACAGAAGGATGTGCGTCTCACCTGGGCTCGGCAACACTGCCATTGGACGCGATATGACTGGAAACATGTAGCCTCGTCCTACGAATCCCGATACCAACCGTTTCGAGTAGATGGCCGACTCCGGGTGTAGCGAGGACCCCATGTGACTATGGATCTCGCGTGCCTACAAGGGACCGTGCAGAGCGGCGGTGGCTATGTTCTGGTGTGGGGTGTTTTTAGTTGGCACACATTAGGACTCCTCATACGTCTGCAGACTGCTCCGACCGGTGGATTTTACGTTAATATCCTTGGGGACCATTTGCGCTCGTTCATGTCATGCACCCACTCCGACGGGTGCAACCTCTTTCAACAAGACAGTGCGCCACCGCACACGTCCACAGTCGCCCGATTATGGCGGGAGAAACATTCCACGGAGTTTGGCATCCAGATTTACCTCCCCTACCCCTCGTTCGCTGGATTTAATCGTCATCGAACACATTTGGGATGCTGTTCAACGTGCAGTCAATGCCAGAAATCCTCCACCTGCGATTATTACGGAATTGTGGGACCCTCTTCAGGAAGCATGGTGTGCACTGTCTCCACAGTACTACAGAGATCTCGTATAGTCCCTGCCCCATCGTGTTGCTGCCGTTATCCGATCGCGAGGAGGACCAACGCGGTATTAGAGAGGTATCCCAGTTTTGTTTTGTTTATGTTTACGCTTTCCGCCCGTAGGTTGAACAAGCGTATATGCTCAAATATGAAAAAGTACTCGGGTAAAATGGGGTCAAAGGTTAGGACACAGGAGCGGGATCTATTCCATAGCCCTTATGCATCATAATTTACGCAAAAATGCTTCGATTGCGACAAAACTTGATCATGTTATTTCTGAGGTATACTAAACCGGTTCTGGTGAATATAATCGAAATGGGATCAAAGGTCATGGCACAGGACCGAGATTTATTTCACAGCCATTATCATCATAACTTGAGTGATAACTTGAGTAATGATTTCTGGTATGTTGGAAAGCCTATCATAATAACTTGTTTCTTTTTTTGCACTTCAGTGTACGGTGATATTTTGCTAGAACATCACCATGTGTATCATATTGTTTCACAAAGCTAAACGACTATCATAAGTATGGTAGATTATGGTGGTACAAGGTAAATTATTTTTGTAATACTTATTAGAAAAGTGTAATTACGACACCACACATAATATGACGATCGTAAGTAGGAGAAGATATGATGGGGCAAAGTAAAACTTTTCTTTAACATTTAGTTATCTGTAGGTTTAACGACCACAATGAGGTACTCAAGCGATTGTAAGCAGTCACCACTCCCTAATTTAAGACTTCTAGTTCCGGGGAAGGGAAAGAGCCTTCGCCCTCAAACGAACCTACCACCCGTGTCCCACCCGGAAAACGAAACCAGGCTCATTTAAGAGAAATGGCTAGAAGCCAGCGCCTTGGACCACTCTTGTATGTTGTCTTATTTGGCTTTGAAGCGAAATTGAATTATTTTCTGCGTTCTCAGACCTATTCTTATTTGTTCTTTGGGGCGGAAATAAGAAATAGCTATGAAAACCATGAGCTATGAAAAGTAAGGTTAAAAACCAGTTTTTCCTGCAAGAATTATTTGGCTGTAGTGTAAAATAATAGGGCAGGTATGAAAAGCCCAAGCAGAGTAAGTACACTGAAGTGCCAAGAAACAAAACAAAATTGGGATACGTATCTAATACTGCTTGGTCCTGCTCTCGATCGGATGACGGCAGCAACGCGACATAGCACTAACTCACGTTGTGATGCATTGTTGCCCTTGTCAAACTCATAAAGCAAACAATGCCTAATGCGATTCCTTATTGCTTGATATGTTAACCCTAGTGTGACCTGTTTACGAATGAGATGCTAAGAGAAATTATTTGAGTACAATTTGTTTAGTATAATTGTTAAATTCATCTACATAAGTATTTCTTGCGATTGCGTCTCTTTTAACTACATGTCCTACCCAGTTACTTGTTTGTTTTTTTTTTATTTTTAATTTCTTCGCCTTTTTTTACTTGCAATTTTGTTTGCTCGTTTAATTTTGTCCATATTTCAAAGATCTCTAGAAGTATTTCTTCTTCACTTTGAGTTGTCCAAATTTCATCTCCACAATTGACGTCACTCCAACTTCTACACTTAAAAAATATAGAACAGTATCATATTAGTGAGAAATCCAAATCTTGCTAGCTTTTGCTGGAATGATAATCGCATATTTCGAATCGGAAATGTTTTCAGTTTAAGACTAATCTTTCTTAAGAGAAAATTTTCTGAGTATGCCTGTTCTTGCTAAAAATCCTGAAGAAAATTTTGCACATTGTAACAAAAATTACACGTCAATGCTGTTGATAGATGAGCAGTATGAGCACCGAGTTACATTGTTATGGTAACGTTTTATACAGAAACAAATGTCGTGTCCGAACATTGTTACTTGCCTTCATAGCTGAATTTTTGCTTGGTTGCTTCCTGCACTGTCGACCACTTCTTACCATGAAAGAAAGCATCGTGTTTTTTACTTTATGGTGTTTTTATATTTTGAAGTTGGTTGATGTCTTTAGCAGATAATGCACTGAGTTAGCTTTGCATTAGGAACAACCTCCGTTTTACATATTCGGAGCGATAATGAAGTATCACGCGATATCAAAGTCACGTGCGGCTATAATAAATTGGGCACACCTATTCTCTGTACGTTATCAGTAAACGTTTGCCAGTAACGTGGAAACGTGACGATTTAAGCCAATTTCACCGGGACCAGATAGTTGGTGCCCGGACAGCAGGTGCCAGTATTTCGGAAACAGCACCATTTGTTGGCTGCTCTCGTACTACTGTATTAAGGGTCTACCAGGACTGGCTTAACCATGCACAGACATCCAGCAAAAGTGCTTATATTGGTCAGCCACACACGGTTGATCCTAGAGGTGAGCGTCGGGTATCACGACTGATACCTCAGCAACGACATGCAACAGTCACCCACCAGTTACAACAGCGGTTCAGTTCGACCTATTTCCATATGCACCAGGTGCCATGTCTTTCTTTGCTTGCGGTTCCACAGTCGGAGTCCAAAGAAAGTACTCATGATGACTCCCAGTCATCGTAAATAACCCCTTTCATGGGCCAAGGAACGTCGGCAATGGACCCTCGATACATGGTAGAATGTAGTCTGGAGTAATGAGTCCCGTTTCTTGCTGCACCATGCTGATGGCCTGGTTCACATATGCCGTCAACAGCATGAAGCCCTTTGGGGCTTCATGCTGTTGACTCTTCAGACCAGACCACTAACTCCACGGGCTCAACAGGCCGGTGGAGGTAGTGGTCTAGTCTGGAGAGTTTCTTCCTGCAAAGCCCTTGGTCCGTTGCTTATCATACCTCAAACACTGAATGATGGACACTACTGGGACCTGTTTGCCGACCATCTATATCTACAGGAGGTTTACCCGGACCACCAGCCATCTTTCAATAGGACAACGCATCGTGCCATCGGGCTCGTATAACTACACTGAGTGGTTTCAGGAACACTCGCAACAACGAATTCGCCACATTGTTTGGCCCCCAAACTTCCCTTACTTAAACCCAATTGAAAATTTGTAGAAAAATGCTAGAACGGGGTGTGCAAATTGCTGATCCTCCTCCATGAAATCAACATGAACTGAAGGAGCTACTGCAGTGGACATGAGTCACATTACGCATTGAGGGTGTTTGGTACCTTGTAAAATCTCTTCTTAGGGGTTTGCGAGCCGTGATTGCACAGAAAGGTGGACCAACGCGTTATCAGAAAGGTGTCCCTAATGTAATGCTGACTCGGTGTATGTATTTCATGTCAGAAAATGCCTTTCCACTTTTTTTTTTTTTGATTGGAGGTTTTAACGACCACCGTGAGCAACTCAATGGGATATAAGCAGTCGCCCGTCCCTAATTTAGGGTCACTGGTTCCAGGTAAGGGAGAGAGCCAGTGCCTTAAGACAAACACAACATCCATGCCTGACCGGGATTCGAACCCGGACCCCTTACGGACGAATGATCAGAGGCCAGCGCCTTAGACCACTGCGCCACCGGGGCGGCCCTTTCCACTTGTATAAGTACTTCCAAACAGTGAGATAGTTTTAAAGCTCTTATTAGGCTTGGGCATTTCTCAGTGAAAAAATATTTGAACAATTCTGTTCCAGTTTGTGGTCGAGCTCAAATAAGTTGAATTTCATGTAACACCATTTAAGAAATGTTTTTTTTTTTTTTTTTTTTTTTTTGCTTTCAATGCTAACATTCGGCAGATTGCTGAACAGACGAATGCTTGTTTCGAGTTTATAATTTTTTTTATATCTGTCATCGAAATTCTTAATACCAGTTTCTAGGTGAGGGACAAATACTCTAAAATCTATAGTAACACTCCAAGTATTTTCATTTTGTGAAAAAGCTCCTTGCAGGATTCGAAGCGAGTCAAACTGTTTTCTTCTAGATTTTTCCTGCTGTACACACCTACCTCTTTACTCTCGACGTAGATTTTTTATTCACGTTCGACTCATTGTCAGTCATTGTATAACGAAGTGAATTTCTCCGTCATTTTTATCCGCGCCGGGGTTCGAACCCGGGTCCACTCATTCCGGAATAAGTTGCTCTACCAATTAAGCTACGCGGACATTGATTCTAATTGCTATCTGCCTTTATGTCGTGTGCGTCCTTCTGGCAGGTACGTCACATCTCCTGGTACGTTACAGTTGTCTAAAACTGTAAGGAAACTCAGGAAAGTCGATGTGCCGTTCCGAAAGAAATCCAACGGAGAAGTAACACAATTTACATATGAACAGATACTGAAATAGGAAGGTTAAACTGAGTATGTACGTCATACCTTGATGTATTTCCAGAATTCACTACAAGAGACTAAAATTCTTGTCTAGTCAAGGTTCCTTTAAGGAAGAATGGACTGGTTTTTTATTTTGCATACAGACCATATTATACATTGCGTTTGATTATAATTTGCATATTGAAAACAGATCATATTATACATCATGGAAACCAACGCATAATATGATATCAACAATGGCGTTCCGATAAAACTTGAGTGACCCCGCAAAAAAATATTCGAGGCCATTTTGCGAAAATATATTTATTAGCTTTCATTTACTGAAACTTTTAAATATCGTATTATTAATTAGGTTTTAGGCTCATTTAACTAATATTAATTCTTTGGAACCTACAGTTATTTTTCGCGAATCCAAAATGATTGCACTTTATTAAGTGTTACACAAATGTGCACGTTGTAATTAAAATGACTGCCCTAGCTTTATATCATTACATTGTACTACAAAACACTTTCGCCAAGTTAATCATATCATGCAAATTTTATTATTTTAGAGAACAAAGGACAGCCTCTTTGAAATGCCTCACGATCACACACACACAAAATACGTAACTGCCGTGTGAGAGTGTCTAATGTCCTATTTATACGAAAATACAGAACATAAGTGAGCAAATAAATAAACAACAGCTAAGAATTATGGCACACAGAAAATAAACTGAAATTATTTACACTTGAATTTATAAAAAAAAAAAACACTTAAGATAATGCCCCAAAGATTTGCACATTGTAAACAATTTTTTCTCTTGACTCTTATAAAAAAATAATGGCACAGGTATTTGTTTCATCGTACAAACCTGTGCCATTTTTCGAAGAAAGCCTTTCTGTTCATTGTATTCTGAAGGATGCATGGTTATGTGCAAACAAATGTAATACATGCCACCTTACCCTCATGGGTATAATAATTTCATTTATTAAACTAAAATTTCTTTCACATTCTCTTGTTAAGGTACAGACCTCAAAAAAAAAAAAAAAAAAAAAAAAAAAAAGCCTCCCGCCCTTAACTTTCGAACCGTTTGCCGCATGTAAACAAGTAAATGTACCGTTGGAAAGCACTTGAAGGGAAATATCATGTGATTTAAAGAAACATGCTAATTAAGCTAATTAACATGCTAATTAGCTCTCTATCTCCGACCTTTTCCCTATAAGAGGTATGTTATTTTACGCGCATTCTATTTAGCACACAATAAAACCCTTAAATTCCAAATTTCATACGAATTGACCAATAAATACGTGTACAGTGAGCTACGGAAAAAAGATGCCGCTAGTGTTAACTGCAAAAGTATAATAAAAGTATTTATGTAAAAACATAAAAATATTTTTTACATAAATACTTTTAGAGCTTCGTTAAATTATGAAACGGTGGTCATGAAAATGAAAACTGCAAATTGTTTCTTGCGCGAGTGAACCCATGTGCCTGATTTGTTTTTTTATGTTGCAGATTTGCTCTTGTGTTCATTCCGTCTCAAATTATGGTCTAATCCGTATGTAATTGCATATTATTTTTTATTCATTGATATTTTCCATTGCAGTTATACTGCTTAAACTGTCTGTAATATACAAAACGGAGCTGCCTTTCGCTGCAATAGAAAAGCCGAATCTACGTGTGTAACTTTGATCTGCACGCAAATCGCCACTTCGGCATTAGTCGTTTTCGACTACCGGTTAAGGAAATAACCATAATCAGTAGCGTTTGGAGCATTAAGCTTAGTTAATGTAGTTTAATACGGATCTAATTGTATTTTTCTTTTTCTTTTCTTTTTCATTTCTTCTACAAACATAAATAAAACAATAACTGGTTATACTCTGCGAAAAAAAAAAAGTTATATTCTGAGAATTTCGTAGTTTAAAGAAAAAGGAAAAAGAAAGTTCTCAAATCATGTTTCTTCAGCATGCCCATGAAATAATAAAAATACACTGTTGCCTACTTTATTCGAACTCTCAATTTTTAGACTTAACTGAGAAAAGAAACTGGTTTGACAATCTAAAATAAAGATTTTAGATTCGCAAGGGAAATCATAAATCGCTGGCGCAGTAGCCTAAGCGATGGCCTCTGATCATTTGTCCGAAAGGGGTCCGGGTTCGAAGCCCGGTGAGGCATGAATGTTGTGTTTGTCTTACGGCACTGGCTCTCTCCCTTCCCTGGAACCAGTAACCCTAAATTGGGAACGGGCGACTGCTTATAGCCCATTGAGTTGCTCAAGGTGGTCTTTAAACCTCCAATCAAAAATAAAATTTTAAAATTAAATTTCATACGAAAGAATTCTTGTCGGGTGTTCGAATCTCGACCTGCCTGCCATGTAGTCAGCGGTTTTTCCGGGGTTTCCACAGCCTCCATTTGCTTGGGGACGCCAATGCGTAGATGGTTCTCTGTGAAGTCGTCCTTGATGCACTTTGTTTCTCCTCATGCTGGAAGTTGCTGAAAAATAAATTTCTCAAGCCTTCTGGTCAACGTCGGAAATTTGACAATTACCCTCCCGAATAAAGAATTGGGAGATACCTATAATCAGAAGTGGCTATAAAAATGGTTAACAGGGAGGAAGACAGACGATAGGATTCTAAATGAAAAATTTTATATGTCGTTTATGAACAACAAAGTAGAACTAAAATCCCTGACGTAACGCTTTCCTGTTTCAAAAGAGTTGAATAGCTGCTTTCATGTCATACATTTTTTTTTATAAACTAAATTCCAGAAAATGTTTTCAAATATTTTACTTATTTATTAAAATATATCAAAATCTTTTTTTTACTTTTAATACTTCATTCAGAATTGCCATAAAAAAAGTGTGGTTATTTCTATAACCAGCTTCATATGCAGTTTCCACAAAACATTTTACACTCCTTGTCATCAATAGCGCACCAGAACCGGGCCATGTTCTGCAAAACGATAAGTGCGCTATTTTGTTATTAATTGCGTAGTGCAAACAGGGAATATTATCAAACATTGAAAAATACGTCAAATCGGTGAATAATGTTTCTGAGAGTTAGGACTTCTACCAAGTTTATTTAAATCCAAAGTCGAGGGAAAATAAGGATACTTCCTGTTTGTTCGCGAATGATAATTTCATTCTCTTTTCCACCGACTTAACGTTTCTTTCGTAAGCAGATGTACGTATTCTTCCTATTTATAGAGCTGTTCTTCTTCCCTAAGCGTCTTAACTGCGGTATCTTGAACTTCTTCATTCGTGCGTGCCCTCAAAAGTGAGTTGCAGTTCACGTATATTTCGTTCCTTTGTTCTATCATTTCTTATTTCAGGAGTCCGTTTGGGGCTTATGCTGAGAACTTAAGGCTGTTTGCTTAATGTTTTGAAACTCTTTGGACTAAAAATAAACTTGTTGTCGGTGACGAAAGGGGATTTATATATGTTGGGATTTTTCTTTTTCCTTATGCATGGCTTACTTGCTTGCCTCTGCGAACAAACGACTATAAACACACACAGACACACATACAAGGCATGAGAGAAAAAAAAAAGAGAAAGTGAAGGCATACAAAAACACCGCTTTCTGGCCTGAAGGCTTGCGGTGACTTTCGATTTTTCGGCGGAGAGGGAAGATGCTGAGTTTTCTTGGAATTATCTTTCTTCTCGTCATTCAAACTCTGCGGGAGATTTTCAGTCGAAAAAATTTAAACTGCCTTATCTCGGCGGTCAAAAACGCGGAGATTTCTTTCCAAACAATGAATATTGATTCTCTCCGCTCAGAACTTTCTTTTAGGTAACATACGGTATAAACATACGGCATTATTCATGTTCGTGAGTGTACTACCCAGAATGCACTTAGCTCGAAGCTACAACTTTTAGGGGTAAAAAGAATTTCGAAGTCATGGATCCTTAAAAATCGTAATTACTTTCCTTTTTTAAGTATTTTTACTTCTTCTTTTTTGCTAAGTTCAAGAGGCGAGGACGTTACACGATATTCGAAATCATTTAAGCATTTTTTCTGCTTTATACCGATTATTTGATTAAGATATTTTGGCATATAACATTTTTATTTTGAGAAATGGATAAGAATGATTAACCGAGTTACGTATAAGCAGATGTCACAGAAGTTTCACTAGTGCAGGAGATCATATTTTCTTCGATCCAGAAGAAAATTAATTTTTGCAATCAGTCTTGTAAAAACAGTTATTGAGACAAATATCGGTACAATTACACTTCACAAGCGGATGAAAAAATGCACTTTGCAAAAATGTGCGAAAGCATGTTCATCATTTTCTGATGAATGGAGCTCCTAACACCAAACATGATTACAGAAGAATTCAACAAGTGGCTGTGCAAACATTTATACACTTCAACATATTACCGCCCTATTTTTAGAGGTGCAACTTTCAAATAAATTTTGCAACATGTCGACAACATTTACAAAGTGATCCTTTTTCTTTTCGAAGAAAGGGAGCTGGCTATCCCTAATTTAGAGCCACTATTTCCAAGAGGGGGAGATAGCCAGAGCCGAAAGACAAGCACACCAACCATTTGTCATCCAGG
Source organism: Macrothele yani (assembly GCA_039090855.1). Classification (NCBI taxonomy): domain Eukaryota; kingdom Metazoa; phylum Arthropoda; class Arachnida; order Araneae; family Macrothelidae; genus Macrothele; species Macrothele yani. The sequence goes on along the minus strand of CM076996.1, from coordinate 20,359,942 downwards.
ACTCTAACCCGGGTCCATTTCGGACGAATGATCTAAAGTCAGCGCCTCAGACCACTTCGTCTACAGGAGTGGCTTACTTAGTAACTCTTAATAGCATGAACTGCATTTCTCTCCTAAAGTTTCTTCAGCGTCAATTTTTACACGGCCTAATAACCTAATTTACACTGCACTTATCTTATTCTTCAAAGGATGAGGGCATTGGTGCCGACGTTCCTCCCTCGTCCCTTGGTCGGGGCCTGGAAGCTGAAAATGTACGACCGCTGTGACGTCAGAAAAAGCGACAGGGAGAAAGTGTTGGAAGCCGTGTTGTTGAGTTAGCTTCTTATTGTCACAGTCGTTGCGCGCTTCATTTTGCGTTGTTTTCTCTTCGCTGAATGAGATTTTCTGCTTTCATTTATTTGTAAACCGTTGGAGATTTCATAAAAATCCCTTTCGTGTGATAAAGGTTTCCTTTTTTTCTTTTTCTTTTGTCATCATCAGTGACGTCACCAGATTTTGAGTCTTTTTTCTTAATGTTTCGTCCATCCATTTTTAATAAAATCAGTAAAACCTGAATAATTATACGCGTACATTAAATATGACACACTAATACCAGCACAAGTAGGATACAATGATTGAAATAAAAGTTTCTGCCTAGGGGAAGCATATGAAAGCGAATGTTTTCCTAGATTAAGGTTGAGAGAAAGACACGTAGACACAATACCTCCATTCTCCTTAACTCCCTTCCTTCAAGCCAGTGACCTTGTCTTGCACTTATCTTTTACAAAGCAGTCGTCAGCCACGTCCTGCTCTCTCACTGCCACGAAACTGGTTTAAGAGCGCTGTTATAACTTTAGACTTCACTTTTGGTGCTGCAATAACCTAAAAACCTTCGACTAAGGATTCGGAAAAGCCCTGAATAATTGAATTTTCATGGCTTTGCTGATGCTATTCATATTTTAAATACCCTTCTACGGAGAAGCAAACAATGCACTACCTATATATACACTATATTGACAAAAGTCACCGGACACCCCTTCAAAAGCAAATGAACGGATCCACTGCGTTGTTAAGATGCGCGGTAAAGCTACAAACGGTATTAAAACAAGCCTGCAGCTGACCGCGATCATATCGCACAGTGAGGTTGAGTGAAAATGTCGCGGCGGGAGAGAACTGACTTTGAGAAAGGAAAGGTTGTTGGATGTTATAATAGTGGGTTGTCCATAAGAGAATCCGAGAGGCGTTCAAGCATACCCAAGTCAACTGTTTTGGATGTACTGAATAAGTGGAAGACAACTAACGTGCCTGAAGCAGCAAAACGTACAGGCAGACCAAAGCAAATCAGTGATAGAAGACGTCGAAGCCTCAGGAGAGTTGTTACAGCTAATCGACGGAGTACTGCATAAGACTTCAGTGTACAGGTGAGTAAAAATGCTGGAACCTCTGTATGTACACGTACCATTCGTAGAGAACTCCATTTCATGGGTTACCGTGATCGTGCGGCTGCTCATAAACCTTTCATCTCCACTCGGAATGCTACTCGTCGTTTAGCATGGTGTAAAGAACATTTAACGTGGACCGTAGATCAATGGAAACAGGTCCTATGGACGGATGAATCCAGATGCACGATCTATTAGTCTGATGGCCGTATGCGAGTATGGCGGCAGCCGGGGGAACGCTATTTACCACAGTGTACTTTTCCTACAGTCAAGTTTGAAGCTGGCAGTGTACTTGTGTGGTGGTGTTTTGTGTGGTATGGTCCCGGCCCATTGGTTATCGTGGCCAAACCTTTTAACCAGCACGTCTACCTCGATATTCTGGACAATTATGCCCTTCCAACGCTGTGGCAATACTATTGAACCGAGTCTTGTTGGTACCAGCAGGAGAATGCACCGAGCTATAAACAACAAAGACTGTTACGGCGTGGTTTGACGATAATTCCGTATCGTGTGTGGACTGGCCAGCACAGAGCCCTGATTTTAATCCCTTAGAGCACCTATGGGATGAATTAGATCGCCGCATAAGAAGTTTGGAATCATGCCTACTAATAAGCAACAGTTAGCGGCAGCATTATGTACTGAATGGATATCGCTGTGTTCCAAAACCTTGTCGAAAGCATGTCTCGAAGGGTCAGTGCATGCATTAAGGACCGACACCTTACTAATGTATGTCAATAAATGCAATGTTGTGTTTCTCTTCTAGGTGTCCGGTGACATTCGTCAATATAATATATATATATATATATATATATATATGGGATGTAAGGTCAGGTGATGCGTAACATCACAGCCTCTCCTTGACAAATGTCAACCCCGCCTTCTCGTGGTGCATCCTGTTCCCACTAAAGGGGCTCTGACGACCGCCCATAGCGGTATAATTATACCATCGGGATTAGAGGAAATTCTATCCCACACTCACCAACCCGCTTGGCCAGCGTGGTGAGTTATGGCCAAACCCCTCCAAAATGATTCCACAACTTAAATCTTGGCCCTCAGTCTCCGGCAGCTGGAATGTACCTGGCCAAGGCAGCGGCCAGTGCGACATGAAGGCAGAGGGTGCTAAGAATCCCCGGAGAACCGGACTAGGCTGCCATCTGATGCTGACCTTGGCTACTTACAATGGACGCTCTCTATCTTCTGATTCAAGGCTTCTTGAATTGGAAGAGGAACTGCAAAGGATCAAGTGGGACATCGTGGGGCTAAGTGAAGTAAGGAGAAAAGGAGAAGATCTCATCGAACTGAAAAGTGGACATCTCTTCTACTATCGTGGGACAGATACTGGCAGAACTAGTGGTGTTGGATTTATAATAAACAAGAAACTGAAGGATAAAGTTGTAGAAGTTGAAAGTTCCTCTGACAGAGCTGCACGACTTGTTATCCAACTCTCGAAAAGATACCAGGCTCAGATTATTCAAACTTATGCACCCACCACAAGACATCCTGAAGAAGAAATTGAAGAATTTTATGAGGAAATTTGTCATCTAAATAATAAAGGTAAGCAGCACTTGAAAATAATTATGGGAGATTTCAATGCAAAAATAGGGCAACGGCAACAGAATGAAACTTCAGTAGGTAAATTCGGTCATGGCAACAGAAACCAGCGTGGAAATACTCTCGTTGAGTTTGCAGAGGCAGAAGGGTTTTTCATCTTGAACTCCTTTTTCAAGAAAAAGCCACACAGGAAATGGACATGGAGACATCCAAATGGGACGACAAGTGAAATTGATTTTATTATGTGTAACAAAAAATTCGTCATAGAAGACTGCAGTGTGCTAAACAAGTTCAACACAGGTAGTGACCATAGATTGGTGAGATGTAAGATGCACCTCAACACTAAACTTGAACGTGGCAAGCTCATAAGACAAACAAAATCTATTGACATAACCAACCTTAAAAAACACCATAATACCTTCAAGTTAGAACTGAAGAACAGGTTCTCTGCTTTAGAAGGCCTAACATCGGAAGAAGTGGACATCTCTGAAGTTAACAGAAAAGTAACCAAAGCTCTTATGGAAACAGCAACAAAATTGGCTGGGTCTAAGAACAAGTTGCATGTGAACAAATTATCAGGAAAAACCAAAATGTTGATGCAAAAAGAAGAGAGATGAGAACAACTAAAGAAGATGTGACTTCCAAAGTGGAATATATAGAGCTATGCAAGACAGTAAGAAAAAGTATCACTGAAGACGTAAGGAAATTCAACTGTGAACTAGTGAGGAAAGCAATTGAAAACAACCAAAGCCTAAAGATAGCAAAGGGACATCTCAGTAAGGGAAGAAAACAGATTATGGCACTGAGAAAAGAAGATGGTTCTGTAACAAGAAATAGAGGCGAAATTTTGACAAGAGTGAAAGATTTCTACTCCAAATTATATGAAAGGGATGATATATGCACTCCTGACATCATGAAAGATACCAGTACCAGAGTTCCTCCAGTCCTTCCAGCAGAAGTTGCACATGCAATCAAGAACATGAAGCGAGGAAAAGCTCCAGGAGAAGATGGAATTACTGTAGACATCATACAAGAAGCAAGTGGAGAAATCGAAACAGTACTCGCCCAAATTTTCACTCGATGCCTTAATGAAGGAAAGATTCCTGAGGATTGGAACACCGCTACAATGATCCTGCTACATAAGAAAGGTGACATTGAGGATCTCGGAAACTACAGACCTATCAGCCTCCTATCAGTAGTTTATAAAATCTTCACTAAAGTTCTTTCACACCGCTTGAAGGTAACACTGGACATGGCTCAACCGAGAGAACAAGCTGGATTCAGGAGTGGCTACAGCACAATAGATCATATCCACGTGCTGAGAGAACTAATTGAAAGAGCGAGGGAATATGAACTTCCATTGTGCATGGCTTTTATCGATTATGAAAAAGCCTTTGATTCGGTGAAACCATCAGCAGTTACAATGGCTCTGAAAACCTGCGGTATTGAAGATGCATACATTAATATTATTAATAACATCTATGAAAATGCAAGTGCAAAGATTAGGCTGTTTGAAAATACAACACACGTAAAAATTGGAAAGGGAGTGAGACAAGGGGACACCATATCTCCGAAGCTCTTTAATGCCACATTGGAGGGTGTTTTTCAGTCGCTGAGCTGGGAAAACAAGGGAATAAAGATTAATGGAGATTATCTAACCCACCTTCGCTTTGCTGATGACGTAGTCATTTTTGCAACTACCCCATCAGAGCTGCAGAGTATGATCCAGGAACTTGCTGACAAGAGTAAAGAAGTGGGATTAAAAATGAACTTTCAGAAGACAAAAGTGATGTTCAATGCTTTTACAAGAAATGAAGATTTATCGATTGATGGAGAAAAGCTGGAGATAACAGACACGTACGTTTATCTTGGACAGCAGATATCAAGTGAGGGTCACATTGATGAAGAAATTAATCGGCGTACAAAACTTGCCTGGATAGCTTTTGGAAGAAACAGCATAATTTTCAAGAGCAATATGCCATTATGTCTTAAAAGAAAAGTGTTTGATCAATGCATCCTTCCAGTGCTTACGTATGGTGCAGAGACGTGGACCTTAACTAAAAGAGACATACAAAGGCTGCAGACAACTCAAAGAAGCATGGAGAGGTGCATGCTTGGTGTAACCAGGAGGGATAAGAAGAGGAACTCGTGGATCCGAAAAATGACAAGAGTGGAAGACATCATGATCAGAGTTAAATCCCTGAAATCGCAATGGGCTGGACATACTGCCAGAAGGACAGATCATCGATGGACAGCCGAAATTTTAGATTGGATTCCAAGGGACAGGAAAAGACCCAGAAGAAGACCACATGGGAGATGGGTGGATGAAATTCGAAAGTATGCAGGGGTGACATGGAGGAGACTGGCACAAGACAGACCGTTGTGGAGGAAACTTGGGGAGACCTTCGTCCAGCAGTGGATTGATAATGGTTGACAATGATGATGATGATGATGATATAGAAGAAGACCACATGGGAGATGGGTGGATGAAATTCGAAAGTATGCAGGGGTGACATGGAGGAGACTGGCACAAGACAGACCGTTGTGGAGGAAACTTGGGGAGACCTTCGTCCAGCAGTGGATTGATAATGGTTGACAATGATGATGATGATGATGATATATATATATATATGCCATTTCAGGGATTTAACTCTGATCATGATGTCTTCCACTCCTGTCATTTTTCGGATCCACGAGTTCCTCTTCTTATCTCTCCTGGTTACACCAAGTATGCACCTCTCCATGCTTCTTTGAGTTGTCTGCAGCCTTTGCATGTCTCTTTTAGTTAAGGTCCACGTCTCTGCACCATACGTAAGCACTGGAAGGATGCATTGATCAAACACTTTTCTTTTAAGACATACTGGCATATTGCTCTTGAAAATTATGCTGTTTCTTCCAAAAGCTCTCCAGGCAAGTTTTGTACGCCGATTAATTTCTTCATCAATGTGACCCTCACTTGATATCTGCTGTCCAAGATAAACGTACGTGTCTGTTATCTCCAGCTTTTCTCCATCAATCGATAAATCTTCATTTCTTGTAAAAGCATTGAACATCACTTTTGTCTTCTGAAAGTTCATTTTTAATCCCACTTCTTTACTCTTGTCAGCAAGTTCCTGGATCATACTCTGCAGCTCTGATGGGGTAGTTGCAAAAATTACTACGTCATCAGCAAAACGAAGGTGGGTTTGATAATCTCCATTAATCTTTATCCCCTTGTTTTCCCAGCTCAGCGACTGAAAAACACCCTCCAATGTGGCATTAAAGAGCTTCGGAGATATGGTGTCACCTTGTCTCACTCCCTTTCCAATTTTTACGTGTGTTGTATTTTCAAACAGCCTGATCTTTGCACTTGCATTTTCATAGATGTTATTAATAATATTAATGTGTGCATCTTCAATACCGCAGGTTTTCAGAGCCATTGTAACTGCTGATGGTTTCACCGAATCAAAGGCTTTTTAATAATCGATAAAAGCCATGCACAATGGAAGTTCATATTCCCTCGCTCTTTCAATTAGTTCTCTCAGCACGTGGATATGATCTATTGTGCTGTAGCCACTCCTGAATCCAGCTTGTTCTCTCGGTTGAGCCATGTCCAGTGTTACCTTCAAGCGGTGTGAAAGAACTTTAGTGAAGATTTTATAAACTACTGATAGGAGGCTGATAGGTCTGTAGTTTCCGAGATCCTCAATGTCACCTTTCTTATGTAGCAGGATCATTGTAGCGGTGTTCCAATCCTCAGGAATCTTTCCTTCATTAAGGCAACGAGTGAAAATTTGGGCGAGTACTGTTTCGATTTCTCCACTTGCTTCTTGTATGATGTCTACAGTAATTCCATCTTCTCCTGGAGCTTTTCCCCGCTTCATGTTCTTGATTGCATGTGCAACTTCTGCTGGAAGGACTGGAGGAACTCTGGTACTGGTATCTTTCATGATGTCTGGAGTGCATGTATCATCCCTTTCATATAATTTGGAGTAGAAATCTTTCACTCTTGTCAAAATTTCGCCTCTATTTCTTGTTACAGAACCATCTTCTTTTCTCAGTGCCATAATCTGTTTTCTTCCCTTACTGAGATGTCCCTTTGCTATCTTTAGGCTTTGGTTGTTTTCAATTGCTTTCCTCACTAGTTCACAGTTGAATTTTCCTACGTCTTCAGTGATACTTTTTCTTACTGTCTTGCATAGCTCTATATATTCCACTTTGGAAGTCACATCTTCTTTAGTTGTCCTCATCTCTCTTCTTTTTTGCATCAACATTTTCGTTTTTCCTGATAATTTATTTACATGCAACTTGTTTTTAGACCCAGCTAATTTTGTTGCTGTTTCCATAAGAGCTTTGGTTACTTTTCTGTTAACTTCAGAGATGTCCACTTCTTCCGATGTTAGGCCTTCTAAAACAGAGAACCTGTTCTTCAGTTCCAACTTGAAGGTATTATGGTGTTTTTTAAGGTTGGTTATGTCAATAGATTTGGTTTGTCTTATGAGCTTGCCACGTTCAAGTTTAGTGTTGAGGTGCATCTTACATTTCACCAATCTATGGTCACTACCTGTGTTGAACTTGTTTAGCACACTGCAGTCTTCTATGACGAATTTTTTGTTACACATAATAAAATCAATTTCACTTGTCGTCCCATTTGGATGTCTCCATGTCCATTTCCTGTGTGGCTTTTTCTTGAAGAAGGAGTTCAAGATGAAAAACCCTTCTGCCTCTGCAAACTCTACGAGAGTATTTCCACGCTGGTTTCTGTTGCCGTGACCGAATTTACCTACTGAAGTTTCATTCTGTTGCCGTTGCCCTATTTTTGCATTGAAATCTCCCATAATTATCTTCAAGTGCTGCTTACCTTTATTATTTAGATGACAAATTTCCTCATAAAATTCTTCAATTTCTTCTTCAGGATGACTTGTGGTGGGTGCATAAGTTTGAATAATCTGAGCCTGGTATCTTTTCGAGAGTTGGATAACAAGTCGTGCAGCTCTGTCAGAGGAACTTTCAACTTCTACAACTTTATCCTTCAGTTTCTTGTTTATTATAAATCCAACACCACTAGTTCTGCCAGTATCTGTCCCACGATAGTAGAAGAGATGTCCACTTTTCAGTTCAATGAGATGATCTCCTTTTCTCCTTACCTCACTTAGCCCGACGATGTCCCACTTGATCCTTTGTAGTTCCTCTTCCAATTCAAGAAGCCTTGAATCAGAAGATAGGGAGCGTCCATTGTACGTAGCCAAGGTCAGCATCAGATGGCAGCCTAGTCCGGTCCTCCGGGGATTCTTAGCACCCTCTGCCTTCATGTCGCACTGGCCGCTGCCTTGGCCAGGTACATTCCTGCTGCCGGAGACTGAGGGCCAAGATTTAAGTTGTGGAATCATTTTGGAGGGGTTTGGCCATAACTCACCACTCTGGCCAAGCGGGTTGGTGAGTGTGGGATAGAATTTCCTCTAATCCCGATGGTATAGTTATACCGCTATTGGCGGTCGTCAGAGCCCCTTTAGTGGGAACAGGATGGACCACGAGAAGGCGGGGTTGACATTTGTCAAGGAGAGGCTGTGATGTTACGCATCACCTGACCTTACATCCCAATATATATATATATATATATATATATATATATATATATATATATATATATATATATATATATATTCTATAAAGAAGATACCTAAGCAAAAAAATACATATATAATTTTGACTCACACCTAGTACAACATAGAAAAGGTTATGTATCTACCTGTGTGAGTAAAAGGAGAAAAGATAAAAAAATAAAATAAAACAACTGAATGTAGAAGGTGTCGAGTATACTGAGCCTTGGCTTTATCAAGGACCAGCAAAAACTCTGCATTTTCTCACTTCTACAAAGACCTAGTTGGAAATGGGTTTCTGCAAGGCCATAGATGCAAGTAACGTTCCCACCTAAAATAGTTTAAAAAATATATATATAAGTCATGTCCTCCGTAGAGTAGCATGACCTAGCACTAGTTAACAATTTCGCTTGCATCCATTAACCTTCATGGCCCGACCCATGCTCTTCATCTGTTACTATTAAACAGAGAGAAGAAGATTAAAGAGAACTCAAGCTGTGAGAGTGACATAATAAATAGAAATGATTTTCAGCTATAACGAAATTCCAAGTTCGTTTGAGAGAGAATTTAAACCTGAAAAACAATGCAAAAGAAATCCAAATTTTACATTGCAATATATATATATATATATACAGTATATGTGTGTGTTTATACACATGTTATATATATGAAAAATAGCACAGTTTGAACTGGGTGGGCGGCAGGGTGGGAAAGCAAAACGTCAGAACTCACCCTTGCATCCCCTTGGCAACGTCCCTGGTCATTATCAAGAAAGTTTTGTTGGTAATGTGAGCGTATTTATTTTGAAACCAATAGTGCCTTCTAGCTGTTATGTCCCGGGATGCAGGTCGGGAGGTACATCAAATTACGGTGCACCTAAAGTATAGATTAGTGTGTTTAAATTTTGCGTATGACGAAAACAGATTTCAACAGTGGCTGAGCAAAATTCCCAGGAAAGACTGGTTTCCCGGAAAGAGAAGCGCAGTATGCATCGAGCAATTTATACACCATATTGTTATAACACAAAGCAATGTCACTAAAGACGATGGCTGTATTACTGTTGTTCCTTACTCAGCAAACATGTGGTACTCCTGTATTATTTTTCCTAATCTGCCAAAGATACTCATAACAGGAGAGCGCCATCTAAAAGACTCGAAAACCTACCTGACCCCTACGTAAGGTCTTTTTGGGGCGCTGTTGGCCCAGATTTCCTGTTCATGGAAAATAGCGGGAGACCTAATAGAGGTGCTATTGTCAATAATTATCTGGAAAGTGAAGATATGCACCGTATGCCATGGCCAGCGCATTTCCCAGATGTTATCCCAATAGAGCATAATTGAGATACATTGGGGAAACGCATTGCAAGTCGTCAACGAGTCTTTATCTTGTCAGAACTCTGGAGGAACTCCGATTTTCTCTTGTTCAGGAGAGGGATTTGTTTCCACAGTGTCTTTTTGTTTGCGTTGTCAAGAGCATGAGACATCAATCTGAAATTGGTATCTCTGTAAGAGTTCACCATACGCTTTACTACACCGTTGTGCTAAATCAGAAACGCCTCCGGAAATGTCCTGCTGTTTTCACTATTTTGGATTATTGGTATTGTACGTTCCCCTGGGTTACTTTTTGTGATTTGTACTGCGCTTTTAATTCTCCACTGAAGTATTTATGGATAGTAAACAGCTTATTTCATTATTTATTCTCGTTTTTGTAACTAAACACTTTCTGTTGATCATGCTCAACTTTTAGACACCAGTGTTAGATATGTCCCTTTCTTTAATGTACCAAGTAACACGTGCAGATAGTTACGCACTTTTCATGCCTGGAAAAAATATGTCTCAGTTAGGATTCCAATAAGAAATATGTCCCTTTCTCCACTGTACCACGGCGCGTTCTGGTAGATCCTCTCGCTTTGCGTTTTTTCACGGAGGACTGTATACTTTATACGTGTGTATCTCGAAACCATGAGTCCCGGTCAGTCTTTCTGACACTGAATATTTCTCTTTCTTGCAAGTACCACAACACATTCAGGTAGTTCCTTTTGCCTTGCTTATTTACATGAAGGGATATATGCATCTGGAAACGGTGAATACGTTTTGTTTAATATATATTAAATACGTGGAGATAATGTAAATGGACGATGTCATCGCTCTATCCACGTTATTTTATAAACAACGCATAGCAACTGAAAAATTGTATTCCGGCACTGCTGGGATCGAACCCCAGAACTCTCGATAACTAGTCGAGTGCGTTCGAATTTACGCTACAGCGCCAACAATTCTCAGCGCCACGCGTGGTTTATCAGTCAGCATCTGACTGCACGAATACGTATTGATGGTCTCAGCAACTGAGATGTCGTCATCTGGTGGTATTTTAACGCAACAGCTATTTAATTGCAGCTGATAAATTCAAAGGGCGATAGAAATGGTTAATATATATTAAATACGTGGAGATAATGTAAATGGACGATGTCATCGCTCTATCCACGTTATTTTATAAACAACGCATAGCAACTGAAAAATTGTATTCCGGCAATGCTGGGATCGAACCCCAGAACTCTCGATAACTAGTCGAGTGTAGTCAGATGCTGACTGATAAACCACGCGTGGCGCTGAGAATTGTTGGCGCTGTAGCGTAAATTCGAACGCACTCGACTAGTTATCGAGAGTTCTGGGGTTCGATCCCAGCAGTGCCGGAATACAATTTTTCAGTTGCTATGCGTTGTTTATAAAATAACGTGGATAGAGCGATGACATCGTCCATTTACGTTTTGTTTATTTCCTTTGTACCAGTATTTTTGTTTTATTTTTCTTATACGTCCACGAATTTAAGCAATGTTTTTACAGCTGTTAAGACTTCATTCCATTTTACTTTATAAGTTGGTTGTAGTTCCTCATCATCCTCGTTCAGAGAAACACTTGATCCTGCCGTCAGCGTCGGTTCTTGCACACTTTGCATTAAATCATCTCAATCATTTTTTCGTATCCGGCCTCATTTGTGTCTAGATTTAACCAATCGTTAATTATTTCCACTGTTAAAACATCTCTTTTTCTTTTTCCCAACAGTTTAAATGCTGAAATGTATATACAGTGGGTCCCACTTAAGAAGTTCCCGCTTAAGAAGTTTTATTTTTAGAGTCCCGATTTTTTCTCATAGGGCTAATGTTAATTTTTCCCACTTAAGAAGTAACGATGTTTCAAGTTTTCCCGCTTAAAGAAGTTCTAAGTGTCACAAGTTTCTATATAAAAACCTACGTTTTTGGACCTCGTCCAGCAGATAAGTACATGTCAAAGACGTTAGGAGGAAACGCGTCTTTGTTCTCCCCGTACATGTAGCAAGCGAAGCCCCTGCCGGTTTCCCACGGTCAACGCAGGAGATCATGTTTACTCCCCCCACTTCTTCTGCGTCTGTTCTTTGTGTATCACAATCGGCTTATCTTTGGGGCTGGGGAAAGGCTGGGAAAGGAAACAGAATTAGGCTCAGGTGTTGCACCTCGCATACGTGAAGTTAAACGTTTAGTTTTACTATTGAAATGCGTAGCTAGAAATATGGCGTCTAAAGGCATCAAAAGTAAAGCTTTATCTGTGGTTGAGGAACGAAACATTATTACAAAAGTTGATGAAAACCCGCATTTAACTAGGATGCAGATAGCAAAAGAACTAAATTTAACTGTTACAACCCTGAACGGTATAGTGGCAAAACGGGAAACTGTGCTTGCAAATGCTTCCCATTCATCAAAAATAAAAAAAAATAAGAAGGGTAAATACGAGGATGTCGAAGAAAAACTTCTTGTGTGGTTTAAACAAGCAAGAAATGCTAACATTCCGATAAACGGGACAATTCTTCCTGAGAAAGAAGACGAGATTTCCACGAAATTAAATGTTGAATTTAATCCTTCCAATGAATGGATCGACCGTTTTGGGAAAAGAGCAGGACTGACTTATAAAACTGTTTGTGGAGAATCAAAAAGTGTTAACGTCGAAGAAGTGGATGATTGAAAATCTAATGTTTTACGAGAACTGTTATCAGCATACGAAGCAAAAGATGTTTTCAACGCTGACGAGTGTGCTTTGTTTTACAACCTTATTCCTGACAAGACCTACTCTTTCACAGGAGATAGCAGCCACAGAGTCAAAGTAAATAAAGAAAGATTGACAGTTCTGGTAGAAACTAATATGGATGGAACAGAAAAGTTGCCTTTATTGGTCATTGGAAAATCGAAGAATCCGAGGTGCTTCAAAAAAGTGAAAACTTTTCCATGCAATTACAGAAATAGCAAAAACGCATGGATGACAGTTCAGATTTTTGAAGACTTTTTAATGGAGTTTCAGAAGAAAATGGCCAAAGAAAATAGAAAAGTTTTGTTATTTTTGGATAATGCTAACATTCCGATAAACTGGACAATTCTTCCTGCTACCTAACTCGACTTCAATGCTACAACCAATGGACCAAGGAATAATTAAAACCATGAAACAATTCTACAGGAAACGTTCAGTTTATTGGCTACTGCGGAAGCTTGAATCAGACTCAAGTTACACCAGATGTACACCGAAATTGAATTTATTGGATGCTATGCATTTTATTGTTTCTTCGTGGGAAAAGGTATGATCTTCAACGATCACAAATTGCTTCAGGAAAGCTTTTTTCAACGTTGATGAGCTTAGTTTTTCTGATGAAGAAAACAGTCATGACAACAATGAAGCTTGGGAAAGTTTGCAAAAAAAACTAAACTTCAAATCTTCCTTTGAAGAGTTTGTAAATGTTAACAAAGATGTTCCCACTTTTGAAATGCAAAATATCGACGATATTTGCAACATCGAAACGCAAGAGGACGATGAACCAGAAACGCAAGAAGATGAGTGCAGGCCAATTCCAACTTCAGCTGAAGCTGGTAAAGCATTAGAAACTTTTCGCCGCTTTATAGAAAGCCACGACCGTGTTCCAGCGGACATAATGAGAAATTTGAAGGAAATGGACATGTACTTTGTGAATCTAGCGGAAAAAAGGAAGAAACAAACGCTTTTAGATCAATAATTTTGTTATCCTGTAGCATAATAAATGTAGCTTTCAATCCTCATATTCAAGTTTAAATGGGTAAGTTGTGAAATTTTTTGTTACTTTAAAATTAACTAAAATGTAATTCCTGAATTTAATCTATGCAACATTTTTAATCGCTAAACTCTTACAAAACCCAATCAGACACTTACAAAACCCGTTTAAGTTTTCCCGCTTAAGAAGTTTTCATCGCTTCGTCCCAACAAAAACTTATTAAGCGGGATCCACTGTATATATATATATATATATATATATATATATATATACCCAAGAGCAGAGTCAAAGACTAAATTTTACACCAAAGAATTTAAAACCAAATATGCTAAACAAACTAACTGAAGATCATGACGCGCAACGCAGCAGTTATGTTATTTAATATACGCCGTAATTACTTCAGTTATTTTCCTAATCCACTTGCATAGAGAATTTTCAAAAGCAATGAATTTTGCATGAAATGTAGAGGACCACGGTTAATCCGATCCCACGGATAACTGAGCCTCAGATAATCGGCGTTTCACTGCACGATCAACCTTTTGTGGCACGCTGGGAAGCAATTCAGGTTTCAGAAGTTTAAATGGCCTTCCATTCTCATACAACATTCGTTGTATTTTAAGAATTCTCAACTTCTGGAAACACAGGATGTAAGACAAATCAATGAAAACAAATCACGATTTGTATTATTTATTCCGTAGCATGTCATATTTAGAATCTTCATTTATGTGATCTGCTCTGTTAATTAATGCTGACTATTTGTTTTGTATTTCAGCTCCACCGCGAAGTTTTGATTTCAACTTCACGAAAATGACACAAGATACAGTGAACTTCACATGTGAAGCGGACGGTGTATTCCCGATGCCCAAGATTACTCTGTTTCAGATAGCCCCGGAAGAAAGTGACCCCACGTTGGTTTCAGGAGTGAAGACGGTGGCGTCTCAAAATCCGAAAGGTGCCTACAACATTCAAGTTTCGCGTGAAATACGCGACCGTGAGCTTCGGACTCAGCAGCCTATTACATTTGAGTGCATTCTCTCAATACCTGGAACTGACTATGAAAACCAAAAAACTCTTCTTTATTATCCCGGTAAGTAAACTAATCAGTAACTTTTGTCTCACCCATTATCTAGATTGAAATCAAAAGTTGTTTCACATTTCTTTAGGGTTAATAATATTTGACACTTTCATATCAGTTGTTAACTATGATGATGTTCAAGTTTTTCAGAATATATTGCTGTGATGTTCACATGCCATAAAAGCCATGTGCTACGGTATTTTAGAAAACATCTAACGCAGTACACTTGCAAGATTCTCAAACCACCGATTCAGAAATGATCATCATAAGTATGGAATTATTATGTTCATTCTCATGTGGAAATCCGTTGTTAGCGCCATTTTGGCGAAGTTTTCAAGATAAGTGTGTCAAAGTATTGTACTGAGGCTCTTGGACAAGGGACCATCTCTTCAGGGTGAGCGAATGAGAAAAACGCGTGTTTAAGGGCAGTTTACTGGTAGCCAAACTACACTGCTGGCAACCCAAAATGCAACACTAAGAAGGAAGCATCCGATTGGCCTGAAATTCGCAGCACGCGTCGCCCGCGAGAGGACATGTAAACGATTAGCATTGCAGGGCATATGAAAATCATGTGCTCCCGGCACGTCACCGAGAAGCACTGTAAGAAGGGTGCACAGAAGGCGGAGTGTAAGTAGTGGAAGTGTGTTATGCTGCCGGACCTGTGCGTGGGAAGCTTCCTGATGACTCGTCGCAGAATACGGCAGTCATTCCAGCATGTTTCGGAGTTCGACGGAGGACGAATAGTGGCTTATCGCGACAACGGTATATGGTACCGAGATATCGGCTCCCGTGTGGGACGACATCCAGCCACAGTGAGGCGAGTATGGATTCGGTGAGTGCAGGAGGGACGGACGGGCCGACGTGAGCGATTGCCGCAGCCGCGGCACACCACCGAACGCGGGGACCGGCATGTTGTGTGGCAGTCATTGACGGCTCGCACCGCCACATCACGAACGTTGGCGCAGGAATTAAGGTGTGTTGCGCAACAACCTGTGTCAGCACGTACCGTTCGACGTCGTCTGCAGGTGCGGGGACTTGTCGCACGGCACCCATGGCTCCGATTGCCATTGATGTTACACCACCGGCGAGTGCGGCGGCAGTGGGCAGTTGAATGCCGCACCTGGACTACGGAATGGCACGACATTGTCTTCTCCGACGAATCCCGCTTCTGCCTGCAATATCACGATGGTAGGATCCGCGTGTGGCTGCACCGCGGCGAGAGACTGTATGACGCTTGCATTATTCATCGCCATAATGGTCCGTCACCTGGCGTTTTGGTTTGGGGCGCAATTGGATATGACACCCGCACCTCTCTGGTACGCATCGCCGGTACATTCAACAACCACCGATGCGCGCCCGCACGTGGCACGCATCGTGCAACAATTCTTCACGGCCCACCAGGTGTCACTGCTGCCGTGGCCCGCCTGTTCTCCCGATATGTCGCCCATCGAACACGTCTGGTCGCTGATCGGCAACCGAGTGGCCCCGCAAGCACCACCCGCGGCTTCGCCTGATGAACTGTGCCAACGTGTGGAAGCAGCCTGGACCGACATACCCCAAGCACACATCCAAAGCCTTTCTCGTTCGATGCCGCGGCGTGTAGCTGCCGTTATTGCCAGCCATGGGGGCCACATGAACTATTGATGTCTGCATGTTCCGCAAGTCGCACGAACCTGTAAGCTCAATCGTTTCATCTTTGTATCTGTTGTTATGTGTCCAGTAAATCTGGCTTTGCTATCTCGTGTCCTTCTTGGTGTTGCATTTTGGGTGGCCAGCAGTGTAGTTAGGGAATAACTCCGGAACACAATGATGTGAGGGGAAATTATTTTGGTGAAGAGAAACACGTGGATTTTTTAGGCAGACGGTTTAGTGATCTGAGCTCAGGAGAGACGTCATTTGGTGTCTAAGGCGAACGGAACGGTTTCTGGATGGCCTCGGGTTTTTGCGCTGATGTAGTACACTAGTGTGCATAGCTTACGGACGAGTCCGGTTTTGACCTGTAGCAAAGGAGTGGCTTGGATATGTGAAATTCAAGCCATAGGAACTCTATTAATTACCCAAATGATGACGGAAACAGCACTGACACAACTGCAGATGCTAAAGGATAGAATGGAACTTTATTCAGAATTGGCTACATAGCACTGGGTACCATGATACAGATGCATTACTGCCAAAGATGGTACGAAGGAAAGAGGAGGTTATCAGTTGGGAATATGATCACCCTAACGTCGATGCATGACTTTAACCGCGTCTGTCTATACTTCGCCCTAGGTTGTTGATGAGTTCTTGCGGTAACATTGCCCATTTTTCCGTCAGCGCCGTCTTCAGGTGTTGGACAGTTACCGGTGTGTTGACGTGCCGCAATGCGTCTCCCCCGAGCGTCCCATATCTGTTCTATGGGATTTATGTCAGAGGGACGTGCGCGCCAATCTATCCACTAAATGTCTTCACTTTCCAACAGCTCATCAACAGCCACCGTACAACGCACTGGCATTATTTTCTTAACGCGAGCTGTGGGACAATGGCACCTCGGAACAGAAGAAAAGGGGGCAGGATTATCGCATTACAGTAGCATAAACCGGTTACAGTACCTCTTTCCAGTATGCGAACCTCCATCGATCAGAATGCCTCCTCATACGAGAACAACGCGGCTGCCGTGCCGTATCTATTTCTTTCACTGATGTTTTCGGGACGATACTGAGTGCCTACCTCACGCCACATTAGTAGACTTCAAGAATCGCTAGAGAGGCTAAATTTGAAGATTACCATACCACACTGTCCTGCTATCTAGTCCTTGTGTTCTCTGGACCACTGTAAACGGTATCTCTGGTGAGTAGTTTTTAATGGAACACAGCTTACTGGTCGTCGGGTAAACAGTCGACCTTTGTGAAGTCGGCTGGCCACTGACCTCCTCCCCCTATTTTCTGCGTCCCGTATTCATATTCAGTTGTTTTGCTGCGTTACTTGCTGTCTGGTGTTGATCACTCTTGGCCCGTAGAAGTAGATAGCGGTCTTCACTGGGGGTGGCGTTTAGTAGACGACCACTACTGGTCTTTAGCACAGCTGTGCCTGTTATCCTGAAGGCCGTCCACGCACGCAATACGATGCTATTGGCATTACCAGAGTCTTGGGCCACACTCATCACAGTTCGCCTCTCCTTAAGCCTCCCAATTATTCAACCACGAGTAAAGTCATCAAGATGTGTCGACGGGCCATTTCTTCGTCCCTAACACCCAACAAACACAAGAGAACGTCTGCAATATTTATACACACCGTCCTGTGATTTTCGTTCAACTGATGCTATTAGTAGTGCATTTTGTTCTCACGTCACGCAAACCACCCGTTATGCTCCATCATTACGCATGTGCTTTTGCTCCTGTTCCCTGACACGGTCCTGAATTAATTTATGTTTGGATGCTGCTGCTCTATTTACTGTGTTATTTTACTTTTTCTACTTCGTCCTTAAGTTTTGCACCCCAGTGTAGTCGAGCTGAACGCACGTTAAGCAGTCCAAGCCGGTAAAACGGGAAAATACTGGAATATGCCAGATTCTCATTCATTGAATCACGTCAATTCCCAAGTCATGGATTAAATTAGAATTTAACCACTTGATTGCTACTATTACAAAGAAAAGTCTGGATTTAATATTTTCAAGTATGTGATTCTGTGTATCGAACCAAGTCATCAGTTTCATTAGAGGTTTCAACAGGTTAAAAAGGAACTGACAGCATCTGGTCTGCTTTTGATCGAAACAAAAATAAAATGTGACGACTCCCTGTGGATAAAAAATATTATTCATAAAGAGACGGAGAGGTAGCGAGGGTTGTTACAGTATTTTTTAAGCTTTCCAACCGTAGGTTGAAGAAGCGTATATGCTCCAGCTTTGTCCGTCCGTCTGTCTGTCTGCACGATAACTCACGTAAAAATGGTTCGATTTCGATGAAATTTTAGTATGTGGTAGGGGACAACCTGGGGACGAACCCTATTGAAAATGGACGAAATGGGGTCAAAGGTTACGGCATAGGAGCGGGATCCATTCCATTGCCCTTATGCGTCATAACTCACGTAAATTTGGTTCGATGTAGATAAAATTTTAGCATATTGTAGGGGACTACCTGGGAATGAATTGTATTGAAAATGGGTGAAGTGGGGTCAAAGGTCAAGGCATAGGAGCGGGATCTATTCCATTACCCTTATGCGTCATAACTTGCGTAAATATGGTTCGATGTCGATGAAATTTTACTATATTGTAGAGGACTACCTGGGAATGAAGACTATTGAAAATGGGTGAAGTGGGGTCAAAGGTCAGGACATACGAGCGGGATACATTCCATTGCCTTTATGCGTCATATTGTACGTAAAAAAGGTTCGATTTCGATGAAATTTTAGTATGTGGTAGGGGACCACCTGGGGACAAACCCTATTGAAAATTGACGAAATGAGGTCAAAGGTCAGGACATAGGATCGGGATCCATTCCATCGCCCTTATCCCATACTATTAAAAGAGCAATTCCTGTATGTATGTAAATTTTATTTTGAAAACAGCTCTAAGGATTTTCATGAAAGTTGTTAAACTACCGTTTTCTGGTACTAGAAATCGATTTAGCTTGATCTCGACTTTAGGAAAATTCGTTTAGTGGGTTAAATAACCACCCCGAATTACCACGTTTTTAGTGTGGTGACATGGCGCCGTCCCATTAGATGTTGGCGCGCGGTCACGCCATCTGTCTCATTACGTCACGCGTTGTGTGTGGATCCTATTAAAGTTTGATGACGTCACACTCTTGCGAGCAGATGGTCGCGATTCCCATCTACCTCATTACGTCACGCGTTGTGTGCATATGTCCGCCCGCACGATAACTCGCGTAAAAATCGTTTGATTTCGATGAAATATTAGTATGTGGAAGGGTAACACCTATGAAGAAATCCTATTGAAAGAGAACGAAATGGGGTCAAAGGTCACGACATAGGAGCGGGATCCATTCCACTGCTCTTATGCGTCATGACTAAAGTAAAAAAGGTTCGATTTCGATTACATTTTAGTATGTGGTAGGGGACCACCTGCGGACAAACCCTATTGAAAATGGGCGAAATGGGATCAAAGGTTAGGACATAGGAGCGGAATCACTTCCATCTCCATTTTGCGTCATAACTTACGTAAAAATTCTTCGATTTTGATAAAATGTTAGTATGTCGTAGGGGCCCGCCTGGAGACCAAAGCTGTTGAAAATAGGCGAAATGGGGTCAAAGGTTAGGACACAGGAGCGGGATCTATTCCATAGCCCTTATGCATCATAACTTACGTAAAAATACTTCCATTGTAACAAAACTTTATCATGTTATTTCGGAGGTATACTGAACTGGTTCTGTTGAATATCATCGAAATGGGATCAAAGGTCAGGGCACAGGACTGAGATTTATTCCACAGCCATTATCCTCATAACTTGAGTAATGATTTCTGATATGTTGGAAAGCGTATCATAATCAATGCATTGCATGATTTTACTAACTTGTTATGGGATATGCATACTGTTAAGAAATGCAGTGCTTACAGAAATATTTCATATTTAAGACAACTGAGGTTGAATTATCTTTGCAAAACCCATTTGAGGAAGGTCTTTGCAATAATGACTATAACATAGTAGCGTTAATGATTTTCTGTAACGGAATAACTTACATTATTTAGTCTGCTCAAATAAAATCTGAAAAATCCCATAGTAAATGCTTTATTTATTCTGAACTTCAAATTTCTGCAGCGCTGAGTTACGAATTCAGTGCTATTAATATATTTATCTGATATCATGATTTCCTGTAGGGTAAAAGGGGATTGGTGGAAAAGCTTTAAGCAGATTAAGGTGTTAAGGAAGCAAAACAACGGCAGATCGACCTCAATTATAGTATTAACCTATTGTAAAAAGTTTTATAGAAAACTGATTATTATTAGTGCGTTAATACACTGAAGAGCAATTGAATTAGATACAGCTGGCGTTATGCAAATGTGGCGCTGTAGGCGGCCCTCTAAACGGAAACGACATGACGTATGCAGCGATCCGACAATATAAGGAGTGATGCGACGGGAATCAGTAAGAGTCGGACGCAGTATTAGTAAGACGAAGGATCTAAGCGCATTTGTTCGTGGGCAAATTGTCGGGGCCCGACGAATGGGTCACTCCATCTCGGAAGTCGTGCAGGCACTGGGATTTTCATGAGCCACTGTGTCACGGGTGCACCGTGAGTACATCGAATCCGGTAAAACCATCCCTGCAAGGGCCAACTGCCGTGGACAACAGCGTATGGATGAGATGGGTCATCGTCGGCTAGCTCGCATTGTAACAGCGGATAGACGGGCCACAGTGCAAGAAATCACTCGGCAATTTAACGCCGGTGCACAAAAACGTGTAAGCAGATACACCATCCAGAACCATTTCGCTATGGGGTACAGAAGCCACCGTCCCACGAGGGTACCGCTGCTGACCGCACATCACAGGGTGCAAAGATTAGCATGGGAGCGGTAACAACGCCACTGGACCCTAGACATGTGGAAAAATGTTGCCTAGATTAATGAGTCGAGATTGACGTTGCTACATGCGGATGGCAAGATACGAGTACGGCGCAAAACCACATGAAGCGATGGATCCTTCTTGCCAGCAGGGCACTCTTCAAGCTGGTGGGGGTGGCATTCTCGTCTGGGGACTGTTTACGTGGACTGAAATGGGTCCACTGGTACGTGTGACATCGTTCCTCACAGGTCAACGTCACCGGGATATCCTGGACGACCATTTGCTCTCGGTTGTGCGTCTTCAACATCCCACTGGGAACCTCGTCCTGCAACAAGACAATGCACCAAGCCATCGCTACCGAATTGTATCCGAATGGTTAGATGAACACTCCACCGACGTGACCTTACTTCCCTGGCCAGTTAGGTCACCTGACCTCAATCCCATCAAGCACATCTGGGATGCCATCGAGAAATATGTTCGGGGCTTCTGACCCCTCTCCATCAAATCTTCGTGAACTGTGGGAGCTTGTTCAGGGGTCGTGGATCCGTATGGCTTCCCAACGCTTCCGGTGTCTTGTCGAGTTCATGCCGAGACGAATCGCTGCCATCATCAGGGCGAAAGGTGGTGCTACCGTTTACTAGACAGGTATCTCTAATTCAATTACTCTTCAGTGTATGGTGGATGATGCTACACTTCTAACTTGAAATTTGCAGCAATTCCTGCGTTATGGCCCATTTGTAAGGCGGAGAACGATTAAACTGCTGAACTTTCTGCGTGTTTTGTCTTAAATGGCACTTCTCAGTCTTTTTAAACTTTCATATTATGACTCAGCATTTATTGTTAATCCTTTCATCATGAATTCAGTGTACACGACCTTTTCAAAAAAGAAGCAGGGTTTGTACACTGTAGAAAAATTCTGAAATTCACATGCCATTTTCCGTGATTATTTTCGCAAATTAACGAAGCATATTTCAAGCACATTTCTGATACAACCTGTTCCGTGAAATGACGGAAAGAAACCTGAATTGCACGGAGTTTTCGTACGACAGGAGAATTCTGGTTTTTCAAGAACTTTTCCGCAATTCCTTTCTTATATTGACGATAAATTTCCGTGTTTGAGATGTGTTAACGGAAATTCTGAATTCCCTGAGACCCTTCCGCAATTCATTTGGTATAATAAAGGAAACACTCATTTTTCATTTTTTTCCGTATATGTATGACGCAAAATTTCAGGTAATAGGAGCGATTTGCCGGAATACTTGAGGGTTTATTAATTATAAAATTGCAATAGTCTGCTGAAGGATCTGATTTTAAAATTCTGTAGCCAGATCGGTGATTGTAGGTAGTGTATCTCATGAAATCTTTTGTTATTGTGGCACATGATATTTTTTTCTTTCCCCCATTTTGTACATCAGTATCGTAAGAATTTAATGCATGAAGTGACCCTTCGAGATGTGCTTTCGACAAGGTTTTCAAACACAGCGATAGGTATATAAGGTTTTCAAACACAGCGGTAGGTATGCGCTTCCATTCAGTAATGCTGCCGCTAGCTGTTGCTTAGTAGTAGGCCTTGGTTCCAAACGTCTTATGCGGCGGTCTAATTCATCCCATAGGTGCTCTATGGGATTAAGATCAGGGTTTTGTGGTGGCCAGTCCACGCACGATATGGAATTATCGTTCAATCACGCCGCAACAGTCCTTGCTTTATGGCTCGGTGCATTATCCTGCTGGTACCAACAAGGGTCGGTTCCACAGTATTGCCACAGCGTTGGTAGGGCATAATTGTCCAGAATATCGAGGTAAACAGGCTGGTTAACAGGTTTGTCCACGATAACCAATGGGCCGGGACCATGCCACGAAAAACACCCCCACACGAGTACACTGCCAGCTCCAAACTTGACAGTAGGGACAGTACACTGTAGTAAATAGCGTTCCCCGGCTGTCGCCATACCCACACACGGCCATCACACTGATGGATCGTGTAACTGGATTCATCAGTCCATAGGAGCCGTTTCCACTGATCTACAGTCCACGATAAATGTTCTGTACACCATGCTAAACGATGAGTAGCATTCCGAGTGGAGATGAAAGGCTTATCAGCTGCACAACCACGGTAACCCATGGAATGAAGTTCTCTACGAATGGTACGTGTACATACCGAGGTTCCGGCATTTTTACTCACCTGTACACTTTGGTTTTGTGCAGTACTCCGTCGATTAGCTGTAACGACTCTCCTGAGGCTTCGACGTCCTCTATCACTGATTTTCTTTGGTCGGCATGTACGTTTTGCTGCTTCAGGCACGCTATGTGTCTTCCACTTATTTAGTACATCCAAAACAGTTGACTTGGGTATGTTTAAACGCCTCTCGGTTTCTCTTATGGACAACCCATTTTTATAACACCCAATAATCTTTCCTTTCTCAAAGTCAGTTCTCTCCCGTCACGACGTTTTCACTCAATCTCACAGTGCGAAGTGATCGCGGTCAGCTGCAGGCTTATTTTTATACCGTTTGCAGCTGTACCGCGCATTTTAACAACGCAGTGGATCCGTTCATTTGCTTTTGAAGGTGTGTCCGGTGATTTTTGTCAATATAATGTATATGAAAGCCATTGTCAGTTTAGAATTTTCTGAAGTGCTTCGAAAAAACACGATGCAAAAAAAAAAACGTTATTTGTAATAAGTCCTTCTATATAGAAAATAAAATTATTATAAACGTATTCACAAAATGAGCTCCAACAGGAAACAAAATGAGTAATTCACCCAAATTAATAACAAAAACACAGTTCTTCATCAAGCAACTGGAATTCTACATTATTCGGGTGTTTCTGGCTCAACAGTAGCATTTGAGCCTCCCGATGTCGAAGTCCCTTGTTTAAAACCCATCACTGCCAAAAGAAAAGGTTCGTTAATTCAGTACGCCCGAAAAGAAAACTCTCTATAAAAGCTTTTTTTTCGAAATTTCTGGGTAAACACGGACACCTACCGGCAAATTTGCTGCACGTTATGTTCAGGAATTTTCATGTGAATTCACACCATTTATTCTTTACAGGGTTATAACCTTTTCAGCAGATGGGGGCAATTTGCTTTTCTTTGAAGACGGCGAGGAAGCGTGTGTTCCATTTCATCAACTACCTATTTGTTTCTGCAATGAAGGGTACCTTTGTTTGTCATCTGTAACGTTTCGCCGCAAAATGACATGGTTCTGCGCAGAATAGCGTTGTAGAACAGTCAAAAAGCAACGAGAAACTTTGTTGTTTGTTTTGGTCCGTTAAAGAGCGTGGGTGGAACCGTCTCATGTCCAAGTCCTAGATGGATGGTGGAATGTACATTACCATAAGAAATGCCCAACGCACTCGCAATTTATTTGATTTTAATGTAAGGATTGTCCCGAATCGTCTCATTGACGTGAGAGACGGAAATCGGAGTATTAATCATCGATGGTCTGTTTTTGCTATTCGTCTGCTAAGTCTATATGTATGGCCGTTTTCAAGCTGTTATCACTACTTGTCGATAGCACGACGAGACAACGCATTCTCCCCGTATATGGCGTACATTTCTCGTTGGATTTCCGTCTAATCTAGTTGACGGCCATCTCTCACGATCAAAAGAAAAGCCCAATGCGAGTTCGACTGTCGAAACTGCCCTGGTCGAACAGTTGTACCATGCCATACATTCTTCCCGAGCACAAATGTTTTTGCCTTACCACAACGTTAGGTAGTGTTGAGTACAACTTACTCTTTGATACGCCTACGTAGACAATTGGAAATTGCTCCGTAATGCTGATGCTTGATGTCAGGAATAATCAGAAAAACAATGCCAAAAAAGTAATGCTTGTCTAAAGACTCATTCAAAAACAAAGATTAAATTCAAAGCCATTCTTGAGTTAATCCCATAATTTTTGTTATAAATCTGCTGTTTTTCCACAAATGTTTCGTAACTTGATTCACCGAAAGACTAGATATTTTCAGTTTCTGGAAATAAATTTTAACCTTTATCTAATAACGAAATCATTACAGTGGAAGAACATCAACTTTAATAAACTTCTAAGAACATTCATTGGTTGCTAATGGCTGAACTAAGTAAGTATTTTATATAACACGGGTCCGTACTTGTTGTGTAAGTCGCATACAGCTGAAGTAGAATGGAATCTTTTGACTAAATTGCGTGCATCAGAATCACCACCTTTTCAATGAAAGGAAAGATTTTAAGAGAGAGCATTCGTTTATGTTCTGACAATTCATTGCGAAAGGCGCTCGTAAGCTTCACTTTAATTCCACGTTTCTTTTTCATGTGGTTTACTAAAATATCTTTAAAATGTCAAGGAGTCTCAATAAATAAATTTTTCCCTGGCTTTCTATAGAAACTCGTCGGCATTCTTTGGTTTATTCTGTTATTTTTCCATTTTTCGGCATTCCCTCGCGTTATTACGTTTGTTACCTAAGCGCATTATGTGCCTAAAATAATACCTTTTAACATAAAATATTGGAGGCACTGCTGAGCTTTATTCAAGAAACAAATTCCATGATAAACAGCGCTTTTAATACCCTCAATTCTTACTAAACGCATGAGCTTTGAAATAGAAAAATGATTTTCAACAAAAGAAAAACTTCGGCATGGAGAGGGAAGAAGAACGAGAGAGAGCGAGCGAGAAATACGAGAAGATATATACATCGACAAGGCGATTACAGGCAGCTGGTGAACAATAGGATATTGGAGTCCTTTCCTGTTCGGCGTTCATATCGATTATTATTGGATCGATGGAGCGCAAACTATCGGTGTTATTCTCGATTCAGAATGTCTTATGTTTATGAAATACGACTAAGTATAGCTCCCATCTCGTAGTGATTGTATTGAAAAGTCATTTGAACCGAAGCAGTTCTTGCACATGTGTCACAGATCTCGTTCTCATAGGATTTTCAAACTTAAGAGTCTATCTTCAAACGATTTATTTTATTTTTCGTTCTAACGTGTACGAAATTTGATGTTGTTAAAATTTCATCCCCCTTATCATTTCTCTTTCTACCCCGCATACCAATGTGCCCATTTCCTTTATTTAATAGCTTAGAATGCATTTTTTTAAATTATTGCCCGATATATTTTCGCTTTGCATCCACAAAAGAATGCGCTTGTATCAACTGATCTTTGTGAAACTACCATTCTGTTCGATTGACGCATAAAAAAAACAAAGAAACAAAGAGTTATACCCAGTTAACTAACAAAGCAATATCGTCTCTACCGATTAAGATTAAAGTTTAATGATGTCATTTATCCCAATTTCAAGTTTGACAAGAATCAGAGTTTTTACAAATCAAATAGACAGTTTCAACGTTTTATAAAGCAAAAACTATTTAAGATATTGACATTCACGTTGCATCATTTTGTCGGGAAACTCTTAACGTTTGTTACAGAAACTTACAGATGTTGGATGTTGTCAGCCTTAGTCACACGACATATATCAACTCAGCGCGGTAGTCGAATTCTAGCCAAATACGCGTTAACATATATCTTCATCAACTCCAGCAATAGCTGTTGCGATATTTTGTTTCAAATCAGCTAAATGAACAGGAAGAGGTGGGACAAAGACACATAAAAAAGTCACAAGGTGGACTTGGTGGTGGTCAAGATGTGAGTGCCATGTTGTCGCCTGTTGTGCGGTCAATCTAGAGTACTCCCAATGCCAGAGGGTTGTAGCTCCATGCTGTTGGAAAATGAAGCTGTCACTGTCTTCGGGCAGTGGAGGCATCAACCAAATAATTAGCACATCGAGGTAAGAACTTCCCTTTACCGTGTTTTCTTGGAAAAGGAAAGGGTCATACACTTCTTTACGAGATATAGAACAGAACACATTAGTATTTGGGGTATCCCTGACGTGCTCGACTGTTCTTCTGGAATTTTCAGTCCCTGATATGCGTATGTTATGTTTTAACTTCCCCACACACATGGAATGTCGATTCGTCGCCGAAAAATTAAACTGTCACAAAAACCATCTTCAAAACACTCCTGCATTTCTGTACAAAAACGCAACGTCTGGTTTTGTCAGTGTTACTTACTTAGACTTTACATTAACTTCAGATTGTAGGGAGTCATTTTAAGCCACTTCCTCAAACTTTTCCCAAACAGTCGGTTGTGGAATTTGTAACTCCAGACCCGCCATCGTTGTGGATTTTCTTCGGCTGCGTTGGTAAATGGCGCGAACACTCTCCACTTGTTCCCCAGATACACGTGTTTAACGTTGCACAAACGTCCTGTTGTTTTAAATTTCTTATGCCAGTCGTAGATGGATTGCCTTTTTGGTTCGGCGGTGATTTCTTGAAATGTGTCTTGATTCAAGCACACAGAACATCTTCTCCACAGTATTTATGGCCATCTTGCCTTACTGGTCACGTTCAATGTTTTAGTAACGCCCTCTGTATAATAAAATCGTTACGACTGATGATAGAACGGTGCCTCGTGAGTGTCAATATATTACATTATTTTGGTTTTATAAAATGTTGAAATTGTCTATTTAATTTGTAATAACCCTTTATATACGCACATCTGCATGCATATTTGTCTAAACGTTTGAAAAGTTCCGTTATATCGAGAGTCAAAATTAGAAGCCTTTTTCTAACCGCAGAACGAAATATCTTTGAACTAAGGCTGCATAACATTCGAAATGTTAACTTAACTAATAAACCGTAAAGAATCTCGAACTTGGAAAGTTTACTTCGGAGAGTAAAATAACGTTTTCAAGGGTCTTAGGCTTTGTAAAATAGTCTTCAGGTAAAAACCAAAGTTGCTAAGGGTATCAAGTTCTTAAAGATGTTAGGTTGTGCAAACTAGGCGTCGATTAATTAAACAAAGTTGCTTAGTCTTTAAATAGCCAAATTTAATTAAAAATTGGAATATTGTAGCAGGTGTATGTTTCATGTACCACTCTTCATATAAAAAACAAAAACAAAAAATAAAATAAATATTTTAGGGGTCTCAAGCTTCGTGTGATAAGTGCCATATGTAAGGAAGAAAATACCTTTTGACCATAATTGTTTCAAGACAATGTGATGGCCATAAGTTGCTTGGAGACTTAAACTTCTGCAAAAGGTTTGGTATAAAAAAAACCCGATATTTCCCCGGCGCCTGAAGCCGGGCAAAAGGCATTCCTCACGTTCAAAAAATTTGCCTCACTCTGAAGAAGTCATAGTAGGTTTATGTACCAGGTTTGATCCGTAGGCGACTTCCGGTCATCTTTGGAGGCGGATTAGGTACATGTAAAACATTTTATCCTACGTCATTACACTCTCCTGACCAAATGCTGTTGTTTTGCACATGAGTTTGAATAAAAAGACAAACTGGAGAGAAGATTCAAGTGAAAATGTTGACCACCCCATGAAAACATTGTCTTACCAAGGGCGTCTAGACAGCACATGACATTAGAAAGACGAGTTCATTCCTTTAGTGACGCCACGCGGAAACAAAGGCTTCCAATTCGTTATATCAGAGACGACAACAACGTATCAGATCATGTAACCTGTGACGAGTTGCTTGGGGGTGGTGTTAAACCACCAAATAATAATTAAAAAAATAGTATTTTAGCAATTCACTGCGTTTCTGCTTCAACGCAATAGGTATAGATATACATACGTATCTATAGGTATGCAAATTGGAAACCTGATTTACGTATTTGGCAAAATCGTGATAGACCTATCTGAAAGAATAGACACAGCTAGATATAAATATAATCACCATGTTTATTTTGTCAACCTACCATGTTTATTTTTCCGTGTGATAATGCAAGATAGATGAATATATTATATACAATATAATTTCTACGCACTTTTCTGACTGAAAGTTAATATATTTTTTATAAAGACATTTATTGTTAAACAGAAAAATCATGTACATATTGGATATACACTGAGTGGCCAAATTATTATGGCAAACGGACCATTTTATGCAAAGTAGCTATCCCGCAGACGGCCGAATCGGTATAAAGAGGGAACGCTTAAGTCATGCAGAGACAAATGAAGGGCTGCGCAAGAAATAATGGTAAACGTCTCGATCTGACAGACTTTGAACGTGGAATGATCGTGAATACTCGAAGCATTGGTGCGATGATTAGCAAAACGGCTGCAGTTGTGAAATGTTCGAGAGCAGCAGCTGTTAAAGTTTACAGATAGTGGACCACCAGTCGAAAAGCCGGGTCTGAGCTCAAGGCGAGTGGTCGTCAACGGCTATTGGATGATCGAGCTGAGCGGAGAGTTGGCAGAAGTGTTCAGGTCAACAGACGGGAAACACTTCGTCTGATTATAGGTAACATGAATCGGGGACCAAGTCCGATGGCATCTAAATGTACACTTTTTTTATTGGTGGTTTAACGACCACCGTGAGCAATTCAGTGGGTTATAAGCAGTCGCTCGTCCCCAATTTAGGGTCACTGGTTCCAGGGAAGGGAGAGAGCTAGTGCCGTAAGACAAACACAACATCCATGCCTCACCGGGATTCGAACATGGACCCCGTTCGGACGAATGATCAAAGGCCATCGCTTAGACCACTGCGCCACCGGGGCGGCAACGTACAATTCGACACATATCAATCACATCGTATGGGCTACAGAAATAGACGGCCTGTCCGTATGTCATTTCTATCTGCAGCAGACAAGAAGAAACGCCTCCAGTCAGAGACGTAACTAGGGTGGGGCAGACGGGAAAGCTGTACCGGGCGCAGGTCAAGTCTGGGCGCAAAACCACTCCTTGCAGTCTGATTAAAATTAGAATTGAGACTTTTACACCAGTTTCTAATGCATTTTTTTGCGTCATACTTTGTAATTTGTCTATTTACAGAATTTGTTTGCAATACGTTTTCCAGTTTCAGTAGCCTTGGCTTAATAGCTAAAGATTCGTATAAATTGCTCAAAATGTTCAAGGAATGTTAGTTGCTCACGTTCAGAAATGAAAGCGCTGGTTTACAATACCTCCAACTAAAAAGGAACCACAGTCTTCGTCAATAACAATCGTACCCACGGTTTGTCTTTAGTTGAATGACCTATACATACGTTACACGATAAGGATGTCGTTCACATTGTTGAAGATTCTCTGTGGGCTATTTACCCATTACTGCGGCCGCGAGCCACGACTTCCAGCTAGAATTGATCCATTTGATACTGTATCGAAGGTCCGAGCTATTGGGAAAATCTGTAGAAACAGTCACAGTTTAACTGGGCCTCACGCTTAGAGATAACATCAGTGTATGACGTTAATTTATTTTGTTTTGTCTAGTAGTGTACGCTTATATTTACATAAAACCATTAAATTAGTAATATATACATATAAGATAGAAAGAAGACAAATAGGGGCGTAATATTTTGTGGTTTGTCCCGGGCGCTGAAATACCTACACTATCTGCCAACAAGTAATTGGACACCCCTGCAATCGACGATATCTGCCGTCCTGATACACGTCACGGCCGCCGCCGTTAAATATCGTGTGGGAAACAACAACGCAACCAGTCGCATGCAGGATGCCACGCAGTTCGGAGCTCTCTGATTTCGAGAAAGGTGTAATCGTCGGGTAACACAGAAATGGCCGATCCATACGTGACATATCCAGCTAGTTGAAGTACCCCAAAATTGACAGTGGCCTACGTGATTGGCAAGTGGAAGATAAGAGGAGACTGTCGGAATGTGCCCCGACCCGGCAGACCCACAAAACTGGGAGTTAGAGACCGACGGGTGCTGGCCAGAAAAGGTCGGAAGAACCGCACCAAAACAATGGGCCACATCCGCGAGGAGTTTCAACAGGCATCCGGGAGTGTTCTGTCGATGAATACCATCCGTAAGGAAGCCCATCTTCTCGGTTATCATGGACGTGCTGCCGCCCACAAGCCTTTGATCACCAAGTCCAATAGCGTTGCTCGGCTAACGTGGGGCAAAGAACGTCGACAGTGGACCGTTGAACAGTGGAAATAGGTTCTCTGGAGCGACGAATGAAGGTTCACCCTCTACTGTTAGGATGGCAGCGTCTGGGTTTGGCGTCTGCCTGGAGAACGCCTCCTTCCGGAACGGAATGTATTGTGCCAACTGTGAAGTTTGTTGGCGGTGGAATTATACTATGGGGATGTTTCTCCTGGTATGGCACGGGACCCTTGGTCGCAATTCTTAGTAGACTCAACGCCGAGACCTACTGCACCATTTTGGATGACCATGCGCTTCCTACGTTGTGGCAGTTTTACGGGGTGGACCCATGTTACTTTCAGGATGACAATGGCCAGGTGTCATGTTACGAGGTCCACCATGGCTTGGTATGGTGATAATGGGGTTAATAGAATAGACTGGCCTGCCCAGAGCCCAGACCTTAACCCTATCGAGCACCTCTGGGATGAGTTGGAGCGTTGACTTAAGGAGTGCCCCCACTGTCCGAAATCGGTGAAGGAACTGACCTGTCTTCTCCAAGCTGAGTGGAAGAAAATACCGCTAGCCGTCGTACAACGCCTGGTTGAGAGTATACCCCGGAGGGTCGCAGCTGTAATCGCCACTCGTGGAGGCACCACCATCTATTGAAGGTGAATATACTTCGTTTTCCTTTGCTATCACAGGTGTCCAATTACTTGTTGGTAGATAGTATAGTTACGACTCTGCCTCCAGTTCGTTCAGGAGCATAAGGATTGGACAGTAAATGAGTGGTAAAATGTAATGTGGTCCGACGAATCACGTTTACAGCAACACCATGCAGATGGAAGGATAAGGATATGAATAGAGGAGCACGAAAGCATTGTCCAATCTTGCATCGTCACTACTTTTCAACCTGGCGGAGACACCGTTACGGTCTGGGGCATGTTTTCGTGGGAATATTTTGGCCCTTTGATTCTCGTAGAGCAACGACTAACCGCCCAAATGTATATGAATATTGTTACCGACCAAGTAAACCCAGTAATTTTGATGGTTTATCCCAATGAGACGGACACTTCCAGAAGGACAATGCTCCATGACATAGGCTCACACTGTACGCGAATGGTTTGACGAGCATCACGGGTGATGACTTTTCTCTGCTGCGTTGAGCTCCACAATCACCGGATATCAATCTGTTGAAGCATTTGTGGAATGAAGTCGAAAGGAAGGAGCATCAGAGAGCTGTATCCGCTACCGTCAAATCTTCAAGAGCTGGAGGGTGCAATTCATCGCATTTTGGCTAATATACCCCACATTTAATAGAGTCCACACCAAGACGAATTCAAACAGTATTACAAGCAAAAGGTGGCCCGATAACGTACTAACCAGGTGGTAGTTATAATATGGCTATTCAGTCTACGTATAATAACATTGCTAACAAAAAAGCATTGTACGCTGATTTGACAAATTATTATATGTACCACGATAACAAGATGCAAAACAACAGTACCGCGTACACTCACGTGTGGTACGTTGAATCTAGCAATGGCTATAAATAGAGCAGGTCTATACGCATTGGAAACGAGTCACGGAAAAAACAATCATGGGTAAAAGCAGCGACGTAAGTGAGAGTGACGGTAACCAGATGGTAGCTGCCAGAAAGGCGTTTTGTTTAATCACCGACCTGCTTAGCTTTTAGGATTTCGACTAAGTGAAATTCGCAAGATTTCCAGCCAATGAAAGAAATACTGGGCGTAAGCGTGCAAATGACTCTAGGTGAGCACAGATTGTCCCGCGTCATTAGAAGGAATCGCATGGCCAACACAGAGCAGATAACGTGGGTATGTAATGTCCACAAGCTTATGAAAAGATTGTCTGTCGTAAAATTGAAAAAATAAACTATGGCAGTCGACGTCCTAATCGTGCTCCTTTGTTGCCCGTAAGGCACCGACAGATTAGATTGTTTTGCACAGACATATCGCAGCTGGAGTCGGGATGACTGGAAGCACGTCATTTGGTCTGACCAATCACGGTTTCAACTCTATCAGTCCAATGGAAGGGTTCGTGTGTCACATAAACCACGCGAAACGACGGACCCAGTTCGCCAATTTGGAGCCATACAGGGAGGTGGAGGAGGTATAATGGTTTGGGGTGAGTTTACAAGGAATTATTTGGGCTTGTTCATACCTGTCGAGACTTTTGTGCCTGGCACAATATACGAGAATATTCTCGCCTCTCATCTACGCCCGTTCATAATGATTCTCTTTTCGCACCAGGACGCCATCATTCAACAGGACAACACCACACAACATACTTCCCGAGTGGCTTCCAGTTGCCTCCAAGAGCCTTCAAGTAAGGTTACCACACTCGAATGGCCCCGTCAAAATTGCTGGAACTCAACCCTATTGGGAAGTTTTGAGACGAATTGGAATCTATCAAACCCCCATCGACAACTGTGAAATTCTCTAAGATTCATGGGCAGTAATACCACCTCCGTGTTTTCAAAGTTCTCACCGAGACGTTTGGCTGATGTTGTGAGGGCAAAAGGTGAAGTAACATGTTATTTTATAGGTGTATATAACAATTCGTCTATTCAATTTAATATGCCGGTATGAAATTCTGTGAGTAAAAACCAATAGTCTTTTGTGGTATGGTCAGCCCTACAGGAAGCTGTTTCAAGTTGAAGAACCATATAGATAGACAGGTAAGTATGGATTTATATGCAGCCCATTACGTGTATTCATTCTTATGAATGTGGTGGAATGCAAATAAGATATGATTTCTGTAGTCCTCTACGCGGAGTCTTCCTCGTGGAGACGACAAAATTGTTGATAAGATGACACGGAGGTACGATAAGCTTGATGTATTGATTAGAAATTACAGAATGCTTGAGAGGTAAAGCAGAAACGAAGCCTCATGTGTGAAATGAGCAACGTATCCGCCTCTCCGCATATTCTGAAACTGCTGTTCCCCGGAAGGAAAAGCGGAAAATGTGAATACTTTCATTGCACTTCCCTTTGGAAGATTAAAACAACGATTTAAGAAGAGCAAAGAAGCAAATAATTAAGGGATCCACACACAAGTTGAGTTTTAATGAGATCTCTTCAATGCTCCGTCATTGCATGGTGATGAGACGATTTCAATGATTTCTTCAGAGGCTAAGTAATTGAGCATGGAAATCTTGGAATTAACAGATAACGCCAACAGTCGTGGATAGGGAAAAATAAATTGGTTAATAATTGCCTGAAATTTGAAAGTGGGAACATCTGGGCTCTCCTCAGGAATTAAATCTTTGCATTTTCTTTCGGAAAAATCGAGATAAACGTAGCTGATGACCGTTGTCATAGCAGAGAACACAACAGTTGAGCAAAAATTCACAACAGATTAACTGGTAATTCCCGAATCAGTTATGATTTAAAAACGAACATTTAAGTGAAAATTTACATGAGTTTATATAAATGTTACGGGTCAGTCTGTATACACTGTGACGTACTCCAGAGGTGATGCACATGTCAGAACGGCAAGTAGCAGTGGTAAGCACGTGTCGTTGTAGCTTGTTTGGGAAAGCATTCGGCTCCGGAGAAGAAGGTTGCAGGTTCCAGTCTCGTCACCGGCAACAAAGTTTTGGCATTGGCGCCCGAAAGTAAAAGTGGATCTACGGGCTGTTAGGTTTTTAAACAAATGTGTGGTGTTCTTTCAACACACCATCTGGAATTATTGAGAATTCCTTCTTGAACGCTTCGAAAAATGTGTGATGCTTCTTCCACACATCGTCTGTAATTAATCAGAATTCCTTCTTCTACAGAGAGTGTCCCCACCTTTCTCAAGGGGGTGGATATATGACGTACTGCAGAGGTGACGGACGTGTCAAGACGGCGAGTAGCAAAGAAAAGTATTTGTCGGTGTAGCTTAATTGGGATAGCATTCGTCTGCGGAGAAGGATACCGGTTTGAGCCCTCCACCTGCAAATTTGGATTTTCACAACACACGGCACCAGATTTTTTTTTTGCCAATCTCTTTCTCACTGGAATCTTCGTTTTGACAATGAAGTTATAATTTAAAAATTACGTGCGTCGTGCGCAATGTTTTCGTCATCCTTGAACAGTCGAACCTTAAGCGAACACGCTTAACGCGAATTGCTTTTACCGCGAACTGTTTATTTCCCCAACTATTTGCGTATGAATTATGTGCTTTTTGTTTGTTTTAACATGAACACGCTTAGCACTAAATACCGGTTTAGACAAATCGATATTCTTTATCATAGAGTCTTTTAATGGAAACCAGCAACTTCTTTTTCCTTGTTAGGCTACTGCTGCTTCGTCCTGTTCATTTTGAAGCTCACTGGGCAGCTCCGGTTGCGCAGTGATCTAAGCGCTGGCTTCTGGTCATTCGTCGGAGATTGGCCCGGGTTCGAATCCCGGTGAGGCATGAATGTTGTGTTTATCTTACAGCACTGGCTCTCTCTCCCTTCCATGGAATCAGTTGCCCTAAATTACTGACAGGCGACTGCTTATAGCCATCGAGTTGCTCACGGTGGTCGTTAAATCTCCAAAAATACACGCGCGCGCTCAAAGAAGAAGCTCACTGTTTCACCTGGCTTACCATTTGTTCCGATTGTGCAAATGATGGAAAGGGGACAATGGATAGATTGCGGGGTAATAATGACCTTGTGGTGGATTCCCTACTTCAACAAGAGATACGGAATTTCACAAAGGGTGGGGCTTTAAGCAGAGGGAGAATTTCCTTCCCTCTCAATCCCTTTTATCTGCTTTGTCTGAATTCTCCGATCCCAATTAAAGGAAGAGAAGATTTGGGATTAAAGAAGAATAAGTTTGGTATGACATTGTCATGACTTCAAACATTTTGACAGATGTCGAAATTGTCTATGAATGTGATTAACAGCAGAAATATAGAGTCGGAATTTATCTGATACTCAAGAAGGCAATGATGTGAAAGTCCCTGGCACAACGGCAAAATTTTCAGAAGCTTTCACTGCGTGAAACCTATCTGTCGTTTTGTAATTGACAGGCAGACAGTACGGCACCTTTAAAGAACTTGAATGAGTTAGTTTCTTTTCAGAAAAAGGACTCAAAAATTCTATCTACCAAAAAGCAGCAAACATAGTGTAAAATATGTAATGTACAGTGCTACAGCATTAAGTACAATTTTGTCGTTGTGAAAAGCTTTGGAAAAAGGTAATGTAATTAATGTTTTAGAAGAGAATTTATTTACGTACTTTTTCTTTAATCGCACCGTATAGTTCTACATATTACAGTACGTAATTAGTTGTTCAATTATTTATATATCAATGACACAAACTTCTTTTAAGGCGGATAACATTTGGGGTCCCTGAAATGTCTATGTTAAGAAGTTTCTACTGTGCATCATTATAAATTTTGAAAAATACATTTCTTCCAAATAATGCAAGAGGAAATAGCCAAAAAAAAAAACAAGATAAGGAAGAAAAATCTATCGTGGCTGAGAAATATTGGAGAATGGATTAATTTGAACAGTTAATAAGACTAACGGAAGATGAATTGCTTCAGTTGTTGACCTTTGCTAGCACACGGACATTCAGGAAAAGAGAATATCAGTATAACTTTTTGCATGCGAATTTATCCGAAAATGCGTTCATTAGCAATAACATTATGGCCACCTATATACTAACTTTTTTGTTCACCTTTTGCCGTGATAACAGCCTAGGAACGCACACGCGCGCGCACACACACACACACACACTCACACGCACACACACACACACTCACACACACACGCACACACACACACACTCACACACACACACACACACACACACACACACACACACACACACACACACCAGATGTGGTACCAACTCCGCTAGAATATGCCGACAGGTATTTTGTACCTGCTGAATAGAAAGACGGCACGGAGATGGGCGTCGTATCAAATCATTGGATTGAACTGGAGATTGTTGTATTCCACAGCCTCCCACAAATGGTCTATGGGATTCTAGTCTATTGCCTAAATGACATTTTGCCGGAGGCGGAAAGAGAAACCACATCTTTTTGCTCGGGAGCCGAATGCTTTCCCATCGAAGCTACACCAACGAAGTTTATCGCTACAGCTTTTTGCCTTCTTGACATGTGCTTCACCTCTGAGGTAGGTACCTCACATATATCCTCTTCCCCTTTGAGAAAGGTCTGGGACGGAATCGTACGTTTCCGGGTCATTCGGCAAACCATGCTCACTGTAGAAGAAGGAATTCTTACGATGTATGGGAACGAACATCACAAGTTTTGTGAAGAACCCAACTGCCAGGAGATTAATTTAGCGTTCATGTGCCAATATAGCGTAAACGGCATCCTTGTGCTCTGCAGCGTTTGACGCTGTAACTTTATGCCATCGTGATATGTGCCTCACCTCTTTGGTAGGTACGTCACAAGTGATGAGAATTGGGCGCCAACGAAGTGATTGTACGTGATATTGCAACAATTCCTGCACAATGCTGTCGTTGTGACAGGGGGCATTGTGATTCTGAAATCGTCCAGTTCCATCCGGATACACGATCTTTATGTATGCCAACATTTGGTACGAAAGAGTTCCTAGGAAAGATCTGGCGGTGATGTTGTGTTCATGGGAGATAAGAGAACCTATCGATGTCCATGAGAACAATCCCAATACCATGATACCGCTGCCATCTTTCCATCCAACTGTGCGACCGCTCACCCGCGCTGCGTCGAATACCGACCCATTCATCTGCATGCATCGGACAAGGCGATTTCTGCCGCTACGCAAGCCGGGATGTTGAATACAGTCGTTCAACGTAGGCACATGAATGGGCCGATGAATCCTTAGGAAAGGGGTGGGGAACTTTTTAGAGAGTGTGTGTCCAATTGACGATAATCTTTCAAAATATTATCTCCCGTGCCTTGAAAGACTTGAGCAGCGATTATCATTTATTATTTATCCACTGTTCACTCACGAACTACAAAAGAAAAGTACAAGCAAAGCTAACCCAGTGCCAACTGTTTATTTTCATTATTACTCAAATACTGATGTCTGCGAGGATTTCAAAACGTATCATACGACGCCATATGTTTCCGCGACCTCCCGGCTAGGGCTGTGACACTTGTCCTGTGAACATCTCTCACTGCTCTCGTCAGCGCTCGCAAGGAGCGGGAGGGGGAGGGGTATCATATTTCCCTACCTACTTGCCCGGGGAGAGTGACGAACTGGGGTGCTACTCGTGGTTGTTAAACCATCCGCTCTTCACTTGTCCATGAATATTCCTTTGAGTAAAAGTCAGGGAGAATCCTTTCGCGCCCCTTCTTAGACGAACCCAGTGGACTACCACCTTCTCGCTCTCTGACTGGCAGCAATCTTTTTGTACACTTCTCTCAGAAGTAGAATTAAGCTGAAACAAATCCTCTTCTTCAGCCCTTACTAAAATTCTCTACGCTATCAGCGACTTTAAAAATTCTAAATTGTAACAGCTGCTTCATTTGGTAGTAATGAAAATCATTACACATATATTTATCATTGGTGTGGTTTAGAGAATCAAGACGCCGCACTGAATGTAGCGTGCCATAGGTACTACCCCTGCCTTGGGCCAATGCGCAAGACCGTCATTGCATTGTTTAGTGGGAAACGATTCTATGTGCGCTGTGGTTGTCATTTGTCATTAACTTTCAGATCGTGAGTGATCTGTTGCCCAGGAAAGCACATGCCAACCGATGTTTAACTTGATCTTCAACTAGTGGTGGTCACCAGTTTCAGGCACTTGTGGGGGGGGGGGGAATATGCGTCCGTCTCGGACCATCCCCGCAACTTTCACTACGTCGGCTTCTGATCTACCAAGATTGCCTGCAGTAGATGACATGTTGGGTCCTCGCCTTGTTGGCACCCAATATTAAAAGGGTTTCAATTTGGATAGCTGATTAGCCGTGCTTATGCCGTCTATATATATTCGGCGCCAGTCAGCGATGGTATCACTGCTAAGTGTGCTCCGGAACATTTCCAATCGTGGAAAAAGTGGTGGTCAGAAGAATGTTGGCATTAAATGTACTCGTACCGGCCACAGAATTAGAAACTTTCATTCAGTACCGGGTTGAACATCCTTTAACCCGAATAACAGCACATAAGTGGTTTGATATAGATTCCACAAGATGTTGGAGTGCATCTACGACTACAACATACTAGGCTCAAAATAGTATAACTATATACTAAAAATCCGAAAATTTATTGGCGTAGAATAAATAATCAAAATTTCCAAGCTTTCGCACATCAACCAGATGGCTTTCTCAAGGAAGGTAGACAGCTAACTGCAAACAGGATAATAGAACGTTTCAACACTTTAAACGCGGTGACTTGACTAGACAATAAATGATTAGGAGCAAACGTGATATTTCGAAGAAACGAGGTCACGTTGGTTGGGCACACGGTACTATGGTAGAAATCTCAGCATTATTTGAAGAATTGATTCCAAATACGTGGTAACTCCAGAGAGACGCTATCGTTACAAGCCTCGCAGCTGGTCAATATTTCCAAGGTTTCGCGAATGGCAGTAGATTTGGGTGTGGAGTATGAAGCTAATTTCTTTACATCACTCCATATAGGATCGGCGGACTTTAACTTGACTTCTCTTGATAGGGCAGTGGTTATTTTTCCGTCTCTTGTATCCCTTTTATGTTCGCTTATTCTAATTCCAAACGAACGTTTGGTCATTCCGATGTAGTATCGCCTGGAGCCGTCCGGATATTTTAGTGGGATGGCATAAATGCCTGCCTCATTGAGAAGAGGGGGCTTGTCAATATTTCTCTTAAGCATCGTGTATAAAGATGCCGGAGACCTTATGCCGACACCGAAGTTCATCCTTCTGAGCGCGTTTTTGAGTTGATAGGGAATATTTGGTATGTAGGGAATAGAGCCCAGGTAGCGAAAGTTGCGGCATAGAAATATTATTAGCACTCCTGGTTCTGGCTTTCTCGATAAAGTTATGCATCTGGTTCGAAGTATATCCTGCCTCAGTGGCCAATTCGACGATGTTTCTTAGTTCAGATTGTCTAGAACGGCCATCGGATGAGACAGCGAAGGCTCTTCTAATTCGTGAACGGAATAAGGCGGTCTTGTAATCATCAGGGCAGAATGAACTGCGGAGCATCAGGTTGGGAACGGAAGTGGGTTTATAATAGACTTCCGTATGAAGGCGGTTGTCATGCGATTTGCTCATTGAGACGTCGAGATAAGGTAAGGTACCATTGTGTTCAAGCTCCATGGTGAAATTGATTCTAGGGTGTATACAATTTATTTTATCGAGGAAAAACGGGAGAGTCTCCTTTCCGTGTGGCCATATGAAAAATACGTCGTCTGCGTATCGCAGCCAGGTGGTAGGTCTTGGGGTGATGTTGGTGAATATATGTTGCTCAATGGGGCGAAGTATTGCTTCCGCAAGGACGGCTGAGAGCGAAGATCCCATCGGAGCGCCATTTACTAGCTTATAAATTTGCCCTCGGAAACTGAAGTAGCTGGAATTTGAGACCAAGTCCATTAATTTGAAGATGCTGAGGCAAGACTCCTGAGAATAAACCGATGAATTAGATATAGCCTCTTTCAATGTTCTGATGGCTTCCGGTACGGGGATCGATGGATAAAGAGAATTAGAAAGAGGCTATATCTAATTCATCGGTTTATTCTCAGGAGTCTTGCCTCAGCATCTT
The DNA here is from genome assembly GCA_039090855.1 of Macrothele yani. NCBI lineage: Eukaryota > Metazoa > Arthropoda > Arachnida > Araneae > Macrothelidae > Macrothele > Macrothele yani. Next base: position 20,319,212 of record CM076996.1, on the reverse strand, counting down.
CAAATTAATGGACTTGGTCTCAAATTCCAGCTACTTCAGTTTCCGAGGGCAAATTTATAAGCTAGTAAATGGCGCTCCGATGGGATCTTCGCTCTCAGCCGTCCTTGCGGAAGCAATACTTCGCCCCATTGAGCAACATATATTCACCAACATCACCCCAAGACCTACCACCTGGCTGCGATACGCAGACGACGTATTTTTCATATGGCCACACGGAAAGGAGACTCTCCCGTTTTTCCTCGATAAAATAAATTGTATACACCCTAGAATCAATTTCACCATGGAGCTTGAACACAATGGTACCTTACCTTATCTCGACGTCTCAATGAGCAAATCGCATGACAACCGCCTTCATACGGAAGTCTATTATAAACCCACTTCCGTTCCCAACCTGATGCTCCGCAGTTCATTCTGCCCTGATGATTACAAGACCGCCTTATTCCGTTCACGAATTAGAAGAGCCTTCGCTGTCTCATCCGATGCCCGTTCTAGACAATCTGAACTAAGAAACATCGTCGAATTGGCCACTGAGGCAGGATATACTTCGAACCAGATGCATAACTTTATCGAGAAAGCCAGAACCAGGAGTGCTAATAATATTTCTATGCCGCAACTTCGCTACCTGGGCTCTATTCCCTACATACCAAATATTCCCTATCAACTCAAAAACGCGCTCAGAAGGATGAACTTCGGTGTCGGCATAAGGTCTCCGGCATCTTTATACACGATGCTTAAGAGAAATATTGACAAGCCCCTCTTCTCAATGAGGCAGGCATTTATGCCATCCCACTAAAATATCCGGACGGCTCCAGGCGATACTACATCGGAATGACCAAACGTTCGTTTGGAATTAGAATCAGCGAACATAAAAGGGATACAAGAGACGGAAAAATAACCACTGCCCTATCAAGAGAAGTCAAGTTAAAGTCCGCCGATCCTATATGGAGTGATGTAAAGAAATTAGCTTCATACTCCACACCCAAATCTACTGCCATTCGCGAAACCTTGGAAATATTGACCAGCTGCGAGGCTTGTAACGATAGCGTCTCTCTGGAGTTACCACGTATTTGGAATCAATTCTTCAAATAATGCTGAGATTTCTACCATAGTACCGTGGGCCCAACCAACGTGACCTCGTTTCTTCGAAATATCACGTTTGCTCCTAATCATTTATTGTCTAGTCAAGTCACCGCGTTTAAAGTGTTGAAACGTTCTATTATCCTGTTTGCAGTTAGCTGTCTACCTTCCTTGAGAAAGCCATCTGGTTGATGTGCGAAAGCTTGGAAATTTTGATTATTTATTCTACGCCAATAAATTTTCGGATTTTTAGTATATAGTTATACTATTTTGAGTTTAATTTGGTGTACAGTTCCTACTTTTTGAACATACTAGGCATTCACCAGACAGTCTTTCAACTGAATTAGATGTCACGAAAGAGGACTTTGCTCTCGGATCTGTTTTTCTAACATGCCCCATTTATTCCCAGTAGGGTTGATATCCAAGCTTTGTGGTGGCAAGGGATTATGGTAGAAGTCACTGTCATGCTTCGCTGAACTACTGTTAAACACATCTTGCGCGATGGCCAGTAGCATTGCTGTCCATGAAACAGCCGTCACCTGTTGGATAAAATGTCAATATTGCAAGATGGACTTTATCGGCAACAAGATCCAGATAATCGTAGGAGGACACCCAACCTTCGAGCAATATCAGGGGACCTGTTCCATAGCAACAGAACGTGTCTCACACCGTGACTGCTCCTCCAGCGCTTTGGGTTGTGTTTACCAGGCAAGCTGGGCCATAGCTTCAAGTCTCCCTTCGTTTGGTACAGCACAAGGTGTATCGCGACTCATCAAATAATATCACATTTTTCCATTCTTCTAGTGTTCAGTCATGGTGTTCCTGACACAACTGTAGAAGAACTTTCCGTTTTTTGCAGAAATCTGTGGTTTCCCTATAGGCATGCGACGACCCATACCTATCTTTTTCAATTCCATGCACATAGCTTGCTGAGAGTTTGGTTGGGAATAGCCTTCATTGAATGCTTCCGTCAATTGCTGTACACAAGAAGTGCTGTTTCTCCGTACAAGGCTTCTCAGACGACGGCGATCTCTTTCCTGACAGACTGTCGTCGCGTCACAGTTATGCCTCCTACATAAGCATTATGGGTTATTTTTCGATTGCTTAAAAACCCGGGAGTATATCTCACCTTTTGAAAAACCAGTCAGCTCTGCTGTTTCCAAAATCGTCATGACATCCAGACGCGCACCCACGATGAACCCTTTATGGAACTCCGAAATATTATTTGTTTTTCCTATTGTGATCAACGTCAGTGACGATTACTGATGAGCAGAAGTCTTAAACAGTTGCCTAGATCACGTGGCGAAGCACTGACCACGTATTTTCCATATACGCTGCTGCGTAACTGACATTTACCTACATCTGCATAAATGTTTTTAATTCAGTGGCTGGTATGTATACATTTGGTTAAAAGACTGGGCTCTCTTCGTTTTTGCGCCACATCAAATTCTAATGCGACACCTTTCCTGGATTAAGGTTAAGATTTCAAAAAGATCAAATGCTATATGTTATCTCAAAAGCATCAGAAATGTATTTGACATACATGATTATTGTCACCTCGGGAAATAAGAAAGATACGGCATATGAAAAAATGCAAGGCAAAGATTATGAAACCTCCAAAAATAAATAATAAATTACTTTGACTGCAATATACTGTATATGTAAAATCTACGTTCTTGAGATACAGAATGTCTGAACTGATAGACCAATCATTAATTTAAGCAAAAGCAACAGGAGAGAACAAATGAATGCGTTTTAAATATTTTTGGCAAGAGTACGATAAACGTTGGTGTTTTAGTGGATTTGAGAGCTGGTTTGGTTTCCTGGTCTTTTGTCTGACAGTAACACTGCAGAGGTCTTTAAAACCGATGTTTGGCACGCAACAAAATGTATTTACAAAGCTTTTATCCCAATCATGCAATTAACTAAATGTTCCACAACATATTAAACGAGAACTATATTTACCTTGCCGCTCCATGGGCTTGTCAAGCTTTGGTAGAATTAAAGCATCCGAAACTGTCTGAAGAAGCTAGGCATAACAGATATATCTATTGGTTTCTGTAAGATACCAGTATACTTTGTATCGTGTCTCGAGAATAAGGTTTCAGAAGTTTTCTTTATATAACTACCCGAACCAGTAAAAAGAAAAACAATGTTAGCGATCTCAAATTAAGCCACAGAGAAATAATATAACTCTTTGTTTGCCTGTCTTTAAGAACTGTGATTAAAAAAATGTATTTTATTCCATTCAGCATTTCAAAAACTATAGAACCATATATTTCAGTGTCTCATCAGATTTAGTCTCGTTTAGACTAGTAGTAACGGTGGTTTTTATCAGATTTTTGTCTGACGTTAACGCATATTTACATTTTCACGATGCCCCTGTTCCTGAAAAATGATTGGAATTGTGTTTTTAAATCTAACAGAGGAAAGTACGGTTATTTAGGGTTTGCAAGTGTTAAAGAGAAAGAAACAATTAATGAAATTACTTACAATCAGATCACTAAAGTCACTCGTTTATTTTCTGAGTAGAAAAGTTGAAGATTTAGCAGTATACTATACGCAATTATACATATTCGTGAATGAACACTGACTGAGCAAGGTGCTTAACGAATCGCTTCTATTTATATTTTCCTAATATCTATATCACTTAGCATAACTTGAATGATTGTCAGCCATAGTCCAAAAGGAAAATACCTTATAGGAGTCAGATGTAACGTTCATTATGAAAAGAGTCTATTTACACTAGCGGAAAGTGAAAAAAGAACACCAAGAAGGAGACGTCTGATACCAACGAAATTTATACAGCATAATAACGGAATACAGAGGACAACGTGATCAAAACATATTGGCAAAATACAGCTGTATTTGCTGGTAAACTGAAAAATAACATTTCCATGTAACATGGTTGGTACGAGGTTGAACCGCCATGACCTGCGTCACACTGTGCAATTCTGGCATGGAGTCTGTCGTACAGATGTTGGATGTAAGTTTGGGGTATTGAGTTCCAAGCATCCTCAAAATGGACGCGTAAATCCAGGATGGACGTGGCTGGCCGTGGAGACCGGAAAAGTCGTTGTCCCATAAAATCCTACACGTGCTCAATGGGGGACAAATCTGGTGAACGTGCAAGCCATGGAAGTTGTCTCACACCCTAAAGTGCATGTTGCGTTGCACGTGCCGTGTGTGGGCGAGCGTTATCTTGCTGGAAAACACCACGATGGACCGACCTTACAAATGGCACAACAACGGGCTGAATGATGATGTTGATGTAGGAGGTGCTGTTTAACGTACCCGGTACAAACACTAGTTGTGTACGGGAGTGATAGCTAATCGCTCCCCACATCAGGAGACCATGTGTACGTACTGTGTGTAGCTGGCGGATGCAAGAAGGGTGGACACGCTCCCCTGTGCGCCTGAGAACAGAACATGCATACGACCATCGGAGGCTCCCGAGTAGAATCGGCTTTCATCGCTGAACACGACAAATCGCCATTGCGTTCTGCAGTGCAGACGTTGGCGACACCACTGCAGCCGTTTTTGACGGTGGGCTTGAGTCAGAGGTAAAAATGCCAGAGGCACACGTGAACGTAGTCCTGCATCCAGTAGACGGTTGCGGACTGTTCGCACAGTCACCTCAGGTGCAACGGCAGCTCGGATTTGCGTCGCAGTGGATGTTCTGCTTGACAACGCCGCTCTTCTTATGCGTCGATCGGTCCGCTCATTAGTCCGTCTCTGACTCCCGGTACCACGTCTTATCGTGTGGGAATGTTCCTCAGATCATCTACGCCACCATCGTACCACCACCGATACTTCCCTTCCAATTCGCTCCGCAATACGACGATACGACCACCCGGACTCGCGGAGTCCGACTAGACGACATCGCTCAAAGTCCGATAACTGCTGAAATCGTACACGTCTTCCATGTCCAGGCATTGCAGTTTTTCAGGGTCTTCACACGTGTCCGGACGCCGACGACTGATTACATTCACTTCGCCGTACTCCTTAAATACCGCCGAAGATAATTTGCAAATTATGCCGTGCTGTGGCGTAGGCGCTCACCGGTTGGTCCCGAAATTAACATCACGCCTACGTAAACTCGACCCCATTAACATATGTAAATTTCATGATCGTCCGCCAATTCCTTCTTGGTGTTCTTTTTTCACTTTCCGTCAGTGTATATAAATAGACTCTTCGAAGTATTTTATATAAATAGACTATAAAAGAGTCAGTATTAAAAGAGTCTATTTATATAAACGAATCCCTTCTATTTATATTTTCCTAATATCTATATCACTTAGCATAACTTGAATGATTATCAGCCATAGTCCAAAAGGAAAATGCCTTATAGGAGTCAGATGTAACGTTCAGAATGAAAAGAGTCTATTTATATAAATAGACTCTTCGAAGTATTTTATATAAATAAACTATAAAAGAGTCAGTATGAAAAGAGTCTATTTATATAAACGAATCGCTTATATTTATATTTTCCTAATATATATCACTTAACATAACTTGAATGATTATCAGCCATAGTCCAAAAGGAAATACCTTATAGGAGTCAGATGTAACGTTCAGTAGATGCAATTGTTAAAAGGTTGTTACGGGGTATAATTATTTATGTCTTGTTGCAACTTATTGCGGAAAATACGAAGCAAATTAATAGCTGAGAAAGTTAGTTTTATTCTCAAATTGTTTATTAACTTATGCGCCATACGAGCAGGTTATCTCGTATTGAACTTAGATGAAAATTATTGCTTAATGTTTCCGTCCTCTTGCTGCCTGCTTTATTACTCAGTTGTTCGCGCTTTCGTATTTGCCATCTAATTCCACGCAAAATTTCATATTATTTCTCTATTCTGGTCCCAAAGATTCTACCAAAAAATACTTCTTCTCCCATCATTATCTCCGCCCGCTCTCTCTGGACCTCCTTCCTAGACTCTCTCTCTCTTTCTCTCTCTCCCCTTGTGTCCGTCTTCGCTCGAAGGACAGAAGCGACGGACGCCTCTGATGCAATAAAACAATCACGCCCGTCCCGATTCGCGTTGGATGACAATGACCATGTTCGCAGTGTATGCCAGTAAAACGATTTTAGCACTTAAGATTTTCTAAAACGGCTCTTCCATACAAAGACCGATTCCCTGAGAAACACATTTTCATGACCTCTAATCACCGATGCCATCGTGGTTGGCTCCTTTTGAGATTTCCGCTAGAAAATGAATTAACACTAAAATCTTTTAAAATCCAAAAAATCCATATCAAACAATCAAAATTTACATAAGTCGACAAAAACTGAAGGTTAGATAGGAAGTATACGGCACAAAAATTTGACCAAAATTATTTTTAAATATCTGTTTTCTTTGCGGTGACTAACGACCACCATCAGCTAATCTAAAAGCTGTAAGCAGTCGCCCATTTCTAATTTGGGACCACTGGTTCTAAGGAACGGAGAGGATCAGCACCATAAGACAACGTGCCACTTATGCTCACACGCGTCGCGAACCACCCCGTTCTAGTTTGGACGATATAGCGACTAGGGAGTGGCAGAGGAGTTTAGAAGTTTGGATGAAAAGGTCGGCCATGTTTTTCCTCAAGTGTGGAGGAAGTTCAGTTGCATAAGAGGTAAGCTCTCTTCTTTGTCTTTGGGTTTTAGGTTTTGCAAGTTCAATGTTTGTACTTCTTGTACTTTTTCTCTTTTTTTTTTTGCTTTAAGCATTTAGGCACTGGCAAGTCTATTAACTTTTTTGCGGATTTTAACTCTTTCTTTTCTTGGTAACTTTGCGCGTTTTTTAGGCACTTAGGCAAAGCAGCTGGCCATTCATTATTCATAGTTCTTGAATTTGCGCTATGTTTTCAAAGTAGTTAGGTTCTTAATAACTACTTTATTATGCACTTAAAGCACTTCTGAAATACTTTGTACATATTGCAACTAATTGTTTATGTCATATAACCTTCACAAAGCATTTCTTTAGTTAATTATTGTCTTTGTTTTGTTCTCGTTTTTGTGTTGTCAGAAGTTGTGGAGTGGGGGTATCATAATCCAGTTTTCTTTCAGGAATCTGGGTTTTTAAAAAAAATTAATATTTCCTTTTTTTATTGCAATGTTAAATATTTTTGAATACTTTTGTATTACTATTCAGGTTTAAATTCTCTCTCAGGCCAACTTGGCAATTTGTTATTGCTGAACATTATTTCTAATTATCATGTCACTCTCACAACTCGAATTTTCTATATTCTTCTACTTTCTGTTTAATAGTAACAGATGAAGAGCATGGGTCGGGCCAGGAAAGTTATGGATGCAAGCTAAATTTTTAACTAAAGCTAAGTCATACAACTCTGCGGAGATCATGACATATATATATATATATATTTTTTTAAAAATTTTTGGTGGGCTTATATATATATATATATCTCATCACCAGCAGCATCATCATCATTGTCAACCATTATCTATCCACTGCTGGACGAAGGTCTCTCCAAGCCTCTTCCACAACGGTCTATCTTGTGCCAGTCTCCTCCAAGTTACTCCCGCATACTTTCGAATTTCATCCACTCATCTCCCATGTGGTCTTCTTCTGGGTCTTTTCCTGTTCCTTGGAATCCAATCTGAAATTTCGACTGTCCACCGATGGTCTGTTTTTCTGGCAGTGTGTCCAGTCCATTGCCATTTCAGGGATTTTACTCTGATCATGATGTCTTCCACTCTTGTCATTTTTCTGATCCACGAGTACCTCTTCTTATCTCTCCTGGTTACACAAAGCAAGCACCTCTCCATGCTTCTTTGAGTTGTCTGCAGCATTTGTATATCTCTTTTAGCTAAGGTCCACGTCTCTGCACCATACGTAAGCACTGGAAGGATGCATTAATCAAACTTTTCTTTTAAGAAATAATGGCATATTGCTCTTGAAAATTATGCTATTTCTTCCAAAAGCTCTCCAGGCAAGTTTTTTCGCCGATTAATTTCTTCATCAATGTGACCCTCACTTGATATCTGCTGTCCAAGATAAAGCTATGCATCTTTTATCTCCAGCTTTTCTCCATCAATCGATAAATCTTCATTTCTTGTAAAAGCATTGAACATCACTTTTGTCTTCTGAAAGTTCATTTTTAATCCCACTTCTTTACTCTTGTCAGCAAGTTCCTGCATCATACTCTGTAGCTCTGATGGGGTAGTTGCAAAAATGACTATGTCATCAGCAAAACGAAGGTGGGTTAGATAATCTCCATTAATCTTTATGCCTTTGTTTTCCCAGTTCAGTGATTGAAAGACATTTTCCAATGTGGCATTAAAGAGCTTCGGAGATATGGTGTCACCTTGTCTCACTCCTTTTCCAATTTTTATGTGTGTTGTATTTTCAAATAGCAGAATCTTTGCACTTGCATTTTCATAGATGTTATTAATAATATTAATGTATGCATCTTCAATACCGCAGGATTTCAGAGCCATTGCAACTGCTGATGGTTTCACCGAATCAAAGGCTTTTTCATAATCGATAAAAGCCATGCACAATGGAAGTTCATATTCCCTCGCTCTTTCAATTAGTTCTCTCAGCACGTGGATATGATCTATTGTGCTGTAGCCACTCCTGAATCCAGCTTGTTCTCTCGGTTGAGCCATGTCCAGGGTTACCTTCAAGCGGTGTGAAAGAACTTTAGTGAAGATTTTATAAACCACTGATAGGAGGCTGATAGGTCTGTAGTTCCTGAGATCCTCAATGTCACCTTTTTTATGTAGCAAGATCATTGTAGCGTTGTTCCAATCCTCAGGAATTTTCCCTTCATTAAGGCATCGAGTGAAAATTTGGGCGAGTACTGTTTCGATTTCTCCACTTGCTTCTTGTATGATGTCTACAGTAATTCCATCTTCTCCTGGAGCTTTTCCCCGCTTCATGTTCTTGATTGCATGTGCAACTTCTGCTGGAAGGACTGGAAGAACTCTGGTACCTTTCATGATGCCTGGAGTACATGTATCATCCCTTTCATATAATTTGGAGTAGAAATCTTTCACTCTTGTCAAAATTTCGCCTCTATTTCTTGTTACAGAACCATCTTCTTTTCTCAGTGCCAGAATCTGTTTTTTTCCCTTACTGAGATGTCCCTTTGCTATCTTTAGGCTTTGGTTGTTTTCAATTGCTTTCCTTACTAGTTCACAGTTGAATTTCCTTACGTCTTCAGTGATACTTTTTCGTACTGTCTTGCATAGCTCTATATATTCCACTTTGAAAGTCACATCTTCTTTAGTTGTCCTCATCTCTCTTCTTTTTTGCATCAACATTTTGGTTTTTCCTGATAATTTATTTACATGTAATTTGTTCTTAGACCCAGCTAATTTTGTTGCTGTTTCCATAAGAGCTTTGGTTACTTTTCTGTTAACTTCAGAAATATCCACTTCTTCCGATGTTAGGCCTTCTAAAGCAGAGAATCTGTTCTTCAGTTCCAATTTGAAGGTATTATGGTGTTTTTTAAGGTTGTTTATGTCAATACATTTTGTTTGTCTTATGAGCTTGCTACGTTCGAGTTTAGTGTTGAGGTGCATCTTACATCTCACCAATCTATGGTCACTGCCTGTGTTGAACTTGTTTAGCACACTGCAGTCTTCTATGACGAATTTTTTGTTAGACATAATAAAATCAATTTCACTTGACGTCCCATTTGGATGTCTCCATGTCCATTTCCTGTGTGGCTTTTTCTTGAAAAAGGAGTTCAAGATGAAAAACCCTTCTGCCTCTGCAAACTCTACGAGAGTATTTCCACGCTGGTTTCTGTTGCCGTGACCGAATTTACCTACTGAAGTTTCATTCTGTTGCCGTTGCCCTATTTTTGCTTTGAAATCTCCCATAATTACCTTCAAGTGCTGCTTACCTTTATTATTTAGATCACGAATTTCCTCATAAAATTCTTCAATTTCTTCTTTAGCATGACTTGTGGTGGGTGCGTAAGTTTGAATAATCTGATCCTGGTATCTTCTCGAGAGTTGGATAACGAGTCGTGCAGCTCTGTCAGAGGAACTTTCAACTTCTACAACTTTATCCTTCAGTTTCTTGTTTATTATAAATCCAACACCACTAGTTCTGCCAGTATCTGTCCCACGATAGTAGAAGAGATGTCCACTTTTCAGTTCAATGAGATCTTCTCCTTTTCTCCTTACCTCACTTAGCCCGACGATGTCCCACTTGATCCTTTGTAGTTCCTCTTCCAATTCAAGAAGCCTTGAATCAGAAGATAGGGAGCGTCCGTTATACGTAGCCAAGGTCAGCATCAGATGGCAGCCTAGTCCGGTCTTCCGGGGATTCTTAGCACCCTCTGCCTTCATGTCGCACTGGCCGCTGCCTTGGCCAGGTACATTCCAGCTGCCGGAGACTGAGGGCCAAGATTTAAGTTGTGGAGTCATTTTGGAGGGGTTTGGCCATAACTCACCACGCTGGCCAAGCGGGTTGGTGAGTGTGGGATAGCATTTCTTCTAATCCCGATGGTATAGTTATACCGCTATTGGCGGTCGTCAGAGCCCCTTTAGTGGGAACAGGATGTACCACGAGAAGGCGGGGTTGACATTTGTATATATATATATATATATATATGTATATATCTAAGACTACAAATATCTAATTTATAATTTAGAGTCATTTCCTCTAGGGAAGAGAGGTAACCTGCTCCTGAACTAACCACCCTGAGCACCGTGTTTTTTCCCCGAAATTCGTGCTCAGACCCAGCAGTGCGAGAGGTCAGACGTTTGTATGCTAAACTACCTGACCTTTGGCGCACTAATGCTTTTTGTCAACATCTCAAATGGTGTACTGAAGTTCTTCTCGCTTTCCCTAAGAGAAAATAATTCTTTAGGTAAAAACAACGTATAGTACGGTGAAAACGCAAAGGATGCTACATCATATTTTCTATCTGTGTTTGCAATATGACTTCTCTGCTAAGGTTTTACTCAATTTTCGAACACTGTAGAACATTTTAAATTTTGTCTTCACTTGTCAAAAGATGTACCTATTATATTTTAATCTTATGCGATTTTATTGTCATGTAATGAAAAACCGAAATTAATACTTTTAAATTTCCTAATCAATTGTCATCTGCCCTGCCTAATGAAACAGAATCGACATTTCATGGTACACTGCAAAAAACAATACATTTCATGATATTTTTGTATTGACAGGAAAAAAACCTACTGAAAAAGCTGCAAGCTTTGTTCTACGGACTTCTCTTTGCGATGCATCCAGTATTTATTCATCTATAGAATATCTTCATCCGTACTGATGAATAATAATTTGTTAAGGACATTGTCAAAAGTTTTGCCACACTATTATCAAATTAATGATATGGTATTTATTAGATCATTTTATTTTTTTAAGTCACTGTTTGTATTTTCCTGGTAGATGGAATAACAGCATAAGAACATGGAAAAATTAAAGTAAGCAAAAAAATTGATTCGACCTTATTTGTGAAACGATGGCGTCATTTATTCAGTCATGATTCTAACATATGATTATTTACTTTATACCCTTCCTCCATTCTTTGAAGATGATGTTTAAAAGTATCAAATATTCCTTTGGTTAATAAAAAGATTTACATGAGATCAGAAATACTCGCCATCGCTTTCTTTTTCTTTTTCAGAAAAGAACAATAAATATGCAAAACATCACTGAGATTAATCTGAAAAAAATGTTTACTAAACTTTAACTTTTTCATTAAATGCAAAACTTTAATGGCAGCAAAATAAAAGACGCATCAGATTTCTACTACACGAAAATACATAATATTGATTTTGTCATATGAAATTATACCGCATGCATTTAGTATATGGCGAACAGTCTGACAATGACATTAGATAATTGATTCATCAGATTCATCAGATAACCCACCTTTTTTTAAGCGTTTATTCTTTATAGAAAAGGAAGTCAGAAAATTTGTTTATTTGTTGTTTTAATGGAAAACGCTTAAGCTAAATTGTTTTTGATGAGCTGAATAATTCATAACATTAATTCTTCAAGTAATTAATTAGCTCGGTTTTTCCTTTTCCGTATTTTTTCCTACTGTCTTCCTTTCACATCGTACGTATTTCGCCGCCATGCTGATACTAGTTTATGCTAATCCAAAGTACATCATCATAAATCTTTCTTCGTATATGTTACTCTGCTTCGGGTAATGTTTAGGACTCGATCGCGAAAAGGGCATGATTTAATGCTAGTTCTATTCAAATTTCAAAAACAATCAAGCAAACGATTTGCAATTTGATCGCATCTTCTGAGTAAAATATGCTACTCCAATAACCACCGATATTGATTCCGATGGCGCCATGAAGTGGAACGTTGACTATTTTAATCTTGAGGAATGGAAGTTAAACCCCTTACGATCTCTGAGCGTATTATAGTGTACAAATCCCAGAGAGAATATCTCTTCCCTCTCTCTCTCTGTCTGTCAACGTTTAGAAATATAAGAGTGAAAGAAAAGCTTGGTCCTTCTTCCTTTCAGGATATGACTTCCTGATTATTTTCCCCCTTTAAGTCGCTTAGGAAACACGTTTTCCGAGGAAAGAATGATTGGTGCGATTAAGATAACGATCTGACAGCACATTACGAAGTGAAACCGTTGCAGATCTAATAGCCTCGTCCTCAAAGTCCACGTACGGATTCATATGGGAAATGCATGGCGCTGAATTTCTACGAAGCCGAGCCGATTGCTGCTGTTGTGTTCATGGGCTTCGAATAAGCCATTCTATTTTGGCGAACGGGGTCAGCGAAAAGGCTTCTAATCAAGACCTGTAGGCTATCCAATAGAGTAAAATGATAGGTGATTCAGCGATTTCCTCTTTCGAAAAATGATTAACATTGATATCTCTCCAAAATGTACTGTTATTGTTTAAGTATCTGAAATACGTTTCCCAGCCATCACATCTTTTAAGTATTACGATTGGAATTATTCACTCATGTATTTTGACACCGAATTTGCTTTTTTCTTTTGTACTTCAGCTGGAGATTTACTTGAGATCAGGAATAAAAACAGGAAAGATGACAACCTCCCCCCATTTTCGGTAGTTATGCTGAGGGGGCTTTTGGATTGCCCCGCGTCATTATTAGTAATAAGGGTAATCACTCGAATCTCAAAAACTATGTTTTCCCAGTATTAGAGAAAACACAGGCTCGCTATTCGAGGATGGGCGTTGTGTTTCACCCAGCCGACGTTCCGTGTATCGGGGTCCGCTGAGTGCCGCAATGTTTTAAAGTAATCGTCTAGCTTTTCATTTCTTTTTGAATAATTCGTTAACTTACAAATTTTGATTTGTTTACTAGCACTGATGCGTAAGTTACTCAGTATTGCACTGGAGGATTTTTCTGAACATTCATCCCAAATCATTTATTCACACATCCAACACTCAATCGTATTAACCTTTTTTTTACTTTACAAAATTGTACACTCAAATGAAATGTAGCCGACTCATAATAACGGGAAAATAAAATATGTTTATTTTGCCTGATGAAGGCTTGAAATCTAGTAAAATATACACTCATTCATATGAAAATGTTTGAAGACCCTTTTAGCAAAATTATTTATTTAAAGGTTAACTTTAATTTCTTATTTTCATTTAATATAATTCTGAAATATTTCGAAACATAATTTACTAAAAATGATTCCCTATACTACACAATTTCCTGCTCTGATCAATGGTATTTACTTTACTCAACCATTTCATTATTCTTCTATTTCTGTCCTACTTTTCTCAGCATTAGTTTGGAGCTGGTTTTATTTTCAACCTTAACTTAGTCTATTTCTGCCCTACTTTTCTCAGCATTAATTTAGAGCTGGTTTTACTTTCAACCTTAACTTAGTCTACTATGCTCTTCTTTAATTTTTGGTTCAACATACTAATTATGTAAACAAGAGGAAACTTTAAGGTCGGATTATCCTACCTTCTATCCCACGATGAGGGCTGGAATATCATTCTAGCGAAGTAAGTTTTTATGCTATCTCCTCTCTTCCTGAAGTGCTTATGCCAACTCTGACTTTTTGTCATCCTTCTTTCGCAGTATTCATGCTATCTCCTCTCTTCCTGAAGTGCTTATGCCAACTCTGACTTCTGTCATCCTTCTTTCGAAGTATTCATGCTATCTCCTCTCTTCCTGAAGTGCTTATGCCAACTCTGACTTCTGTCATCCTTCTTTCGAAGTATTCATGCCGACTCATATAATTCTCTCGCTCCTCTTCCTGACCTACCAAAAAATTTTTTCTTCCCGGATCCTCCTACCAATTTACAGATTGGTCAAACAATTATCATTTCCCGATCTGATTTGCTCTGGGTTTCCCGCCATTTCTCTGACTTGCCATCCTTCGCCCCGTCCAAAATCTGTGTCCGCCCTCAAATTCTAGGAACTTCGTTGCCTACGGATCTCTGAGGTCGTAAATCTTACTATCATAAAACTGCTATAGTTTTCCTTGGCCTGGCATCAAGCTATTCTTTTCTTCCAGACCTGGTGCATCAAATCTCAAGACGACTGGCGCCGAGCTCCAATAAAATGTCTACCCGCTATTTCTCTGACTTGAATTACTATGTCTTACCCAATATTGCTGGCTCGTAGCAGTTAGGGAAAGGATGCCCCGCGGTCCCATGCCACAGCAAGCGGACTGCTGGAAACCCTTCGACTCTGAGAGAAAGAGAGAGAGGGTGGGGTGGGGGTGAAGGGGAAGAGCGGTACTTTCCTGACCTTCCTAGGCGCGAACCCACGGAAGAAAATCTAAGGGGAAAATTAAATTGTGAAATGCAGAGCGTCTGAAGAGCGTGAAGTTTATAAAATCCTTATTTTAATAATTCTTACACCAGCTCCCCAAAATCTCTCCCATTCATTTGATTAATTTTTTTTCCATTTCTTTTCCGCTTTTCCGATTACTTCTCAATTTCCAATACAGTGAAAAGGTGCGCACTCGCTCCCGAGTGATGCAACAGTTATGCACACATCTTTTGAATACTGTCCGACACGAATGAAATATTTCAAAGTTATTCATCCCAATGGAACCTATTACAACACATACACACACACAAATCAACAGCATTTCTACAATCGTAAAAACACCAAGAAACAGAAACGTTACTTCCCCTCCAATAGCGGTTTAAAAGACGGTTACGAAATTAAAAAAACTATGCTCAAAAAGTTTGTCTTAGGTGAAGGAACATAACAAAGCAAAGCGATTTTTTTTATCAGACTGTTAGAAAAACAGAATAACATGACCTAACTTTACGCCCCCGTAGCGGAAAATTTTTGAATAGTGAAAAGGTAGAAAATATGTGAAATTTATTCTCCACAGCAAAATATATATTAAGAAAAATAAGTTTCCAAATATCTCTCTGGAAAGAACGACAGAGAGAAAAAGGTTTTGACATTTCTTCTCCTCAGCGGGTAAAGTGTACACTATTTTAAAAAGATGAGTTTCCCCATGATTAGTGTAACGAATGGCATACAGTAAAAAAAAGTGTTGTTTCAAAAGGCTATTTTGAAAGCCAGTTCTGGTGCTAGGTGGTGTTAGTGGGCACAAAAGGGTATTTTGTGCCCACTAACACCACCTAGCACCAGAACTGTGAATTACAAAACCCCACGAGTAAAAGAAAAGTGTTCCACAAAGTAAATAGTATACGGATTGCAATTATTTTTTTTATTTCCCTTTTAAAAGCAGAGACATTAACAAACATCGCGATAAGGCATTTGCGCTCCCAGCAAAAAAACTGGGCCCTATTTTTGGAAGTAAATGTACTGAAAATGTTTTGGCAGTCAGTAATGTCTGAGCGAAAAAGGACTTTTTCAATCGGTGTTTCAGACGGGCAGATGTTGCTGCAACTATGTTACAAACGAAAACGTGAAATTTAGCCCTCTTAGTGGCGCGTGTGTGCATTAAGAAAAATTTGAAATTATATGCAACACATTTAGAACCCTAAACGCTCTCCGACAACAAAAAAGAAAAACATTTTTTCAAATCGAACTGTTAGAAGCAGAGATATCGAAAAAATAAGATGTACATCTACGCCCCCTGGCAGAAATAATATGCACTGTTTTCAGCACAAGCTACTCTCAAAACGTTTGTCGTAGCAAGTGGTATCAGACCGCTAATTTTTGTTTTCCAAATCGAGCTTTCAGAAGCGCAAGTATTGAATTACGCTTCCTAGTAGCCAAACCATTCTTTACCAAAAATTTGAAATTATATGCAAAACCTTTTTTCACCCAGAGCTCTATCCGATGCAAAAAGAATACATTGCGATATCGGGGAAATCTCAATTTAACTTTATGCCACCTAGCGGAAACAATATGCGTTACTTGAAAAGGAAACTGTAACCAGAACACTCTTCTTTATAAATGGTATCGGTAGGAGGAAATAATGTCTTTAGTCCGACGTTCAGAAACAATTTTATTGAATAAAATGTATTTTCAAGTCGATAGCATCTGCATTTACGCCCTCTAGTGGCAAAGTTATGCATTGTAGAAAAACCAGATAGCAAAGATCTCCGTTCTTACGTTTCAAGCTTCCCACCGCAAAAATATTTTTTTCAAATCGAATTAATAGTTGCAGAGATATGATATCCAAAGGTGGACTTTTTTTTGCAAAAGACGTGGTAAAAAGTGCTGTGTTGAGCGACGTATATTCAGAGATCTCAAGACAACCTTCGTTTAAAATAAGTTTTATTTTCCCGGATGAAAGGTTAATTCCATTCATAGCAAATTTTTAAAAGGGTTGCATTGCCAGATATCAGTAAACAAATATCAAAACTGGCGTGTGGTGTTGCGAGATGATTTTCTACACATAGGGGGAAAATATTTCATGAAGGACGTACATATTTTTGTATCAACACATTAACGTCAGTTTTGATATATGGATACTAGTGTGTAGAGCGTAATAAAGTAGACTATTGTAAAACAGATTTCATTCCACGAGCTCAAATTCGCTATCTGTATAGTATACAATGTTTTCGGCACTAGCTTGTACCTCGCAAAAGAATTAAAGCTCCAGATGTAGATATGAGCGCTAGAAACATTCAAGATACAGTCAAGCAAACACAAATACATCAAAATATGTCCAACTAAGTCATAAAAATCTTAGCCACTCACTAGTAAAGTACTGGGTAACCAAACAAGTCCGTTTCGTTGTAGAATACTCGCAGAAAACAAAGGATAGATAAAAAAAATGAATACCATTACAAACTAGTCCCCTTCTGTGACTACAAACGTTCCTCAGCAGGAAACCAGCATCTTGATGTCCGAATGGTAAAATGCCATGTTTTTTTTTATGCAAAAGAGAAATCCTGTGAAATTTGGATTTCTTGTAGGTTTCAGAATTTCTGGCATTCAAAGTGGTTGTCTAATGCACAAAAATGAGGTAATCCCAGGAACAGGATGTCTGGAGCATATGCTGGGTGATACGTATACAACGTTTCCCAGCTGAAACGCTTTAGGATTTACAGAGTCCGGTTCGCTACGTAAAGTCTAGTGTCATCCTGCAAGAACAGTACACCTTTCCTGTTAGCCAATGCAGATCCTTGAGAACCAATGCATCCTGAAACAAATGCAGTTGGTAGTAGTACATTTCCGCTGTGATGGTTTTCTCACGTGGGAGAAGCTCATGATGCATTACGCCCTTGACAGTTAACCGCACACACAGAGCAAAATATTACGTGGGTGCAGAGGTGGTTTACTGGTATGTGGTTTAGGTTCATTTCGTGACAACCAGTGTCTGGTACGTTTCGGAGTATGACATAGAACCCACTTTTCATCGCAGGTGAACACATGGTTGAGAAAGGGTTTCTTGTGATGAAGTGAGAGCAACGACACAAATGCATAACTTTACCGCTGTTGCTTGTCATCATCTAACAAAAGATGAGGGGCATAGGAGCTTAATCTGCATATCGTTTCCATGGCATGCAAGCGTAAGCAAAAGGTTTGAGTACTTACATCGAGCCTTGTGTGGCGTTGGTGACATGTTTGCATTGTTCAGCGAACAGCCGCCATAATATTAAGACCCCTGCCTAATATGATGTTGGTCTTCCACGTGCCTCGAAAACAGCTCTTACCCGCAGAGGCATGGACTCTACAAGACTTCTAAAGGTGTCTTGTGGTATCTGGTAACAGCAGATAATTTAGCTCTTGTAAGTTACCTGGTTGAACTACCGCAGATCGGATTTACTGTTCTAACACAAATCACAGATGCTGGATTGGACTAATGTCTAAGGAATTTAGAGGCCAGGGCAATAAACTGGAAGTCTCCATCATGTTTCGCAAATCATTATCGAAAATTCCGGCCAGTGTGGCACTGCGAATTATCCTGCTGAAAAAAGGCACTACTAGAGGGGAAGAGAGTAGCCATGAATGCATGTACCTTGTCGGGAATTATGTATAGGCAAGTAGTACACGTCATAGTTTCCTGCACATAAATGACTGAACACAGGGTTTCCCAGTAGAACATTGCCAAGTGAAAACAAAGCATTACATTTCCTCCACCGGCTTGTTTTCGTCCCACGGTGCAACCTGGTCTCAAAAATTCTCCAATACACGATGCACACATACCCGGTCTTCCACGTGGTGCAACTAGAAACGTTATTCATCAAACCAGACGACCCTCTCCAAATCATTCAAGGTCCAGTTTTGATGCTCACGTGCCAATTGTAGGCGTTTTCGACAGTGAACCTATGTTAGCATGGGCAGTGCCCATCTGTGTAGCCGCAGGCCACTCGGAGTGCCCTGATGAACTGTGTGTTGTGGCACATTACTCTCGTCATCAGCATTCAAAATACCGGCGAGTTGCTCCACAGTATCCCTTCTGTTGGCTCGTACGAGACGGGATAGTCGTCGCTCACTTCTAGCATCGGTGAGCCGCGGTCGGCTCTCACCTTGCGGGCGGTTCGTGGTTTTATTCCTTTTCGGATCATTTTTTCAAGATAATAACCACGGCTGAGCGTGAGCACCCCACAATCCTTGCCGTCTGGGAAAAGCTCTGATTCAGTCGTATGGGCATTACAATATGGCCTTTGTCAAATTCTCTTGAATCCACTGCTTTTCCATTTGAAGAACAAAAATAACAATGATCAACAGAGCTCAGTATCAGGTTGGTCACATCAACGACATTTCTGGAACTACTTTTTCGCTGTTTTCTCCCTTACCACGCCGGCCTTAAATGCTGTGCATATCCGTTTCGTCACCTATGCCGAGTTTATATAACAGGCGGCTTGTCAGATGACGGAAGTGCGACATCACCTCACCAGAACTTTTCTCCGATGAAGAAAATTTTGCATCTGTAACATACGTATCTTGCAGCTTTAATTGTATATCTAAATGGAACATTGAAATTCACATTGTGATTCTTCAGTTTGGTTACAAAAGGCTTCAACCTGGGAATAAATCTTTAATTTGCGAGCCGTAAGTTTACAATATTTGAATAGTGTTTTTGTTATGAAGTTGAAATGAGCAGGCATTTTAAGCTCATGAGAGGCAATCGTCTACGTCGTATTTGTTACAGCATACCACTCGAATGTGGGGAAAGCCAGTTCACATATCATGCCTCTTGAGGCGACAGTCAACGCCCCTTAACCCTCATACGCTGTTCAGGTGTTTTTTTGACCCAAACAGGTATTTCTTTGAGACTTGATCTCACTTGGTTTGCTGAATATGCTTAAAAATTTCTGACATTGTCAATTTTAATGCGTACTAAAACATAAAATGTTCAATGAAAATACTAACACAAAAGGTGCTCCGATCATTTTGCCCTACTTGTTAATTTTGAATTTTTAAATGGGTATGACGGCTTCTTTCATCAAAAATACTCAACAATACAATTTTGCAAATTTATTGGTCAAATATTTGTTTGTGAGTGAATCCAGTTATTGAAAAGCAGTTTGCTCTGAAACCGATTTGAGTTATAGCAAAGCGAAAATGTGTCCTAGAGGGGAAAAAATGGTGAAGCTTTGTTATCAGAGTGCTATAGGAGAAATTTGTGAATTCCCTACGACATACTAGTGGATCGGCCAAAGCTGAAAGTAATATGCGACACTGTAAAACCGGTTTGGCTCAGTGAGTAAAAGAGCAGGTGCTCCTATCAAGCAGTTCTACTGTACCGAGTTTTTCTTTCTATTTGAGTATTTGTGCTGATAATGGCTTCGTCGGAAGGCATTGGAAGGAAAGAATGACATGTTTCTGACGAGATGAAGCAGTATTTGAGTTGTAAGTGATCATGTTTTCTTTATCGTTTGATGAAGAAATGAAAAACTATTCCAGAACAGCAGTCCAACATTATAACGTTTTTCAAAATATTCATCTGACTCCAGCTCCAACCGCATATGCAAAATCACATATTCTAAATGAGTATTCTGCTTTCGCATTATTTTTGTTAGCCTCAGTAGAAAATATGGCTTTGAACTACTCCAACGTAGAAAAAAAGACGTGTGTTATGTCATCTAAATAACTAACTTAAATGTTATTGATTTGGAATTGGAAGCCAGTATTGTGGTATCATCACCGGCTGGAGTTTACAGAACACATAATTAATAGACTGATAGTTTGTAGCTTGCACAAAAACAACAAAGCGTTTGTAGGGTTACAATGCCATTGGAAACAAAAATTATGTCAAGAGTTTCTAGATTTGATGACAGAGAGACTCAGCAAAGGGGAAGAGCGCAAGACAAATTGTCAGCCATAAGAGAATTTTGGGATAAATGGGTAGAAATTTTGCATACACCCTACAACATAGTTACGTTTGAAATATTCCAGCGTACACAGGAAAGCAGTAAGGTTGTGCTCCTGAAAGAAATGAAAGTCTAAGAGTTGTCCATTCATCACATGGTATAAAAAAGGCACCTACAACAACTTGTTTTACATCTCATCAACTAGGGCAAATTCTGTTGAAAAAGAGTGTTACAATGATTGACACCATCAGAATTAAAATCCTCTATCTTCCCTACAAATTCTTAGAACAAAGAGAAAACCCATTTATACTTTTATATTTGTTAATACAAAGGAAATGGCACTCGTTTTGTACACTCCCCCAAAAAAAGATAAAGGCGTTCTTAGTGCTCTTCAAAATGACGCTAAGGTAAGTGATACTGACGCCAAAAAAAAAAAAAAAAAAAAAACCTAACAGTGTTGAACTGTAACAACACAAAAGGAGCTGTAGATACATTAAATAAAATGGTGGCTCTTTACACTTCTCGTCACTGAAATCAGTCCTTCATGGAAACAAAATTTATTTTATAAGCAAAGACTCTTTTGGGAAAATTTGAACATATCTAAAGACATGATCACGGGCGAAGAGCAACTGCTGCCATTGAAATTATGGTATCAATTCAAACACCAGAAATGCCTTTGCCCTCATATGACTCAACACCAAGAAACATACAAAGTGCCTCCTATACTGACAATAAAAGATCAGTCAAATGTATAAAATGCTTTAATTAAACTTTCCAACTGAAAGTTAAACACGTGGTAAAACCAAAAGAACACCCACCTCATAAACAATGCATCGCATAGGTTAATAGGGCGGTGGGGCTGCACCAGAAAAATTCTACGCCTAGGGACTTCGTAAGCGTTTTAAGTTTAATGCGTTACTGACTCTTCATTATTTCATGTTTACACATACTCATGTTGTTCTGTTCCTTCTAACAGCGAACTGTCGTTTTGGGACATCATACGATGTACTTGTAATTCTAGGTAGCGTTATATGGTTGAGCTGGGGAAATGTTTTGACTAGTTTTGTTGATTACTTAATTAAAATTAAGATATTTCTTCGTGAAATTAAGAAATACCTCATGTCTCTAACAGACGTAAGAAAACATCAGTCAACAGCTGGCGTATTTTCTTATTTTCAAGATGTGGGCACTTTTTCAGGTTTTCGAGAAGTGGGCATTTTTTCTGTAAGCGATATTTCTGTGGGAACTTTTTCTTCATACCCCTGCCAGGGATCGATCCTAAGACTTTTCCGTGGCAGTCACGAAAGTTGACTACTAGGCCATCAGCGGCCCAAGGCCCCAAGCTAGGAAAGGGAGACGGCACCTTATAGCTCTTAGTGTTGCTTGCTGTGTTCATAACTACCCCTCCCCCGTCCCCTTGTCAAAAAAAAAAAAAAAGAAAGAAAGAAAGAAAGAAAGGACAAGGTAAAACCCTGTTGGCATTTTAAATATTTCTGCGCTAATTAATTTGCATTCCTTCTTAGTAGATGAAGACTTTTGAAAAACTAGTTTGCACTCTGAGATAAAATATTTACGATTTTTGTTTTAGAATTATATAAAACAGAAGCCTAAGGATGACTAAATTGAAACAAAAACATCACAAAAATTCCCAGCAGATAAACTTTCTCGTAATTAAATTTCAGTAACGAAAAAATTATTTGTAGATCAGCAAAAAACTGTAAGTAGAAGATCAACTGGCATAATTAGATTCCAGCTTTACTTTAAGTCTTGTTAGGAGGTTTTAAGGGAAATCATTGTGAAGTTAAAAACGCAATACTTTGGATAAAGGTTAAAAAACCAAAAGAATGTATTGTGCACCCGTATCGCTGCTGTAATTCACTAAACAAAGAGGCTTCCAATTTATTTCTCAATTCCCTATTGCAGCTGTTGCATAGCTGTTAAAGACTATGACACACATAAAAATATTTAATAAGCTTCTGAAGTAGGAAAAAAAGTTCATAACTTAATTACTTAAATTTTCTTATTACATAAATTTTTATCCGAACGCATTTTTAAAGAATACTTCAGGAAAGGAAATGATAAAAAAATCATTAATGTATAATGCCGCATATGAAGTTAAATATATATTTCTTTTTTTTTCCGGTTCGTTATTCCAGATAAGGCTCACTATTTTTTTACGACGAATTTATTGTCACTTCTATTAAAGGCAGAGCATTAGTCTTTCTTGCCGTATAAGCAAAAATGGTGTAATCTTTCCAAAATCTAATCTGAATTCTTAAAAGAAAAGAAATGTATTTTGTCTTCGAAGGTCACTGAAATTCAGATTATAGAACCGGGAAAAATGTATTCATAAAAAAAATTAGAATTTTTGTTACGATATTTAAAACATTTTCCTTTTTGACCACATTGGTGAAAGTTATTTCGCCAATGAATAATGTCTTTACTGTCAGAGTTTTTATATATTCAGCTGGGAATCTCTGTTTATCTGATTTCATCTATATAGAAACAGAGAGACAACGGGAAAACAAAGAAGTGCTTCATTTTTATAAGCTATGGAGAGAGAATGTGGTAACCAGCTTCAATATTATTGAGGTTCCACCGCGAAAAATTTTCACATTCCCTGCTTATATACACCGAGTGATCACTAAATTATGACCACCCCTATCAAAAGTGGATGCGGCCCGTTGACCACGCGATTTTCCAGAGGCGCGATTATTCGGCCGACGTAGCATATATAGGGTGTGAGTGGACAGTTGGTAGTAAAGGTCCGAGTGTGATGGGTAAACAGAAGAATTTATCGGACTTTGAGAAAGGACAGTTGTAAGAGCTCGGAGAGCGGATGCACCGATTTTCCAAACGGCTGAACTGCTGGGTTCTTCGCGAGCCAACTTAGTTAAAGTGTATCAAGACTGGGGTGAAAATAGTCAAACAATGACCCAAAGGCAAAACTGCACACGACAGCAAAAGGCTGATGTGAGAGGTGAGCGCCGAGTCCGTCAACTCATACACGCCAATGGACGCAACACTGTTAAACAGTTGACTACCCTTAACAACAGAGGTCAACCCGGAACAGTATCTGTCATGACCATGCGTCACACGCTCGCACGTATGGGCTATGACAGCAAACGACTCTGACGACATCCTCTCCGAACTACGGTTCATCGGCGCAAAGGGCACCCGAGGCAAAAAAAGATCAATTAATTTAGATGCCGGATGACTGGAAAAACGTGTGCTGGTCGGACGAGTTGCGTCTGTTGCTCCACTCCAGGGATATTCGTGTAAGTATTTGACGCAAACAACATGAGGCACTCCATCCATTCTGCATGGTCTCCACAGTGCAATCCGGTTGAGGCGGTTGCATGATATGGGGCATGTTTACCTAGCAGGAACTTGGATTCTAGTGCATGTAGAACAACGTATGAGTGGTTCCCACTATCGTTAATAGCTTGCTTAATCTGTACACCCAGCAGTGTTGCACTTTTTTACGAATGGCAACGGTGCCTCCCAAGATGAAAATGCGCCGAGCCACAGGTCCAATATTGTGCAGGAATGTTTTGAGAAATACAGTTCAGACTTCCAGCATATCGATTGGCATCCGAACTCCCCCGATATAAATCCCATAGAACACTTGTGGGACAATACGGAACGGCATATCAGGAGTCTGGAAACACCAATCTTCGCCATATCTGCATTGAAGTCCGCATTACACACAGTTTGATTGCCCATACGTCTCACCTGCTTCTGGCATCTTACTGAATTAATGCCACGCCGGATAGCTGCTGTATTGAGGGCGAAAGGAGGATCCAAGAAGCATTAGGTAGGTGGTTATAATTCAGTGATTAGTCAGTGTATATTCTTCATAACTTAGAAGCATTAACGTTTACAGTGGTGTGGTTAATACATTTTTGTACATGATTGTTCCAGGCTCCATTACCTGAAACAACAGTGTCTTCAGCGATATTGACAGCTTCCGCAGTAATGGCGCATTTAAAATCCTGAATTAAGTAAAGGCGATTCTGATGAAAGCGGCACTTTTATTGTTCCAATAGAATTATAAATCCAAAACATAACATTTAGTAGGAATGTGTGTGTATCCTTCTAATACAATTCGCAGGAAGGTGACGGACGGAGTTACCAAAAAATTAAGTGGGTTATTCAGAACAGGGCAGTAGCTAGATTTGAAAACCAGGGCGGCAAAGTTTTGTCTGGCTCTATGTTCAACGGCAAAATATATTCTTCGACGAATACAGATAGATTCAAGTTTTGCTTTGTATTTTCCTTCCTTTTGTCAACTTACTCAGCTCGCGAACAATTTATCCATGCTAAAAAAATTTACGGTGGCTGGGTCGCAGAGCCATAATCGCTGAAAGAAAGAACTACCAATTGTTCACGAAAACACTACTTATTTTTTAGTTTACTATTCCAATTTCTTTCTGAATCCAAGAGTTATTGATGCCGAATCTCGGCGCTTTATTAGACATATTTTAATCATGCATTCAGCTTAGCTGTGCTTGGAGGTAGTCTTCTCTTCTTACTGTGGAAAACAGCCAAATCGCCTTTCCCCCACAAAAACCAAAAGCCGCAGATTCTTGCCAATAAACACTTCTCGCACACATATATCGCAAAACCAGTCCTACGGACCATAAAGAAATAAACACAAAGAAGTTGAAATCCCTCTCTCCCTCTTTCTATCTCACTCATTTCTCTTTAGCACTTTTTTAGATCCCCCTAGACGGATACACTTAGTTAAAACTTTCCGAAAACAACACGTCTTCGTAGGCAATTAACCACCTGGAATTCTTTAAACAGCAGCTTAGTATCTCATAGTCACTGATCAAGTGAGGAACGGTGTTTCTTCCATATGAGCAAACAAGCTTTTTTTTTTTTTTCTTTTGTAATGTTCTTTTAATTGGGGGGGGGGGGGTGGAGGAAAAAGTTAAAGTTCTCTCTTCGCTGACCTTTAGCGACAACAAGTCCGATGCACATGTAACAAATAATTATTGGCACAGCCGTTTTTACAGATTTCACTTCCAGTGTTTTTTTTTCCTTTTTTAGTTATCCCGTTCGTCCTATCATTTGAATTTTGCTGTTTTAAGAAAAGTGCAATACGTTTATAAGTAAGGTAAAGTATTGATGCTTATAATGAAATACAAAGAAGTTTTCATCAACCACCGGAAATACAAGGTCAGAGAATTTACAAACACGCCCATTTTCCAGGGGCTTGTTTGCCTTGCAGTGTGGCCGAGTCCCCTCTAGCCCCCTGCTAGCTAAGGCCCTGCTTCAGGGCGCTAAGTACATAAGAAAAGTACTAACATTCGAGGTAAGGACGACATTTTCTAAAACGTCGAAGTAGGCTCGCAAACTCACATTGCTGTCAAACAAGAATTTCCAGTGAAAAATTGAAAAATCTGAAAATCCAGTTAATCCAAATAAGATTGAAAATCGTATGGTGTCTATTTCCTTGCCTAGAGTTCAGGAGTCAAATCCAATGAAATAGAGATTTTTTTTTCCTTTTTGCGGTTTAGCGTAATTTCCAATGCACGTGAGTTCATCTGAAGATTGTTTTTAAATAACACTGCAGCATACAGACGTTACAGTTATTCAATTATAGATATTTTCCTCAAATTTTCCTTAAAAATGTTTGCGAAGCCGTACCAGCCTGCATAATGATTTCTATATTCCATAATTCTTTTGTTTAGGAAGCTCTCCGATTACACCACTTCGATTACGAAAGAAGTCCACTAGCATTCCATTTGCTTTTTCACACATGTTTAAAAAAGTTTCCGAAGTTATTAAGGCTTTTAATTTGAAAATGTTTTACAACCTGTAAAAGAATTTAGTTTCTCTAAATCGAAAGATTCAGCTAGCGATGTAAATTTATTACGGGCGGCAGCTTCGATTGAGTACCATGATGAAGTGGAACAACCAGGATGATGACGCTTTGGGAACGAGCCACACTGCGCTATCAGGTGTGCAGAGGATGAAGGCTGATAAACCAGCTGTGCGGGTGTCCCTACGACATTATTGGAAAAAAGGGTTAAACACAGCAGCAAGAGAAATTTGAGCAGTTGAAGGCGAGAAAACAGTGGAAAAGTGCACGCAAATTGTTCCACCGTTTCAATGCTGAGGGACCAAGGAGGTTACAATAGATGGAGTAAGGCTCCGCTGTTCCCCTCGTGCGGTCAAAATGAAGACAGCAAAACGTCATGATTTTGACGTCACAGTGCTTTGCCGCCATGTTGGTGAGATGCAGTGAGACGACTGAGATCATAACATCACATTGAGTAGTGATGATGTGGCTGCCTTTTTCGATCTATATCTTTAAATTTCAGTATGTGAATCAGTTAAAAAAAACTAGTGATTATTAGGTAACATATAATAAACGTTTAAAGCTATAGCTATGATACATTTGTATTGATGTTTTTCGAACTTTGTTTTAGTTTTTTAACAACTGCAGAACAGCATGTGCTTTCGTCACCGTGGTCATAAATAGCTAACCTAACATTTTCTACTTATCGTCTTTTTACAGAAAGCTCTGCATCAAACTGAATCAATTAATATTGTTAGAAACTCAATTATATGGGCTCTTTAAAGTTCCTGTTTACTCGAAAATCTAACGAGCCAACTATAAATAACAGCACTTAATTTTTAGGAGTTCTTCTTGACTCAAGTACTTAACATTATAGTTCTAGTAATTTTTGCGCGCGCGCGTGTGTGTGTGTGTGTGTGTGTGTGTACAATTTCCTCAGATCATCAGATACGCATAAATTACCCTTGAGAATATTTTTTACGTATTAGTTTTTAATTTATACCCTACCCTTGCAAAATCGAACTCTTAAGAAGGTATGAGCTGCAGCGTTAAGTATGAAAAATAAGCAGTCGAATGAATTCTTTTGGCATTTTAAAATTTTCATAATAAACATTTCGTTTAAACGTTTACAGGAATTCAGTGGGGGTGTCCCAGGTGCCTGGGTCTCCCCATGAGGTATCACCTGATCCTTCGTTCTTTGTATTGGCTGCTTATTTTTTAATATAATTCCATGTGCTTTTGAATTGTTTCCTACAGAGTGCTTTAATTTGCATCTTCAATAATTTGGGCCACCACTATAAAAAAAAATCCTGGTTACGCTGCTGGAACTTATTAACATAAAGATCACTAAAAGTAAAATCACGTATTTATGCCTTTATATGAAACATGCGTTCATCCTATTATATGCTCGCATGTCTGAGAAAGCTCCGCCGAGAAAATTCCACCGATTTGCCGCGATGCACTCTCCGCCGCCCTCGACACAGATTGAGATCGCCAATCATTAGTATGATTAAGTATAAAAATAACACAAATATGTAAGGTATATAAATTATTAGTAAATGAGAACATTACTGTGGACAGTTTCTCGAGGGAAAGATTCATCTAAATTCTGATTTGCTTAAAATTTGGTCAGTTTCAGAACCGGCAGTTCTTAATCAAGCTACAATGACTTGCAAAAAGAAGATTAAATTTAGTGAAAAATTAATATTCTATGCACAATTATCTATGAAAAGTAACAGCAGCAGGTGCTTTAGTTGATGAGTTGACACATTTAAAAGCACAGCACGATCCCATTTTAAAAGCAGTATAAATTTCTTGATGAAAAACGGTCTATTCCTTATTCCCGCAATGGTAAAAAAAGTACCAGTAACGTCTCACTGGGCGTGGCCATCAGCTCGGCTTGTTCTGCTCAAAGTGCTTCAAGTTTGTGATGTCACCCTTACTCCATCTATTCTAATCTCCTTGTGAGAGACATTAGTCTCGAAGAGAAGCCGAGATCAGGATGTCCAATGATCACCAAGAATGACACCGTTGTCAAAGCTGTAACTGCCAACCCGTGTACTAGTACACAACAACTTACCGCTGAGCTGGTGTTTTCCCAATGCATCAGCGTTCGCCACCTGCACGCTCGGAGCTTCCTCCAGGCGCCACCGAATGATTCCCCTTGAATTAACAACCCAGCAGTCCAAACAACGTTTTGCTCTCTGCTGCAGATTGCGTCAAATCCACAGAACGATAGGTTTTGGCGACGTATGGTTACAGATGACGAAATTCCTATCTTATCTTACCACTGGGAACCAGTGGTTGGGGCTACGCCGAGAAGCAAAAGGCTGTTGAAGATTAGCATCATGTTGTGCATTTGGTGAAATTGGGAGGGTCCTGTGCACTGGGAGCTCGTTCCAGATGGTCATGCTGTAGAAGGGAACCTTTATGCCGATCCATTATGCTCTGCTCCAACGTTATCCAGCGCTCATTATAAGGAAGTAAGCATTCCTGCAAGCTGATAATGCCCCAACATACATTTCCAGAGTGGTCCACCGTAAAGTACAAGAATTGGAAGGGGTTGACATCTTACTCCATCACCCATATAACCTGGATCTTACTCTATCCTGCATATAGCCTGGATCTTACTCCACAGTCCATATAGCCTGGATCTTACTCCACAGTCCATATAGCCTGGAGCTTGTCCCCATCTGACTACCACGTCTTTCGTTCCACGGTCCAGTTCATACTAGGAAGGAACTTTGTTTCAGTGGTAGATGTGGAACCTGGAAACAGAGAGATTCTGTTTTCGAAACCTGCCGAGTGGTACCTCCGTGAAATCGTGGCTCTGGTGGAAGGTTGGCAAAGGACTATAGAACACTACAGCCTGTAAATTATAGAATAAAGTGAGCGAGTATGGCTTTCTTGTATCATTAAGATTTTTAGAAGCAAACGGGACGAACTTTTGACTCTCCCTGGTAGATTAGAGCCACAGGGACCTGCTCCCAACTATTTAAGCAAAACAAGAATAAATAATTCACTATAAACAAGAGGAATCTTTCATGGTTCAACACAGACATCAAAATTAACATAAATGTTTGCTTAAAGAAATTAAACTGGTTGACGAGCTAAATTCAGTCACAATGCATATTTTAGCTATTTTCGAATTAGAACTCCACATTTTTCTTAAACGATTGGAAAATGAAGGCAAACATTCGTGACTTTCTGCTTTCTCGACGCTGCTGTAAAAGATATAGTACACATAACCACATTTCTGATGAAGTTGGGCTTTATGCTCAGTGAAGCTGTCGCTGACAATAAATAAAGATTGTCCTTAAAGGTTGTAATGTGTAAACGAGTTTGATTTCACAGTGTTGTTATCAATTAATTTTGTCATAATTTCGAAAGACTTTATCCTAGCGAATACCCAAAATGTGGAGAACAATAAATTGATCTTTATATCTGTTTTATCGTCTTTGAGAATGCCATTAGTATGGACAAACACATCAAAGTTATTAGCATTCTAAAACAAATAAGCCTAGACGACACATTCAGGATAATTTGAAACCTTTACTGGGGGTCAGACCACCGTCTAACAGATTACAAACCTTTACTGGGGACAGTTGTAACGTCAGTGTATATATATATATATACACTGACGGAAAAAAATCCCAATACCACGAAAAAATAGTTGTAGAGGAATGAAATGGCGGCAATACATTTGTATAGGTAACATATTTAATCGATTAAGGTTTCAAAATCACAACTTAATGTAAGCGCGAGAAGAGCCATTTTAAATGTGAAATGCTGGTACATTAATAACCGGTGTAACCGCCAGAATGTTGAATGCAAGCACGCTAACGTTCATGCATTGTGTCGTACAGGTGCTGGATGTCAGTTTGTGGGATGGAGTTCCATGCCTGTTGCACTTGGTCGGTCAACACAGGGACGGTTAATGCTGGTTGGGGGTGACGCTGGAGTTGTCGTCCAATGATGTCCCATGCGTGCTCGATTGGTGAAAGATCTGGTGATCTAGCAGGCCACGGCAACATGTCGACACTCTGTAGAGTATGTTGGGTTACAACAGCGGTATGCGGGCGAGCGTTATCCTGTTGGAAAACACCCCCTGGAATGCTGTTCATGAATGGCAGCACAACAGGTTGAATCAGCAGACCGACGTACAACTGTGCCGTCAGAGTGCGTGGGATAACCACGAGAGTGCTCCTGCTGTCATAGGAAATTGCTCCCCAGACAATAACTCCAGGTGTAGGTCCAGTGTGTCTCGGCCGCAGACAGGTTGGTTGCAGGCGCTCACCTGGCCTCCTTCTAACCAACACACGGCCATCACTGGCACCCAGGCAGAACCGGCTTTCATCAGAAAACACAGCAGATCTCCACTCCGTCCTCCAATGAGCTCTAGCTTGACACCACTGACGTCGCAAACGGCAGTGGTTTGGAGTAAGTGGAATGCACGCTACAGGGCGTCTGGCTCGGAGCTGCCCTTCAAGTAACCGATTTGTAACAGTTCGTTGTGTCACTGTGTTGGCAACTGCTGCTCGAATTGCTGCCGCAGACGCAGTACGATGCGCCACGGCCATACGCCGTACACGGCGGTCTTCCCTCTCAGTAGTGCCACGTGGCCGGCCGGAACCCGGTCTTCTTGAGGCAGTACCTTCCCTTGACCACCGCTGCCCAACAATCATGCACAGTGGCTACATTCCTGCCAAGTCGTTCTGCAATATTGCGGAAAGAAAATCCACGTTCTCGTAGCCCTATTATACGATCTCGTTCAAACTCCGTGAGCTCTTGATAATTGCTTCTTCGTCTTCTTAAAGGCATTCTTGACTAACATCAACATACTACGTCGAATCTCAACGATAACTAACGCTCACGAACGTTACAGCGCGTATTTACAGCAAACCTGCTTTGCATGTTCCGAGGGGCGCTACTAGCGCCGCACGTATACGCCGAGCACGAAATTTGCATAGACGTCATCTTACAGATCTACTCTCACCGCCTACCAACCGTCGTTTATCTAACACAACCCCTTCTTGGTGTTGGAATTTTTTTCCGTCAGTGTATATATAGGTGTTTCCTTAAATTTATGTGGTTGGGTTGATGCTGCACGTACCCGTTTCTCCAATTCAAACTGCACATACTCGATAAGATACATGCATGCAGCATTTTCTTGTTGAAAGACGCCATCTCCGCCATGGAATACAGTCACCATAAAGGGGTGCACTTGGTCAGCTACAATGTTCAGGTACGTGACGGCTGTCAGAGTTTGCTCTACAGGAATAATGGGTCCAAGTGCTCCCCAAAAACATATTATTCAGGCCATCACAGTCACTCCAGCCGCCTGGATCTGTCCTACAGTGCATCCAGGTGAGAAAACTTCCTTTGGTAATAGTCGCACACGAGCTCCTCCGTCGACATGGTGTAACAGAAAAACGGGATTCGTCTCACCATGAGACCCACTTCCAGTCTTCTATGGTCCAATGTTGATGATTAAGTGCCCACTGCAAGCGTTGACAACGGTGAACGGCTGTGAGCATTAGCACACAAATGGGTCTGCGGCTGCGGAGACCCATATCCAGGAGGGTACGATGAACTGTGTATTCGGACACATTGGGATCTTCACCACAATGGAAATTATGGGTAATGTCAGCCACAGTGGCCCTCTTGTTGCTGCGGAGAAGACGAGATAGCTTGCACTAATTTCTGGCATTAATGAAGCGTAGCCTGCTTCCGCCTTGTCGACGGCTCGAAGTGTCACTTGTTTCGGACAACCTTAGGTACTAACTATTGCGTGGCGTGAGCAGTGTACCAGCGTCGCTATTTTGGAGATGCTCTTACCAATACGTCTTGCCATAACGATCTGGCATTTGTCGAATCAGATAAACCTTTGCTTTTTTACGTGACGCTGATTGGCTGAACGCGCGTTTAGTTGCTTAACGCAGCGGTGGTTTAAATGATTTGACTGATCGGTTTATACAAGACCTCGAGTTTATTCTTGAATGTGTCTAACGGAAAGGTATGGAAGTTGGCTTTAAAGATAACATTGATAAAAATAAGCTTATAATAATTAGTAACAATTCTATAACCTCAGCTGATATCCACTGAATGGACAAATTGTTATATACACCCCGATAACAATATGCAAAACACAAGTATGACGTCCTGTCACGTGGGACGCTGAACCTTGCAACGCTTTCTATAAATACAGCAGGTATCTACGGATAAGTGGCCGCGGAAGATCTAGTGGTCAACGTTGGTGACTGCCACGGAAAAAGTCTCAGGATCGATCCCAGGGAGCTAAGAATGCTCGAACCATTAAATATCTGCCGTGCGTCGGATGGGCACGTTAAGCCTTCGGACCCCGGGTACTGCCCCCTCCCTTCTGGTTATAAATAAGGGCATCCTCCTCCCCCTTTCTAGTTACCTGGCTTCCGTGTGGGTTTCCTGTCGGTCGGTCTAGCCACATTTCCCAGCTTTCTATTCCTAAGGGCTGTTTAAGACCTACGGTCAAACACTCTCTTCCTAGAATCCTCTACCCTAAATCTCTCTCGCTTAACGGATAAGAAACTAGTCACGGAAAAGTAATCATGGATAAAGGTAGCGACATGAGTGAATTTAATCGTGGCCAGATTATAAACACTAAACAAAAGTTAAACGTATCAAAAACATAATAAAAATAGATCGTTTTTTTCCTTCAAGCAAAATCATCATACGCGAAAAACCACTATAGCATACCAAACTGAAAGTCATTACGGGCAGAAATATGAGCAGTCAGACAGCACAATACGGTCGAACCGACCAACTTAAGAAAAAAAAAAGGGGGTGGGGATATAAGAAGGTGTGATGTGTACCACTGAGGCAACACAAGAAATAAAACGACAAATTGCAGCGATAATCCAAGTTTGGTACAGTTCAGTCTGGAGAATAACTGGTTCCGGAGCGTAAAGATGTAAGTTCAAATCCCACCAACGGCAAGAAAGGGCTCTGTTTTCATATTTGCGCCGAAAAGCAACAATGGATCTGCTGGCCGTGAATTTTGAAAATAATGGGTGATGTTTCTTCCACATATCGTCTGGAATTTATCAGAATTCCTTTTACAGTGAGCTCCTTCAAACATGGTTTGCAGGCTGACTGGGAAACCTACGATTTCGTCCCAGCCCTTTTTCAAAGTGAAGGAGCGGGTTGAGGGTTTGTATGTGACGTAGCACTGAGGTGATGCAAGAGTCAAAACCGCAAATTGTAGCTATAAGCCAAGGTTGGTGTAGTTCGCTCAGGAGAATAAATGGCTCCGGAACGAGGACACGTGCGTGGGAATCACATCGCTGGCATAAAGGGTTTATTTTCACGAAAGCATCTTGACCTTGAGTGGACCTTTTTTGGTAGACTACCGAATACATGAGCGCAGATATAAAGCTATCTATTGGGGAGGTGCCCTGTAGTCGCAAACATTATAGTTACGCATAAAATGGCGAAAATGGTGGCAAACTGAGGGACGCGCTCGCGCTAGCTGGTTAATTTTGGTGTCGATGCCAGTGCCAGCCTCACCCCCATGTGTGTTATCACTTACTTGGTCTTTCCAGTGATAACTAATGGGGGGGGGGGGGCGGTTATTGGCTGCTTATTTTTAAATGCCTTTCTATACGTTTTTAAAATATATATTTCACGATATATTTTTGACTGCTTCCCAATGTTTTGATAGATGTTTTCTCCAAAGTGTTTTTATTTGCAACTTCAATATTTTGAGGCATCCCTATAAAGAAATGCCGGGTGCACCACTATCGATGCCATGCTTATGACTGCATTGTAGAGAGAAGTAATTTTACTAAACCTTCATTTTTCAGCATCTTTAAGTTATGAAACATCACATTGAAATACAGCGTGTACATCTAGTTCACAATGTTAATCAGTCCACATATTCACGCGTCGATTTATGAGCAAATTGCTGATGTCGAATTTGCGCTATAGTCCGGGACTACGCCCTTCCCAGAACAATTGAGCAAATACAATTGATATATGAAACAAATCTAATGCTCTCAGCGGAGCTTATGTAGATTGAAAAAGGTACAGGTAAACCAAATGATATCTCATATTAAACCATGGCGAAACTAGGGTATGTCCAGAACGGATCCCTGCCATAGGTGCCAATTAAACTAAGGCGCTGTACTGGCTTTCAGATAAATAGATAGCAGTTAGTAAATGGGATTTAAAACGACAGCGTGACCACTAATTATCCACATATTTGAATATTTTCATAAATTTGATATGTGTTTGAATTTCGGCAGCATGAAAACGCCGCGGCAAATATGTTAATCCTTTTCCTTGACTGTCGAACCCAGCTGATGTAGTTGCGGATTACATCCACAGAGCGAGCACTTATTTTGCTTTCTTCAACAGGTTTTTTTTTTCCGATACTAGATCAAGCTCTGGGGGAAGGTCAAAATAAACAATAGGTGAACAGGGCGTAATTTCTGCTGGCGACCAAGATAGAAGTAAAATTTTTGGAGGGTTCCCCAAATGATCTGTGCATAGAAACAAATTTTGACGATGTTATTGATCAACCTGTATAATCAGGGCCTCATTTGCGCCTACGGCCCCACATTTTAGGGGCCCCGGGATAACAATGGAAAAAATATGCCCTTTATTATTAATTATTTATTATGAATGAAAACAAAACGTTTGCAAACAAAAAAGTATCTCTTTTATACTACACACCCCTTGAGAGAGGTTTTGCATTGCTAAGACGTAGAAGCTTTGAGCATTTCATATTGTAAAGCATAAGATTTTAAAATTGTTTGGCCCTAAATTAAATGAATTATTGAGCTGAATAATGTGCTTTTATGAGTGTGAGAATTATTCATTTAGGCATGTTTGCTCAAATCTAAGTATCATTCTTCTGTTAATAGAATTATTCTACTATAATATTGAACAAATCACAGCTGGTTAATCAACTTCATGGAAGTTCACCTTGCCCCAAAAAATCAGTCTATACCAAGTTTAAAAAAGTTCATCGGCTAAAAATAAAATTAAAAAGGATGAGTAGCTTAACATCTCTGGATATTTGAATAATCACATAATTAAATGCGAAAAGAGCAACATTAAACTATTAAATAGTGTTTTACTTACCCGTCTATATTTTTAAGTGCAAATTTCCTTGCTAATATTAAAATTTAATAAAAGTAGATATTATTTCCCATTTTTCCCGCACTGTGTCCTACTTTTTAAATCAACTTTCAAATTAATTGGTAATATTTAGTGGCGGCAAATGCACTTACTCTTTCAAGAATGTATGGGAGACTCATCTTGTGGTGTTCCTAGGGCCCGATTCTGTGTAAATCGGGCCCTGTGTATAATTAAAATCATGAAAAGCTAATTTAATTTATAGATAGCTATTTGCTTTTGTAATGCACACTGAAATAGCAATGAAGTATTTTCTTTACCAAATAGTCTATCTTTATTGGAAAAAAATGAATGTACATTTTGTATAAGTATTATTTTTCGTAGTTATTATTTTATGATAACTGCGTTTTAAATTAGTACCTTTTTTTCATTGAAGTATGCTTTTAATGTACGACCATAACGCGTCCATACTCCTAAGGCTTTGTTAAGGGGAGATTCTCATTTTTTGTGTGAAAAAAATAGATTTTGTTTTCAATTTTTTTATACTTTATTCTGTTATTTCCGGTCTTAAGAATATGTGTACCAAATTTCAAGTGGAAATTCGCAAAATTGGTCAAGTTGTAATCTATTATTGTCCAGCAGGGTCACAGAGAGAAACTTCTGGATGAGCTCAATCACGAATCGCCACTTCATAAAGATGTCGAAAAGGCTGTAAAGCCAATTTACAACGATTTGTCATCAAGAGAGTTGCCACAAAGGTGTTTGGGTGATGACACTCCAAACAACGAAAGTTTCAATTCTACTGTTTGGCGGTTCGCTCCCAAACATATTCACTGTGGCTCAAAAAACCATCTAAATGGCAGCTTATGTAGCAGCAGGCATTTTTAATGAAGGCTTTTCTGCCTTCCTGAAAATGATGACAACGATATGAATCGTTATTGGCTAGCAAACGAAGATATTTGCCAACGCGCGGGACCAACAGATTCTGCAAAGATCGACGAGACGAAGCCTCGAGGCTACAAAAGAGGCACGTACAAGGCGTGGAAGTGAGAAAATGTCTCTAAACGAGTTCTACGAAGCAGAGGAAAGAACACTGTAGGGCCCTGGTATAGCAGATTAGCAGAAAAATACAGTAAGTACTCGACATGCCTCCGTAAACTTACTTGAAACTTCAAACGCGTTTTTCTCGAAACAGCTTTTTCACGAATGGTTGGCATGATATTTCAAAAACTATTGGACCCATCGACTTCAAATGTAAAACTGCATGTTCAGCAAACATCCTTTTATCGTTTGATGAACTAGAAACATGATACGTTATGTATACTTTTTTAAAGCAAAAAACATTGTAAATTTTTTAAGCTAAATTGATAATTTGAGATTGACAAGTCACCATTTCCTCAAATATGTATATATATTTTTTCTGGTTCATCAAACTATAACTACTTGTGTATAGAGTAAAACGCTGTTCGAGTTTTTTGTTTCAGATCACCTGGAGTGGAGAAATCATGCCAACCAGCGACCGCGGATCTTCGCGCATTGTCATGGTCGAGGGGAATTTGTGGGCGTGATTCTTCATGAAACTTATTAAAAATTGTTTTGTAAATACCTGAAACGATAATAAATAGATGTACCTGCTTTGGAATCAATTGGTTGCATAGCTTCGTCAATAAACACTCTAAAAATGCGGTAATTTTAGCGCAAAAAATGAAAATCCCTCCTTAAACAGTGAGAGCTAAAATACGCAAATAAAAAAATTGAGCAATTTATCAGATAAAAATATTACTTTACGACTAAAAATTGGGATCTCAGCGTCGTAATTTTTAAGGTGTTCATTCTGAGATTTATAGAGCTTCCAGTTTCAAATATGATGAAATTCTCAGAAGCTTTCTATTTTTTCTTAACAAACGAATGTATTCCAAACATTTGCATTAAATACTTCCAAAGTTTACGCGGAAAGATATCTGTGTGCTTTTGAGGAAATTCCTGGCAAAAGCTTTAAAATATTTTACTTTCGTGGCATTTCCGATGTGTCACGGTTCTATAATCTCGAGATCGATCAGAACACACTCGGGGCACTGAGAAACTTTGAGGACACGTAAAGAGATGAACGATTTACCGAGAATACTTCCAAGCATTCCCCGTGCATTTGGAATCCCACTTTGTGCTTAACTGGTAGCACAGATCGTTTAAATTTGTTGGAAGCATTTCCTGCGTTCAGGCATTTTTCTACTTTCAATTCCTTTTTGCTCAGTGATCACGAGTATCCATTTTACGCTAGTTAGTTTCGTTATATTCAATTTACTCGGCAGCCTCAGATTGTATCTCTTTTCCGATCTGCCGCTATTCCCAACCCAACTGTGAAATTCATCGTTAGGAAGGTACCCCAGCAAAAGTGGCGGCAGTGAAGTTAGCATCTATAGTTTGCCTAGAGCCCATGGGATCAAATTCACTCTATCTAGAAATCAAATTACTTACCTTTTCTTCATTAAAAGGCTCGCTATATTCGGCAACAGAAAATATTCCTCTGCTCTGGGTGATAGATTAGATTTCCGTTGGAAAAGGCCTTTGTATAAAACCAGCTGCACGGAAAGTGTGACCGATTGTAAAATAAAATTGTACCCGCAAGCTAAAAACAAATCTTCAAGTTAATGAATGTTAATGGTTGCGTAAAAATACTCATAGTAAAGAATTCTAAATATAAAATATTGTACATATACACAGAAAACTCTAAGAATCGAAGGTATGAATAGTTGTAATTAAATTGTGTTCTTTACTAGCTTTAGGAAAAAGTTGTTAAGTAACTTTATCATTTAATGAAGACGCTCAAGATAATGGTTAAACAATACTGATGATGTTGAAGATGATGAATGCGTAAGTTGGGCTATTCCATTTTTTACGCGGGGAACAGGAATGGCGGACTGTATGACGTCAGAGTGTGCAGACTGACTTGCCGTCTTGATATGTTTGTCACCTCTGACCTACCTCAGAGTTGGTAAACATGTCAAGACTGCAACTAGCAGTGATAAGCCCTACCGGCGTAGCTTAAATGGGAAAGCATTCGGCTCCGGGGCAGACGAATGCGGCTTCCAATTCCACCACCGGCATTTGGGCTTTACTTTGCCTTCCGAACGTAAAATGAATCACCTGATCGTGAAGCTCGAAAAATGTGTGATGCTTCTTCCACACGTCGTCTTAAATTAATTAGAATTCTTATTTCTACAGTAAGCTTCTTCAAGCATGGTTTACTGGCTGACTCGGAAACCTACGATTCCATCTCAGCCCTTTGTCAAGGTGGGGTGGGGGATATATGTGACTTACCTACTACCTCAGAGGGGACGCACTTGTCAAGACGGCAAGTAGCAGTGATAATTTCTTGCCCAGCGTAGCTTAAGTAAGAAAGCATTCAGCTCCGGAGCAGAAGGGTGCTGTTTCGAGTACCACCGCACTCACAGAGGGTTTGAAGTTAACAAGTGCCAAATATTAACATGTAACATTTTAAAAAATATACCCCTCAATTTATGGCGATTAGACATCGAGTTAGCTTTTTTTTTTTTTTTTTTTTTTTTTTTTTTTGCGAAAAATGTATTATTTGAAGGTAATTAAAATACTATTACTTGGAAAAGTGAAAAATGTTGACGGAGCAGTTGCTCACCTTGCTCCTTAAGTTACGCCAATGATGAAAAGTAATAAATAGATAATGCTCAACCAAAATGAAAAATTACAATGAAAAAAGTTTTGGTGGTGGTTCGTGTGGAGGGGGAGGGAGGGGGGGTTAACAATCACTACGAGCAACTTGGATGGCTATAAGCAGTCCCATGTCCTTAACAAGGTGCCGCTCGTTCCCTGGGGCAAAAGGGGCTGTGCCACGGGGCCTCTGGCCCATCTCTGAGGAATGATCCGAAGCCAGCGCCTCATACCATTCGGCCACCGGGGCTCCAACAAAAACAGTGCTTCGAGAATATTATTTAAGCTAGCGAAAACACGATGCCGGATAAGAAGAATTAAAACGTTGCAAGTGTACTGCAAGTAAAGAAATATACTGGACTGTGATGTTAAACTACACTGCTGGCCACCCAAAATGCAACACCAAG
This sequence comes from Macrothele yani, assembly GCA_039090855.1. Classification (NCBI taxonomy): domain Eukaryota; kingdom Metazoa; phylum Arthropoda; class Arachnida; order Araneae; family Macrothelidae; genus Macrothele; species Macrothele yani. The sequence goes on along the minus strand of CM076996.1, from coordinate 20,279,464 downwards.
AAGGACACGATATAGCAAAGCCAGATTTACTGGACACATAACAACAGATACAAAGATGAAACGATTGAGCTTACAGGCCCGTGCGACTTGCAAAATACGCAGACATCAATAGTTCGTGTGGCCTCTATGGCTGGCAATGACGGCCACTGCATGCCGCGGCATCGAACGAAAGAGGCTTTGGATGTGGGCTTGGGGTATGTCGGTCCAGGCTGTTTCCACACATTGCCACAGTTCATCAGGCGTAGCCGCGGGTGATGCTTGCTGTGCCACTCGGTTGCCGATCATCAGCGACCAGACGTGTTCGATGGGCGACATATCGGGAGAACAGGCGGACCACGGCAGCAGTGACAGCTGGTGGGCCGTGAAGGATTGTTGCACGATGCGTGCCACTTGCGTGCGCACATTGTCCAGTTGAAACGTGGCCGCTGGCAGGTCCTACAGGTAAGGGAGGACTACAAGCTCCAAAACGTCGGAGATGTAGCGGTGGCTATTGAGTGTACCGGCGATGCGTACTAGAGGAGTACGGGTGTCATATCCAATTGCGCCCCAAACCATAACGCCAGGTGACGGACCGATATGGCGATGCATAATGCAGGCGTCATACAGTCTCTCGCCGCGGGCCAGCCACACGCGGATCCGATCATTGTGGTGTTGAAGGTAGAAGCAAGATTCGTCGGAGAAGACAATGTCTTGCCATTCCGTAGTCCAGGTGCGGTGCTGAACGGCCCACCACCGCCGTACTCGCCGGTGGTGTTACGTCAATGGTAATCGGAGCAACATGCGCCGTGCGAGAAGTCCCCGCTCCTGCAGACGATGTCGAACGGTACGTGCTGACACAGGTTGTTGCGTAACGCACCCTAATTCCTGCGCTAACGTTAGTGATGTGGCGGTGCTAGCCGTCAATGCCCGCTGCACATTATGCCGGTACTCTCGTTTGGTGGTGTTCCGTGGCTGCGGCAATCGCTCACGTCTGTCCGTCCGTCCTCCTGCAACCACCGAATCCATACTCGCCTCACTGTGGCTGGATGTCGTCCTACACGGGCGCCGGTGTCTCGGAACCGCTGTCGCGATAAGCCACTATTCGGCCTCTGTCGAACTCCGAAACGTGCTCGAATGACTGCCGTATTCTGCGACGAGGCATCAGGAAGCTTCCCACGCTCAGGCCCGGCAGCACAACACACTTCCACTACTTACACCCCGCCTTCTGTGCACCCTTTTTATAGTGCTTCTCGGTGGCGTGCCGGGCGCACATGATTTGCATATTCCCTGCAATGCTAATCGTTTGCATGTCCTCTCGCGGGCGACTCATGCTGCGAATGTCAGGCCAATCGGATGCTTCCTTCTTGATGTTGCATTTTGGGTGGCCAGCAGTGTATTTTGGCAGCCCAGGTAGTCCAGTGATTTAAGTGCTGGCTTCTGACCACTCTTCCGAGGTGAGTTCGAATCCCGGTGAGTTGTGGATGATGTATTTGTCTTATTGCACTGGCTCTCTCCCTTCCCTGGAACTAGTGGCCATAAATTATGGACGTTCACGTAATTATGGCCGATCGAGTTGCTTACGGTGGTCATTGAATCTCCAAACAAACAAAAAACTATAATGAAAACAGTGGTGCAACGATGTGTTAAATGAAAGCATTATCCTGCGGTGTAAAGATTTTAAATGAAACCAAAAATACAGCTGAACGTATGTTAAAGGTGGTGAAAACATTGCGAGCAAAGATGCTAAACTATTAATCCTACCCTGTGGCCAAATGTCTCTTCCACTCGGCCACAGGATGGGAAGCTGCCTCTGACCATTGATCTGTGATCAGCCCGGAATGCAGATCCGGATGGAGCGTGGATTGTGCGCCTGCACCGTGGTGCTGGCTCCACTCTTCCCTAGAACCAGTGACTCCAAATTAGGGAATGACAACCGCTTTTAATCCTCAGATTTGCTCATGGTTGTCGTTAAACCAATTCTCTCCCCTCAACCTTTAAAAAAAATGTAAAAAAAAAACAGTGTAAATGCGACTAAAATGAGTGGATATATTTCTTTCATATAAAGTTGTGAGGAAAATTGTGCTGAAAGAATATGTTGAAAGTATCGTATTTTTCGCCGTATAAGACGGGAGCTTTTTCTTAAGAAGTCGGAGCCTCGACATTTACACTACATCGAATTATCCATTGAAATTTCTCTGAGGGGGAAAAACGTGCTTCGAATTCCTTTGTGATCCAAGCACCTAAAACTCAATATTACGCTCTTAGGAATTCATTCCAAAAGCGTACGAAATGTAATATTCCGTTCACCAAGAACTTGTTTCTGCTGAAACGGATAATTACGTTCGACGTAAACATTAAAATCTCCGTGACCGATTTGGAGTGGAAGCTATTGTATGTTAATTCCATCCCTTTTTCGATCCCTCCAAGACCCCATGGGTGGAATTTACCCCTGGTTTTGCAAAGCCGCCAGAACTACAATGGATACATCTCCTTTATCACGCAAAGCTTAAACCTCTGAAATACGTCGCTCCCACGCAGCCGATTGGCTGGTGACAATTGTGTTGAATGCCGGCGAAGCATGCAGCATGCACTTTAAGCGTAGCAATGACCAGCTGCTAGCGAAGGGAGTTTTTTTTTCGCTCTGTCAATCTCTCAATTGTTTCTTTAAACTGAATTAAAATCAACTATTGCTCCCATTTGTTATGCAATGTTTCATGTTTCCGATTGAAATCAAAAGCTCTTATTATTTCTGATATCACTGAGACTCTGTGAGAAAGCAGCAAACCATAACTCACGTTGCAAGTATCACTCTGATTTGGAAATCTTGTGTGACCCTACAACTGGTCTGGTGGTCGTTTCTGTGTGTGAAGGCTGCGGTTAGGAAGGTACCGTCCGGACTGTATCGTCCCGACAAAGAAGTTGGTGGAGGTTTTCTTTCTTACAGATTTTAGTTAGCAGCATACAATATTCCATGGCCGCCCCGGTGGCGCAGTGGTCTAAGCGATGACCTCTGATCATTCGTCCGAACGGGGTCCGGGTTCGAATCCCGGTGAGGCATGGATGATGTGTGTTTGTCTTACGGTGCTGGCTCTTTTCCTTCCCTGGAACCAGTGACATTTAATTAGGGACGGGCGACTGCTTATAGCCCGTTGAGTTGCTCACGGTGGTCGTTAAACCTCCAATCGAAAAAAATATATATATTCCATGTAGCCAACCAGGGTACAGAGTAACCAACTCCGTAAGGTATCGATCATTCATATGCACGAAAGGAGTTCCCGAGGGTGATGGTATCGAAATGGTTTTCGTAGTTCAACTTGGGCCCATTAGTAGTTCTGAACAAAAATACGAATGCTGATTTTTACCTAGACGTCCTGGACAATTATGCACTATCAACGTTGTGCCAATACTTTGAGGAAGGTGCATGCTCTATCAATAGAACAACGCACTATGCCTCTATTAATAGGACAACGCATCATGCCATATTGCTCGCGTTGTTACAGATTGGTTTGAAGACGTGGACGTCGAAAACGTGTATTGGCCAGCCCTGCACCCTGTGGACAATATGTGGGACGAACTGGGTCGTTAGATAGGTAGAACAGATCGTCCAACCAGCAAAGCAGAACTAGTCACTGCTTTGAAGGTCGAAAGGCGAAATATATCGGGGAACACTTACAAAAATCAGATGGAGGGTATTCCACGAAGATTAGAGACTGTCATAAGGGCCAGAAGTTTCAGCACACAAAATTAAATTTTCTGTAAATAAAAAATAAAAAATTTATAGACGTGCAAGTATCCGGATATAAATGGCAGGGGAGTGCGTGCAATCTATAAGCGTAACGATGAAACCGGATGAATAAAGGCTAGTCAAAAAACTATTCGAAAAATATCTTGAGGAAGAAGTGCACTATCGAAAAGCTGGAGCCAGTAATTGGGAACAAATTTGGGAAAACGGTAAGCCTCAGCAATATAGATGCAGGACGCCGAAATAATTCCGAATAGTATATCCAGGATGTCAAAAAGCAGCTACAGGCTTCACCATCCAAATCATCACGCAAACTCTTCCAAGAGACTAACCACGGGCGGCGGAAGGGGTGCGCACTGGGGTCGGGACCCTTTTTCAATTTCATGGCCCCCCTCACTAGGGCTCTTACTACGAAATGTCTTGTTTTTTTTAAAAGATTTCCAGGATATCGTCACCACGATGCGCAGTTTACTGGAAAACGCTTCAAGTACATCTTTGAAAATTGATTTTACACAAATAAGTTGAAAAGTTAACCGAACGTATTTTTCACTTTGAAAAGGATCGTTAAAAAATTTTCAAGTGGCAATTGGCTGGATATATTGCTAGAAGAAGACAATCTTTGAACTGACAATCTTTGGACAACTGAAATATTTGATTGAATACCAAGGGGAAGGGGGAGAAGACCCAGAGGAAGACAACCTCTGGGAGATGGATGGATGAAATTCGAAAGCATGCCGGAGTGATATGGAAAAGTTACACTCAAGACCGAAAGTTTTGGAAGAAACTTGAGGAGACCTTCATCCAGCAGTGGATTGATAATGGTTGATGACACACACACACACACACACACACACACACACACACACAAAAACGCGCGCGCTCACATATATATATACCCCTGAAATTATTGGGTTCAGCCGCCCATGAGACTAACAGCCTATTTCACTTGTTAACGAGCTGACAAAAATGCAAACTGCGACCTTATCGTTTATATGGTTGCTCAAGATTTGCTTCCCATTAATTGAAAAGTCGTATCCTTTTTTTTTTTTTTTTTTTTTTTTGCGCGTGGTTTCAAATTTTTTGACTGAAAGCCCTGGGATTCGGGTCCTAATGTGGTTTACAGATAAAGCATGGTTACATTAAAACGGCTGTACGAACTCTCAGAGATATGAGAAGTTCAGCATGCAATGGGTGTGGAACCCTTGCTTACAGAGAAAGTTGGTATGTGTGTGTTGTATGTATCATAGACGAATTCTGGGCACTATTTTCTTTGAACATACTGTAACTACAGAAGTTCACCTCAAAACTTCCAGTAAATTTGTAAATCTTTATAAAGCTGGATATTTTCAGCAATATTTTGCAATGTGTTACATATCAAATGCAAGCACGAAGGACATTTGACGTTCCTTTTCTCTTGTTGGAGAACGAATCGCCTCAAAAATTCTCGGTCCCCGGATTTATGCCCTCCAGACTGTTTGGTACGGTGCCTGCTGAAGGAGATTGAGAACACGCAAAATCCTAACAGAGTATAAGACTTCAATAATGACATACGAAAAAAAATGGCAGCCATTACTTACGGCATATTCACGAGAGTATTCAGAACGTCGCGATCAATGCTTACACATCTATTTTGGAACGATTGTGGAAGAGGATTGTTCGTGTCAGGCATGAGTACAAAAACGGGCAGTGTTCCTTCTTAACGATAACGCACTTGCATATAGAACAGTCAGTGTACAGCAATTACTGGCACGAAGACACGTGTGTGTAATTAACCATGCTGCCCTATTCTCCAGATTTCTCACAGTGTGACTACTTTCTATTCCCTAAATTAAAGCTGTCTTTAGACGGAAAGCTTTTTCAAATACATTGAAGACATACAAAGAACTGTGATATCAGCTCTTCACTCCATACAAAAAGATGACTTTTGCAAATCCTTCCTTCCGTTGGCTGATCGCGCCACTTCTTGAGTGAAATATATTCATGTAAATTTTCCTGCTTTTTCATTTTCTTTTAAATATCCAGCCTCATTATTTAATTGCCGCATTGTGTATTCCCAAGTTTGACTCTATAACCTTTAAAAATGACCTCATTCAAATGAGTTAAGCTCTTTGCATTTTGTATGCATACACTAGACAACGATTTCAAATGCCTGCTGAAATCGTTTAACTGTATGGCTCATTAACACTAAAGATAAAAAAAACAACAACATTTCAGATGAAAGAGAAAATAAAGGCAACCAGTCCATTAATTATACCTTAGATTTATAGCGTCAGAAAGACGTAAGGTGCTTTCTCCCAATGTTATCTGTAACATCCTAGTAGGGAACCAATGCTCCCGAAGCTTTTAATATAGTGGAAATCTCAGGCGCTCACAATAATCTCCAAAAGGGATGGAACTAACTGCGAGGGCCAAGCGATAAAGGAATCTGCACAGAATTATCTCTGCACTAGGGCCAACCAATTCTCATTGACTCCCCGCTGTGGCATTCGATTGAACAAAGGAACTCGAGCAGCCATTGATCTGGTCAGCAGAGCGGGCAGGCAACTAAGTCCATGTGCACCCGTCGGTCTGGCATTTCGTAGACAACGAATTGATTTCTGAGCTGCTCATCAATGGAGCAAATTATGTGGGCATTTAATCGTGTTTTACCTCCTGGCGTCGTGCAACCATGCTACAAATCTCAGTGACTTGTTGCATAGTCATTCTATACTGTTCTCTTTTACTAAAATGCAGCTGCTCCAGGGATGCCTGGAATTTAAATGAAAATGCCTAGCGCAGCTCAGGACGAATTAATGAAGAGCGGGCAACGCCGTTTCAGTGATCGTCGAAAAAGCGTCATGAATTTTGTTAGGTAATTTATATCACGGTGTTGCCGACATTTTCTCACTTAGAAAACAATTTCGTTTAATATACTTTAACGTAGCGTTCCGCATATCGAAAGCATCCGTTGCTTTGATTTCGCATTAACAATTTCTAATCGCGATTCAATTAATAACTGGCGACCCAGTGAACAACTGGTCTGCGTCTTTGGCTTCTGAGCATTCGGTCCGAGATGATCGCAGGTTCGAGTGCGTTTGTTGGGTGACTATGGCTCACTCCCTTCCCTGGAGAGTGTGACCCCGAATTAGGGACAGGCAAATGCTTATAGCCGTTTGTAATGTGTTTAAACGAATGCAGTTGTAACTTATTCTATGAGTGTGGAAGACTGAACCCTTAAAACATTCATTACTTATCATAATATCGGTGGTTCTTGAAACATTGGAACTACTTAATGTTATGTCCGGATAAATAACACATAAACCTTAATTACACAATGAACAACATTAGGCTTTCTAACGGCCAGAAGAGAGTAGTCTTTACTTACAGAAATAGTTTTTATTGGTCTCTATGTCTCACCACTTAGATAATTCATCAACGGTAATACTCTGTAATCAACTGGCTACCTTAAAAAATTCAGCAGCAATACACTTCAAACGAACTCAACAAACTGAACCTCTGTAACGTGAGGCTCAAAGTATCTCACTATCAATGTAATTTCATCAAATATATGTACTGGGTGTATCGAAACGGTTGTGTATATACACTGCTGGCCACCCAAAATGCAACACCAAGAAGGAAGCATCCGATTGGCCTGAAATTCGTAGCATGCGTCGCCCGCGAGAGGACATGCAAACGATTAGCATTGCAGGGCATATGCAAATCACGTGCGCCCGGCACGCCACCGAGAAGCACTATAAGAAGGGTGCACAGAAGGCTGGGTGTAAGTAGTGGAAGTGTGTTGTGCTGCCGGACCTGTGCGTGGAAAGCTTCCTGATGACTCGTCGCAGAATACGGCAGTCATTCGAGCACGTTTCGGAGTTCGACAGAGGCCGAATAGTGGCTTATCGCGACAGCGGTTCCGAGACACCGGCGCCCGTGTGGGACGACATCCAGCCACAGTGAGGCGAGTATAGATTCGGTGGGTGCAGGAGGGAAGGACGGACCGACGTGAGCGATTGCCGTAGTCGCGGCACACCACCGAACGACAGGACCGGCATGTTGTGCGGCGGGCATTGACGGCTCGCACCGCCACATCACGAACGTTAGCGCAGAAATTAGGGTGTGTTGCGCAACAACCTGTGTCAGCACATACCGTTCGACGTAGTCTGCAGGAGCGGGGACTTGTCGCATGGCGCCCATTGCTCCGATTACCATTGACGTTACACCACCGCCGAGTGCGGAGGCAGTGAGCCGTTGAACGCCGCACCTGGACGACGGAATGGCACGACATTGTCTTCTCCGACGAATCCCGCTTCTGCCTGCAACACCATGATGGTCGGATCCGCGTGTTGCGGCACCACGGCAACAGGCTATATGACGCCTGCATTATGCATCGCCATACCGGTTCGTCGCCTGGCGTTATGGTTTAGGGCGGAATTGGATATGATACCCGCAGCCCTCTGGTACGCATCGCCGGTACAATTTAACAGCCACTGCTACATCTCCAACGTTTTGGAGCCTGTAGTCCTCCCTTACCTGCAGAACCCGCCAGCGGCCACGTTTTAACAGGACAATGCGCGCCCGCACGTGGCACGCACCGTACAACAATTCTTCACGGCCCACCAGGTATCACTGCTGCAGTGGCCCGCCTATTCTCCCGATTTGTCGCCCATCGAACACGTCTAGTCGCTGATCGGCAACCGAGTGGCCCTGCAAGCAGCACCCGCGGCTACGCCTGATGAACTGTGGCAGCGTGTGGAAGCAGCCTGGACTGACATACCCCAAGCCCACATCCAAAACCTCTTTCGTTCAATGCCGCGGCGTGTTTCGGGCGTTATTGCCAGCCATGGGGGCCACACCAAGTATTGATGTATCCGTGTTCCTCAAGTCGCACGGGCCTGTAAGCTCAATCGTTTTATCTTTGTATCTGTTGTTATGTGTCCAGTAAATCTGGCTTGGCTATCTCGTGTCCTTCTTGGTGTTGCATTTTGAGTGGCCAGCACAGTATATATATATATCATCATCATCATCATTGTCAACCATTATCAATCCACTGCTGGACGAAGGTCTCCCCAAGTTTCTTCCACAACGGTCTGTCTTGTGCCAGTCTCCACGATGTTACTCCCGCATACTTTCGAATTCCATCCACCTATCTCCCATGTGGTCTTCTTCTGGGTCTTTTCCGGTCCCTTTGAATCCAATCTAAAATTTCGGCTGCCCATCGATGGTCTGTCCTTCTGGCAGTATGTCCAGCCCATTGCCATTTCAGGGATTTTACTCTGATCATGATGTCTTCGCCTCTTGTCATTTTTCGGATCCACGAGTTCCTCTTCTTATCTCTCCTGGTTACACCAAGCATGCACCTCTCCATGCGTCTTTGAAATGCTTGCAGCCTTTGTATGTCTCTTTTAGTTAAGGTCCATGTCTCTGCACCATACGTAAGCAGTGGAAGGATGCATTGACCAAACACTTTTCTTTTAAGACATAATGGCATATTGCTCTTGATAATTATGCTGTTTCTTCCAAAAGCTCTCCAGGCAAGTTTTATACGCCGATTAATTTCTTCATCAATGTGACCCTCACTTGATATCTGCTGTCCAAGATACACGTACGTATCTGTTATCTCCAGCTCTTCTCCATCAATCGATAAATCTTCATTTCTTGTAAAAGCATTGTACATCACTTTTGTCTTCTGAAAGTTCATTTTTAAACCCACTTTTTTACTCTTGTCAGCTAGTTCCTGGATCATACTCTGCAGCTCTGATGGGGTAGTTGCAAAAATGACTACGTCATCAGCAAAACGAAGGTGAGTTAGATAATCTCCATTAATCTTTATCCCTTTGTTTTCCCAGTTCAGTGATTGAAAGACATTTTCCAATGTGTCATTAAAGAGTTTGGGAGATATGGCGTCACCTTGTCTCACTCCCTTTCCAATTTTTATGTGTGTTGAATTATCAAACAGCCGAATCTTTGCACTTGCATTTCATAGATGTTATTAATAATATTAATGTATGCATCTTCAATACCGCAGGATTTCAAAGACATTGTAACTGCTGATGGTTTCACCGAATCAAAGGCCTTTTCATAATCGATAAAAGCCATGCCCAATGGAAGTTCATATTCCCTCGCTCTTTCAATTAGTTCTCTCAGTACGTGGATATGATCTATTGTGCTGTAGCCACTCCTAAATCCAGCTTGTTCTCTCGGTTGAGCCATGTCCAGTGTTACCTTCAAGCGGTGTGAAAGAACTTTAGTGAAGATTTTATAAACCACTGATAGGAAGCTGATAGGTCTGTAGTTCCTGAGATCCTCAATGTCACCTTTTTTATGTGGCAGGATCATTGTAGCGTTGTCCCAATCCTCAGGAATGTTCCCTTCATTAAGGCATAGAGTGAAACTTTGGGTGAGTACTGTTTCAATTTTGCCACTTGCGTGTTGTATGATGTCTACAGTAATTCTATCGTCAGCTGGAGCTTTTTCCCGCTTCATGTTCTTGATTGCATGTGCCACTTCTGCTGGGAGAACTGGAAGAACTCTGGTACTGGTAACTTTCATGATGTCTGGAGTACACGTATCGTCCCTTTCATATAATTTTGAGTATAAATCTTTCACTCTTGTCAAAACTTCGCCTCTATTTCTTGTTACAGAACCATCTTCTTTTCTCAGTGCCATAATCTGTTTTCTTCGCTTACTGAGATGTCCCTTTGCTATATTTAGGCTTTGCTTGTTTTCGATTGCTTTCCTCACTAGTTCACAGTTGAATTTCCTTACGTCTTCAGTGATACTTTTTCGTACTGTCTTGCATAGCTTTATATATTCCACTGTGGAAGGCACATCTTCTTTAGTTGTTCTGATCTCTCTTCTTCTTTTGCATCAACATTTTGGTTTTTCATGATAATTTGTTCACATGCAACTTGTTCTTAGACCCAGCTAATTTTGTTGCTGTTTCCACAAGAGCTTTGGTTACTTTTCTGTTAACTTCAGAAATATCCACTTCTTCCGATGTTAGGCCTTCTAAAGCAGAGAATCTGTTCTTCAGTTCCAACTTGAAGGTATTATGGTGTTTTTTAAGGTTGGTTATGTCAATACATTTTGTTTGCAGTATGAGCTTGCCACGTTCGAGTTTAGTGTTAGGGTGCATCATACATCTCCCCAATCTATAGTCACTACCTGTGTTGAACTTGTTTAGCACACTGCAGTCTTCTATGACGAATTTTTTGTTACACAAAATAAAATCAATTTCACGTGTCGTCCCATTTGCATGTCTCCATGTCGATTTCCTGTGTGGCTTTTTCTTGAAAAAAGAGTTCATGATGAAAAACACTTCTGCCTCTGCAAACTCTACGAGCGTATTTCCACCCTGGTATTTTCACATTTCCACGGGTCCTGAGTTCCTCTTCATGGACGACAACGCTACACCTCATCGTACAGTGGCTGTCGCAGAGCTGTTGGAGAGTGAAGATATTCAACTCATGGATTGGCCCGCAAGGTCCCCGGACCTAAATCTAATCGAACACAAGTGGGACCTTCTCGACCTTCTCGAGAGACGCTTGGGAGCACGTTACCAGCCGCCAGCAACGATTCCGCAGCTGCGATTGGAGCTACAAGAGGAATCGGCCGCGATGCCTCAAGAGCTCCTTAACAACCTCGTCCTGAGAGTGGACAAACGTTGTAAATCCTGCAACGCAGTCAGGGGTTATCATATCTCCTACTAAAGACTGGATTTTTCTTGGCAGCCGCCTGTCACATGGACGTTTCTGTCTTCTTGCCAGTTGTGCTCGAAGCTACCTTTTCGATAAAGTGCCTTTGTATCCCTTGGATTCCTTGTTTGGACGGTTTTTCTCACTTGTCCCATATTCTTACATCTTGGGGATCTTATGGTATGATTTGAGTCGATGTGAAGCACTTCTGCACCACGTTACATTCGAAAAACCGCCTCGTCCTTAATTTTCGCACGCCAGTGTACTTGCATTGTTTTTGCAACTGCTCACTTCGCATCGCCACAAGGGCGATACTACGCGACCGTTCCTTCACACACAGACTTGCATTGTTTTCGCAACTGCTCACTCACGAATGGCTCTGCTTCTCTGCGGTAAACGCATGCACTACTTGACACATGACCAGGCATGCAGAGGCACGTGATTCTTCCCGCATCGCCACAAGGGCGATACTACGTGACCGTTCCTTCACACACAGACTTGCATTGTTTTCGCAACTGCTCATTCCGCATCAAAACAAGAGCGATACTACGTGACCGTTCTTTCACACACAGACTTGCATTGCTTTCGCAACTGCTCACTCACGAATGGCTCTACTGGTCTGCGGTCAACGCATACACTACTTGAAACATGTCCACACACGAAAAACACGTGACCGTTTCGGGAATTAAATTATCATACCTCGTACTTTTCCTAATAGCTGTTTATTTATTAATTGATTTCCGTGAAAGTTTACACATTGAAATAGCAAATTATTAGAAACATCAATGTACTAAAGTGTTTGGCCGTCCTTGGCCTTCATAAAAGCGTTCATTCGATGTGGCAAACGTTCATTCGATATGGCAAGCATTCATTGAGGTGTTGACATCGTTCTACAGCTATGTTTAGCTAAGCAGATGTGATGTCGTCCATCAATTGCAGAATTGTTGCTGGAGGAGGATCTCTGTAACGAATGGATGTCTCAATATCATCCCACTGGTGTTCAGTTGGATTAAGCTCTTGGGACTGTGCGGGGCCACACGCGATGCCGTTGTTTTTGCAGAGCTTAGAAGCTTTACGGTTTATGAGACCCTTGCACCTCCCCTGCTAGCGCCTACTTTCATGCCTCCTACAAAGTTGCTTAAATCGCGTGTTTTTATTCACCCTATCTGCGCTTTGTACACGTCTAAATTATTTGCAGTGAGGTGTCTGTAATGACATCTCAACATCATAGTTGCGTACGTAAGTGATGACCGCACCAATCAGATTGCTATGTTGTGTTCCTAATAATAGGCTGCTTCAGCCTAAATCATTGAATTATTATGTCTCAGTGGTTTTGTAAATATTACAGGGGAATACTAAAAATTAAAAAGAAAAAAACATTACATATTTTATGTGCGTGTGTGTCCAACAGGAAAGAGCCGCCTAACAGGCTGAGTCGTCAGATAAGTAAGCTATTAACTGGTCGTCCTAGGATAATCCAAGCTAGATTCCCTCATCACGCATGATTGGTACGTCTGTCTTATAGCTCTTCCTCTCTCCGCTGAAATCAGTGGACCTAATTTTGAGACATGCGACTACTATAGTTCTTCGAGTTGCTCAGGAATTTCGTTAAACATCGAAAACAAAAAGGCAGAAGACATTTTCAATTTTCGAAGACATTTTCAATTTTCGAAGACATTTTCAATTTTCATCTAGCGTACCTAAGCGAAAGGCGCAATTTAAAGATTTCAAATATACACATATCGAAGAGCAAATACATTATCACCACCTGTCTAATATGATGTTGGTCCTCCACATGCCGCCAAAACAGCTCTTACCCGGCGAGCATAGACGCTAAAAAATTTTTAAAGGTGTCTTGTAGCATCTGGTACCAAAACGTTACCCGCAGGTCCTTTAACTCTTGTAAGTTACATGGTTGAGCTACTTCAGATCGAATTTGCTGTTCCAACGCAACCACAATTGCTCTATTAGATTGATGTCTGAGGAATTTGGAATACCTGGAAGTCTTCGTCATGTTCCAACAAACATTCTCAAATAATCCGAGCAGTGCAGAATGGCGCATTATCCTGTTGAAAGACGGCAGTACTACAGAGGAATATTGTTGTCATGACAGGATGTACCTGGTCAGCAACGATGTTTACACATGAATATCTTGACCAAGGGTTTCCCAGCAGAACATTGCCCAAAGCATTGCACTTCTTCCACCAGTATGCTTTCTTCTCACAGTGCATCCTAGTTCCAACACTTCAAGAAAAACGACCCACACGAACCCTGCCGTCGGCATGGTACAACAGGAAACCAGATTCATCAGACCAGATGACCTTCTTCCAATCATTCAAGATTCAGTTTTGTAGCTTGCGTGCCCAATATAGGCGCTTTCAAAGGTGATCCCAGGTTAGATTGATCACCCGGAGCAGCGTGTGGCTACGCAGTCCCATTTTCGGCATGATTCAATATCCTGTGTATTGTGACACATTACTCTCGTCACCAGCATTCAAATTACCGGAAAGTTGCGCCAGAGTATCCCTTCAGTTGGTTCGTACCATACGGGATAGCCTTCGCTCACCTCTAGCATCGATGAGCCGTGGTCGGCCCACAACTTACCGGCGGTTTGTGGTTTCTCACTCCACGAACCACTTTTTAAAAGTACTAACCACGGCTGATCTTGAGCATCTTACAAGCCTTGCAGTCTCGGAAAAGCTCAGACCCAATCGTCCAGCCAATACAGTTCGGCCTTTGACAAAGTACGCTGCCTTTCCTATTTGAAGAGCAAGAATAACACTGAATAACAGAGCTCAGTATCAGGTGTTATTTATACCATTTGCCGTCCTGGTGCTGCAGTCGTCTAAGTGATGGCTTCTGATCATTCGTCGGAAATGGGTCCGGGTTCGAACCCGGTGAGGCATGGATGTCGTGTTTGTCTTACGGCACTGGTTCTCTCCCTTCCCTGGAACCAGTGGCTCTTAATTAGGGACGGCCGACTGCTTATAGCCCATCGAGTTGCTCACGGTGGTCGTTAAACACCCAATCAATAAAATAAAATAAAATTATACCATTTCATGAGCTTCACACGTGCCGTCGCTTCGATTTGCATAAAGACGCTATTGTCATAATGTTTTGGCTCTTCGGTGTATATTTATTCAACATCAACTGTAAAACAGAGAACGTCGGCCCGGTGGCGCAGTAGTCTAAGCGATGGCTTTTGATCGTTCTTCCGAAAGGGGTCCGGGTTCGAATCCCGTGAGACATGGATGTTGTGTTTGTCTTACGGCACTGGCTCTCTCCCTTTCCTGGAACTAGTAACCCTAAATTAGGGACGGGCGACTGCTTATAGCCCAATGAATTGCTCACCGTGGTCGTTAAACCTTCAATAAAAAAAAAAATCAGGAAACAAAGAACAAGGGCATTTTAAATCTTCAACTAGTAGACTCAACGTGCGAACATAAGTAAAGCAGTGGCTCAGAAGGAATCCCCTGAGATAAGTACAAAATTTAGCCGTCCCATTCAAATTGTTTCCCGATTTAAACATGTTGCAAGCAAAATTTGGGAAAGGAACCTTTTGGTTATTTAGATAGCGCAACTTCCCAATATAAGAGGTACCTTCGTCTTGCCTTCGCGAAGTGAGAACATAACGATTTTTTCCATCCGCACTGCCGTTCCAACGCACATCCAAAGACGTTTTATCATCCGTAAGTATCCATGTAACAACTGCTATCGGTTTGTTATGGGTTCGCCACGGCATATCGTATCGGAGCAGAGCATGCTCCACTAGCAAATAAAAAGGACTTCTTCTTATTTCTCAGATTCGCCCCTAAACGTCATGTTCCCGGGAATACTGTTGACACAGAGGGAGTGACTCCTTTAAAAAGAGATAGTGAGAGGGCCACGCCATGTTTTGGCGTAGATATAGAGATTTTTTTTAACTCTGCCCTATACTTTTCTCTGGAAGAACATCGCAAAGCGTGTTTTATCGGCATGTCGCTCTCCGTGGTCGAAGCGCTATCGATCGAATGCTACGAAATGGAATACGTGAAGAAATGAACTGAAATGGTAAATAGAATTACGCTGTTACGATCACTCGCTCTCGGTTACCTGCGAACGGCATTCGCTTCCGCGTATCCGCTGCGCATCTCTAAACTTCACCTCGACCAGGAGGAACTCATTTAAAAGCATGCAGAAAAAGGAGCAAGAGAGAGAAAAAAATGAAGAAAAACAGCATCGATTCAATAGGATTCTTTTAGCCCCTTATTTTTCTCCGTGAAAGCGTAATGCATGAGTAAAGAAATGATAGTGTTTTCCAGTCTGGCAGTCTGGAAATGTAACGAACAGAAAGGCTGCCTTCGAGTGTATTACCTAAGTACATACTTGAAATCGTTTTCTCCTTATTAACTGCACAAACGCCAGAGCACATCCACTGTTAGTTTTTTTTCTTCTCTTCAAAACTACGTTACTTTAAGCAGGTTATTACCAATTACCGCAGTTCATTTTTTTCCATGGCTTGTTATTTTTCCCTCTCTCTTTCGTTGAGTGTACGTGGCTAAGGAACACAAATCCGCGTTCTCCAGAATACAACGTTGGTGAAGTTTAACAGTAAGATACACCGAAGCAACAAACTGAATAGCGATCAGACACGTCCCATTCTCACTTACATAAGCAACTGTAATGTTGAGATGGCTTTATAAATAGCTCTCTGGAAAGGTTTTAGACGTGTACGAAGAGTAGATAGCGGAAACATGGTAAAGACTCAAGATTTAGCAACTTCAAAAGGGCCGTGGTAGAAGGCGACGGGCGGGCAAGTGCAAGTATCTCAGAAACTGCAAACCTCGAATGTGCTAGAACAGTTGTATGGAGTGTGTACAACGATGATTGCTAAGAAGCGTTCAGGAATGCCAAGTAAATTGACGGAAGGGAAAAAGAGAACTCTCAAACGTGTCATCGGTATCGTCATTGCTATGCACAAATCATCACCAAAGACTGTCAGGATTCAACAGGAATGAGTGTGTGAATTAAGACAGGTGGTAAGGAACTGCACAAGTTAAATTTCCATGGAGGAGCTGCTGCTGCTGCTGCATAAAAGCCATTAATAACTCGTAAGAATGCGAATAGGCAACATGCTTTGTGCAAAGCACATCTTCCATGGACCCTAGAAGAGTGAAAATGAGTGTTATGGAGTGACGATTTACGCTACACCGTTTATTAATCCGATGGCAGTTGCTATGACAAGTGAACGGTATCTGCCAGAATGTGCCATCCCAACTCTGTTAACTTTGGTAATGGCAGTTTCATGGTCTGAAGATGTTTCTCGTGGTATGGACTCGGATCGCTTGTGGTTGTAGATGGAAACATGAGCGCCTTGAAATACCGGGACATTCTAGACAACGCTGCACTGCCTACACTTTACCAGTTTTATTGAGACGGGCCATTCTTGTTTCAGAAAGACAAAGCTCTGTGCCATAAACAACACTCCATTTCGACATGGTTTGATGTTATATGTGTGCATAATTTTATACTTATAATAAAGTCGAGGCTTCGAGCTGGAGTTGGCCAGCTTAAAGCCCCGACTTTAATCCTATAGATGCCCTTTGGGATGAATTTGCACGTCAGATTCGGGCTAGAACGACACATCCAAATTCTGTGTCTTAAATGGCCACTGCTTCGCGGGAGGAATGGAACAATATATCTGTGGCTACTTACCACAATATCCTTGGAAGTGTGCCACGGAGATTGCACAATGTAATTGTGGTCAAAGGTGGGCCAATTTATTGATTTTGCAATAAATACAGTGTTGTATAAAAAGCACTGTTGTGGTTCGGAGACTTTTTCCACATAGTGTACATGTCCATCGTGTTACCTAATGAAGAAGGCTACTTTTCTAGCAGGATAATGCGCCATGCCACAAAGCTCGGATCGTCACACGGTGGTTCCAAGAGCACGACATTGGCTTCAAAGTGTTAAAATGGCCTCCACAGTCCCCCAAATCTTAAATTAATTGAAAACGTGTGGGATAAGGTTGAGAGATCCATTCGTAACAGAGATCCTCCTCCAGCGAACGTTCGGCAACTGACGGACGCCATCAAATCCGCTTGGCTGACCAAACCTGTAGAATGATATCAGCACTCAGAGTTGAAGAAATATTCTTCTCACAATACGTGGTAAATACGTCATGTTAATTAACTCAGCAATCGGACGACACGTCCAACTTCTATGTCTTTTCCCGCTCCACGGCGATGAAATTTTCAAGTTTTCTGGTGTGATTTAATTCACGTGTGAAACAGTAATTACAGTCAATTCGGCAATGTCCGATTGCTGTGTTAATAAACATGATATCAGCACCTAGTTTAGCCTAACCACATCGTATCTCGGAAGTTTTGAAGTTCAAGGGCGGCCCAATTTGTTATTATGTAAAACTTATGATAATATGCTACTTCAGTGTATATCGATTCAATGTATCCAAGCGAGTGCCACATCCTAGAAAAAAATGAATAGGAGTATAAAACTTGCCTGGAGAGCATGTAAAGGAAACCTTGCAATTTTCAAGAGTAATGTGTCATTACGACTCAAAAGAAAAGTGTTTAATAAAAATGCATTCCATCAATTCTTACCTATGAATCGGAGACAGACCTTTACTTTAAAAAAAACGACACGCGGAGCCTGCAGACCACTCAGAGAAGAATGGAGAGATGCATGGTTGGTGTGACCGAGAAAGATACGGAAAGTAACTGATGAATCGAGAAAATGGCAAAAAGTTGAAGACATCATGACCAGAGTAAAGACCTTCTGCAATGTGCGGGACATGTTGTTTGAAGAACCGACCACCATTGGACAACTGAAATACTAGACTGGATACCAAGGGACAGGAAAAAAACTCAGAAGACGACCACTTGGGAGATATGTGGATGTAATTCGAGAACATGTTGGAGTGACATGAAGAAAGACAAGAGTGACATAAGCTCAAGACAAAGTTGTGGAAGATATATACAGGGGTTTGACAAAATTATGTGAACACCTGAACTAAAGGCGATATGTCTTTATTAATAAAGTGTTGGGCCACCATTTGCCTTTAATACTGCTTCCAACCTTCTTGGAATAGATTCATTCAGCTTTTGAATAACCTCCAGTGGAATCTTGTATTATGTCTTTATTAATGAGGTGTTGGACCACCATTTGCCTTTAATGCAGCTTCCAACTTTATTGGAATAGATTCACACAGCTTTTGAATTTGATCAGAACATCAGCCAATTGCTTCAGAGATGTTGGAGGAGGGAATCTGTTTCTCACTGTGCTCTCCAAAACTTCCCACGATGATATTCAAATCATTGAGCTGGCCAGGGCAGATGCTGAAGTTCTTGGTGCCCCTCAAACTAAGATTGAACTGTTTTGGCATTGTATGAGCGCATTATCTTGAAAAATTGCATCGTTGTTGGGAGACAATATTTGGACTATAGGATGCACCTGATCACTTAGCATGTCCATGTATTCGCTGGAAGTAACTCAACCAGGTAGGGTAATGATGGGGTCAGCAGAGTACCAAGATATGGCCGTCTAAATCGTCACAGATCCACCCCATGTTCAAAAGTTGGAACTAGACATTCCGAATTGTATGCATCCTCCATACATAAATCCGACCTGCTTTTGGAAATAATGTAAAGGAGTATTTATCGGACCATATCACACATTTCCAGTCATAAGCTGTCCAGGTTTTATGCTCACGAAACCATCTTTGTAGCACTTTAACGTTAGTTTCTGTGATCAAACTCTTAGCAGTTGCATCTCTTCCGTGGATGTTGACTTTGTTAAAATTTCTGAGCACCGTTTTCCCGAAAACAGGGTTTTCCAGGTGGATATTGAGTGTTGCTGTTACATTTGCCGTAGTAGTTCTGTATTGTTTGTACACAACCCTTGTAGGTGTTGGACGGTCCCTCTCCTTCGATCTCGGTTTTCACCCGCTGTTCTTCTCCGATGAAGTCTTGCCATGCTTTGTGTACTCAGTCAAAACCGTGAAGACTGATGCGTTTGTTGATACACACACACACACAAACAGGCTTTAATGTTTAGAGACACTCCTGCTAAACGGGCTCCCACGATTTGTTTTTTGAAAGTCTGACAGATCACCGATTTCACCGACTGCTCATATTAAAGGCTGCTGAACACAACTTGTATTAATACTACACTGGCATACAGCCTAGAGAATATATACAAATAAAAGCTACACAAAAAATAATTACATCGTTTCCGTTTTTTCAGTGTAGCCTACGCTAATAATATTAGCCCTATAATCATGGTGTTCACGTTATTTTGTCCAACTCCTGTATATAACAAATCTTTGTTGAGAGTACTACATTCAAAGCCATAGCTAGAACTTGGGGCGTTTCCGGCCATACATTAAATACGCGTCTTAGTAAAAAATATTAATGTAAAACGTAATTATCATAAAATAATAAAAGTTTAACAATGAAAAATAATACTTATGCAAAAAATTTAAATCACAGGTTTCTTTTAAAAGCAATATACTAGGTGTAGCCTTTTTTAATGAAAATAATTTATTACTATTTTCAGGGTACATTAAAAAAATAAATTAACTTATCTACAAATTAAATTTACCTGACTCCTCCTGTATTCATTTTACAGATTTATCAATATTATCGTCAAAATCTGTTTCTGTAAACAGATCAGTTTGAGGAAACATCGAAAATCTTGCTTCTGTCCCTGTCATGTGCACAATTCATGGCCTGTCCAGCAATCGTTTAGGCTGACTTCTTACCAGACAAGCTCCCCTTGTCGACAAAAAGAAAATATACGGTCGCTGGTGGTTATAAATCGGGGCTACATCAGCTTGGTCCGACAGTCAAGAAAAGGATTAGCATTTTTTTTCGTGCCCTTATGACCGAAAGACTTGCTATTAATTTCTGAAATAGTAGCAGTTCATGTCGCCGATAAAATAAAAAATTCAAATACGCATATAAATAATGAAAATATTCAAATGTATGTAGAAAGTTTGTTGTCCCACTGATGTATTAAGCATTTCTTGTAGTTACCAGTTTCTATTTATTTTTACTATCAGGTAACAAGAAAAGTTCGTGCGGTTTTATAATGCATGTGGGGTCCATTTGCTTAGCTTCATGGTTTCCCAGTTGATACAAGTGGAAACGAATTGTTTCACCACTCACGCTAAACATTTTTGGAAGTTCTTGAAATGTTTATCTAGAATTATTTTCAACAGCGGCACGTAATTGTTCATTTTCAATAATGGAGGCTCTTCCTAAACGTGGTGCATCTTCAAGTGATTCATTACCAGAAACACCATTTCTGAGCAGTACGTTCTGCTACCGCATCTTTTCCAAATGCCACACATACCTTACGGGACGCATCTGAAGCCTTCGAACCGAGTTTAAATTCGTAAAGCCAAAAAACCCAAATCACGCCAAGTTCAACCGACATTTTAAAAGGTTCAAAGTCACAGAAAAAGAGTACACACCAAATTAGAGGGCGCCGATTGACTGACGCGTATCTGCGCCTTATGACGCACGTAAAAAATTGCGCTCTGCGAACTACTACAAAATAAAACAAATCATTGCAGCGAATTCTACCGAAAACCACACGAACGTTTTTTTTTTACCTAATACTTTAAATCCCGAGCAGCGCCTTCGTTCAATTGATGCCTGCGGCAGGAGCCACATTGGCTATACTCTAGTTACGCCATGATTACAATATCTACGCCCTTGCACTACAATTATTTGACATATGCTCTTATGCATTACCACGGTAACTGAAGTTTCGTAACTGAACATCGGGATCCTGCAGTTGTACAACAGAAATTGCTAAGCTCCTTAATCCGGCCCAGAACTGCAGACTTGTCAAATCATTCCTATTCCCCTGAGGCTTGTGTTGGAAAATGACGCCGAAGAGTCGAGGAATCAGCAGAATTCTCCGTGATTGGCTGCCATTGGGAACTTTACGGAGATAGGACATGCATTGTGCATTAAATTTTATTCCGACTCGATCAACTGTTAAACATGAAGAAAGGAATCCGTGCTGAAAGTTGGCGTGGAAACAAAGTATTACTACATGAAAACTACAAATTTTATAGAGGCAAGTCGCTGTGCAAAATAGCATGGTAATGTGGAGATACTGCATACAAAAGTGTATTGCAAAAATGTATACTGTGGAGGAAGATAATAAAACTATAAAGCAAGGTGAGAACCATAATTGTGATGTGGATTTAAGGAAACTTCAGAAGGCAGGTGTTGAGTGCAGCTGCAAAAAGGAAAGCATTTCGTGCAGTTACAGAAAAGCTACTTACTGAAAGTTTAGAAGTGAGTGGTATCTCTTTTATCAAGAATAAAATGTATAAGTCCAACAGGAAACTTCAACCGGTGTAACTAAAATGAGGAGCAGATATGTATGCCACTATGATTTGGATGAAAATGAGTATATCATAGTGCAATGCCACTCCCTGAGCCGTGTGATATTGTAAAATCAGATTAGAGGCCATTTTAAATCCGGTTTGCAGTTGCAGACCCGGATTATAGAGTTGATAACATGGCGCTAGTTTCACATAAGTTCTTTTATTACAGTATATTGTTATAACTGTTCTATTTTATTCTCCTACACTGGCGTGCAAAAATTAAGGACGATACGGTTTTTCGAATGTAACGTCGTGCAGAAGTGCTCCACATCGACTCAAATCATACCATAAGATCCCCAAGATGTAAGAATATGGGACAAGGGAGCAAAACCGTCCAAACAAGGAATCCAAAGGATATAAAGTCACTTTATTGGAAAGGTAGCTTCGAGCACAACTGGACAGAAGACAGAGACGTCCATGTGACAGGCGGCTGCCAAGAAAATTCCAGTCTTTAGTAGGGAATATGATCACACCTGACTGCGTTGCAGGATTTACAACGTCTGTCCATGCTGAGGACGAGGTTGTCAAGGAGCTCTTGAGGCATCGCGGCACATTCCTCTTGTAGTGCCAATCGCAGCTGCGGAATCGTTGCTGGTGGCTGGTGACGTGCTACCAAGCGTCTCCCGAGAAGGTCCCACACGTGTTCGATTGGATTTAGGTCCGGGGACCTTGCGGGCAAATCCATGCGTTGAATATCTTCACTCTCCAACAGCTCTGCGACAGCTACTGTACGATAAGGTGTAGCGTTGTCGTCCATGAAGAGGAACTCAAGATCTACAGCACCTCTAAAGAGACGCACGTGAGGCATGAAAACCTCGGTACAATAGCGGACATTAGTGATTGAACCTCATTGGAAGATGTGGAAGTCAGTACGGCTACCAAGCATGCTACCTCCCGAAACGAGAACTCCGCTACCTTCAAACCGGTCCCTTTCGGTGATGTTGGAGGTGTAATTGTGTGTTCCCTGCTCTCTCCAGATGTGTATACGTCCAGAATCGCTAGTCAGACTAAATCGGCTCTCATCAGTAAAGAGAAATCGACCCCATTGCTGATGTGTCCAGTTCTTGTGTTCTTGGCACCACAGAAACCGCCGTCTCCGATGAGCAGGCGTTAATGGCACACACCGTACTGGTCGTCGTGCAAATAGACCACTTTGTGCAGCATCCTGGTCACGGTAAAACGCGATAACGGACGTCCAGTTGACGTTGCATGTGCTTTGCGATTTCTCCCGCTGTCTGCCGTCTGTCTCTTCTCGCCTGTATGACAATATACCGGGCGTCCGCCGCCATGGTTGCTCGTGGACGACCACTGCTAAACTCTCAGACAGCTGTTCCTTTCGTTTGAAATGCTCTCCAAGTTCGTGACACGATGCTGTTAGCTATCCCGAACTCCTCGGCCACACTAGTCACACTTCGACCTTCTTCCCAATGACGCGACCTCGGGTAAAGTCATTCAGATTTCGTCTACTGGATTGCCTGTTGGCCATATCACACGGGGGCAGCAACTCGACGTCGTTCAAACCGATATACACCGTGCAATAGCTTTCACTGAATTGCTGAGCGTACACCGCCCGTGTGCTTTATACCCTTCCGACCCCCCCCCCCTACGTCATGCTGCATATATGCGCATGCCCTACCGTACCGGACCCTAGTCTATCTCCTGAGGGGTCTTTCGGTCCGTTCTGCCTGCTCGTTCCGCTGTTATGCTAATTTCTCCTCTTCGTCCTTAATTTTTGCACACCAGTGTATTAGTGTGCCTAATTTATAAATTAAGCTTTATCATAGGTATGCATGTATAAGAAAAAAACATAGTATCTATAGGTTTTTGTACTATCTGCGGTTTCAGGCATCCATTGGGGGTCTTGGAACGTATCCCCCGCGGATACAGGGGAAGCAATTATACTGTACAGTATAATTTGCTTTCTTTTTAAAATGCTAATGTCCTATAATTCTTTTTTTTATTTGGGATTTAACGGTGACCGTGAGAAACTCAATGGTCTATAAGCAGTCGCCCATTTATAATTTAGCGTCACTGACTCCAGGAAAGGGAGAGAGCCAGTGTCGTAAGACAAGCACAACATCCATGCCTACGGGATTCGAACCCGGACCCATCTTCGACGAATAGTAAGAAGCCATCACTTTGACCACTGCGCCACCGGGGTGCATATAATTCTTTCCCAATAAAACAATTCAACAGAAATATTGCACAGTTAGGGGAATTAACGCCCCATGTTTGTTTAAAGGTAGAGTTAATTTCAAAGTCTTTCTCACTTGGAATTCCCTTGAAACTTATTTTCCATTGTTGTTAAGAACGTTGAGGTGAAAATATTGCCGTGGGGATATTATTGTAATTGGAAATTTAATTAATCTAGTCATTATTAAGGAGTATAGTTGTGAGTATCAGTGAATTTAGTCCAGTTACGAGTGCCCTTTAATTACACTAGAATCAGAGATTTACTATTTTTTTCTCTGGAACTTTGTGCGCGTTTCACACAGGCGGAAAATAATCCGTCTAAGCAGTAAATCTACAGGTTTTTCTACAGCTCGTTTTCAGGCGGACTATAGAATTATCCGTGTTGTACCCGAACTGGCCCTATCCAAATATCTGGAGAACCAAGGCTCCCAGTAATAAATGGCTTTTACTATTGCACTCCAAATTAGTTTCCTCTTCCAATGATATCTTACTCGGTGATATTCGGCTCATTTTAGTTTTTGCACCCCAAAACGGTACCAGTTTGATGCTCTACGTTTCAGTATTTTCTTACCAAAATGGTGAAATACTGTATTATTCCATGAATGCCAAAACGTGTAAATCCGAATATCTGATTCTGACTGATCAATATACATGCTTATACTATAAATATAGGAAAGTAAAACTGGAAGAGGGAGATAGGGAGAGAGGGTAAGAAGGATAAGATATTGAATACGTAATGGCACCGTGCGTTTCTGCACATTTCCAATTAGCACTACCAGAGTTGGAAACGGGTCAAAAATTTTGTACCCGGACAAATCTGCTTTGAACTATGAATTCGAAACTCAATTTATATATATATATATAGGGATGTAAGGTCAGGTGATGCGTAACATCACAGCCTCTCCTTGATAAATCTCAACCCCGGCTTCTCGTGGTGCATCCTGTTCCCACTAAAGGGGCTCTGACGACCGCTAATAGCGGTATAACTGTACCATCGGGATTAGAGGAAATGCTATCTCACACTCACCAACCCGCTTGGCCAGCGTGATGAGTTATGTCCAAATCCCTCCAAAATGACTCCACAACTTGAATTTTGGCCCTCAGTCTCCGGCGGAGAGCTTTTGGAAGAAACAGCATAATTTTAAAGAGCAATATGCCATTATGTCTTAAAAGAAAAGTGTTTGATCAATGCATCCTTCCAGTGCTTACGTATGGTGCAAAGACGTGGACATTAACTAAAAGAGACATACAAAGGCTGCAGACAACTCAAAGCAGCATGGAGAGGTGAATGCTTGGTGTAACCAGGAGAGATAAGAAGAGGAACTCGTGGATCAGAAAAATGACAAGAGTGGAAGACATCATGATCAGAGTAAAATCCCTGAAATGGCAATGGGCTGGACATACTGCCAGAAAGACAGACCATCGATGGACAGCCGAAATTTTAGATTAGATTCCAAGGTACAGGAAAAGACCCAGAAGAAAACCACGTGGGAGACGGGTGGGTGAAATTCGAAAGTATGCAGGAGTGACATGGAGCAGACTGGCACAAGACAGACCGTTGTGGAGGAAACTTGGGGAGACCTTCGTCCAGCAGTGGATTGATAATGGTTGACAATGATGATGATGATTATATATATATTCTATTAAGAAGAGACTGAAGCAAAAAAGTTTTTGACTCACACCAAGTACAACATAGAAAAGGTTATATATTGACCGGTGTGAGTAAAAAGAGAAAAACATATAATAGAAAAACAGAATGTAGAAAGTGTCGAGAATACCGAGCCTTGGCTTTATCAAGGACCAGCAAAACTCTGCATTTTCTCACCTCTGCATTTTCTCACTTCCACAAAGACCTATTTGGAAATGGGTTTCTGCAAAGCCATAGATGCAAGTAATAAGCATACCAAAAAATTAAAATATATATATATATATATGTCATAACCTCCACAGAGTTGTATGACGAAGCTTTAGTTAACATTTTAGCATGCATCTATAACTTTCCTGGCCCAACCCATGCTCTTCATCTGTTACTAATAAACAGAAATAAGATAATAATAGAAAACTCAAGTTGTAAGAGTGACTTAATGAATCAGATTTAATGTTCAGCAATAACACATTGCCAAGTTACCTAGACGCCTAAGAGAGAATTTAAACCTGAATAGCAATACTAAAGTGCTACAAATTCTTAAACTTTGCAATAAAAAAAGGAAATATTGTTCGTCCCAGCTGATCCGTTCGTCTGTCCCAAGGTGATTCTCCTTACATCACCGGTCGCGCACCTCAGTCACTCGGGGCTGCAATTGTTGACCCACGTGCAATCTTGCTCCAGGAAAAGAGGCATCTTCCTATCTCCTATTTCCGCGTGGTAACATCAACCGCCCGGCCGCTCTTGGTATAGCTGGCCGACTTCGGGCAGAAGCATTTCTTCCGCCGCAAAAATATTGCGCTGCGGGATCTCCTTGGTCCCGCACGAGTCCAGCTCCCTTTACGAGTTTGTTCCGGACTAATCATTTTCGCTTGTTCACATTTCGTCAACATATTCCTTGCTTTGTCGTTAGGGGTCTGTATTAACTCTCTTGTCAGTCTTATTGTTTCCTAAAAGCATTCGGCGCGATGAAGAATTAAGAAATGCACACCTCTGCATTCGGTATATGTGGTGGGTCCGCTCACCGATAAGTACGGAAACAAATAACTTAACTAGAAGTCTTTGTCCCGCCAACTTTCGCATTAGAAAACGCCATAACTTTTCGATCTGGTGACACTCTAACGGCTTCTCCAAACATCCCACCATCCACACTTACACGGCCACCCAACTTGACCGACACGCACTTAGGGGACGACGCATCGCGTTCCCCACACAGGCTTCAGTTTTCTCTCTTCCAAGAAAAGGGACTCTTATCTCTGCTCTTCTTTTGCAATGCGGGAAACCACTAGCTGTTAATTTTTCACCCAACAATTAGCGCTGTACCCGTCTATTGCAAAGCCTGCTAATCGAATTAATTACCGTACCCCAAAGTCGTAGCAATATCTTTAATATTGAATCTAACTCAAACCTTATTCTTTACGCCGATGATACAACACTCCTCTTTTCGGGACCAACTATTATTGAAATAATATTTTTATCCACTACTGAATTATCGAAGTACACTGACTGGTTGTCTTCCAATGAATTAGTAATTAATTACAATAAATCTAAAGCCTTACTTTTTTCCAGACAAAAACCTAATCAAACTATTAATTTTAACTTTTCCATTAAAATAAACAGATTGAGATAGTTAATAATCTTACTTATCTGGGTATTGTTTTTGATAATGATTTAAAATGGAATCTGTATACAGATATTTTATCAAAAAAGAAAATATCCTGAAACACAAGAATAATTAGTCATATAATAACAAATCTATTTGTTAAAGCATTAAAATTATTATATTATACATTAACTCATCCACACTTCGATTACTGCTTACTATCCTGGGATCAAACAACAATTACTAATGATATTAATCAATTACAAATTCTTCAAACTAAATACATTCGATTAATAGATTCTAAATATAATTTAAATGGTGACAACTTACTAGGGCAAAATACGTTCAGGTGTTGCAGAGCCATCTCGAACAAATATAATATTCTAACAATTCAGGAACTGTTTTGCTTTAACTTAGGAAAAGTTATGTACAAACGAATTAAATTGAACATTGGACAGGAGCTCATAGAAATTAATACTGCTACGTACTCTTAAAATATTCGTAACCAACCTTTGTTGAGATTAACTACACCTAGAACATAATCTACTAAACAAAGCCTAGATTATTCTGGAACGGAGTTTAGGAACTCTTTGCCTGCAGAATTAATATCTATTAATAACTTCAAGTTGTTTAAAAAGAAATTAAAACACTACTTATTAACAACTGACGTCCATTTATTAGCACAAGATGGGAGGTTGATTAACAGGGATTATTCGACTGAGGGGGGAATGCGAGGGACTTACCAGGTGAAGATTCAGTGACCAAGGGACGGGTAATCTATACAATGAGGATTGGGTAGGAGGGGAGGGAGGGTACAACTCATGTTTTTCATTACTTTAATATTATTTTCCCCTTGATAGGATGTTAATTCAATATTATGATTAGAAGTTTAATTTGATATTTGTTTCCTTTTTTGACTTTGTTGTTGTTATATCAATGTTCTTGTCTTGACTTAAACCTAGGGCGATCAAGGCTGGTCAATTTTCCTCGAGGCCTTTTCCTTGATCTTCTCTGCTGTTATTTTTATGTTTATGCATAACTTTTCAGAATTATAAATGTTAATATGTAACAGCAAGATCAGTAAATGAAATGAAATGAAATATTACACATGAAATGCAGTTTCGACATTTTATGAAACCAAAACAATGTAAGATAGCGGTCCCAGACGATTCGTCCAATGACGATTGGTCCAATGCTGATTCGTCCAAAGAGACGATTGGTCCAATGCCGATTGGTCCAAAGTCTGATTCGTCCAATGGTACGATTGGTCCAATGCCGATTCGTCCAATGGTACGATTGGTCCAACGCCGATTCGTCCAATGGTATCATCTTACCAACGGTAAACTTTTTTATTTTCCAGAAAGGAATAATAATTTAAATTATTCTCCTCTTTATATCCTTTTGAAAGATAATTTCCGTATATTTGGTAATTGTAAACATTTTACATAAACTTGGTAAAAGGCACTTAATGGAGCATTTCTCAGCTGTTTTCAAAGCACCTAGGCCGCGGGCCTTTTTAGAAGATTTTGAGTTACAACCTAGATATTTGGTATTTGTAAACATTCTATATAACCTTATGAAAGGCACTCATCGAATGATTTCCCAGGTCTTTACAAGGCACCTAGGCAGCGTGCCTTTCTAGAAGATTTTAAGTTACAGCCTAGATATTTGATATTTGTAAACATTTTATAAAACCTAATAAAAGACACTCATCGTATCATTTCTCAGCTATCTAACAGGCACCTAGGTCGCGGGCCTTTTTAGAAGATTTTAGGTTACAACCTAGATATTTGGTATTTGTAAACATTTTATAAAACTTTATAAAAGGCACTCATCGTATCATTTTTGAGGTTTTTGCAAGGCACCTAGGCCGCAGGCCTATGAATTAATATTTCGTGCTTAAGTGAAAGCGCAATATTATTAACTTGATTTAATATGTAAACGTTATGAATATGACATCGGTAGAATAAAAAGTCCTAAAAAGGCCTACGCCTAGAGCCTATGAAGTAATATTTCGTGCCCAAGTAAAAGTTCAATATTAATAACTTGATTTGATATGTAAACTTTATGAATATGACATCTCTGGAATAAAAACTGTTGAAAAGGCCTAGGTCTAGGGTCTATGAATTAATATTTCGTGCTTAAGTAAAAGCGCAATATTATTAACTTGATTTAATATGTAAATGTTATGAATATGACATCGGATGAATATAAACTGTTAAAAAGGCCTAGGCCTATGTCCTAAGAATTAATATTTCGTGTTTAAGTAAAAGCGCAATATTATTCACTTGATTTGATATGTAAAAGTTATGAATATGACATCGCTGGAATAAAAACTGTTGAAAAGGCCTCTATCCAAACCCCGAGCAGTTGTTTCCATTGGGCAGTTGGCGGAACCCCACTGCATTCTACAAACAGAAACGGAAAACTAGGATTTTTTATTATTTCATGCAAAAGAGAAACATTGAAGTTGATTGAACGGCTCGTACTTCAGTAACTTCATACGGCAGCAAGGACAGTATAACAAAAAAACGCGATTCCAAAAAAAAAAAAAAAAAAAAAAGAAATCTGTAACCACAATATTACGTATGAAATGTAACATTATTTTACTTTCTTTGGACTAGCGATACTTTCGTATAACATCGGAGTTAGAATCAGAACAGATGAGACTTTTATAGCACGAGTAGCACTTCGGACTGATAGGACGGAATTGGACCAATCGGCATTGGACCAATCGTACCATTTAACGAATCGTACCTTTATACCAATTGTCCATTGGACGAATCGTCCCTTTGGACGAATCGGCATTGGGCCAATCGTCGTTGGACGAATCGTACCAGATCCGTAAGATAGTGATACTCACGTTGTATCGTTCTATCACCAATAGTGACGATGATTTTATTATATAGATGGCATCACTAAAAGATTATACCTCACTAGGCAGGAAAGATGGACCCAAATGCTGTTGAGAAGGCGTTTTGTGTGCTTGAATTATTCAAAACAAATTCTGTTGCTGTTGTGCGCAACGACGTTTCAGAAAACGTTTCAAGAAATCATCGCGGAATAGACTATCCATCTACGACTGGCACAAAAAATTTGAAACAACAGGATGTTTGCGTAAAGTTAAAACACATGTTTCTGGGGAACAAGTGGAGAGTGTTCGACTGTTCGTGCCATTTACCAACGCAGCCGAAGGAAATCCACAACGATGGCGGATCGGGAGTTCCACAACCTTCTGCAACAGACTGTTTCTTGATCAAATTCCACAACAGATTGCTTCTTGATCAAATTCTACAACACACTGTTTGGAAAATTATAAGGAAGCGGCTGAAAATGACTCCTTACATAATCCAGTTATTGCAAAGTCTAAGTGAACGCACAACGCACTTTAACATTTCTGTACAAAAATGCAGGAGCGTTTGAAGATGATTTTAGTGAGTGTAAGGACTCTTGTGATCCTATTTTGATTTCATGTTTACATAGGTATTTATTAGCGCCAATAGTACCCCGTAAAGGCGATCGGGAGAAAGCGGACGCTATACAAGGGAGAGGCCTAATGTGGTGAGTGCTGTTCGCCTCGGGGTATACCTGCTCCTGGCTGACCGCTTCGGTGTTCAGCCAAACCTAATTGCACGAGAGGTGGGATTTTTCGCGAGACAGGCAAGCGGCTCAGAAATCTGTAATGGTAGCACGTGTGTGAAGGTTACTTTTTCTTGTATGATCTATGTATGGTGATCGAGAATTATGATTGCCTTAATAAATACGTTTTATCTTTCTATGGTAATGATGATTCCTTTTTGGTATTGCTGCATGAACAGTGTATGAATGCCTAAGTGAATGAAAGTTGTGGGGACGCGACAGCGCGAAATACACAAAGGAGGCCTGAAAGTCATACGGCTCTCTTACAGTGAGTGTCTAATTTTCAGCGACGAATCGGCATTCCACATAAATGGAAAAATAAACAAACATTAGATGCGCATATGGGGAACTGAAATCCTAGAGCAACAGTGGAGCATGTGCAAGATTCCCTAAAGGTTAATGTTTTCTGGGCTACATCTTGTAAAAAAGTGTATCGCCCGCTTCTTTTCCAAGAACACAGTGCAACGGGAAGTTCTTATCTCGTATTGCTAATTATTTGGTTGATGCCTCAACTGCACGAAAATAGTGACATGTTCATTTTCTAACAGGATGGAGCACCACCCCTCTGGAATCGGGAAGTTAGAAATTACCTCGATGAAAATCTTTCACAGCGCAGGATTAGTTGCGTACCTGACGACAAGATGTCCCTCACATGTAGGCCTTCACGAAGTCTGGACCTAGACCCATAAAAAAAGTCACAGGTTGTTATGTCAAAGACAAGGCCTTCGTCTCTCCCTCCCGCCCTCCCTGTTAATGTAGCTGATCTAAAACTACGTATCACAACAACTTGCTTAAAGTTCATGAAGATATGCTAACGCGTGTTTGGTAAGAATACGACTACTGCGTTGATATATGCCGTATGACAGAGGGTACACGCATCGAATATCTCTAAGCCACTGTTGCAAACTTCAAAAGTTTCCCTACCAGACGGTGCAACGTGAGTGTCAATATCTTAAACAATTTTGGTTTTATAAAATGTTGAAGCTGTCTATTTCATTTGTAATAACCCCGTCATTTGATGCCTGCACAAGACTAATTAGCAACAGAAGGGGTCTTAATATTAACGGTAGGACAATGTAATTTTCATTGCGAATATAACATTTCTCCTTTTTCGCCCTATTGGATATGATAAATATATTTTGCATTTCAGATGTTATAGGCGCACAAACTACGTCTTATGCTAAAACTACAGTATAACGAAATATGCAAAGAAAAGGGAACAAAACTTTAATGTGTGTATATACACTCACCAACCCGCTTGGCCAGCGTGGTGAGTTATGGCCAAACACCTCCAAAATGACTCTACAACTTAAATCTTGGCCCTCAGTCTCCGGCAGCTGGAATGTACCTGGCCAAGGCAGCGGCCAGTGCGACATGAAGGCAGAGGGTGCTAAGAATCCCCGGAGGACCGGACTAGGCTGCCATTTGATGCTGACCTTGGCTACCTACAACGGACGCTCCCTATCTTCTGATTCAAGGCTTCTTGAATTGGAAGAGGAACTACAAAGGATCAAGTGGGACATCGTCGGGCTGAGTGAGGTAAGGAGACAAGGAGAAGATCTCATTGAACTGAAAAGTGGACATCTCTTCTATTATCGTGGGACAGATACTGGCAGAACTAGTGGTGTTGGATTTATAATAAACAAGAAACTGAAGGATAAAGTGGTAGAAGTTGAAAGTTCCTCTGACAGAGCTGCACGACTCGTTATCCAATTATCGAGAAGATACCAGGCTCAGATTATTCAAACTTATGCACCCACCACAAGTCATCCTGAAGAAGAAATTGAAGAATTTTATGAGGAAATTCGTCATCTAAATAATAAAGGTAAGCAGCACTTGAAGATAATTATGGGAGATTTCAATGCAAAAATAGGGCACCGGCAACAGAATGAAACTTCAGTAGGTAAATTCGGTCACGGCAACAGAAACCAGCGTGGAAATACTCTCGTTGAGTTTGCAGAGGCAGAAGGATTTTTCATCTTGAATTCCTTTTTCAAGAAAAAGCCACACAGGAAATGGACATGGAGACATCCAATTGGGACGACAAGTGAAATTGATTTTATTATGTGTAACAAAAAATTCGTCATCGAAGACTGCAGTGTGCTAAACAAGTTCAACACAGGTAGTGACCATAGATTGGTGAGATGTAAGATGCACCTCAACACTAAACTGGAACGTGGCAAGCTCATAAGACAAACAAAATCTATTGACATAACCAACCTTAAAAAACACCATAATACTTTCAAGTTGGAACTGAAGAACAGATTCTCTGCTTTAGAAGGCCTAACATCGGAAGAAGTGGATATTTCTGAAGTTAACAGAAAAGTAACCAAAGCTCTTATGGAAACAGCAACAAAATTAGCTGGGTCTAAGAACAAGTTGCATGTAAACAAATTATCAGGAAAAACCAAAATGTTGATGCAAAAAAGAAGAGAGATGAGGACAACTAAAGAAGATGTGACTTCCAAAGTGGAATATATAGAGCTATGCAAGACAGCACGAAAAAGTATCACTGAAGACGTAAGGAAATTCAACTGTGAGCTAGTGAGGAAAGCAATTGAAAACAACCAAAGCCTAAAGATAGCAAAGGGACATCTCAGTAAGGGAAGAAAACAGATTATGGCTCTGAGAAAAGAAGATGGTTCTATAACAAGAAATAGAGGCGAAATTTTGACAAGAGTGAAAGATTTCTACTCCAAACTATATGAAAGGGATGATACATGTACTCCAGACATCATGAAAGGTACCAGAGTTCTTCCAGTCCTCCCAGCAGAAGTTGCTCATGCAATCAAGAACATGAAGCGGGGGAAAGCTCCAGGAGAAGATGGAATTACTATAGACATCATACAAGAAGCAAGTGGAGAAATTGAAACAGTACTCGCCCAAATTTTCACTCGATGCCTTAATGAAGGGAAGATTCCTGAGGATTGGAACAATGCTACAATGATCCTGCTACATAAAAAAGGTGACATTGAGGATCTCAGGAACTACAGACCTATCAGCCTCCTATCAGTGGTTTATAAAATCTTCACTAAAGTTCTTTCACACCGCTTGAAGGTAACACTGGACATGGCTCAACCGAGAGAACAAGCTGGATTCAGGAGTGGCTACAGCACAATAGATCATATCCACGTACTGAGAGAACTAATTGAAAGAGCGAGGGAATATGAACTTCCATTGTGCATGGCTTTTATCGATTATGAAAAAGCCTTTGATTCTGTGAAACCATCAGCAGTTACCACGGCTCTGAAATCCTGCGGTATTGAAGATGCATACATTAATATTATTAATAACATCTATGAAAATGCAAGTGCAAAGATTCGGCTGTTTGAAAATACAACACACATAAAAATTGGAAAGGGAGTGAGACAAGGTGACACCATATCTCCGAAGCTCTTTAATGCCACATTGGAAAATGTCTTTCAATCACTGAACTGGGAAAACAAAGGGATAAAGATTAATGGAGATTATCTAACCCACCTTCGTTTTGCTGATGACGTAGTCATTTTTGCAACTACCCCATCAGAGCTGCAGAGTATGATCCAGGAACTTGCTGACAAGAGTAAAGAAGTGGGATTAAAAATGAACTTTCAGAAGACAAAAGTGATGTTCAATGCTTTTACAAGAAATGAAGATTTATCGATTGATGGAGAAAACTGGAGATAACAGATACGTATGTTTATCTTGGACAGCAGATATCAAGTGAGGGTCACATTGATGAAGAAATTAATCGGCGTACAAAACTTGCCTGGAGAGCTTTTGGAAGAAACAGCATAATTTTCAAGAGCAATATGCCATTATGTCTTAAAAGAAAAGTGTTTGATCAATGCATCCTTCCAGTGCTTACGTATGGTGCAGAGACGTGGACCTTAACTAAAAGAGACATACAAAGGCTGCAGACAACTCAAAGAAGCATGGAGAGGTGCATGCTTGGTATAACCAGGAGAGATAAGAAGAGGAACTCGTGGATCCGAAAAATGACGAGAGTGGAAGACATCATGATCAGAGTTAAATCCCTGAAATGGCAATGGGCTGGACATACTGCCAGAAGGAAAGACCATAGATGGACAGCCGCAATTTTAGATTGGATTCCAAGGGACAGGAAAAGACCCAGAAAAAGACCACATGGGAGATGGGTGGATGAAATTCGTAAATATGCGGGAGTGACATGGAGGAGACTGGCACAAGACAGACCGTTGTGGAGGAAACTTGGGGAGACCTTCGTCCAGCAGTGGATTGATAATGGTTGACAATGATGATGATGATGATGTATGCACTTTAACTGTTGTAACGTACCAGGAGATGTGACGTACCTGCCAGAAGGACGCACACGACATAAAGGCAGATAGGAATCAGAATAAAATGTCCGCGTAGCTCAATTGGTAGAGCAACTTATTCCGGAATGAGGGGATCCGGGTTCGAATCCTGGCGTGGACAGAAATGACGGAGAAATTAACTTCGTTATAATGGCGCCCGAACTATCCGGATGACCCGACCGTTCACAATCTCACAATGGTGTGATGTTATTTCCACACCGCGAGATAGGAAAAATAAGAGCAGCACTTCGAAAAAAAAAAAAAAAATAAGGGGGAGATGATGTAACGTACCAGGAGATGTGACGTACCTGCCAGAAGGACGCACACGACATAAAGGCAGATAGGAATCAGAATAAAATGTCCGCGTAGCTCAATTGGTAGAGCAACTTATTCCGGAATGAGGGGAGCCGGGTTCGAATCCTGGCGCGGATAAAAATAACGGAGAAATTAACTTCGTTATACTGTGATTTAGAGGAAGTTATAGCGCAGACAACACGATCCCTGGTTTTGGATTAATAAAAAAAGATCAGTTTTGAAACTTCCCACTCACGCATAAAATAAGAGTCTTATTTCTGCCAGAAATCCGTTATTTCACAAGTAAATACAATGCATTTTTTTTGCGTGAATTTGACTTTTCAGTGATAAACGTTTCCTCCTCTGCCCTGGATTTGCAACAAAATCTGATTAAATAGAGCAGAAGTCAAATATTTCTAACTTAATATGCTGCAAGCTAAAAGGTAAATAGGGAAATGCATTATTTAGATCAGCTAGAGGAAAAAAATAAACGATTTTTTTCGTGGAATGTATGCATAATGTTTCATCCCTTGGGAACAGTTTTTGATGTTTCTGTGAAGTGGTGCATTTTGTGCTTTTGCAAGAAAAACGCTCTCAGTATCTTATTTTATTCATTCATTACTTTTCAGTTTATCTGTAGTACCAAGTCTTTGTTGGATTTTTTCCCAGAAAGAATCGTCGATATCAATGTTTGGTTACTTCTCTTGTTTGAGTTGTTTAATTAGTGAAAATAATTCGAATACATTTAGCGATTGCTTACAAACCATTTTTCATTAGAGCATGCGACTTTTAATTCTAATTTTAGGGAAAACCCGAAGCAAACTGAATCTTCGTGAAATACCATAAATCAAAGGATATATTACTTAGAATAAAGTATCAGTAAATGTGACAACTTTTTATCTGCGACAAATTATCCCCATGGTGTGGGACTGATTCATGCTGATTCGATGTTAAAGGAAGGAATTACTTTAACAAAACTTGTCAGTCACATCCATTCTGTTTTGATTGGACTGGTTCAAAGTATGAGAATCATCAGGCGCACAACTTTGGTTTCTTGTTGTTATCAGCACTCACTTAGTTAGAATCGTTGAATAACGAAAGAACAGGCTTAATGATGATGTCCAACTTATTGGGTTGTGTAAAAGGTATTTTTGCATTTGTCGACAAAATGAAAAAACTAAACTTTTACATACAGTAGCTACTTTATTTAGAAAAGTAGGAACTATTAATTTCCAGTACCTGTTGTCACTTATCCGGTAACTTGTAGATCCCATCCGCCCAGAACTTTGCAGATTTTTGGAAAAAGAGCTGGTGAAGATGCTCAGGACACAGTCAAATCAACAGTTTCAGGCACCGATGCCCCAGCTAAACGGACTTCAACAATTTGCTGTCTTTGGAATTAAGGTAGGTTGGTCATTGTGTCCCATGTGTGCATCATCTTTAATATATTATCTTTAAAGAAGGTACTGCTCATATCCTTGGACCTTAAAGAGTTAATGGCAGTTCTGCCACTAAAGAAATACAAAAGAATTAATCTCGAATTTTTCATAAGTAAATTGTAAGAGATCCACTGCAAGAAGTAGTCGACGCCCAGCTGGCTACTGACCATTTGTCCGAGTGGCCCCGGGTTCGAGTCCTGGATAAGGCATGGGGTGTGTGTTTGTCTTACAGCACTGGCTCTCTATCCTCATTGGAACTGTCGTGCTTTTAGGTTTTAAGGGTGTTACTATATATGCAAAGTCAGTTTACCTAGAACACTAACATTAAGTGAAGCTTGATTAACTAATGAAAAGCTCGGATCGCTTAATAGTCGATGTCCTTAATTAAGCATAGATTGACTAAACCAGCAGATAAATAATAAGTCCTTACTCAAACTTCAGCGTTTTATTTAATACCTTAGGTACTAGTTAGGACAATTCATTATATCACTTGTAGCGCGTGACAAATGGTATATCAAACTCGGTAATGCTGTAAAAATCAACTTCTAATAAACTCGATCTTCACTAAGAGAAACTGAAAACACCGAACTATAATATTATCTCAGAAACGTTTAGCGTAAAACAACTAACGAATATCAGGTAGCCTAACGAAATCAGTTTCATAGCTCGTGAACAGTCTCACAGCTCGTATCCCAGTCCGTCAGCGAACATAAATTGAATACAACCTTCTGATCTCATCTTTTTACATACGTTACACAACCTCCGCCCTCATTTGTCGTTGCCAAAAAGACCTTCGGGAGAGAGCAGAAATATAAACGTTTAGTGTGAAAAATATTTAATGGAGCATGAACCAAAATTTACAAAGATACAGGAACTAAAAAGAAAAGTTATATTAAAGTATACGTAACAGAATCAGTGGGCCACCCCTTTGCCGCAGTGGTCTAAGCAATGGCTTCTGACCATTGGTCTGTGATGGGTCCGGATTCGAATCTCGGTGAGGCATGGATTTTGTGTTTGTCTTACGGCACTAGCCCTATTCCTTCCCTGGAACCAGTGGTCTTAAATTAGGGACGGGTGACTGCTTATAGCCCATCCAGTCGCTCACGGTGGTCGTTAAACCTATCAACAAAAAGTATAGTACACACGCATGGAAAAAAAAAGAAATTAAACTAGTGGCCCTAAATTAGGGACGGGCGATTGTTTATGGCCGATTGGGTAGCTCATCATAGTGGTCGATAAAGCTCCAAACTAAAAGAAAATAGTAGTAGTACTTTTTAAACACGTGTTTCCATTATTCTGTGTAACTCCAGTACGTTTACGCCATCTAGCGAGAAAACTATTCATTGTTAAAATGCGAAAGAACACGAGGTAACAGTTTCCTGTTTATCACTGTATGGCGACACAAAAAAAAGTTCTCAGAATCGACCTCTAATTACAATGATATGACGTCTACATACGGGCAAACATACTCACGAGAAGTTTATATACACGAGCAGAAAAATTTACA
Source organism: Macrothele yani (assembly GCA_039090855.1). Classification (NCBI taxonomy): domain Eukaryota; kingdom Metazoa; phylum Arthropoda; class Arachnida; order Araneae; family Macrothelidae; genus Macrothele; species Macrothele yani. The sequence goes on along the minus strand of CM076996.1, from coordinate 20,241,023 downwards.
CCAAAATTACGTACGTTGTGTTATATAAAAAAAAGAACCCTAAAATATGGGAATAGTCCGTGCGATGTATTTGATTTTAATTTTTTCATAAGTCGATTTTGATATTTGGCTACTTAACTTTTTCCCCTACATTTCAGAATTTCTTTGTGAATAGCAAAAATGCATGATATTGTCTTATCCTTCCTCAGTAACCGGTTTAAAATGAAAACGAAAAAGCGTCCGATAATTTTTTTTTTTTTTTTATTTTGGTTGGCGGTTTAACGACCACCGTGAGCAACTCAATGGGCTATAAGTAGTCGCCCGTCCCTAATTTAGGGCTAATGGTTCCAGGGAAGGGAGAGAGCCAGTGCCTAAGACAAACACAGCATCCATGCCTTACCGGGATTCGAACCCGGACCCCTTTCGGACGAATGATCAGAAGTCATCGCTTAGACCACTGCGCCACCGGGGCGGCTTCCGATACATTAACTCATTTTGATGATTAATATTGTTTCCCGTTTCTTTATTATTTTGCAGCTGATTACAAAAAAAAACTAAATGTGAGGAAGGAGAATTTTTAATAATTTAAGTTGGAACTCTGTAAAAAGGTTTCTTGATTCTAAAAATGAGAACATTTTATTAACGATTGGCATTTTACCAACATCATCCGTAACTAGTCATGAACGAACATATCAAATTATATGATGGATGCAGTGGAAAATTATGGAACTTTTCTTATCCAAACGGAATTTAATTTATGTGCAATTTCGTCTTTTCTACTTTTAAAACAGTCGTTAGCTTCTTAAAAGGAAAAAGAAACTGAATGTGTGAGAGTTAAACTAAAGCTGTTTTTTTCTTTTCAAGATCTCGATTAAGACGTGGTTAAAAGCACTGACCTCTTTTCGTGTCAAGAACTAAAAATGACCACTTTAGAACGATGTTTAAGCCTCCTCGTGCCCCTATGGATTAGTAAATGTAGATTGAAAACATAAAATGTCGGTTCTCAGAAGAAAAATGAAGCTTGCTCAAAGCCGAGATTTCGCAATTAAGTTTCTTGCTCGCGTTCTTTAGAACGTCACTTAGGAATCACTTTGAGGTCCCATATGTGTATTTAGAGCTCTAAAAGTTTCTGTCAATTCTTCACAGCGCCTACGAATTATCTTTCTTTGGAAATGAGTCCTTGTGCAGTCCGAAATGTACGCAGTTCATTGTATTTGTTTTAATGCACTACGGATTCTACATTTTGGATGCACTTAATAAAATATATAAAATTCTAGTACCCTAAGACTTCACAATTATGCTTTTTTACTTCCCAAATTAATTTAAAGGGATGTGCTATGCTCTGTTTAGACGAAATAAGTACACAGAGATGCCAGAATATTAGTTACACCTGGCCTAGTCAATTAAGAGTGGCACTCGTAAGATGGCACGTGAGTGCGGTGTGTGGTATAAGTCAGGCAGCTCAGCTGGTCTGGAAGCAGTAGGGTTTGATTGAGGGCCAGAGTGGGCAAAACGAGTGGCCAGAGCTACTTTGAACGTGGTATACTAGTTGGCTCCAGGCGTGCCGTTTTGAGCGTCCTTTTCGAGAATCTTTTGAAGTGTCCTTCTACACTTTTTTCCTTTCCATTTTTTCCCCTTTTGTTTTGATTCTTTTTCTCACTGTTCAACACATTCATCTCTTAGAAGAAAAAGCCCAAAATTTTTTTCGTTTGTTTTTTTCATGAACCGTTATTCCTCCTAATGTAGTAAGCACTAAGTATCATGTTTTGCCATTACAGTTAAAACTTCTGTTGTCTTAGGCAGAACGAATAAGGGCTTGCCTCTAGCTACACTTGTCAGCATCGGAAACACTGCTAATGGGTAGATAAAGCGAATACAGAACACAGACAAACCAAGAAGTACTCGATACTGTCATTGTGGGTAAAAGTATTATCGGTAGCAATTCATTCATTTACTGACAAAACAATACATTCATGTGTGTGTAGAATTCCATGAATTTGCCAGAAAGTGTGTAAATAAACGACCAAATTTACTGGTTCTAGGGTGATAGAGAAAGAGAGAGCCGGTTCCGTTCCGTAAGACAAACACACCATCCATGCTTCACCCGAGAATCGAACACGCCCAATCCCGGATGAATGACGAGGAGCCAGCGGTCATACCACTGCACCACCAGTGCGGTTCTCCAAGGCTTTTTAACGCATAACCATAGGAAGGCATCGTACAGTGAAATTCATTTGCTGGTGGCAAGAATCGAATCCGCATCCTTCTGCTTCGGAAATGAACGCGTTCCGAATTGTCGCTGCAACTTCTGCCTTGACACGTGCGTCACCTCTGAGGTAGGTAAGTCGCATATACCCCCCCCCCTTGAGAAAGGCCTGGGACGGAATAGTAGGTTTTCGGGTCAGCCGGCCAATCACGCTTGAAGAAGATCACTGTATAAGAATGAATTCCCATTAATTCCACATGATGCGTAGAACGAACATCACCATTTTTGGAAGAACCCAACGGCCAGGAGATTCGTTTTACTTTCGGGTGCCAATATAGTGTGAAATTCATTTGCCGGTGGCTTAAATCGAATCCGTATCCTTCTGCCCCGGAGCAGAATGCTTTCCCAATTAAGCTACACCGACGAAGTTTCTCGCTGCAACTTTGTCGTCCTGACATGTGCGTCACCGCTGAGGTAGTTACGTCACAACCGTGAATGGCACGACACACAAAGAACTTCTTGGAATCGGCGTTTCTGTGGACGAAAGCAACTTGTAGATCAGAGAGGGTTAACCCATTTGACGACCAAGACTCAAAATTCTCGTGTCGCCTAGAATACCATAACGCCCAAAACTGTCTGCTGCAACTTTTCGAATCTCTGTCCCATTTTTACAGGTTAAGAAAAGAAGGATTAGTGTTGGGTCACCACACGAAACTTCTGGCTTGATGTGAATTGACTTTCGGACGTTTCCCGGAGGAAATCACTGTATTCTTCTACGGAGAAGAGATGCAATGTCACGAGAGTGAATCATATCGCCCAGGAAGAAACAAACTCCTGGTTCGCTTCTTTGTTTATTGACAGCAATGATTATTTCTGCTAATCCTGTAGTGTCCATACAAATTTAAAGAACATTTAGGCGTAGAAATCTTTACGGACTCTATATAGGCGATTCGGACGGCCGTGGTCATCTGAATGTAAGGGCGCTTTGGGCCGTATCGGACCGTATATAAAGGGTTAGAGGAGATTAGCGACATGATCATCCGTTGTTGTAGCCCACTCACGAGGTGGTCCGATACGTGGCACATTCGGAGATGACCTTTGGTGCACCAGTGTTGAATTCGTCAGTGATTTGCTGGGTTGTGTATTCGTTTGCATGATACTCTCCAGTCAGCTTTGACCCCTCTAATCCAGCAACTGCTTTCATCCGCAGGATCGCCGGCTGATAGAACGTTTTTGCGCGTCGCACCATTCACGGTTGCTCGTGAAAAGCCTAGGAGTACGGCTGTTTGGGAGATGACCGAACTAGCACGCATGGCGCCAATTATCACACCACGTTCAAATTCGCTGGTCAAATTTGCTGGTCAAATCCTATTCTCAGTTGGACTCTTAACTGATGCTCCATGGGCTGGTCTGCCTGATTGTATGCTACGTCTTACGTATTAAAGTGTGCCATTTATTTGATGAGAGCAAGTGTACCTAACAAACTTGTATCTCAGTATAGGTAAAGAAAATGTTTTACTTAAAATGCTTCAGTCAAGAAAAAAAATGTCCTCCCGGTGGCACAGAGGGCTTCTGACCATTTGTCCGAGATGGGTCCGGCTTCCAACACTAGTGAGACATAGATGTTGAGTTTGTCTTGCGGCACTGACTCTCTCCCTTTCCTAGAGTCAGTGACTCTAAATTAGAAACGGGCGACTGCTTATAGCCCATCAAGTTGCTCAGGGTGGTCGTTAAAATTCCAAACTAAAAACAAAAGAAGAAAATTTATTACAAGTACAGGGATCCCCCGCTTTTTAAAAGTTCGCTTTTACGAAAGACTTACAGTAGTCCTTGTTTTCGCTAACCGAAAGAAATCTGAAAAATATTTTCGTTTTTGCGAAGAAGGGCGAAAATAGCGTTCATCGTTTGTTTCGAGCCAGCCGTTGTAAAGGCAGCGCGCACCCCAAGCAGCGAAAATGGCGGCGCCAAGATCCTTTCTTTGAAACTACATTGGGCATTAAGTCACCATAGCTTTGAACCGTGTATGTGAACATCTATGGTTTATTTTGGTTTATTTTTGGCATCCGTTAGCAAGATGTGTCCTAAGGTATCAGAAAAGCCTCAGAGAACTCGTATGGGCGGTACCGCTTAGCGTAAAAGTGGACGTAATTCAGCGTTTCGAATCCTGGTGAACGAAGTTGAACTTGCCTGCGTCCAGCATTCATACTATTTACACACATATAGAAAAAATTTTGAAAGCTGCTGAAGTTATACTATTGGTTCTACTAGTTGCAAAGTGGTCGTATCTAGTAATGGATAAAATGGAAAGTGGTATTCGTTAAGTTATTTTCACTTAAGTAGAAATCAGTCAGTCTTTTTAATAAGCTGCAACACACACACACACACACACACACACACACACACACACACACACAGAGACAGAGTAGAGAGCACTGCACCATGGTGATGAAAGTGGAATTTAAACTTTGTGTTGGCTCTGTATTTGTGATATCATTCCTGCTTTTCATATATGTTATTGTTGTTTTAGGTTTTATGTGCTATTTGGTATGACTTGGTAGGATATTTTTAGGGTTTGTGAGCACTCAAAAAAATTTCCTTATACGTGTATAAATTAATGGTAATTGCTTCTTCGATTTTACACCATGTCGGCATCCGAAACGTTTCATAGGAATGCTCTGCTTTTGGATAGCGGGTAAAACCTGTACATTTTCAGCAATCATATTACGCTACTGAATTTCTTTTAGTCCACTTTTCCCTATGTAACGCCTCAAACTTGAAAATTATATCGCCCTGGATCAGGAATAAAACCGGCATCTGTTCTGATTTTCCGATCCAGAGTAATGCAATTTTCAAGTTCTTGAGTTGTTTCACAGTGAACTGCAAGCGATTCCGTAACGCGATCGCTTGCTGAAAATAATGCACTTGCGAATTCCCCTTGTATTCGGGAAGAATATTTCTTTTTTCATTTCTATGATAAAATTTAAATTCATGCGCCAAAGAACTTAAACGAACATGATTGTTGCATCCGAAGAGGTTGGATAGCTGTTATTTTGAGCCATGAATGCTTACATTTTGAGGAAATGTAGATATTTCAAATCAAACAGAGGTCATCGCTCTTTCCACGTTTATAAGTGAGTCATGGAAACATTTTCATTAGCCGCCACCGGGAATCGAACCCAGGGTCTTCCAGTTACGCACCGGAGATGCTTCCACTGCACCACAGCGGCCTCGAATTCCTCCTGACCCCCACACACTAACTGCCAAACCAATTAGGCAGGTTGCTTTTTGGAGCCCCGCACAATGCTGGGGATTCACCAAAGACGGTAAGCAGCAAACTGAACAAATAATTAGAAATAACCTGCATAATTGGCTTGGCAGTTAGTGTGTGTGTGTGTCAGGAGAAATTCGAGGCAGTTGTGGTGCAGTGGAAGCATATCCGGCGCGTAACTGGAAGACCCTGGGTTCGATTCCCGGTGGCGGCTAATGATAATTTTTCCGTGACTCACTTATAAACGTGGAAAGAGCGATGACCTCTGTTTGATGTGCTTGGTCCACATCAAATGTATGTATTAATGTAGATATTTCGTAAGTGATCTTTCCGAAAATATTTGTGCTGTTCTGTCTTTGATGGAAATAAAACCATAATTCATTCTAGCTGAAAATGTTAGTTCTTTAATGCAAATAAGTGTGGATAAAAGGGACAAGGTTTTTTATTTTTTTTTTAATTGGAGGTTTAACGACCACCGTGAGTAACTCAATGGGCTATAAACAGTAGCCCGTCCCTGGTTTAGGGTCACTGACTCCAGTGAAGGGAGAGAGCCAGTGCCGTAAGACAAACACAACATCCATGCCTCACCGGGATTCGAACCGGACCCTTCTCTTACGAATGGTCAGAAACTAGCGCTTAGACCACTGCGCCACAGGGGGCAGGCTCAAGATTGGAAAGGATTATGCTGAAATTTTTTCAAAGAGTTCTTCCGATTGCTGCGTCTCTTGCCGTTGAATTAATATAAAATGTAACCTCGACAAAAGCGATCATCCAGGTGGAAACACAATATGCGACTTAGCCAGACGAAATATGAGAAAGAAAATCTTTATTTTATATGTTTTATGTGCGCGAAAATACACTTCTGGGAAAGATCGTCATCGCCACCTCTGTCTCCGCGAGTATACATCTCCCTTAAGGCTTAGCAGTGTTATTACTAACAAGCGCTTAACACCTGGGTGGCTCCCGGTTGTTTCGGACTTCTTTTTTTTTTTTTTTTTTACTCTCCATGTTCTGTAATATTGCGCCAAAATACGTGACGTAAATACGTGAGAGTCCACCCCTTCACGTCAGTAGTAGTTTCGTCCATGTGGCACGTGAGAGGAGCATTGTGGGAAGCATATAGTCTGTAGTGGGCTCAGTGAACCTGGAGTAGCGTTGTATTATCTAATTTCTTGTAAAATATAAGGGGGAACACGCTAAAGTACCGCAAAACTGCAAGCACAGCCTGAGGATAAAACGCTGTTAAAGGCAAATGTCTTGTATACCTGGGTTCATAAATTTTAGTAAGGGTAAATTTATTTACCATTCTGAATACCTTGTAAGTTAAAATCATTTTCCATTTTCTTAGGGCTTCAGTCGCCTGTGCCGTAAGACAAACACAACATCCATGCCTCATCGGGATTCGAACCCCGACTCCTTTCGGACGAATGATCAGAGGCCATCGCTTAGACCACGGCGGCTCCGGGGCGGCCTATATGCTTTTGGCACCAGGAGAGTTGTTTACGTTGGTGAACTGTTGTCAGGACAGGGTATCGTATAGAGCGTCTGCCCTTTCAGCCTATCCGTGCCAGCGTGTGATGCATATTCGTTCCGGGTTTTGTTTCTGATTGATTCGTGTTGTAGTGGGCTGCCATCTGCGAAAATATTGTACACTTTAACCACGGAGGCTCTTGAACAACCCATAAATGTCGCAGTTTCCGAAATGGACGTACCAACCCTTCGTCCGCCCACAATTTGGCCATTAGTAAATTCCAATAAATTCTTGGTTTTATCAATCGCGTCCGTAACTTTGCTCTCAATTTAACTACCGACATCTTATACATACGCCTTTAGCATACAGGTCACGCCTTCCTCATCGTTGCGCTAGTCTGGTGTGTAATTTGCTTCGTATAGGAGTGGTTGTAATTCATTCTCAGTATACGCCACTGATCGATTTGCGAGCAAATACCATTAATCCTTTAACTGGCTGGAACGGATTAACTCGGGCTTAGCAAGATGGGCTAAAATCCACTTGAACGATATATTCGCTGTCCAAGAAATGGGTCAAAAGCTGCTGGAACTAGTGATTACGTTTGTCGGAAAGCTTTGCTTCATCCCCCCTTAGTTTCGTTATTCAAAATGGCCATGTAGGGGGCTGATTGACACTACTCCATTTTGACTGACTACCTGCTAAAGGGGTTGCAACAATGGTGACGAACCAAAGAATGAGAAAAAAAGATGATTGAGACACTTGTTTCTTCCCAGTGTAATGATGCCTGTGTCATCATGTCATTTAGCAGAGAATATAAAGGACTAGAAGCGAACGCTTATGGTCGGAACTGCTGAAATGAGAAGGGGGAAGGATATACACTGTTTGCATTAAAAAAAACCCGAAGCACCCCGAGAAAGTCGTTCGATCCTGATGAAACTTTGCATGATAGTAGTGGGTACCTCAGGACAGAATATGCAAATGATTAAAAATAACGACCAATGACTAAATAATGGCGCCACAGCGTATGAGAACCGCGCATCGAGGAGGCTATAATAAGAGCAAAGTTCGCACGCGGGGACAATTGTGGCAGCGGATTACAGTTTAATTAACAGCCAGGGACTGTCAGGATGCCTCAACGTCGGATCCTTGCAGAACACGAGCAGTTGAGAAAAATTTGAAAGAGGACGTATTATTGGGCACAGAGAGGCCGGATGATCAAGTCGCCGTATCGCCAGACATTTGGGTCGCAGCGGCGCGGCAGTCGGATCGGACAATGTTGGCGCCAATGGGTCGAGCAGGGAACGACCCAGCGGTACGCAAGCAGTGGACAGCCGAGGGTAGCAACAAAACGTGAGTATCGAGCGATTGTGAGAGCCGTACCAGCAGGACTGTATTTGTCGCTCTCAACCAGCTATGACAATGCTTTGTCGTCTACAGGTACGGAAGTGGCCACCTTTACCGTTGCCAGACGAATTACGGCAAGGGAACTACATTCGAGGAAAACACCCAGCCGCCTACCACTGACTAGCGTGCACCGCCACCCCCCGTTTAAATGGTGTCGGGCCCGATCAACGTGGGATAGTGTCCAGTGCCGTCGTGTTGTCTCGAGTGATGAGTCACGGTTTGGACTTGGCGCCGATGACCAGTACATACGTGTCTAGAGACGAGCAGGCCAACGCACAGTTCCTGCCTTTACCGTGGAACGGCATACGTCTCCCTGACTGGGGAGCCATTTCCTACGATAGCTGGACACCTTTGCTAGTCCTCTGTACCACCCCCACGGCCCAACGGTACGTCAATGACATTCTACGACCTGTTATGTTGCCATTCCTGTCGTAGCATCACCGAGCAGTTCTTCAACAGGATAATACCCGGCCACACACAGCACATCTGTCCCAGGCCTGCCTCCGTAATGTCAAAACATTCCATGACCAGCCTGATCGCCCGACCTTTCACCGATCGAACATGCTTGGAGCATGATGGGACGCCGCCAATGCTCATCTCGAAATGTCGGCGAACTTGGTCGCAATGTGGTAAGTATTTGGTATGCCATACCTCAGGGCAGTATCCGTGAACTCTATGCGTCTATACCATACATAACCGCTTGTTTCCGAGCCAGAGGTAGCGCTACAAGATATTAGCTTGTTCTATTCATGTAGCTGTTGTACTTGAATACCTGGAACAACTGCTCCGCAATACCAAACAGAAGTCATCGCTTTTTGCAAACAGAAGTCATCTCTCTCTTTCCAGCTGGCCTCTCACAAAAATTCTGTTTTATTGTTCCTGATCCACGTCGAGTGTATGAATTAATTATTCAATGTTTTGCAATCATTTCCTTTTCTGTGCATACCAATTTTCATCTCGATTGGACGATTTATCCTGGGTGTTTCGTTTCTTTTGGCAAAGAGTGCCGTAGCTTTCGTAAAACCGGGCCATCATATGAACATTTCGGCTTTGGGAGCGTAGAAATTTTGTACGTATGTGTATTTAGCCTCTTAAACGGCCGTTGTAGCATTTAGTTCAGGTACACGGGCCGGTTAAAGGGTAAATGCGATATAGCAGGTGTCACGTAGAGATAATAATACCAGAAAAACCGACGGTTAGACATTTTTCTTTTTAACGATGAAGCGTAGTTTCATCGAAACGCGGTGTTAACAACAGAGCGACCGATTATGAAGAGTTTTGGTAGCCCTCATGGCTGTCACAAAACTGAAACTTGTATCACAAGCAGAAATCGGGAAAATCTTTGTAGGGCAGCACATGTTGTGGTGAAACGAAAGAATGCGCGCAGAACGTTTCCACCATTTATTAGAAACTTTGTGTTTCACTGCATTGCGTTTTCCATGTTACATTTCGTTATTACAATAAATGCAATGAAATATAAACCCATTCTAGTTGCTTATTAAAATCAAAATCATGTTTCCGAATCGGTAGTTTTCAGTAAAGAAAGCTGGCCTCTGACAAATATCTATTCCTACCCAAAACTTTATTGATGCTCTTAGGAGAAGTTTTCTCATCTGAGATCCTTCTTGACAGCTTCATTTCCTTCCACACAAATTTCTGTTAGGGAAAGTGATAATTACCTACTTCCAAGAGCTTTTGCTCGGAAAGAGGATTTCCTCTTTTTCTCCAAAGCAACATTGTTCGATAACTATGCAAAGCAACCAATGTGTAAACCGCCCTTTCCTTGCTCGCCACAGTAAGATGCACCAATGGAGTCGCCCAGTGTACCTGCGGCTATGAACAATGTGTTCCGGGTGAGGCAGAAATTATAATCGGAGCGTGGAGGTCACAAATCCTCCTTTTCTCTGGGGCTGATTACGTTGCCGTAAATCCTCTGCATCGTGGTGACACAAAAGCCATTATCATTTTCTCCCCTTTCTTGATCTAACTTCTCTTTACTCGGTGACAATTTAAGACATCTGCAAAATTGAGCAGAAGCTCATTCAGAAAGATCACTCGCATCTCGCTCTTTCGCATTCCTTCTCTGTCTCTCTCTCTCTCTCACTTTCTCTCGATCTCTCTTTCTGTGCCTTCCTTCTCCCTCTGTGTCTGGCGAGGATTTAATACTTTATCGACTTCGCCTACTTTGTATGCAGTGTTTCTGCCTTTTGAGTAAAATGAATCCTTGGAATCTTAGGACTGAGACTTTTCCTAATCGGCCATTTCTCATTCGATTGAGCAGAAATTTTTGAGTCATTCGTTCAGAGCTACTGAATGTAAACTTCGGTTTTCAAACTTTACTTTCAAAAGGAGACAAATGAATAAATTTAGATGCAGCTCTCTCCATCTAATTTTCAAAGGGAATTTCTGAATTTTATCCCCGTTCACTGCAAAAATGAATCATTTGAAATTGTCAATAAAGCACACGATGAACTTTTTAACCTCAGATTTAATATTTGTAAGCACACTTGGCTAAAATTTTGTGAGCGGCAGTTTGCATCTCGGGTCATCTTCAATCAGTCTATTCTAGTGTAAAGGGAAAAGTTCATTAAATTCGTTTTAAATAGGTTTTACCATTATTTTCAATTTTGACATTTTCCGATAACACTTATCCTATTTCTTAAGCCAGAGAAAAGAGTAGGAGTATGCAATTGTGTAACTAATTCATTTAACTCCGTCATTTCACTGTATGTAATGTACAACAAGCATCAAACCCACCTCGTAATCATATTTAATTGCATCAAAGCTAAGTAAACAATCTTCAATGTACACTCAATGAACAAAACATTAAATATACCTACTTAATAGTGTGTTGGTCATTTTCTAGCGTGAATAATAGCTTGTACACGCCGAGGTATCTACTCTATTAGATGACGGGGGATTTTAGGGGGTTATGCCAGCCATGCTTGTTGCAACTTTGCCCACAACTGTGCCAGAGACCTTGGTCCAGGATCCATGGATCTGATGTTTCGCTTCATGGCATCACAGAGAGTTTAAACAAAATTAAAATCAGGGAATCTTGGGGACCACTGAATGGTTCCAAACTCAGAAGAGTGTTCTTCGAGTCATGGCTGGGTGGCTGCGGCCCGGTGGGGCAACGTATTGTCCTGCTGGAATAGACCATCGGCCGCATGATGCGCGAAGGCTATGAACGCGTGTAGGTGATCAGGCAGCCTATGCTGGTAGCGGTCAGCGATTAAAGACGTCTCCAGTCACACTAAGGGAAGTAATACATGTATGTCCCATGAGAAAGCTCCCTGAATCATCACAGAGCCACCACCGCCTTGAACAGATCCCACCTGGCACGACGGGACATAACCTTATGGGGTCGACGCCAGACCCGCACTCTCCTGTCAGCTCGGTACAGCTGAAAACGGGATTCATCTGACCACCCGACACCCCGCAGAAGTCCAGTTTTGATGTTCTTGGTACAAGGCAAGGCGTAATGTCGGATGACAAGCAATCAACAGTGGCACACGGGTAGGACGTCGGCTCCCGTAGCCCAGGGTATGCAACATGCGCCATACCGTTCACACGCTGACGCTGCTTGGGCCTCCGACATTTGGTCTGGATGTGATCTGCGCCGCCGTTGTCAAGCAATCGGTCTGACGAGCTTGGATAGTCTGCGTCGACCCTTGCCATCATTGGCGTGTATTCGGCCACCGTTTGCTCTCTGGGCTTTGGTACGTCCATCAATTGCATACTCGCGGTACACCCTTTATTCGGTTGCCCTCGGGAACCCTAGGGTTCTTACCACCACTTGAGCGATAGAATGATCCATGTCTCATGCGCCGACAACCCATGTTCGTTGATTGCGATACACTCTTGGAAAGCCCTGGGGGCAGTTTATTTGTCCCCTGCGTTCAGTTTGGACCTGTTCTACTCTACGCGGTGGATGCCCATATCAACTGTCCATTCTCTTATATCTTATGCACTGGAGGAAAGTTAAAAAAGAACTCCAAAAAGGAATTGGCGGACGATCATGAAATTTACATATGTTAATGGGGTCGAGCGTTCGTAGGTGTGATGTTAATTTCGGGACCAACAGGTGAGCGCTTACGCCACAGCACGGCATAATATGCAAATTATCGTCGGTGGTATTTAAGGAGTACGGCGAAGTGAATGTAATCAGTCGTCGGCGTATGAACACGTGCGAAGACCCTGAAGAAGCTGCAATGCCTGGACATGGAAGACGTGTACGATTTCAGCAGTTATCGGACTTTGAGCGAGGTAGTCTAGTCGGACTCCGCGAGGCCGGGTGGTCGTATCGTCGTATTGCGGAACTAATTGGACGAGAAGTATCAGTGGTGGTACGATGGGGGCGTAGATGGTCCGAGGAACATTCCCACACGAGAAGACGTGGAACCGGGAGTCACAGACGGACGGATGAGCGGAACGATCGACGCATAAGAAGAGCGGCGTTGTCAGGCAGAACATCCACTGCGACGCAAATCCGAGCTGCCGTTGCACCTGAGGTGACTGTGCGAACAATTCGCAACCGTCTACTGGATGCAAGACTACGTGCACGTGCGCCTCTGGCATGTGTACCTCTGACTCCAGCCCACCGTCAGGAACGGCTGCAGTGGTTTTGCTAACGTCTGCACTGGAGAACGCAATGGCGATCTGTCGTGTTCAGCAATGAAAGCAGATTCTATTTGATAGCCTTCGATGGCCGTATGCGTGTTCGCAGACGCTCAGGGGAGCGTCTCCACCCTTCTTGCATCCGCCAGCGACACACAGGGCCTACACCTGGTCTCCTTGTGTGGGGAGAGATCAGCTATCACTCCCGTACACAACTAGTGTTTGTACCGGGTACGTTAAACAGCACCTCCTACATCAACAACATCATTCAGCCCGTTGTTGTGCCATTTGTAAGGTCGGTCCATCGCGGTGTTTTCCAGCAAGATAACGCACGCACACACACTGCACGTGCAACGCAACATGCACTTCAGGGTGTGAGACAACTTCCATGGCCTGCACGTTCACCAGATTTGTCCCCCATTGAGCACGTGTGGGATTTTATGGGACAACGACTTATCTGGTCTCCACAGCCAGCCACGACCATCCCCGATTTACGCGTCCAGGTTGAGGATGCTTGGATCTCAATACCCCAAACCTATATCCAACATCTGTACGACAGACTCCATGCCAGAATTGCATAGTGTGACGCAGTTCATGGCGGTTCAACCGCGTACTAACCATGTTACATAGAAATGTTATTTTTCAGTTTACCAGCAAATACAGCTGTATTTTGCCATAATGTTTTGATCACGTTATCCTCTGTATTCCGTTATTATGCTGTATAAATTTCGTTGGTATCAGACGTCTCCTTCTTGGTGTTCTTTTATCACTTTCCGCCACTGTATTTTGTCAAGTGAGTGAATATAACCCTCCCTTCTTTCTGTCCCTGTGTTTCAGTTTTCTAATAATGGAATTTCCGCTTGTGTTTCCTGAACATTTCGTAAAAAGGATACTGAACATTATGAGCATTAAGGTATTATTACTTTTTGATTTAATATTACATTGTATCAGATTGAATGTTGGATTCTGCAGACTTGCGCAGGTAGCAGGTAATTTAGGAATTAGCACATCTCACAATGTGACCTATGTTATATGTAAATTTAAAGCGACAAGGCGGCTGCATGTAGAGCTCTGGTCGTTTATGTAGTACTATGATCAGTCCCAAGAGGATTGTATTATAGCGATGGATCAGAACCGAATTTGTGTAATTATCTGGTATGAGTTCAAACTTGGACACCGTGCATCGGACGCAGCTCGAAACATCAATACAGTATTTATGGTAGGCACCGTTAATGAACCCAAGAGACAACGTTGGTTTGCCAAATTCCGGTTCCAAGATATGAGCCTCGAAAATGATCCACGCGGTGGACCAGAAGGAGCTATCGACGAAGCCGAGTTGGAGGTACTGATTGAACACGATTCACGCGAGAAACTCGAGCACAATGTGCAACAATTTCCCGATATTTAGTGTTCAGAGTGAAGAATTTGGATAAATCGGTCCCCCGTGAGTTGATGAAACAGCAAAAAACGCGACGATTTTATGTTTGCTCTTCTCTGCTTATTCGCAACCGAACGAATTATATTTTCAGATTCTTTGACACGCGTCAAGATAAATGAATGATGTATGACAACAGTTGACTTTAGGTGCAATGGCTCGACCGTGGTGAAGCGCCGAAACACACCCCGAAGCCGGTACTCCATTCCAGGAAGACGATGGTCAGTGCTTGGTGGTCCGCAGCTGGTATGAACCCCTCTTCTTTCTTACAACCAGGTCAAACCATCACGGAGGAGAGATGTATTGTCAAGAACTTGACATTATGCATGGAAAACTGTACACCAAACAGCTATAATTTGTCAATCGCCATTTGCCCATAATTATCCGTGGTAATACGAGAACCCACGTTGAACGCGAAACGATTCAGAAGATGCACCAGTTGAAGTGCGAAACCTTACTTCATCTGCCTTGTTCACCTGATCTGTCACCTACGTTTCATTACTTCTTGAAATCCTGGACACTTTTCTACAGGGTAAACAGTTTCCCAATCAAACAACAGCTGAAACCGCAATCCATGTGTTTGTCGCATCCGGAAGCTCGACAGCTTTTTCCGACTGCACCTAGTTGGCAAAAGTATGTTACCGTTGGTCGTGATTGCTTTTATTAATAAAATTTATTTTGAAGGTATTTTGAGTGTTTGAGGTTTCCATCAATATTCTGCCATTTTATCTGCCACAACTTAATTATTTGCTTTTAAATCAAAATCAAACTTGAAAGATCAAGTATTAATTTTGTCATGCTATGCGTTGTCCGGGATTAAGCTCGTTATTTAGTTTAAAAAAAACATTCCTTGAATTGTTAACTAAAATTCTTACCCAAAATGCATGCATCGCATTACACAATCATAAAATTAGGGGAATCCATCGATAAATTGTGAGCCTAATATTCTGGTAGTGTTCTACCATTACTTTCTGACGTAGTAGGTTATATTTTAGTAGGTTATATTTGTACCATTTGTGTTAGTCTTCAGAAATAAGTGTTTACAATATCCTATAAATCAAGCGTCTTTAGCTAGCACTAGAGCTCTTCATTGCCTCTGAAAGGTGTTTTATGAGGATGCTTCTTCATATTCCGAAAGAGTAGTCCGGCAAATAGGGAAGTTGCGGAAGCTGGTGAAATCCATATTTCCGGGAAGCGGTCGGAGAAGCACACTAGAGAGTTGTACTTCACGTCAACATTCATACGAGCAAACACTTTTTGACAGGCTAAGCTTTTCGTGTAAAATTGTTTCGACGATTCCGATGCTCAGTTTGATCTCTTTAGCGACTGATACACAGCGATATTTCTATTACATCTTTTTCGACTTCACGGCACATTTCTTCTGCGATCTTCTCAAACGACCGACCTGGATAGAAACATCTTCTAGTGACTGTTTACCTCGTTTAAATAGCGCTTAAGATTTCTCATACGGTATAAAATTTTCAATAACTTTAATTATATCCTCATGAATACTAGCCGGCGCAATTCTTTTTTTCGTAAAGAAGTCTGTTGCTTTTCGATGCTTCACATTCGCAAATTTCTCTAGTCTTGCAAAATAGACTAATTAATCTCCAGCGACTGATATGGTCAAATGACTATCATGCAGTTCCTACGGTGTCAAAAGATGATATTGTAGAGCCAAATCCACGTATTATTGCATCACGGTAGGGATTCGAACTTATTGGACAAACAAAACTTTCACTTTAAGTAGCTGTAGTTTAATGTTTAACTTATGTTCGTAGTGAACTTCGTGAAGACACACTGAGCGGCCAGATAATTATGACCACCTGATTAGTACGTTGTTGGGCCACTTTTGCCTCCTTAAAGGTGGACGTCAAGTAATTTAGCTTCCTATACTTCCAATGGAAAAACTTTTGTACACATTTCCTTCACAATTAGTGTGTTCCGAAGGATGAAAATATTAGCATCGATTAAAATAACTGCATATTATAACTTGGAATACTTAATAGTTTCTAAAAAATAACCATAATTATATTAAAAATCAATAACTTTTCCTTTGGTGGTGTTGAAACCAGAAAAAAGATGGCGCGACCTGTACTTTGATTACGTCAGTAGACAAACAAATATCAGATTGCATAATTATAATTATTTTTTAGAAAATATTAAGTATTCCAAGTTATAAAATGAAGCTATTTTAATCGATGTTCAAATTTTCAACCTTGGGAACGCATTAATTGTGAAGAAAATGTGTACAGAAGTTTTTCCATTGAAAGTATAGGAAGCAAAATTACTTGACGTCCACCTTAATACTGCGTGGATTCATCTTGATATGGACTGTATAAAATGTCGGTAAGTGGCTTGGGGTATATTAGCCTAAATGCGATGAATTGCATCCTCCAGCTTTTGGAGACTTGATGGTAGAGGATCCAGATGCCTAATGCCCCTTTAGACTTCATCCAACAAATGCTCCTTGCATTGAGATCCGATGATTGAGGATGCCAATGAAACAAGAAAAAGTCCTCCTTGATGTTCGTCAAACCATTCGCGTACAATGTGAGCACTTGATATGGAGCATTGTCCTGCTGAAAGTATCCATCTCCGTTGGGGTTAACCATTAAAATAATTAGGTGGACTTGGTCGGCAACGATATTTAAATACCTTTGGGCTGTCAGATATTTCTCCACACGAATATCTCAAAACGCCCAAGCACTCCTCTCACGAAACTATGACCCAGACCATAACGTTACCTCCGCCAGCTTGAAGAGTAGTGCTGATGCAAGATGTGTCCATGATTTCGTACTGATGTTTCCATATCCCCACCCTTCAATCTGCCGGGTGTAGTTGAAAACGCGATTCAGACCATATTACCCTCTTCCAATTATTATTATATTTACTGTTCAGTTTTTTTGTTCCTGAGAGAACTGGTGACGTTTCTTCTTGTTCGCTGCAGATAGCAATGGCTTACGGACAGGCCGTCTGCTTCTGTAGCCCATACGATGTGATGTGTGCTGCACTGTACGTTCAGAAGCCATCGGACTTTGTCCAAGATTCATATTATCTGTAATCGGACGAAGGACTGAACAAGTCTGGCTACTTTCCGCTCAGCTCGAGCATCCAGTAGCCGTTGACAACCATACGCCTTGCGCTCAGACCCGAATTTTTTATTGGTGGTCCACTCTCTGTAAATTTCAGCAGCTGCTGCCCTCGAACACTTCACAGGTTTAGCCATTTTGCTAACGCGCGTTCCGATGATTCGAACACCCACGACCATTCCACGTTCAAACTCCCTCAGTTCGCATTTTTTACCCATTATTTATGGCGTAATGCACTTCATTAGTCT
Organism: Macrothele yani; assembly: GCA_039090855.1. Lineage (NCBI taxonomy): Eukaryota > Metazoa > Arthropoda > Arachnida > Araneae > Macrothelidae > Macrothele > Macrothele yani. Next base: position 20,223,300 of record CM076996.1, on the reverse strand, counting down.
CTGCATGCTTTCAGCGTTCCATTTTCATACCGATTCAGCAATATCGAGTCAGAGCTACTTTGCATAAAATAGTCTGGTCGTCATAATAATTTGGAATCTCAGTGTAAATTGTACTGGTATAAGTATCACAAAGACCTAGGTAAATGAATCCGCATTTACTATTATAACGAATTTTTCATCTACTGTATTTGTTCCACTTACGGGAATATCCAATCGATATCCATACAGACATCAATGATGATATTTATTCATCGATCACACCGATTTTAATAGCTTCAGTAACAACGTTTAACAATCAACTCTCCCCAACAACAACTCTGGCAAATTAATCTCGTCACATCTCTATCGTATATAAATCTCTCAGCAACTGTGTTTTTTATATGCACTCACGGACAAGGAAATTTGCGCACCTAGAAGAAAACATGCTACAACCGCGAAACTTTTCAAATTGCTAGAGTGCGTGCTGGTACGCAAATGATCCACGTTTAGTACGAGTGCGCATGACCGCACACCCTGTGGTGACGCTGCAAGCACGAACCGACAGCCTTATAAACCGGCGTGCAGTCGATGCCCCATGAAAACGAAAAGCAACGGCCGACGCAAGCAAGAATACAGTGTGAAAAGAATGCCGGGTAGATGCCAGAGACGTCGATTTACGCAACGTATGGACTTTGAGAGAAGATTAATCATCGGGCTGAAAACCGCGGGGTGGTCGGCGCGCCGTATAGCCCGCCACGTGGATCGTTCTGACTATACCGCCCGACTGCGTTGGGATCAGTGGACACGTGACGGCACTGCTGCATGGCGGAGCAGCTTCAGACTGACCTGGAGGACCACTGGTAGAAAGGATCGACGGATCATGCGCCAGGGACGAACGGATCCCACGGAAACCCGAACCACTATACAGGCAGATGTAGCTGCTCCTGTGTGCCCACGAACCATTTCCTGACGCCTGCCGGAAGCGAATCTGCGATCCCAGATCCCCTTACGTGTACTTCCATTAACACCGGAACTTCGCCGGCTCCGTTTGCAGTAGTCCCAGGCCAGATACTGGCGACGTGTGGTGTTTAGCGATGAGTGCCGCTTCGTTTTGGGGACAGATGCTCATCGTGTCCGGGTGTGGAGGTCCCCGGGTCAACGGCATAATCTGAATCTTGCTATCGAGCGCCACATCTCTTCCACTACAGGCATTATGGTCTGGGGAGCCATTGCCTACGATGGCCGATGAGCTCAAGTGGTACGTGGATCATTGAAGGGCCAGCGGTATCTGGATGAGATCCTAAGCGCCCATGTGCTGCCATTCCTAACCGGGATTCCAGGTGCCATATACCTGCAGGATAATGCCCGCCCTCACACGTCTCGGGTTGTCCAGGACGGCCCACGTCATATCTAGACACTTCCACGGCCTGCTTGCTCCACTGATATGTCCTCTATTGAGCATGGGTGGGTTCAGTTGAAACGCCAGCTGTCGCCGTGCCGCACTATTCGGGATTTGGAGCACACCGTCCAACACGTGTGGGCCAGTCTGCCGCAGGACAACATCAGTCGTCTGTTCACCTCCATGCCGGACAGTATAGCAGCATGTATCGCCGCACAATGCGGTACGACCCGCTATTGAAAATGACCAGACTGCGTGTAAGACCCCTCTGTAATTGTCCTGCAGCTCTGTTTTTGCCATCACGTGCATCAGTCATTTGTATCATTACGTCTATAAAATGTCAGTTCAATCTGATGCTTCCTTCTTGGTGCGCAAACTTCATTGTCTGTGAGTGTATTAGAAGCTTTTTTCAAAAGTTCATGATTTATTGCGTTATGTGTTACGAAAAGATAGATACGCTACTCGACGTAGAAATTGCCACACCAGGAAGTATCTGTTGGAGCGATATGCAAATTTCTAGGTAGATGTCGACATTTAGGTTATGTGAATGTTCGCAATTGCGAACCAATCACATGATAAGTGAGGAAGATAAAAGGTCAAAGAAGGTCGGCTTAGCTAAGTTTGGTCATACACATTTGACCCTGCGGACCACGCAGTTGGTGTGATCTCGTTGATGAAAGCACGTGTAAAATTTGGGAACGTCTGTACGATTTCATCGGGATTCCTATCCTCACACGGACACCTTTACCAGAAGCTTCTTTGTAGGGCTACGTACGTAACATGTCTCACTGTAGTGGGCCTTGTGCCCGGAGGCGCTCGTGCAAAAGCCTCGATCCCAGCATTCGACGGTAAGCCTTAGCAGCTGCACAAATCCCAGCTGACGACATTCGTCGAGGTCCACGGGCAGCTATGCACATGTCAGTAGCACCATGGACTGTGAATCGCAAATTAGCTGACTCAAATCTGCGCTATCGCGAGCCATTTCAACGACTGTATTTCACCACAGCACATCGTCGCACGAGGTTGCGCATTGCCGTACCCGACATGCGAGGGAGGGGCTGGGACAGGGAACCATGTGGTATTCGGTGGCAAGTCTTGCTTCTGTCTCAGTGCCGATGATTGCCGATTGAGTGTTTGGAAGCGGTGTGGTTTCCGAGCTGATGTTACTACTACCCGTGAGCGTCATACCGCTCCCCAGCTATGTGTCATGATTTGGGGGCGGTATCAGTTCTTACCGCCGTTAACCGCTCGTACGCGCAATGGGTACAGTGACAGTACAACGGTACGTCGATGAAGTGACGTAGTCCGTTTTGTTGCCATATCTGCGTGGTATCCCTGATGCCCAGTTTCAACAAGATAACGCTCGCCCGCACCCTGCCGACATCAGCAGACAGTGCCTACAAGTTGTCTAGGTGCTTCCCCGGCCAGCGCAATCCTAACTTTTCCCCAGTGAAGAACGTGTGGGAAATCATTGGTAGGCGGCTTAACGCCTCTGCACGATCCCCTTGCAATTTCGAGGAATTGGGGACACAGGTCAACGACGTGTGGGCAGCGGTACCTCAAGACACCATCTGTCGACTTTTCCACTCGATGGAATGCCGTGTTGCCAAATGTATAGACCACCATTTCAGTCATTCGACCTACTGAAGATAGCCACATTGTACTGTCTCCTCGCCCATCTGTTTCATGCAATCGTAGGAAAGTAAATCACTTATTTCCCACCTACTTTGCTAAATGTGTGGTTAGGTTCGTCTCATTTTGGTGCATTTCTTCATAGTGCGGCATTCTATGTCGAAAAGTTTATATAGCAGTTGCGATAATCAAAGTACTTGCATTTTAATTAATAGTATGGTATTCCCATATACACCGAGTGGCCACTTTATTTTGCCCACCTGACAGTTTTAAGCAAATGAGCTATATCTGCACGCTGTTGCCGCCATATGGCGAGGCTAGTATAAAAAGGGAAAGCTTAGTGCTTGCGACAGTAGTAGAAGTGATTTTTGGGTGACGAGAGGGGTAAAAATGCGATTTGACGGACTTTCAACGTGGGATGATTGTAGGAGTTCGGAGCCATGGAGCGAGTATCACCGAAACTGCCGCATTGGTGAAATGTTCCAAAGCAGCTGTTGTTAAAGTGTTTAAAGACTGGACTGTCAGCCAAAAAACTGGGACTCTACGTGCCACGTGTGGTCGTCATCGACTAGTGACTGATCGTGCGGAACGAAGAGTGTCCAGACTGGTAACAGACAACAGAAGGGCAACAGTGCAGCAAATTACTGACCATCTTAATCAAGGATCCCCTCAAATGATCTCTGCACGCACTGTTTGCCGTACACTGCAACGGATCGGATATGGCAGCCGAAGGCTTGTTTGAACACCTTTGCTGTTTGCAGTTAATAAGAGACAACGTCTCCAGTTCGCACAGGAGCACAAGGATTGGACAGTCGATAATCGGAAACAAATTATGCGGTCCGGTGAATCACGTTTTCAGTTGCACCATGCCGATGGCCGAGTGAGAATTTGGGGGAAACAGCACGAAAGCATGGACCCCAAATGCATTGCTACCACCCTTCGAGCTGGTGGAGGCAACGTTATTGTTTGGGGAATGTTTTCCTGGCATGCTTTGGGCTCTTTAATTCGTTTTGATCAACGTCTGACTGGCACATCATATTTAAACATCGTTGCGGACCAAGTGCATCCTGTCATGTGGATGGTTTATCCCAATGGCGATGGCTACTTTCAACAAGATAATGCGTCCTGCCATAGTGCTCGTATTATACAGGATTGGTTTCAGGAACATGCCAGTGCTTAGGTGGCCCCCACAATCTCCAGATCTCAACCCAATTGATAATTTATGGGATGCAGTTGAACGAGCCATCAAACAGCTGGATCCACAAACCTGCAATCTCACACTCTTGGAAAGTGCTATTCATCAAGCATGGTCTCAGATTCCACAAACCACCTATTAACATCTCTTGGAGTCCATGCCACGAAGAGTCGACGCAGTATTAAAGGCAAAATGTGGCCCAACGAAGAACTAAGGGGTGGTCATAATAAAGTGGTCACTCCGTGTATAAACAAAAAACATCCCACGTATACGTGAGATTGAAAAACTTATGATACACATTGTGCGGCAATTAAGTAATGAGGCTGACACATTGCTATTTACACTGACTGTTCTGTGAGGGGTAAGTTATCGTTAAGAAAGAACCATCGCCCGTTTTTGTACTCAGGCTTGACGCTAACAATCCTCTTCCACAATATTTCCAAAATGGACGTGTAAGCATTGTCAGTGACAGTTGTTCTTCAGGAATTAACTCGTGATTTAGAATTTCCTTAATGTCGTAAAAACACACAAGCATTGTCTAGATTTTGGACTTCTGTAACCTGATCTTTCGTTTTGGGCGACTGTGGCGAGATCCACTGAGCACTCTGACGCTTCGTTTTAGGATGATAACGAAAACACCATGTCTCGTCACCAGCCACAATGCCTTGGAGGAAATTGTACATTGTTTCTGCTATCTCCAGCATGTATTTTGCGTACTCCAGTCATGCATGTTTCTGATCGTCTAACAATGCAAAGCGTGCGGAACAAAACAAGCAGAAAGTCCCCTTCCCCCTGAAATCTTGCACTAAAATTTGAGGAATAGTCTCCTTGGTAACACCGAGCACACATTACAGCATTCTCAAGGTCACACAACGATCGCTTTTTTACGCTTTCCAACCGTAGGTTGAAGAAGCGTATATGCTTCAGCTTTGTCCGTCCGTCCGCACGATAACTGGCGTAAAAATGGTTTGATTTCGATGAAATTTTAGTATGTGGTAGGGGACCACATGGAGAGGAACCCTATTGAAAATGGAACAAATGGGATCAAAGGTCAGGACATATGATCTGGATCCATTCCATCGCCCTTATCATATACTATTAAGGTGGACGTCAAGTAATTTTGCTTCCTATATTTCCAATGGAAAAAACTTTTCTACACATTTCCTTGAGAATTAAGTCATTTAATTATGATGAAAGTCGTTAAATGGGACAAATGGGGCCAAAGATCACGACGTAGGAGCGGAATCATTCCATTGCCCTTATGCGTCATAACTTGCGTAAATATGGTTCGATTTCAATTAAAGTTTACTATGTGGTAGGGGACCACCTCAGGCCGAACCCTATTGAAAATGGAACAAATGAGGCCAAAGGTCACGACGTGGGAGCGGTATCATTCCATTGCCCTTATGCATCATAACTTGCGTAAATATGGTTCGATTTCTATGAAAATTTACTATGTGGTAGGAGACCGCCTGCGGACGAACCCTATTCAAAATGGATGAAGTGGGGTCAAAGGTCAGGACATAATATCGGGATGCATTTCATTGCCCTTATGCGTCATAACGTGCGTAAAAATGGTTCGATTTCGATAAAATTTCAGTATGTAGTAAGGGACCACCTGGGGACGAACCCTATTGAAAATGGACGAAATGTGGTTAAAGGTCAGGACATAGGATTGCGATCCATTCCATCGCTCTTATCCCATACTATTAAGGTGGACGTCAAGTAATTTTGCTTCCTATACTTCCAATGGAAAAACGTGTGTACACATTTCCTTCACAATTACTGTGTTCCCAAGGATAAAAATTTGAACATCGATTAAAATAACTTTTTTTTTTTTTTTTTATTGGAGGTTTAACGACCACCGTGAACCCAGACCCCTTACGAACGAATGATCAGAGGCCAGCGCCTTAGACCACTGCGCCACTGGTTCCAGGGAAGGGAGGGAGCCAGTGCCGTAAGACAAACACAACATCCATGCCTGACCGGGATTCGAACCCAGACCCCTTACGAACGAATGATCAGAGGCCAGCGCCTTAGACCACTGCGCCACCGGGGCGGCTAAAATAACTTCATATTATAACTTGGAAAACTTAATATTTTTTTAAAATATAACCATAATTATATTAAAAATCAATAACTTTTCCTTTGGTGGTGTTGAAACCAGAGAAAAGATGGCGCGACCTGTACTTTGATGACGTCAGCGGACAAATAAATGTTGGATTGCATAATTACGGTTATGGTTTAGAAAATATTAAGTATTCCAAGTTATGAAATGAAGCTATTTTAATCGATGTTCAAATTTTCATCCTTGGGAACGCATTAATTGTGAAGAAAATGTGTACAGAAGTTTTTCCATTGGAAGTATAGGAAGCAAAATTATTTGACGTTCACCTTAAAGTAGCAATTCTTGTATGTATGTATATACATTTCATTTTGAAAACGGCTCTAAGAATTTTGATGAAAGTCGTTAACCTACCGTTTTCTGGTGCTAGAAATCAATTTAGCTTGATCTCGACTCAAGGAGAATTCGTTTAGTGGGTTAAATAACCACCCCGAATTATAACGTTTTCAGTGTCATGGCGTTGTTCCATTAATGTTACCAATGCTTAGAAATCTTATGACGTCACAATCTCGCGTTTGAGAATGTTGGCGCGCGGTCACACCATCTGTCTCGACGTCACGCGTTGTGTGCGTATGTCCGTCCGCACGATAACTCGCATAACAATCGTTCGATTTCGATGAAATTTGAGTATCTGGTAGGGGATCACCTGGGAAGGAACCCTATTTAAAGTGAACGAAATGGGGTCAAAGGTCAGTACATAGGAGCGGAATCCATTCCACTGCTGTTATGCTTCATACCTAACGTAAAAAAGTTCGATTTCGATGAAATTTTAATATGTGGTAGGGGTCGATGGACCTCAAATCCATGTCCTTGTACGTGATGAGTAATTTGTCAGGAAAATGAAGGACAAGGAGAAGGCAGCATGGCTGTCTTTCGTGGCAGTTATACAAAACTGCCTTGGTAAAAAAAGGGGCAGATAACTATGAGGTTCTCGTTACTAGAATGCTGTTGGCTTTTCGTGATCTTGGGTGGAAAATGAGTCTCAAGCTCCATTTCCTGAATAGTCACCTTGATCAATTCCCCGAACCTTGGTGCTGTTAGTGATGAACAGGGAGAGCGCTTCCATTAAGACCTCATGACGATGGAACAGCGTTATCAAGGACGATAGGACAAAAATATGATGGCAGACTACTGCTAGAGCATCAAACGAGATTGCCCTGAGAAAGTCTACAAACGCCACAGCTACAAGCACACATTCTTGCCTGAATAGGACATATTTGAAATTTGCATCCCATCCTTATCAGTATTCTGAATCACCTATCATCTTTATGTCGAAATATGTGTTAATGTTAAGCAAAAATCATTAGTGCATATTTATACACAGTCGCGTCACATTATCGTGACTACCTCCAACTTTTGACGTCAACAGCGCGTAGCCAATGAAAGAAGGCACGCGTCGTGAACTAGCTTCGAGGGTACTTAAGGTGTGCTGTAGGCATTCTGAAAACATATCACTCGTTGCTGCCATGGATAAAAGGAGTGATTTATCATATATGCAATAAAGGATGGTTATCGGCTTTCGGGCCAAGGGTGGCAGTATTTCTGAAACAGCGTAGTTTCTAAACTGTTCGCGTGCCGCTGTTGTTAAAGTGTATTGTGATTGGAGAAATAACACCATTGCGAATAAGCGACGTGGAAACTGCAGAACACCACGTGCGATTTATGTGAGAGGTGAACGTCGGCTTCGCAGGTGCTTGATGCCAATCGTCACACGTTACAGTGGAGCAATTTACTCGCTGAACGAACCAGCGAGCTACCGGAAGTGTGTCTAAAATGACATTTCACCAAACCCTGCTGCGTATGGTGCTCCGATGCAGACGGATGGTCACTGCACCTATGCGAACGAAGATGCATCGGCAGAAAAGGCTTACATTTGCACGGCAGTATCGGAATCGAACTTCCGCTGATTGGCAAAGAATTGCTTTCTCCGATGAGTCACGTTTTCTTCTTCATCGAACGGATGGACGTTGAACTATAAGGCGAGAAACATCGGAGAACAAACACTCTTCAACCATTGCTGGAAAAACACAAGTTGGTGGGGGCAGCGTTATGGTCTGGGGAATGTGTTCGTGCCATTTTTTGGGTCCCCTCATACCTGTGGAAGGCACTATGGACCGCTTTTCGTTATGAATACATCGTTACAGGCCACGTACACCCATACATGCTGATCGTCTTCCATGTGGCGGATGGGATATTCCAGCACGACAATGCAACATGTCACACAACTAGAATGTTCTAGAGGGGTTTGAAGAGCCCGCCCCCTAATCCCTCAGACTTAAACCCAACTAAGCATCTTTGGGACCACCTCGATTGGGTTGTTGGCTCCATTGATCCTGCACCACACGCCCTCCAGCAGCTATCAGATGCACTGCAGTCCGCATGGCTCCACATACCTGTGAGCACCTTCCAGCACCTCAATGAGTCACTCCCAGTCCATCTAGCTGCTGTCCGCGTTGCACACGGCGGTTAGTCTGGATATTATCGGCTGGTGGTCATAGTAATGCGACTAGACCGTATATTTGACAATAATGGATAAATGTTTCAGATTTAACAAGTGGTGATGCATATTTTACTCCACACAAGTGATTTTTTGCCTTTTTTCAAACTTTAATGCATATTGTGATGCAACTACACGTTTTTATGAATACATAAAGAATATCTTCGCCAGGATGTTTGTTTAAGCTTAATTTTAAGACGGCGTGACCATAAATTCCTCAGATAGACCATGCCATCATGTGAGAGGCGTCAAAATGTCGCGAAAACTGAAAATGTTGAATTGCAAAATATCTAGAGCTTACAGAGGAAAATTTACTTTAGATTTGAATTCAGCACACTCAAATTAGGTAAGAACAAGTACTGGTATCAATGCAACAAAAACTTTGTTTCCTAGTGTTATCAATCCACTTCTGAATAAATGTCTCCCCAAGTCTCCTGGAGAGCTTGGCAATTATCTTCTAAGTCACTTCGACATGCTTTCGAATTTCATTAAACGATCGCCCACGCTGTTTTCTTTTGGGTCTTTTCTAGCATCTTAGTATCTCATCTAGTTGTAAGATTCTCAAACCCCGGCTCATAAATAATCGTTGTACATACTGTGTATATTTAAATATACATATTCCAACGTGGAATTCCTTTGTTCGCGCAGTTTTGGGGCAGAGCTATTGAAATAATCATGTGTTGAACCAGCTGCCTTTCAACAAGAGATTAGCCGCATCAGATTCGGCTGAGAATAGAAATATGCCAAAGTACTTCGAAATGTGTGTTGTAATGTTGTTGTTGGAAAATAAATTGTCGCTTTAAAGTGTGTGAATGGAAGAAGCGTAATTTACACACGTAGTCAGGAAGGTAGGAATTAACTCCTTAAAACAGGTGGTAGAGAGGAATATTAAAATTATTCTTGGGAGTAGACAAGGGTAGAAATTATTTATTTAGGAGGAACACGTAGCTTTTGGGCGGCACACGGTCTTCCGCGTCAGAGGTGAGCGAAAGACGCCTTGAAAAACGTCGGGTTTTTTTCTTTTGCGTTGTCGGAGCCGTTAGGCTGATTACAGAAGGACGAATGAATATGAGTCTGACAGACTTATGTAAATTTGGTTTCTTCTCGTTAAAGATTTTTCTAAGCTTAAAGCCACTGATTCCGCTTTGATGAATTTAACTGTATACGCATATCATGAAGGTCATTCAATTCAAATACCTCATGCAAAACGTACTTTTATTACTATTACTCGAATTTGAGGTAATAATTCTTACCTTCAAATCATTAACATATGTTGTACGTTTCTATCTCTGCAAAACCTGCTCCCACCACGCCGGAGGTCTAAAACCACGTGGTTATTTATTACTAAAACTATATATTTACAAGTTCAAATAAATTATTATAATTATTACTTACATATTCTTTTCAATACGTTAAACGTTCGAAATTTTAAAAATACTTAATATTAAAAACATGCGAAACCGCCATCTCAAGTATTTTTAAAAGTTCGAACGTTTAACGTATTGAAAAGAGTATGTAAGTAATAATTATAATAATTTATTTGAACTTTTAAATATATAGTTTTAGTAATAAATAACCACATGGTTTTAGGCCTCCGGTGAGGTGGGAGCACGTTTTGCAGAGATAGAAACGTACAATATATGTTAATGATTTGAATGTAAGAATTATTACCTCAAACTCGACTAATAGAACATAATTTTGGCGATATCTGACATCAGGCCAAAGTGCTATGATGCAATAAGAGTTTATGTTTTCAATGATCAGGGTGCTCTTTGATTACTCAGTTAAGTGTTCTATGCTCTGTTGATTAGTATATGCCTAATCAATGTGTATCGTATCAAAACGATCTTTAGTGAGTAAATTTGAAAATATTCAATATTTATATGTTTCGTAAGCGATTCTAAAATAACCTTTACTAGTTGTTTTGAAATCTAACTCACAAGAGAGCAAAAGTCGTGTGCTCTAGATTGTAGCAAGCAGAGAGGATATTCACATGTGAGATCAAGACGAACTGGGAATCTCATTCAAAGTCTAAGATATTTGTGGCTAAGTTTGTGCCAATTAGATGGCGTGCTTGAAAAGCTACTGAATAGACAAGATTGGAACTGTAAGTAGTTGATTTTATTCCATAACTCGTGAAAATTTATTACAGAAATGTTCGTTGTATCACGTATAATTAAGTTTTAAGCTACCTCGACTGAGCCTTTTTCGACACAAAAACTTTATACGTTAACTTTACAATTTAAATCTATGGGGAAGCGAACGTGTAGTTGATGTTAACGTAAACCTAACAAGCTCAAAGTTTAGGGCTTTACACAAAAACAAACACCGTTAGGACAATAGTTGCTACTACAAATTCTCTTAAATTAACTAATATTTTACATCATGCTTTTCCCATTGTCAGCTCTATGTTTGTTGCTCCAGAGTGGGCAAAACTTAAAACCTCTTCATTTTTGCCCAATTGGATGAACGCTCAATGTCGTTAACCAGAGGCACAAGGAAAGACTTACTTACGCTTCCAAAGAACTGTACATTACACTAATCACAACATAATAGAAAACTGTACTTGTTTCATGTACTTAAAATCTCCTATATTCACAGTCAATAAAGACTCTGGGTTCATCCAATTGTGCCAATCCAAGTACAGAATTCATTCTTTTTTTTTTTTTTTTTTTACTTTTACAAACCTCCTTTCCTCTCACATTACTGGAATACGTATATCTCAATTAAATGTTTCCGTCAATACATACTAATCCCAATTTCAGGAAAGCTCGAGAAACGCTGGCCAGAAGCTGACTGTTGTATATTTGATTAAACTCGGGCAACGCCTGGTCCCTTTGCTAGTACCAAATAAAAAAGATACTCTCAGATTTGATGAAGAACTAAAGAACTTACTAAGAGAATAAGACAAAAGAAAATTAGCACAATGGTTCAAGACAGTAAACACTTGGTTATCTGGTTTAAGGAATCGCTAAGACTAGTACATTATGAAAATGAAAGGGTTTTATTGCGATGACAATGAGATCACCCTATACATCCTTTACGTCAAGAATTTGTCTTCTCTGACGTAAAATAAACTGGATTGGAGTAGCATTTTACCTTCTCTGATGTAAAAAGAACTTGACTGGAACAGCATTTGTTGTAAAATGAGCAGTAACTGCTTCTTTTGAACAAATATAATTTCAACCGAGAGTTATTTTAGTAGAAAACAAATTCTAGTTGAAAATTAGGAATCAAATTTTGGGAGGATTGTTTTCGTAGTTACCACATCGAACCACTGAAAGTACTGAAACCATTGAAAGTACTAGCCGAGGTATTTTTAGCATACCTTTGCCATACTGAACCACTGAAAGTACTAGCTAAGGTATGTTTAAGATGCAAAAAAATCGCTAAGCTAATGATTAATGTGTGAAACAAGAGAAAATGTATAATACAAAATCGTTGTTTTAGTGTAACGATTATATTTTTACTCTTTAGTTCCTACTCATAAATGACACCAGTAAAGAGATTTTATGTATTTAGAACAACAGGTTGTCAGGAGTAATTATTTACGACTGAAAACACAATAAATTACACGAACCGTATACTCTACTTATTAAAAATCCCATAGAGAAGCTAAAACTTGTTTTGTCCTAAAATGGGACTAATTTTCTTTCAAATACTATAACCATTATCTAAACGACAACTCGCCTGAAAGCACAGAATTTTATCTAAATTTATCAGGCGATATTAACTAATGAATATCTTCCCAGATGCACTTGCTTCTATTGTGATGGAAGGTTCACCACTCTTAAAACCAACAAATGGATTTACTGAGAAATCTGATGGAAATGTATTATATTATTTTCACATTAAAAGGACATTCTTATACAGAAAGACAGTTGTCATAACACACTACCTTCTGTAAGGGTAACGCGTGTTAAATGACTCATGCGTGACGGCTGGCATTTTGGGAGAGAAACCCAGTTATTTGGCACAAGTGTCTCTTTAGGAGATATATATAAAGTTTTCTTAACAGAATTTTCGAGTTGAAGGTGTACTGTATCATAAACGCATACACTAAGTTGAATGTGCATTTCAAATCCCCCACCCCGTTTTATATATTCGGAGTGATAACGAAGCACTACGTGATATTTACGTCACATGTGGCTACTATAAATTGTGCACACCTATCCTCTGTACGTAATCCGTAAACATTTGCGAGTAATGGAGAAACGTGGCGACGTAAGCCAATTTCACCGAATCCAGATGGTTGGGGCTCGCGGGTAAGATGCCAGTATTTCGTAAAAAGCCTTTCTTGTTGGCTGATCCCGTACTATTGTACCAAAGAGTGTACCAGGACTAGATTAACCATGCACAGACATAACAGCAGAAAGGCTCACATTGGTCAGCCACGCGCGGTTGATCCTAGAGGTGAGTGTCGGGTGTCAAGACTGGTATCTCAACAACGACGTGAAAGAGTCACCTAGCTAACCCACCACTACAACAGCGGTGCCGTTCGACCTATTTCCATATGCACCACTCGCCGTACCTTGCTTCCCCTGGGGTTCCACAGCCGGTTATCTAAGAGAGTACTCATGATGACACCCAGCCACAGCAAACAACGCCTCGCATATGCCAAGGAACGTCAGCAATGGACCCTGATGGAAGATCATCTGGAGTGATGAGTCCCATTTTCTGCTGCCCCATGCTTATGGCAGGGTTCGCATATGGGGTGCACAGCATGAAGCCCTATTGCCTGGTTTCAGAGACGGGGTTCAACAGGCCGGTGGAGGCGGAGTTCTGGTCTTTGGAGCTTTTTCCTGACACCCCTAGGTCCGTTGGCAATCATCTCAGAAACACTGAGTGGCGGACGCTGCAGGAACCTATTCAATGATCACCTCCATCCATATCTGCAGGAGGTTTACCTGCACCACAGTGCCATTTTTCAACAGGAAAACGCACCGTGTCATCGGGCTCGTATAACTACTGAATGATTTTAAGAACACGACAACGAATTCGCCTTGGTCCCTAAACTACCCTGACTGTAGCCCAATTGAATATTTGTGGGATATGCTACAACGGGGTGTGAGAAGTGCTGATCCTCCACCGAACGAGCTTGAACTGACGGAGCTGCTGCAGCGGACATGGGTCATGTTACGCATGAAGGATGTTCGACACCTTGTAGAATCTATTCCTAGGCGTCTGTGAGCCGTGATTACTCAGAAAGACGGACCAACGCGTTGTTAGGTAGGTGTTCCTAATGCAAAGCTAATTCAGTGTATAGCTCCGAGAAATTCAAAACCAATATAGTTGCCATGACGCTCTGTTCTGTAAGTGTAATGCGTGTTAAATGGTTCAGGTGTGACGGTTAACATCTCCGGAGAGAAACTCGGAGATTAAGCACAAATGTATCTTTAGAAGATATATATTTTAAATTTTTCTTAACAGAATTCTCGAGTTGAAGATGTATCATGCCATATATATAGCTCCAAGAAATTCAAAACACCTATAAAATTAAACCATAATTAGTTCCTTCACACATTATGTGGGGAAACGATGTTTAGTGATCAGGATATTTACAGGAAATTTGTGCTTAGAACATTACAGATTCATGTGATATAAATTGCTCGGATGAAAATGGTAGGGTTCAGAGAAATGGTGAACACAGTCTTTGACGTCGAAAACGCTAGACTATGTAATTTGAGAAAGTAAATAGATATTACTACATTCTTGAGGAAATAATCAGGCCGAAGTTCCCTGGAGACAGAAAATGAATTAAGTAATTTATGAGGGAAGACACATAGCAGTAGACACACATCAGAGTTCCTGCTGACATCGAACCGCACGCTTAATAAGAATAATTAAATTAAGAATGTCAATACTTAGAGAATTACTTTCAAGAAGGCATCTGAGCATGCGAAATAAATTAACGTAAAACTAACAAACCAACATAGTATGACGAGGAGAAATTATGTGATACTGACTTTCTAAAATGCTCCCGGAAGTCAATAGCAAAACTGATTTCGCCTCTGTAGAGATTCAAAACAAGTTCCGCCAAGCAAGCGGCAGTACAGTATCTTCACAAACAAAAGGAAATGCAAATTTTAAAGCCGACTTCAGGGAATGGAAAGCAGTCAAGCATACTATAGAATTAAGACGCAGTTATTTCAGATTTAGAATAGCATGATATATCACCAGAACAGAAAATTAACAAGAAATTAAGAAACGTTTTGATTGGCTAAGAGCTAAAGCCAGTTTAATCCACTGAAACACAAGTATAACAACTGACTCAGACTCGAGTACATAATTTAATTCCGCCATGTATAAGATAACAAATACCTACTCATAACTAGTACCTAATAAATAATATTTACATTTTAATCCCGCCCTTGCCTAAATAAGCCTATACAACTTCAATAATATACTATTCCCCTCAATTTAGTAAATAATTATCCACCTGTCATTGAATACTTAAAAAAAAATTGTTTAAAGTTGATCTCAGTATGACATCTCAGCTCCCTTCCCCTTCTTAATGTAAACAATTACATATGCACTCATGTTCATAAAAACAGAACACCTGAATGGAGTCGAGCTACGACTTTGATTTTCACAGGATATGTTCGTTAGGCAATACAAAACATATGATTAGCATCTTGATGTCATACGTATCAGCTGCGTCGATGCAATCAATAATCAGTGTGGCAGCCTCTGGCTTGTATCACCTGCTGTACGCGCTAAGGCATGAAATAAAATAATGTGTGAATGGTGTCCTATTGAATAGCCATCTAGGCTGTATTCAGCCGCGTCCAAAGTTCATCAAGAGTTGCTGGCAGACGCACCTGTTATTTGAGCATGTCCCACATATTGTCTATGGGTGATAAATCTGGCGATCTAACATGCTACAGCAGCAGTGGAAAGTTGTTTTTCTTGAAGAAGAAACGTGTTGTCGCTGCAAGATGCGGTGTGGCATTGTTTTGCTGAAATATGGAGCCGGGGAAGTCCTGCTATTACGGAAGTACGACCTGCCATAGACTGTCAGTGACGTGACATGCACTAGTTATTGTGGTACGGACTCTCACGGAGGTGATCTGCTTTAACACACGATAGCACCCAGGCCATAATGCCTCGTGTTAGTGCGGTATGCCTGGTGAGAATGCACTCTTCCTGACGCCGTTCCTCCTGTCGTCGGCGGACACAGATGCGGTCATCATTTTCACCTAAACAGAAGCGTGTTTCGTCGGAGAACACGATTTTGTTCCATTCGTCACACCACTCACTTCGTTTGTTGCACCATCTCAGCATGGCAGTCCGTTGCTGCTGTGTCAAACGTACCCGAGAAGGAGCTGAGGAGCCTGCAGTGAGAACTGTTGTAAGAGCGGAAGAATTAGTTATTCTAATGAGTAGAACGAATAGACATTATGCTTGGAATATCCTAAAAACTATTGTATTATGTATAATTATTATACGATATGTTAACACCACGTGACATTTTAATGATACCCGGAAAGCATGCTTCATATGTACGGAGAGAAGGGAATTCTACAACTTTTCAGAATTCATTGTGCGGTGGGAAGAGAAGCTGTTTTTCACCACACCCAGATAAGGAAAAACTCTTTTCACATGCTGATAGCATCAGCCATTAGAGTAATGACTTCCGTTGGACATTGTCGAACACAAGCAGACGCTAGTCTGTCTAACGGACTTCCATTAGCCATTGTATTCACATTGTAGTATATATTGTTTTAATGTATTTTCAAAATAATGTAAGTCTGTCTATAGAACCATTGAGCCGAAGTACTCAGAAAGATGGGTTCCAAAGGAAGTCTAGTAAAGCCGGAATTGAGGTTAGACACGGCAGGCAAATATCTAGAGAAGGTACGCGAAGTTCCCGCGGTGATGTAGGTAGGTAGCAGCAGACAGGGCGAAGTATGCCCTGAAGGCAAGAGTAAGGAGGAAAAGTGGCGTGCCAGTAGCCATGAGAGAGGGGAGAGGGGATGCGTTAGTTAGTCTGTGTTCTAAATGAACGGAGGAGGGACTCTCTCGTAGTGCAGCTCAAGAGAACTGGGAGCGTGTCCGGAATCGGCCAGAGATGGCCAAGTTCGTTGACCGCGTATCGGAGAGCGACCGGACGGGTCATGGGCTGCACGCTTTCGTGACATAAGTCCTAGGATCGATAGGACTCTCACGAATTACGCAGTTTAGCTGGAGATAGACAGCGTTAGATAGTAACGCGTAAGTTTAAAAAATGTAGAGTAGAAATAGTATTCGATTAACGTTGCGACTGCACAAACTTTCTTCGGAGAAGTGAAGTCCCTTCAAATGACGGTGAATCCATAGACAGACCGGACTTCGATGATTTGATTTCTCTAACTAAATAAATCCATTAAGGTTATCCTCAAAGACTTTTTCCTTTAGTTGTAAACTAGTGACTCCTTTAGGTTTCAGCCAACTTCCTCCATCCTACCGATTCGCAGAACTGATATCAAAGCGGGGAGGATTTCGTCTAGTTCAACCAGTCTTGTTTTGGGATGGTTTCCGATAACGAACAGTTTGGACTTTTACTGGGTGTAGGGGGAGCCTATGGCGAGTATTCGCTGAACTTCATAACAAGACCTCATTGACATAATTAATGAACGAGTCCGCCCCTACAACTGTAATAACAGACGACGTACTGTTTCAGCTGACATGGGAGAATGCGTCACAGTTCTCCACTACTCCGCCAATGCCGCTGATGATGATACAGAACGGTCACTCAAAGACATCTTCATGAGATGACGGCTGTCCCCCGCCGTTGTGTGTGTACGACGTCCAGAAGCTTCTCTACGTACGATTCCTTTCACCGTCTTGCCACGACGAACCCACTGCAACCCACACGACCGGCAATCTTCCGGACGGAAGCATTGCAGTCTCTCATGCTGATTATACGACCTCTATCGAACTCGTTGATATGATTGTACGACTGCCTTACACAACGACGAGACATTCTTACCCACTGCTGACAGAGCCATGCGGCGCTTATAAGAAAAAAACAGCCGGTTTCCGGTATGTGACGTTGCTCGATCTGATTTGCCTAGACGCAGTAGGCACACACATGTAACGCCGAAATGCAACTCATTTCTGCGAAAATACGTGATTAGTATATCCTGTAGAAATCAAAGTTGTAGCTTGACTACTTTCAGGTGTTCCATTTCTTATGAACATGAGTACTTCCTGTTTTCCTTCTCCCTTCCGGTCTTTTCCTTTTTGCTTTCCTCTCTGAGCATCTCTCTTTTCCTATTATCAAATGTTAGTGAACTGAGTTCTACTCAGCATCTGTGTCTGCAGAGCCCTTCCACTGGCTAGCTTTCAAGCGGCTATACCTCCTAGGGACCCGCGAAGATTTTTCCGGTGCAAAACTGATTCAAATGTTTTTTGAATCGTTGATTTGATTTCGATTTCGGTAGATTCTTAGATGACGTGATTTAATAGGGTAGTAATCTAAAATGAGAGATTAGAATGTTTCCTTTCAAGTCGAAGCTGCAATTTCAGGACCCCTGTTCCGCGGGGATGGTCTATTATATTAGTTTGATTTAACTGGTTGCAGTAATAGTGGGTTTTAACAGTAATGTTTAAGCTGTAGCTGTAATGTTTACGTTAGTTTAAATGCTTAGCATTGAACTTAGTCTCTGAATTTATGAACATAAATATGTAGCACTAGGTAACTGTAGAAATCCCAAACGGCCAACGTAAGGAATCAGCCGAGACATCTTACATGAGTCCACGTTTGTTCTCGCCAACGGCACTTCAAAACAGATAAACTCACGCTAGCTAGAATGTGAGTCTACTGGCTTCAATTCGTATAACATTCACAATACATATGCTTCTAACAAAATGCTATACCAAACTGTACTTCTCACAAGTCGATTTATCAAAATACACTTCCTTCTAACGAGGTGCTCTTACAATCTACCTCTAACAAGTCGTTCTCACAAATGTACTACTAACTAACAAGTCGTCCTCGCAAATGCACACGTATTGCATTCCGCGTTGATACAATATTGACCCATGACCTGCTGCCAAACTCAGAAAGCTATACGGGGAAAATAATGTGTCGTTCAGTCAGGAAACGTTTAACGAGAAGAAATCAAATTTAAATAAGAACGCAAAAACTGAAAATGAAGGTTGAATTAGGGGTATACTCTACAAGGTCGTATATAGAAGGACAGATGTCAGTAAAGCCCCATGTGTTGAAGACCGGAAGAAAATCAAAGATATTTTAGCTGTTTGAAGTGACTTGGTTTTGTTCTTCCGTTGCACAATTCGTGCCAACGTTCTCCTATCCTTGTCTGACATATTCGTATGGCATCCACAATTTGTACGTTTGGAGACAACGCTGTATTCTTTTTGATAGGTAGTCATAATCTTTGATAAACCTCATGCGACACTTACTATTTCTGCCGTTCTGGTTCCTGAGACTCCTGCAAGACGCAAACCAATGATCATGTCATTATTTGAGATCAGATATTGTCGACAATTAACATCTGTGGCACTGGTACGTGATAGCCGACATCCTACTGCACAATTATATATACCTAATTCGCGGGAGACGGCGTCCTTGTGATATGCATATGTCTCACTGCATATACTCCAGTCGGAGTCTGTGTTTCCATTACTTTGATAAACCCCTCTGTACGTTCTCCAACTTGCAGATTAAGTTCGCGAATTCAACAAAAATTTCAATCACAGTGGGTGGACGGATATAGGAAAACACCTGTAAGAAGAGCTACGGTTATGCTTTAATTGGATATTGGGAGACCCTCTGCTCTTACAACAGCTCGCAGTCGACATGGAATAGATTCATATTAACTGTGAACATACTTCAGATGAATATTAGAAAATTTCTCATAGAGGAAATTTTTAAGTTCCCAGAGTGAAAATGTTCAAGTCAGGCGACTGTGCAGGCAATAGAAGACGTTTAATTTCAGTTTTAGTCTTTCCAAATCAAGAGTGGACAATCTGGCTGTGTGTATTGGGTCACAAACGTCTTGAAAAATGGCATCGTTTGTGCGAGACAGTAGTATTTGCAGCATCGAATGAACCTGGTCCCCGCGGGATATCAGGGTATGCAATGACAGTAACTCTCCCACGAAGAGAGGTTATAGTACCTAACGAATACCTAGAAATATATTTACTCAAACCACTGCTGAACCTCTACATGTCTGACGGTTACTACAAGATTTGTTCCCGGTTAGCACAAGAGTTTTGGAACCGTGAGTTTCTTTAGACTTTCGCCAAGCGTAAATTCCTTCCGAACTTGTAAAGGGTATGAATAATGGTCTTCCAGACTAAATCACGTTTCCAATCATCTCCTATCCATGTTTTTTGCTAGTGCCACTATTCCATCCTTCTTTTTGCATTAGCATCAATAACTGGAGGCTTGAAAATAAAAAGTATGTCACAACTTTTAGCTTCAACCTTTTAACGACCATAACACCCGAAACGCCTTTGCATCTCAACTACCACGACCGCCTGAAAACGCCCGTCTAGAGTAAGTAATATTTCCCAACCTGTTCTTTGAATTCACACTCCCAAAACGTAATTTTCAAAAGTCACCCTCAATAAACATTGTTTTCGTTAAACTAACATGCAAAGCAAGCGTCGGTATCTTCAGAGGCAATATTATATACTCTCATAACGTCGCATGCCTTCCCCGTGCAATAGTATGCTGTGATCGTCCCCAGGAAACATCTGCGGTTCAAGACACATTGAGACTACAGATCGAAAGTTTCGTGTGGTAACCGAGTACCAATCATTCTCTTGTTAATATGTAAAAAGGAGGGGAGAAATTGTGAAACGGGCGACAGACTGTTTCGAGCGTTATGGTATTCTGAGCGACACAAGATTTCAGAGCGCTCGTCGTTAATGGCTTAAGAAGTTCCTGAAAAACTGTTTTGCTAGACACTGGAATATTTCACATTAATTTTTGCAGTTATTTTTGCGGCCGTAGTTTCTCGTGCTTGGGCTACAATCCGTTTCATTTCATGGGAGTATCTTTCAACCAGCTTCGATTTTCTGCAAATATTCGTCTTGTCCAATGCTCTTTTTCCAAACTTGGTGAATGCGATTGTAACTTTTAGTACAGTACCTCTAGATACCAGCAAAACATCCTCAGGTTCAGTCAGCCATGCCTCAGCTAAAGGACTCCAACAATTTTCCCTCATTGGAATTTAGACAGGTCGGTCATTTTGTCATGAATTTTTATCATCTATACAGAAGGTACTGGCAGTGTACTCACTACTTGATAGTACTACCTCCAAGAAACACAAATAAATTTACCACTACATGACCAAAAATAAGTGAGCCGTTACAAAACGCAGTGCTAAAAGTAGCACCATCTGTACTTACAGCAGAAACCATTTTAATAAACTTAATTGGTAACGTTGATTTGGATTGGACTCTTCGTTTGAATTTTGTCGAGTTTAAACTCTGTTTAGTGTCAGTTTCTGATAAAGATAGTATTTAAAAAAATTAGTAGACATTTTTAAATATGTTTCATTGAAGAAACATACACTAGTTTCAGTTCTTTTGACTTTGCAATACACCTAGGTAGACATTTCAAAGTGAGTTTCTCATATGCTTACTTGAAGTAACCAGAGAAGGCAGAAAATCTTACTCTTGGACAGTGAAAATACAAGAATTGCATGCACATCAGCGCTCAAAACAGAAACTTTCAAGTAGACACACCGGCCACTGAATTAGAAACCTTTATGCAGATGTACGTAAACGTCACTTACACAGCGAACATGCAGAATACGTGGACACGTGCGTCACCACGTAATCTAGCCAACCAGTTAAGACTTCTGCTCTTCAGTAGTGTTGGTCACAGTGGGAAAACAAAGGATCTTTCCGAGTTCGATAAATTTTTTATTGTGAGTGCCTGTCTGGCTGGAGCAACGTTTTTGAAAACAGAGCTGACTGGTTTCTCAAAAGATGAGATATCCCAGGTCGTTAATCAGCGGAAAAATAACCCACATTTCTTGTCGAAGAGGTGTAACTGGGATGATACAACAATGTCAAGAACGAGACCGCCGTCGCCTAAAGAGGCTTGTACGGAGAGATATGACTTACTGTGTGCAGCAATTGTCCAAAGCATTCGACGAAGGCTGTTCCGAAACCATATTTGAGCGAACTATGTGCAGGGAATTGACGAACCATCGGTATTGGCAGTGGCATGCCTGTACGGAAGCCACTGATTTCTGCGAGAAACTGGAAAGTTCGCATACAGTGGTGTTAGTAACAACACCCTGTAACGGACACTGGAATAATGGAAAAAAGTTAGGTGGTCCCGCCAAATTATCTGCCGACGATAGGCAGATTTGCGGGAGACCCATGAAAAGCAATAGACTTATCCCTAGCTTGCTTTGTAAACACAACTCAAGGTTCCGGATGTGGTGTCACGGCGTAGAGCACGTTCTGTTGGTACGGTACGGGTCCTATGACATTGCTGGAAAATAGGGTGACCTCCAAGGAATATTTGAACAATGTTACCGATCAAGCCCATTCTGCACTGTTGACTTTTTTATCTAGAAGGTGACGGCTGTTTCATGGAAGACAATGTAACTGTCAATTGCGCAAGATGTATTCAGCAGTCGTTCAGAGAATATGACAGCAGCCTCCACTTTATTCCCTGGCAACCACAAACCTCGGATCTGAATCCCATATGAGAATGTATGGGACATGTTAAAAAACAGATCAAGGAGGAAAATCCTCTTCCGTCATATCTGAACTGGTTGAAGGACTATTTCGTGAACGATTGGTATGCTGTAGACGTAGATGCATTCCAAAGCCTTGTAGAACCTGTGCCAAACAACATACGTGCTGCAATTTGGGCTGAAGAAAGTCCAACGCGATATTGAACAAGTTTCTTTATTCAGTAGTCGGTATGTGTATAATGTGATGGACTTAAAGAGAGATACTCATTTGGATAACGATATCCGTAACTGGAAACAACATGAAAAGGAAAACATAGTAAGTTAGCTAACCAAAGTAAACAAAAATAATTAATACATTGAGTTACATTACTTTATCAGTAAATCTTTTTAAATGGTCTGTAACGCAGAGAACTGCAGCAGTAATAGTCTTTCCTTCGTGTGGTCCGAAAGAGCATGAAGCTTAGCTCTGATATTAAACTACTCTCAGGATACCACAGAAAATTCGCTTGTTGGATAGCATTACATTCTGGTTATAAGTTGTAGATTGTTTTTGTTTCTGCTCTGAGCCTGTTCAACAAAGGCTGATGTCTTGTCGTTTTTACTTCAATAAATAGAGACAACATTTCATCCCTACAGTATTGCATATTCATTTTGGCTCATCGTCGGTAAAATTTTCAGATTCTTTTCTGCTCGTTTAAAACTGGGAGTTGCTTCCTTTCACACCTTAGTGTCATGCTGCTTCCAACAAAGAAAGCAAACTCTACTGAAGAAAAATCCTGGAGTAAGCTTTCGATTATCAATATTCTGTACACCTAAAACTTTCTGTGAAACTAAGGCCGACGATCAGTGTGGGATTTTTCCATAATTAATGGAGGTACTTGTGCGAGCATGATAGTTGATAATTTGAATTTTTCATCCAACAAGGTGTAATTAATTTCTTACAATTTGTCTCTGTATGATCTACACCTGAACAACCTGTTACGTTATTCTCTGTAAAAGTTTAGTATATGTAAGATTTTAATTAAACATTAAGTCACTTTAACACCTAAATGCTTAAATAAAATACTACTTAAATACTGTAATCGAACATTCCAGCAGTTCAAAGAACTATGACTATCAAAATAAGCATACGACTTTATCCTAGATAATCTTCATTTATTTCCCTTGCTTCACGTAGAACACACAATGCTGACATGCACGCATAATAGTTAGATCTTATAAATGAAGACGTAGAAAGCGGTGACTATCATTAGTACAACTCAAAACGGTTTTTTTATTTGGAGGTTTAACGACCACCGTGAGCAACTCATTGGGCTGTAAGCAGTCGCCCGTCCCTAATTTAGGGTCACTGGTTCCAGGGAAGGGAGAGAGCCAGTGCCGTAAGACAAACACAACATCCATGCCTCACCGGGATTCGAACCCGGACCCCTTTCGGACGAATGATCAGAGGCCATCGCTTAGACGACTGCGCCACCGGTGCGGCGTTTTATCCCTTTAAATTGCTGGAATAGATAAACTGGAGTTCAGAAAAATGAGCTAAAATCATCTCGAACGAATATTTTGTCAGTTTAAGAAGTGATCCGCACACTGCTTGAACGAGTGAACATGCGCATCAGAAATCGTCGCTTTCCCCCTTAGCTTTGTTAATCAAAATGGTCATTTAAGGGATGATTGACTCTGATCTTTTGTGACTGATTACCGAATGAAAGGGCTATAAGAATAGTGTAGAATTTATGGAAGGGGAGAGCTGTTTAAAGCTCTTGTGTCTTTCCAACGGCATGATGTCCATGTCAGGAAAACTAAACATTTATCTTCATGCCTTGGGTCATGTAGCAGAGATAAAGGACTAGAAGCAAGCTCTTGCAACAAAGCACAGGTTCATGGTCGGTACTGCTCAGATAAGAGGGAAAAATTATTCTGCCGTTGCGTTGGTAAATTTCAGACAGTATGCGGACATTTCTGTTTTGAGAGCACATATTGTTTTTCACCATATGGTTCAGATAAATCTGCCGCTTAAAGGGTAAAAAACTACCTTCTACTTTTTTGCATTTGAAAAGCTGGGGGGGTAATAACCTGAAGTACCATCGTATACTCTGTCTCATCTATTTTCCTGAAAACGTCAAGCTATTATGAAAAGTATCATATATGTTCTGGAAATACATGCACACTGAGTGGCCAAATATTATGACCACCAGACCATTTTATGCAAAGTAATTAACTCGTAGATGCTGCTGACGCAAGATAGCTGAATCGGTAAAAAAAAAGGGGGGGGGCGCTATAGCCATGCAGAGAATAATGATGTGCATTGCACAAGAAATAATGGATAAAAGACGCGATCTGACGGACTTTGAATGTGGAATGATCGTGGGTGCTCGAAGCATTAGTGCGAGCATCAGCAAAACGGCTGAACTTGATAAATGTTCGAGGGCAGCATCTATTCAAGTTTACAAAAAGTGGACCTTTGGTCAAAAAACTGGGTCTGAGCGCAAGGCGTGTGGTCGTCAATGGCTACTGGATGCTCGAGCTGAGCGGAGAGTAGGCAGACTTGTTCAATCCAACAGACGGGGAACACTTCGTCAGATTACAAATATTCTGAATCAGGGACGAAGTCCGTTGGCCTCTCAATATAGAGTGCGCCCCACATTACATCGTATGGGCTACAGAAGCAGACGGCCTGTCCGTAAGCCACTGCTGTTTGCAGGAAACAAGAAGGAACGCCTCCAATTTGCTTAGAACCACAAGAATCGGACAGTCAATGATTAGAAAAGGATAATGAGATCCCAATCAGGTTTTCAACTACACCATGCAGATGGAAGGGTGAGAATATGGAGACATAAGCACGAAAGCATGGACCCATCTTGTATCGTCACTGTTCTTCAGGCTGACGAAGGCAAAGTTATGGTTTAGGGCACGTTTTCGTGGGAGTGTTTGAGCACTTTCATCAGCATGAAGCAACAACTGACCGCCCGAAGGTATTTGAATATTGTTACCAAACAACTCCAGCCAGTTACGTTGATGATGTATCGCAATGGAGATGGATACTTCCAGAAGTACAATGCTCCATTACATAGAGCTCACATTGAACGCGATGTTTTGAGGAGCATCACGGAGACTTTTCCCTCCTACATTGGCCTCCGCAATAACCGGATCTTAATCCAGTAGAGCATTTGTGGGATGCAGTGGAAAGGGGCATCGGACAGCTGGATCAACTACCATCAAATCTTCAAGAAGTGGAGCGTGCAATTCATCGCAATCAGACTAATATACCCTAAGCCACTTATAGACATTTAATAAAGTCCATGCCGAGACGAAATCAAGCAGTATTAAAGGCAAAATGTAGCCCAACAGCGTACTAACCAATTGTCAAGACTTGCTACTCACGCGTACTTGGAAATTACTGCTGAAAAGTTTGTCCAACTTAACTACATATGTTTGCAGCATCTCCAGCTTTATTTATGCAGATAGCGTTTGGTGATTTATTTCACTCTATTGTGATGCCTTTTCCGTTCTTTTGTCTTCAGAACTGTGAAAGGTAAACCGCGTGGTTTCAAACATAAGACAGATAAGAAAACGCATAAACAGTTCGATGAAAATTTTCAAAACAAGTGGTGAATGCAGCGGAACGAGTTTAATGACCACTTGCAAATTTTTGCACTTATCAGCTCTAACTTTGGGACTCAGAGAATGATTTATATCTCCTTAATAGGCAAGAGATCCGCTGTTAAATCTTGTTTGCTCATTTGACTCCTCCGTCAGCATGATTTGTGAAGAGCTGTGCATGTTCCTAATAAGCAAAGGCGTACCTTTAGCAATTGGATGATGAATAAAATCACCTCAGGAAAGATCCGCATAAAATGTGCATTTAAAAGTGAAACTCTGTTCCGTTTTCAAACCGCATGGCGAGCCAAAGCAGCCTCATCATAATGAATGCAAACAACAGACAGCCACGCTTCCACACCATTTGTTTCCCTCCGTTTTGCTCCAGAATTCCCATAATTGCCTCTCATTACCGAAACATTGTATTGGAAATATGTTCCACACACCGCCGAGTGCAGGAAACTTATCCAAAGGCGAAAGTAAATAATTACCTGTGCCCTTCAGCCGCTGATCCCAGATAATTAGCCATTTTGTACGAGACTTGCATTGTTAACATTTTCATTTGGCACTAAGCTCTTTGGTTTTAAGAGGCATTTGTTTTCCCCCAAAACACTGTTGGCGAGTTAATTATTCTGTCTGCACCCTGAGCAGCCTACAGAAATAATTTCAAGACCGATTCCTTACCCTACTCTACCGATTGATTTAAAAACACAGCTCCACCAATTTTTGGAACATTCTGTAATAATTATCGTATGAAATTCACGAAGGTTATTGAAACGACAGAAAATCTCGTGCCTGTTAGCAATGGTAAAATGTTAGCCTCACTCATTTCTTGAGCTACATAATTTCCAATTAAAACTTCCAAAGACCTAAATAATACTGGGGGATGATTTTCAAACTAGGCATCTAAATTCATGTGAAATATTTCGATATGCTATTAACCCTGTGGGTGGCAAATTTATGACTACAGGTTTGCTTGAAATAATGGCTATTTTTATTTTATCATTTAATCTTATGCAAATTAAGGATTCAGAATGAGTTTTATTACACACTGATTGTATTGCGATATCTTTTGCACACAAAAATCATCGTTATTGGAATTTTATTAGTGTTTTGCATTATATATAACGAAATAAGATGCATTGTAGATGTAACAAAGTTTATTAAAATAAATATATTGAAACAAAGACACATTCTGAATTGTGGCCGAAGCAGTAGCGAATCTAGAAAGTCATCTTTTTTTTTTGGGGGGGGGGGGGGGTAGCTCCGGTCTAAAAAAAGATATTTTTTGAGGGTACACACAGATACAGACACACTACAAACTTGTAGTTCTGCCCCTTTCAGGCATCGCAAAGCTTTTTAAAAATTTCCATTACAAAAATTGTTCCAAGTTTTTAAATCACAAACTGCGAACAAGAAGTGAAAAATCAGTACCATTTCTATGACGTTCAATGACCCGTTTTCGAAAAAACAACTTGATGCTTTTAAAATCTTACGTCTGGATAAACTCTCTCAAATTAAAGTCTAAAATGTTATCAGAACCTGAATGATGCGTCCAATGTTATGTCTACTAATAAACGGGAGAATGGGGAGTGAAATCCCCAATAAGAGAGCTGAAAAAATGCTTAAAGCAGAAATTATGCAATGAGCAACTCAATTTACATTAACTGTGTTTGCCAAAAGAACCATATAAGTTGTTTGTGACTTAAGAATCGTGTTTCATTATATCTGAAAATCCAGCTCAGTCAACGTTTTAAAATATTCTGTAAAATCTATGCATCTTCAAATGATCGGAAAACAGTTTTGAACAGAAGAATGTTATCTGATAATTTGGAAGGCATATATAATGCGTTTACATTCTTGAAGGAAATTTCAAGCATGTTCACAAAGGTAAAATTATATCGATAGTAATTCTGATTTCTCGAGCCTCATAATTTCTAGTTAAATTTTCTCAAAGCATGAACACTGGGAGACTCAACTGAAATTTTGAACGAATCACCAAACTTTTGTGAAGATTCTAAGTTCACATGAAGTTAACGACTATTCAAAAAATACAACCACAACATTTTTTCCAACAACGATCTGATAAACACCTTCAAAAGTGTTAGCCAGTAAATATAGTCCTAGAATGGAAAAGCAGAAAATTTAATTTTTATGTCTTTCTCACTCTTTAGATTATGTAAAAATCTGGTGCATTTTCACTCTCTATACGGCATAAAGATGATATTATTTCCAGAAGGTTGAAACACCACGTGTTCTAATGTCATATTGAGTTCCCCTTATACAGTAAGTTCACTGTTAAGAGACTGATACACCATACGCACAAAATTGATTGGACACTGTAAGTAAATAGAAAACCAGTATTGTATTTACATCAGTAGCAGGTAGGTCCTCTATTTGCAGAGGTTACAGCAGCCACCCGTCGAGGTAACATGTCCACAAGGACATGGAGTACGGATAGCGGGATATTCTTCCATTCCAACTTGAGTACATCGATCAACTCTGTCAGTGAAGAAGGTCGTGTTGGTCTAGACCTCACCCGTCGTTCACGTTCATCCCATAGGTGTTCAGTGGGATTTGAGGTCCGTTCTCTGAGCAGACCAGTCCATCCACGACACCTGATTTGCCTCATACTACTCCATTGTAGCCCTAGAAACATGGCAAGTGGCATTGTAGTGCTGGAAGAAACAACCGTCGTGTCCGTAGAACTGCCACAATTTTCGAAGCATTGAGTCATCCAGGAAATCCACTGTATATACAGCACAGAGTTCATGTTGCAATGAATATCAAACAGTGGACCTATACCTTACCAGCTGAAACAACCCCATGCCATAACTCTACGGCCTCCGTGCTTCACAGTCGGCACTGTACACTACGGAAGCAGACGTCCTTCAGGTAACCTCAAACCCAGACACGTCCATCTGATCGGAATCTGAAGGAGGATTCGTCGCTCCATAACGCCTCCCGACATTGCTCCAATGTCCACTTTGTGTGCTGTTGACACCATCGTAGCCACGTGGCGTTATTGGTCTTTGTGATGAGAGGTATATGGGTGGCTTCTTAGCAAAGATACCCGAGGGCATGGGCTTCTCTTTGAAGTGTCTTGATTAAAACCATAACATCTGTGGACATCTGGAACTCATGTTTTGTGGCGTGCATTGGTCGGGACCTGGTTTTCCGGACTTCCCTCTGAAGCACCATCCAAGCCCTGGGTTGCAGTTTCGTGAGTCTTTGATGACAAGGTGAATTCCTGCAATGTCCCATCTTCTTCCACTTGTTGATGACAAAGGCCACAGTCGGTTTAGCAACATGTCTGACATCAGCAATGCTTCTTATGTTGTTACCTCCAATTGAGCAACCTATTATAACACCCTTTCTGAACTCTGAGAGTGCCGCCCCGGTGGCGCTGTGGTCTAAGCGATGGCTTCTGATCATTCGTCCGCAATGGGTCCGGGTTCGAATCCCGGTGAGGCATGAATGTTTTGTTTGTCGTACGGCCCTGGCTCTCTCCCTTCCCTGGAACCAGTAGCCCTAAAATAGGGACGGGCGACTGCTTATAGCCCACTGAGTTGCTCACGGTGGTCGTTAAACCTCCAATAAAAAAAAAAGAACTCTGAGAGCTCTCTCCTGCTAGCCATTTTATCTGCGATTGATCTGATCTTACTCCAGTTGCCATTTTATACGTTATGGACCACGTTAGCACACCATAGGTCCTGCGTACGAGTGTCCAATCAGTTTTCTCCACATAGTGTAG
The DNA here is from genome assembly GCA_039090855.1 of Macrothele yani. Taxonomy (NCBI): domain Eukaryota; kingdom Metazoa; phylum Arthropoda; class Arachnida; order Araneae; family Macrothelidae; genus Macrothele; species Macrothele yani. Next base: position 20,193,449 of record CM076996.1, on the reverse strand, counting down.
TTCCCACAGCATCCGTTCATTTTTGCAGTACATTCTCTAATGATAAGTAGTTTTCTACATGACCTGTTACATGAATCAATACACTCCTCACAGAATGGAAGTTTCCACATTAACTGTTCTCCTATTTTTAGCTCACTCCCAGAAGACAGGTAGTTTACCATGCCACCCGTCTCGTTTATCAGAAAACTCGCTAAGGACTAACAGCTTACATATTCCCTGCTGAATTTATGAATACACTCCTCTCAAGCAGGCAGTTTCTACATCATCTGTTCTAATTCTGATAGCATACTCCTAAAAGACCAGACGTTTTCACACCACCAGTTATATTTAGCATTACGCTCGTGAAATATTCGTAGTTTACTAAACCACACATTGCAGTTATCATTAATACACATATGAGCACTGAGCGTTTTTCCTTAACAACATCTTCATTTATGATTACATGGGTAATTTCCTTCCCCAGTTTTCCACTTATCAGCATAATCGATACACAGATAGGTATTCGTAGCATATGTTCCATTTATTAGTATACTTGCAAGAGTCAGTTTTGAATATCACCATTACCCTTTTTTAGCACAAGAGCAAGATACGGCTTGTTCTCCACATTACACATTACATTTATCAGTACAGGCATTCCATGTTCATTGATAGAACACGCTCCCGGAAAGTGGGTAATTTTCACCACACACGTTCCACTTTTCAATACACGCGCCGCCGCCCCGGTGGCGCAGTGGTCTAAGCGATGGCCTCTGATCATTCGTCCGAACGGGGTCCGGGTTCGAATCCCGGTGTGGCATGGATGTTGTGTTTGTCTTACGGCACTGGCTCTCTCCCTTCCCTGGAACCAGTGACCCTAAATTAGGGACGGGCGACTGCTTATAGCCCATTGAGTTGCTCACGGTGGTCGTTAAACCTCCAATCAAAAAAAAAAAACACGCGCCAGAGTTGGGGTATTTTTCCACACCATCAGCTTCATTTATTAATACACTCACGACAGAGGATATAACCCATTTCTTTTATTTTTCGATATTACCCTTTTCATTTATCAGTAGATTTGCGAGAGACGGGTATATTCCCCCTATATCGCCGCGTGTATTTTCGTACAGTCGTTTAATTTATTAGCACACGAGCAAAAGACCCGTTATTCTCATCATGACAAATTGCATTTATCAGTAAATGCAGTTCTTACCATCCGCTCATTTTCACTGCACACTGCCGAAAGGAGAGTAGATGTTCGCAATACGCGTTCTATTTATCAGTACGATCGCCAGACTTGATTTCTGCCCTGTCTCTTCCATTTGTCAGTATACACGGGTTGTTTTAATACTATCTGTTCCATTTATCGGTACACGCGTGAGAGACACGAAGTTTTTCACACTAGCCGCTGCTGAAGTGTTATTCATTATCTTTTTGACAGTGTTCTTCTATAGAACTTCTCCACTAAAAACAGATCCTTCGGGGCAAAATATCCCAAGAAGAAATGCCCATTCGACTAACCAGTAATGAATTTCTCCACTTGTGACGTATAGCTCTAACCAACTTTTTGAGTTTCTGTGTTCCTATGTAAACTCCGTTACTCCTTCATTAAGCTTTCCTCGCACAACGGCGCGTTATATTTTAACGATTTTTTTTCTCATTATTGCGGAATTACGCGAATCGACGAATAAGTGTTGTAACTATTTGATTAAGGATTATATTTTGTTAGAGGATCGGCGATTAAATGTCAGCTATACGACTTGATGAATATAGTTACCTGACTTTGCAGTGCGTGGAGAATGAACGATAGCATTTACTTAAGTCTTTTGCTGATTCTTTCTACTTGGGTGTTAGTATTTACTTTATCATTTCAAAAGTGCGAACATATGTTTAACGAAGTTATTTACAGATATTAACTAGGTACTTACACCGAAGAGCCAAAACATTATGACCAGCGTATCTTTATGCGAATCGAAGCAACTCCAGGCAAACGAAGGCTCGCGTGAAGGAGGTCATGAAACGGAATAAATAAACACCTGATACAGAGCTCTGTTAATCAGGGTTATTCCTGTTCTTCAGATGGGAAAGGCTGCGAGCTTAATCAGTTTTGACAAAGGCTAAATTGTAATGGCCAGACGACACGGCCAGATCATTTCCTAGAGAGAAAGGCTTGTGGATTGCTTACAGTCAGCTTTGGTTGGTACCTTCAAAAAGTGGTTCAAGGAGGGTAAAAGCACGAACCGCCATCAAGGTGAATGGGTCGACCGTGGCTGAACGGTGCGAGAGGTGAGGAAAGACTGTCCTGTATGGCACGAGCCCACAGAAGGGATATTTTGGCAAAACTCGCCCGATGATTTGAGTGCTGGTAACGGCAGTAATGTGCCACAACACACAGTACATCAAACCCCGATGAAAATGGGGTGCATCCGTTCACTGTCAAAAACGTCAACAACGGGCTCGCGGGTATCAAAACCGGATCTGGAATGATTGGAAAAAAGAATTTCGTTTCCTGTTAAAGTATGTGGACGGCCGGTTACGTGTGCGTCGTTTACCCGGGGAAGTGTTGGCACCAGGATGTACCGTGGGATTAAAACAAGCAGGGGAAAGAAGTGTAATGCTTAGGGAAATTTTGTGCTGGGAAACGCTGGATCCAGTCAATCATGTGCAGGAAAGTATGACGTCTGCCACCTACCTAAACATCACTGCAGACCAAATACATCATTTCATCACAATGGTATTCCCATTTAGTAGTGCCTTCCTTCAGCGGCATAAAGCGCCATGTCACACTTCCCAGATTGATCGAGAATGGTTCGAAAGACGTCCAGTTATTGCCCTGGCCTACAAATTCCCCAAAACTCAATTTAATCGAGCATCTGTAGTTTATGCTGGAACAACAAATCCAATCTGCGGCGACTGAACCAAGTAACGTACAAGTGTTAAAGGATCTGTTGGTAACGTTTTGGTACCATATATATAAAAAACACCTTTACAATCTTGTATGGTTCACGCCTCACCGGGTAAGAGCTGTTTTGGTTGCACATGGATGACAAAGATCATATCAGGCAGGTGGTCATAATGTTTTGGCTCTTCGCTGTAGTTCATCATGTGAACTACTGTTATCAAAGGTTTAAAATACAGCACCCTTTTTCACGCTGTCGAAAATTAACATGTAATTTTCTTTCTAAACAGCTGGAAAAAAATAATTAATGCGCATGTATATATAAATATTTCTTATTCAGTAAAATAAAATTTATGCAATCAAACCAACGTATAACGATCTCGCATTTTACGAAGTTCCTCATAAACCGAATTTTTTACAGATCCTTTGAATTTGGTAGTATTCTGTCTTGTTATGTTAACTAAGTATGGCTAATAATAATTTTTTGGAGAAACTGAATATATTGAAATTCAGCGTGGCTATTTGAAAACAAAATTTAGTTCAATTCTTTCGTTGAAATCTAAGAATTACCTGCTGTTGAAAACACACCATGGTTACCCTTACTGACAGGTTAATTCGCATGAAGAAAAGAACGTTTCAGTAGTTGTTTCTCGCCTGCCTCCTAGGGAGAGGCTGTATTTTATACTCTTGCATCGTAACCTTTCTACCATTTATTCTGTGCTTACAAAATCTTGGTTTATTTTGCATTTAGAACCATCTCAACCACCGTGTTAGATGAAGTCGGAAAATATTTAAAACAGCTATCTGATCAGCAGAAGACAAGCAGCAGTTGACTCATATTTCCGACGTAACGTGTAAACAGCAAGTGAAATTTAATTTTTGTTTTGGCATATTGCAGAACCCACATATTTTTATAGCTACCTATAAGTTTCTTTTTTCAACAAATATTATTTACCTTCGATTTTGATACATAGTTCATCATTGCCTAGTTTTAAACCTGATTTCAGGGCCCGCTTTCGCATTCGTGGCGGTTGCAGCGACAATGTATGTTGGCGCCCCAACAAGATTTTTTAGCAGCAAATGAAAGATATGCAATATGAAGCTTATGCTCAAATACCATATAAGTTGAATGTGGAATTTATACACGGAATGCGGATTAAAACACTATCAGTCAAATAGTGCTGTGGAATTTTATAGGCTAAAACAATATACGTATCTCTTCTAGACAATTTTGGTTGCATGGCTGGGCCGAACATTTTTTTGACCATAAATTTACTTCTTGGCCCCTCGCCTTGATCCGACCAGGGTATCCATTAAATGTTCATTAAGTTCTACATATAATATCATTAAGCACTTTGTTTGTTAAATGACTGAAGTTTTTTCCGAGATAACGGTGAATATTTGCCTTTGCAAACACATCTCAAATTTTCTCTTACTACATCATAAAACTTGCCAAAAATTGTACTAACCCAAGACATTTCCATTATCTATTATTTGCTGTAAACAGCTTATTAGATGACCCTCCTAAACGTCTATTCGTGTTCCGACAACAATAAAATTATTGACTTAAAACATCTGCAATGATCATTTTCTTGGTTTATCATTTGTTTATGTGAAGCGTCCACATTTTTATTTAACCGGCCTTGCCTCTGCTTCCATCTACACATAGGACGATGCCATGTGATCCGGCGGCTTTTCGTGCTCCTTTAAAAGAACGCTTACATGTCTTTAATTACGAAAATCTGGATTGGATTGATCCTAGAGATTCGGGTGCAGAAAGGGGGGGGGTATGGTTTCCTGGCTGTCGCTGGCCAGATGGCCTAGCTATTGACTGGGAGTAAAATGCCTCGGGTCGGAGGCTTGCTTCGATGTTCGAAGCGAATCAGCTTGCCCGCGATCTTGCGGCCTTGTGATCGAAGCGGTTACTCTAACCACTTAGCCACTGGCGACCCTCTTATGGCGGAGGATCTAATACTCCAGGTCGGGCGTCTTGGTGTGCCCATCCGGCGCATGACGTGAGGTTCAGTCTGCCTGGGATCAAGCTCGCGGTCAAGGGCTCGGAAGGTGGTAGTTGTAACAACTTAGCCACTCGCTACCCCCGCTTTCACGAGAAGATGGCTGTCGCTGTTAGGGGGGGGCTAGTTTTCCGTAGAACTTTCGAGAAGCCCCGTGCCAATGCAGTGTCACAAGCAAGATAGCACTCTATTGATTAAAGCTCGCAGTACGTGAAACAGGAGGCGAAATTTCTGGAGGTTGGCAGAAGCGCGCAAAGGTACTTTTTGATTCCATGGTTAACGCCACAAATAATGATCCAGCTTCTGAGCTTAATTGTAAAAGTACGCTATTGTGATTATTTGGATCGTTCTAGTGACAGCTATACCCATGACCAGATCAAGTTGGTAAGCAAAGCATCGGGCCTCTTGTCTAGAATGGCGTCATTAACAACACTACAAGTTTAAATGTTAAGTAGCTTATGTGGGGGAAAATATCTATGTTGCTCCAATTGCCTAACTTAGTTTTACAGCTGAAAAACAGACAAGGAGTGGTTTATAAAACCCAAAACGGTTCTGACCAATTTATCGTGTCATCCTGTTTGGCCACAGGCTATCTTGCTTGTTTCCCCTATTAATGCATTTTCCCACCCTTTCACTGCCTTCTTTCCCTGAGGAAACAAAGAACAGTGTTCATATGTTTTGGTAGAAGCAAATCTAAGACGTGTTAAAATTGTGTACACGAATGAAGACTGAAAGTGCTGTCTTTTAAGACCTCGATATTGTTGATTTGTTAGTTACAAACAGAAACTAAAACAACTTTCTCAAACTTTTTGAGGTGGGAGGCAAATTCATGTGTGCACGTAGAATTCGAAATATTCACGAAAGGCGCGCCGAAGAGTGACTTTGCATCGGGAGCCAAACGTGCCTTGAGTTGGGGCTGGCTAAATCTTTCAACGCCACCAATCATCATTGCTCATCGTTTCGAATTACATTACTCCAAAAGTATTTTTTCTTTTTTTTATATATACCCCACCATTTCACAAAGAAAAAAGAGAAAACAAGTTCAACACGACGCCCTCATGAGCTTGGCGTCCTGTCCGGCGGCCCTGCCTGACATAGCCTACCCGGTGGCGAGTGGTCTAAGCACTGGCTTCTGACCATTCGTCAGAGATGGGTCAGATTTCGAATCCCGGTGAGGCATGGATGTTGTGTTTGTCTTACGGTACTTGATCCCTCCCTTTCCCTAGAACCAGTGGAGCTAATTAAGGACGGGCGACTGCTTATAACTCATCAAATTGCTCACGGCGGTCGTTAAAAGTCCGAATATACGAGTAAAAAATCACCTGACATCATAGATATTCCAAATACAGCCCTTTGTCATCTGTCAAGTTATAAAGAAGTTCGCATATATCGAATATTTTCACCTCTCCTTCGTTATATACATGTTCGACTGAATTTAAGAACAAATGAATGATCACTGAATTATGACCACCTACCAAATACTTCGTAGGTCCTCCGTTCGCCCTCAGTACAGCAGCTATCTGACGTGGCATCGATTCAATAAGATTCCTGAGGAAGAAGGCCAACGAAGCTGTGCGCAATGTGGCCTTCATTGCAGGTATGGAGGCAATTGGTATATCCAGACGCCTGATATGCTGCTCCATAGTGTCCCACAAGGGCTCTTTGGTATTGATATCGGAAGAGTGCGAAGGCCAATCGATATGCTGGAAGTCTGAACAGCGTTGCTCAAACCATTCCTGCACAACATTCTCCCTGTGCCTCGGTGCGTTGTCATCTTAGAAGACACCGTCGCAATTCGGGAAAAAGTGCCACATTGCCTGCTGTACAGAGTCAGCAAGCAACTCACGATAGTGGACACCATCGCACCATTCACACGTTGTTCTACATGCACCAGGGGTACAAGTTCCTGCCAGATAAACATGCCCCCTACCACACAACTGTCTCCACCGGCTTCCAAAATGGCGGCCATGCAGAATGGATCGAGTGTCTTATGTTTCCTTGTGTGCCAAATACGTATACGACTATCCGCGGAGTGGAGTAAAAAGCACGGCTCGTCAGACCTGTGCCCATTTTTTCTCCAATCATCCGATGTCGAACTCAAATGAACTTTGCACCAGGAGAGTCTTTTACGCTGATGAATCGTGGTTAGGAGAGGATGTCAGAGTCGTCTGGTGTTGTAGCCCATGCGTGCAACGCATGGTCATGACAGTTTCTATTCAGGGCTGATCTCTGTTGTACGGGATAGTCAACGGTTGAACAATGCTGCGCCTGATGGCCTGTACCAGTATTCGGACCCGTAGCTCACCTCTCACGTCAACCATTGACTGTCCTATGCAGGTTTTCCTCCGGGTCTTTGTTTGACCATGTTCACTACGGCGGCTCCCGAACAACTCAGCAGTTCAGCCGTTTGGGAAATCGTGACACCCACTCTCCGTCATTTTCCAAAGTCAGATAAATCCTTCCGTTTACCTATCACGCTCCCAAATTTTACTACCTATTCCACCACTCACATTTTGTACATGCTACGTCGGTCGGACGATCGCGCTGCATCCACTTTTGATATGAGTGGTAATAATGCAATGATCACTGGGTGTATAAAACTGTTTTAAACATATCATCGTGTTTCAGAGCTGAGTCCGTTTATGTTTACTTAAACAGAGATTAAAAATGAAACTCATGTCTTTTACACAGCTGGCCACCCAAACTGCAACACCAAGAAGGACACGAGATAGCAAAGCCACATTTACTGGACACATAACAACAGATACAAAGATGAAACGATTGAGCTTACAGGTCCGTGCGACTTGCGGGACACGCAGAAATCAATAGTTCGTGTAGCCCCCATGGCTGGCAATAACGGGCGCTACACGCCACGGCATCGAACGAAAGAGGCTTTGGATGTGGGCTTGGGGTATGTCGGTCCAGGCTGCTTCCACACGTTGCCACAGTTCAACAGGCGTAGCCGCGGGTTGTGCTTGCCGGGTCACTCGGTTGCCGATCAGCGACCAGACGTGTTCGCTGGGCGACATATCGGGAGAACAGGCGGGTCACGGCAGCAGTGACACCTGGTGGGCCGTGAACATTTGTTGCACAATGCGTGCCACGTGCGGGCGGGCATTGTCCTGTTGAAACGTGGCCTCTGGCAGGTCCTGCAAGTAAGGGAGGACTACAGGCTCCAAAACGTCCGAGATGTAGCGGTGGCTGTTGAGTGTACCGGCGATGCATACCAGAAGGGTGTTATTGCGCCCCAAACCATAACGCCAGGTGTCGGACCGGTATGACGATGCATAATGCAGGCGTAATACTGTATCTCGCCCCGGTACCGCCACACGCGGATCCGACCATCGTGGTGTTGCAGGCAGAAGCGTGTTTCGTCGGAGAAGACAATGTCGTGTCATTCCGTAATCCAGGTGCGGCGTTCAACGGCCCACTACCGCCGCACTCGCCGGTGGTATAACGCCAATGGTAATCGAAGCAATGGGCGCCGTGCGACAAGTCCCCGCTCCTGCAGACGACTTCGAACGGTACGAGCTGGCAAAGGTTGTTGAGCAACACACCCTAATTCCTGCGCTAACGTTTGTGATGTGGCTGTGCGAGCCGTCAATGCCCGCCGCACAACATGCCGGTCCTCTCGTTCAGTGGTGTGCCGCGGTACGGCAATCGCTCACGTCGGTCCGTCCGTCCCTCCTGCACCCTCCGAATCCATACTCGCCTCACTGTGGCTGGATGTTGTCCCACACGGGAGCCGATGTCTCGGTACGATAAACTGCTGTCGCGATAAGACATTATTCGTCCTCTGTCGAACTCCAAGACGTGGTGGAATGACTGCCGTATTTTGAGACGAGGCATTAGGAAGCTTTCCACGCACAGGGCCGGCAGCACAACACACTTTCACTACTTACACCCCGCCTTCTGTGCACCCTTCTTATAGTGCTTCTCGGTGGCGTGCCGGGCGCACATGATTTGCATATGCCCTGCAATGCTAATCGTTTGCATGTCCTCTCGCGGGCGACGCATGCTACGAATTTCAGGCCAGTCGGATGCTTCCTTCTTGGTGTTGCATTTTGGGTGGCCAGCAGTGTAGATTGTAAAGTAATGGCGCTTTATTTTTTAAGTGTTATGAAGAAATGTACCCTGAAGACAACAAAGAAGTGAAAATGTATTTCACCTGATAAGAAATTGACATTGTTCGCCTACTCAAATTTCAATAATCAGATTAAGTGCATTATTTTTACATTGTCAACTAATGGTTCAAATAAAATGCAATAATACATGTAACTGTTGTCATAATATCTTTAATGATTGACCTCATGTGTTCCATTTCATTGCGGTACCCAGTCGACGCTGGCGGGCGTTTCGCATAGGAATAGAGGCCTAACGTTGCGTGTAGTTTATAACGGGATGAACTTTTGACTCACTCTGTTAAATATGAAGATTATGCGAAGAGATAGTTCTTGTTCACTTATTTCCTTGTGCGTAGTTTTAACTTCGTGTGATTAAACACTGATGAAAACTAAAACGTGTCACCTTACTTTTCAGAAATCCTTCGTATATTTACGAACACAAAAAAGAGAAACATAATAAGTGACAAACCACCGTAAAAATCCAGTTTCCAAATAAAATAAGGGTGAGTTACCAACTGGAAAAGAAACATGTCCGAATTATGGCCAACCATCTCGAAAAGCACCCGAAGAAAAATAATCTCATGAAAACATAGCAAACAATAAAAAACCTCATGGTCGAATGGAGTGAAGGAAAAACCATCAATGCGCAAAGTATTAGAAGCCTCCTACATCTCAAAATATATGACTCGGAAGAATTGGTACTACTCCTCGGGAATTAAAGTGGAGTTCACACGTGTAAGTCAGTGTAACCTGTAAAAACTCAAAAATAGGAATTAACTTTAATTCCAGAACGTAACACTGATTATTGGACGTCTTGGCGACATGTACTTTTATTTCATTGGTCGAAGCTGAGGGAATTTCTTCTACGAAACAAGTAGATGTATCCTGGCTGATGGTAAAGAAAAACCCGTGCGAGAGAACACTGATGCTTTAAAAATTCACGAAGTAATTACTTCTTCAACAAAAATACGACATCGCTTCTCCTCCATTTTGAAAATACTGAAATGAACATAAACTGGGTTACAATTAAAATCTTTGAAGACATAGCAAATTCTCTGCTGGATAATTAATGAAGCTAACATGGTTTCTAAGATAAAAAAGGGTCAATTAAAAAAACAGAAGGGAAATACCCAAATCTTCTTCATTAGACGTTAATCACTATATTTCCCCCAAATAGCAGTATGAAATCACCAAACAAGTGTGAAGTGTAATAAAAAAAGAACGCTTAAAGCTTTGCAAATTAATAAAGACTTGGGGGAGGGGGGGAGATTATGGGTACTTACACGTTTGCTGGTAGAGGAGAGCGGGAGAATATTATAACATTATTATTGGCACATTTTTTTGCAGTGGAAAAGGACAGCACATTCTTATTCATGAATGTAATTATAAAAATTAGTAGGGAACACTGTCTGTTACCAAAAACAAAATCATATCGCTGAAAACACTCACTAGTAATGAAGCACAATGTCATGTTATCATCAGCAGTTTTTGAGTGACGCATTCAGAAAAAGCTAATTTACTGAGAAGCACCAAAACATTTTACTTGCTATACAAATAAAAGAATGAAATGATATAAAATAATCCAAACACAAGTTAGTCCCAGGGGATCCAGTTAGACGAATCTGGTAATCCTCTCGTTTTTTTTAACTATAAACGATTGATAGAAAAAGGTAACTATTTTATTTTACTTAAAACTGTAAGGCGTCGACCATCCCTAATTTAGGGCCACTTGTTCCAGAAAAAGGACAAAGTCAACGCTATATGACATGTGTACCACTTATATGTTATCCTGGACCCGAATCTGGACTTAGCTCTGACGATGAGCTAGTAGCACACTGGCCAATCGGTCGGCTTATATGCACAAGTGGACTTAAGCAAACAAGCTTTGAAATGTCAGCTGCACGCAATTGTCTCTTAGTCAGTTGCAGTCCATTTTCACTCAGCGATGGTACAGTAACCAGCAGGGGTGTACTTAGAGGGGTCCAAGTGGTATTGCTCCCCTCCCCCGAAAGTGTTTCTTACATACGCCTCTTGTAGCCAGTCTGCACAAAATTCTGTGAAAAGCTGATCAAGTCTCCTGCAGATATGTTGAACATGCTGCAGTCAGCTGATAGTGAGATAGCTTTATTACGTGCACGCATTCCTGATAAGCGCAGACGTTTTTGCGACGGAAGAGAATGTACAACAAACGGTCGTAAGATTGGGCGCACTTCAGTCCAGAGGTCGGATGACCGCCTTGAGCAAATCCTTCCAGTTTTGCAATGGAACTGTCCAATAATACAGTAAAACCTACTTAATGGTCACTCCCGAATAACGGACACCTCCAATTAGCGGACTGTTTGCAATCCCCAATTTCGAAGTATATGCTGTTCTGTATATTTATCTCCAAGTAACGAACCCCCGGAATAACGGATCTTGGTCATATAAAAACAGTTAAAAGCATGTACGGTCAGGGGGAAAACCGGCTAATTGGTGCCACAAAGTTTTAGTTTAGGTTCTTTGAACGGAAATACAGATTTTTTGTTGTCAGATCCCCATAACAAAAACTACTGGCCTGTATTTTCAACATGGCCAATCTTTTCTTTGAATTAGGCAAAACAGCTATATATTCGTTATTAATGCAGAAGAGGATTTAGATACCATTTTCGAACTAATTACATATCTAAACAATGAAAGAAATCCAAAAGATTTCATTACGATCGATGGAGATCTGTGTATCAAAGGGGAAACGAACAATGTGTGCGTGTTCGTTGATTTGAAAAACATCAGGAGAAAATGCTTTAATTGCAGATGAATCACATGCAGTTGTAGAAGAGGTCGGCGTTATTTTTATAAAGACGCTGTAAAGTGCAGTGCAGACTTTGAAAAGCTTTCTGGAAAAATAGGGGATACGGGGGATTAGCACTCATGGCGAATTTAAAAATACATTTTGAAACATATTCTACAAAATGTCACAGAAAACAAAACGCTTTTCTCAAAATTTTTGCCACCACAAATAGGTGCTTGATTTAATTAAATAATGAGTGGCACGTAAGTGCGTTTTAAAATTCATGGTGTAACGTATTTTATTGTTGCTTAACATGATTCGAAATACGTATATTATATGTAATGTATTTTAAAATAAAAATACTGTGCATGTACTTTACGTATCCACACACGTATTGTATTCTTTCTCACTATAAAACAAAAGCAAAAAGAACAAAAAAAAACATTTAATCAAAACACAAAATTTTTATTCCATACTGTAGGTACGTATTTAAAACGAAGTTTTTGTATTCTGAACCTAGTTGGGCTCAGAAGTCAACCTCTCAATAGCGGACAAATATTGAAGTCCCAGGGTGTCGGCTATTCAAAACGTTTTGCTGTACAATAGTCCCCCTTATCCGCGGTCTCGCTTTCCGCGGTCTCGCTTTCCGCGGTTTTAGTTACCTGAGGACAAACAACACGGTCTGAAAATATTAAATAGAAAATTCCAGACTTTTAATTTGCACGCTGTTCTGAGTACTGGGATGAAATCTCGCGCAGTCTCGCTCTGTTCTACACGGGACGTAAATCATCCCTTTGTCCGACGTATCCACGCTGTATACCCTACACGCCCGTTAGTCCCTTAGTTGACATCTCGTTTATCAGATATACTGTTGCGGTAACGCAGTGCTTGTGTTCAAGTAACCCTTATTTTACTTAGTAATGGCCTAGAAGCTCAATAATAATGATGCTGGCGCTGGCAATTCGGATATGCCAAAGAGAAGCCCTAAAGGGCTTCCTTTAAGTGAAAACATGAAAGTTTTCGACTTAATAAGGAAAGAAAAAAATCGTGTACTGAGATTTCTAAGATCTGCGGTAAGAACAAATCTTCTATCCGTGAAGTTGTGAAGAAGGAAAAAGAAATTCGTGCCAGTTTCACATAAATTTTGTTACAGTATATTGTTATAATTGTTCTATATTATTATTAGTTTTAGTTGTTTATCTCTTTTGTGCCTAATTTATAAACTAATCCTTTAAGCGACCAATGTACCTGATCCACATGGTGCCAAAATGTTCTGCGCTCTCCAAACAGAAATGTTCACATAACGACCGGGTTTTACGAAAACTATGGCAAAAGAATTCATTTCCCCTCTCTTTTAGCAGTACCGACCAGAAACCTATCACTGATAGCAACTCTCTTCTAGTCCTATATTCTGTGCTCTATGACACAAGGAATAATGGGGAAGAGCTAGTTCCACTGACACGGACACCATGCCACTGAGCAGAAATAAATGACACAAACATCTCTATCCTTTCGTAGATTCGTTGCCTTTTAGCATGTAATCAGTCAAAAAGGATTAGTGTAAGTCACACTTCTAAACGCCCACTTTGAATAACTATGCTAAGAGGAAAGCAGCACTTTCTGATGGGCAGATTCACTAGTCCCAGCCACGTTCAGCCCACTTCTTAGAGAGTGAATGAATGCATTCATTGGAGCTGATTGCTTAATTCGTCCCAGCCAGTGAAAGAGTTAAACTTTACCATAGGTATGCATGTAAAGAAAAAAAAACATAGTATATATAAAATTTGGCACTATCCGTCGCGTCTTGGAACATATCCCCGCGCATAAAGTGGACTGCTGTACTTCGGATGCCAGCAGAAAAGCTGTATTTGAGTAACTGCACATACTTCCGAATAGTAACAAAGTATTTTAAAAACGATCCAGAAACATATTCTTTATTATATGACAGCGAATGCATTTTGTGCTGATCGCCTGTAGAGTGCAGTTGTTGCTGGAGACAAAATCTGGTGTTTCCACTGGGATTCTTACACGCAACGACAGAGCCTAAAAAGAAGGATGGTCTTTTCGTTGTATCCCAGATTTCCCTGATCCTCGACGTTTGAGTGACACGCGACTTTGCCTAACTAAAATAAAACTGCGTGCACTGCCCCATGTGACTGTTAAGAACATGTTTATGTACGTTTAGACAAGTCCACTGCATACGTATGTGCAATGAGCTACTTGTTGCACTTAATATCCATGAAGAAATGTGAATAGTTTCGTCTCTTTTGGGAAATCTTTGCAAGACAAGAAATCTTTGTTGCGTCAACTTCCGTTTACAAAAAATTTCTCCCACCATTTTCAATCGTAAATACAAACATTTATGTAACTAAATGGAATTTAATAATAATATAGGGCAAAGAAAACACAGTGAAAAAAAATGATCACGGAGAAATAAATCATTGCTTCCGTTAGCTTCCGTTGTTAGAAATTTTTGCCTTTATTTTTAAGCTGAAACACAAACATGTCTGCAACAAAATGATATTTAGCAACAATGTTTGGACAGAGGGGGACATCGCGGAAAAACAAATTACAATTACGAGATTAATCTTTGTTTTGTCCTGTCCAACTTCCGTTTTCGAAACATTTTCTTCATTTTCAAGATTAAATACAAATATTAATGGAATAAAACATTTAGCAACAATATACAGCAGAGAGCGCATCACGAAAGAAAAAAAAAATTAAAATTACGCCGCTTCGTCTAACTGCCAATTTCGGAAATTGTTGCCTTGGTTTTCAAGCTGAAACACAAAAAATTATGCAATAAAATGATGTTTAACAAGAACATGGACCGAACGAACATCGTGAAAGGGGGAAATACTACGATTATAGGAGAAATCTTTACTTCGTCTAATTTCCGTTTTCGGGAACTTTTGAAAGACTGAGTGTGGTCTCCAAATGGAAAACTTGCGCTCATGGCCGCAAATATGCAAGAGCGGATTGAAAAAGGTTCTGGGAAGGGTTTTTTGTTCTTTTTTTTTTCTCGTGCAGGACCAGAATAAAGGTTCTGGGGACATCGTTTCTGTCTGCAGGACCAAAATAAAATCTGCAACGTACATAACCCGTCGTCGTGATTCTGCTACGGTGCTTTATACTAATCGGTAAGATTGTGCTCCTCTTTGTCAAAAGCGGCAGCTGAGTTATTTAAACTTTAAAAGAAAATGCGGAAACAGCTCTGCACATGGTCTCAGCTAAACGGAAAGGGAAGTCTTAAACGGAAGTGGCCTTTTCAGAGAATGGAATACATAAAAGGGCAGTGGATAAGTATATACAGCACCTATGCAGGAAAACATTTTTCACATCGGGTACAGTGTTCGAAAATAAGATTTTTCTTTTTAGTTTAGGAATTTAATTACTACTGAGAGCCAGGGGCGGCGGAAAGTGAAGTTCGTTGACCGGGCCCGAAATTTCGGATCGTGGTGAACCCTCTACCTTCCCACTTCCCGGAACAAACAGAAGAAAAACAAACAATGCCTAAGGAGCTTTGTTGGGAATTAGGACCACACGATCACTTACCCAGAGGAACTTTCTAAGGCACATCACAACGCTAGCTCATATGCCAAATAATAAAAATAAAAATCTTGGCTGAAATTGATGAAATAATTGACCGGGCCCGGGCGCCACTGCTGAGAGCAACTCTATGGGCATCCCGTCCCTTATTTAAGGTCACAGGTTTCAGGGAAGCGCCAGCAGACAAACGCACCATCCGTGCCACACCTGGGATTCAAGTACTGGCCCATCTAGAACGACTGACAAGGAGACCTTATGACGTTCCCCTCAGTGGTTATTTAATAATAATGTTTGTGCGGTTAAGCCTTGTTACGAACCTTTATTAAGCAAAGAGAGAAAACGCTCTTCTCAAACGTCTTCGAGAAAATCGAAGTTAAAAAATCCCGAGCGACTTATGAATAAGTTTTGCGAAGCGTTTTACCGACGGGGCGTGAGGCTCGGTGGCAGCGGGTGTGACTGATACTTGTGATATTGCTAATTGGATTCTCAATCAGGGAACTTTTTTTTTCCTATTTTCAAATTAGAATGCAATTTTTTCATGAAATGATTGTAAATCATACGGGTTTATACATTTTGCCTATTGATTTTCTATTAAACATGCGCATTTTCCCATTTTCACCCTTTCCCTTGAAAATTCGTTTTCGGAAATGATGTCTATTAAAAATAAATTTAATTAAATATTTTTTTTCTAAAAATTAACAGATTCGGACAGGTGATTGACAAATAAAACACAAATAAAAAAAATAGGTTTAACTAATCGTTGGAAGCAGATGGACCAGTACATGAGGCCGGATGATATCGGTCGTAGAAGCAAGGGAATCAATAAATCACACATTTGGCGCATCGTACAAAACCTGATTTTTACACCCACAGGGTATGTTTAGGCAACCAAAAGGAAAACGTACTTCTGATTTGAAAAATAGAAGGCACTCATCCAGAGATCTCGCGCGTTTGAGTTAGGTACGCTACCGCGGAGTCGCGTGGTCTTCGGTGAAACGCTTTGCAAACCTTACTGATAAGTCTCTTGGGATTTTTGAACTTCCATTTTCTCGAAAACGTTTGAGAAGCGCGCTTTTCCCCTTTGCTCAATAAGGGTTCATACCAAGACTTACCACACAAACAGTATTATTGACATCCGTGAGGAGAGCGTCATAAGGTCCCCTTGTCAGTAGAAGCTGACGCTTCGTACCAGTCCGGAACGGCTATAAAATAAGATCAAGAAAAATATCCTTATGAGGTTAATGACTGGTGAAGTAGTGCTGTATATTATTCAAGAAAGTGGATAATATAATAGAAATGGAAAAAAAAAAGAACAGATTTTGTTCACATTTCTTTAGTATTACGTATGGAAATTTGTTGAGTTTTACTAACAGTTACAACTGAAATTCAAGCGATTTATTTTGTTTGAAAAAAAATGTTTTTCTGTTTGCTTGTTTTGAAGTTTAAGGAGCACAGTAAGCATCCAGAATTATAGTCAATCCCCCGCTCCTAACTTGGAGTCACTGATTCCAGTAAGGGATGATTCCCAGTGCCGTGGGACAGGCATCGGTGTTGCGCCATTTTGATGGCGTGCATCTTTCGCGACAGTAGTAAAGTAAATCCCAAGTAAAAAAAAAAATCGGTGTAACAAAAATGGGCAATGGAGGTAGTCTGTGAGCTATCTATCTTGATTTTCTAAAATATCTCGCAAACGGTGCATCATAGAGAAATTTAGCTTCCTCTCGATCCCACGTGCTATTAACGAGAGCTTTAAAATGATGTGTAGCACGATGTGGTGTAACCTGTAGATATCCTAGACTAAAAGTTACAAATCCCACTCATGCGTTTTAGCTTTTCTTTCCATCTTGGACCTAGCTTGCGCATGCGCAGATGGACTTTCGTAACTACATCATATTTAATCGGTGCCAGGGCCGTTTCTTACGTTCGTCTAAATCTGAATAATATATAATAGTAATAAATATTTATTCTGAAAAAATAAACATTCGAAATTCTTACTATTGTCGTAGCCATAGTTTAGTAAATATTTACTTTTATGGTTCGGGTATCTTCTTTCATTGGTTTTATAAAAATAACATTAATTTATTCACCTACATAAGTATTGCTCAATAAGAACTGGACACATCAGCAATGTGGTCAAGTTCTCTTTACGGATGAGAGCCGATTTGGTCTGACGAGCGATTCTGGACGTATACACATCTGGAGAGAGCAGGAACACGCAATCACACCTCCAACATCATTGAAAGGGACCGGTTTGGAGGTAGCGGAGTTCTTGTGTGGGGCGGTGTCATGCTTGGTAGCCATACTGACCTCCACATCTTCCAAGGAGGTTCAGTCACTGGTGTCCGCTATTGTACCGAGGTTCTCCTGCCTCACGTGCGTCTGTTTAGAGGTGATGTGGGTCCTGAGTTTATTTTCATGGACGACAACGCTACACCTCAACGTATAGCGGCTGTCGCACAGCTGTTGGAGAGTGAAGATATTCAACGCATGGATTGACCCGTAAGGTCCCCGGACCTAAATCCAATCGAACACGTGTGGGACCTTGTCAGGAGACGCTTGGCAGCACGTCACCAGCCGCCAGCAACGATACCGCAGCTGTGATTGGCGCTACAAGGGGAATGGGCCGCGATGCCTCAACAGCTCATTGACAACCTCGTCCTCAGCATGGACAGACGTTGTAAATTCTGTAACGCCGTCAGGGGTGATCATATCCCATACAAAAGACTGGATTTTTCTTGGCAGCCCCCTGTCACATGGATGTTTCTGTCTTCTGTCCAGTTGTGCTCGAAGCTACCTTTTCAATAAAGTGCCTTTGTATCCTTCGAATTCCTTGTTTGGACAGTTTTGCTCACTTGTCCCATATTCTTACATCTTGAGGATCTTATGGTATGATTTGAGTCGATGTGGAGCACTTTTGCACGATGTTATATTCGAAAAACCGTCTCGTCCTTAATTTTTGCACGCCAGTGTATATACAGAGTAGCACGGTTTTCTCTCGATTTTGTTTTACCCAACGGCACTGTACCTGCCTTCCCATGAACCAGCTGCTCCAAATTAAGGATGGACGACTGCTTTTTTCCGTAAGAGCTGCTCGTCGTAGTCGTAAAAAGAATCATTCCGCTGGGATTGTTTTATTATTTTTTTTTCTTATAGGCTTAACAACCACCGTGAGCACCTTGATGGGTTATAAGCAATTGCCCGTCCCTAATTTAAGGCCTCTCACTCTATAGGGAAAGGAGAGAGATAGTGCCGTAAGACAAACACAACATCAAGCTTCACCAGGATTCGAACACCGACCCTTCTTGGACGAATAATCATAAGCCAGCGCTTAGGCCACTACACTCACCAGGGCGGCGGGTTTGTGTCCTAAGAGGTATGGAAAGTGTTTCTGTCTTGTGGTTCTAGTTTTCTTACTTCTGTAAAGCGAGGAACTTTAAGAAAAGTGATTAGCTTCTCTCCTTCGCACATAGAGTTCGTGGCGTACGCCATTTTTGACGTTACGGCTGCAAAGGTTCTATAGTAGTCTCAGTTACAGAGGTTGAGAGATGAGAGATACTTCAGCCACTTCCATTCATTGAGAGTTTATACTATTACATTAAAAAAGGAAGGAATGTAACGCTGAAACTTTAAATTTAAGAACCCCTCTGGGAATGTGAAGCCTGTGCCAAAAAAAAAAAAATCCCTAATATTCCTTCTGTGACAGGTTAAACTTATACACTGGTCCCAAAAAGTTAGAAATATTATGGTTTAGAAGGAAAAAATTGTAATATGCAAATTTAGCGACTACTATATCGGTTTTCAGTTTAAGAAGCTATGTTTTATGTAAATTAGCGTCATGAAACCACAGCACGTGGCGTGCGACCTCCGATAAAAGTTACTCTGCGAGAAGTGGAAAACGGGTCGTTTAACCGCTTGGTCTAGAAGTTTGCTGAATATATTGCCTTCAGTGTGAGATTAACCTGAAATAATATCCAGACGACGTTAACCATTGACGACAAATATAATGTTATAGACAGCTGTACAGCAGATCGATGTGGCTGCTGCTTTAGGCGTTTCCCAAAGTGTAGTAAGTACACACAAGATTTCTACGGCATGGAAATATTGCAGATTGACCCAGGAGTGGTAGCCCGAGGATAACCACCAGGAGGCAAGATCACTACCTGACAATAAGTGCTCCGAGATGGCCTAGTATCACCAGGAGGCAAGATCACTACCTGACAATAAGTGCTTGGAGATGGCCTAGTATCACCAGTAGCCGACTCCGGGAATCACTTGGAGCTGCTTCTGGTGTCACAGTATGTACGCGAACAGTACAAACTGTTTTCACGAGTACGTATGCAGCTGAGATGCATAGTATTGACAGCTCACCGTCGTCAAAGATGTATCGGTGTGCAACAGTACATGTCATGCAATACAGAGTGGCACCATATATTTTGGATAAATGGATCCCGTTTCGCTCTTTATCCTGATACTCGACGAGAACTCCTTGTGGAGGAGATTTGGCCCACGAATGCAACCACACTATGTGTAATCCGACTACCCTTACCAGCGGCAGTCAGTTCTGGTTTGGGCAGCATTGTGTTTTAATGACCGTACTTCCTTGTATGATTTTCAAGGCAACCCTAATGACTAAGTGTACCAAAACGAAATCATTGTCTTCATATTGACACTGCTTGACGGACATGCAATCTGCTTTCTCTATGACATTGCAACCAGGCACAGTGCCTGGAGCGTGCTTCAGAAGCTGTAAAATTATGGCTTTGAATCGTTATATTTGCCTCTGTGGTATCCTGACCTAAATCCTATTGAGAACATTTAGGACGGTGTGCAGCGAGGTCTGGATAACCATACCCCAGTACACTGGCACAGTAACGTGTTGCTTGTAATATGGGACGAGGTGGCTTAGACACTAATTAATAATATCATTGTAAGTATGACTTGTTATCTTGTTCTTCGGCACAGAAATGGTGTTATCCGGTACTGAAATCCAGAGCTATGGACATTCTCCGAATTTACCTTTTTGCCTATATTGCACTGCTACATTTTGGTGTGTGGAGAAATTGCGGAATAAAATGTTTTTGGAAACTCTCTCTTTATCGTTTGTATTACGTAGCCTCACTGATGTTATTTTAATGTATGTTACTTAAATCGGATGCAAATATCCTTCATTCCATGCAATATCCCTAAGGTTTTTGTGAGCAGTGTGTTTCAAAAGTCCAAACTTCAAGTGTGTTCTTCTGATGACCAAAAACCTTACGAACACAGAACTAAGCTGTTTCCTCACTCAGCACGAATAAGTCATTCAGATGCAAGAAAATAAAATGTATAGTATGAGGAAACGAGAATAAGGCCGTTAACCCTGTGCCTTGTTTAACTTTCATCGGGAAATCTTTAAAGAAGTCATTTCTAAGATATTTCCAGTTTATCGCAAGATTGTGCACATGTACACGACTTCATATGGCGGGGACGACTTACTGTTCATAAATGTTGCTGAAAAGCTTGTCCAAAAGGCTTTTGAGTTCATCCACCCTTACTCCTCAGATTTATCTGGAGTTCCATCTGACGTCGACAGACCCTGTGCGCGATAACCACTGAATTATGGGTTCGTAATGGGCGTGGTTCCACAAACTCGGCCCGTACATCTCACGGTCTCGCCTTACCCAATCCCTCGTTACATGGAAACTTCTCGGTTTCCGCTTCGGGTGCTCCCTCCACAGATAACAGCTTTCTATAAAACTCCGATGGGTTGGCTAATGCCCTTGGAATAAAGGAAGAACGAAGAAACGAAAATAGCATTGAAAGTAAAATGAAATCGGGTTTTCGTCTTGAAAAGCGAAGCAGCTATAAAGTACTTTCGAATTCCCGAATACATTAGCAGGAACTTGAAAGCATGCCGTGTCTTATTTCATTGACGGGTGCCAGATTCTTAGAAATCTCTGCATGAAATTATCGCTGCGAAGTGGCAAAGCAGCTTGTAACTGACCATGAACGAACAACGGCTCCTTTTGATAAACAGTCTTAACTATTAATTGGACCTTGAACAGTAAGAGTCATCGCAAGCTGAAACAGTAGCCATTCACTACACAATAGTGCAGTGAATGATTAGTGTTTTTTCTTTTTCATCCTTTTAAGCGTAGATCGAAGCTACACAAAACAGCATCATTACGGAAATAAAAAAATGCACAATGAGATAGAACAAACAGCATAATTAAGTAAATAGTAAAACCTCTGAACAGGGGACACACTGGAACTTCATTTGGATCCAGGTAAATTCCCACACCGGAAAACTCCTACACCTTCTCTTACTATAAGGGAATGCATACAAATTGCGTTTCGTTCGGATATCTTGTCAAAGAGTGGGAGTTTTCCTAGTTGACCAAAACGAAATGTACGAGTTCTCCTTGTGATACAAATGCCTATGTAAGATCATAATAACACAAGGTATTTAACTTAAGATCGTCTAAAAAGGCCCGCGGCCTAGGTGCCTTGTATGCAGCTGAGAAATGATCATTTGAGTGCCTTTTTGTAACGTTAATAAAATGTTTGTAAATATAAAATATTTAGGTTCACTTAAGATCTTCCAAAAATGCCCGCAGCTTAGGTCCCTTGCACCTGAAGACCGATTCGTTGAGTCTCTTTTGATTAGTTTTTATTGCATGTTATCATGTTGCAGCGGAAATTCTAACTTCGGGCACACTCTTTCAGGTAAAGGAATACCCAAATTCGAGATTTAATTGCCTAATTATTCATATTAATTATGTTAATTAAGCAACACAATTAATCATTTTTAATTAGAGTAATCCCTGATTGGGTTTGCAGTGTTTTCTATCCCGCCCCAGGTAGCGTAAAGATTTGCTGCTTTCTTTTTACTTGCTTTCCCTTCGCATGGGAAGGAGATCGCAACACAAACGCCAGGCCAGGTGCAAAATTCCGCAAACGAAGTGAAAGGTATTTTTATTGCCAGGCATTTGCAAAGAACCAGCACGCGGATTACATACTACAGCCTTAGCTGGCAATAGGCCAGTGGCGACTATACGGCAAAAGTCCAAGAAAGAAGCCTTGCCTATGTCTGTAAGAAGATAAAACTTATGTAATAACTGTCACCCAATCTTTGTGTAGGGGAAACAAAACTCAGACTGGTGAACGTGCATTCGAGGATACTTAAAGATTTAGAAGGGTGATCTCGGATAGCCGGTTAATGGACCCCAAAAACAGGGTGACAGTTAAGGCAAAATAAATTTTTAAAGGACTTAGCTCGGCAGATGGTCAGCTGGCTAGAAGAACATCTGCTCGAAATAGCCACTGGTCAGTACCCAAAGGACGGCCGACCACTAGTGGACGAGGGGTAGGGGGAGAACCACCAGAAACCAATGTAGGCGAGGGTGACACCTCCAAGAGGTGAGCACACGTCTAGGAGCACGGCAGAAACGGAAAACCGGGGAGAAAATAAAAACGGCAAACGAGAGGAAACTTGGGAGTTGTGGGTTGGCAAAAGCAAGAAACCTGTTTACCCGTACATAAACCAGGCTTATCCGTGCATGGGTCAAAAGGTCGGGCTCACAAATTTCGCAATATATTAGGTGCCATTGGTAGTAGTGGAAAAGATGACAAGTTAATGATAGGAGAAGAAGTTGTACAATTGTCAAGGGATCCCGGGCTGCGTTTTATCCACGGAGAATACCAGCCCAGTATAGTTTAACGCCACGGGATGAGAAGACCCATCATCAAACTTCAGGTAACAGTGATGATTAGCAGAGGATGCAGGGTAAGACATCATCCAAATACTTCAATCCCTTTCATGCTGAATAATCATTGAAATTTTAAAATGAAACATTATTGCTCACCTCGTATTAGTTTGATTGCTAAGAAATATTACTATGAATCTTAGGCTTAACCTTAACCATTTTTACAGGGATCTTTTAGCATCACTTAATCTGGTCCTACCATTGATTTGTACATAAATTAAGAAATATGTTAAAATAAAGTTCATATTTGTTTCTTTAAACAAACGTGATTTTCTTTGCTGCTGCTCTGCAAATGAGTATGCGCGTCGGGTTCAGGTTTGTGTATAGGTAAACAGGTTTATGTATAGGTAACAAATATATATACGATCGATGAAGAAACGGGTTTCTGTACGCCCAATTAATGTGGAAGACAATAAAAATAAAAGTGAACTCCGTTTATTAGGCGTAGAAAATAAGGGAATCAAAAGATACCTCCGGGTAGCTTCGTCAGGCATTTAGTAGTTAAAGATCGCAGAACCAACTGGAACAAATGTATTTCTAAGAATATCTTAGAAATACATTTGTTCCAGTTGGTTCTGCGATCTTTAACTACTAAATGCCTGACGAAGCTACCCGGAGGTAGTGAAAGCTAGCATCTTTTGATTCCCTTATTTTCTACGCCTAATAAACGGAGTTAACGTTTTATTTTTATTGTCTTCCACAATATGTATAGGTCTTGCAATTACCTCGTACGTGTTCGTATGAAACCCAACGCGTGCAGGTCCCAACGATGAGACTGGGTCGCCTATTCTAGGAAACCCAATGTCATTGTGGCCATCTTAGACGATCGGAATTAATTAACAAAATATGTGCCCGCAAGTTTCCAAACGGGGCTTGGCGTGGTAATAATCACATGCCAAATATTAAAATCACAACTCAAGATTTAGTGAGTCGGAAAGCTTCTGCATAAATCTTTTGTCGCTAGGAAAAATGTACGCATTTATATCTCTAGGAAACGCGTACATTTCGTTTTGTCCCACTAGGAAAACGCCTATACTTTGACAAGATCTCCGAACGAAACGCCTGTGTGCAATTCTACTGGTGTGGAAGTTTTCCGCCGTGTAGCAGTTTTCTTAACAGCAGAAGAAAGTGTGGAAGTTTACCACCACTCACTTCATTTGTCCGCTACTGGAAAGTGTCCCTGCTCGGGAGGTTGACTTATGAGCCCAACCAGGCTCACAATAGAAAACAACTTCATATTAAATACATAATTAAAATGATGCTTTTGATTAAACGCGCTTTATTGTTATCGTTTTACAGTGAGAAACAACACAATACACGTGTTTACATGCAGTACATATCAGTGGCGGCTCGTGGCAACTGAAACAGGTGGGGCCAGTAGCCGAAGTCAAACAATGAAATATAAAAAATCTGTCATTATTAGGCCAACTATTCAGACCCCCCCCCCGCCTCCAAGATTCCTTTACTCTGCCTCTGTTTACCCCCTTTACACACAATAATGCCTAAATCAGGTAGGAATGTGTCAACTATTGTATTGCACACGAAAAAAATTTCCTCAGAATAGAATGCATAGCTATTAACAGAAAAATGTTAAAACTCCTTAAATATTTTTTTCCTTAAAATATATGAGCATTAATTTATGTTAGTTGCGCTTTGTGTTTCTTCAGATTTCTCAACTGAGGAATAATCACAGGATTCACAGGATAAAAAAATGTAGTGAAAAAATAATAACTTCAAATATATGCAGGAAGGGAGTGTTTCATGATTGTTTCATGTCTAAAAATCAAATACACGTGGGATTCAGTTAAGAAGTGGAATGTGAGTGCAAATCCTACGGGCCAATCACAGTCCTTGTTCTGAGTGCCAATCAAATGGCAGTAGATGCAATACGGTATGTATCAAGTTGGGAAAGTCAGTTTTGGTGTTTGTTCTGTAGAAAAAAGACGGTCATCTGTGTAAGTGAAACGCAATTGAAGATTGTGTGCATACTTTTAGTATTTCTTGAAATTTAAAGTGTAGATAATAAATAGAACAATAGCACCAACGAAAATAGTTGGTTGGACACCCATAAAAAGAAGCAGTATTGTTGTATTACGTGATTGGGTCTTGACTATGCTGAAATTGCGAGGCAAATATGTGGGACATCGAGTACATCTGTAGTACGAAAGTTGTGTGTACATTAACAGAAAACAAAGTCACGGAAAACGAAAGCAGGGGAAGGCCGAAAAAAGTTCACAAAATCTTTTTGATGACAGACGAATAAAAAGGCTGTGTCTCAAGAACAGAAGAATTTCCTCTGAGGTTATCAGAGGTGAACTGGGTGCAACTGGTGCTTCTGTCAGTTCGAGAACAATAAAGACAATGCCATCAAATATGAGACCAAGAAGTAGAATTCCGAGGAAAAGCCATATCTGAGTTTACAGCAGCGCAAGAAACGACTACAGTGGTCAAAAGAACACACTAAATAGAAGATCAGTTGAAGAAAGTTATTTGGAATGGCGAAAATAAGATATCCTTATTTAGTAGTGATGGGCAAAAATATGAGACGTCGAGTGGAAGAAGAGCTACTTCCTGACTGCATGAAGGCAAATGTGCAACACTCAGCAAGCGTTATGATTTGGGTATGTATGGCAGCAGGTGGGGTTGATCGCCTTCATATAATCGACGGCACGCTGAACGCAACAAGATACATTGACACCATCCTGGAACCAAAACTGCTACTTTCCATCAGGGATCTCTTTTCCAATAATGCACCATTTCTTCTTCAGTAGGATTCAGCGCTTGCACTTGTTTGAAGTATTTTAGGAAGGGAGTGTCGGACCCTAGGTCTAATACTGCCCTTAGAAATTGGAAGCTAGGTGATTTGGGTAAGTGAACCAGGAGAATTAGAGACAAGGGAAGAGAGCTGATCTTTTGAGCTAACCGGGACACCAGTTCGGGAGGGGGGGGGGAAGAGGGCACGGAAGGGGGGTACAACCGCCTCAGGTGGACCACCACTAGAGGGTACCACAACCACCCAGACGTTGACGCCTCCGGGGAGGAGTGAAACTCACGAAAAACACATCCAGACTCCGGAGCAGCGATCAGAACTCACCGTCTCACGCCAACCTGAAAAAGAAAAGGGGAGCTGGTTTGTTCAACACCCACCTAATGTCTACACACTTCCTCTCCATCTGATCCAAGGCCTCCTTCCCAGGAAACAGTGCTCAACAGTGTTGCTCTCCCGCATGTCCCGGTCAAGGGGGGGGGACAACGATATCCGCCTTAGTTTTGGGATACCTAAGGAATTCTCTAGGATCGTAGTCAACTGCACCCCAAACTAGTTCATTAGGGTGGGATTCCGCTTTCTTGAAGAACTTAGTAGGATTCAACTCCCTGCTACACAGCACAAATATGCAATCAGTGGTTCATAGCAAAGGACATTCCATTGTTGACATGGCCAGGAAACAGCCCTGAACAGAACCGGATAGAAAATTTGTGGCACAGTTTGAAAGACCTCGTACGAATGAGGCGTCCGTCAAATAAAAGGCAATTAGTTGAGGCTATAAATGCTTCTTGGCACCACGTAATACCGAAGGAAGAGCTTCAAACACTTGTTGGCTCAATGAGACGCCGCTGTGCTGCTGTTTTAAACACTAAAGCCCACCCTTCTAAATACTGATAGTACATTGCAATCATAAGTATCTAACATTTTATCGGGTTGTAGACTTATCATAATTGCAATATACCGTGCGTTACTTTTTGTCTACTGCATATATTTGAATTCTGTTTTCTGTATTAAATTTAGCACTGAATCGTCTTTCAATTGATATGCAAACATTTGCCTTTAGTGAAACAACGTTTATTATAACCCTGAAAATTGCAAAACATACAATTTTCAAAAAATGTCTACAATTTTGGCCACCTCTTTACCTAAATAAGAAAAAAGTTTGGTGCTTATAATGAAATACCAAGCTAATATTTATTTAAATGTTCGTGAATGAGGAACTCATTTGTCTTTTATGCGCATCTGAAGCTTTCTAGCAGGCTCTGTAGCAGAATTTATGACATAAGGACAGCTCGACTTTTGCACAAGGCCAGGAACGTTTTAGAATGAAAGAAAATACAAAACAGGCATTTTTGTCATTGCATTATCCAAAACAGTTTCTTAACTAAATTTTCGAAACATGTACTTTCTTGGAAATTATTTTACTGTAAAGTTTATTGGGCAGGATATTTTATGGTCGATATTATGGAGACTGGCACAAGACAGACCGTTGTGGAAGAAAACTGACCATATAAAATGATGATGATGATGATTATGGAAGTGCAACGAAAACACTACTGCAGATGCTTTATGCACGAAATGTGAAGGATGGCCTTCTGAGGTGTCATAATCGCTGTATTTTTATCAGTTTTGAAGGAGACATGTTGACTTAATTTAAGTTTCAATAAATCCTCAATAATCCTTGTAAATATTTAAATACGAACTTCGAAGGGGTGTAATATGATGCCTAAAGGAGTGACCCAAACTTTTGCAGAATTTTTAAATAGAGAATCGTTCCCGTAGTTAAGAAAAGTAAGTTGCTGTACGCCTAAATTTTCCATAACGCAATTAATATCACTCCGAGAGCAATTCACGTGCTCAGCGCAGTCTGTCATTTCGGGGAAAACATATGGTTTCGGGAAATATACCATACTTGTCTGATTTACGCATGCATTGTTTTGCTGCTCACAAATGAGCACAGAATAATTATTCTCAGAGAGATTTGTTTATAAATTTCAAACCAGTTCACTCGCAGGTTTAAACCTTTGTCTCCCAATAAGACACAAATCTTTGTTTCTAATTTTGTGGCTTTGTATATTTACCAGTAATTACGTATACATATATCTTGCAACTAACAAGCTTGGAATCCCAGGCCATATTTCCTTAAGGGATCAAGTTACAGTTAAGTGTCGCTTACAAGGGCTAAATTAGTAGCACTCATAAAATTGATTTAGAGTCTGGAAAGTTGATGGAACGTTGT
Organism: Macrothele yani; assembly: GCA_039090855.1. Lineage (NCBI taxonomy): Eukaryota > Metazoa > Arthropoda > Arachnida > Araneae > Macrothelidae > Macrothele > Macrothele yani. The sequence goes on along the minus strand of CM076996.1, from coordinate 20,165,368 downwards.
ACTACACATTCGAAACTAAGAGTTGTTCAATTTCCGTCTTAATGGATTGCACGCTCTGACATTGGTATGCAACTCACATCATTATTCTTTTCCAGCTGCTATATATTTACAGGAATTTTTCAAATTAATACTTCATTTTCAACTTTTTATTTCGGAACGTTATTTAATTTATCAGTTTGCCTGCAATATTGCTTTTATCACGCAAGTACTCCTAGTGGACAGAGATGCTGTTCTTCAATATTTTTCCCGTTCAGTACATGTCGCATAATCAACGAAGTGTACTTAAGTGCACAGTATTGCCAATTACAGCAGAAAATCTTCAAAATGTTAGTGAAAACAATTTCCATTTAGCGTAACGCTAGATAAAGGGAGAAATATATTCAATGCCTTACATCATATAGGTAGTGGTACTAAAGAGCAAAATATATTTTAGTAATAACAAAACTTTGGCCATCTCTAAGTTGGTTTGCCTTAAGAGGTATTTCATACCTTTCACAAGTTCACAAGTTTTTCACTACAGTTCTACCACTATTGATACTAAAGGAAAACTTACCAGAAACATCCTTGGAAGCTTCCATTTATTATAAACCTTCAAAATTTAGTTTAGAAGTTCAAAAGAGTAAAAGCATTATTTCCCCAGGTCCAATTATTTATATAAAAGAGTGAAATTCCTACTTAATGTGTACAACAAGTTTTAGTTTTACCAAATAGCTATTCAATAACACTGCACCATATCATAGTATTTTTGAGAAACGAACGCTGTCAGCTCACTGCAAGTAAGTGAATTTTACTCAGCAGGTTAAACGGACAGAAAATCCAAAAGGGAGAATTAAAAGAATTGTTTTTCAGAAAATAGTAATTCAGATACAATTATTGAAAGAAAAGAAGAAAATAAAAAAGACTAGCGGAATAAAAAACAAAACTCATCAAGAAAATTACATGACACAAAATTTCACTTGAGTCTTTCAAAAGCTAATAGAAACTTCAAAATAAAGCTTGCACTGCCTTAACAAAACAATGAAACTATTCCTTCGGAATAAGAAAGTTGAAATAACGGCATCTTTTGCTTCAAGATAATTTTTTTCAGGGAGGGAGGGGGGCGTGACGATTATCATCAGCAAATCTTAGGGATGTGGGCAATCGCTTGTACCTGTGTTTCGGCGATAGCTTTCAGGAGGGAACGGCGAATAGTTCACTCCCGTCCGAAGCTCAAACCCATCTTGGGCAACTGGCTGGAAATCAGCGCCACTCGCATCTGGCGTCATGGAATGATTTACAACACTGAATGTTGCTGTGGGTTTTCATATGTAGTAAATTGGTTGACAGAGCATAAATTAGCAGTTAAGAACAATTTGCTTAATAAAACGGGATTAGACAGATTTATAAGGGAAACGTATCACGAAATAGACTGAAGTTCATTCAAAATCAGGGATCAACGAAAAAAATATGAAAAAAATAGAAATTGCGAGAATCACGTGAGAAAATATCTTTTAAACGGGGATATTAGTTTGCTAATCTATTAAGAGTGGTGAATCATACCCACAGCATCAAATTTGGGACCTAATGATTACTTCAAGGTAAAGTCATTTAGCAGCAAGCACTGCTTGAAGGTTAAGTTTGTGATTAGGGAACAATGGACAGATGCACATACCAATCACTCCTTTTCAAAGCATGGTGGGATTAGTACGCTTTTGGGACTAATAACAATGAGCCTGCAGTAAGAAAGAAGGTTGAGAGTTACAATACGCAAGAGACAGAGGACAATAAGACTGTCCAATAGGAAAACAGATGTTAAACATGTTTTAGTTTTGAAGTTCCTGTTAGACTGAAATTAAAATATCTATTACAGATTTGGTTAGGAATCTTTCAATAAGGGAAAAAACGCCCAATCCAATTGGTGTCCCTTATTGAGAGGCACTACTGTTTATACACCTTTTTTAAGGGAAAAAAGTCCGGTCTCATAGGTGTCCCTTATTGGGGGGGGGGGGGTTTCCAAACGAAATACGTATTAAGTAAATACGTAACAGACATTTTAGTTCAATAAGGGATGTAAATAACAGTAAATCTTAAATACGATAAAAATATAAAATACTTATGCATAAAACAGGAATAAAGTACACGTATAAAAGTACAATATCTATATGTGGAACAGTGGAAAATATGCATAGTGCGTATTTATTTGCAATAGTCCAACAAAAGTGTTTGTTTTAAAACTTTCAATTTACAGGCATTTTTCTCCACATGAATATTAAGTTTGCTAACTAAATTGAGTCCTTCACTCTCAGCGACATTTAAAAAGAGCTCATGCAACTTGATCGGCGTATTTCCTTAAAGTTTATGATATCACAGCTTTCCTTCTTTTCTGCCTCATCACTTTCCAGATTCTCCAAGTACTTTTCTTTTATGCCTTCACTATCAATAAAAGCGCTGATGTCTTCATTAGTATCGTCGGTACATGGCTGTTCATCGATCGGAATATATTCCTTTATTGCAACATTACTGCCTCTGTCTTTAACAAGTTCGCACAATTCTGTATTTTCTTCAATGTACTCACTGAGTTTAGTTACATTGGAAACTGAAATAGTGAAGCCTGCTTTTTTAAATGGTTGTTTAAAACAACTTGGAGGTATAGATTTAACAGCCGTAGTTATGAACGGTAGTGGTTCAATGCATTGACAGACTTGGCAAGCTGCTCGCTATTTTCACAAGAACTATGAGAAAGAACATGCCGTAGAAACAGGTTTCTATACGAAATCTTGAAGCTTCTGATAATACCATTGGTCAATAGAGTGCAATATTGATGTTGTATTAAGTGAAAAAGAACACCAGTTTCACATATTTTAGTTTTAAATCTTATGGGTGGGCTGTTGCTCTGTCCATAAAAAGCAAACTCTTCTTTTGTTTCCACATCTTTTCATCTAAAGCAATCAACCAGTTGAACATAACAGAGTCTTCCAAGCATTTTTGTTTGATCCCCACTGCACTGAGAATATTTTTGGATTAATGTTTTAAAACAGCTCGGTCTTCTTCATTTTCCAATAACTAATGGCATCTTAAAATCTCCTTCTGTGTTACAACAGAGAAAATCGGTAAGACGCTCTTTGGAAGTCTTGAAACCACTACACTTTTGGCCTTTGAAGCATAGTGTTTTATTAAGCAAAACTCTAAGAAATAGCTCAGGTTCATCCACATTATACATGTCCTTAGCTTCATAACCTTCAAAAAATTATTCCAATTTTTCATCCAGTCTGTAAGTTGTTGAGAGTCCACAGATTTTGCTTGACCACAAACTGCCTTGAAAGAAATGTTATGCCTCAATTTGAATTTCTCCAGCCAGCCACATGATGCCTTAAAGTTCATAACACATAAATTCAGCAACTTCTTTTGCAATATTATTCCACTAACAGGGATATTATTTGCTCTTACAGAGCAAAACTAGTTAAGTACGATTGAATCAATTTCAAATTCTTCAGTTTTTCTAAATTTTATAGAATTAGAATTTTCATTAGCATTAGTAATCCATAATTTTTTGATTTCATCTTTGTCCTTTAACACATTACTCACTTGATTTTTGCTGATTCCAAATTTCTCACTAACTCTCGTTAACTGTGGTTTTCAGTATGCTACTTCAATCACTTTAACTTTTTCTTTTGACGATAATTTTTTTCCTATTTGAATCCATGAATTGATAAAGAAAAACACATGCACTGGAAACTGAAATAGTGAAGCTACATACTCCTTTTGCTTGCTACACCAAACTCCTAACTCTGAAACACTACGTGTCTTTGCATTATAAGCACAACAGGAACTTCAATCCTAAAACATGTTCAGCACCTGTTTCCCCATTGGACAGCCTTATTGTATTATCTGTTGTCTAATCCTCACCATGCTTTGTAAAGGAGTGTGACTGTAATGTGTCTCTGTCCATTGTTCCCTAATCCCAAACTTGACGTTCATGCAGTGCTTGCTATTAAAGTTTATGACTAGACGTTTTCTAATTTTTGAGTGGAACAATTTATTTTTTAAGAAATTTTTGGTTTCTATATGTGTCCCTAAAATAGAGTGTCCCTTATTCGGGAGTAAATACATTAGGACTCCTATACCCAGGGACTGGGACTAGGAGAATTGCCTCTTATTCGTAAGTGTTCCTTAGAAGAGGTAGCATTGTATGTATGTATGTATGTATGTATGTATGTATGTATGTATGTATATATATATATATATATAATCTATTTTGGTGTTTAGATAACAATGTGAATGAAGGTTTCAAAAGTTTTGTTTGCATTATTTTTTCTTTAGTAAACTTTAGTGTGCACATCAGTTTTGCACTCAAACCCTTCCTCAAAACAAGGATGTGCATATTGGTATGAATATTTAAATCCATTTATTTCAAAGGTTTACATTATTCTTTGTAGAGGCAAGGATTGCGCATCATTCTGTAAAATGGAACCCTGTGTGCATGAACATTTGCCATTTGGTATAAATTCTATGAAGAGGTAGTACTTCAAGATGAATACACTTCACAATAGGATACACATCGTGTTATATGACTTGGGAATACAGCAGATCTTTTCACTCTGAAACAATCTATTGGCTCAGAATTGTGATCCCCGAGAAAGATGGAATTTACATTCAGAGCTGTTCAGTCAACAAGATATGGAGACGAGTTGAAATTTGTTTCACTCGCCGTGATGATCTCAGGGAGAGGATCCTGACCCTCTTCCACCTTGGGGATACAGACTGAGTTGCAGTATTGATCGTGACCTTTGGTGGAAGTTCCCTTCGATTACGTCTTTTACGTTCGATCCCCCCAAAAATGAGCAGCTTATCAATTTCAATTTCGAAGGGAATCACTAGCAGTGAGAGCTAAATCAACGGAGAAAATATTCGCCCGACTTTATCATGAACATTTTTAGAGGGATCCTGGAGGATTTCCTGGGATTTCCTACCCCTGATCAGTTATATTTGACTGTCAAAATGAAACAATTTTCTATACATACACATACAAAGGAATACACGACTGGATCCACACGTGCACAGAGACATATACAGTAAGATACTGACTTATACAAGTAATTACGCTACTCAATCTGGCAATTTCGGATCTATCAGCTATATATAATATTTTGCAGCTAATGCATTAAAATGGAATTCAAAGTGAATAAGGTAAAACCAAAGTCGTGGTTTTTTCAACAGAGTGTCTTAGTACGGAATGTTTTATCAGTCTAAGTGGTAGAGATTTAGAAGACCCGAAGTATTTTGTTCATTTAGGTAGCAGGTTTGCCAGATGACATTAATGAAATCCTTCACGAGCAGTACTGACTTGACAAAAAGTTCCCGAATGATTCTGTACGAAAGTGTATTTTTCCTACTCTGATGTACGGTATCGAAACTTGGAATCTGCAGAAGAGGCACAGGACGTCTTTCTGTGCTGTAGCGACGCGTTACTTACGGGGTATTTGTGGAAAAGCTCGTTCCGATCATGTATGGGACGAAGATATGTTGCATAATATAACATGTAATGTAAAGCCAGATGTTTTTGTGGAATGGAAACAAATGTTTTTGAGGTGGTTTTGCCACGTGAAAAGAATGAATGATGAAGTGCTTACTGAGAGAAGTTATTCAGCCCAACTGGCAGAAAAGAAAATCGATAGCAAAGCCGAGGAAATCATAGGAGGGACAGATTCAGAAATGCCTGCATGAGAATAATATAGTGGGTATGAAATGCAAAAAGTGTATTTTTTATTACAGTATTCACTTATAACATTAAGTGTACTATATGTCGTTTTTGTAATACTGTAGCTTCTTAACATTAATTATACTCCGGATTACTAGCACAAAATCCTTAATAATATAATTAGTAATGTTAGGTTTTCTAACGACAACAAGAGAATAGTCTGTTTGCTTAAGAACAAAATCTTTATTTAGGTCTTCAAGGCACATCACACAGATAACTCGCCAATGATAGTCATCTTCAGCAAACCACGGGTTACTTTAAAATGTTAGCAGCTCTACTCTTCAGCAAAATGCAACAAAATGAATCAGTGTATCCTCTATATCATGAGGCTCCAAGAATCTGAATACAAATACAGCTTTTTTTCACATATACTGTATATTTAGTCTTGGAAGAACAACGTGCAACACGAAGCTGCATTTATGTACTCTACGTTAACACCGCTTGCTCCACACATTATATACATCGTTCTGATCTAAAACAAGTTCACTCTGAAGAACCTATTCTTTAGCATGATGAATCCTCAGAATTCTTAGAAATATTATACAAACACAGTCGTCTTCCATTTCTCTCTGTCCGGTACCGCAATTTACCCATTATTTTATGTTCAGTTCTGTTCTGTTGGATCTCTTTAAAAAGCATTTAGACACTTAACACAGTCAAGGAACGTCTACACAAAGAAACTCCTCTGTCAAGATGAAGATTACGAAGTAGTACAAATCATCTCCGGGGAAGGATACGATTGTATAACTAATTGTTTTGCAGTTTCTCCTCTTCACCTTCTTCGAGCCCAGGTGTTCAAGAAGATGCATCTACATTCCCCTACCTTTAGCCCACATCTTCAAGTCTCCAGGTACATATGGTTGTTAACCCCTTACCTCCTGGGGAGTTCATCTACCGCTTGGAGGGAATCCTAGAAAAATCCTTCTTTGCTATTCCGGTGGCCAAATGATCTGCGGCTCTGGTTTCTGGCAATTCGTCCGAGTGTTGGGCCAGGGCTCGAGACCCAGATTAGGCATAAATGGTGGGGTTGTCCAATTGTCCTTCCCCTTCTCTAGCACGAGTGGCCCTAAATTAGGGACGGGAGACAGTTTATACCCCTAACAGTTGCTTATGGTGGTCGTTAAGCCCCAAAACAAATAAAAAACAAACAAAAAATTCTTCCATCGCGCTCCGATACCAGTACTTCACGCATACGTAAAAGGAAAACCTAAAAATAAATCACACTTTTTGCTGCTTTACAGTAGATCAGAATAGATGAATACACAAAGTAAAAATGAAACAAACGTCATCGTTAAAGTAAGCCGTTGGAACTGCTACTGTAGGATAGAGAAAAAAATATTTTCTGCAGTTTCCACATTCTCTCATATGTGCTTCCTCACGAAAGCGAATTATTAATGATTCTTTCCAAACTTCATGCATTTCTTCATTTGCTGAAATGAACTTAATCAGTTGGAGAATTTCCCAGGTTAGTTCTTTACCACTGTATTTTATCAATTCTGCAACAATTTTGTAAGTCCCGATACTTCATTATTTTCCAATTTGTTGATTATCTTGTTTATTTAATCCAGACAGTGCTCTGGAACATATCGTTCACAGTTTCGGAAGTGGGACGGCTTAACAAATGCTGTACGTGAATTACAGTTTAACAGTTGAATCAATGAAGGAAGAAATATTCTTCATATTAATACGTGGGAAATCCATAGAATATTCAAGACCAAACAAAATCAATAGATTCTGAATTTGCTTGTAACACTTACTGGTCGTCCATGTAACACCTCTCAGAAAACTTGAAATATGTTTTCCTTTCAAGTGGTATTTGATTTTGGGAAGAGAAAAAAGTTGCAAAGAGCGAGATCTGGCGAACAGGGTGGCTGTTGGACCTGTGCAATGCGGTGCTTAGCAACAAATTGCGATGCATGGGCAGGCGCGTTACCAAGGTGAATTTTCCACTCGCCACTCTCACACAATGAACTGCGTCTTTCAAACGCCGCAAAACATTACAGTAGTACTCCTTGTTGATTCTCTGGCCTCATGGATTGTATTCATGATGCACAATTCCCTCATGACTGAAAAAATGTCAGTATCGTATTGACATTGATGCGGCTCTGTCGTGCTTTTTGGGGTCTGGGAGACTTCGAAGACTTCCACTGTGAAGACTGGGCCTTAGTTTCGGGGACATATCCATAAACGCACGATTCATAACCAGTTATGATACTTTGATACTTTATAAAGTGTTTTCGTCGTATTCGAGGTACTCAAGCAGGTCACCAGAGAGAAATTTTGCGACAAATTTGGCTGAGACGCATCTCATACCAGAATCGTACGTAAGAATCGACTGAACTAAACTGAAAATGTCGAAGTCTTCAGATAACTGACGATTAGTAATTCGGCGTCTTTCTCGCACAGCTGTGCGCAGAAGTACCACATTGTCTTCACTTTTGCTGGTTGCGGGCCTCACAGGCCATTCATCACTCTCAACACTTTCACGACCATCTTTAAAACCGTTTATACCACTCATTAACTTGTGTATGACTAATACACTGAGTGGCCACTTTATTATGACCACCTGACAGTTTCAGGCAAATGAGCTATGGCTGCACGCTGTTGCCGCTAGAGGGCGAGGCTAGTATTAAAACGGAAAGCTTAATGCTTGCGACAATAGTAGAAGTGATTTTTGGGTGACGAGATGGGTAAAAAATGCGATTTGACGGACTTTCAACGTGGGATGATTGTAGGAGCTCGGAGCCATTGAGCGAGTATCACCGAAACCACCGCGCTCGTGAAATTTTCCAGAGCAGCTGTTGTTAAAGTGTTTAAAGACTGGACTGTCAGCCAAAAAACTGGGTCTCTACGTGCAACGTGTGGTCGTCATCGACTAGTGACTGCTCGGGCGGAACGGAGAGTGTCCAGACTGGTAACAGACAACAGAAGAGCAACAGTGCAGCAAATTACAGACCATCTTAATCAAGGATCCCCCTCAAATGATCTCTGCGAGCAATGTTCGCCGTAGACTGCATCGGATGGGATATGGCAGCCGAAGGCCTGTTCGAACAACTTTGCTGTCTGCAGTTAACAAAAGAAAACGTCTCCAGTTTGCACAGGAGCACAAGGATTGGAGCATGGACCCCAAATGCATTGCTACAACCCTTCAAGCTGGTGGAGGCAGCGTTATTGTTTAGGGAATACTTTCGTGGCATGCGTTGTGCCCTTTAATACGTGTCTGACTGTCACATCATATCTAAACATCGTTGCGGACCAAGTGCATCCTGTCATGTGGATGGTTTATCCTAATGGCAATGGCTACTTTCAACAGGATAATGCGTCCTGCCATAGTGCTCGTATTGTACAGGATTGCTTTCAGGAACATGCCGGTGAGTTTACTTTGCTTAGGTGGCCCCCACAATCTCCAGATCTCAACCGCATTGAGAATTTGTGGGATGAAGTTGAACGAGTCATCAGACAGCTGGATCCAAAACTCTGCAATCTCACACTCCTGGAAAGTGCTATTCATCAAGCATGGTCTCAGATTCCACAAACCACCAATTAACATCTCGTGGAGTCCATGCCACGAAGAATCGACGCAGTATTAAAGGTAAAAGGTGGCCCAACGAAGTACTGAGGGGTGGTCATAATAAAGTGACCACTCAATGTATAATCCTCCGCAAAGACTTTCTATTACTTTAAGTATGTGCCTTTGCAAGTTTCGCCAGGTTTTTGACAAAAACTGATGCAAATTTCTTGATCACTGTTTTTCTACATGACAAATGGGACGAACAACTTCATACGCACATGTAAGAACAAAGCACTACTGTGAAAAAACCTGACGTGCAGGGGAGACGTTACTCACGACACTTGCGCCAAAAAGCCCGGGTTGGAGCACAATGCGTGTGATCGTCAATGGATACCAAATGCTTGAGCTGAGAGGAGAGTAGGCAGACTTGTTCAGTTCAACAGATGGGCAACACTTCGTCAGCTTGCAGATAATCTGAATCGGGGATGAAATCCGATATCTGCTCAAAGTACAGTTCGTTGCATATTACATCATATGGGCTACAGAAGCAGATGGCCTGTCATCTGCAGAGAACAAAAAGAAATGCCTCCAGTTCGCTCAGGAACACATTAATTCGTCAGTAAATGACTATAAAAGGGTAATGTGGTCCGACGACTCACGTTATCAACTACACCATGCCCATGGAAGGGTGAGGATATGGAGACAGCAGCACAAAAGCATGGACTCGTCTTGCATCGTCACTACTCTTCAAGCTGGCGGAGGTAACGTATGGTCTGCAGCATGTTTCCGTGGGTGTGTTTGGCCCTATGATCCAAAGGTATTTAAATATCTTTGCCGACCAAGTCCAGCCAGTTATGTTGACGGTTTATCCGAATGGAGATAGACACTTCCAGCAGAACAATGTTCTATGTCATTGAGCTCACATTTGACGCGAATTGTTTGAGAAGCATCACCGAGACTTTTCTCTGTTACAGTAGCTTCTTCAATGACCGAATCTCAATCCAATGAAGCATTTGTGGACCGATGTCTGACCGGGCATCAGCCAGCTGGATCCACTACCATCAAATCGTCAATAGCTGGAGGGTGATCCATCACATTTGGGCTCATATACCCCACGCCACTTATCGGCATTTCATAGAGTCCGTACCAAGACGAATTCAAACAGTATTAAGGGCAAATATATGGCTTGACAGCGTATTAATGAGGTAGTCATAATAATTTGGCCACTCAGTGTATGCGCCAACAATGTTAAATTTTTTCAACTATTGTACTTTTCTTATAAATGAAAGGGAGTAGTTTATGCATTTATGCTCTCTTTACAAAATTGTACCTGAGATAAAGACTAAGGGCAAAATCGGAATGAACGGAAAGAGATGTCGGAGGAAATCTGTATCAAGAAAACCTCAACGAAGGAGAATTCAAAAATACAAAAGAAAGGCACAAAAGGCTTTTTTACAAGGATCGAAAATTTGGGCAATCAAGGAAAGTGGAACGGAAATGATGAGTATTCGATAAATCAAGTGAACATCAAGGAAAGAACACGGAAGAAATGGGGATGTAACGGAGCAGCCTTGGGATGAAACAATTCCTTTTCCATTGTCGTGTAGTCAGAGGTGCGGCTTATTGCTAATCGTCTGAGTTGGGATCAGAAGAGACATGGATTGCATGTTTTTGTTGTTGTTGTTTTTCAATAGGGCTGTTCTTCTTCCCCTTCCTTTCAACCAGTAGCCTTATATTGGCTAAGGGAGATTCCATACTATGTGAAAATTCTGTACTATGTGAAGGTTCGGGCGATTCCGTAATACTACTAAATTTGATAAGGGCAATTTCGTACGATGTGAAAGTTCTGTACTCTGTGAAGGTTCTGGCAATTCCGTGCTACTACTAAATTTGTTAAGAGCGATTCCGTACTATGTGAATTTCGATACTATAATATAGTCACTCTGAGCACAAACTAATTTGGGTAATGTGTATAACATAACACTCATGTTTTTTTAAACTTTTTTGAGAACTTGTAACATGTCTAAAGAAATATCACCTTTTTCATGTAAAATCCTTCATCGGTGCTACAAAAGGATTACATTCTCTGCCTAGCATGATCCACATTCTTTTATTTATTTTTTCAGTTGCTAAAGTTGCATCTATAAGATTTGTTTTTGAGGAATATCTTTGCATGATAGATGGACACAATGAATACAACATTTATTTATTTTTACATTTGAACTTCTGGATTCAGTGTTTGTTAATGCATGTAGTAGCAAATTACACTGCTGGCCACCCAAACTGCAACACCAAGATGGACACGAGATAGCAAAGCCGGAATTACTGGACACATAACAACAGATGAAACGATTGAGCTTACAGGCCCGTGTGACCTGCGGAACACGCAGACATCAATAGTTCGTGTTGCCCCCATGGCTGGCAATAACAGCCACTACACGCCGCGGCATCGAACGAAAGAGGCTTTGGACGTAGGCTTGGGGTGTGTCGGTCCAGGCTGCTTCCACACGTTGCCACTGTTTATGAGGCGTATCCGCAGGTGGTGCTTGCCGGGTCACTCGGTTGCCGATCAGCGACCAGACGTGTTCGATGGGCGACATATCGGGAGAACAGGTGGGCAGTGAAGAATTGTTGCACGATGCCTACCACGTGCGGGCGCGCATTGTCCTGTTGAAACGTGGCCACTGGAAGATCCTGCAGGTAAGGAAGGACTACAGGCTTCAAAACGTCGGAGATGTAGCGGTGGCTGACCGGCGATGCGTACCAGAGAGGTGCGGGTGTCATATCCAATTGCGCCCCAAACCATAACGCCAGCCGACGAACCGGTATGGCGATGCATAATGCAGGCGTCATACAGTCTCTCGCCGCAGAGCCGCTACGCGCGGATACGACCATCGTGGTGTTGCAGGCAGAAGCGGGATTCGTCGGAGAAGACATTGTCGTGCCATTCCGTAGACCAGGTGTGGCGTTCAACGGCCCACTGCCACCGCAGTCGCCGGTGGTGTAACGTCAATGGTAATCGGAGCAATGTGCGCCGTGCGTCAAGTCCCTGCTCCTGCAGACGACGTCGAACGGTACGTGCTGACACAAGTTGTTGCACAACACACCCTAATTCCTGCGCTAACGTTCGTGATGTGGCGGTGCGAGCCGTCAATGCCCGCAGCACAACATGCCGTTCCTCTTGTTCGGTGGTGTGCCGCAGCTGCGACAATCGCTCACGTTGGTCCGTCCGTTCCTTCTGCACCCACCGAATCCATTCTCGCCTCACTGTGGCTTGATGTCGTCCCACACGCGCGCCGATGTCTCGGTACGATAATCCGCTGTTACGATATGCCACAATTCGTGCTCTGTCAAACTCCGAATCGTGTTGGAATGATTGCCGTATTCTGCGACGAGGCATCAGGAAGCTTCCCACGCACAGGTCCGGCAGCACAACACACTTCCACTACTTTCACCCCGCCTTCTGTGCACCCTTCTTATAGTGCTTCTCGGTGGCGTGCCGGGCGCTCATGAATTGCATATGCCCTGCAATGCTAATCGTTTGCATGTCCTCTCGCGGGCGACGCATGCTGCGAGTTTCAGGCCAATCGGAGCTTCCTTCTTGGTGTTGCTTTTTGGGTGGCCAGCAGTGTAGTTCAAAATAGTTTTGAAGAAAGCTACCAAATAATACCTGCTGCTTGCTAGAAATGGAAAATGGAAGTCAAGCTAGAATGCATACTGCTTATAACGTGTTTAATTATTATGGCATACTTTTGGTTCTAATGAAACATTTTTTGATGTTTAATATTATATTACTTAGTCCATTGAAACGGTGCATGAAGCTGGTAAATATTAAGCACAATGGTGAACTTTAAATGTGTTACATGTCATTCACACCTTTAAATTATTACTGGCAGCTGCTTATCATCCTATATGTTGCTCATGGTGGTCCTTGAACCACGAAATAAAAACAAATTGCGTAAAATTAAACAAATTACTAAAATCATGCAATGCATTGATTACGATACGCTTTCTAACATACCAGAAATCATTATTCAAGTTATGAGGATAATGGCTGTGGAATAAATCTCGCACCTGTGTCCTGACCTTCGACATATTTTTGATGATATTCAACAGAACCGGTTCAGTATATCTCTGGAGTAACATACTAAAGTTTTGTCGCAATAGAAGCATTTTTACGTAAGTCATGAGAATAATGGCTGTAGATTAAATCTTGCTTCTGTGTCATGACCTTTGACCCCATTTCGTTGATATTCCACAGAACTGGTTCACTATACCTCCGGAACAGCATGATAAAGTTTTGTCGCAATCGAAGCATTTTTACGTAAGTTATGATGCATAAAGGCAATGGAATGGATCCTGCTCCTATCTCCTGATCTATGACCCCATTTCTTCCATTTTCAATAAGGTTCGTCCCCAGGTGGTTATCTTTCACACACTAAAGTTTCATCGAAATCGAATCGTTTTTACGCAAGTTATGACGCATAAAGGCAATGGAATGGATCCCGCTCCTATGTCCTGACGTTTGACCCGATTTCACCCATTTTCAATAGGGTTTGTGCCCAGGTGGTCACCTACCACATACTAAAATTTCATCGAAATCGAACCATTTTTACTTGAGTTATCGTGTGGACGGACAAAGCTGGAGCATATACGCTTCTTCAACCTACAGTTGGAAAGCGTAAAAAAGAGTCGTTTAAGATGGGATGTTTGCTGAAGAGAAGAAACTCCAGTTAGAGCAATGGAAATGAAAGTGATAGGAAATGGGGGAATGAGTAAAAGGTGGTGGAGGTCATGACTGTAAACAGGAAGGTAATACAGGACAGGAAAAATGGGGACTTCTTCAAACTGGAAACCTTAGGGATAAAACTTCGCCAAAGAAAAAATAAAGTAATCCAACGGGTATAATCGGCGTTAAGAGGGTATCCTTACTGTCACTCCCATTTGGATTTGCTACTAAACTCATGCCTCAGGTTTGGACTGTGTCTGATGTGAGCGGCGTTCGAACTCTCACTATTAGCTTTCCAGCATAAAAAATGTATTAGAGATAAGCCATTTAGTTTGGGATGAAGTCAACGTTGATGACGAATAATTTCCTCTTGTTTATTTCTAAACGGAAACAAAAACAGATCATTTTAGAATTTTCCTCCCTTCTTCGACACTTTGACAGAGCCTATCTTTTCTTATCAGTTTCGATATTTTCTGCAATGTTAATTATCACACTTCCTCCGACGGCGTTTTTGGCTAATCGACCAGCCCTGTATCCTGCGGTTGTATTGCTGGAATGACGGAAGAGTCTGCCATTTCCGTCGGATTCCCGGCAGGGCTATGCCGTTTATTCCACCGTTGACGCAGTCAGCACCTTGTTTTCCTGGATATGTACTACTGCGCTAACACATGACATTCATCGCGCGAGTGAGTTCCTATCTGTGCCTTAGCATGGGTCTGCGCGGGATCAATGCCCCACAGCCACGCATCGCTGGACGAAGCCGCCATTTACTTTCTTTCCTTTGTCATCCGTAACGGAACATCTCTTCAACGCCGGAGGGTGGCGCTGTATACCACTTGCCAACACATACAGAGAATTGCCACAGATCAATATAATAAATAACAAAAGAACTAATATTTGTTATGCTGTCCAAAGCGTTCGGAAGGGGGAAAAATAACAGAGTACGGGATTTATGACTTAAGAAATCAATTAATCGAAGCAGTGCGTTTCTTCCAAATAGATTTCTGAACGTTGTGTCTTTATCTGTCTTAATATTGGTTAGATTAACTCAAACGGAATATTTTCTGATGCAACGATATATTCATTTTTTACTTTTCGTTATAGAAATTTCATTCAGTTCACAATACTGTCTGTCGCACGTTCTATCGCCCGTGCGACAGTATTGTTTCGAAAAGCGCAGCTTCTCAAATGGTACTCAATGTTTCACACAGGGGATTAACATTTATAATTCAAGCAGGTTTCCAATAAGACTTCAGCGATAAAATATCACGGCAGAAATATGCACCAAAATGGTCGTGAAAATCTGATTCACATGCGCTAAAACATATTATCCAGTACAGAAGGTCATAAAATCTCTCTCTATATATATACCAGAATGTCTGTCTGTATGTTCTCTATGAACTCCCAAACCTTATGACCGATCGGAACCAAAATTTACAGCCGCCCCGGTGGCGCAGTGGTATAAGCGATGGCCTCTGATCATTCATCCAAAAGGGGTCCGGGTTAGAATCCGAGGCATGGATGTTGTGTTTGTCTTACGGCGCTGGCTCTATCCCTTCCCTGGAACCAGTGACCCTAAATTAGGGACGGGAGACTGCTTATAGCCCATTGAGTTGCTCACGGTGGTCGTTAAACCTCCAATAAAAAAAATTTACATAGTTACTCTCTATAACCATGCGGTAGATATAGGCTACAATAAAACCTTGACACTCTCCTTCCTCCCCTGATTTCATCCCCTTGACATTATTTGATAATTTATGTTTAGTGCATGAAGGCCACAGTTAATTTTAAAATATTATACACTCACGGATAATGAAATTTGTGCACCAAGAAGGAAGCATCGGATTGAACTGAAAATTCATGGACGTAATGATACAGATGATTCATACACATGATGGCAAAAACAGAGCTGCAGGACAGTTACAGAGGGATCTGTGGCATGCAGACCGATCATCTTCAATAGCGCGTCGCACCACCTCATGCGGCGATACATGCTGCAATGCGGTCCAGTATGGAGGCATACAGACGCCTGATGTTGTCCTGCGGCAGACTGGCCCACACGTGTTGGGCCGTGTGCTCCAAATCCCGGATAGTGCGGCACGGCGGCAGCTGGCGTTTCAACTGGTCCCACACATGCTCGATAAGGGTCATATCCGAGGAGCGGGAAGGCCATGGAAGTGTCTGGACATGACGTAAGCAGTCCTGGGCAACCCGAGCCGTGTGCGGGCGGGCATTATCCTGCTGGTATAGCGCACCTGGAAGCCCCGCCAGGAATGGGAGCACGTGGGGCCGTAGGATCACATTCACATACCACTGGCCCGTAAATGATCCACGTACCACTACTAGAGCTGATCGGCTATCGTAGGCAATGGCTCCCCAGACCATAATGCCTGCAGGGAAGGGGGTGACGTTTGATAGCGTGGTTGGGATTGTACCGTTGAACCGGGGACCTCCACACCCGGATACAATGATCATCTGTTCCCAAAACGAAGCGGCGCTTAACGCTAAACACCACACGTTGCCAGTCTGTGGCGTTCCACGTCACTCAAGCCTGGCAGCACTGCACACGGAGCCGGCGATGTTCCGGCGCTAATGGAAGTACATGTAAGGGACGCTAGGATCTTAGATTCGCTTCCGCGAGGCGTCAAGAAATGGTTCCTGGGCACACAGACGGCGCTACATCCGCATTTATAGTGGACCGGGTCCCCGTGGGATCCGTTCGTGCCTGGCGTACGATCCGTCGATCCTTTCTACCGGTGGTCCTCCTGATCCGTCCAGAGCCGCTCCGCCGTGTGGCAGCTTCGTGATGGTGTCCACTGCTCCCAACACAGTCGTACGGTATGGTCAGAACGATCCACGTGGCGGGCTATACGGCACGCCGACCACCCTGCGGTTTTCAGCTCTATGATCAGGCCATTCTCAAAGTCCGTAAGTTGCGTATATCGACGTTTCTGGTGCCTACCCGGCGTACTTGTCACTATGTACTCTTGCTTGCGTCTGCCGGAGCTTTTCGCTTCCATGGGGCATCGACAACACGCTGGTTTATAAGCTTGCCGGTACATGCTTGCCGCCCCACGACAGGGTGTGCGGTCATGCGCAATCGCACCAAACGTGGATCATTTGCATACCAGCATGCACTCTAGCTATTTGCAAAGCTTCGCGGTTGTAGCATGTTTTCTTCTAGGCGCGCAAATTTCATTGTCCGTGAGTGTATTTTGATGTAATTGCTGTAATAGCGGTACAAGCGAGATTTGTCTAACAACCAAATGAATTTCAGGTAATTATTATTGTTATTATTATTATTATTATTATTATGTAATTTTAACTTAAAGCAAAAATCTATTGGACAAATCAATCCAAAATCCAAGAAAGTGAAATTATTAAGAGAAGCTGAGATCCCTCAACAGCGTGAATACAGAATGCCTCCAAAAAGCGAAAGTCTATTGGACAAATCAATCCAAAATCCAAGAAAAAATTTCAGAAAGCGCTGGCCCAGAAGCTGATTCACGAATTTTTTGTTAAACCAGAGCCTAAGATAGTCTTAAATTAAACAGATGTCCTTTTGTCTTTTTTATAACTTTATGGCAGGGACCGATATTATTTATATCAGAGTGCCTTTTTAACGGAGGCTAATTTGAACCATAACATAATGAAATGCGTAAACTTTTGAAACAATAATGTTTTACGTCATACGGGGGCAGAGTGTTTTAAAGCGCTTGTTCCTGACCATTCGTCCCGGTTAAGGCATGGGTAGAATACTTGCGTAACGACGCTGTCCCTGTTCCTTCTCTGTTCCAGAGAAGGAACAATTTGTAACTGTCAGAACCACAGGTACTAGAGTGACAGGAACCCTCACTAGACGGAACAATCTAACCTCGTTGGTAACGTAAAGTTTATGGTGTGGTGTGCAATATGGAATATGGAACACAGTAACGTAACCATGTTTCAAAATGTGGGGGGGGGATCCGATCACACATACACACATTATATATCATCATCATCATTGTCAACCATTATCAATCCACTGCTGGACGAAGGTCTCCCCAAGTTTCCTCCACAACGGTCTGTCTTGTGCCAGTCTCCTCCATGTCACTCCCGCATACTTTCGAATTTCATACACCCATCTTCCATGTGGTCTTCTTCTGGGTCTTTTCCTGTCCCTTGGAATCCAATCTAAAATTTCGGCTGTCCATCGATGGTCTGTCCTTCTGGCAGTATGTCCAGCCCATTGCCATTTCAGGGATTTAACTCTGATCATGATGTCTTCCACTCTTGTCATTTTTCGGATCCACGTGTTCCTCTTCTTATCTCTCCTGGTTACACCAAGCATGCCCCTCTCCATTCTCCTTTGAGTTGTCTGCAGCCTTTGTATGTCTCTTTTAGCTAAGGTCCACGTCTCTGCACCATACGTAAGCACTGGAAGGATGCATTGATCAAACACTTTTCTTTTAAGACATAATGGCATATTGCTCTTGAAAATTATGCTGTTTCTTCCAAAAGCTCTCCAGGCAAGTTTTGTACGCCGATTAATTTCTTCACTAATGTGACCCTCACTTGATATCTGCTGTCCAAGATAAACTTACGTGTCTGTTATCTCCAGCTTTTCTCCATCAATCGATAAATCTTCATTTCTTGTAAAAGCATTGAACATCTCTTTTGTCTTCTGAAAGTTCATTTTTAATCCCACTTCTTTACTCTTGTCAGCAAGTTCCTGCATCATACTCTGTAGCTCTGATGGGGTAGTTGCAAAAATGACTATGTCATCAGCAAAACGAAGGTGGGTTAGATAATCTCCATTAATCTTTATCCCTTTGTTTTCCCAGTTCAGTGATTGAAAGACATTTTCCAATGTGGCATTAAAGAGCTTCGGAGATATGGTGCCACCTTGTCTCACTCCTTTTCCAATTTTTATGTGTGTTGTATTTTCAAATAGCAGAATCTTTGCACTTGCATTTTCATAGATGTTATTAATAATATTAATGTATGCATCTTCAATACCGCAGGATTTCAGAGCCATTGCAACTGCTGATGGTTTCACCGAATCAAAGGGTTTTTCATAATCGATAAAAGCCATGCACAATGGAAGTTCATATTCCCTCGCTCTTTCAATTAGTTCTCTCAGTACGTGGATATGATCTATTGTGCTGTAGCCACTCCTAAATCCAGCTTGTTCTCTCGGTTGAGCCATGTCCAGTGTTACCTTCAAGCGGTGTGAAAGAACTTTAGTGAAGATTTTATAAACCACTGATAGGAGGCTGATAATTCTGTAGTTCCTGAGATCCTCAATGTCACCTTTGTTATGTAGCAAGATCATTGTAGCGTTGTTCCAATCCTCAGGAATTTTCCCTTCATTAAAGCATCGAGTGAAAATTTGGGCGAGTACTGTTTCGATTTCCCCACTTGCTTCTTGTATGATGTCTACAGTAATTCCATCTTCTCCTGGAGCTTTTCCCCGCTTCATGTTCTTGATTGCATGTGCAACTTCTGCTGGGAGGACTGGAAGAACTCTGGTACTGGTACCTTTCATGATCTCTGGAGTACATGTATCATCCCTTTCATATAATTTGGAGTAGAAATCTTTCACTCTTGTCAAAATTTCGCCTCTATTCCTTGTTACAGAACCATCTTCTTTTCTCAGTGCTATAATCTGTTTTTTTCCCTTACTGAGATGTCCCTTTGCTATCTTTAGGCTTTGGTTGTTTTCAATTGCTTTCCTTACTAGTTCACAGTTGAATTTCCTTACGTCTTCAGTGATACTTTTTCGTACTGTCTTGCATAGCTATATATATTCCACTTTGGAAGTCACATCTTCTTTAGTTGTCCTCATCTCTCTTCTTCTCTTCTTTTTTGCATCAAAATTTTGGTTTTTCCTGATAATTTGTTCACATGTAATTTGTTCTTAGACCCAGCTAATTTTGTTGCTGTTTCCATAAGAGCTTTGGTTACTTTTCTGCTAACTTCAGAAATATCCACTTCTTTCGATGTTAGGCCTTCTAAAGCAGAGAATCTGTTCTTCAGTTCCAATTTGAAGGTGTTATGGTGTTTTTTAAGGTTGGTTATGTCAATACATTTTTTTGTCTTATGAGCTTGCTACGTTCGAGTTTTGTGTTGAGGTGCATCTTACATCTCACTAATCTATGGTCACTGCCTGTGTTGAACTTGTTTAGCACACTGCAGTCTTCTATGACGAATTTGTTGTTACACATAATAAAATCAATTTCACTTGTCGTCCCATTTGGATGTCTCCATGTCCATTTCCTGTGTGGCTTTTTCTTGAAAAAGGAGTTCAAGATGAAAAACCCTTCTGCCTCTGCAAACTCTACGAGAGTATTTCCACGCTGGTTTCTGTTGCCGTGACCGAATTTACCTACTGAAGTTTCATTCTTTTGCATTGAAATCTCCCATAATTATCTTCAAGTGCTGTTTCCTATTTTTGCATTGAAATCTCATATAATTATCTTCAAGTGCTGCTTACCTTTATTATTTAGATCACGAATTTCCTCATAAAATTCTTCAATTTCTTCTTCAGCATGACTTGTGGTGGGTGCATAAGTTTGAATAATCTGAGCCTGGTATCTTCTCGAGAGTTGGATAACGAGTCGTGCAGCTCTGTCAGAGGAACTTTCAACTTCTACCACTTTATCCTTCAGTTTCTTGTTTATTATAAATCCAACACCACTAGTTCTGCCAGTATCTGTCCCACGATAGTAGAAGAGATGCCCACTTTTCAGTTCAATGAGATCTTCTCCTTTTCTCCTTACATCACTTAGCCCGACGATGTCCCACTTGATCCTTTGTAGTTCCTCTTCCATACATATGTATATATGGAAATCCTGAACTCTCAAAATCTGGGGGGTCCTGACTCCCGACCCCCCAGTGGTTACGACTATGATGGGGCACCTGTGTAATCGGACCCATTTTCATCGACAATAATCAAAAGGCTCGGAGCTGCCTGAAAATGCTACAGGAAAGAGTGTTCCCTTTCCTTCTGAATGAAGATGGCAATTTCCCCTGTTATATCCAAGAAGATGGGGCTCCACCACATTACGGAGTAACCGTTCGTCAATGGCTAGATATTCAATTCCATGGTCATTGGATTGGTCGGTGTGGTCTTGTGGAATAGCCATCCAGATGCCCCGTCCTCATACCACTCGACTTTCATCTGTGGGGTCATCTGAAACACCTGCTGTATGCTGAGAAAACCCGCGACAAACACCGCCCTTAGCAAGGCATCCTGTAGGTCTGTAACCGCATTTCTCCAGATATTCTGGTGCGGGTGCATAACGACTGGATCGAGAGCCTTCAAATCTGTGTTCAGCAACAGGAATGATCATGATCATATGTAGAGGATTTTAGGAAGGGAGTGTCTGACCCCAGGTCTTAAACAACCCTTAGAAATAGGAAACTAGGAGATTTGGGCTAATTCGCCCGATAGGAAAGTGACACGGAAGTTAAGTAGAAAGGGGGAAGAAGACGCCCTTATTTATTACTGGGGGCCAGTACCCGGGGTCCGACGGCTTAACGTGCCCATCCGACGCACGGCGGGTATTTAGTGGATCGAGCGTTCGTACCTGGCTGGGATCGAACCTGAGGCCCTTCCCGTGGCAGTCACGAACGTTGCCCACTCGGCCACCCGCGGCTCAGCAACAGGAAAACACCCTGAACGCATCAAATAGCTGCGCATCACAGGGTACCTTAGAGGTTATTTAAATTTTCTCTGTTGATAACAAGTGAACCACAACACATATGTCACATCTGATTACGGCAATCAATTTCTGAAAAACTTCTGGTCTTGTTTGATGTGCAATATAACCCCCTTACCATTTGAAAAATTTGACCTTGATCCAATATGAGGGATTTCTAAAAGATAGGCCTCCTCACCGATTCTTTGCTGGGGTATCCAGATATTTGATTTCCCACCCGTTTCTGAAATACAAGGGTGTCATGCAACTTTCAACTCACCCTGTAGATTGTGTGCGAAGGCGGTTGACAGGCGATTTTCTCACTAGAACGTCCAGATAAAGTAGGGCACCACTGTGATCCAGCTCAATAGTGACATTTGTCGTAGGGTGTATGTAATTGGCTTTATCGAGGAACAGCTGGAGAGTCTCCTGTCTATAAGAAGCCATATGAAAAATACCTCGTCCGTGATGTTAGTGAACATATTTTGCTTAATTGGGCAATGTTTTGCTCACGCGAGGACGTCTAAAAGCGAGGATCCCATCGGAGCGTTATTTATCTGTTTTTAGATTTGTCCTTGGAAACTGAAGTAGCTAGAATTTCAGACCAAGTCCATTACCATAAAAATGCTGTGGCAAGACTCCGGCGAATAAAGTGATGAATTAGATATTACCACTTTCAACGTTCTGATAGCTTCCGACACGAGGACCGAATGGTAAGGGGAAACCACGTCGTAACTGCCGTTAATGTTGCGTTGTTGAACAGTGAGCTGCTTGGTTTTTGTCAAAAATTGTAGAATGGAATTTATTATGAAGTCTGTTTCCGGTAGACGATTAGTTAGGAATTTGGATAGTGCTTTCTGTAAATGGCATGACGGTGTGAGCCAGCTGGACATGATCGGTGTCAATGGATTGCCTGGCTTGTGGTGTTTAAGTCTTCTGAAGACCTTTGGAATCTCGGGGCCTGACGGTAACTTAGGGGCTTGCTTGATATATTTCGGAATAGCTGTTAGTTTTAAAGGTACTTGTATCTGTGCAATCCAAGAATTTTGGGGGTTTGTTAGTAAGATTGTAGGCCATACAGCGTCCATAATGGCTATGTAGCCGGATTTGTCCGTTAGGGTCAACATAATGGAGCGGTCATTTCTAAGGTTCGAAACCGGCTTAACAATTTTATGGTTATTAGGCTTTGTTCTGGATTATACCACGATCGTAACCTAGATCAACAGAGATGGCGTAGTTCTTCTTTGGTCTCTTCTGGAACTCGCGATGTTATGTTCTCAAATTCAGAAACGACGTTTTTTGGATTTGCTCTCGATCGGATGTAAAACTTTAGTCCAAGTTCGAAAACTGGACAAAATGACGCCTCGTTTCTTTGAATGATTAATTACATTCGCATTTAATCATTTATTGTCTAGTATAAGTCACCGTGTTCAAATTGTTGAACCGTTCTACTATTCACTTCGCGTAGTACTGTCTACCTTCCTTGAAAAAGTAATCTGGTTGAGCTGAGGTGTGAAAGCTTGGAAACTATTTTACGCCAATAAAGTTGGTGTGCAGTTTCTTGTTATCAATTGCATTAGTCCTTGTTAATAAATGTAGTTTTTATTTATCGATGCAGAATCTATCAGTACGCTTGTGACTATTTCACAGAGAATATTTTCTTTCTTTAAAAATTCAGTCATTACCTGGTGCAACATATTTCTCCTATCGTTACTGAGTGGCGAAACAAATCAGTTGGTTGAATTTAAACTGGCATCCAGTTTCTGCCACGTTGTACATGTACTTCAAAATAATGATACAGTATCGAAAAACTCTAAACACTGATTGCAGTATTGAAAAGGCGACAAAGGGTTATTTGTTGTAATACCGTCATATATTCGTTCATATTCTGCATTTAATTTTAATTTCTACGCAAAGGTATGCGCTTTCTTTGTGGGAATGAATCTAAAAAGTAGGAAACTGTATTCTTCACAGTATCACCTTGATTTTACTAAATGATTCCTTTCCAGTTATGAAATAATGTAACATGGTAACCATGTTTTACAACTAAAATATTTTGAATAACAAAGTGTTTTATAATTTTTTTCTGAAGCAGACATTTGGAAACCGTAAATGAATAAATGCTTAAGTAATATTTAAAATATTTTATGTGCCGGTAAATGTTCTCATACATTGATACACAGTCCATGATTATGGATAAATTTCACATCATTTTACAAAGCAGTGTTGCTTTTTGTTTTTAACATGTTTAATATTTTATGGGCTCTTACTATGAAAGAAGATTTTGAAAATTATTATGACTCTCTTTCGGTTAAAGATATACGACAGTGATGTCACCTGAATATTAGTGAAACTCTTGTATGTAAAAAGAGACAAAAATTTGAACATTTCAGAATAGTACAAAATTCAATGGAAACTTCTTAGTCGTAGTATTATCAGCGTGTAGGTTGATAATAACGTGGCCAATAAATCACGCTAGTAAATTTTCTATCTAGATGATAAACTTTACTCTAACAAATACTGAAAAACTTTTGGAAATGTAATCTCGTTCCGTCTAACAGCGATTTATCTATTAAGAATGTTACTTTTTTTTTAATTTTCGTATCCTAACTGCCTTTACAGATAGTGATGTGACGTGCAGTTGAATTTCTAGAATTCAGGGTAATTGGGTAGGAGTGCATAGAATTTTCTGTATAGTTTCTACTGGACACAATTCCACTTCACTGAGAGTTAAATGTTTATGAATATTTATTTCTCTTTATGGAACTCTGTTTATCTATGTGCTGTACCAGATAAAAAAGGAACCTGAACAGAAAAATATCCGCAACGCCTAGATCTCAGGCAAGGCGGGAGTCTACATCAAAGAGGAGTTGGTACCAGATCTTCATGCCATACAGAAACAAATATTTATATACAATTAACTCTCAGTAAAGCCATAATTTTGTCCCAGTAGAAACTGTATAGAACATTTTATGCACGCGTTCCACAGTCCTTTGCAAAACGATCTTTGGGACGCATCTTCTAGAAACAGATACATGTACGTCATGTCAAATCCAAATATGCATATATGAATTTCTATTCTTCTTCTGTCAATAGCAGTCCCATCGTGGAGCATATAAGCATCTATAACGAAGTAAATTTCTCCGTCATTTTTGGTCTACGCCGGGATTCGAACCCGAGTACGCTTATTCCGGAACAAGCAGCTCTACCAACTGAGCTACGCAGACATGTATTCTGATTCCTATCTGCCTTTATGTCATGTGCGTCCTGCTGGCAGGTACGTCACATCCCCCCCCCCGAAAGAGGGCCGGGGGCATGGCCCACGGATCAGCCGTGACCATGAATCGTTGCAGGCAGACAACCACTGTAGAACGTGCACTTGAGAACTCCCAGTCAATCTGCTGTGTGGAATGCAACATCACACATTTTTATTTTTCGAAGCGCTGGAGATGGGATTCTCTGATTTTTCCTATCTCGCGGTGTGGAAATAACATCACACCAATGCGAGATTTTGAACGGCCGGGTCATCCGGGTAGTTCGGGCGCCATTATAACGAAGTGAATTTCTCCGTCATTTTTGGTCTACGCCGGGATTCGAACCCGATTACGCTTATTTCGGAACAAGCAGCTCTACCAACTGAGCTACGCAGACATGTATTCTGATTCCTATCTGCCTTTATGTCATGTGCGTCCTGCTGGCAGGTACGTCACACATCGTCCTTGCGGTATAACCACAAGGACGATGCTTATATGCTCCACGATCACCATGAACAGCTTCAAAATATACAGAAGGTACACTACATCATCAAAAGTATCCGGACAAACGGCTTTCTTATCGCAATTGGTAGTTAGTCGGTCCACCTTTTGGTTATACGACAGTATCAACAAGTCGAGGCATACTATCAAGACATTTCCGGTAGGTCTCGACAGGAATGGCTAGTCATTCATCCTGTAAAGCTGTTGCCAGAGTGAAGTGCGAAGACTGCCATTGCTGTCAATTTCGAATTCGCCGCACCAGTTCATCCCAGAGGTATTATACGGAATCAAGATCAGAACTCTGAGCATGTCAGTCTAACACTTCCACCTTAGCTTCAAGAAACAATTCCAGTACACGCCGTGCAGTGTGACAGGGAGTTCAATCGTGTTGGAAGAGTCAACTGTCATTTCCATAATACTGCCATATTGTTGGTAGGGAGGAATTATCCAGAACGTCGACGCACACTTCACAGTTCATGGTTTGTAGTATCATGACCAGCGGGCTGAAAAACAACTCCACAGCATGATGGAGCCTCCGCCGAACATAAGAATTGGAAGAGTATAGTGGAATGAAAATTGTTCGCCAGGCTGTCGCCAAGCAGGACGCACACGACATAAAGGCAGATAGCAGTCAGAAGGAACGTCCGCGTAGCTCAATTGGTAGAGTGACTTATTCCGGAATGAGGGGACCCGGGTTCGAACCCCGGCGTTAATAAAAATGACGGTGAAATTTACTTCGTTATACTGTCCTATATACAAACTATATATGACAAACTACGTTGTATTATCTAATATATATATATAATCGTCATAAGTCTTTGAGATCAACAACAGACAACCTAGTCTCTCCTCCGTCATAGTTGAACTCACACAAGACTTCACCCTACGCTGGACTGAAAGATATTTCAATGGTATGCGTTCTTGCTAGGAGCGTGGCTGTGTTTTGTAGTTTTCTTGATACTGCAGGGTAATTTTTTTTTCTTCTTGCATACTTTCTGAAAGGGAAATCTTTTCTACTTCCGCAACCAACTTGTCATTACAAAAGTGGTTCCACGACCTTGATTCTTGCGCCGCCATTTTCTAGATACACGATATATTTTTCTGAAATGTCTTTGTCCGACAAATTAAATTTAGCCTCATCAAGTTTGCTAATAATTTTGGGAAGTAAATTAAAAGAAAATAAATGAGGGTTCTCTTTCAAAAATCTACTTTCTAGACAAGTTATCGAAGAATCCAGATACGGAGTGTAGATAGATGGACGACAATATTCATACCGCGAATTTGATGGTACGTTAGATCTACGCCCCTGTTTAGCTACGTTAGAGCGGGGTTCGGTGGATGTGAGGTCCACTGTGATGACAGCAAGACAGAGCTATGGCGAGCGTGGTTTGTCGTAATGAGAAAAATTGGAGGCGCAGCCTGTACTCTTTCAAAAAATCGAAAATCATCCCTTCTCTAATCTGCTTTTATTATTTCTTTAAAATTAAAATTGTATTTTGGGGGATTACAATTTGCATGGGAGTCTCTTGAGTCACCTTAACTCTCGCTGCTGGCGCTCATGCACACGATGTCGTTTTTTTAAAAAATGCCTAAAAAAGCTATTATCTGATCCACAAAATGGATCAGAGGGCAATGAGCTTAGTAATGTTTTAGTTGCAAGTAATGTTTTACTTGCAAAATATGGATCGAGAACTTCAGAATGAATCTGCTATTACTTGTTCCATAAATTAATTTCATAATTATACGTGCTGCGACTGAAACGATTAAAATTATGTCCAGTCTCTGTTAACATATTCTGTAGAGCCACAAGCAACACGATCATAATCGCATTTGAACTGTTGTGCCATATTGCTACATCCAACCTTAACGAAACATATTCGAAATCTCACAGTTGTTTGAGGAGAAGTAAGCCCATAAATATTTCCTTAGACAAAGACGAACGGCTTTTTCCTTCCATGCGAAGGCTGATTTCATTCCGAGTCCCAAGTCCTGTTCAACAAAGCACATTAACCGGTGGATTCCAGTAATGCTGCCACCAAAGAAGAAAAAGAAAAGACACGGAGGAAAGAGAAAACAAAAACTGTCCACCAGCGTCCACACATATTTTTTGTACCTTATAAGGCTCGAGCAACAACGTTCTGAAATAGAATTGACGCTTAAAAAAACCTGATTGTGCTCTAAGCTTCAAAGGAAATTCTTTTGCTAGAGTTGCAGTATATATTGCGCAAAAAGTATCCGTTTGAGGAGGAGATAGTCCCATAACAACGCGCAAATTATTGCCACGTTCTAGTTCCTGTTCTAATATATATCATCATCATCATCATCATCATTGTCAACCATTATCAATCCACTGCTGGACGAAGGTCTCCCCAAGTTTCCTCCACAACAGTCTGTCTTGTGCCAGTCTCCTCCATGTCACCCCTGCATACTTTCGAATTTCATCCACCCATCTCCCATGTGGTCTTCTTCTGGGTCTTTTCCTGTCCCTTGGAATCCAATCTAAAATTTCGGCTGTCCATCGATGATCTGTCCTTCTGGCAGTATGTCCAGCCCATTGCCATTTCAGGGATTTAACTCTGATCATGATGTCTTCCACTCTTGTCATTTTTCGGATCCACGAGTTCCTCCTCTTATCTCTCCTGGTTACACCAAGCATGCACCTCTCCATGCTCCTTTGAGTTGTCTGCAGCCTTTGTATGTCTCTTTTAGTTTAGGTCCACGTCTCTGCACCATACGTAAGCACTGGAAGGATGCATTGATCAAACACTTTTCTTTTAAGACATAATGGCATATTGCTCTTGAAAATTATGCTGTTTCTTCCAAAAGCTCTCCAGGCAAGTTTTGTACGCCGATTAATTTCTTCATCAATGTGACCCTCACTTGATATCTGCTGTCCAAGATAAACGTACGTGTCTGTTATCTCCAGCTTTTCTCCATCAATCGATAAATCTTCATTTCTTGTAAAAGCATTGAACATCACTTTTGTCTCCTGAAAGTTCATTTTTAATCCCACTTCTTTACTCTTGTCAGCAAGTTCCTGCATCATACTCTGCAGCTCTGATGGGCTAGTTGCAAAAATGACTACGTCATCAGCAAAACGAAGGTGGGTTAGATAATCTCCATTAATCTTTATCCCCTTGTTTTCCCAGCTCAGCGACTGAAAAACACCCTCCAATGTGGCATTGAAGAGCTTCGGAGATATGGTGTCACCTTGTCTCACTCCCTTTCCAATTTTTACGTGTGTTGTATTTTCAAACAGCCTAATCTTTGCACTTGCATTTTCATAGATGTTATTAATAATATTAATGTATGCATCTTCAATACCGCAGGTTTTCAGAGCCATTGTAACTGCTGATGGTTTCACCGAATCAAAGGCTTTTTCATAATCGATAAAAGCCATGCACAATGGAAGTTCATATTCCCTCGCTCTTTCAATTAGTTCTCTCAGCACGTGGATATGATCTATTGTGCTGTAGCCACTCCTGAATCCAGCTTGTTCTCTCGGTTGAGCCATGTCCAGTGTTACCTTCAAGCGGTGTGAAAGAACTTTAGTGAAGATTTTATAAACTACTGATAGGAGGCTGATAGGTCTGTAGTTTTCGAGATCCTCAATGTCACCTTTCTTATGTAGCAGGATCATTGTAGCGGTGTTCCAATCCTCAGGAATCTTTCCTTCATTAAGGCATCGAGTGAAAATTTGGGCGAGTACTGTTTCGATTTCTCCACTTGCTTCTTGTATGATGTCTACAGTAATTCCATCTTCTCCTGGAGCTTTTCCCCGCTTCATGTTCTTGATTGCATGTGCAACTTCTGCTGGAAGGACTGGAGGAACTCTGGTACTGGTATCTTTCATGATGTCTAGAGTGCATGTATCATCCCTTTCATATAATTTGGAGTAGAAATCTTTCACTCTTGTCAAAATTTCGCCTCTATTTCTTGTTACAGAACCATCTTCTTTTCTCAGTGCTATAATCTGTTTTCTTCCCTTACTGAGATGTCCCTTTGCTATCTTTAGGCTTTGGTTGTTTTCAATTGCTTTCCTCACTAGTTCACAGTTGAATTTCCTTACGTCTTCAGTGATACTTTTTCTTACTGTCTTGCATAGCTCTATATATTCCACTTTGGAAGTCACATCTTTAGTTGTCCTCATCTCTCTTCTTTTTTGCATCAACATTTTGGTTTTTCCTGATAATTTGTTCACATGCAATTTGTTCTTAGACCCAGCTAATTTTGTTGCTGTTTCCATAAGAGCTTTGGTTACTTTTCTGTTAACTTCAGAGATGTCCACTTCTTCCGATGTTAGGCCTTCTAAAGCAGAGAACCTGTTCTTCAGTTCTAACTTGTAGGTATTATGGTGTTTTTTAAGGTTGGTTATGTCAATAGATTTTGTTTGTCTTATGAGCTTGCCACGTTCAAGTTTAGTGTTGAGGTGCATCTTACATCTCACCAATCTATGGTCACTACCTGTGTTGAACTTGTTTAGCACACTGCAGTCTTCTATGACGAATTTTTTGTTACACATAATAAAATCAATTTCACTTGTCGTCCCATTTGGATGTCTCCATGTCCATTTCCTGTGTGGCTTTTTCTTGAAGAAGGAGTTCAAGATGAAAAACCCTTCTGCCTCTGCAAACTCTACGAGAGTATTTCCACGCTGGTTTCTGTTGCCATGACCGAATTTACCTACTGAAGTTTCATTCTGTTGCCGTTGCCCTATTTTTGCATTGAAATCTCCCATAATTATTTTCAAGTGCTGCTTACCTTTATTATTTAGATGACAAATTTCCTCATAAAATTCTTCAATTTGTTCTTCAGGATGACTTGTGGTGGGTGCATAAGTTTGAATAATCTGAGCCTGGTATCTTTTTGAGAGTTGGATAACAAGTCGTGCAGCTCTGTCAGAGGAACTTTCAACTTCTACAACTTTATCCTTCAGTTTCTTGTTTATTATAAATCCAACACCACTAGTTCTGCCAGTATCTGTCCCACGATAGTAGAAGAGATGTCCACTTTTCAGTTCGATGAGATCTTCTCCTTTTCTCCTTACCTCACTTAGCCCCACGATGTCCCACTTGATCCTTTGTAGTTCCTCTTCCAATTCAAGAAGCCTTGAATCAGAAGATAGGGAGCGTCCATTGTAAGTAGCCAAGGTCAGCATCAGATGGCAGCCTAGTCCGGTTCTCCGGGGATTCTTAGCACCCTCTGCCTTCATGTCGCACTGGCCGCTGCCTTGGCCAGGTACATTCCAGCTGCCGGAGACTGAGGGCCAAGATTTAAGTTGTGGAATCATTTTGGAGGGTTTGGCCATAACTCACCACGCTGGCCAAGCGGGTTGGTGAGTGTGGGATAGAATTTCCTCTAATCCCGATGGTATAGTTATACCGCTATGGGCGGTCGTCAGAGCCCCTTTAGTGGGAACAGGATGCACCACGAGAAGGCGGGGTTGACATTTGTCAAGGAGAGGCTGTGATGTTACGCATCACCTGACCTTACATCCCTCTAATATATATATATATATATATATATATAAATTTATCGGCGGAGTTTTTGATGACAATTCATATCTGAATGTAAGTGAAAAACACTAAGAGCTTTTCGTGTAGACAGCCACGTGAACAGCACCTCCAACTTCAAAATTGTAAATAATCTTATATATTCAACTAAGTAGCCAGACATTAACTGTTTCAAAATCCATCTGTATCAGTGCTGCGAAATGACAGCTCTCAGAAGTGCAAAACAAATACACAACATTTAAATGTACGGAGAAAAGGAATGAAAATAAAATTACAACGTGAATATGGTCGCTGTCATGCTTGTCTGTTTTAATTTTGAAACACATTTGGCAGCCAGAGAACGATGATTCAGCTAAAGCTACATTAAAGAGATTTATTGCATATGGAGTTTCACTAATGAGTTTAAGAAAGCTATGGAAAAACCATTACTTTCTCCCTCTCATTTGAGCAGAACTGGACACTGGTGGTAAGCGCTCGCTTCAAATTCTTTATTCTTTCCGCCAAAGCAAAAGGCATAAATGAGAAGGGCTAGTCCACT
The DNA here is from genome assembly GCA_039090855.1 of Macrothele yani. Lineage (NCBI taxonomy): Eukaryota > Metazoa > Arthropoda > Arachnida > Araneae > Macrothelidae > Macrothele > Macrothele yani. The sequence goes on along the minus strand of CM076996.1, from coordinate 20,133,903 downwards.
TAACAGAACATCATACCACTGGGCAGAAACAAGTAACTCTAACATCTTCTCGCCCCTTTTTTAGGTTCGTCGACATTGTTATATCCCATTTAGCAGGTAATCAGGCATAGTGTCAATCATCTATCTAAAAGACAACTTTGAATAACAACCCAGGAAAACCACAAGTGTTGAAAAACTGTTGACCACCTGAGCTGGCAGTGATGGGTCACTGTTGACTGAAATATGTCGCTCACGGTACGGTAGCGGCCCGTTGGTGCCAGCGTAATCAGTTGCCAGCCATTAATGGCCCTGCAGCATCGCCGTAAATTACGGGCCTCCAAACAAACGCAATTAGTTGCCCATAGCTGGCATCCAAAGCAACCCAAACACGAGGTGGAAGCAGCGGGACTGCGCAACCGCAGAAACAACTCGTGCGCACTTTCTCGTGTACCAGTTAGTTGAAGACGACGCTGTCACCACTGTGTTATTTTAGTGGATGTGATGAAAAAAAAGCCATATGTAGAGAGGCGAATTAATTTTCTGATGAAATGCCACGTCGACGAAGATTACCGTCGGAAGAAAATTATATAAATAATTAATGAACTGTAAGAAATAGTCAATTACTCTCATGTATTTATAGAAACTCATTTCGTAGCAAAATTTCTGAGCTAACATACAAAGAATCAAGAATACAGACAGCCATGAAACACACCCACTCCATTCCGATGAATAACAAGAAATAATTCCAGGAGAGATAAGAAGAGGAACTCGTGGATCCGAAAAATGACAAGAGTGGAAGACAGAAGGGCTAGTCTATCATGATCAGAGTTAAATCCCTGAAATGGCAATGGACTGGACGTACTGCCAGAAGGACACACCGTCGATGGACAGCCGAAATTTTAGATTGAATTCCAAGGGACAAGAAAAGACACAGAAGAAGACCACATGGGAGATGGGTGGATGAAATTCGAAAGTACGCGGGAGTGACATGGAGGAGACTGGCACAAGACAGACCGCTGTGGAGGAAACTATGGGAGACCTTCGTCCAACAGTGGATTGATAATGGATGATGATGATGATGATGATATACTAAAAAATGCAAAGCCCTAAGAGAAATTAAATATACACTGACGGAAAAAAATCCCAACACTACGAAAAAATAGTTGTAGAGGAATGACATGGCGACAATACATTTGTATAGGTAACATATTTAATCAATTAAGGTTTCAAGATCACAGCTTAATGTAAGCGCGAGAAGAACCATTTTAAATGTGAATTGCTGGTACATTAATAACCGGTGTAAACGCCAGAATGTTGAATGCAAGCACGCAAACGTTCATGCATTGTGTCGTACAGGTGCTGGATGTCAGTTTGTGACTTGGAGTTCCATGCCTGTTGCACTTGTTCGGTCAATACAGGGACGGTTAATGCTGGTTGGGGATGACGTTGGAGTTGTCGTCCAATGATGTCCCATACGTGCTCGATTGGTGAAAGATCTGGTGATCTAGCTGGCCACGGCAACGTGTCGACACTCTGTAGAGCATGTTGGGTTACAACAGCGATATGCGGGCGAGCGTTATCCTGTTGGAAAACACCCCCTGGAATGCTGTTCATGAATGGCAGCACAACAGGTTGAATCACCAGACCCACGTACAACTGTGCCGTCATGGTGCGTTGGATAACCACGAGAGTGCTCCTGCTGTCATAGGAAATTGCTCCCAGACCATAACTTCAGGTGTAGGTCAAGTGTGTCTCGGCCGCAGACAGGTTGGCTGCAGGCGCTCACCTGGCCTCCTTCTAACCAACACACGGCCATCACTGGCACCCAGGCAGAACCGGCAACAGATCTCCACTCCGTCCTCCAATGAGCTCTAGCTTGACACCACTGACGTTGCAAACGGCAGTGGTTTGGAGTAAGTGGAATGCACTCTACAGGGTGTCTGGTTCAGAGCTGTTCTTTAAGTAACCGATTTGTAACAGTTCGTTGTGTCACTGTGGTGGCAACTGCAGCTCGAATTGCTGCCGCAGACGCGGTACGATGCGCCACGGCCATACGCCGTACACGGCGGTCTTCCCTTTCAGTAGTGCCACGTGGCCGGCCGGAAACCGGCCTTCTTGAGGTAGTACCTTCCCTTGACCACCGCTGCCAACAATTATGCACAGTGGCTACATTCCTGCCAAGTCGTTCTGCAATATTGCGGAACGAAAATCTATCTTCTCGTAACCCTATTACACGACCTCGTTCAAACTCCGTGAGCTGTTGATAATGGCTTCTTCGTCTTCTAAAAGGCATTCTTGACTAACATTAACATACTACGTCGATTCTCAACGATAACTAACGCTCACGAACGTTACAGCGCGTATTTACAGCAAACCTGCTTTGCATGTTCCGAGGGGCGCTACTAGCGCCACAAGTATGCGCCGAGCGCGAAATTTGCATAGACGTCATCTTACAGATGTACTCTCACCGCCTACCAACTGTCGTTTATCTAACACAACCCATATATATATATATATATATATATATATATATATATATATATATATATATATATATATATATACGAGGAAAACAGAAGAAACAAATTCCGAGAACAAGTAAAAGAAAAACACTGCAAACCCCAACCGTCCGAGGCAAACGAACTCCGAAAGAGTGAAAACAGAAAAACGTAAGAATGCAGCGAAGCAGATCAATGACTGACTCTCCAATGGCTTCGTCAAGGGCAAGCATGAAGAAAATCACTCACTTATTTTCTGAGACCATGGAAGTGTGGGTTTCTGCTAATTTAGTTTGCTTTAAGAACAACATAAATTTAACGGTAAATTTTAACAGATTTTAATTTTGACAGATTTAAAAGGGACTGTCAACCCAAAAACATCAAACTAAATAACATTGCCCGACCTCACACAGATAACCAAGAGAATCTCAGCAGTCAACTCTAAAGTAGGATGACGAACACCCCAAAAAATGCAATCCCAGAGAAAAAAATAAATACTGATAAAGTGTAAAAATCCAAGGCAAAGAAGAGGTAAATAAATAGTGTCACATGAAAAATTGAATAAAAAATTAATAATAAATTTAAACCTGAAAATGAAAAATTGAATAAAAATGAATAAAAATCTTGGCACATGAAAAATTGAATAAAACATTAATAATACATTTAAACAATGTACGTAGAGTAACTTAGAAAATTGCCAATTTCAAACAATGCATTTAAGAAATACTTTAGCATATGGTGCACTAGTATAATGCTCAGTTGTAACATGAGAGATTGAGCTCATAGAGCCAATTTTTAAGCCTCAGATTAGAAATGGATATGCCCAAGACACTTACAAAATTTTTTCAAAGAAGTTTGGTTTAGTACACACCTATAATTAACGAAAATTTACTCCATACTTAAAATCATAAACACAACCTAACAATAAACAATAAAAATATATATGTAATGCAGCTTATTGGTAGTACAAGGAAAATTGTTTACAAAATATTGTTCCAATCATTGAAGCCACAGGAACGCTCTAAGCCTAAGATCATAGAACTTGTAACAAATCTCTGGTTACAAGCACCAAAAGGCACCTAAAAACGCTGACCAGATATCCCACAGAAAAAAACATAAACACTGCTAAAGCGAAACACCTGCTTCTAAAGAGTTTTGAAGAACTCAAAAAAGAAGATTAATAAATAAAATAAAAAATTCATAGCAAGAATACAGAATTACGACTTACCAGCCCATCGTAGTTGCTGTAACACTCCTACTAAAGGGTGAACTTCAACTGACTGCAGGGGCACATCCGTCGCAGCGCTACCTAGCGGCCATCTTTAGAAGCTTCCTCTGAGCTAAGGCAAGGATGTTCCACTGTAGAATCCTCAAAACACCAGAATTAAAGTTCTGAAAAAACCGCTACGAATTTTCACAGGAAATCTGAATACCAAAAGCCCTTTCTGGGAGTAGAGTAATTTGATTCTCTGCTTCCAAAAGTTCTAAAAGTATTTCAATAACCCAAATAGCAGTGTCCTTCCCAAACCTTTGATAATTAAGTATTACTATTTTTTCTTGATTTTATTTTTATAAGAATTTTTCTAAGGATATTTTTACTTAAAAGTTTTATGCATTTTTTTGTACATTTTTATTTATACCCTTTTTTTTTTGTGAATAAATGGAGAGAGAGAAAAATTTATATTATAGGTTCCTAAATGTTAGTTGACCACATCATCATCTAAACCTCTAAAATTAGCTTTAATTTAGACAATTCATTCGGTCAACAAGGTTTAAGTTAAATTAAGTCTTCCATCCTAAATAAAGGTTACTTTATTTATTTACCTCTACCTTGGCTTGGGTTTTTACACTTTATCAGCTTTTTTTTTTTCTCTGGGATTGCATTTTTTGGGGTGTTCTGCATCCTTATTTAGAGTTTATTGCTGAGATTATCTTGATTATCTGTGTGAGGTCGGACAATGTTATTTAGTTTGCTGTTTTGGGGTTGGAAGTCCCTTTTAAATCTGTCAAAATTAAAATCTGTTAAAATTTAACGTTAAATTTAATTTGTCCTTAAAGCAAATTAAATTATCAGATACCCACACTTCCATGGTCTCAGTAAGTAAGTGAGTGATTTTCTTCATGCTTGCCCTTGAAGAAGCCATTGGAGAATCAGTCATTGATCTGCTTTCCTGAATTCTTATGTTTCTCTGTTTGATCTCGTTTGGAGCTGGTTTGCTTGTTCAGCGGAATTTGTTTGTTTTGGTTATCTACTATATATATTTTAATTTCTCGCAGGGTTTTGCATCTTTTTAGTATCGTGGTTTGATCTTTCTTTTGTGCAGCCTTGGGCGCTTTAGAATTTCCAAGTGGTTTTTCGATTTAACTTCTAGTTGGTTTTTTAGGTGTATATATATATAATGCATGCACTGACCATTCATGCATTGACCCTTAATGCATGCTCTGACCCTTCGAGACATGCTTTCGACAAGGTTTTAGAACATAGCGATAGGTATGTGCTTCCATTCAGTACATATTGCAGCCACTAACTGTCGTTTAGTAGTAGGCCTTGGTTACACACTTCTTATGCGACGCTCTAATTCATCCCAAAAGTGCTCTATGGGATTAAGGACAGGGCCCTGCGCTGGCCAGTCCACACACGATACGGAATTATCGTCAAATCACGCCGTAACAGTCCTTGCTTTATGGCTCGGTGCATTATCCTGCGGTACCAACAATGTTCGGTTCCATAGTATTGCCACAGAGTTGGTAGAGCATAATAGTCCAGAATATCGAAGTAGACGTGATGGCTAACAGGTTTGTCAACGATAACTAATGAGTCGGGACCATTCCGCAAAAAATACCCCCACACGAGTACACTTCCAGCTTCAACATTGACCGTAGGAACAGTACACTGTGGTAAATAGCGTTCCACGTCTGCCGCCATACCCACACACAGCCATTAGACTGATGGATTGCGTATCTGGATTCATCAGTCTATAGCACCCGTTTCCATTGATCTACGGTCCACGATAAATGTTCTTTACACCATGCAAAACGACGGGTAGCAATCCGAGTGGAGATGAAAGGCTTATGAGCAGCCGCAGGGCCACGGTAACCCATGGAATGAAGTTGTCTGCGAATGCCACGTGTACATATCGAGGTTCCAGCATTTTTACTCACCTGTACACTGAGGTCTTGTGCAGTACTCCGTCGATTAGCTGTAACGACTCTCTTGAGGCTTTGACGTCCTCTATCACCGATTTTCTTTGGTCTGCCGGTACGTTTTGCTACTTCATGCACTTCATGTGTATTCCACGTATTCAGTACATCCAAAACAGATGACTTGGATATGTTTAAACGCCTCTCGGTTTCTCTTAATGACAAGCCACTAATATAACACCCAACAGTCTTTTCTTTCTCAAAGTCAGTTCTCCACCGCCGCGACATTTTCACTCAACCTCACAGTGCGATACGATCGCGGTCAGCTGCAGGCTGGTTTTGATACCGTTTGCAGCTTTACAGCGCATTTTAACAACGCAGCGGATCCGTTCATTTGCTTTTGAAGGGGTGTCTGGTGACTTTTGTGAAAATAGTATATATATATATATATCATCATTGTCAACCATTATCACAATCCACTGCTGGATGAAGGTCTCCCCAAGTTTCTTCCACAATGTGCTGTCGTGTACCAGTCTGCTCCATGTTACTCCCTCATACTTTCGAATTTCATCCACCCATCTTACATGTGGTCTTCTTCTGGGTCTTTTCCTGTCCCTTGGAATCTGGTCTAAAATTTCAGCTGTCCATCGACGGTATGTCCCTCTGGCAATATATCCAGCCCAATGCCATTTCAGGGATTTTACTCTGACCATGATGTCTTCCACTCTTGTCATTTTTCTGATCCACGAGTTCCTTTTCTTATATCTCCTGGTTACACCAAGCATACACCTCTCCATGCTTTCTTGAGTTGTCTACAATCTTTGAATGCCTCTTTCAGTTAAGGTCCACGTCTCTGAACCATGTGTAAGCACTGGAAGGATACATTGATCAAACACTTTTCTTTTAAGACATAATGGCATATTGTTCTTGAAAACTATAATGTTTCTTCCAAAAGCTCTTCAGGCAAGTTTTATACGCCGATTAATTTCTTCCTCAATGTAACCCTCACTTGATATCTGCTGTCCAAGATAAATGTAGGTATTGGTTATCTCCAGCTTTTCCCCATCAATCGACAAATCTTAATTTCTTGTAAAAACATTGTACATCACTTTTGTCTTCTGAAAGTTCATTTTCAATACCAGTTCATACTCTTGTCTGTAAGTTCCTGGATCATACTCTGCAGCTATGATGGGGTAGTTGCAAAAATGACTACGTCATCAGCAAAACGAAAGTGAGTTAGATAAACTCCATTAACCTTTATCCCTTTTTTCCGCAGTTCAATGATTGAAATACATTTTCCAATGTGGTATTAAAGAGTTTGAGAGATATAGTGTCAGCTTGTCTCACTCCCTTTGCAATTTTTATGGGTGCTCTATTCTCAAATAGCCGAATCTTTGCACTTACATTTTCATAGATGTTATTAATAATATTAATGTATGCACCTTTAATACCGCAGGATTTCAAAGCCATTGTAACTGCTGATGCTTTCACCCAATCAAAGGCCTTTTCATAATCGATAAAAGCCATGCATAATGGCAGTTCCTATTCCCTCGCTCTTTCAATTAGTTCTATCATTACGTGGATATCATCCATAGTGCTGTAGCAACTCCTGAATCCAGCTTGTTCTCTCAGTTGAGCCATGTGCAGTGTCACCTTCAAGCGGTGTGAAAGAACTTTAGTGAAGATTTTATAAACTACTGATGACTGATAGGTCTGTAGTTCCTGAGATCCTCAATGTCACTTTTTTTATGTAGCAGGATTGTTCCAATGCTCAGGAATCTTCCCTTCATTAAGGCATCGAGTGAAAACTTGGGCGAGTACTGTTTCAATATCTCTACTTGTTTCGTGTATGATGTCTACGGTAATTCCATCTTTTCCTGGAGATTTTCCCCGTTTCATGTTCTTTTGCATGTGCAACTTCTGCTGGGAGAACTGGAAGAGCTCTGGTACTGGTACCTTTCGTAATGTCTCGAGTACATGTATTATCTTTTTCATATATAATAGTTTTGAATAGAAATCTTTCACTCTTGTCATAATTTCACCTCTATTCCTTGTTACAGAACCATCTTTTTTTTTCAGAGCCATAATCTGTTTTTTCCTTTACTCAAATGTCCCTTTGCTCTTTTCTGGCTTTGGTTGTTTTCAATTGCTTTCCTCACTAGTTCACAGTGGAATTTCTTTACATTTTCAGTGATACTTTTACGTACCGTCTTGCATAGCTCTATATATTCCACTTTGGAAGTCACATGTCCTTTAGTTGTCCTCATCTCTCTTCTTTTTTGCATCAGAATTTTGGTTCTTCCTGATAATTTGTTCATATACAACTTGTTCTTAGTACCAGCTATTTTTCTTGCTGTTTCCATAAGAGCCTTGGTTAGGTTTCTGTTAGCTTCAGAGATGTGCACTTCTTCCGACTGTAGACCTTCTAGCGCAGAGAATCTGCTCCTCAGTTCCAATTTGAAGGTATTATGATGTTTTTTAAGGTTGGTCATGTATATATATATTTCTCTTTTTTTTTGAAACATTGTTTTGCAAAATACAAAAATTATTATTCTGCAATATAGAAGTTGAGTACTTACATCTTAAATGAGACACGGGAAAGGTGCATGGCGTAATGATGCGAATGTAATCCAGGCATTGAGTAAAGGCGCAAGCTAGAAGTATCCAAAAATAATGATTAACTGAATAAAGAAGAAAAAATATAATGTGGAAATTCTTTTCCGTTGTACTTAGAATAGCCATTGAAAATTGTGTTCATAACTTTTGCACGAAGGAGCAACAAAACAGTCTCTGATTGGCTGTTCTTTTCTGTTGTGCTTTGTTCCAGACTTCTTTCTTTATTTCATTATTTTTTATTCTTTCCCCTTTATCGCAATATTGAACTGTTAAATGACTTTTGACTCCCTCTTGCTGCCTGACCATACAATTCGTTCTCGTAAGCGCGGTCGGCGTGCGATGGTTTTGAAGGTGTCATAAAAAAACTTCATTAGCATAACACGCACAGAAAACAAGGGTACAACACATTGTGTGCCTTCCTTTTATTTCTTGTTTTGTATTTTCCCCTCCTTATTAGCATTGAAGTTTCATATACGTAATTTCTGTGCCGCTTGTTTTGTTTGATCGAGCGACATAGATGCGTCATTCTGTGAGAGAGGACAGTGAGAGCAGCTGACGTTATGAGAGGAAATGATAAAAAATAATTTAAAAAATACCGACATTACGTACGTAAAGAGGAAGAGAAGGAAAAAAAAACCCTCATCGACCGTAAATATAGTTACTTTACTTCAACGACCGGAGCTAGAAAGCGTAGATAAAATCGGGGAAAAGGATACATTTGTATACATGCATTTTAAAAAGCAAAGATATGGGAAACAGTTATGCGTGTCCTCCACAGCAACATATTAAAGGTAGTTTACTGTTCCGTTTTTATCTCTCACTAGCAATTACATAAGAGTGAAAAAAATCACTACGTTTTGTCTTGTTTCACAAGTAAGCTGCTATGTACGGCCTAGTAATTTTAGTAGACAAACTCCCATGTTGTCGCTCCGGGTAGCGAGTAGTCAGAGGAGGGGTGTTCTAGCTAATCATCCAGAATGAATCCGTTTCGCGTTCCGGATGACGTATGGGCGTTGTAAGTATTTATCCATCGGAAGATGGTTTCATCATTTCCTTCGAAACAGTGACATAAGTTCAAGGACGAGCTCCAGATTGTCAACCCCTTCCCCAGACAGAGAAGTAAAAAAAAACCCTCACTTATTTTATTCCTGTAATGTCCTAATTAACTTTGAAATGCACCGGTAGATACAGCAAAGTCTCGCGGCGTAGATCACGGGCTGAGCCGTCAGCTTTCTTCGTTGACGACCGTTGTTGTGATCCCTAATGGGTCCGTCAGCAAATTGCGTTTGCAACAGCAACCTAGGAAAACACAGCCAGGATTGTCAAGAAGTAGCATACAAATAGAAATCTGACATACTAAACTGACAGAAAGCATATGCATTCTGTTGCAGCGCGAAGAAGTGATTCGTCCACACCCTTGTACCAAACAGTTGTGCAGCAGAAAAACGAGTGGGGCCCAAATGTGAAAAACAAGGGTCAGCGAGGACTCAAATGTCGGACACCAAGGGCTATCATTGGAACTAAGGGAGATACAGATTTCTAATACCACTTGTAAGCATTAAATTTTAGAACAAGCGCTATGTGTAACATACAGCCGGAATGGACCCTGGGCTAATATCAAATGTTATTAAATTTATTTGCCTGACAGCAAGTAAAACAGTGAGGCAACTAGTGAAAATAAACCTAATAAACCTACTCCTAATGTTGAGATTTTACGATGTAATAAGAGTACTTAGATTGTAGCTCAGAACACGTAGCACATTGGCAAGACTAGCGGGAAGTAACAGGGGCTATTTTAGTAATTTGCATAAAATCAATTCTCCTGATCTGCATAAATAAAGAAATCGGAACACATAGGCTAGGAATCATGGTAGCATGTCACTTAGGACTCTAGCGGAAGGGGTGATAAAGATATGAGTGTATGTAAGACATTAGCTCTTGTATATAGTGTAGGGGTAAAGAATATCAGGGAAAGTAGTAAGGTGAGTCACCTTTACTACTTTCCCTGATATTGTTTCTGGTCACCATCCCAAAACAATATCAGGGAAAGTAGTAAAGGTGACTCGCCCAATTCTAAGTAAAAACACCATTTCTTGTTAAGAGAGCAACGTGTTAATATACGAAAAGAGCAGAGAAGTACATGTAAAAGGGTATGGACGAATCATGTCATTGCACTGCAACAGAGTGCAGATGCTAGCGCCGTTAGAATGAAGAACTCGAGTCAACCACCCTCTATTTACATCCCGCATAATATGAAACACCGCAAGAGAAGATAATCTTATATCCCCAGAAAAATGAATAGCAAGAAACAGTCCGGTACCAAGAGTTTCTTTTTTTTCTTTTTTTTTTTTTGAGCTAATGGGTCAATTTATTAAGCCATATTTCAATTTCTATGCCACCCCTTGAAACTCCTGGCTGTGTTTCCCAGGTTACTGTTACAAACGCAATTTGCAGAGGGGCCCCTTCGAAGTCCTAACATCGACGGTCGACAGCGAAGAAAGATGCCGGCTGGGAGACTTCACAGCATCTGTCGGGGATTTCGAAGTTGCTTGTGTTAGGGCATAACCATTATTTTTTACAGATGGTGGATCGGAGTGATAAAAGGCGACAGACGGCATGCTCATCGGCTGTTGTATCCTGTTCGCGATATGGTCTGGTGCTTTCGGACATGATGCACAGCGCACCACGTTGAATTCAGTAGGGATTTGCAGGGTTGTGGCCCATCTGTACGTTGGCCGAATTTTTGCTAGGCTCCTTTGACCCCTCTGCTCCAGCAGCTGCATTCGTTCACAAGATCGCCGATTCCTGGACGTTTTTGCGAGTCGCATCATTCACGATTAACTCTTGCTGATGTTGTGTGTGAAAAGCCCAAGATAACGGCCGTTCTGGAGGTGATCGAGCCGGCTCGCCTTTCTTTAATTATCACGCCACGTTCAAAGTCTCTCAGATCACTCGTTTTGTTTATTCTGACCCTTAATCCAACCCTGACTGATGCAAGCCGAGCTGGTTTGCCCGATTTATTCCTTACACCACACTGACATGCAATCTTGCATGTTGGGGGAAGGTGTACCTATTAAACTGGCATTTCAGTGTACTTTGATACCAGTGTTACCAGAGACCCTGAAATCAGTAGACCAGGGCTTATAAGCGTAAAGGCAATTTGCCTGTGGCGAGAATCCTCATCCTTCTGCTCTTGAGCCGAATACTTTCCCAATTTAGCTACACCGACTGAGCTTGTCCCTGCAACTTTACCATCTTAACTCCCCTTGAGAAAGGGCCGGGACGGAATCGTAGGTTTCCGGGTTAGCCGACAAACCACGCCTTAAGGAGGTCACTTCAGAAGAAGGAATTCTCATTAATTCCAGACGATGTGTGGAACGAACATCACAGATTTTCCGAAGAGTCGAAAGGCCAGGAGATTCATTTTACATTCGGGCGCTAATATGAAAACACAAATTTGCCGGTGATAGATTCGAATTCCCATTATTATGCTCCGAAGCCGAATGCTTTCCCAATCAAGCTACACTGACAAGTGCTTGCCAATGCTGTTTGCAGTCTTGACATATATGCCACCTCTGTAGTACGTCGCAAGCTCAAACAATCAGGTGATCAAATGTAATGTAGCATTGAATGTAATCTCAATACGAAGGAACACTTAAATCTACTGGTATTTAAAATAATACCAGTTCTTCACTAACTACTATCAAACAGCAGAATGAAAATTCATAGCAATACAATCTTGAGTCACTTTTTCTACAAGATATTATCGATCGAAAACTTAATAAAATAATGCGCGCCAATAAAACTAATGTTAGTATCAATAATGATGCATCAGGCTTTTAATGTAGTCCCTGCTGTATCAGTTTTATTTGCTCCTCAAGACAGACGCTGTTGGTAATGATCTCCAAGGTTCCTGGAATAGCAGTAGATTTAGGGATTGAGTAGGAAGATAATTTCGTTGTATCATCCCACAAAGAGCAGCAGACTTGAATATTCTGGATAAGGCCGTGGTTCTTCATATAAGGCTTTCTTTCCAAGATACCTCGTGGTCAACCAGTATGACGCCTCATGTCTTTGAATGAATACTTACATTCCCGTCTACTCGTTTATTGTCTAGTCAAGTCAACGAATTTAAATTGTTGAAGTATTGCTGTCTACCTTCTTTCAAAAACCCATCTGGTTGATGTGCGATAGTTTGGAAAAGTTTATATCTATTTTGCGCCAATGAATGCAAATTATTGATATAGTTTTAATACTGTAAGTACAGCTAATGTACATTTCCTCGTTATTAATTAATTTGAAAATAAGGTGTTTATTAGAATATCATTTTTGATCATCCCATAAGAGATCCACTTTTTATCTTTTTTTTAAAGTCCTGATTTGGCGAATAAGAATGGAAACTTAAAGTCTTTCTTGGAAGATTTAAGTAAAGGATTTGAGATGCATCAACCCTTTATTCGTTTAACTGGGCAACAACCACTTTTACTCTAAGAGAAAAATCACAAGGATTTAATGCTACAACAAATCGGCCATTTGCTTTAAATGGCTTTAGATTTTCACGACAAACATTATGCTAATGTCTGCTGTAAAGAACGAACTCCTGATTATATTTCTTCTAAAGCACATGAGTGAACAAAAGGTTCTTTAACGAAATTCGCCTCCTTCAGTAAATTTTATGTTGCGCTGTGACCACAGAGAAATAGTTCCAGGGGGGAAACTCGAGATAAGGGTTTGCTTTGCCTAGGGCATCAAAGGCTGGGCTTTTTGGTCGTTGAAAGTGAGACTGTTGTTGTTAAATTTCTATACGAAGGGGGTAGGGCAAAAATTACCTATTCAAAGTCTTGTCGGCGAAGTAAAGCGAAGCAGCCCAAAGCTATCTCATTAGTCAACATCTCAGACCAGATGCCTTTTAAAGCATGCCACAGAGAAAATGCTGAAGGGAAGTTTTAAAGTTTGCATTCGGTCCACACGATCTTTGTTCACGTATGTATGTGTATGTGTTTGTGTGGTGGCGAGGGTGGAAGATAACGGGAAGATGTTGTAACCGTATAAACGGAAGCCAATGTCGCAGTTCATTAAGCAAATGAGGAAGAATTTTGCCTTCGTACAAATCAAGGGACTGAACGAGCCTGCTCATGGTTGTTGAGCGATGCAGCTAAAGTATTGGTTACCGAGAAACTGATATTATTATGAGCGGTTCTGAAGTTTTTAATACGTTAGAATTGATAAGCATATGATGTTACTTTATCTGTCCCGTCGCCTGTTTGTGGACATGAAATGTTTACTTTTGAAATTCAGTCTGGAAAAAAATGTTATATAAAGTTAAGAGTGGCCAAGATTATCAGTGCGTTACCTATAGTGCATGGCTTTCTAGTTGTTGGAGTAAATGTGAATTCTTTGCCTTTGTCACCATATTTCTGCGTTTCCAAAACTTTAAGGACTGGAAAACTGCTTTCATCACATAAATAAAAACATTCTCAGATAAAGACGTTGAATCAGACGTCATGAAGCACTAGTCAAGCTTCGCTGAAGTCCAACAAGACACGGAAGAGACGAAATGTCTTGATATGCATAAACACAGTGCAGCAAGTAAGTAATGAGGGCCGTCCCGGTGGCGCAGCGGTCTAAGGCGCTGGCCTCTGATCATTCGTCCGTACGGGGTCCGGGTTCGAATCCCGTCAGGCATGGATGTTGTGTTTGTCTTACGGCGCTGGCTCTCTCCCTTCCCTGGAACCAGTGACCCTAAATTAGGGACGGGCGACTGCTTATAGCCCATTGAGTTGCTCACGGTGGTCGTTAAACCTCCAATCAAAAAAAAAAAAGAAAAGTAATGAGGACAAATTTAAAACATTACTGACGCGAGTATCGTACCGAAAAGGGCATAGAGAACCACAGAAATACGACCTTGATAGTTCTGCCAAACAAAACCTAATGGCTTTGAGCTACCTTTTTGTATGAACGTTCTGATTGCATTGTTTCTCTCTCTCCGTATGCGAAGGCAAAATGTTGATAAATGGATATAGTTTAAAGTACCTATGTTTTGCAGACGACGTAGTTACTGTTGCAAGCACATCTTCATGTCTGCAGAGTATGACCCAGATATTTTCTGCAGAAAAAAATAACGATACTCAGTGCTTTTACAAAAACTGAAGATTAACGGGGCAAATTTACAGGTAACTTATGCCTACATCTATCCTGGACATTGGATATCAATCAAGGACCATATCAAAAGAGAAATTAGTAGGAGTATAAAACTTGGCTGGAGTGCATTTGGAACAAGCAGTACAATCAATTTTCAGGAAAAAATTACCATGACGTCTTGAATGAAAAGTGTTCAATCAAAAAATGCTTCCTTCTAGTCTTTTCTTATAGACAGACATGGACCTTAACTATAAAAATACATACAAAGGCTGCGAAGACCCCAAAGAAGCATGGAGAAGAGCATGCATGATGTAAGCAAGAAAGATAGGAAAATGAACTCGTAGATCATGAAAATGACAAGAGTTAACATCATGATCAAAGTAACGACTTTCAAGTGGCAATGATCTAGACATATTTCTAGAAGTGACTACCGTTAGGCAATTGAAATACTACACTGGATACCAAGGGACAGGAGAATACCAAGGCGAAGACCCAGTAGAAAACATGGCGGAGTAAAATGGAATGCAATATATTAAAAGTGTCACTCGGAAAATTGGCCCTACAGCAGCAAAAAAGCCTGGTCTTGATAATTCCGCCATCCTACACCAGTTGACCTTAAGTTGCTTTTTTATAGTGTCAATATGTAACGTCGCGATCAGTGACCAAAGAATGTAGCAACGGATCAACATCATGTGTGATGTAAGACTCTGCAAATGTCCCATGTAATGCCACAAATAGCATATACAAAAGATGCCCTATCCCAAATAAAAGCATTTCGATAGTTTAAACATTTTAAAAAGGACACAGAAGACGTAAAAGACGATCCTAGAAGTGGACGACCGAAAGCGATCTGCAGTCAAGAACTGGTGGGAAAACTGAAAAACTAGCAGGGTGTTAGACGATTAACAATGAGAATGCTCGCACGTAAATGAAATGTAAATATAGTCTATAATATCCGTAATTTCTACGGATAGGCATGCCGCTGTTATAAAGTTTCTGGCTTGCATGCATAATGTAGTTCTTGTGAAATAAACTTCCCTTACTTGGCAGCAGCAGGATATTTTATTTCTTATTTCAAGATCAAATTGAGATAAGGACGTTGATTTGATATTGTTTACGTTATTTAGAAGAAAGTGGCAACACAACTAAATACCAGTAGAGCAACCGAGTTTTCTATGTGTTTCCAAAGCGTATATGAACGTTTTGAAAAATGTATATTCAATACCCTGGAATTTTATATCCTGTGCTGAAAACTTTGGCCCTTATGACAGTCTTTAGTCTTCGTGGAATACTGTCCGCAAGTTTGTCCGTCACACCCCGGAACGACCATCTGACTGGCAGACTCTGTACCGTGACATCTTGTCATTCGACAAGATGTCAGCATGGTGGTCATACTACAAATTCGAAAGCCTGATTTTTCATGTTTATTTGCATCCTTTAACGACATAGCACACCTAATGTTGTTTTTTCAGTTACTACAGTCTGCATGCACTTTGATGTTCGCTTCTTCATACCCTCTTTGTGGTACGAAAATATTTTCCTTATCTGTATTTTGCTTTACTTGAAATCCGTCGTATTGCTTTTTTGCCGCACATTGTATAGACACCTTTATTGCAGAGAGAGAGACAAACTTTATACATTAAAACTTACAAGTGTGTCCTATTTTGTGTGTATAGTTCATAATATGCTTTTAACAATCGTAGTGGAATTTGGCGCATTAAATATTATTACATAATGTAATAATCTGCTAAAATGAAGTTGATTTTTTTTTCTTTTTTGTTTATCATATACACCTTAAGACTTCCATTCTTTATTGCGAACACAAAATCACACGTCTCTACGCTTCGGAGTTACAAAAAGTGTGACTAAAATTTTAGGTCCATGTTCCAGAGCTCTTCTTGTGTAATTTTGCCACTATAGGGTGCAAACGGATATTTGTATTTATCAAAATATCGCTGTTTTTGAAACACAGAACAGATGCGAACAACACTTAGATTTTCGAAATGTTTTCTACCCCTTCTCGTGCACAGGTTTCCAACTAAGTGGGGTTAGGATATGTCAGTACGTACAGTCGTACACACACCGAAGAGCCAAAACATTTTGACCACCTGCCTAATATTATATCGATCCTCCACGTGCCGCCAAAACAGCTCTTACCCAGAGAGTCATGGACTCTACAAGTTTTCTAAAGGTGTCTTGTGGTATCTGATACCAAAACGTTTTCAGCAGATCCTTTAACGCCGCCGCAGATCGGATTTGCAGTTCTAACACAATCCACAGATGCTCGATTGGCTTGATATTTGAGTAATGTGAAGGCCAAGGCAATAACTGGAAGTTTTCCTCATGCTCCGTGAATCATTTTCGAGCAATTCGGGCAGGCATAGCGCATTATTCTTCTGAAAGAAGGCACTACTAGAGGGACATATCGTTGCCATGAAAGAATGTACCTGGTCTGTAATGATGTTTAGGTATGTGGTACGTCATTTTTACTGCACATGAATGACTGGACCCAGGGTTCGCAATAAGAACATTGCCCAAAGCATTACATTTCTTCCGCCGGCTTGTTTTAATCCCACGGTTCATCCTGTTGCCAGCACTTCCCCATTTGAAGGACGGACACGTACCCGGCCGTCCACATGGTGCAACAGGAAACCAGATTCATATGACCAGACAAGCCTTTTCCAATCATTCAATATTCAGTATTGAAGCTCCCGTGCTCATAGTAGGCGATTTCGTTATCACGGGCAATACGGTCACCAGCATTCAAGTTACCCACGAGTGGCTGCACAGTATCCCTTCTGCTGGCTCGCACCACACATCTAGCATCGAAGAGCCGTGGTCTGCCCACACCTTGCTCTTGCCTGCGGTTCGTGGTCTTTTCCTCCTCGGACTATTTTTTGAGGGTACTACCTACGGCTGACAAGCCTTTCCGTCTCGAAAATGCTGCGACAAAGTCGTTTGACCATCACATTTTAGCTATTGTCAAATTCGTTTAGGTCCGCTGCCTTTCCCATCTGGAAAACTAGAATAACACTGCTTAACAGAGCTCAGTATCAGGTGTTATTTACACCATTTCGTGATCTCTAAACGCACTGTCGTTTACCCGCGGTTGCTCCAATTGGCATAAATAGAGACGCGCTGGTAATAATGTTTTTGCTTTTGGATGTAGAATTGTGGCAGCTTTGAAAACCAAAATTGGCCCAACACGCTATTTGGCAGATGTTCCTGAGCATTTGCTGCTTAAGTGCATGTATAATTATATATGTATAGTATATATATCTTTCCCTTAGGGTGCATTTCAAAGTTGTTTCAAAATTTTTATTAGAATATACACTCCAAAACACTCGGATCTTTTTATTGCGTTATTCGAATTTGGTCGCAACTTCCACGCGCTGTCGATTGTGGACATCAGTAAGCTGTTTGGGTACACATCTTCTGCAAACTTTACGGTACCCTAAGTCACCATGCACTATGGTATATGCGAATCCATAGCTGATATCTAAATGTTCAGCAACAGCGGACAATATGAACCGTCGGTCTTCTCCGATAAAACCATTTGCACTGTCGATTTAAGTTGCAGTGCGCGATTTTAATGGCGGACCAGATTGAGCTTGGTCGGTTAAACTTCTTATTCCTCCTTTAAACCTTTCTACCACATTAAGAAACTTTTCGTTGAGTCATGCTGTTTTCACTTCAATGCTGAGCCAATATCTTTCAGTAAATTTCAGCAGGTTTCACTCCCTCTGCCCAAGGAAATCTCACTACGGCGCGTTGTTCAACAATGGTGCAAACGGCAGAGCGCTGAGCTTTGCATGTTGGAACTACCCATAAGCCAGTACGAACGTGTTGTATTGCGTTAGCTTCTATCCGTTGCGGTTACAGTGTAATTTTCAAATTGCCATTACTTTTTGATTTACCTACATACATCACGACGTAAGAGTGATACTAGATAAATTTTAGCGCCCACTAAATGAAGTATGCTAAAAAAAACTTTTAACTTTTTTTTAGTCCAAGGCAATCCCAGTTCGTGGTTGCTCTGGTGGCCGAGTGATAGAAAGTGTTAGTTTCTAATCATTCCTCCGAGAAAGGTTTGTATTCAAATAACGCTTGAGGCATGGATGTCGTGTTTGTCTTACAGCACTGGCTCTCTCCTTTCCCTAGAACCAGTGGCTCCAAATTTGAAATTTGGGTCTGGCGACTGCTTATAACCAATTAAGTTGCTCACGGTGTTCGTTAAACCTACGAAATTAAAAAATAAAATAAAACCTAAGTTCATGCGTGCATGTTTGCGTGTAATGAGTGGGTTTGGAAAGTAAAAGGCAACTTGAGCAAAAGTGAATATCTCAGTTCATTGAGCAGATTAACCTATGATTTTGGATCAGCAAATTAATCGAATTCGTCCATTGAAGCCAAGAAACAGTTTCTTAGAGAGTGATATTTGGTACGTATGATATTGAAATTTTTAATACATTTTATTATGAACTTCTAAACTCTTGCATACAGAAATCGTGTTTCCTTCCGTTTCATGACACGAACTATTTCAAAAGTTATTTCGTGTGTTACGAGACATACAAACAGAGAAAGTCTTATGCAAATTTCTCACGAGAAAATCCCATTATGGCTTTAGAATTAGCATTTCCTCAAGTATCAAGGGACAAGCGACATCTGCGTTTGTCGCTACTCCTTTCCTGGATCTTACGAAGAAAAACGGAAAACGTTGAAAAATGTCTCCAAGTTCTGACACACATTACTGAGAATAGAAAAATTGTAAAACAAAATAACGTGGAGGTTTGCGCGTTCGCGTGCCTGTGTGCCGTGTGCTCATATGATAGATCTTCCTCACACTTCTCACTCATTCGTATTTCTCAACTTTGTACCAAGAGAATTCCTCCTCGGAGACATCTTCAACAAAGAACGACCAAAGTATGTTTCTAGTTATAAGAGTAAACCTGACGTAACAGAAGTATATTTCATGTGTCCGAGGAAGGAGTTACAGAACAATGCTCGTGACTTTCCCACATGCATTTCAGGTAAACTCTTCACTGTCTGTCTAGACAACGCAGATCATACAATCCGCAATAGACATTTTATATCGAATTATTTAAAGCTACCGTCACTGAATTTATTCGAATATGCATCAGCACGACGTGTTTCCAAATTTTAGTTATTGTAACGTACACCTCTAATTTAATCTTCCTTTTGAGTTTATGTTATCTTATGTCAATTTAAGTTCTTGTTAAACGCTGCCTAACTGAACGACACATTGCTTCCCAGAAAAGCTCTTTCATTTTGACATCGCTGATAATGAGTCGGAGTAAAACATAAGGTAAACACTGAATGTATACGATAGGCATGTTAGAGAAGGCTCAATGAAGAGGCATGTTACGCTTACGCAAATTTCTAGAAACGAATGTTACGCAGAGTTATGTTATAGCGCCTTATATGTATGAAGATTAATGTAAGAGAGTTGTTAGAACAAATATAAGTAGTGTATTGTTATTGTTTCTGAATTGAAGACAGCGAGTTCACATTCGGGCAAGAGCTTATCTTATTCTCAAGTGTAACTGAAAAGCTAATAAACCTGTGGACTAACGTAAGTTCATTTGCTAATTCATTCCCTGGCCGTTTTGGCAAATCATATACACTGAGCTAACTTTGCATTAGAAACACCAACATAATAACACGTTGGTCCACTTTTCTGTGCAATAACGGCTCGCAGACTCCTAGTAACAGATTCTACAAGGTGTCGAACATCCTCCTTGAGTAACGTGCTCCATAACCACTGCAGCAACTCCGACATTTTACGGTCATTCCATGGAGGGGGATCAGAAGTTCTCACACACCATTCCAGCATATCCAACAAATGTCTAACTGGGTTACAGTCAGAGGAGTTTGGAGGACCAATGCAATGTGGCAAAGTCGTTATCGTGTCCTCCAACCACTCAGTAGTTACATGAGCCTAATAACATGGTGCGTTGCCCTGTTGAAAGATGGCACTGTGGTCCGGCGGACCCTCCTGCAGATATGGATAGAGACGACCGGCTAACAGGTCCCTGTAGCGTCTACCATTAATTGTTTGTGGGATGATCACCAGCGGAACTAAGGCTTGCCAGAAAAAAAGCTCCCGAGGCCAGAACACCACCTTCACAGGCGTGATGTTCTGGTGGTGTTGAAGCCCAAACGTGCAACCAGTGAATAGGGATTTATGCTGTTTACGCCATATGCGAACCCGGCCATCAGTATTGTGCAGCAGAAAACGGAACTCATCATTCCAGGCGACCTTTCATCTTTCGAGGGTCCACTGCGAAAGTTCCTTGGCCCGTGCGAGGAGTTGTGTGGGATGATCAGTCGTCATGATGGGCACCTTCGTTGGTCTCCCGCTGAAGAACCCCAGGCGAAGCAAGGTGCGGCGCATGGTGCATATCAAAATAGGTCGAACTCCACTGCTGTGGTACAGGGTGGGTTATTGTTGCACATGTTTTCAGAGATACCAGTCGTGAAATCCGACGCTCACCTCTAGGATAATCCGCGCGTGGCTGAGCAATGTGAGCCCTTCTCAGAGATATATCTTATAGAAACAGAACTGAGCAAACAAATATCTCATGAACATGGTTTTTATGGATGTAGTAACTCATCCGAAAACCTATAATAGTATGAATTTTCATCTAAAGTTAAAAATGCCTTTTTTGAGTATGAGCACATTTTATCGTGAGGGATTATGAATTATAGATTTTAATGGTTAACCCAGTCGTCGTACTCATATGTTACAGTAGTACGGGAGCAGTCAACAAGTGCGGCTGTTTCCGAAATACTGGCACCTATCGTCCGGGCCCCAACTATCTGGCCACGGTTTAATTGGCTTGTCACGTTTCCCTAATGTTGGCAAACGTTGACTGATAACGTACAGAGGATAGGTGTGCACAATTTATAACAGTCGCTTGTGTCGTTGATATCACGTGGTACTTCGCTATCGCTCCGAATATGTAAAACGGTGGGTTTTCCTAATGTAAACCTACATTAGTGTAGAATGCATGCCTGTATTCGAAGTACTAGGAAAAACGCGTGTCACATTACCTGTACATTGGGATTTCAGTACCCTGTATTATAGGATATAACACTTCGCGATGGGGCGTTTTGATGATTCATAAATTTCTACACGAAAACAAAGTGCCGGAAACTAGTAAAGTATATTGTTTCCATGGGCTCACACACTTGTGCACTTACTATTAAAGATCAACTGTGTTTGCACCCTAGAGAAACTCTTCACAGCTATCAACCTGATTAGAACACCGTCGTTGCTATTAATATATTATTATGAATACATACCATTCCCTATCCTCTAATTTAGTACTATGAAACGTATGTTTATATGTAACTAACGGATCGTGTCAAAAATACAGTAACCTCCCCGCTTACCAAGTAGTTAGGCTTCTGACCAGTCGCTTGAGCTGGATCTGGGTTCGAATCCCGGAAAAAGCAGAGTGTATGTTTGTCTTTGTGTTCTGGCTCACATCTCTCCCTGGAACAAATGGCCCTACATTAGCGACGGGCGACTGCTTATAGCCCTTGGAGTTGCTCATGGATGTTATACCCCGAAACAAAAAAATACAACGAAAAACTGTCGATGTGCTTTTGTAGATTTGAAAACAAGCCTTCTTTCAGAAGAAAGACATTTAACATCTTTGTGGCATGCGCATTTAATATAAACATAAGCCTTGTTGAATTATTGAGAGTTAAACTAAAGTAGCATTAACTCAAATCTCAAGTCTACAAAAATTCTAGATGGAGATGCATAGACCATGCTAGAGGTTTAGATGCGTTTCTCAAGAAGGAGGATGACGAATTCTTTCGTTCAGAAAAAAGTCTGCCATTAGAATTCAATTTCAGAAATATCCTCCGAATATGGCGTTCCTTAGATATAATACAATGATAGTGCCTGAATTCAGCAGGCGGTCTGATACTTTTATCCTGCTTCGCAGAGATAGATCTTATAGAAAAAGAACAGAGCAAACAAATATCTCATAAACATGGTTTTTATGGATGCCGTAACTCATCTCGAAAACCTATAATAGCACGAATTTTCATCTAAAGGTTAAGATGCCTTTTTTTGAGTATGGGAACATTTTATCTTGATGGATTATGAATTATAGATTTTAATATCTCCACATCCGAAGTCTGAGGAGATCCCTCAATGTACCATCGCCTCGCCAATTTTTCAATTTTAACTGAGAGCTCCACACTCGAGTACCAAGCGTCATTTGTGTATCTGTATCAGTTTCAAAGACTCTTTCCTCATTGAAGATTCAAGAAGCAATTTCACCGGACAGAATGTCGCAGCAAAACGTTATTTAAATTCAGCGCATTACATCTCTCACTCTATACAGACGAATAGCACGTATTTACTCATTATTCCTCTTATGTCGTCGAGTTATTGAATAATATATCAACTAGAAAAGCATTTTAAGCAATTTCTGTTGTGGAAAATATATCTCTGGCTATGTGAGTTTGGGCTTTGAGTGAAGCGTAGGATACGAGCTCATGCAAAGAAAACGGAAACGCGGGACTGACTGCATTGTAGTAATTTGTTGATGAGCATCGTGTTACTGATTATGAAGACCTACGCGAAGCCTACTTCTCTTCCCGCTTGTAAAATCGTTTTTTAGCTCACTCCGAAAGTTCAGAATAATATACGTGATATGAAAAAGTAGGAGAAGTATAATGATATTTGGAATTAATTATTCAACAAAAGGTTTTCCTTTTCACAGTAGCGGAACATTAGAATGAAATGGAATGTTCATTTCAGCATAATCTGCTAATTTAGCTACAGAATAAGAAGAATGCACATAAGCGTTTTTGCCAGTAGTTCATAGTGAAATTGTAAAACTAACAGTAAGGGTATATACTTTGTTTATATATTAACGGAACATCAGTATGTTGAAAGCAATGTTCATATCAGTTCAAATCCCGAAGTTTTTGTTAAGACCTTAAACGTCGTTAGAAAACTGTATTAAGATATCTGTCCAAGTTTCAGTATTTTAGCACTAGAATATCAGAATGCAGGGAGACGTCCATTTTATTTTATTGGATATTTTCATTCAAAAAACTTAGTTGTGTACGCAGTTTTTACCATATGACTGGGGAAAATAATAATAACGTCCTAAATACCATAAAACCAAGGCGTACAAATTAATGGTAGTTAATAGGTGTCCGAACCATTTGGCGTTCTACGAAGTGTACTGTCCTATGTTTTAACATAACTGTTTTTTCGTATGTTCTACAGGTGTCACAAACTGCACAAGAAAGCATGAGAGATCTGAGCACACTCTTTGCCAAAAAAAATAAATAAATAAATAAATACGTAAATAAACAAACAAACAAAACAACTAAGCACCCAGAAGGAATCATCCAATTAAGATGAAAAGCGATATGTGCAATATACATGTATAGGATAGGAAATGATTGATATTCCAGAGCAATAGAGACATTGATTCGGATAAAACAGCTATACGAGTAGAACCAGTCGGTACATTGTAGCGCCACCTCTGGCTCGGATACAAGCGGTTCCCGGCAGACCATTGACGCATTCAGTTCACGGATATTGTCCTGATGTATAGCATGCCAGATGTTATCTAAATTAAGGGCCAGTTCGCCGACATTCCGGAATGGCCGTAAGTAGCGTCCCATCATGCCCCAAGCATGTTCGATCGCTGAGAGATCGGGCGATCAGGCTGGCCATGGAAGGAGTCGACTTTACGGAAGCATAACTGGGAAAGCCGTGCCGTGTGTGGCCGGACATTTTGTTGAAAAATTGCTCGGTGATGCTGCAACAGGAATGAATGTCAACACCGCAGCTCTACGTGCCATTGAGACGTGAGACTACCAAGGATGTCCCGCTATCCTAGGAAATAGATCCGTCCGCCGCCGTGGTTGCTCGTGGACGACCACTGCTAAACTCTAGGACAGCTGTTCCTGTCGTTTGAAGTGTTCTTCAAGCTCGTGAAACGATGCTGTGAGCGATCCCGAACTCCTCGGCCACACTAGTCCCACTTCGACCTTCTTCAAACTTCCCAATGACACACCCTCGGGTAAAGTCATCCAGATGTCGTCTACTGAATTGCCTGTTGGCCATATCACACGGTGGCAGCAACTCGACGTCGTTCAAACCGATGTACACCGTGCAATAGCTTTCACCGAATTGCTGAGCGTACACCGCTTGTGTGCTTTATACCCTTCCGACAATGACCCCCCCCCCCCACGTCATGCTGCATATATGCGCATACCCTGCTGTACCGGTCCCTAGTATATCTCCGGAGTGGTCTTTCGGTCCGTTCTGCCTGCTCGTTCTGCTGTTATGCTAATTTCTCCTCTCCGTCCTTAATTTTTGTACACCAGTGTATTACGAGCAAATAGCTGTTCAGCACTATGTTAAACTGATATGTTTTCCTCATTTAGTGCTTTTACTGTGTTGCTTACCATCTGATAAAACCCTAACAGTTACTGAAATAACATTGCTGATTCATTGATCCATTCTGATTCAGTGTTTCATTCATCAGAATGAAATACTGTTGTTTCAGTTCAGTATTTTTATTATTGGAGGTTTAAGGACCACCGTGAGCAACTCAGTGGGCTATAAGCAGTCGCCCGTCCCTTATTTAAGGCCACTGGTGACATGGAAGGAAGAGAGCCAGCGCCGTAAGACAAACAGAGCATCCATGTTTCACAAGTATCAGTATCTGAAGCTTCACGAAATCTGTTGCTGAAAGATACTACCCTCTTTTGATTCTTCAGTATTCTACATCATTCGAAAATTTCGTTATATTTATGAAACAAGCTGTCTTTCGAAACAAATGTAATGAAAGAAATCTTTCCTAAAGTGTGATATTTTAAGTAAGGAACTAGATCGTTGTCTATGGCATAAAAATTGCTTCTGTTATTACAGGAAACTCTAAGTTATTGTAAAATGGAACCTGTGAAGCAAGTCTTCGCCTGTGCCATTTTGTTCTTTTAACCAAGTGCTTCGATCCTCGCTCGAGCACATTAAACGTCTGAAACAAAAGGTTTAAAAATGGTTCCTATTCTTCCTATTGTTTCCGCTGCTTTTCGCTCAGCTGCTTTCGTGAAACTTTTCGAGTGTACTATCTTTTGTACACATGGTTGCATAAAAACCTCCCTTATTAGAGGCATCCTAAAATCAGCTACTTACATCATATACCTGAAAACTTTCTAATTAAATTTTGAAATTTTTCCAATATGAGCAGAGACTACTTCAATTAATCCGGTGCAGAAGCCATATTATGTTCCCATAAATACGCTGAATGGACAAATTATTATATACACAGCTATAAAAACATGCAGAGCAGAAGTCTCATGTCCAGTCGCGTGGGACATTCAAAATGGAAATGCCTATAAAATAGAAGAGGTCTCTACGCATTGGAAACCAGTCACAGAAAAGTAAACATGGCGATGTTAGTTAGTTTGACCGTGGCGAGCAAGAAAAGCCAGTCGTTTAATCTCCGGAACTGCTGAACTGTTGGGATTTCCACATTAGACTGTCGCACGTGTATCAGGACTGTGTGAAATGTGACGAGAATTCCAACCACACCACGGGAAAAATGTGGGCATAAAGTGCAATTAATCCTCGAAGTGAGCAGGGAGTGTCCCGAGTCGTTAAAAGGAATCGCATGGCTACGCGGTGCAGAAAACGTCACCATCTAATGATTTCGCGTCCACAAGACTATGCACAAAGACGTCGTACGATGAAAAATTGGCTATGACAGTCGGCGTCCAAATCGTGTCCCCTTGTTGACTGCAAGGCACCGAAAGATTAGGCTGTAGTTTGCAAAGTCCTATTGCAACAGAAGTGCAGAGGACTGGAAACGCCTGTACAGGAGTTAAAAGTTACCATTCACCTTATTGACCCCAAGCGGACTAGGAAATACTCTCGTTTTTAAAATTAAACATTTACATGTTTGTAATATTTGTCATGATTAAAATGCACAATATTTTGTATTTCACAGAATTTTGACGAGTTATGTTCAAATACTATGCGTCCATACGAATGTTTATTAAATTCTCTGAAAGTTTCATTGAAATCAGGCGAGCAGCCGAGGGCAGTGCTCAGATGCCTTGAGCCCCCTACAGGAGCAGTATTTTTCGCCCTTTCCAGCAGCATTATTTTAAGCACTTCCTCGTTCATAAATCCGACAAAATTTACGCCTAATGGAGTAACTCAAAATTTATCCAAAATATGTATTTGAAAAAATCATGTATCTATACCTCGTTTACGGTTTGCACTCTTGCGTGCAGCCCTCTTGCCATTTCCCCACTCAAGCGTTGGTTTTTACTGCTATGGTGTTTACATGTTGTTGTTTTACATAGACAAGGTAAGAATGAAAACAATAAAAAGAAAGCTGTAAAATCTAGCTGCTACTGTATAAAGCAGAAGCGAATGCCTCTCCATTCGCAGGATAATAAGTTGATAAGCGCCTCCAGAATTCAATTAGGGCTGAATAGATCAGTTGTAGTTTGTGGGGTGTTTCAGTTTATACCAGCAGATGAACAATGGAGTTCGGCATTTAATTTTTTTACAGTCAGCATATGTGCCCTGGTAAGTCGAAAACTTATGGCAACTTTGGAAGTTTTGCCTATTTCGCTATGACCTTCTACTGAAAAAAAAAAACTATTTCTTTTTCAGTTCCATCCTCTTGAACAGTAAAAACGAAAACCTTAAATGAAAGTGCACCATACTCTCCCAAGAAAAATATTCTACCGTACTCGTCCTCCGTGATTTATGAGATACAAGTTCATAATAGAGTGAGAAGTAAGGGGGTAAAAATAAATTTAACGTTATATTGTTAGTATATCTGAAATGAAATGCAATATATTTCAAGATATTTAAGGTTTAATCTTCGCTTCTAGTTTTAATCATAAATTTTCTTAATTATAATAATAATAATATCAATAATAATGGGCTACGTTTTTTCTCTGCTTCGATTGTAATCGAGCGCCCCATCTGACTCACTAGACCTCGGCCAACGAAGCATCCTATCTGCACCCCTGATTGAAATTTTTGAATTTGTCTCAGGACTTTGTACACTAGTGTATTTTTGATGGATTACTTGATTCTACAGTACAACACTTTTTTTTTGTAAAACTTTGTACCCATTTTACCCAAAAATTCAGTGGCATCAGAATTATTTTATCTTAGATTTAATGAATGATGTCGTAAATGAACTTAGAGTCCATATTTTTAGCATCTTACGGTTCAATATCCTTGTTTATAAGTTTCTAGGGTCTAAAGATTCTGTAGGAAGAAGTCAAGAAGTAAAGTCTAAGTAATGCAAATAGAATTGAAGTTCCATGAATTTTAAGTGAAAGACTGCTTTAATCCATAATACTGAAAACATTCAGCTTCATCTATCATCATTTTGACAGTATTTCCTTGTGGACAGCATTATCAATTCACAGAAAGTTGTAATGAAGTATTTCGCTTAAATTTATCAAATTCGTAATCCGTCTGATGCTCTAAATGCCCGAGTTGAGAGTTTGTTATTATACGTGCTGCCTTTGCTTTTTGATCGTCGCGTTCCTGCGCTTCCATAAAGCATTGGAAGCAACATTTCAATGCTTCTTAAAATATTAAACTACGGAATTATCAGCGTTGTTTTCAATCTAAATGCAACTATTTATCATTGCACCTCGTGTACTATTCACAAAGTTGTAGAAAGGGGATTTATTCAGACTTCGTTCGAAAACAGTGTTATTGTTTCGTATTCCCTCTTGTATCAGATTAAATACCGAGGTACTTATTCGTTGTTTGGAGAGAGTGCGTAATCAGATTAGATCGCTGTTTATTAGTTTTGATGTTTTATAGCTAAAAGCTTCATGTTTGTGGTCACACAGCGCCAAGAACAAGGCAGATTCAGAACATAACTATTCAGTTCAAACGCTTTGGGGCAATCGCTGCATCACGTTCTCATAAAATTCCCTTCCCTGCTAGCGAACCTAAGACCCAAGTACTTTCTCCGAACTCCAGACGTTCTTCACCAAATCTTTTGACCGACCTCGGCGTTGGTTTCAAATTGTGTCCAAAAGGTTTCACTACAAAATTCCAAATAAAGTCACCTGTATGAATTTTTAAATCGCCTTACAGTAATGTACTTGTTCCTGTAAATAAAGGAAGCAGCTGAAGATTCAGATACTCTACTTGTAAGGTGTCTTTTAGATTTATATTAACACTGTGCATAACAATACCAGTTGAAAAATGAAATACAAGGAATTTGGTGACGAAAATTTGGCTTCTATTGGGCCTGCGTCTGAACTAAAGACGAAGTATACATATCTAGCTTGCTACTCTCTCTTTATGGTGATGTTTGTTTCAAGGTTTAACAACCACCAGGAGCAACTCGATGGCATATAATTAGTCGCCCATCCTTAATGATGGGCCACTGGTTCCAGGGAAGGGAGAGAGACAATTTCGTAAGACAAACACAACATCCTCGTCTCACCGGGCCCCAGATCCATCTCGGACGAATGGTCAGAAACCAGAGCTGAAACCACTGCATCTGGGGATGTGTCCCTCTTTCTTCCCTGGTACCGTGACCCTAAATTAGGCACGAACAACTAATACCATGAGATGCTCTAGAGGGTGGTTAAATACACAAAACAAATGGAAAATATTTTTATAAACCCAAAACTGTATACGAATTCAGACACGTGTTAAAAAAAGATGGGCATTTGCGATAGCCAATGTGGTTCATTATACAGGGTGAGTCGAAAGTTGTAGAACACCCTTTTATTTTAGAAACGGGTAGGAAAATGAAATATCTGAATTCCCCAGCAACGAATCGGTGAGGGGGTCTATCTTTTAGGCTATTTTCGGAACATGGCCGCCATCGTCAAATCCGCCCGCCATCTTGAAATCCGCAATATTGGATCAAGATCGATTTTTTCAAATGGTAAGGGGGTCACATTGCGTATCAAACAAGACCAGATTTTTCTCAGAAATTGATTGCCGTAATCGATTTGACATATGTGTTGTGGTTCACAAGTTATTAACACAGAAAGTTGAAATAGCAACCTCTAAAGTACTCTGTGATGCGCAGCTATATGATGCGTTCAATGTGTTATCCCTGTTGCTGAAAGCGCCTGATCCAGTCCTTATGCACCCACACAAGAATATCGGGAGGAATGCGATTACCGGCTTCCAGGATGCGTTACTGAAGTTGGTGTTTGACATACAAATTGCCCTTTTCATTGAACAAAATGCCCTGTGCGAATGAGGAATCCCGTTGATGTTGGTTTAATACGCAGGTGCAGAACTCGACACGTCTATCAGGGACATTCTCTGATAGTTGCTGCTGCATCTGGATCTTGAACGGGTGCCAGTGAGCGGTCTGAAGAATCCGTACAATGGTGCCTGGCTGATACTACATTCTACAGCGAGACGTCGTGTGATACGTTGTGAACTCTTTGCAAAGGATGCCAAGACCTTTGTTGAGGTTTCCTTGTCGGTAGCAGTTTTCTACCGACCACTATTTGGCGTGTCATCCACAGTCCTAGTTTCTTGGAATTTGAATATCAGGTATGTGACAGTGCTGTGTGAAATTGGTGGTCTTTCTGGGTGTTGGTCTGCGGCTATGATATGGCAGCTACCTTCCCCAGAAATTGGGATCACCTCAATCCTCTTCTCTTTCGTCAATGCCATCTTCAGTTACCTGAAACAAACAATGGTAAAGAGAAAGGTAATCTTATTCTGCACATTATTTTATATTTCGTAAAGAGAAAAGTAATCTTATCCCTTCTAGTTACAAAAATATGCGTTGAATTTGGAAATTATATGTAAAACATTACAGACCAGAAACACTGTCCGACAAAGGACGAATATTTCAAATCAGATTGCTTGTACATGGATATAAACAAAATGGGATATACATCACCGACCATGGCGACAAAATTGTGAATTACTATGAGCAGGAACTATCCGCAAGAGTTCTCATTGGAGAGTAGTATCTGACCGAATAGAAGTTTTGTTAAATTTTCAGGAGTGTAGACATTTCTGATTTATTTGTTTTTTGATGGACAGTTTAACGACCACCGTGAGCTACTCAATGTGCTATAAGCAGTCGCCCGTCCCTAATTTAAAGTCAGTGAAGTAAGGCAAACAACATCCATGCCTCACCGGGATTTGAACCCGAACCTTTCTGGGACGAATGGTCATAAGCCAGAGCTTAGACCACGGCGCCACTAGGTCGCCCAACATTGCTGAAAATGCATCGGAAACAGAAATCAGAACTTACGGCAGTTAGTGGCGAAACTAATCTGTACAAAATATTCGTACTTATATGCAAAACATTCTTCACCACAAACCCCATCGGACACAAAAAGTGCTTTTCAAATAGAAGTTGTACACTGGCGTGCAAAAATTAAGGACGAGACGGTTTTTCGAATGTAACGTCGTGCAGGAGTGCTCCACATCGACTCAAATCATACCATAAGATCCCCAAGATGTAAGAATATGGGACAAGTGAGATAAACCATCCAAATAAGGAATCCAAAGGATACAAAGGCACTTTATTGAAAAGGTAGCTTCGAGCACAACTGGACAGAAAACAGAAACGTCCATGTGACAGGGGGCTGCCAAGAAAAATCCAGTCTTTAGTAGGAGATATGATCACCACTGACTGCGTTGCAGGATTTACAACGTCTGTCCATGCTGAGGACGAGGTTGTCAAGGAGCTGTTGAGGCATCTCGGCCCATTCCTCTTGTAGCGCCAATCGCAGCTGCGGAATCGTTGCTGGCGGCTGGTGACGTGCTGCCAAGCGTCTCCCGAGAAGGTCCCACACGTGTTCGATTGGATTTAGGTCTGGGATTTAGGTCAGTGACTGAACCTCCTTGGAAGATGTGGAGGTCAGTAAGGCTACCAAGCATGATACAGCCCCAAACGAGAACTCCGCCACCTCCAAACCGGTCCCTTTCGATGATGTTGGAGGTTTGATTGCGTGTTCCCTGCTCTCTCCAGATGTGTATACGTCCAGAATCGCTCGTCAGACTAAATCGGCTCTCATCCGTAAGGAAAACTTAAGCCCATTGCTGATGTGTCCAGTTCTTGTGTTCCTGGCACCACAGAAACCGCCGTCTCCAATGAGCAGGCGTTAATGGCACACACCGTACTGGTCGTCGTGCAAATAGACCACCTTTGTGCAGCCTCCTGGCCACGGTAAAACCCGATAACGGACGTCCGGTTGTCTGTTGCATGTGTCTGGCGATTTCCCCCGCTATCTGCCGTCTGTCTCTTCTCGCCTGTATGACAATATACCGGTCGTCCGCCGCCGTGGTTGCTCGTAGACGACCACTGCTAAACTCTCGAACAGCTGTTCCTGTCGTTTGAAATGCCCTCTAAGCTCGTGAAACGATGCTGTGTGCGATCCCGAACTCCTCGGCCACACTAGTCACACTTGGACCTTCTTCCAACTTCCCAATGACGCGACCTCGGGTAAAGTGTTCCAGATGGCGTCTACTGGATTGCCTGTTGGCCATATTACACGGTGGCAGCAACTCGACGTCGTTCAAACCGATGTACACCGTGCAATAGCTTTCACTGAATTGCTGAGCGTACACCGCCCGTGTGCTTTATACCCTTCCGACAATGACCCCCCCCCTCACGTCATGCTGCATATATGAGCATGCCCTACCGTACCTGACCCTAGTCTATCTCCTGAGTGGTCTTTCGTTCCGTTCTGCCTGCTCGTTCCGCTGTTATGCTAATTTCTCCTCTTCGTCCTTAATTTTTGCACATGCACCAGTGTAGAAGCAGAGATATCAGGGAAGCGCTATTCATATTTACGCCTCCTAGCGGGAAAAGTGTGCATTATTTGCACAGATACTCTAGCCAAATAATCGTCCTTGTAATAGTGTCGCGTGAAAGGAAGAATTTGAATCTGATATTCAGGAGCAACATGAAATAAAATATACCGTTTGAAAGAGATAACACCGAAGTTTGCGCGGTCTAGCGGCAGGTTTACGTATAGGAAAAAGACCCAAAGGATATAGAAAAAAAAAAAGGTCATCGTTCTCACAGTTCAAGCTTCATAATACAAAAATATTTTTCCAATTAAACTAACAGATGAAGAGATATGGTTTCCATAGTAGGAACAGCCGAACGGGCATAATAATAATATAAGCACGTCCTTTGTTCGAAAGAGCTGCTAATAACTGATCATATTCTAGTTGCTTTGATGTCGGTATTTTCCAAGAACAGTTAAGATTGACTAGACCAAGAAACCTCTATTGTTGATCTTGGTTGCTTATGCCTTGCACTGAAATTTGCTGTGATTTTAAGAACAGTACGAAAATATAATTTTTATCATATTAGGAAAGATTATTTTCCATCTAGTATTAGAGGGCACGCGCCGTAAGTGTTATTTGCATTACTTAAGAGCTCCAATACTTTCCTATTCTAATTAAAAACAAATATTATTTGCTTGGGGTGGAGGACAGTTGAGGATTAAACACTGGTTAGAACAAAGCATACAGCCATGCAAAGTTATCACAAACAACCTTAAAAAGAATTTACAGGAAATGCTCTGTACGTATTTTGATATTTGGATGAATCTCAGGCAGAAAAAGAACTGGATACCTTTGTAGAAAATTTGATGTAAATCAAATATAAAATATATTTTTTGAGGTCCAATCAGTAAAATTAAATTCTCCTGACTAAAAGTTATTCCTTGGTACAAAAAGTACTAGCGACCCATCAAACGTACAGGTATTTTGAAAAAAAAAATGAGGTAACGCTTCAGGTTTTACAAAAATATAATTGATTTTGTATTTTTCTGTAACTTCAATGTGCTGGTAATCCCTTTACGACTCTGTCGTCTTCAATGCGACGGCGTTAACACACGAGAAAGGCGTTTCGAATCAAACCTAAGTCCTCATTTAATCCCCGAAATTTTAGCGACTGTTTTATTTACACGAAGGCTTCGAAAACTGATAAACCTCTCAAAGTGCTGTTGGGGTTATCGGTTTTCCTTTTTGCTTTGATTCTGGGCGAGCATTAAAGCAGAAACATTCTATTCATATTTAACACAAAATGCTTCGTCACAGTTTTCTGAGGTTTACTCCTTAAACTGCAATTTTCAGGGCGTTTAATCGGCTGTAAAGTTAAATAATTGTACTTGAGGTAGCAAATTTATTCGACATATGCCGGAAACGCTTTAGAGAAAACTTATGTGGTTCTGATTGCATTCTATTCATTTTTTCAGGCAGCTGCTACCTCAATTTTTCACAAACTTTCTAAAAAAAACGGAAGACGACACACCAAATTCTCAGCTGTGATGAGCTCGTTTATTGAATTCTTTCCGTCACGAAAATAATACTTTAAAACAGATTTTTTGAAAAAAGAAATCCAACAAAAAGGAATACATTCAGCCTCCTCGAGGTAATCTGCGCATAAGTGCCAAAAATGTAAGCAGTGTTCTTTATAGTACACTGAATTATGACCACTGTGACGTGCCTGACCTGCAGGACGCACACGACATAAAGGCAGATAGCAGCGATAGCGAAGGTCTGCGTAGCTCAGTTGGTAGAGCGACTTGTTCCGGAATAAGTGGACTCGGGTTCGATTTCCGGCGTGGGCCAAAAATGACGGAGAAATTTACTTCGTTATAATGGCGCCCGACCTTTCCGGATGACCCGGCAGTTAAAGATCTCGCAATGGTGTGATGTTCTTTCCACACCACGAGATAGGAAAAATAAGAGAATCCATTCTCCAGCGCTTCGAAAAATAAATGTGAGTGACGTTGCATTCCACACACCAGATTCACTAAAAGTTCTCAAGTTCACGTTCTACAGCGGATGGCTGCCTGAAACCATTCATGGTCACGGCTGACCCGTGGGCCATGCCACGGGCCTCTGTCGGAGGGGGAGGTGACGTGTCTGCCCCGCAGGACGCACACGACATAAAAGCAGATAGCAGCGATAACGAAAGTCTGCGTAGCTCAGTTGGTAGAGCGACTTGTTCCGGAATAAGTGGACTCGGGTTCGATTTCCTGCGTGGACAAAAATGACGGAAAAATGTACTTCGTTATACCACCTACCCAATACTTTGTAGGTCGTTCTGTCGCCCTCAGTACAGCATCTATCTGACGTGGTATCAGTTCACTAAGATGACGAAAGTAGTTGGAAGGTATGGCCAATCAATCTGTTTGTAATGCTGGCTCCAATGCAGGTATGGGGGTAGAGGGATGATTTGTGTATCCAGACGCCCGGTCTGTCGTTCCATAGTGTCCCACAAGTGCTCTGTGTTCGATATGTTGAAAGTCTGTACTGTGTTCCTCAAACCATTCCTGCACAGTATTGGCCCAATGACTCGGCGCATTGTCATCTTGGAAGACACCGCCGCCATTCGGGAAAACGTTCATCATTGCTGGTTGTAAAGATTCAGCAAGCAATTCACGACAGGGGGCACCAGTCATACGTTGTTCCACATGAACCAGGAGTCCAAGCTCCTGCCATGGAAACATGATCCACAACATACAACCGCCTCCACCGTCCTGCACTGTGGAGACCACGCAGGATGGATCGAGTGTCTCATGTTGTTGCGCCAAATACGTACATGACCATCCAGGGAGTGCAATAAGAAACACAACTCCTCAGACCAGCACGTCTTTTTTCAATCATCCGACGTCCAACTTGCATGACTTT
This sequence comes from Macrothele yani, assembly GCA_039090855.1. NCBI lineage: Eukaryota > Metazoa > Arthropoda > Arachnida > Araneae > Macrothelidae > Macrothele > Macrothele yani. Next base: position 20,098,824 of record CM076996.1, on the reverse strand, counting down.
TGCACCAGGTGAGTTTTTTGCGCCGATGAACCGTGGTTGGGAGAGGATGTCGTCTGCTGTTATAACACATACGTACGAGCGTGCGACGTATGGTCATGACAGCTACTGTTCCGAGTTGACCCTTGTTGTATTTGGGTAGTTAACTGTTGAACAGTGCGTCTGTTGGCCTGTTCGAGTCGTCGGACTTTGGCGCCCACCTCGCACATCAAGCTTTCGTTGTTCTTTGCAGTTTGGTCTCCGGATCATTGTTCAACCATTTTTACGCCAGTCTCTTTTCATAATTTTGAGTAGAAATATATCTACTCAAAACTATATGAAAGGGATAATATATACCTATTCCAGTCGTTACGAAAAGTACCATTACCAAAGTTCCCCCAGTCCTCCCGGCGAAGCTGCATATGGAATTAAAAACATGGAAAGAGGAAGAGCTTCAGGGAAAGATAGAATTACTGTGGGCATTGTACAAGAAGCAAGTGGAGAAATAGAAACTACGCTTGCCCAAAGTTTTCTTAGATATCTCAATGAAGGGCATATTCCTGAGGATTAGAACAATGCTGCAATGATCCTTCATAAAGAAGGTGACATTGAAGATCTCAGAAACTACAATCCTCTCCGCCATCGCTATCAGAGATTCATAAAATCTTCACTAAGGTTCTTTCACATCACTTGATGATAACACTAGACATGGCTCATCCGAGGGATTCCGTAATTGAAGGCTACTAGGTTTTCTTTTTTTTTTTTTTTTGCAAAAAAACCTCGAATATACTTTTTGCTAGGGAGGACCCGATATTTTTTTCAATACGCCACTGTAGAAATCTCATGATTTCTACAGTGGCGTATTGAATTCCACAACATCTCCTCACTGAGCTAGCTAAAGATTATGTCTTGTAAAAATTTTTCAATGTAAAACTAGCTCTTTGATATCGTTCACTATGGCTATCATTATGTCTAAAGAAATTCATAAAAGTGCGAAGTTGGAATAGTTTTTCAATATCCCACACAAGTTGAATTAGTTTTTCAATGTCACTCTACTGAGATCAATCATTTTACAGATTACTGCGCTTCAGAAAGACCACAGAGTTGCACAGTTGGGATAGTCTTTTTAGGCTCTTAGTATATCCACGTTAGGCATAATAATTTTGTAGGTCATTGTTTCAGGATGTTTATTAAAGTGAGCATCTGGAATGGTGGAACGTCACAACGATTCTGCAATGAACAACATCACTTAAATAAAAAAAAACTGAAAATTGGGAAACGTCACACTCATTTTAAAGTTATAATGATTTTAACTGCAGTACATGTTACGTGTTTAAATTATGCGTGTCAGCTAATGTTTGTAGTCCACTTCGTGAACGTATATTTTACTTCAATATAGATCACAACGGCCAGGGTAAAACAAAATACTCACTATTTAACAATCTTCCTTCTTATTATTCCACTCACGGGAAAATACAGTCGGCATCAATAAAGAAAACAATATCAAATTGCTTATATTCATTCGTCGTTCACATATATGTCAATAGCTTTCATAACATTGCTTCACACTCTACTCTACAACAAGTCCACATAAACTACTAGAACTACCCATGTATACATTCTATCAAATCATTCGATGTTGTATAATGTTTAAAATTGTATATAGATATATTTGTACTTATGCTATGGGATTCGAAGTCTATATACCCTTAAAACATTACTTATTGTACAACTGTTATATCTGTAACACTAGAGCGTCTTAATATTACATTCCGGATAACTAGCACGAAGCTTTAATTACACTAAGAGCAAAATTACGCTTTCTAACGGCCAGAAGAGGGTAATCTTACTTGCTGAAATATTATTTGTTGGTTTCTGTGGCACATCACTTGAATAACTTATTAATGATAATAATCGGTAATCAACGGATTACCTAAAAACTGTCAACAGCAATACACTTCATATATACACTGAAGAGCAATTGAATTAGAGACAGCTGGCGTTATGCAAATGTGGCGCTGTCGGCGGCCCTGTAAACGGAAACGACATGACGTATGCAGCGATCGACAATATAAGAAGTGATGCGACGGGAATCAGTAAGAGTCGGACGCAGTATGGGTACGACGAATGATCTAAGAGCATTTGATCGTGGGAAAATTATCGGGGCCCCACGAATGGGTCACTGCATCTCGGAAGTCGTGTAGGCATTGCGATTTTTACGAGCCACTGTGTCACGGGTGCACTGTGAGTACATTGAATCCGGTAAAATCATCCTGCAAGGGCCAACTGCCGTGGACAAGAGCGTGTGGATGAGTGGGGTCATCATCGGCTAGCTCGCATTGTAACAGCGGATAGACGGGCCACGGTGCAAGAAACCACTCTGCAATTTAACGCTGGTGCACAAAAACGTGTAAACAGCCACACCATCCAGAACCATCTCCTCGCTATGGGGTACAGAAGCCATCGTCTCACGAGGGTACCGCTGCTGACCACACATCACAGGGTGCAAAGATTAGCATGGGCGCGGGAACATAGCCACTGGACCCTACACATGTGGAAAAATGTTGCCTGGACTGATGAGTCGAGATTCACGTTGGTACATGCGGATGGCAGGATACGAGTACGTCGCAAACCACATGAAGCGATGGATATTTCTTGTCAGCAGGGTACTCTTCAAGCTGGTGGGGGTGGCATTCTCGTCAGGAGACAGTTTACGTGGACTGAAATGGGACCCCTGGTACGTGTGACATCGTCCCTCACAGGTCAACGTTACCGGGATATCCTGGACGACCATTTGCTCACGTTTGGGCGTCTTCAATATCCCACTGGTGACTTCATCCTGCAGAAAGAAAATGCACCGTGCCATCGCTCCCGAATTGTATACAAATGGCTGGGTGAACACTCCAACGACGTGACCTCGCTTCCTTGGCCAGCTAGGTCCCCTGACCTCAATCCAATCGAGCACATCTGGGATGCCATCGAGAGAGATGTTCGAGGCTCTGACACTCCTCCATCAAATTTTCGTGAACTGTGGGTGCTTGTTCAGGGATCGTGGATCCGTATGGCTTCCCAACGCTTCCGGTGTCTTGTCGTGTCCATGCCGAAAAGAATCGCCGCCGTCATCAGGGCGAAAGTTGGTGCTGCACGTTACTAGACAGGTATCTCTAATTCAATTGCTCTTCAGAGTATAATATAGCTAGTCTTGGCGAAGGTATAATATACAACGCAAGGCTGGCTGCACTAATCCTCCCACACTTAACACTGGTCATTCCACACATTGTATATATCGTTCTTATCTTGTCAAAATATGCGTACATTATTCAGACCTGATTTCAAGACTGTTGCCAAATAGCATTCAGTGAGTGAGAAAATATACCAAAGAGTGGAGTTGAGAACCTTCTAGGCACGTGTTAAAATAAATTTTAACGTGCCTAGGCGCTAGACGGTTCTTAACTCTACTCTGTGGACTTAATCCGGTGGGTAGTTCATGTGATCGAGTGTACGACTTTGTGATAGAAAATACACTATATTGACAAAAGCCACCGGACACCTAGAAGAGAAACACTACATAGCATTTATTGACATACGTTAATACGGTGTCGGTCCAACTTTGGCCTTAATGCATGCACTGTCCCTTCGAGGCCGGCTTTAGGTTTGCGTTTCGTTCAGTACATAATGCTGCCACTAACATCGATAGGTATGCGCTTCCATCAGTACATAATGCTGCCGCTTAGAGCGATAGGTATACGCCTCCATCAATACATAATGCTGCCGCTAACTGTTGTCTAGTAGTGAGCCTTGGTTCCAAACTTCTTATGTGGCGCTCTAATTCATTCCATAGGTGCTCTATGGGATTACGATCAGGGCTCTGGGCTGGCCAGTCCACACACGATGCGGAATTATCGTCAAACCACGCCGTAACAGTCCTTGCTTTATGGCTGGGTACATTATCCTGCTTGTAGCAACAAGGCTCGGTTCCATAGTATTGCCACAAAGTTAGAAGGGCATAATTGTCCAGAATATCGAGGTAAGACGTGTTGATTAGCAAGTTTGTCTACGATAATCAATGAGCCGGGACCATACCACGAAAAACACCCCTACAAGGGTACACTGTCAACTCCAAACGTGACCGTAGGAGCAGTACACTGTCAACTCCAAACGTGGCCGTAGGAGCAGTACACTGTTGTAAATAGCGTTCCCATGGCTGCAGCCATCCCCATACACGGCCATCAGACTGATGGATCGTGTATTTGGATTCATCAGTCCGTAAGACCCGTTTCCATTGATCTACGGTCCACGATAAATTTTCTTTACACCACGCCTAACGGCGAGTAGCATTCCGTGTAGAGATAAAAGGCTTATGAGCAACCAACCACACGACCACGGTAACCCATGGAAAAAAATTATCTGCGAATGCTACGTGTGCATACCGAGGTTCCAGCATTTTTACTCATTTGTACACTGGGGTCTTGTGAAGTACTCAGTCAATTAACTGTAACGACTCTCCTGATTCTTCTACGTCCTCTATCACTGATTTTCTTTAATCTGCCGGTACGTTTTGCTGCTTCAGACACGCCATCTGTCTTCCATTTATTCAGTACATCCAAAACAGTTGACTTGGGTATGTTTAAACGCCTCTCGATTTCTCTTATAGAAAACACACTAATATAACACCCAACAATCTTGCCTTTCTCAAAGACAGTTCTGTCCCGCCGCGACATTTTCACTCAGCCTCACAGTGCGATATGATCGCAATCAGCGGCAGGCCTGGTTTTATACCGTTTGCAGCTGTACCGCGCATCTTAACAACACAGCGGATCCGTTCATTTGATTTTGAAAGGGTGTCCGGTGACTTTTGTCAATATAGTGTATACCGTTAAGGTTGAACCGCTTGAAAACAACGAACTCAAAATTTACATAGGGAAACAAAATAACAATGAAAGTTAAATAAGAATATATACGTCATAGTTGCTCCGACTCACTGTCAGTGTTGTAAAAGTTTTTCGGAGAAGTCATATGTCGTTCGGTGAGAAAACGTTCAACGAGGAAAAACTATATTTACATCAGAGAACAAAAACTCAAAAGGAAAGTTAAATGGAGGGGTACGCTAGAAAGGGACAAAATGAGTGCGCTACAATTTCCAGCCGCTCAATCTCAAGAGGAACATTTAGAGAAAAAACAAAACCCGCTTTAATGAATCTCTATCGATAGTGATGTGATCACATTTCTGCTACTTGATCAATACACAGCTAAGCTTTCGTCTACCGATGTTTAAGACACTGACAAGAAGAAAATCCCATGCTAAGTATCATTTTTCTGCTATTTTAACGTCCAAAGTAATTATATGCCTTTGTGCACCCGGGGATTCGCCCACATAGATATAAAACAAGCGGGTTTGAGAATAAACATCGAAACTTGAGCTTCGTACAAATCAATCGCTGAGCAGAAAATAGGCTTCTGCTTATCTTTATGGTCACCACGCTCTGTCGTAAACGGGAAGGACCGTGAAATGAGAAAAATATTTTTAGTGCTGAAACTAATGCACATCATCGTAAAATCTCAACACCTTTCACAAGCCAGAAAAACATCCGAAAATTCCTCCAAATTATGTCGGCTATCAACTATTGATGAATTGTACGACTACAGAATATGGGGAAACGGTGGTGATAAAATATTACCCAGGGAATTAAGTGCAAACTTTTACTACCCTTGAGACTGCACGGAGATCACAATTATCGGGTAAGCATAAAATCCTGAAGCTACAGGAGCTCTTCTCACGAGTCTTTTGATAGATTTATGAGAACGGGTGAGAGAAATGACAAAATTTATTTACAGCTGGGAACTGGTCCACTGTTTACTTGTCGTTAAAGAAAAACTTGCAACCCTGTCAACCATCTGCCGTCGGATTAAAATTTTCATCAATTTTTGTACGACGAAACCTGATTAACATGTTAATGAGAAATGACATGTATGTAAAACTTGCGTTGCGTGTCCAGAAATTAACGGAAACTGACGTGCAGCACGATAAACCTACGGCTTTAGTAGAACAACTCTCCTGTCAAAAAGTACTATGACATCTCAGTGATCAAGTGAATAAATTTTCATTTGCAAAATAAACTGGTGTGCCAAATTAACGTGACAAATACAAATTTGAGAATATGACCGAAAAGGTACGACCGATTGTAAAGATGTTTCCGAGACATGTGCATGGGGAAACTAAGTCGACATACCTAAGCAACATTGTGGTAGCTCCAATGGAAATATGCAAATGACAACCCAAAGTCATCGAGCTGGCAGGCACGTGACCTTGATAAACGCTGCTCTGAGTGGTGCGAAGCAATTATAGCATGAGTTGGAAAGTTAGTGGAAAAATAGCTCTTCACCATCGCTTAGAAGACTCTTTACCGTGAAGAGCGATATGTAGATTGGAAACAGGACAACTCCAAGCTGAGGTAACAAGATGACTGAATATGCCGATACAAGTGACCTCCAATTTATGGAGACATTTACAGGAAGCTGGAACAATAACCAGAAGACCAATCTACAGATCATAGTAGACCGAGACAAAGACGCCCACGAACTACAAAAGTCAAGACAACCAGTATTTGTCTTTAACAGCTCTCTGCCATAGGAAGTCGACACCAGGCAGCTCTCACAGGAGCTCTCCCCTGCAATGGGAACCGCGATATCGGGGTAAACAATTTACAGAAAATGCGAACCCGGCCATTAGCATGGGGCAGCAGGAAAGGGTTTTTATCTCTCCAGACTACTTTCTTCCATCTGTCGTTGTCCCTTGGCCTATGAGAGGTGTTGTTTGCGATGACTGGCCCTCATTAAGGTACCCTCGTTGGTCTCCAGCTGTGAAACTCCAGACGAATCAATGTTTACCTTGTGCATCGAATCCTCCGTCGTGAATAGAATATCTTCACATTGTGTCGCACTCCAGATATCGGTACACAAGGAGGGACTTTTATCTTCAAACAAAATCACGGTCCGCAAGGAACGGCGCATGGGGCATTTGGAAATAAGTGGAACTGCACCGTTGTTATACTGGTGAGTGAGCTGGGTGACTGTTACACTCGCTGTCGAGATACCAGTCGTGACACCCGGCGCTCACCTTTCGGATAAACCGCGCGTGGCTGACCAATGTGAGCCCTTCTGCTGGATGTCTATGCATGATTAATCTAGTCCTGGTACGGCCTTCATACAGTAGTACAGGAGCAACCAACAAGTGCGGCAGTTTCCGAAATATTGGCACCTGCCTTCCGTGGCCTAACTATCTGGCCAAGGTCAAATTGCCTTCAGTCGTCACAGTTCCCATTACTGGTAAACGATTACTGATTACGTACAGAGGTTCGGTGTGCACATTTTATAGTAGCCGCTCATGTCGTTGATATCCCGTTGTATTTCGTTATCGCTCCGAATATGAAAAGCGGGGGTGTTCTTAACGCTAAGCTAACTCTGTGTATAAGAATTCCTTCCATCCTTACTTTTAGGGCTAGCGGTTCCAAAGTAGGGACACATCTAGCACCATTCGACAAACACACTGCTCATGCATCATTTGGGACCTTAGCCTTGGAAAACTCTTAGTGATACTCTATAAATACGCACCACTAACCATTTGGCCAAATTGGCTGCTTTTGTTGCCCAAACTATAGTTGGAAAGATGCATACTTTAGTATATACTGGTTTCCATAAATTAAGGAAAAAAACAGAACATTTGCAATAACTCAGCCAAAAAATAATCGGAATTGCACCAAATTTGCATATGCGACATAAAACCCGCTGCCGGCTCAGAATATCATATGTAAAGAAGTGGCGCTGCAATCATAAACGTCATCAGGCACCGGCATAAAAACGTGCGTTTCACGTGTTTAAAATAGCGGTCGGAGAAATCTGAGTATGCCATTGTGAAGGAATAAATTTGATGCATCATTTGCTAGAAGATTTACGATGGCGAGCCATTTGACGCCTGGAGGCAGGCCACAGTCAATCAGATGTGGCCAGATGGTTGAATGTGAGTTCTGTAATCCATAAGCTGTGGAATGCATTTCTAAGAACAGATTCAGCGTCTAGAAGGTACATTCAATGCCTAGAGCGACAACTGTCGTTGACGACTATTATTTGCAGTTAACCGCACGAAGACAAAGGACCTCAATACCAACGCAGCTCAGATTTTCCCTTGCTGCCTGTACTGGAAGGTTGATATCAGCTTCAACTGTACATAGACGGCTTCATGAAGGAGGTCTGATGCTCGACGACTAGCAATTTGTGTGCCTATCACCGCAAGCTGGAGTGAAAGACAATGGAGGTCTTCACCGACGAATCGAGATACAGTTTAGAGAGCGATTTCAGAGGTTGTTTGATCTGGAGGGAGCCAGGAACCCGCTATCATCCCAGTAACATCCGTGAACGAGATCGTTATGGTGGAGACAGTGTGTATGTTTGGGCTGGCATCTCTTCAGGTGGTCGAACAACCTGCCACGTGGTAACCTGGCTACACAGAGATATAGAAATGATATCCTGCATCCATATGGTATTCCTTATGCTGGTGCAATAGGTGAAGCGTTTCTCTTACAGGACGATAATGCGAGGCCACACAGAGTGCCGCCTCGTGGAGCAATACCTTGAGGACGAAACCACTGTCCGTATGGAATAGCCGGCTGGATCTCCGATCCTAAATCCCATTGCACATGTTTGGAATGCTCTGGGAAGGCGTGTTGCTACCCTCAATCCGCCTCCCGATACCCTACAGGGGCTTGCTACTGCTCTGCAGAAGCAATGGGCATTACTGCCTACTGATTTAATTGACACCACCGTAATGAGCATGGAACACTGCTGTCAGGGCTGTATTACTGTTAGAGGTGACCACACATCATATTGAAGCAACTTCCCAATTGAGTTCCTGTACCCTATTTTTGATATGTTTCTATATAATCCATTTTTCTTATATTAAATAATGTTTTTGTGATTTCTTTTTTGCCTAACATGTAATTTACAACTTAATGCATCTTTTCACCGATTTTCATGAAATTTCACCATAAGTAGTTTTTTTAAATATCCTGAGTTTTCTGATTTTTCCTTAATTTATGGAAACCTGTGTGTATTACAAACATCAATTAAAACCCAAGGTCAGACTGTTCGAGGACACATCACGTATAACAATTGGAAAGAGTGCGACACGTTGACGAGAGACCACCGAAGTTCTTCACTGTAGCATTGTAAAATGCCTTTCAATTAAAATGGGAAGACAATGGGATAAACACAATAGAAATAGTTTAAACTACTTTGGCTTTGCTGACAAATAATTTTTGCGAGCACCCCTTCAGATCTACAGATTATGGTCCAGTAACTTACTGGTAAGAGAAAAGAAGTGGGATTAAAGATTATAACGTAGAGAAAACAAAGGTTGATGGGGAACTTTAGAAGCAACTGATGTCTACATTTTCCTTGAACAGCAGATACCAACATAAAAAAAGGAATTAATAGGCGTATAAAACTTTCCTAGAGATCATTCGGAAGTAACAGTACAACTTTCGAGAGCAATTCACCATTATGTTTTAAAAAGGAAAATGTTTAATCAGTGCATTCTTCTATTCCTTACTTATGTATATCAGAGACATTGAACTTAGCTAATAAAGACATACGAAAGCTACTGAACAACTCAAAGAAGCATGACGCGATACATGTTTGGTGTAAGCAAGAAAGATAGGAAAACGAACTTGTGGTTCAGGAAAATTACAAGCTTTGATGATATCATGATCAAAAGTAAAGACCATCATGTGTCAAGGGACTTGACATATTGCGAGAAGAACTGACCACCGTTGGACAAGTGAAGTATTGGGCTGGATACTAAGCGCTAGAAAAGACCATTATAAGGAGATCACAAGCCGATGAAATTCGAAAGCATCCAAGAACGACATCAAAGAGAACTGTTCAAGACAGGGACTTGTGGAAGCGACTTGGGGAAACCTTCATCCAACAGCTGATTTATAACTGTTGATAATGATAATTTCATTAAATGCTCGACCAATGCTCTGATTTTGGTAAACGATGAAGTTTAACTTGTGTGTGACATTTTTGGGTCATCTAGGTTCAAATTCCTTTGTTGATTTTACCAAGACATCTTGTAAAGGATTCCAGCACTCGATCTAAGATGTCTTTATTAATTAAATAAACTGACCTGAGCAATAAAATGCTAAAGTTTCATCACTGTATTAATACACTGACGGAAAAAAAAATCCCAACACCACGAAAAAATAGTTGTAGAGGAATGAAATGGCGGCAATACATTTGTATAGGTAACATATTTAATCGATTAAGGTTTCAAGATCACAGATTATTGCAAGCGCGAGAAGAGCCATTTTAAATGTGAAATGCTGGTACATTAATAACCGGTGTAACCGCCAGAATGTTGAATGCAAGCACACAAACGTTCATGCATTGTGTCGTACAGGTGCTGGATGTCAGTTTGTGGAATGGAGTTCCATGCCTGTTGAACTTGGTCGGTCAATACAGGGACGGTTAATGCTGTTTGGGGGTGACGCTGGAGTTGTCGTCCAATTATGTCCCATACGTGCTCGATTGGTGAAAGATCTGGTGATCTAGCAGGCCACGGCAGCATGTCGACACTCTGTAGAGTATGTTGGGTTACAACAGCGGTATGCGGGCGAGCGTTATCCTGTTGGAAAACACCCCCTGGAATGTTGTTCATGAATGGCATCACAACAGGTTGAATCACCAGACCGACGTACAACTGTGCCGTCAGGGTGCGTGGGATAACCACGAGAGTGCTCCTGCTGTCATAGCAAATTGCTCCCCAGACCATAACTCCAGGTGTAGGTCCAGTGTGTCTCGTCCGCAGACAGGTTGATTGCAGGCGCTCACCTGGCCTCCTTCTAACCAACACAAGGCCATCACTGGCACGCAGGCAGAACCGGCTTTCATCAGAAAACACAACAGATCTCCACTCCGTCCTCCAGTGAGCTCTAGCTTGACACCACTGACGTCCTAAACGGCATTGGTGGTTTGGAGTAATTGGAATGCACGCTACAGGGCGTCTGGCTCGGAGCTGTCCTTCAAGTAACCGATTTGAAACAGTTCGTTGTGTCACTGTGGTGGCAAATGCAGCTCGAATTGCTGCCGCAGACGCGGTACGATGCACCACGGCCGTACGCCGTACACGGTGGTCTTCCCTCTTAGTAGTGCCACGTGGCCGGCAGGAACCCGGTCTTCTTGAGGCAGTACCTTCCCTTGACAGCTTAACTGCGAATGCTAAGCAATTTCGAACCAGGTATGATAGTCGGCGACCGAAAGATGAGTCACTCCATCTCGGAAATTACCACGAAATTTGGATGTACAAGGTGAACAATTTCAAAAGTGTAGCTTGACTACACAAACTCAGGGGGAAATCCAGAGTGCGAGACCGGTGTGGCCGTAAAAAAACCCTGGACGATTATGTGGAGCGGTGACTAGCATGCATCGTAACATCCGCCCGGCGTGCAACATTGCCGCAAATCACAACGCAATTCAATGCTGGAGCTACTAGTAGCATCAGCGTTCGGACAGTGCAAAGTTCCCTGTGTTCTGTGGGGTTCCGGAGCTGACATCCCTCCCGGGTGCCAGACACGACGACACCAGGTCGCGCGCCTCGCATGGCCTTGGGAACACTGCCATTGGACGCAAGATGATTGGAAACTTGTAGTCTGATCAGACAAATTGCGGTACCAACTGTTTCGGACAGATGGTAGACTCTGGGTGTGGCGACAACCTCACGAAGCAATGGATTCTGCATGCTTACAAAGAACAGTGCGAGCCGGCGGTGGCTCTGCTATGGTGTGGGGTGTTTTCATCTGGCACGCATTAGGACCTCTCATACGTTTGAAGACCGCTCTAACTGGTGGAAGCTACGTAACCATTCTTGGGGATCATTTGCACCCATTCATGTCATGCAACCACTCCGGCGGGTGAGACGTCCTGCAACACGACAATGCGCCACCGCACTCGTCCGCAGTTGCCCGATTGGGGCTGGAGAAACATTCCACGGAGTTTGGCATCCTGATTTGGCCTCTTCGTTCACAGGACAGGATTTAGACGCCATCGAACACATTTGGGATGCTGGTCAATGTGCCATGAATGGCAGGAATCTTCCACCGGCGAATATTACGGAATCGTGGTACGCTCTTCAGGAAACATGGTGTGCACTGTCACCACGGTACTACATAGAGCTAGTGGAGTTCATGCTCCGTCGTGTTGCTGCCGTTATGCGATCGCAAGGAGGGCCAACGTGGTATTCGTGGTATCCCAGTTTTTACTGGCACTTCAGTTTATATCACGTGGCAAGCAGTTTTTTTGTTTCCTTTTACTTTTATAAACGATTTGTTTTTTGAATAGCGCTACACATAATTAAGTACAAGGCCATTTTTCTTGAAAGATTACCTTCGAAGAAACTTTTGTACTGTCAGTGTCTTGTAACTCGAAAGTATTTATTAGGTTTCGATAGCACCATTTTTCTGAACTAACAAGTATTATGCTGAACTACCTCAAATTATTCTCGGTTTTGCTCAAGTGCATGAAACAACCTTTTCACGAGATCGTGATAAACCTATGGCCATGTTTTTCTTCGGAATTTATTTGTAAATATATGTGAAGCATATGAAAATTTTGAATCACTTTCCTGGTACTAGGGACTGGTGCATCGCTCGTCCTCCAGAAAGACTAGACAGCAAAGAAGAGCATGTTATGCAACGAAAGGAAACGATACCCGGGCATAAATTTCGCCCAGTCATTCTTCAACATTACCCTCAGCACACGCAATCTACTACACTTAAGGAAATAGATTTCTTCCATGCTTCTTCGAGATCACTTTCCTTGTTATTTCTCAACTTTAAGAACGTCGTCAATTCAGCTCACTGGTGATTTCCTCTGATACATCCCAAATAAGAAGATCCAAGGCAGACCACTTGTGCACCATTCGTAAATTGAAGAGACAGAAATCCGAACGCTAGATCAATACATATATGTTTGTAACCTCTTCACAGGATTGCATTTCCAAATGCGACATTGAATAGTATTTTCGCATAACTTTTTTTTTCGTAAGATACGTTCTTCCTTTCATTTTCTTTTTTTCCCAGTTAGTTCTTTCGGGAGTTAAGCATATTCAAGACGCTCATAGAACATGCATCGTAACACGGTATACAGCTAAAGAAACTGGCATTTATCTTTCTCTCTCCACTCCTCGCTCGCATCCTCCTCTTCGGGAGAGCCGATGCAGCAGCTACATCAACACACGCACATAACGAGGCCAATCAAGGAGATGGCTTGTGCTGCCTGCGGTGGAACCCAACTACGCTAGGGTGAACGCGACACATCTACCAAAGTGGTCGCTTCAGTTGAAGACTCCTCTGCACGCCCCTCTTCACTCAACTGCAGAAACCCCAATTTAACGTGGGATCCGAAAAACTAATACGATTGCTCTTTGCGTGTTTCATGAACATGAACAAGAGCATTTGTACGGAGCAAAGATACGTTACAGAACCCAATCTCAGATTAAAGTTATCTGTCAGGGTTGTTTAAACGTGCTTTACAAGTTGTTCGAAACATAAATAATTCAAAAAGAGCACTAAAGCTAAAAGTCTCTCATTCCGGTTAACTGTATGAAAGAATGCATTCCATGCATGTCATACTGATTCTCTCAGTAGAAAAAACAAGGATTTAATCTGCATGCTTAAGCACTTTCCTCCTCCTGTAAGGACGAAAAAAGAAGTGTTGAGGACTTCGAGAAAAAGAATAATTAAAACACCTTCTTTGATATTTGATTTACGTTAGTAGTGTTCGACGAATTGTCGCAGATTCAGTTTCAATTCATAGATTTGTTTCTAGGAGGGGCAAAAGGAAATTGTAAATACAAATAACAGATTCATACGGAAAGTATTGCTCATTCCACCCTGTTTCTTTTGCAGCACACAAAACACAGAAATTTAATTGAAAAACAAATACTGCGCGTCCATGAGGTTAGTAAATGGAATAAGATAGCACGTTATTACAACAAAGTTTCTTCGATGCGGTTTTCTTTTGGCCACTTGTCTCATGTTACACGAAAACCCAGCAATCAATTAGTAAGTCAACAAAAAAACAAAACAAAAAAAAACCCCGCTAGATTTTGGGAGAAAAATCTTTGTTTTGCCGGGAGTGGAACAAGAACGGCTTCTGTTAGGAAGAGCATCATGTCACATTCTGTTTAAGAGTGTCACATTTCATTTGCAAATTAATTCAATATATGCAAGACTCCCACACAAGACTGGTAGAAACGTTTGACATTTCTTTTCAGTTAATAAGACAAGTTCTAACATATTAAACTCATTACTTTAAGTAACCTCCATCTAAGTAAACACTACTCTTTTTGAATTGAACGTTCTTGCTGCAACTATCCTTGATGGTCACTAAATTGAGCATTGCCTATATCATTTACTCGATCATAAAAATAATTTGGGAAGAATCATGCTTATCGCTACGTAATCGATGTAACATTGATTCAGATTATTCCACGTATCGACATCTTCAATGATTTCAGTTTCATCTTCTTCCATAGGCTTGCCATCTATGTATAGAAGTCTTTCATACGAAATAAACCACTAAAAAGAAACCTTGGTTCTTATTCGTGGCTTTGTTCATTCTCCTGAGCTGATTAATAGAATCTTAACTTCATAGCATTATCTTTGATTTTGTCTTTCTTCTCTCTACTTTCATTGCATTTCTTTCTTCTGTACTTGTATATTCATCACGTTTTGCTTCCTTTCGAATTTTATGTTTACCAACTTTCCTTTTGATCAGTTTCTAACAGCATTTTCACAAGGAAATTATACCTCTGGCTTTAATCCTTTACCCACTCCTTGACTTTTGGCACCCCACTGGCTTGGGACAATGGGGCAGAATGTATCCCACTTTTTCTTATTTTCGTTGCACTTCCTTTCTTTTATTTATTTGTCCTTTTTTAGTTGGAACTTTATTATATTTTTCTTCTTTTCTTCAATCGTCTCAAACTGCGTTTCACCTGTGGAAGAAGAAATTAAAAAACTGAAAAAGAACAAAAACTAATACTGGTTTTGTTTCTTAGTCTTTGCTGTTTTCCCGAAACTGAACTCTGCTGACACTTTACATTCTGAGGTATCTATGAATTACGGTAAAGTCCCCCACAGGTAAATTTCCCCTTCAGAAAATTCCCCCACATTGTAAAACTCCTCTACAGGAAAATCCTTTCCTCCTTTTTTTCAGTCAAGGACCATGCAAATATTTAATTTTACATAAAATATCGAATGTGGGAGAGATTTCCGGGGTCACCATTTCCCTTTTCAAGCAGTTTAAAGCAACCTGCATCCTTACAAGTAGTACAAATATGTGGGGGAAACTACCGGGGTTAGCATTTCCATTTTCATGGTAATTTATTGATGTTCTTTTAAGTACAAGTTAAATATGGATGGGATTTCCGGAATCGGCATTTCAACTTTTTACCGCAGTTTATAGTAACAGACGGTCTTAGAAGTAGAACATTTGCTAGTTGCGGTAGAAATCGAACTGCCGACTTCAGAAATTTCCCCCACCCTGCTACTTCTAAGACCGCCTGTTACTATACACTGCTGTAAAAGTAGAAATGCCGACCCTGGAAATTTCTCCCACATCCTTCTCGTACTTGTGAAGCATCCGTAAATTGCAGTAAAAATCGAAATGCCGACTCCGGAAATTTCCCCACACTGCCAGCCTGCTACTTCTAAGACAGTCTGTTACTCTAAACTGCGGTAAAAGACGAAATGTCGAACATTGTGCTACCTGTAAGGCAGCAGTTTCTTTTAAACTGCTTGAAAATGGAAATGGTGACCCCAGAATCTCACGCATCTTCGATATTTTGTGTAGAATTAAATTTGTGACTGTCCCGGACTGACAAAGGTTAGAAGATTTCAGTGCGGGGAATTTCCTATGTGGGGGAATTTACCGGTTACCGGTATGTATATTCCAGTTTTCATCATTTCTTCTTTTTTATTTCTATCACTTTTTCTCAATTTGCCTGTTTCTTCATTTTTTCCTTTCGTTTTTACTCTTTCGTTTCTTTCCTATCTTTACTCACATTTTCGCATTTCTTTTACTTTTCTATATTATTCTTGCTATTCACTTTCCCTGCATTTTTCTGCAGTTTTTTATTTTCATTGGCGTTTTTCTTGTTTTGTCTTTTAGCTCTTTCATTTTTGTTCCTTTATCTTTTTCCATCTTTCTTTTCTTTTTTCTTATACATTGAATTCATTCTGTGTTATTTTCGTATTTCTTCTTCCTTAAAATCGAATGATATGTAAGAATAATATATTTAAGGAATACCATGACCCAGAAACCTCTATCAACCGAAAAAAGACTACGTAGGAAAGGGTGGCCGAAATTCGAAAGCAGGCTGGTGTGACGTGGGAGAGGATTGGAGGCTGACCTTCATCCAACAGTGGATTAAGAATGGTTGATGGTATATAAACATATATAAATTATGTTCTCCTCTCACACTCTATTCAATGTTTCAGCTCTCGGAAAACGTGGACCCCACTGAATATATCAGGTCCCGCCGCCCTTGAACACCACCATATGGGAAATTTCCAATATTCATTGGAAACACGTGTTCCTAATGATTGTTTCACCAGAACTGCTTTCTCTTTAGAAAGATTTTCTCAACATATGTAAATTACTCAGTCATGCATCTTCTCCATGTCAGTCACACGAGGATCTGGACACACTTAAGATTAACTATTTTACTTCTTGGTGGCAGAGTGCTTGATGCGACTTCTGTCTATTGGTGCGAGGTTGAACTGGGCGATATTCCTGGATGTGGATGGGTGGAGTGCTTGTGTGGTGGCTCTGACATTGTCTAGGTGGAGTGATTGCCTGGATGGGTGGAGTGCTTGCCTGTTGGCTCTGGCCTTGGAAGGGATGGGGGACTGCTTTTAACCCTATGTACACTGACAAAAAAAAAAATCCCAACACCACGAAAAAATAGTTGTGGAGGAATGAAATGGCGGCAATACAAATGTATTGTATAGGTAACACATTTGTATAGGTAACACATTTGTATAGGTAACATATTTAATCGATTAAGGTTTCAAGATCACAGCTTAATGTAAGCGCGAGAAGAGCCATTTTAAATGTGAAATGCTGGTACATTAATAACCGGTGTAACCGCCAGAATGTTGAATGCAAGCATGCAAATGTTCATGCATTGTGTCGTACAGGTGCTGGATGTCAGTTTGTGGGATGGAGTTCCATGCCTGTTGCACTTGGTCGGTCAATACAGGGACGGTTAATGATGGTTGGGGGTGACGCTGGAGTTGTCGTCCAATGATGTCCCATACGTGCTCGATTGGTGAAAGATCTGGTGATCTAGCAGGCCACGGCAACATGTCGACACTCTGTAGAGCATGTTGGATTGCAACAGCGGTATGCGGGCGAGCGTTATCCTGTTGGAAAACACCCCCTGGAATGCTGTTCATGAATGGCAGCACAACAGGTTGAATCACCAGACCGACGTACCTGTGCCGTCAGGCTGCGTGGGATAACCACGAGAGTGCTCCTGTTGTCATAGGAAATTGCTCCCCAGACCATACCTCCAATTGTAGGTCCAGTGTGTCTCGGCCGCAGACAGGTTGGTTGCAGGCGCTCACCTGGCCTCCTTCTAACCAACCAACACACGGCCATCACTGGCACCCAGGCAGAACCGGCTTTCATCAGAAAACACAACAGATCTCCACTCCGTCCTCCAATGAGCTCTAGCTTGACACCACTGACGTCGCAAACGGCAGTGGTTTGGAGTAAGTGGAATGCACGCTACAGGGCGTGCCTGGCTCGGAGCTGTCCTTCAAGTAACCGATTTGTAACAGTTCGTTGTGTCACTGTGGTGGCAACTGCAGCTCGAATTGCTGCCGCAGACGCGGTACGATGCCCCACAGCCATACGCCGTACACGGCGGTCTTCCCTCTCAGTAGTGCCACGTGGCTGGCCGGAACCCGGTCTTCTTAAGGCAGTACCTTCCCTTTGACCACCGCTGCCAACAATCATGCACAGTGGCTACATTCCTGCCAAGTCGTTCTGCAATATTGCGGAAAGAAAATCCACCTTCTCGTAGACCTATTACACGACCTCGTTCAAACCCCGTGAGCTGTTGATAATGGCTTGTTCGTCTTCTTAAAGGCATTCTTGACTAACATCAACACCCTACGTCGAATCTCGACGATAACTAACGCTCACGAACGTTACAGCGCGTATTTACAGCAAACCTGCTTTGCATGTTCCGAGGGGCGCTACTAGCGCCACACGTATGCGCCCAGCGCGAAATTTGCATAGACGTCATCTTACAGATGTACTCTCACCGCCTAACAACTGTCGTTTATCTAACACAACCCCTTCTTGGTGTTGGGATTTTTTTCCGTCAGTGTATTATCCGTGCTGGTCGTTAAACACTTAAACAAAAAAAGTGAGATCGTTGTTATTCTAGAATGAAGGCACTGGTGAATGGGGAAAAGCCAGTTTTTAGCACGTCTTTTGTAAAAAAAAAAAAAAAGTAAGTGCTTATGTTATCGGCTTGTCCTTCCGTCTGTCCGTCCGTCCGCCTGTGGAGACCATATGTCTGCAACTATTAGTCCGATATGTCTGCAACTATTAGTCCGATCTCAAAAAATCTTTTTGATTTGGGAAGCTTGAAATATGCGAATGATGATCTATCATTTAATTTTTTTAAGATGTACAATTTCGCCGCTAGAGGGCGTAAATGCAGATGATATTGAATTCCAAATACATTTTATTCCATATATTGGCTTCCAAACATCAGATTGAAAAAATATTTTACCTTTCGATTCCATCTATCTCTAAGAGCATTCTAGGTATAGTCACTTTTTCAAGTTACGCATAGATTTTCCGCTAGGTGGCGTAAAAGTAAATTGACCCTGATATCTCTACTTCTAAAAGTCCGATTTGATTTGATTTTCAGCGGACACAACTCCTGATGGGAAATATTTTACATATAATTTCTAATTGTTGGTAAAGAATGGTTTGGCTACCAGGGGCCATAAGTGTTAGCTTCTAAAATCGCATTTGAAAAACTTTGTTCGTAGGCCGATGCCACTCACGTCGATAAACATTTTTGGAATATTTTCTTCATGAAATAATGCATGGTTTCTCCGCCAGGGGCGTAGATTTATATCTTATTTTTGTCAATATCTCTACTTATAATAGTCTGATTTGAAAAATCCCTTCTTTGTTGGATAGCGTTTATGGTGCGAAACATGTTTCATATAATTTCAAAATTTTCAAATGACCCACAGACTTTGCTACGGGCGTTATGGTAGATTGCGTTTTTCCCGATATTTCTGCTTTTAAAACTCCGATTTGAAAACCTTTTCCTGTATCGCATACAGCTCCTGATGGGAAATGTTTTTCATATAATTTGTAATATTTGGTAAAGAATGGTTTGGTCACCAGGAAGCAAATGTTTTAATTTCTGCTTCTGATGTATTTGCCATAAAATCTGAGCTCCTGGAAACTCGATTGAAAAAATTCTTTCCTGTACCCATACCGCTCACATCGAAAACCCTTTTGAGAATACCTTCTTAAAATAATACATGTTTTTTCCCACCAGGGACGTAGATGTATATCTTATATTTGTCGATATCTCTGCTTCTAAGAGTCCGATTTAAAAAAATATTTCTTTGTTGGAAAGCGTTTCCGCTGCGAAATGTTTCTTTTATAATTTCAAATTTTTCTTAACGCACATGTCTTCAACCAAAGTGTGCAAGTTCACGATTTCGTTTACAGCAATATCTGCGGAATTAAAAACCCGATTGGGAAACTTCTTTCTTCGGTCAGATACTGATGTTTTCCATACCGGTTTCATTGACGTCAGAACGGATTAAAAAGACGTGCTCATTACACCCGAAAATTTGGCGTCATCTTTCTTGTTTTTATTGTATTTAGCTACATCTTTAGTATCTAAGGTTATAAGCAATCAACTGTCCCTAATTTAGGACCATTGATTTCAACGAATGATCACCAATGCCTTCAGAATGATCGCAAGCGTTCATGTTTTCACACGAGATTCGAGCATAAGAGCAGCCATTTTTACCACGTTATCACCTGACATGTGGTCTGTTGCACTGCTTGTGATTTATATGCACCGAGGAGCAAAAACATTATGATCAGCGTGGTTTATGCAATGCGAAGCAACTGCTGGTAAATGACGGTGCGTGTGAAGGTCGTGAACTAGTATAATACCTAATACTGTGCTCTGTTGTTAATCACCGATGTTCTTGTTCTTCAGATGGGAAAGGCAGCGGACTTAGGGGAGTTTGACAAAAAACAAATTATAATTGTAATGGTTAAACGACTGGGTCAGAACATTTACTAGACGGCAAGGCTTATGGGTTGCCCAAAGTTAGCCGTGGTTATTATTTTCGAAAAGTGGTCCGAGGAGGCAAAAAACACCGCCAAGGTGAGGGCCAACAACGGCTCATAGATGCACGAGGTGAGCAAAAGCTATCCCGTATGGCACGAACCAACAAAAGGGACACTGTCGCACAACTCTCCGGTAGTTTGAATGCTGATTATGGGCGTAATGTGTCACAACACACAGAGTAAATCGAATCCTACTGAAAATGGGGATGCGTTGCCGCCGGTCGCCCCGAATGCCTATGCTGACCTCAGTTCACAGCCAAAAGCGCTTACAATGAGCATTCGAGCATCAAAACTGTACCTTGAATAATTAGAAGAAGGTCGTCTGGTCTGATGAATCAAATTGCATGTTGCACCACGTGTGCATCGTTTACCTGAGGAGCTGTTGGTACGAGAAATCACCGTGGGACGAAAATGTGGAGGAAACTATAAACATTATTGAAGATCAGGTACATCCTTTCATGGCAGGGGTATTCCCTTCTAGTAGTGCTTTTTAGTTCCAGGTATTGCCCTTGCCTCCAAATTCCCCATTGATCAATCCAATCGAGCATCTGTGTCTTCTGTTGCAACAGCAAATCCGATCTGCGGCGGCTCAATCACGTAACTCTCAAAAGTTAATGGATATGCTGGTCACGTATTAGTGCCAGATACTACAAGACACCATTAGAAACCTTGTAGCGTCTGTTACCTCGCCGGGTAAGAGATGTTTTGGCGTCACGTGGACGCCAAAACATCTCAAAGGTACAGAACCCTATTTCGTGTTAAAAGTAAATAGATTTTTTGTGGTTCCATTTTTCAGGGTATATGAATTCTTTGAGTAGTTGCATATAGTTGACGAACACTCTCCATGCAGCCTGTAAAATTCCCCTTCATCTCGTCAGAATTAGAGTGTGGGACGGTGTCCCACCGTAGGACTCTAAGATGCGCGTTTTTCTGAAATGCCATAGTCTCTACATTGATATAGTCCACCAATTCCTTGAACACTTCATTGAAAATTAGACTGTTGATGACTGTTTCCATTTATGCAGGGTAACATATCAATCACATTGGGAGGATGACTATGAACCGGCTATCCCTGTTGTTTGGAGGTCGAATTAATGTGAAAGGATTATGGCCACCACGATCTCCAGATTTTTGCGCTTGGAGCAAGATAAGAAACGGAATAACTCATGTATTCTAGCTGAACTAAACGCCATATATCCAACATAGCTGCTGATATTTCTCATGTAACGCTGCAGATGGTGTCTGCCAAAATTGTTATTTGGTCTGGGCTACCTATTCAACATGTACATAGCCCAGGAAAAATTATGAACACGTTTTGACAACGCATGCACCGCAAACACATTTATTTTAATAGTATTAAGGTAAATTAGTATCCTCAGATTGAATGTTGGGTTACTTAAAAAAATTATCCAGAAGCAAAATTCAAGTTCCATTCAAAAAAGGGAAATAATTAACACGGTCACAGTGGCTTTTTCTCTGATTGAGTCGAAGTACAAATTTGTATGTATTTAAAATTTTTTTGATGTCACCAGAGTCTCGATGTAGCACATCGAGGCTATGCCACGTGCTCTAATTCATAAATTACTGATTCTACTGAGTTTTGCTTTAGTAATGGTAATGAAAGTGTTTCAGGTTTAGTTTTTTTTTCCTCCTCAAAGAATGAGAGCCCATTCCTTCACTCCTTGAAAATGGTTTGGAGGTTAACAACACAACTGTTGGGAAATTGTCATGTGGATAACTGCATGAATAAAAAAAAACGTATCTGTCATATGGCTAAGATAATTATAGCATGAAGAATAATTCTTATGGAGAGGGAAAAATTTGCATTTGCTTTTCATGAAAATGCAACCCAGACTTCCATTTAAATCTAGGCCTTGAGAAAAAAAAAACCCTAGTGTTTTCTTGTTTCATAAGTTTCCTGGCCAAGTAAAAGTCCCCTAATCTGTCAGCTTTATCCAGTGGACTCATTCCAAAGTTACCTTCTCTTCCTTTTTTCTCCGGACTTCAATAAGCGAGAAAAAATAGGGGGGGGACAAAAAGAGAAATGATAAATAAGGAAATGCAAAAAGAAAACAGTGAAAAGAAAGTTGGAATTTTAAGCCTTCAGAAGCCAAACGTTACGGCGAAGAATAGACGACAAAAAAGTGGAAGTCATTCGGAGGGCAATGGGTTCTCGGGTAAAAGTCCTTCAGAATGAGAAAATTGTTCTGCTCCCTGCCATTAAATTCAACAAGGGACGACACAAGCTGTTGTCATAGCCAAAGAGGGCAGGCACACAACCCCCTGGCGGCGTAATGCAATAAATGGAAGGCGAAGCAGCATCGCCGAAACGCAAAATAGGCATGCAGTTTGTCGCAGCAGCAGCGGCAGACGAGTCCTGCGCAAACCCCCAACAAAATGCCGCTTCTAATCGATCGTTAAGGTCTTCAGCCGCCTGCAGCTGGGGGAATTCATGCTGCGCATATTAAACAACGGACTTGATGAGCTAGAAAAACTCGATTTGTACAGCGGTGGCATTGGATTATTTGCAAATCTATTGTTTATTCTTTCCGTCATTAAAGCAGACCCAAGTGCTCTCAACTTATTTAAACACCGTCGAAGCATTCGTGGTTTCAAGGGGTTTATTCTCATCGATTTGGTGATGATGAAATTTTCGCTATGATGGGTTAAATTGTTCGGTCTTTGTGGCGCTCACTGCCGAAAGATTTAATATCTATTGCTTTTACGTACATTGTTAGGCTTGCTGCAATGATACGGGGAAAATATTTGTTGTTGCCTAAACCGAGAATTGCGATTTAATACTATTAAATCTAAAACAGCTTAGGGGTCAAATCAATTTTTTTACATCTTAAGATAACAATGAATGCACTTTTACATCGCATTCTTCTAAGTAACCGAATATAAGCAGATAGATGTTCACGTTCGCTTTGTTTCTATACTAAAGTACCCAAGGTGAAACAAGAGATTTTGCACTAAATATTCTCTTCGAATTTGAGATAACCAGGAAATTGCGTTCCGATATCCTGAAGATCGGCAACTGGGGGAGGGGGGGTAACTGAATTTTTAATGCATTGTTTAATATAGATTTCAGCATGGAAAGTTCTGGTTTTGAAAAGTTACGCCTTTATTCTCTATGCTTTACAAACCACCGCAAATACAGTTTTTGTGTATTGCGTTTCACATTTAATCTCATTCTTGAAAAAAAAATCTTTGATTTCTGAACTTTTGCCAAAGCCTTAACACGTAAGAAAAAGAGGGGCCGGGGAGAGGTTCACGTTCATGGACAGGGTTATTCTCCACCAATTTACTTTTCTGATTATTTCATTGCTCAGTTAAAGTGCCCAGGACCACCGATCTATCAATAGTGGAAATGTCTTAACACACTGATTTTAAGAAAATTAAGATTCATTAATTAAAGAATTCTGTAATACACTATACAAAATAAGTGGTGTGAATTCACGGAAAATTCCTGAAAATAAAGAAGGTGTAGCAAAGTTGCCGGTAGGTGTCATTCTTTTAAAGACATTTCCGTTAATCCCGTCTTCAGTATTTTGACAGAACTTCCGTAGACAGTAATTCCATTTATTTCAGAAAAATCTGCTTTTGGGTTTTTCCGAATTTTATACAGAAATTTTGCAAAAGCTTTGATATTGACTTTTTCAAACCTTTTACGAATCCTTTCCCTATGCCCCTGGTGGGTTTCGAACCAGGGACCTTTTACTACGGATATTGCGGGTGCTACCGTTGAACCAGAAAGACACGTAACGGACAGTCACGTATAAGGTAGAACTCTAATCGCGCGATGATTAACTGGTTATTATTATTATTATTTTTTTTTTGCTATTCATGCGAGTGATTTAGTAACTTTATTTTCTGTTGAAGCTTAATATTTTTCTGAATCTGTTTATAATAAGTTGACAGAAGGACGTATTACAAATTACATATTTTTGGCATTGTGATTTTGTACTTGACGTCTTATTAAACAGACACCTTGACATCTTATTAATGCAGATACTAGACGCTCAGTTCTTCGCGCAGTGTTTCCAAAAGTTGATGTATCGTGTCTTAATCATTTCAGTAATAGAAAGGTTAAGATCCAATGCTTTAAGTGTTTGGTTTGGCCACGTGACGTTTGTTGTGGGTTTCTTCGGAGAGCAAACACGCTTTGCATTGCGGTGCATTTATCAAAATCCAGGTTTGTCGATAAGTACGGAAATCATATCCGTTCGCCACCGCGATCCAAGATCTTCTGTCGCCTTTCCGAGGGGTTTCTGAGCATGCGCAGTTAGGCGTCCTTCTTGAACGCCAGCAGCCTACTGTACGATAACATGGGAGCACCCTTTAGATACGGCTCAAACTCATTTTGTTGGCGAGAAAGGACACGCGTGCTTTCTGTCGCGGCTTCCGTTAAATAAAAAGTGCTACGTTATGTCTATTTGCTGAAAAAAACCGTTCCCACTTATTCGTTGGTACCTACCCAAAAATTTTTGCAAAGGTGGAACTGCTGCCCCGGTGACTCGGCGGTCTATGCGCTGTCTTCTGACCATTCGTCCAATAAGGGTCACGGTTGGAATCCTGGTGACGCACTGTTGTTGTGTTTTTCTTATGTCATTGGCTCTCTCCCTTCCATGAAACCAGTGACTAAATTAGGGACAGACGACTGCTTATAGCCCATCGAGTTGCTCACGGTGGTCGTTAAACACCCAAACTAAGAAAGTGCAACGATAGGTCGGAAACATACGTGCAGAAACTTTCAGTTATGACGTCAAAGGTGCTAATACATTATATAGATAAAGGTATTCGGACACTTAGGTCGAACGAAAACAAAAACATTTATTATCCTAAATCAGATGATAGTCGGCCCACCTTTACCCATTATGACTGCAGCGAGTCTTCTTGGCATGCTTTCCACGAGATGCCCATGGTTATCCACCATTCTCCTGCAAAACTTCCGTTCAGGAAGGTCTTAGCAGCCAAGATCAGATTCGGCGTTCCACAATTGTTCTATTGGACTTCGATAGGGTGTTTGGGGTTGCCAATAACACACTTGGATTTCCGAAACCAGACCTGGTCAGACCTTGTAGTATGATAAGATCTTCATGAGATCAGCAGGGATTAGCGCCGAAGTATTTTCACAGGATGCAGTACGGAATTATTCAGAATGTCTTCGTACCTTGTGGCCGTTAGGCTGAAGGGCAACACAACCAAAAAGAACGAGTTCTTCCCTGCAGAAAGAACTCTGTCTCTTGGTTGTAAAAGCAAGAGACTGTAGGGACAAAACGGTCCGCCTGATAGCGTTCGCCCGATAACGCCTCACTCAAATATGTCCATCCGAACAAAAAAGTAAGTTGCGTCATTCGTAACTCACATGAGCCTTTTCCACTCTTCTGTTGTCCACGTAAGGCGTGCGAGGCACCACTCTAATCTTCGTTTGGCATTTCCTGAAGTGATGTAGGGATCTGCAATCTTCGTTTGGCATTTCCTGAAGTGATGTAGGGATCTGCAATCTTCGTTTGGCATTTCCTGAAGTGACGTAGGGATCTGCACTCTTCGTTTGGCCTTTCCTGAAGTGACGTAGGGATCTGCACTCTTCGTTTGGCCTTTCCTGAAGTGATGTACTCAGGTGGTACCCAACCATCGTGACCCTTTCGAAGTCCGTCAGTTCAGCTCCACGCTGCATAGTCGCTTCCAATACAGTCTGACAGGTGTGCCAGCGCTCCGATTAATACACAGCACCAAACACTTTACTGTTCATGTGCTTGCGTGTTTACTGTTCATGCGTGTAAGTTTTTGGTAGTTCTTTCATAGTCGCTATCTCAATTACAATCTCCATTTTTTACATACGCGGTAAATTATATACGTAATTTGAAGTGGTTTCACCAAATTTCATGAAGTGTTTATATCTGTACAATTTGGCTGTTTTTCAGGAAAGCCTCCATTTATTGTAATTGCATCGATATTTTGAAGAAATTAAGAACTCCACCTGCAGTGATCTGCATTGCATGGGTACCAGCTAAGCAACATTGTTACATCTGTTACTGAAAAGAAAGCATGTTTGTAATCAATATAGTGATTAAAGATACGCACTGTTTTCTGAAATATGATTCCATATATAAACGTCAATGATTTTGAAGTGGAAAGAGTCTTCTTTAGGAATAAAGTTCTTCAAATGTTTCCAGGTGCTTTCATATCCTTTAGTAGCCCATAAGATAGTAATATAAGATTTGTCAATTTAGGACGGTGAACTGAAAAAGAAAAGGTTGTGAAAAGCGCCCAAATTTGTACGATGCAGTCAAGTACATTTGCAAACATGTCCGTAACAGGCACGGAGGTGTGAAAGAGGGTGTGGTACACAGAGCTTGTCTCGTAAAGTGATGTTGGAGCACGTTGTTAGCTAGGAAAAATGGGTCAAAGAGCCGATGTCAAATTCCACTTGAAATTGGGAAGATCTGCTTACGAAACGAATGCAATACTGACAGACGTTTGCGGGAATGCAGCAATATCCTTGAAGTGTATTTTCGACTGGTTCAAGCGTTCCCGCGAAGAAAGGGATTCCTTTGAAAACACCTACGGAGTGGAAGGCTTTAGACCGCCAAAAATCCTGAAAACATCATAGTGAATGATCGCTCAGGAACTGGGTATTCATCATGAAACAGTCCATACGATTCTAAAAGTGAATTCGAGAAAGCGCAAGAACTCTTCAAGATTTATCCTACTCGTTCTAACCACGTTCAGCTGTTGCGTTGAATATTCACCCTCCACATTCGCCTAAGCTGACATCGGCTGATTACCTTGCGTTTCTTAAACTGAAATTAGCCCTGAAAGGAAAGAGATTTGAGGACATTTTGGACATCAAAGCGAACGTGGAGACTCATGTAACAAAGGAGGACGTTTCGCATAACTTCCAACAATTAGATGAATGATGCAAAAAGTATATTACATCCGGGGGGCGGATTATGTTCAAGGTCAGTAAAACAAGTTTTTAAAATGTTACCGGTCATCAATTTTTATCTTGCATTCCACGAACTCAATCGACAAACCTTACATGAAAGTTTTAGTAACGTGACTTATTTTGAAGGCTTAGGATCTTATTCCATGTCTGTGTTCTTACTGGTTGTCAAACCACGTTATGCCACTCGTTAAAGTATTATGTAACATGCTTTGAAGGAGAGGAAGGCGTTTTAGCGATGGGGAGGAAGGAGAGGTATGCGTTTTAGAAGGAAATATCAAGGGAGAGGAAGGCGTTATAGCGATGAGCTTCAGGTTCTAAGCATTCTGAAATTATTTCTTATCTCAGGTTTTAAAATTTTATTTAATTAATTCATACACCGAAAAGTTAAGACATTATCACCACCTGCTTAATATTGTGTCGGTCCTCCACGTGCCGCCAAAAACAGTCCTTACCCGGTGAAGCAATGACGCTACAAGATTTCTGAAGGTATCTTGTGATGTCTGGTACCAACACGTTATTTATTGTAAGTTACGCGGTTGAGATACCGCAGATCGGATTTGCTGTTCCAACACAAACCACAGATGCTCCATTGCATTGATGTCTGAGAAATTTGGAATATCTGGAAGTCCTCCTAATGTTCCGCGAAACATAGCGCATTATTCTGTGAAAAAAGGCACTTCGAGAGGGAAGTACCGTTGCCATGAAAGGATGTGCCTCATCTGCAATGTTGTTTAAGCAGCTGGTAGACGTCGTAATTTCCTGTACAGGAATGACTAGACACAGGGTTTCCCAGCAGTGCATTGACCAAAGCATTACACTTCTTCCACAAGCTTGATTTCATCCCACGGTACATCCTGGTGCCAACACTTCCCCAGGCAAACGACGCCCATGTATTCTGCCGTCCACATGGTGCAAAAGGAAACGAGATTTATCAGACCGAACGACCTTATTCCAACCATTCAAAGTACAGTGCTGATGCTCGCTTGCCAATTGTAGGCGCTTTCGACGATGAACCTAGGTACTACGTGTTGTGACACATTACTCCCGTCACCAGCATTCAAATTACCAGCGACGTGCGCCACGGTATCCATTCTGTTGACTTGTATTATGCAGGATAATCTTCGCTCACCTTTAGTATCGAAGAGCAGTGGTCGGCCCACAGATTATCGGCGGTTCGTGGTTTTTCCTTTCTCTGATCACGTTTTGAAGGTATACTAACCAGGGCTGACCGTGAGCACACAACAAGCCTTTCCGTCTAGGAAATGCTTTGATTCAGTCGTCTGGCCATTACAGTTCAGCCTTTGTCACACTCGCTTAAATTCGCTGTCATTTTCATCCGAAGAACAATAATAACACTCATTGACAGATATCAGTATTAAATGTTATTCATACTGTTTCACGACCGTCACACATACATACAAACACACAAGCGCGCGCGTGCGCACGCACACATAACTAAGCTGTTCTCTGAGATTCAGACGTTAGCTCCACAAAGAAATACAAACTAACAGATAAATTTTTAACCGATTATTTACTTACTGTTGCCGTATCAAACTTCTCCATTTACAGTGATCTTGACACACAACTGGGCTTCACTGACATCCATCACTAGACGTACACAATACCTTCTATACTTCCTCATGCAGACATTCCTTAATATGATCCTCCCATGACTTCCTTGGGCTTCAACTGACTTTCCTTCCTGCCAATTTGGCTGAAAAATTTGCTTAGTAAGCATCTCTCATCACTCATTCTTTCAACATGTCCAAACCAACAAGGCATATTAGTCTCCACCTGGCTAACAGCATTTTGCTTCACATTACACAAGTGCAACACACCGTCATTCCTCACACGATCTAAACGAGTCTTGCCACAAACTCCCCCCCCTTGTAAGTAACGCATTTCTTCAGCACACAAACGATTCCTATGTTTCTTCTGTAGTACCCAGGTTTAACTTCCATAAATCAGAGTAGGAACACAACTACACTTTCATGCACAGCCATTCGGGAATCTTTTGAGAATTCATCATTCCTATGAAAACCTCCCAAAGCAGCTATGACTTTCAATGAAGAATTCCCTCGCTTACTAATTTCATCATTCAATTTGTTCTCTCTGTCAAACATGCTTCCTAAATACACAAACTCATTCACCTGGTCAATCACTGTGCCATTTAGACTTATATTACATTCAGTACTAGTAGCTGCTCGCGACCGTCACACACGCCGTCATATACCAGCATTTGCTTCGATTTGCATAAAGACGCTTTGTCATACTGATTTGGCTCTTGAGTATGTGTGTGCGTACAGTATCCCTTAAGTTAAATAGAGAAACTAAAGTCCTCTTTTTAAAATAAGATGACGCCAACTGCCAGATTCAAAACATATCGCAACGTTTTGCGGCATTTTATTTCCCATAACTGCAATATGAACAGGCTGAGTTTTATAGCTATTCCTTCAAAGATAATCGTTAACGAACGGTAGTACAGCAGCACTCGTAAGAGAGTTTCGCGTAAATACATGTTATTTTTAAATTTTGCATCTTTAATGCGAGTTTAAGGTCTTGGGAACAGATATGCATTACATTCTAGATTTTAAATTTGTATATATATATATATATATATATATATATTAATTTCTGTATTTTTATGTAGACCTACGTAGTGGAATTTTTTGAGTCTCTGAAAGTTGCATTCAAATAATCCCTTTATCCCTTCAGAGTGAAAATCTGTGATGCAAGGTAAAGAAGGCTAGACCCTGCTGATGAAAAGAATTTCACTATTTTATAGCAGAAGAAATTCGTTTCATTCGTAGTTAAAAAAATATTTTACTTTGGTTTTCATCTCTTACAGCGAATGGAACATATTTCAGATAGTAATTATTTAAAGAACTTTTTGTAAGGAACACTCTTTGAAGATTCCTAATAGGAAATCCAATATTTTTCAATTTAGGAAATAAAAACCTCGGAGTTAATTAATTGGCGCCTTATTTTATTTTAGTTTTTTTCCCCCGTCTTCTAACTTTCGTCAGTGGTATTCGTAATTAACCTTTGAGAAATGTTTTCCTCATAAAGGTAAGAGCAAAACAGCAATTTGCCCATGATATTTATTAGCTGCGAGTTTTTTTATTGCCTTCCTAAGGTAAACTTGGTGCAGTGCCATTTTCGGTAAGCATTGAAGCTTTCATTAAGAACACTTACTCCTTTAGAAAATGTTCTTCTTCTGAAATCATAGTTCGGAAGAAATATGCCAGCTTATCAGCGCTAAAGAAACACCAGGGTATTAGAAAAACAGTAAAACTGCAACTGTCAAGTATTTTATGTGGCAAAATCTAGCAATAACAATCAAAATCCTCAAAAAAGTGCGCGGTAATGCAAGGCACATTGTGCGATGTTTTATCACCCATGTCCACATGTGTGTGTGTGGTAAAAAAAATAAGAACTTCGAAAAGAAAACGAAAGAACTGCTTTAAGGAAAATTCATTTCATTTTTTACATCTTCGGAATATTATAATGCGATTCGTGCAGCAGCTTATTTAGTTCTATAAAGTACAGATGCAATAGTGGTTGTAAAAATGTTATGAGATTTAAAAATCTGTTTTTTAATGAACAAACGCCCAAGCAAGTAATTCGTTTCACAAGTTTCCAAACCAAAACAGTTTCATGCGGATTAAATCTTGACAAATTAAGTTACTGATCAAAAAATTAAAATCGTTATTTATAAAATTACTAGCAGTCACGCGTTTTCTCCGAACAATGAATTTATAAAATCATTTTTGAACATAAAATTAAAGAAAAGGAAGAAAAGTAATTTAAGATCCGTAACTCTTACGATTTAGAACAAGGTCGTGGCATTAATGCATACGGTTTGACGTAAAACGGTACGTAGAAGTGGCTATCGTCCCCACGCAAGCAGAAATTCCGCCGAGAGCGCAGCAAAGGCAAGATTAAGCTAGAAGTCTTCTTCGACATCCAGGATATTGTTGATCTTGAATTTGTCCTTGAAGGATACGAAAAATTCAAGCAGATAATGTTCCAAAGCTGCCATTTTGATTTTTTGGTTTCCGAACCTTAAAGATCTAACAGCATGCCAATTTTCAGATCTTCAGGTCATTTAAAAGCGGTCGAACAATTCCCGGACGGACACTCGCATTTTCCGACTTTAGTTTATATATAGATAATATACGTACATTTAAAATGGAAGAAAGCACGTGTTCTGTATTCTTAACATACTCCACAGTACTTGTCTTTGGTGGTTGCCGTTAATCATTCAAAATCTATTTATTGAAAGGAAAAGGCTTAGAGCAGAATATTAGAAAAAGGTAAATTGTAAGTGATTGTTCTATAGAACCTTAATATTTAATTCTGGAGGCAATATTTTCATGAATAAGTCGCTTAGACTAATCAAAAATACTTGATACTTTATTGTGGGGCTAATGGTCTTTGGAAAGCTCTAATGTGAAAATTAAAACGTGCAAAATGTTGTTTTGAGTTTCCTTGTGTAGCCATTGCTTAAACGAGTAACTCTTAAAAACATTTAAACAAAAGGATGTAATTCGAACACGTGATTCTAGTATACACAATGAACCTACTTTCAAAGGAAAGCAAAGTTTTGTTCTCTGCCCAACTAAAGACTTTTCTTGACTCTTTTTCGAATCGTGCATTAGGCGTTACTTCAACGTATATAGGTCGTTCCCTGGTCATTTTATGAAGGTTTTCGGAGAATGCAATTAAATAGAGGAAACTTTGGTACATTCCAGTTAATACAAACCATGACTACTGCCTAATTCTTAAACGAGAAGTAAACATAAAATGACCAAAACTTTATCCTTTACTTTTAAATGTAAGGGGGAAATATTAGTTAATTTTTAATGAGATTACAGCAAATTTTGTTGTTTGTTATCAAATGTTGTCAAAAGGATAAATTTACATTCACAGTTTGTATTAGTAGTTAGTGGACCGTTGTAGAGATGTTTATTTCTTCGACATTACAAAGTTATGAGATTGCAGTAAAATAGTACGTACTTTGTAATTTTTTCAATTTTATTTCAATAAATATAAAATATTTCAGTTACATTAACAGTCAAACGAATAACCGTTTTATTCGACGTTTCCCCCCCCCCTTCAAAAATGTGCGTCAGGTGTTTTTGACATTTCAGCTTATCCTGAGAAAAATATTCACGATCTACCTGTTTTGGAATAATTCACGATCTACCTGTTTTGGAATAACGTCTCCAATTCTTTACTTTCGAAAGAAACTAGTTTAGGACAAACTAGTTTTCTAGTAAACTTAATATGTTTCTGGGGAGCTCTATATATTTGCATTACTAGCCATCATGTGCCTGCATATCCAGAAGTATTACTTACAGGAACAATAGATACTTTCTCGTTTTTAACGTTATATGTTAAATTTCTTAATAAAACGAAAGTAAAACAATACTACATAAGGACTGAAGCAGAATTTATACAGGAAATATTTAAGTAACTTTTGTTCGTTCTTTTTGTGGCTTAACGACTACCAAATGTTAGGACTAAAGCAGTCGCCCGTCCCTCATTTGGGCTACGGGTTCCGGCGAGACAGCAGATCCAGAGCGTTCACACTGGTCATCTCGGACAAATAATCTGAGGCCAGAGCCTCAGACCATTCGGCCACTTGGGCTCCATGTTTCAGTGATCACCGTAACTTAGTTATCAAGTTATTTCTTTCCTAGTGAACATAGCTGCTTGTTTGGTATTTATTACATTTAATCATTACCCAATGGATATTATTATTTCTCAGATCTATATTTCGTAGTTTATTATTTTCGTATTCATCACCTATGCACGGTGTCTCAAACATATATCCAAAAAAGAAATCAAATAAATTAACTCGTAATTAGGAAAAAAGAATTTGTTTTGATACACATGAAAGCATTAGTCGTATCAGTTTGAGTTTACCATAATTCATCATGGTATTACTTAGACCCTTAAATTAAAACGACATTCAAATGCTACACACTGTAAAATTATAGAGCTGCCCCCTCCCAGTACATTGCAAGGCATTTTAAGAATTTGCTATTAAAAATTGCTCTGAATGTTTAAATCACGAACTGCAAATGAGAACACTGAAAAATCAGCACTACTTTCATGGCGCACAGTTGCCAGAATTTCGAGGAAACCAAACTGATGACTTAATCATCACGTCTGGATAAAATCTTTCAAAATAAAATTAAATCACATCTATTCATGTGGATTACTTTAATAGAAAAAAATTCCAGCTTGGAAATGTGTTACTAGTTTTTATTTATGGCCCAATCGATGTACGTATTTTGCTCTGTCACCCACACTGTCTCACAGTTCAAAGTCTACCCCAAACAGTGAGTTTCCCTGTTCCCATTTACTAATGATGCCAGACAATATTAAAAACACAGAAAAAAAGCTCACCCATTGCTTTTCATCGTCAGTCAAAATCTCTTTATCCTTAGCTCTCATCTTTCTGTTTCTGAAGTTCAAGCGAGGTCCCCTATGAGATACAGTTAGCCGGGCATAAACATTACCTAACTAACTGAATGGACAATTATGATATGCACCTACCGAAGAACGTGTTGCTTCAACTTTCCGCATCACAAAAGCAGCCAGAAGTTTTGGTAAGTACTCAACGGGGTGTTGATAACACGGAAGGGTTGTCTAGTCGTCCATAAAGCGAGGGTCGCCTGTCGTACAGCATCGACAGTTGCCCATGGGAGTTGGTGGGTTCGAATAGATATTTCGAATTCGTATCACGAATTCCCAATGGAGTTGATGCCCAGCTATCGAGGGGCTATTCGAGTGCATTTATCTCACTTGACTGCTTACAGAGCCAGGGAGTGACCATTCGAGAAGTGTGCAGTGTGGCGTTGTCCTGTTGAAAGATGGCGTCATCCTCCAGACAGGGAATCCATACAAACCGGTGTAGATGATCGGCGAAAATTTTCATGTACCTTAAGTGCTGTTGAAGAGGATCTCAAAGGGTTCGAGGGGCTCCAAGGAATCCCATGTAAACGCACCCCAAATTATTACACCGCTTCCACCGACTTATATGACCCCAACTTGACAAGCTGGATCCATCGCTTCGTGCGGTTTACACCACAGTCGCACCCTCCCATCGGCGTGATAGTGTTAAAACCGTGATTTGTCAGACCACATGACATGTTTCGAGTCTTTCGCACTCCATTTGCGGTAGGCCTTAGCAAATTGCAGCCCAATCTTTCAGTGCCTTGCAGACAAGGGGACACGATGTGGACTTCGACTGACATAGTGTAATTTTTCCATGAAAAGAAACATAGTCTTTCTGCATAGCTTGTGAAGTCACCCTCATTAAATTACGATGTTATCTGCTTTGCATTTCTGTGCAATTCCTTATAACGTTTTAAGACAGTCTGCGCTCATCTCGAAAGTCAACTGCACGTTTTCGGCCACATTTCTCCCGTTGGTTGGACGTTTTACCATATTACACCTAGTCTTGGAATACACGTGTGACGGTCTGACGTGGAAATCCCAACAGTTCAGCAGTTGTGGTGATTAAACAGTCGGTCTTCGTCATCTGGCCACGGTTAAACTCACTTATGGGGTCGCCTTTACCCATGATTACTTTTTCGTGACTAGTTTCGAATGCGTAGAGACCTCTATTTATAGGCATTGTCAGTTGGAATGTCCCACGTGCCTGGACATGAGACTTCTGCTTTGTGTATTACTCATCATCGTCGTCAAATATTACCAATCCACTGATCCATAAAGGTCTCCCCAAGTTTCTTCCACAGCCGTCTGTCTTGAGCCAGTCTCTCTCATGTCACTCCGGTATGCTTTCGAATTTCATCACTCGTAGTATTATTCTTGGTCTTTTCCTGCCTCTTGGTATCCAGTCTAAAATTTCGGTTGTTCATTGCTGATCTGGGTTTCTGGCAATATGTTCTGCCCATTGCCATTCCAGGGATTTTACTCTGATCATGATGTCTTCCACTCCTGTCATTTTCCTTATCCAAGGATTACCCTTCTTACCTTTCCTAGTTACGCCAAGCGTGTAACTCTCCATACTTCCTTGAGTTGTGTGTAACCTTTATGTGTCGTTTTTAGTTAAGGTCCGTGTCTCTGCTTCGTAAGAACTAAAAAGATGCACTGATTAAACACTTTTAGAACTTTTTGGAGAGCTTTTGGAAGAAACAGTACAATCTTGAACATTGTAATATTTCTTCCAAAAGCTCTCCAACCAAGTTGTATACGCTGATTGATTTCTTCATCAGGGCGACCCATGCTTGATATCTGCTGTCCAAAGTAAATGTAGGTATCTGTTATCTCCAGCTTTTCCTCATCAATCGATAAATCTTCATTCTCATATTACTATTCTGGTGTATATAATAATTTTTTTAACTCAGTGTATATAAGGATACCTTACAGTAGTCTGCCTTCAGTTAGTGATATAAATCAAATCTTAGCTATCATGATATCTACTGGAAAAAATATCAGTTTGACTGTGCTCGCATGAGGCACTCGTGTTCAGACTTTTATAAACCACAGAAATTTCTTTATATAATTCCCCTCTTTGGCTCATGTAAAACCTCTCTGTTAGTTGAATGAATTTGTATTCCTGTAACCAATGTTCTGAAATGTCAGATCATGAATTCTGTTTCTGGACCGTGTAGAAGTTCCATGAACGGAGTTTTTAGTCTTTTCCAAGATACTGATTAAAAAACATTCTTTCATGCTTCATATCCCTTATTTTCTTGGGACTTTTGGGTAAGTTCAACTTGATTCGTGGTTACCACGAAGACATTCAAAGCCTAGGTCTGTTTTACCATAAAGCGGGTCCATCAGACACGAAAGAGCTGTGGCATTACTTTTTCTAAACTAGTTGCATTTAAAATTTGCATTGAGCTGCTCTCGCATACTCGAATGCTGCTACTTTTTTTACTTTCAGGTCCATCCTAGCTCTTTAAATTTTCGTTCTCTCTTAGAGTAGTGTCGCCCTAAGTCCATATTTCGCCTGGAGCACGTTCGTGTCTCTTTTTATCTGGTTTCGGGGTTATACAGAAGGGAAAGTGAGGCGATTGTTGGGAGTAGAGTGAGAAGAAAAAAAATACCGAGTCCCAAAGCCTGATTTCGAGTTGTCCACGTCTGCTTCGCTGCCTTGTAGTTTTACATTATTCAGCGCAATGGACGGCGTTGTGTGCGGGCAGAACGTGGTGAACTCCAGAACATCCAATCACTTGCAGCAGCTGGTCATGACAGTCTTTCGTTCCTTCTGTCTATCGCGCCCTCGCTCACTCTGTCTTTTACACACACACACACACACACACACACATATATATATATATATACAAGCCGGCTCATGTCGCTGCCCTGTCGTCTCTCGGTTGGTGTTATTCTTTTTCTCCAGGAGACCAACGATTCATTTATACACCAACTCACCAAATTACTTTTTCCCAAAGATACAGCTTGAGGTGGAAAAAAATTCAGATCTTTCATGACAAAGGGATCACCCTACTGTTTTCGAAGAACTACCTCTAAGATACCGAGCGATTAAGTGATTTTTAGAAATGGAAAAATCCTGCTCTGTTGATCTTATTGAAAATGTTCTGTACTTTTTGGGACGAGAATTTCGTTAATACATACTGGTGGCCAAAATTGTGGAAGCTTTTAAGAAAATTTGTGTTCCTAAGATTTGATGGCTCATAACATCAGTTTTTTTTTAAATACTACCGTAAAATTATATCAATGGAAAAATGAATGCAGAATGTAATGCAACAACCTTTGCTGAATTATCTTTGTCCTATTAAAAGTTGCAGGCAAATAACAAGAAAAAGAAAGCACAACTGCCTTATGTAACAAGAAGTGGATTTTCTTAACTCAAAACAGACCAATGGGACCGATTTTTCTGAGAGGAAACAGGTGTTATTATGACAAAGCATAGAACCAATATAGTATGTTAGTATGAGTCAGGACCCATAGCGAATAATAGAACTCCTATTTAGCTGTATGAGTGTCATCAAGTTGGCCACTGTTTCTTTCACGGATTTTACTATTCCCTAATAACTTAGTAAGATGGGAAACAAAGTGAAAAGAGTTCACTGCGGTCATCTAGAAAGCGATAAATACTAACTTTAAGGGAAGAAGGCTACACTTATGCGGAAATCATAAGAAAAGTAGGTGGAAACCTAACCAAAGGGGAGGCAGTTCTAAACTGTGCAAGAAGTATCAGCAGATTCAGTCAATTCAAAACCAAACGGGTAAAGGCAGGAAAACGTGTAAAACAGCATGCGGTCAGAGAGGAAATAGAACACAGTATTTAAGTGACAGAAAACATTCAGATGAGTGAATTAAAAATGAATTGTCTCAATGTAGTTTGAAGATGAGTACTCGGACTGTTAGGCGCAGACTCAAAGACTTTGGTTTAAATTCTAGAATTCCAAGGAAAATTCCATTTCTATCTCGAAGAATATTAGAATAGGCTAAAATCCATGTTAATTTGTATGAGGAACGTTGGGATAGATTCATCTGGAGTGATGAGACCAGAATTTCCGTACTCGGTAGTGATGGAATAAAGTATGTAAGAAGAAAAAGTAGAGAAGGTTTTCTGTCAGAATGCATTGCCGCTCTTATGTCATACTAATTAACACAGCAATCAGAAATCTCTGAATTGACTGTTTTTACTGTTCCACACGTAATATCAATCCCATCAGAAAACTTGAAAATTTCCATCGCCCTGGAGCGAAAATCGAACCCGCATCTCCCGATCACCTATGTGTTATGATCTGGAGTTGTTAGACAGAAAAAAGGTATTGGCAGAATTTATGTAATTAATGGTACTTTAAATGGCAAAAAAATCGTCACTTGAGTCAAAACTTAGGAAAATTATCTTTTCGAGAATAATTAAGCCTATAAATTTCAACAAGATTCAGCTCTTTGTCATGTTGCTTCTGTGTGAAAAAAGTTGTTTCAGGAAAATCATATTACCCTACTAGAACGGCCATTTAATAGAATCCAATAGAAAATCTGTGGAGCCGATTAAAGAAACTTACCAGTCAGAAGCAACCAAGGAAAAAAGGCCAATTGATAGAAGCAGTCCTACATTCTTGGTTTCACATTATAATACCAGATGAACTAAACCGCTAGGTTCAGTCCATCGGATGCCGTTGTAAGGCTGTAATTGCGGCAAAAGTTCTCCTGACTAAGAAATAACACAAATCGTGAGAAGTTATGAAACACCTTTTTTTATAGTTTTCTATGTATAACTTCTTTTAAAAGGCAATTTAAAAAAATAAAGTGTGCTGCATTACATTCTGCATTAAATTATCTTTAGAATGATATATAATTTTATGGCATTCTAAAAGAGACTGATCTTATGAGACATCAAACCTCAGAAATACAAATTTTCACAAAGGTTTCCACAATTTGAGCCACTAGTGTATGTTACGCTCTGAAAAATGTCACAACTTTTGTCTTGAAATATTTTGCTACAAGCATGTCAAACTGATCACAGCGTCAGCGACGGATTCAGGTAACAACAAATCATGCAGTCGAGAACCCGTTACATTATACACTATAATGACAAAGGTCACCGGACACCTCTTAAAAGCAAATGAACGGATCCGCTGCGTTGTTAAGATGCGCTGTAAAGCTGCAAACGGTATAAAAACAAGCCTGCAGCTGACCACGATCATATCGCACTGTGAGGTTAAGTGAAAATGTCGCGGATGGAGAGAACTGAATTTGAGAAAGGAAATATTGTTGAGTGTTATATTACTGAGTTGTCTATAAGAGAAACCGAGAGGCGTTAAACATACCCAAGTCAACTGTTTTGGATGCACTGAATAAATGGAAAACACATGGCGTGCCTAAAGCAGCAAAACGTACCGGCCAACCAAAGAAAATCAGTGATAGAGGATGTCAAAGGCTCAGTAGAGTCGTTACAGCTAATCGACGGAGTACTGCACAAGACCTCAGTGTGCAGGTGAGTATAAATGCTGGAACCACGGTATGTACACGTAACATTCGCAAAGAACTTCAATCCATGGGTTACCGTGGTCGTACGGCTGCTCATAAGCCTTTCATCTCCACTCAGAATGCTACTCGTCGTTTAGCATGGGGTAAAGAACATTTATCGTGGACCGTAGATCAATAGAAACGGGTCATATGGACTGATTAATCCAGATACACGATCCATCAGTCTGATGGCTGTGTGTGGGTATGGCGTCAGCCAGGAGAAAGCTATTTACCACAGTGTACTTTTCCTACGGTCAAGTTTGGAGCAGGCAGTGTACTCGTGTGGGGGTGTTTTTCGTAGTATGGTCCCGACCCATTGGTTATCGTAGACAAACCTGTTAACTAGCAAGTCTACCTCGATATACTGGATAATTATGCCCGAACAACTCTATGGCAATACTATGGAACCGAACCTTGTTGGTACCAGCAAGATAATGCACCGAGCCATAAAACAAGGACTGTTACAGCGTGGTTTGACGGTAATTCCGAATCGTGTGTTGACTGGCCAGCACAGAGCACTGATCGTTATCCCATAGATCACCTATGGAATGAATTAGAGCGCCGCATAAGAAGCTGGGTACCAAGACCTACTACTAAGCAACAGTTAGCGGCAACATTATGAACTGAATGGAAGCGCATACCTTTGACTGTGTTCTAAAACCTTGTCGAAAGCATGTCTCGAAGGGTCAGTGCGCATTAAGGCCAAAGGTGGACCGACACCGTAATAATGTATGTCAATAAATGCTATGTTGTGTTTTTCTTCTAGGTGTCCGGTAACTTTGTTCAATATAGTGTATATTAAGACGCTCCTTTCAGTTCATTTTAATAAATAAATAAATGCAGTCATTCCGTCTTTAAAACAATCCCTCCAGCTTACTTTAATTTAATCAAGGTCTAAAGTGTGTTTTCGGGTTCTTTAGCATTCATATATCATTTGGAGAACTGAAATTTTTATTGGACCTTCCTGCCGCCCTGAATGAATGATAAGAATAAATTACATTTTTGCATATTTTCCGTCTGTGTCGTTACTTTACAGTAGATCAAAAATTACTGATAACCATACAAATCAGAACTTACTGACTGACAGATTGGAAGCTGCAGACTGTTACAGAGATTAGAAATTACTGACAGATAGATTGCAAACTACGGATTGATAGATTGTCGTACTAGAAACTACTATTAGTTAGATAGATTGTAAGTTACCGAGAAATAGATTGCAGACTATGCTCAGCCGGTTTGACAAGTAGATACAATTAGAATCACAGTTAGCCAGATGGATTGGAAATTACGGACTGTCAGATTGATAGGTAAATTAGAAATTGCTTTTATTCAGACAGATGGATAGATTACATGTTACCGACAGTTGGATACATAGATAAATTATAAATTAGGGGAGATCAGAGTGATAGACAAATCCAAATTTTTTTTTAATCTGATAGATAAATAGATACAGAGGGTGAGTCGAAAGTTTTGCAATATTTGCATAAATGCATGTGCTGCGACGGGTATGTCACGTGTTTAAACTAGTTCAAGTCGCGCACAGCAGTCAGTCTAACGTAATATAAAGTGGTAGTTGCTGCTGTGAAGAGCATTGCATGTCGTCGCTCTGTCTGTGAGGCCTAAAAGATGAACATCCACAACCGGCTAATTAGGGAACTTTTGCTTTTCGAGTTTGAACTCGGCCATAACCCTGCTCAAGCAACACGAAACATTTGTCATGCGAAAGAGGAAGGTTCCGTAGGCCACAGCACCGCAACCAGATGGTTCAAGAAATGTCGCTCAGGTGACAGGAACCTCGACGATCAGCCAAGGTCAGGTAGGCCGCGAACCGTGGATTCGGAGGCCGTGTGTCACGCTGGAGAGGCAATTACGACAACCAGCACTTGGATATTATCAGGTGAGCTGGGCATATCACAGGCCACCATAGTTCGTCCCCTTCAGGACGTCGGCAAGGTCTACAGGAGCTGCCGCATTGTCCCTCACGAACTGACGCCAGCTGAAGCAAACCGCCGGGTGGAAGTGTGCACGAAACTCCTAGAAAACTCGCGCGATGTATGTTTCATCAACAGAATTCTTACGTGCGATGAAACTTGGGTCTATTTCCGTAATCCTAACACACAATGGCTGTGGTTGATCCCGGGCCAGCTTCCTGAAACTGTCGTTAAACGTGGGCGCTTCGAGCACAACGTGATGCTCTGCGTCTGGTTGAATTTCGAGGGGATAATCTATTACGAATTTGTTCCAGACGGCTGGACCATCAACGCTAACCTCTATTCTGAACAGCTGGAGCAGATGTATGTCGTTTTAGAGGAGACGTACCCGGCACTGGTGAACAGAAAGCGCCCTCTCCTACAGTAGAAAAACGCTCGGCCTCATACCGCTCAAACGACCCAGGCAAAATTGCAGGAACTTGAGGGCATTGAACTGATGCCACACCCAGCATATAGTCCGGACCTTTGCCACGTGGGATTATTACCTGTTCCGGTCCATGGCCCTCTTCCTCCGCGGGCGGTTCTTCAACAGCCAGGAGGAGGTGGTAGCTGGGGTGAGGAGTTCTTCGCCTCGAAGGACAAGAACAGGTACCGTCGCGGAATCGAAGAACTGGCAGACAGATGGCTAAGGACGGTGCAGACCTTGCCATTCAAAGGA
Organism: Macrothele yani; assembly: GCA_039090855.1. NCBI lineage: Eukaryota > Metazoa > Arthropoda > Arachnida > Araneae > Macrothelidae > Macrothele > Macrothele yani. Next base: position 20,056,787 of record CM076996.1, on the reverse strand, counting down.
TAGACCTTGCCTATCCTTTGAATGCTCGTCAGCTTTCGTCGTAAAGGTACGTATGAAGACATAAAGTGATCCAAATATTGCAAAGCTTTGGACTCACCCTCTGTTTACTGTATTACTGATACAAGTTGTCAATTACTGATACAAGTACTAATACTACTAAATTACTATACAAGTACTGATCCTACAAAAATTACGGCTATTATACATTACTTTTGCAAGTTACTGGCAGTTGGACAACAGTTACTAGGAGTTGGACAACAAGTTATTGGTAGTTGGGTAACAATTGCCAAGTTACTGGCAGTTGTTACTGGCAAGTTACTGGCAAATTCACTGCCAGAAGTGCCACTGTTCGCCAAAGAGCTCCGGAACTCAGTATGTTATACATACTGAAGCCCGACCTGGAGCATGTAGGCGCCAACATCCAGTTAGGTGGGAAACCAGCTGAACCCTGTCTTTCAACTGATAGGCAGGCACACTGATTAATAAATTAGAAATGCTGATATATGGGCCTAAAATTACTGAGAGTTAGGAAGACTAGAAATTGTGGACACTCAGATTAGAAATCGTAAAAGGTATTTTTGATGATTTCAGAAGGAAGTTCCATTACAAACTTTAATCGAGAGTTAAAATAATAGCCTATATTGTATACACTCAGAATAATTTTAAATAGAAAATGCAACTGAGTCATCGTTTCTAAAACATGCAAACGTTATCAAAGACATGGTTTTCCACCTAAAAGGAAAATGCACGTAAGTCGCTTCGTGACATCAAATATTTTTAGCCATATATTTTCATCTGAATGATGTGGGCGAGCGAGATGAAAGATACTCTGTAGCTTCCCGTCATGTTACCGATTGTGTGACGTATATTCCGTCCTTTCGGCCTTGACGGTGATACACGACGAACACAGGAAACCAATTTTCACCGATCTTGGACATGCCGGGCTGTAGATTTCATCTTCCGTGAGCGCCGAAGCTTTCGTGTGTGTGTGTGTGTGTGTGTGTGTGTGTTAGGGAGAGGGACCTAGCGCATGGGGACAACACCAGACACGAGATCACGCGAACAGTTATTGGGCTCCACTATCTAGATATTTGGGAGATAGCAATCTAAGATACATACAGACACACGCGCCGGCGTCAGCACATATATACATACATACTAAGGGGGTTGGAGGCTGACACTGCCTTGGACGCAGTAACCTCTCGTGATTTCATCATTTCTGTAGAGCAGTTATTAGCTTTCTGATGCAAACATGTTTTACAATACTTATGAATCAAGCACTAGATAATAATACTTTCTGCGGACTCTGCTTGTCATGAAATATATAAAACATGGAATGAATTATGGCAAACTCTCAGAATAAAGCAAAATGTGACTTGGCCTTGCTAATGCAATTTAAACTTTTAATTTTTCCTCATTAAGTAAATGAGTTTTCGTCTTTAAGTATAAACATTGTGAGCCTTCTGACCAGAAACACATAATCACCATTCCTTTGGTGATTTTCTTACTGTGAACATGCTTTCCTGTTTTGTTTTTCCTTGGAGAAAATGGATACCAGATAAAATCGTTGCCAATGATTTAGGAAAATCGCAATGTCACACTGCAAGGAAGGAATGCAATAGTGATACATGTTAATGACATTAAATAATAACTTTTGCTGTTACAAGTTAATGGATAATATTAATTTTATTAATTTTAGTGCCTTGTAAATACCTAAAATATTCGTTGTGAAAGACGGAAGTATGTCTGAGCCATTTCAAAATGCAGATATTTCTTTGTTTGCTAGGATGCCAGTTCATCTTCGTAATTAGTCTGGTGGCAGCCAGATCTCAGGATGGGTTAGGCGGCCAGGTTAATCTGCATATATATTCAACTTTAGGTGGAAAGTGTGCTTCAACGGGCAGAAAGCTTATTTTCAGGAGGAGAAGGTGTTTTCGGAGGAGTTAGACTGTATCGGACGGCGGTCAAACCCCGGGGCGAGCGTTGGGAACGGGTCAAAAATTTTGAACCCGCACATCACATAATTGGACTCGACGCGGACAAATCTGCTTTGAAATATAAATTCGAAACTCAATTTATAATTTTTTTTTTTTTTTTGATTGGAGGTTTAACGACCACCGTGAGCAACTCAATGGGCTATAAGCAGTCGCCCGTCCCTAATTTAGGGTCACTGGTTCCAGGGAAGGGAGAGAGCCAGTGCCGTAAGACAAACACAACATCCATGCCTGACCGGGATTCGAACCCGGACCCCTTACGGACGAATGATCAGAAGCCAATGCCGTAGACCACTGCGCCACCGGGGCGGCAAAATTTATAATCATACAATGGTGATGATGATATATATGTCATCCTTATCACCATTGTCAACCCATATCAATCCACTGCTCGATGTAGGTTTCCCCAAGTTTCTTCCACGACTATCTGTCTTGAGCCTGAGACGGCATGCTTTCGAATTTCTTCCATCCATCTCCCATGTGGTCTTCTTCTTGGTCTTTTTCTGTCATTTGGAATCCAGTCTAAAATTACGGTTGTTCATCGATGGTCCGTTCTTCTGGCAACATGCCCAGCCCAATGCCATTTCAGGGATTTTACTCTGATCATGATGTTTTACACTCATATATAGACGCATAGTCATCATCATTGTTAGCTATTATCTATCCACTGCTGGACGAAGGTCTCTCCAAGCCTCTTCCACAAAGGTCTGTCTTGTGCCAGTCTCCTCCATGTTACTCCCGCATGCTTTCGAATTCCATCCACCCATATTCCATGTGGTCTTCTTCTGGGTCTTTTCCTGTCCCTTGGAATCAAATCTAAATTTTCGACTGTCCATCGATGGCCTGTCCTTCTGGCAGTATGCCCAGCCCATTGCCATTTCAGGGATTTTACTCTGATCATGATGTCTTCAACTCTTGTCATTTATTTCTCCTGGTTACACCAAGCATGCACCCCTCCATGCCTCTTTGAGTTGTCTGCAGCCTTTGTATGTCTCTTTTAGTTAAGGTCCACGTCTCTGCACCATACGTAAGCACTAGAAGGATGCATTGATCAAACACTTTTCTTTTAAGACATAATGGCATATTGCTCTTGACAATTATGCTGTTTCTTCCAAAAGCTCTCCAGGCAAGTTTTATACGCCGATTAATTTCTTTACCAATGTGACCCTCACTTGATATCTGCTGTCAAAGATAAATGTAGGTATTGATTATTTCCAGCTTTTACCCATGAATTGATAAATCTTCATTTCTTGTAAAAGCATTGTACATCACTTTTGGCTTCTGAAAGTTCATTTTTAACCCCACTTTTTTACTCTTGTCAGCAAGTTGCTGGGTCATACTCTGCAGCTCTCATGAGGTAGTTGCAAGAATGACTACGTCATCAGCAAAACGAAGGTGAGTTAGATAATGTCCATTAATCTTTATCCCTTTGTTTTCCCAGTTCAGTGATTGAAAGACATTTTCCAATGTGGCATTAAAGAGCTTGGGAGATATGGTGTCACCTTGTCTCACTCCCTTTCCAATTTTTATGTGTTCTGTATTATCAAACATCTGAATCTTTGCACTTGCATTTTCATAGATGTTATTAATAATATTAATGTATGCATCTTCAACACCGCAGGAATTCAAAGACATTGTAACTGCTGATAGTTTCACTGAATCAAGGGCATTTTCATAATCGATAAAAGCCATGCACAATGGAAGTTCATATTCCCTTGCTCTTTCAATGAATTATCTCAGTACGTGGATATGATCTATAGTGCTGTAGCCACTGCTGAATCCAGCTTGTTCTCTCGGTTGAGCCATGTCCAGTGTTACGTTCAAGTGGCGTGAAAGAACTTTAGTGAAGATATTATAAACCACTGATAGGAGGCTGATAGGTTTGTAGTTCCTGAGATCCTCAATGTCACTTTTTTATGTAGCGTTGTTCCAATCCTCAGGACTCTTCCCTTCATTATGGCATCGAGTGAAAACTTGGGCGAGTACTGTTTCAACTTCTCCACTTGCTTCTTGTTCATGATGTCTGGAGTACATGTATAATCCCTTTCATATAATATGGAGTAGAAATATTTCACTCTTGTCAAAATTTCGCCTCTATTTCTTGTTACAGAACCATCTTCTTTTCTCAGTACCATTATCTGTTTTCTTCCCTTACTGAGATGTCCCTTTGCTATCTTTAGGCTTTGGTTGTTTCCAATTGCTTTCCTCACTAGTTCACAGTTGAATTTCCTTACGTCTTCAGTGACACTTTTCCGTACTGTCTGGCATAGCTCTATATATTTCACTTTAGAAGTCACATCTTCTTTAGTTTTCCTCATCTCTCTTCTTTTTTGCATGAAAATTTTGGTTTTTCATGATAATTTGTTCACATGCAACTTGTTCTTAGACCCAGCTAATTTTGTTGCTGTTTCCATAAGAGCTTTGGTTACTTTTCTGTTAACTTCAGAGATGCCCACTTCTGCTGATATTAGACCTTCTAGAATAGAGAATCTGTTTCTCAGTTCAGTTCTAATTTGAAGGTATTATGATGATTTTTAAGGTTGGTCATGTCAATACACTTTGTTTGTTTTATGAGCTTGCCACGCTCGAGTTTAGCATTGAGGCACATCTTACATCTTAGCATTCTATGGTCACTACCTGTGTTGAATTTGTTCAGCACACTGCAGTCTTGCATGACAAATATCTGGTTACACATAATAAAATCAATTTCACTTGTCCATCCATTAGGATGCCTCCATGTCATTTTCATTTGCGGCTTTTTCTTGAAAAAGGAGTTCATGATGAAAAACCCCTTTGCCTCTGCAAACTCTAAGAAAGTATTTCCACGCTGGTTTCTGTTGACGTGACCAAATTTACCTACTGAAGTTTCATTCTGTTGCCGGTGCTATATTTTTGCATTGAAATCTCCTATATTTATCTTCAAGTGCTGCTTGCCTTTATTATTGAGATGACGAATTTCTTCATAAAATTCTTCAATTTCTTCTTCAGGATGACTTGTGGTTAGGTGCATACGTTTGAATAATCTGAGTCTGGTATCTTCTCGAGAGCTGGATAACGAGTCGTGCAGCTCTGTCAGAGGAACTTTCAACTTCAACCACTTTATCCTTCAGTTTTTTGTTTATTATAAATCCAACACTACTAGTTCTGCCAGTATCTGTCCCACGATAGTAGAAGAGATGTCCACTTTTCAGTTCAATGAGATCTTCTCTTTTTCTCCTTACCTCACTTAGACCGACGATGTTCCAGTTGATCCTTTATAGTTCATTTTCCAATTCAAGAAGCCTTGAATCAGAAGATAGGAAGGGTCCTTTGTAAGTAGCCACGGTTAACATTAAATGGCAGCCTAGCCCAGTCCTCCGGTGATTCTTAGCAACCTCTGCCTTGGCCAGGTACATTCCAGCTGCCGGAGACTTAGAGCCAAGATTTAAGTTGTGGAGTCATTTTGGAGGGGTTTGGCCATAACTCACCACGCTGACCAAGCGGGTTGGTGAGTGTGGGATAGCATTTCCTCTAATCCTGATGGTATAATTATACCGCTATTTGCGGTCGTCACAGCCCCTTTAGTGGGAACAGGATGCACCACGAGAAGGCGGGGTTGACATTTGTCAAGAAGAGGCTGGGATGTTGCGCATCACCTGACCTTACATCCCATACGCATAGTATGTATACATATATTTTTCAAACACATCTGCGAGAGTCAAAAGGCCCCTCCGCAGTGATGTTAAGGGCTGTTCCACTTAATTTTGATGGCGCTACAGACAAAATTTTTGAATTAAGTAACTTGTTTTATTTTTTATTTAAGTTTTGTTTTGCTGTTTTCTCGATAACATATCAAGCTTCAGAATATGCTTCAGAGCAACACCAATTTTCAGCAGCTTCTAATGAGTTGAAAGTTTTCAAAATGAGGATGTTGATTTCGTCATTGCCCCTGTAACGTATATTCTATTTTAACTTTCCTTTTGAGTTTTTTTTTCTATGTAAATTTGAGTTTGTTCTCTTAGACATTTTCGAACTTTAACGTTATGTCTTTTCCCTCAAACGAGAATGATGTTGGCAACACTGAGGTCGGAACAAGTGACGTATGTGTGGCTAGATAAGAACGATAGGTAAAAAGGCAATGCAGCGGTTGTTTACGGGGATTGATGTTATTGATGATAGACGTGATGTTATACTTCGAGTGGATGATAAATCACTGATACTGTTTTGAGTACGCCAATAAACCGGATGTGAGTGGGGAGAACAAACTATTTAAGCAAAATAACGTATTCGCAAGTACTACAATTGACCTCTTCCTTGTAATGTGTAATGAGTACCTTCTAATATTACATTGACTTTAGCACACATAACGTAATTACTGACGTAAAGATTAAGTTACAGCCGAAAGGCAATTACGTTATATTCCTCAGGAGGAAGGGACCCTCATGAAATCAGCATTAACATTTTGGAAATTTTCAGCTCATCACAAGCTTGTGAAAATTGGTGTTGCTATGAAACATTATGGTTTCCTAACGAGACGAAACAACTTCCAGCATTCACTCTTTACCATGCAGGTATTTGTTGGTATTTGTTGTTCTCGATGTCTTTTTCAATCACCTTAATATTAAATTCTTTCATATTAATAATAAGGCAAAACCTCTGAACGCTTAGTGCAAAAGATGGGATGTTAAAAGTAACTATCAGTCTTAAAATGTGACACGCGGGGTGTGAGAGAGAGTGAATCAGTAGTGAAGCAGGCGACAGGTGTTTGTTGGTATCTTGATCCCGACAATCGCACTGAAAACAACAGCAAAGGAAATACCGTTTTACGATATGATATTGGGGAGTCTAGAATCTGCGCCGTGAGTCTATCGGTAGAAATCTTCGTTGCTTTGAAAGAGACGGCAATATTTTTGTATGACAAAACATTTTTTGTCACGTAAGAATTCTGTTGATGAAAATTCCTTCCACAGTATGCATTTTTCTTTGAAACATTTTTTTTCTTTTCAAATATAAAACTTAAAATAGCCGGGCTGAAATCGGGTCAGGGAACACCTTAACCCGACCTCTTTGACCCGAGAGAAATTGTCGACCTGTTGACCCGTGACCCATTTCCATCTCTGCCAGGGGCTAACGAAATGGAGAGTTTGAAGGGCAGCTGTGTCCATGGAAAGAGGAAGCTGATGTTTTTATGACAAGGACACGAGGTCATCTTAAGGATGAATCGCGCGGAAAAAAAGTCTAGAAGATAAACAGGAAAGGGAGTGAGGCCAGCCGAGAATTAAGCTCTAATCCTGCGAACCCACAATATAGCTAATGAGCGGAAAACAAAACAAAGGATTTTTCGTTTCAAGATTTCGTGTATCTGAAAACATGTGCACTTAAATTACCGTAGAGGTTTTGCTCGAACCAGCGAGAAATTTATTGATATGACTTTCTAAATAAACGAACGAAATAAACCGAACGTGCAGCTCTGCTACAAGAACACGATTGAGTGATTGCTACTAAATTTATTTTGTAACGTTCTGCATTCGAATCTCAGGAGAATTATGTAGAAACATTAAATTAGAGACTGATGAATCTCTATCTTAATTAAGATGCTTAATTTGGGAGCTTAAAAAATGCACTCCCTATGAAAAAAACTTGCGCCACCTGGAAGGATTAGAGCTACATTTACGAAATTTAGCATGGAATAGATTGACATTGAAGTATGCAAATGTAGGGAAAATGGGGGTGGATGACACGGAATCCGTTAGTTATAACATAAACTGCCGTTGGAAAAAAAACTGGACAGTATGCATTAAAGAAACTTAAATTGGCCTGTAAATCTTATTACCATCGAAGGTTATCCGCTTTGTACAGTGCAGACGGATGCTCAACCAAAACAGCAATTTTGACCGAAGTCGTATCATAGTCATACAATAAAGTAGAATTGTTTAGGCGATGAATTTCGGAGCATTTGGAATATGATATGCTAATATGCTAACAGCTGAATACTCCTTGCAGCAAGGATGTTCCACTACTCGATACTGACCGACAAGGTGTTCCACCTTGTCGGTCAGTATCGAGTCGTCCTCGAGTGACAACGGATGCCGACGATTGCCAAATTTACCTGATTGCTGTCAGGAATAAAAACGCGATTACCCTACAGATATCTAGTACAGAAGGGGTGATGGGGCACCGCTCAGCACCATTAATAAACACATGCACGAGACTGGTATGCAAGCGAGGCCTGCTCTGTATACTGTTCCCTGAAAGTCATAGGCATACAAAGTTGCAGAACAACAACGAACGAGCTGAGTGTTGTGATAAATGGTGAAAGACGGTCTTCAGCCATGAAACTAGCATCTGCCTGGAGCAGAACATTGGTCGCACTCCTGCATGACGACCAGCAGGCGAATGAGCTTCCACGTCGTGTATCTCTGAGCGTTATATAGCGCCCACTACTAAGACCTCAGTGTGGGGCACAATCGCTTAGTGCACCCTGTCATCTTTCATAGTTTTCCAGGATAATTTAACATTCCAAAGTTTTTAGCCCTGTGCTAAAAAGCGTTTGTAATGCTCTTTCAGAGCATTACAAACGCTACATTTCAAGCTCGATAGTTCCAGGCCACATGCTCACACTTTGATACATAGTGTCTGTAAGCCGTCTTTGTGCTACCATGACCACTCAGGTTGCCTGATCTATTACCGATTGAAAACTGGTCCCTCATGAAACGAGCTCTTAAAACAGAACCGACGCTCCAGCACTTAACATGATTGATCTTCGTGTGCAAGTGGATTAGAGCTGGAGAACCATAGACCAAAGCGTAATTAGGATTTTTTGTGACGCACTTCCTAACCGCATCGATGTTTGTACTACCGCGAGTGGCTGCTACGTCGCAAACTGATGTCACCTTGTCATTCATATACACGATTTTAAATTCTCCTTCCTGTTCAAACTATGTAGACTATGAACGTTACTACCTATGTCATCATCATCATCATTGTCAACCATTATCAATCCACTGCTGGACGAAGGTCTCCCCAAGTTTCCTCCACAACGGTCTGTCTTGTGCCAGTCTCCTCCATGTCACCCCTGCATACTTTCGAATTTCATCCACCCATCTCCCATGTGGTCTTCTTCTGGGTCTTTTCCTGTCCCTTGGAATCCAATCTAAAATTTCGGCTGTCCATCGATGATCTGTCCTTCTGGCAGTATGTCCAGCCCATTGCCATTTCAGGGATTTAACTCTGATCATGATGTCTTCCACTCTTGTCATTTTTCGGATCCACGAGTTCCTCTTCTTATCTCTCCTGGTTACACCAAGCATGCACCTCTCCATGCTGCTTTGAGTTGTCTGCAGCCTTTGTATATTTGTATGGCACGCACGGCATTATTTCTGGGTAGGTTTATACTTATACAATGAAAATAAATATGAAATGGAATGAAAACTGGTTTTTACTTTAGTGCTGTGAGCTACCGTGAACAGCCACTTTATTAGATACATCCTTGCATTCTGTCTATAAAAAGGAACACCCAACGTAACATTTTAGTTAAATTTTCTCACAAGGAAAGCTTGGAGAGAAGATGGATTTGGCATTACCTTTCTAAAGCATCAAAATGTGGCATCAGTTAATTATTGAATTGCAAAACTATGGGAGTTAAAAATGTTTTGATTAAAATCTCCAGGGCGAAAATACTTTGCCGATATTTTTTTATAAAACTTTGGAAAAAAGATTATCATCCACACTTTCGCACGCATTGAATATTTAACAGACAATGACTTCGCTGTATTTCCCCCAAAATTTATGAATTTTATCTGTGCGACAGAAAATTGATTTAGTGTATTTAGGTTTCTATTACCCGGAAATTACTTAAATATGACGGTAACTGGAGATCGAAGCAGTTAACGTGTGTAACATATACCTGTTTAATTTTCTGTTTTTGTTGACTCTCTCCCGTTATGCTTTCCTGAATTAACGTCATATCTGAACACGGAAACGTTTCTCCCCTTGTGGCAGCACTTGAAGTCAATCAAGACTCAGCTAAAATAAATACGACGTATATATGGTTTTAACTCTATGCAAATGTTTCTAGCATTTTATGGTAGAATATATGTCCAACTTGAACAAAAAGATAGCACTAAATCATCGTACTTGGATTATTACTGTGTATATCTGCATTGTGGTCATTTAGCTAAGTAGTTCTTGCTACACACGTTGCAGACACGAACACTAAAAAATGAAAAGGAACCTGCAGTTTCTTGCAGACAACTACTTCTTTTTTATCTTATAGCAAGAAGTGCAGAAACGGTGGTAGAACCACTAACCAAAAAACTACGTTCAACTTATCACAGCACACAAAATGCCAAGTTGAAGATTTCATGAACTGTACATTAACTAAATAGTAGCAAATTGACTTCAACAAATGCTAGTGTGGGATATAAACAACAGTTTATGAACTTCTAGCAAGCATAATATCGCCGTAACAATCAAGTAACAAGTAAGCTAACGCTGAAAACATCACCACCTACCGCACAAACACAGCGATTTAATAATTTTTATCTGATGCTTGACTTCTCACCTACTGCCAATGCTGCCACATCAAGAGAAACTTATCTGATGTTTGAGTTCTCACCTGCTGCCACATTAAAAGAAATTTATAATCGTAAGATATAGCAACAAAAAAACAGAAAGTTCAATTTATTATATACGTCACAGCATCTTGGTTTGTGAACGCGGTATCTCCGTTTTTAAAAGTTGGTATCAATAAAAAAATATTTTTGCACCTGGTGGAGATAGGCATTCTAGCTTTTCATACGTATTTGGTTTTCTGCAGATCAAAGGTATTTCTGAAGGTAATGCAAATTTGCTTTTACTACGATCTTTCACTTTTATTGTAATAAGGAAGTGAAAAATCCCTCAAAAACTGTATCGTGAAAGAAATCGGTTTTGAATCACGCTTTTCAAAATACAAGAAATATTTCTGTTATTTTTCAAGTGTACTTTGCAGTAGAGAGAATTTGGAGATCATAGCCTGCCTTGATCGAACATGATTCGAATAAATAAAAAAAAAGTTCAAAACAAGTAGAAAATCTTTTTAAGTCTCAAACATGAATGTTGAGGAAAACTCGTTTTTCCTCTATTTTAATTTCTTCTGTTTTTCACTTTGATAAAGAATATATCAAAAACATTTTTCCTAGGAACTTTGTTTAGTTATTGCAATAATTCTGCGGTTTGAAGTGAATTTGTAAAATTAGAAAGTAAGTAATATGGGAATTAAAGAAACGTCCATCCAAGTTGATCTCCACGATTAATTTTCATTTATAGTAATCCGAACGACATAATCAGTTAAATACGCCTTGAGGAAGAAAAGCAGTGGGGGTCATTAAATCATCTGAGTCAATAGCGAGGAGGGAAATTAGATCTTTAAATAAAAGTAGCTGTTCTGCGTGTCTTTATTGCAATAGCGAACAGCAGTTGCATGCACCATCTCGGCCTTCAGAAAGATTAAAATAATTAAATCGTTAAACTTGTAAAGTCAATGACATGGCAGAAAATAATTCTCTTTAAGCAAATGTTGGAGTTCTAGCTTGTTTGTTCAGTCCCAGCGTTCGACAATTCCTAAAGCCTTTCCTTCTGCAGAAAACCATTTTAATTCTCAAGACGTTCAGCAGCCGAGATTCTCTGCTCAGTAGTAAATGTGGGTGTGCATCAACTTACCTGTCTAAAAGTTTTAATGACTCTAGATTAGTTGTGTTGTAAAATCCTGAACAGGAGGATTTTATCTCTTTAATTTTTGAACCCAATGTGGCTTTTGTCGTAATTTCATATTAGCACAGAAGATACTATATTAAATATATTTGTAGGTTGGCTATCAGTTTATGACAAGTGTAATTACAGAAGATCCCCGATTATACAACTTGCCGTGTTTTCGAAGGCTCTTATTTCATTCCGAATATTTTCACGTAGTTAATAATGAGCAAACACCATTAAGAAAAAATAACAATTTGAATGATTGGATACAGTAACGCGAAATATATATATATATATATATATATATATATATATATATATATATATATATATATATATCATCATCATCATTGTCAACCATTATCAATCCACTGCTGGACGAAGGTCTCCCCAAGTTTCCTCCACAACGGTCTGTCTTGTGCCAGTCTCCTCCATGTCACTCCCGCATACTTTCGAATTTCATCCACCCATCTTCCATGTGGTCTTCTTCTGGGTCTTTTCCTGTCCCTTGGAATCCAATCTAAAATTTCGGCTGTCCATCGATGGTCTGTTCTTCTGGCAGTATGTCCAGCCCATTGCCATTTCAGGGATTTAACTCTGATCATGATGTCTTCCACTCTTGTCATTTTTCGGATCCACGAGTTCCTCTTCTTATCTCTCCTGGTTACACCAAGCATGCACCTCTCCATGCTTCTTTGAGTTGTTTGCAGCCTTTGTATGTCTCTTTTAGCTAAGGTCCACGTCTCTGCACCATACGTAGGCACTGGAAGGATGCATTGATCAAACACTTTTCTTTTATGACATAATGGCATATTGCTCTTGAAAATTATGCTGTTTCTTCCAAAAGCTCTCCAGGCAAGTTTTGTACGCCGATTAATTTCTTCACCAATGTGACCCTCACTTGATATCTGCTGTCCAAGATAAACGTACGTGTCTGTTATCTCCAGCTTTTCTCCATCAATCGATAAATCTTCATTTCTTGTAAAAGCATTGTACATCACTTTTGTCTTCTGAAAGTTCATTTTTAATCCCACTTCTTTACTCTTGTCAGCAAGTTCCTGGATCATACGCCGTAGCTCTGATGGGGTAGTTGCAAAAAAGACTATGTCATCAGCAAAACGAAGGTGGGTTAGATAATCTCCATTAATCTTTATCCCTTTGTTTTCCCAGTTCAGTGATTGAAAGACATTTTCCAATGTGGCATTAAAGAGCTTCGGAGATATGGTGTCACCTTGTCTCACTCCTTTTCCAATTTTTATGTGTGTTGTATTTTCAAACAGCCGAATCTTTGCACTTGCATTTTCATAGATGTTATTAATAATATTAATGTATGCATCTTCAATACCGCAGGATTTCAGAGCCATTGCAACTGCTGATGGTTTCACCGAATCAAAGGCTTTTTCATAATCGATAAAAGCCATGCACAATAGAAGTTCATATTCCCTCGCTCTTTGAATTAGTTCTCTCAGTACGTGGATATGATCTATAGTGCTGTAGCCACTCCTGAATCCAGCTTGTTCTCTCGGTTGAGCCATGTCCAGTGTCACCTTAAAGCGGTGTGAAAGAACTTTAGTGAAGATTTTATAAACCACTGATCGGAGGCTGATAGGTCTGTAGTTCCTGAGATCCTCAATGTCACCTTTTTTATGTAGCAAGATCATTGTAGCGTTGTTCCAATCCTCAGGAATTTTCCCTTCATTAAGGAATCTAGTGAAAATTTGGGCGAGTACTGTTTCGATTTCTCCACTTGCTTCTTGTATGATGTCTACAGTAATTCCATCTTCTCCTGGAGCTTTCCCCCGCTTCATGTTCTTGATTGCATGTGCAACTTCTGCTGGAAGAACTGGAAGCACTCTGGTACCTTTCATGATCTCTGGAGTACATGTATCATCCCTTTCATATAATTTGGAGTAGAAATCTTTCACTCTTGTCAACATTTCGCCTCTATTTCTTGTTACAGAACCATCTTCTTTTCTCAGTGCCATAATCTGTTTTCTTCCTTTACTGAGATGTCCCTTTGCTATCTTTAGGCTTTGGTTGTTTTCAATTGCTTTCCTCACTAGTTCACAGTTGAATTTCCTTACGTCTTCAGTGATACTTTTTCGTACTGTCTTGCATAGCTCTACATATTCCACTTTGGAAGTCACATCTCCTTTAGTTGTCCTCATCACTCTTCTTTTTTGCATCAACATTTTGGTTCTTCCTGATAATTTGTTCACATGCAATTTTTCTTAGACCCAGCTAATTTTGTTGCTGTTTCCATAAGAGCTTTGGTTACTTTTCTGTTAACTTCAGAAATATCCACTTCTTCCGATGTTAGGCCTTCTAAAGCAGAGAATCTGTTCTTCAGTTCCAATTTGAAGGTATTATGGTGTTTTTTAAGGTTGGTAATGTCAATACATTTTGTTTGTCTTATGAGCTTGCTACGTTCGAGTTTAGTGTTGAGGTGCATCTTACATCTCACCAATCTATGGTCACTGCCTGTGTTGAACTTGTTTAGCACACTGCAGTCTTCTATGACGAATTTTTTGTTACACATAATAAAATTAATATACTTGTCGTCCCATTTGGATGTCTCCATGTCCATTTCCTGTGTGGCTTTTTCTTGAAAAAGGAGTTCAAGATGAAAAACCCTTCTGCCTCTGCAAACTCTACGAGAGTATTTCCACGCTGGTTTCTGTTGCCGTGACCGAATTTACCTACTGAAGTTTCATTCTGTTGCCGTTGCTCTATTTTTGCATTGAAATCTCCCATAATTATCTTCAAGTGCTGCTTACCTTTATTATTTAGATCACGAATTTCCTCATAAAATTCTTCAATTTCTTCTTCAGCATGACTTGTGGTGGGTGCATAAGTTTGAATAATCTGAGCCTGGTATCTTCTCGAGAGTTGGATAACGAGTCGTGCAGCTCTGTCAGAGGAACTTTCAACTTCTACAACTTTATCCTTCAGTTTCTTGTTTATTATAAATCCAACACCACTAGTTCTGCCAGTATCTGTCCCACGATAGTAGAAGAGATGTCCACTTTTCAGTTCAATGAGATCTTCTCCTTTTCTCCTTACCTCACTTAGCCCGACGATGTCCCACTTGATCCTTTGTAGTTCCTTTTCCAATTCAAGAAGCCTTGAATCAGAAGATAGGGAGCGTCCGTTGTACGCAGCCAAGGTCAGCATCACATGGCAGCCTAGTCCGGTCCTCCGGGGATTCTTAGCACCCTCTGCCTTCATGTCACACTGGCCGCTGCCTTGGCCAGGTACATTCCAGCTGCCGGAGACTGAGGGTCAAGATTTAAGTTGTGGAGTCATTTTGGAGGGGTTTGGCCATAACTCACCACGCTGGCCAAGTGGGTTGGTGAGTGTGGGATAGCATTTCCTCTAATCCCGATGGTATAGTTATACCGCTATTGGCGGTCGAGGGGCTCTGACGACCGCCAATAGCGGTATAAATATATATATATATATATATATAATATATAGACGTAACATTAGACCCACCTACCTAACAGCGTGTTGGTCCTCCTTGATCGCGAATAACAGCCTGCACAGATAATGCCAGCCAAAATGTTGTCCACATCTGCGCCCGAAACGTCGGTCCAGGATCCGTGCAACTGCTGTTCCGCTCTACGAAACCCTAAAGAGCTTCCACAGGGTTCTTTTTTTTTTAATTGGAGGTTTAACGACCACCGTGAATAACTCAATATGCTATAAGCAGTCGCCCGTCCCTAATTTAGGGCCACTGGTTCCAGGGAAGGAGAGAGCCAGTGCTGTAATACAAACACAACATCCATGCCTCACCGGGATTCGAACCCGGACGCCCCCGGGGTGGCAAGGGTTAAAATCCGGGGACGCCATTGACAGATTCAAAACTCAGATGACTGTTCTTCGATCCATGCCTGGGCCGCCTCGGTGGCGCAGTGGTCTAAGCGATGACCTCTGATCATTCGTCCGAAAGGAGTCCAGGTTCGAATCCCGGTGAGGCATGGATGTTGTGTTTGTCTTACGGCACTGGCTCTCTACCTTCCCTGGAACCAGTGACCCTAAATTAGGGACGGGCGACTGCTTATAGCCCATTGAGTTGCTCACGGTGGTCGTTCAACCTTCAATCAAAAAAATCCATGCCTGGGTGGTTGCGGCCCGGTGGAGCAGCGCATTGTCCTGCTAGAACAGACCATCGGTCGCAGGATGAGCGAAGGCCATGAAAGCGTGTAAGTGATCAGCCAGCACATGCTGATAGCGCGCAACGATTAAAGACTTCTCCAGACACACTAAGTTACCTAATGTGTCCCAAGAGAAGGCACCCCAAACCATCACAGAGTCTCCACCGCCTTGAGCAGAGCCAACCTGGCATGACCGGGCCATAACCTCACGATGTGGACGTCACACTCGCACCCTCCTGTCAGCTTGGTACAGCTGAAAACAGGATTCATCTGACAGCACGATGCGGCGCTACTCTGCAGAAGACCAGTTTTGTTGTTCCCGGCACGAGGCAAGGCGTACTGCCCAATGACGAGCACTCAATAGTGACACACGACTAAGGCATCTGCTCCCATATAACCCAGGGTATGCAGCGTGTGTCGTGTCGCTTGCTCGCTTAAGCTGTTTGGGCAGCCGAATGTGATTTGCGCCGCCGTTGCAAAGTGGTTGGTATGTACGAGCCTGGAAAGTCTACGTCTAACCCCGGTCACCAGTAGAGTGTTGTCGGTCACCGCTTGCGCACTGGTACGTCCGTCGATGGTATATTAACGGTACACCACTGACACGGTTGCTCTCAGGAATTCTAGAGGTCTTACCACTTGGGCGATAGAATGACCCACCTGTCTTGCACCGACAATGCATCCACGATCAAAGTTGCTCAGATCACTCGTCACCTGATGTTCGTCGATTGCGATGCACTTTTGAGAAGCTGACCGCATATTTATCGCCTGCGCTTAGTTTCGGTCTACTCTACGTTGCGTAGGGGATACCCATGTCCTCTGGTCATCACTCCTATCTCTAATGTTTTGTCTATTGAGTGTGCTATTATTTAGACTTTGGCGAGATTTTACCGCAAAGAACAGGAAGGAGAATTTAAAGCAATTACCTGTTATGACTTTTTAGCGTAAGCATTCATGGCTTCTATGTACACGGTACTTGTGTTTAATTTCTGATTCCTGTTGATAGTTTTTCATCAACAGGAACGTTTTGTATTTATGATAAAAAATACACTCCGTGGAAAAAATGAACCACGAAACTGAACATGCATATACCTCCTCGATCAAGCATGCAAATGGTTAGAAATCCGTCGTCAATATATGCACGCAGCGATTCCAGCGCGCAGGGCAAACGCCATTCTGGGTGTATGTAAAAAAGCGTCGCTTGCGTGCATTGATCATTCTGACTGCTGTTGCGGTTTCGTTTACATTCGCAGCCCATGAGGATTCAGTGGTGAAGAACGCGACGACCCTACCAGCAACTCGGCAAGCTCAAGAGCTGTCGCATCGTGAGCCTAAAAGAAGCCGGTTGGTCAAGTCGACGTATCAGTCCTCATCTGGGTCGGGACGATGCCGCAGTAAGAATATGTTGGCAGCAGTGGGTCCAGAAAGTCCCACACATATGAGCCATCGGCCGGCCTAGGCGAATAACTGGATGGGGGAACATGTAACAATGATAGCAGCGAGAAAGACTGCATCTCTGTCTACCACCCCTAGATACATAAAGTCCCCCACGGAACATGCAGTATCAAGACGCGCCATTGGAAGACGACTGGCAGAGACAGATCTCCATTCTCATCGCCCTTTACGATGGCTTCCACCAACCACCGAACATCAGCATCTTCGTCTAGAGCTGGATCATGCCGGGGAAGCGTGGACTGTGTTCAAATGGCGCCGTACAGTGTTCACTGACGAAGCCCCGTTTGCTTGGGATCGGGTGACCAACACCTACCTGTCTGAAGGGTGCCGGGCCAGATCAGTGCTCTGGTCTGGCCTAGAAAGCCTGATCCCTACCCGGACCCCGGGAAGGGCCGGGGTTTTTTTTTTCATCAGTTAAGTAAAAAATCCGGTTTCGAAGCAGGCTGGGTCTGTGCTGAAAGTTTTATCATTTTGGTCCTGGATTAAAAAATGTTTTCGTCTCACAAAAACGAAGACTGATTTATTAAATAATCAGCGATGTTCACTGAAGGAAACGAAAGACCCCATCCGCCACGCTATTCCATGGTTAATTACAGCTGAAACGAACATGCTTGGCTGAAAGATGAGAGCTTGAAATGGGATGGTTTGTTTCTTTAAAAGTGGAAATCAAATTCCCTTTCCACTTTGCTGAATTAAGGGACTAAAACAAATGGCTTTTTTTTTGTGTGTGTTCCAAGAAATGTTTACATAACAGAACTGCGGCTTCACGAAACCAAAATCAAACTAGCTTTTGCCGCGATTCGTTGCTACAACGGAGATCGAGTGCTACCTGGTATATATACTTACGTCTAGAAAAGAAAAAGCCTTTACATTTGCTGCATAATTACGCAGTCAAAAGCTGAACCTCATTTGTAGAAGACATTCTTCAGAGAAATGGCACGTCTTTCTGTGTTACATTCGGCTTACTACTAGTTCAGTAGAGCATCTGTTTTTCTGCCTCAAAGAGTCGAGCTTCACTGAATCGCGGACAAAGCTGAATATGAATAACGGACCACATGTAAAAGATTAGTGAAAATGCATGTGTTTATTATGAATACCGCTTACTTTGAGAGAGGTTTTGAATCCTAAAACTTAACTTTCGGGAAAAAAAAACCCATGCAGTTAATATGATATCTATGTTGCAAAGAATTCCGAAGTAGGTACCTGATGTACCTACATTGTTTAGTAATTTCAATTACAAATTTATAGCAGTATAGCCGATTTAAGAATTCGAAGTCCACGTACACAAGGTATCTTGGGTATTCGTTTTTCCATGTTTGAATTTTGTTTGTAGACAACGTCTCGCAGGCCATTAGAAAGTGTTCCGTGGACCACGGAACACTTTCTAACGGCCTGCGTTTTCCGCCACTTATCGTTATTTGCCATGAGGGGCAAAAAAAGCTGGTTGAAAACCTGAAACAGGACGGGCCCCTAAAGTTCCAGATCGGGTCGGGTCGGGTCCCTAAATTTCGAGAACGGGAATGCCCGTGCAGACCTGTACTACATTGTGTACAGGCTCAAGGCCATCACATTTAATGTTACAATCTGAGTAGCGAACTCGAATAACAGCCACCCTCCCTAGTAGGGCCACGTGGTACCTTAACAGCTCAGCCGTAAGTTGACGACATCCTGCTACCAGCCGTGTTGCCTTTTCTGTCAAGTCTTCCGGTACCATTTACCAGCACAATATTGCCAAACCAGGCCTCACCTGTCCGTGGGAACGTCTTCATGGTTTTGAAACCCTTCTATGGCAAGCCAGATCTACAGACTTGTCGCCAACCGATCACATACGGGATATATTGGGACGTCCATTGCAGCCATCCCAGAATATCATCAAACTGGCCGAGCAATCAGAGCACCCCTGATAGAATCAGCCACAGAAGAACATTCAACTGCTGCTTAAAGTGAACGTCTAGTCTTAGTGAATTTTCTTCTTATACTTTCAATGGAAAAAAATCCGACCATATTTCCTTAGCGAAGAAAGGTTTCGCATACATCAAAATTGGTCCACTGATAAAAAACATCCAACTTAAGTTGTACAATCGGTGTTTTTTCCAAAAACATTTCCTGAACTATATTGAAAATCAGTAACTTTACTTCGATGTAATGGTACGGAAGAGTGGCGCCACTGTAAGCAAGTATCATAACTACATCAAAGTAAAGTTACTGGTTTTTAATATTGTTCAGAAAAGTTTTGATTTTTCAAAATACACCGATTGTACAATCTATGTTAAGATGTTTTTTATCTGTGAGCTAATTTCGATGTATGAGAAACATTTATTCGCTGAAGAAATAGGGTTGAATTTTTTTTAATTGGAAGTATAGGGAGCAAAATCATAAGACGCTACCTTAACTCAATGTCATGACGGTTATCGGAGTGCATAGCCGCAGGAGGTGACTGTACCACGTACTGACCTGTTGTGGTTACAGAGCCATTGTTCTGCAATAAAGAGCCCTGTTGCTGTGAAGTTGTAATCATTTTTTTATTCCTATACCCTCATTGCATGTGTAAAGTTTCTGCAGAATCAAACACTTGCTTCGGGGAGCTTCTATGTTTTTGGTCACAGAGTGTTTATAATATTTTGTTAATAGGTAAATTTTTGGGAAATTCTCATTTACTTTCCGTATTATCAGACTTCCTCTCCGTCCGGATTAGGTCCGATAGTTCGAGTAGAAAATTTGTGCGTTAGCGAACGGGCAGCCGACAAATGTCCAGGTAATTTAAGAATGTCAGTGTTTGGACATAGTTATGTAACTACGGCGTACTTATAAAGAATGCGTACGGATACACAGCGAAGAACCAAAACATTATGACCACCTGCTTAATAATGATCTTGATATTTCACGTGCCTCCAAAACAGCTATAACCTGGTGAAAGGTGGACGCTACAAGATGTCTGTAGGTGCCTTGTGGTATCTGTTACCAGCAGATCCTCGAACTCTTAAGTTACGTGGTTGAGCCGCCGTAGACCGGATTTGCTGTTCCAACACAAACCACAGACGCTCGATTGGATTGATGTCTGCGGAAGTATAGGCTAGGGCAATACCTGAAAGTCTTTCTCATGCCCAGCGAACTATTCTCGAACAATCCGGGCGGTGTGGTATGGCGCATTATCCTGCTGAAAAAAGGAACTACTAGAGGGGAATACCATTACCTTGGAAAGATATACCGGGTCTGCAATGATGTTTAGGTATGTAGTAGATTTCATAGTTTCTTGTACTGGAATGACTGGACCCACGGTCTCTAGTGCAGACATTGCCGAACGCATTACACTTCCTATACTGTCTTGTTTACGTCTCATGGTGCATCCTGGTGCCAACACTTCTTCAAGTAAACAACGAACACGTACCCAGGCTTCCACATGGCGCAAAAGAAAATGAGATTCATCAGACCAGACGACTTTCTTCCAATCATTCAAGGTAGAGCTTTCATGCTCGCGTGGACATTGGTGGCGCTTCAACGGTTAATCGAGGTTCGTATGGGCACTCGCAGGTGCCTGCGGCCGCTCAGCCAAGTGTTTTAAGCGGTGTTCGATGTTTTGTGTATTGGGAAACATTACACAGGTCACTAGCCTTCAAATTATTTGCGGTTCGCGCCACAGCATCCATTTTGTCGGTTCGTACCATACGGAATTGCTTTCACTCACATCTAGCATCGATGAGCTGTGGTCTACCCACACCTTGCCGGCGGTGCATCATTTCCCCTCCTTCGACCACCTTTTGAAAGTTCTAACCAATGTTGACCGTGAGCCCCCCACAAGCATTGCATTGCAGTCTCGGAAATGCTCTGACCCAGTGATCTGGCCATTATAATTTGCCCTATGTCAAGCTCACTTAATTCAGCTGCCTTTTCCATCTGAATAATAATACTGATTATCACAGTTCAGTATCAGGCGTTATTTACAGCGTTTCATGACCTTTACATGCACCGTCGTTTACCTGCAAAGTCTTGGATTTGCATAAAGACGCGCTGGTCATAATATTTTGGCTCTCCTGTGTATGCAGATCACATTAAAAGTAATAGCACCTTTTTTAAGACAGGTCACAATTTTTTTCCAGAGTTTTCGTATGAAAGAAAAATAGATTTCGAGGAAGTTCAAGAGACATTGGTAGCTTTTCCTTTACTTCACTGTAGGCTTCTTAATTCAAGTTATCGTTAGTAATTTTTTTGACTCGCCATTCTGAACCATTTCCTAAACATTTCACGTGAATGAACCCATTATCCCGTTCCTTTACTTTCAGAGTAGCCCAGGTTGTTTGCGGTAATGTCTCTCCAAATTCAACATGTCCAATATCAATGTAACCTCTGTGTACTTTATAAATTGCAGAAAGTAGTTCTGGCATTCAGCTTTATTTCAAAACAGAGGAGCTGTTCTCACGTTGGAAACGTTGGCGGAAATGATAAATACACTCTAAGGAATGTTCTTCCCATAACTTGTTAAGAACATAAAAACAAAAGTAACCATCAACGGTGAAATCAAATCATTACTGGAATGAACAAAAGGTACGTTACGTTCCAGGTTGTATTTCATTCTGATCAAAGAAATGAAGAAGAATGGATTCTTTGGAGGAAGGAAAACCTACACGCCGGGCATTATTGTTTTTCTATACGGAACGGGAAGAAAACCACCAACAAGAAAGCATTGTGAACATTCCATGAAATATAATGACAAGTGATTCAAGCATAAAGAAAACTAAACGCATGAGGAGAAATTAAGGCAATGAGCTATGTTTCGATAAAACAGAGAAAAGAAGATGATACTGCCTACTTACCTGAAACTCTGATGCGATGTGTGACAAAAGTAAATACCAGTGTCAGGAATAAAGCAGTCAAGTGCAAAAAGTGAAAGGTCAGAGGAGAACTAGCACGGCTGACGGAGTGCGAAAGAAAGAATGAAGTAGAGAAAGAGAAGGAAAACGAACTGTCAGAGATAAAAGAAAAAGGAAGATTGACAGCAAGCAGTGGAAAATGAAAGTGAGAGAGAAAAAAAGAAACTCACAGACAGAGAGAGAGAGAGAGAGAGAGAGAGAGAGAGAGAGAGAGAGAGAGAGAGAGAGAGAGAGAGAGAGAGAGGAGAGAGAGAGAAGAGAGAAAGAGAAAGGAAGGGACAGATGGACCAGGAGAGAACGACAGGAAATAAGAGGATGAGAAAAAAGAAACTGATGAGAGAGAGGAAGGAAGAGAGAAGGAAAACCTGAGCGAGAGAGGAGAAGGAAAACATAATCACCGAGAGGGAGAGAAAGGAAGAGAGAGGACAATATAGAAAGACATGTAGTACTGAAGAACTAGATAGGGGAGAGAAAATAGACAAGAAGTAGAGAAGAATGAGTGATTGAGAGAGAGAGGCGAAGAGGAACCGAAGGAAAAAGAAAGCGACACAGACAAGAGTGAGAGATTGGAAAAAGTGAAAAGAGAGAAACTAGATGGAAACATATAGGAGAAAATACGCAGTGATAGTCAGAATTAGAGAAAGAGAGAGAAAAATGGGTCTGAGGAAGGAAATTAAAAGAGTGATAGAGTGAGAGAGGGAATAAGAAATATGAATGGAAAGGAGATAGTCAAAGGTAGAGAGGGAGAGTAAATAAAAGGGAAAGTGAGGAAATTACTTTTACAGAGAAATGGAGAAATGAACGTTTAGAGAGAATGGAAAGTAATAAGGTGAAAGTATAACTTAACAATAAAAGAAAATTATACAAAAACAAAAAGATGCGCAAAATAAATAGTAAGATAACGAGAATAGACACAAAAATAGATGAAAAAATGTAGTGAACGGAAAAGAAAAGAACGAAAACGAAAGGCAGGAGGCGAAGCTGTAGAATGAAAAATAGAAAGAAAAAGAGATATAAAGAAATTGGAGAGAGTAAGAGAGTCTGGAAAATTGAACGGAGCGACAGGAAAAAAATTAAGACGAGAGAAACACAATCTTCAAAGGAAAGACAGGAAGAAAAGAAACAGAGCATCGTAAAATGGAAGGAAGTAGGAGTAATCGAGAAATCGACATACAGGAAGTACAACTCAGAGGAAGATGAAAAGATGATATATAAAATAGAGATGTAGGTTACGTAACTCAGAGGCAGACGAGAACGTATATAGAGTAAAGGAAAACCATGTTTAGTTATGAAGGGTAAAGCTGAAGACAGCGAAACAGATAGCTCCAAATCCCTGGCATTGTAGTGAAAAGGTGACCAGACAATCAGGATAACTTTCTGCATGCCTTGAATTTCCTGGCTTTGAGCTGATATCATTAGATATTCAGGTGTGGCAACTACCCATTTCTGTGTTGTATAGCGTAAAAGCCATTTGCCGGTGGCAGAAATTGAATACGCATCCTTCAGCTCTTGAGCCGTGCTTTTTCATTAAACTACACCTACGGAGTTTATCCCTGCAACTTTTGCCGTCTTGGCGCGCGCGCGCACACACACACACACACACACACACACGTGCGTGCGTGCGTCACATATATCTCCTCCCCCTCCCTTGAGAAAGCGCTGGTACGGAATCTTAAGTTTTCGGGTCAGCCGGCAAACTACGCTTGAAAGAGGTCACTGCAGAAGAAGGGATTCCATTAATTCCAGATGATGTGCGGAACAAACATCACCCATTTTTCGAAGAACATAGCGGCCAGTAGATCCATTTTACGTTTGGATGCCAATTTAACGTAAAAGCCATTTGCCTGGGGCGGAATCGAACCAGCATACTTCTGCTGCGGAGCTGATGCTTTCCTTAATTAACCTACACCGACGGAGTTTGTCGCTGTAACTTTTGTCGTCTTGACACGTGCGTCACCTCTGAGGTAGGTACGTCACTGTTTGTATCATAAAATCAATGTGTTCAATGCTGGAAATGCAGAAAAATTTGCAATGGGTGAATCCTTCCATTTTCGGATCGTCGAAAATAAAAAAAAATCCATTCTAAATAAACAAGCATTCTTACTACTAACACGTGTTTGCTTTCCAGAAAATTGACTTGCATCGGAACGCAAATACGTAATTGAGTAAAACAGTCTTGAAGAGTGACAAATGTTTCCTTAATTCCTTCTCCAGAAACCAGTGGTTTAAACTCTTTGTTAAGGAATCTTAAATTATGTAGCTGGAATATATACAGCACAGTTGTATTACTTCAGTCTTTGGCATTTATTGCAATCAAACGCCTCTGACGATTTGTGATCTCATTATCGTAGCTGCAGCTGTATTCCAATGAATCCCTCGTTTAATCCACAATGCAAGTTAACTGCACGAATTCGAGTTACGACTTCGAAACCAGTGATCTTTATGTGGTGTCAACACTATCTCGTATTTACAGAGCTTTCCGCGAACCTCCTAACAATTACTCAAATGCAAATAGTAGCTTGGGATGATGATCAGAGCCTAGCATCATCAGTGTATTTGTGGAACATTGCTCATGCATTTTACGGAAGACTGAAATTCCGAATGGAAAACAGTTTCTTAATATCAGGCTAGACTCCAAAGATAATAAGCGGAAAAAGGACTATTTTTAAAATAAATATGCATAAGAAAATCAGAAGATCACAGCAGTGAAAGAAATAAACCTTATGATCACGGTTTAAAATTTGAGAAGCACGTAGAGAATACATACATGCTTGTATATAAGCGTATGTACATTTCACATATACGTACGCACACTCAAAATGTTTTGTGGTAGGTTGCAGCAAAAAACTGGTAATGGACCAGTTGCACCAATTCTGGGAAAAAATAAACCAGTGTGTGATGCATGAAACGCACAAAAACATGATAGAATTATGCACTACGGTGTGGTATCAAACCTGAATTATACGAAGTTGCACGATGTTTATGCATGTTTCATGCATCACACAATATGTTTTTTTGATTGGGGGGGGGGGGGGGATAGTATAACGACCACTTTGAGCAAGTCGATGTATAACGAAGTGAATTTCTCAGTTATTTTTATCCGCGCCAGGATTCGAACCCCGGTCTACTCATTCCGGAATACGTTGCTCTACCAATTAAGCTACGCGGACGTTTTATTCTGATTCCTATCTGCCTTTATGTCGTGTGCGTCCTTCTGGCAGGTACGTCACATCTCCTGGTACGTTACAGATGGTCTATAACCAGTCGCCCGCCCCTGAGGTAAGATCACTGGTTCCAGGGAAGGGATACAGCCAGTGCAGTAAGACAAACATAACATCCATGCCACATCGGGATTAGAACACTTAACCATCTCGAACGAATGGTCAGAAGCCAGCGCTTAGACTACTGTGCCACCGGGGCAGCACACAATGGTTTACCTTTGCCAAAAAATTGCTGTAGTTGGTGTAGCACTGCATTTTGTTGCAGCCTACTACAAAATCCTTAACAGTGTATAGGGTGTCCTGTCTTAAATGACAGTAAAGTGAGTACTTATGTTCATAAAAAACTGAACACCTGAAATGAGTCGGGCTACGACTTCGATTTTTACAGGATATGCTAATCAGGCAATATCGCAGAAATGTTTGCTATTTCGGCGTCACAGGTGCATGCGTATCGCGTCTAGGCAAATCGGATCGCGCAACGTCCCAGACCAGAAATGGGCAGTTTTTCTGCTATAAGCGCCGAGTGGCTGGGTCTGCATGTCAGCTCTTGGTCAGCAGTGGGTAACGATGCCTGCCTCGTTGTCGTGTAAGGCAGTCGTACAAGTCACATCAGCAAGTTCGAAGGAGACCACATTATCGGCATGAAAGACTGCAGTGCTTCCCTCCGTAAGATTGCCGGTCATATGGGGGCGCAGTGTGCCCGTCGTGTCGAGAATATGTCGGGAATGGTGCGAAGAAGTGCGTAGGACACAAGGAGAAGGATACTGGACGTCGTACACGGTTAACACCGAGAAACAGTACATCGCTGTTTATTACAGTTCGGACTGCAGACTCATCGGCCCCGCCTCGAACTACCTTTTACACGGCAGCAACGGACTACCAAGATGTAATGGTGCATCGAACGAAATGGGTGGCGTGACGAATGACACGATATTGTGTTCTCTGACAAAACGCGCTTCTGTTTAGGTGAAAATTATGGCTTCATCTGTGCCCACCGACGACAGTGTGAGAGGCGTCAGGAAGAGTATTCGCGCTAGGCATACCGCACTAACACGAGGCATTATGGCATGGGGTGCTACCGGGTACGAAAGCAGATTACCTCTCGTGAGAGTACGTACCATCATAACGAGTGCCTGTTACATCAATGAGATTCTACGCCTGATCGCCCTTCTGTACCCACAGGACAACGCCAGAGCCATATTTTAGCAGGGCAATACCCCACCACGTGGTGCACACGTGCCATCTTCGGGGACAACAACGCTTCAGTTCTGCCGTGGCCAGCTAGATATCTGGATATATCACCCATAGAAAATCTCTGGGACATGCTCAAACGACAAGTGCAGCGGTACGACCGTCCACCAATAACTCTTGATGAACTTTGAACGCCGGTCAATACAGCCTGGGTGGCTATTCCACAGGACAGAATTCACACATTGTTTGATTCGATATCTTAGCGGGTATAGCAGGTGATACAAGCCAAATATGGCCAACCGATCATTAGCTACATTGACGGATTTGGTACTTATGACACCGACATTCTAATGAGTTGTTCTTTTCAGCCTAATGAACATATCCTGTAAAAATCAAAGTCGTAGCTCGACTCCTTTCAGGAGTTTTGCTTTTCATGAACATGAGTGCATATCCCCTTTGTTTTGCTATTCATCAAAACCTTAACAGGATTGCAAACACTATGTTTCTAAGCTGCATATCGTTAAGTAGATTTCAGCGTGGTTTCTATTAGAAGCCCGTCACACGTCAGAATGGTACTCGTTTTCTCTCGACGTATCCCAAGCAACAAGAAAACCGTGAGACATAGTTGGTCCAAAGTAATGCAAGGAGAGATTCGTTGGTTTAATGTAAGCATCGTACTTTCCTTTATCCACCCTTCTAACGATTTGCCAGCGACAAATTCTCAAATAAGCCGTACTTATAAAGGGCGGCAAGGAAAGTCGTAAAAGCAGGCTAATATCTAAAGATTTGTGTTAGCGAGAGTTCTACGTTTTGTGCATGTGTAAACTTCTATGAAACTACGTATACCAACGTTGGTCCTACAATGGGGGAGATCAGCTGATCCGCTGTTGAAGATCTAGTACATTCAACCGCAGTGTTGCGTTGACCTGTGACTTCAGGTGCCAGAAAAGGAAAAAAGCCCAAAGGAGTAAGTTCTGGTGATCTTGGGATCATGTTCAGTGTCCTACTCAGTACTGTTTAAAAGACAGATTAATCACTGTGTCACTTGTACATTCCTACGCGCTGGTACCACATGTTGATAAACAGCTGTAGCGGCAAATTTTCTAAGAAATCTGCTGCATCCGTTGCAGATTTCTTAGACAATTATTCCTATGTTTCGTATTATCACTCGACGAAAGCTATTTTATATATATATTTAGCTTGTGGATCATCTTTTCTATAGTTTATGAAGTTTATTGTCGTTTTTCTTTTATGTGAATAAAGTCGTATATTATTAACAAATTGAATTATCGCTTTAAGGTGAGTGATTTTCGAATGTTCCTTTGTCTTACTTTCTACTCTGGATTATTTTCTCTGATCCGCGCTATTGATGAAGATCTACATTATAATAACAATATTCAGACCTTGTATTATAAAATGGCAATAAAATGTACTTAACATTCTTTTCCTTTACTTCCAGGAATAGCTGACACGTCTTCTCTTACAAAAGCCAGCCAGACATTAATGACCGTCACTGCTGTGCTTATTGTGTCTTTGTTATCATAACATTTCAGGTAACATTTCATTTTTATTCTGAATCTGAAGATATTTATAACGCTGCCATTTTATTTTGTGATCTGCATGACCTTACCAAAAGTATTCGCACACCCCTTTCTGAATGAATAATGTTTTACTCTATTTTTAATATGTTGCACACAAATAAGTTTTACATATAACATATAAACACGGTCATAAACAACAGTAATGTTTCTTTGTCAAATGATAATAGAATTTGAGAAACGTTTCAGTGTTGACATCTTCCGAGGACCTTTCACTGGGTTTTATAGCAACCAGTTCGGTACTGGTTTTATGGCAACCAGTACCTTTCACTGGGATTAATTGCATCCAGTTCGTTTGCTATAATAGCAACTAGTTTTTTTGCAACCAGTCCGAGGATCTCTCACTGGGTTTTATAGCAACCAGTTCGTTTCCCCCATCTAAA
Organism: Macrothele yani; assembly: GCA_039090855.1. Lineage (NCBI taxonomy): Eukaryota > Metazoa > Arthropoda > Arachnida > Araneae > Macrothelidae > Macrothele > Macrothele yani. The sequence continues at coordinate 20,028,209 of CM076996.1, read as the reverse complement.
GGCAATGTCCGCTACCTTGAGGAAAGATAAATGAACAAGGTTGGTATTACGGTTATTAGTGAATACGGAAGAGGGCAGCAACCAAAACAGTTCCTAAAAGACATTACCACAAAACAGATTTTTACATATCTCAAAATAAGGCTTCGTAGCTCTTTGTGGACATAGAGTTACAAACACATACTTCACGTTCCAGAGCTGTCATACATAAAAGCCACATCTGTAAAACATTCCAAACGCTGATTTGGAATATATTTCGTTTTTAGACTAACAATCAATGGAAAGGAGATTTGAAAATCTTAAAGTTAGAGGCTTACCTATACATCTCCATTCTTGCACTTCAATAGTTCTTCATGACTGGTCTGTGCTTACTTCCGTATGTAAGGCTCCCAAGCCACAATGCTGAGCTTGTAAGCCCCTTTCTTCAAGGCTCTGGAATGCCTAAAATCCTGGTCTGAATACCAATGAATACTTTTAAAATAATCCACATCTTCGTACAGTTTGACGCTAATACTTTTAAAATTGCCATTTGGAATTAAACCAGATGCAACCTGCCTTCTTTTATCATTTGATTGGTGTTGTAGAATAATATTTTCAAGACAAAGTGGACCTATCCGATATAGATCACTGAAGTACGAAACATACTTTCTGTAACAATACCGGTGTTCACATACTTTTGGCATACTAGTATTTGTTCGTGTTCTAAACCTCTTAAAAACCGTTTCATGTCAGAAGCGACGGTCTAACGAGCCATTTTCAGTCCTTCATATCCGTTTTATTTTAACTGAAAAGCTCTGCCCAAGTGTTAAAACCGCAATAAAATTTCGGTGTTCCTTTAATTAAATTTACACTACTTGATGATACTCTAAATATATGAAGTTATGATCAGGTATAGCTCTGCCTTATCGCGTTCCATCCTAAGCAAATGCTTTGTCTTTCTTTCTGTGCTTCAAGCAATATTGAATTAACGAGGGTCTTACTATGAAAAGTAGGACAGTAAAAATCGAAAGCATAACTGCTTGAAATTACTTAAAGTAAAAAAAAACATTCTTTCCTTAGTCGGACGACAGTATTATCTAGGATTTTAATTAAATGTGTCAATTTATCATAAAGGAAATTTAGAAAATCCTAACTTCTGTTCCATAAATAATGAATTGATTAGTCCCTGGACTACAAAAGCTGGATTACAGTTTGAATGATCTCGCGACTTTAAAGATTGCTGTGATATATAAGAAGGTGTTAACTAATGTTACGGGGTTCTGTTCAAAGAACATGAACAAAAGCTTTTCTCTTGTGATGGATAGACAATTTTGATTGTTACTTGTGCAAGTAATTTGCAATGATTAATCACTAGTCAGATTCCTAAGAAATTAAATTTTGATATGCATGTAATTAAGCTCAAATTAATAGTTAATGGTAAAGTATGTTACAGAACGTCTAACACTTAAAATAAAATACTTCGGTATAGTTTAGATTTAAGTGATTCTAATACAAGTGAAAAACTTTGGAGGGCTTCACGATTTCTTTCCCAAATTATATTTCGCTGTCTTCAATCCCGGATATTCACTTCCAATAATTTTAATCTGCCTGAATCCCCGATTTTTTCTAAAAATTGCTTTCCACCTACGCAAATCCCTACTCTTTACAATTCCCATTTACTGGATCCCTGCTTCATTCGAAGATTTCTATCTACAAGGGCTATACTGAAATTAATAAGCAACAATGTTTTAAAAATAGCAAGTTATAATGACTGAAGAAATAAGTAAAACACCTTAATCTACATACCTTAATCTATTTTTCTACAAAATCCCCGTTTCTTTGGCCACATTTTCCCCATTGTTCTAGCAGTTTAAAGATACCCTTGCGGAAGAACTCCGTTCCAGTTGAGCAAAGACACCGACGCACAGTTTGCTGTATCGCTTCCGTGCTATGGTGGTATTGGCCGCGCATCTGGCCCTTTAGGAATCCAAAAAGATGATAGTCGGAGGGTGCCAGATCTGGACTGTAAGCAGGTTAAAGTAAAAGTTCCCGTTCGAATTTGTGGATTTTTCGGAGGTCAAACGATCAGAATGGGGCTTAGCGTTATTGTGCTGGAGGATGAATTTCTTTCCCGTCCGTTTATCACGCAATGCACAGCGGAGATTTTCTAATGTTTGGGCATAACGAGCTGCATACTCAACCAGAATGCTCTCATCTGCGTCGCAAACGACAGTTCCCATAATCTTTGTAGCTGACGGAACTGTCAGACTTCTTTCTGCTTAGTGAGTGGAGATACTATTCCACGATCTAGCGTTTTGTTTCAGGTTCGAAATAGGGAAACCAACTTTCGTCACTTGTTACAATACTATGCAAATAATACGGCCTTCACATTTCGATATCGCTCCAGCAGTTGTGACGAGATGATTTTGCGCTGGCCTTTGTGGTCTCCTGTCAGTAAACGTGGGACCCAACGGGTACAAATTTTCCGATATCCGAAGCCGCTAATCATTTCCTGGACTGCACTGTGTCCTATGCCCAAGTTCGCCGCAATTTCCTCTACAGTTGCAGGTATGTCATCCTGAATTAAGGTATCAACCCTTTCCTTTTTGTGTTGCGGAGAGGCTGTTCGGCGGCGACCGCTACGAGGCTGATCATTAATATCTGTTTCAACAACTTTCTCACACAGCTGGCATCTATACACACATCTCTGTATGCAAACTGAAGCCTACAGTGAGTATCTGCAGCCGGAATTTCCTCTTTCACAAGGACCTGAATCACAGTAAGCTGACGGAATGATGTATCACTGTTGCCCAAATTTTCTCGCATATTTGTTCATATGATTGACGCTGGTGGTGTCATTTGGCATTCATGGCCACGACAAGAGATGACACTACCTGTCCACGAACTATCATTTTTCTAATGCGCAATCTGCTTGTGTAATGCAATTTTGCTCATTATATGACCTATGTATTCTTCTCTCCTTCAATCACTTGCCCCTTTATACGGAATCTTACATCTTTCCTACACGGTTACTTACTTACCCATATATGCAGTATATTTATGCACGGTTAGTTTACTTCTTTCCTTCAATCACTTCTCATCTTCTCAAAATACGAGACTCGTCTTCTGTGACGTGTCTGCACCTCAGGACGCACATGAGATAAAGGCAGATAGCAGCGAGAGCATATGTCCGTGTAGCTCAGTTGGGAGAGCGACTTACTCCGGAGTGAGAGGACCCGTTCGATACCCGGCATGGACAAAAAAAAATGACGGAGAAACTTACTTCGCCATCTTGGCGCCCTTACTTCCCAGATGACCCGACCGACTGTTAGACTTCCTGCAATTATATGATGTTCTTTCCACACCGCGAGATAGGAAAAATGAGAATCCCTTCTTCAGCGTTTCGAAAAATAAATGTGTGTGATGTTACGTTCCACACACCAAATTGACTGGGATTTCTCAAATGCACGTTCTTCATGGGATGACTGCCTACAGCGACAAATGGTTCTAGCTTACCCATGGGCCATGCCCCCGGCGCTCTTTCGGGGGGGGGGGTGACGTGTCTGCACCGCAGGACGCACATGAGATAAAGGCAGATAGCAGCGAGAGCATATCTGCCTTTATCTCATCTCATGGGAGAGAGACTTACTCCGGAGTGAGGGGACCTGGATTCGATGCCCGGCGTGGACAAAAAATGACGGAGAAATTTACTTCGTCATACTTTCCAATACTTCGCATTTTCCACAAGTGCACACACAACTAACCTTTCCCAATCCTTTTCTAGCCTCCCTTAGCGCTTGTTTTCTCCCACTAATAACTCTTTCTCTCCCCAAATTCCAATTACTGTCCACCTCCCAAGATCCCTCTGTCCTTTCCTGTACCAGAAGTCCTGCTTTCTTTCTCGACGACTTTTCGCTTTCTCGAATTCTAGGTATTTCTTACAATAACCTTCTGTCTTAGGCGGGTTCCAGTTATTTTTCTCAAATCATTTCCACCCCTCAGAATGTCCGTTTGATCATTCTAATCATTTTAGCAGTTTATCAGAGCCTGCTGTAAAAACTCCGTGCTCCCAATCTTTCCCCACAAAGAAAGTAATTGTAAATTTCGTTCGTAATAAATGTCGGGAAAATTACTGTAAGGTGTTGAAATTTAAAATCTAAACTCCATATTTTTTGTCGTAATTAAATAATTTCTACTGTTTTATCCAATCATATTTATAAATATATAAAGGTGCACAGTAATTACAAACTTCGGTAACAGCTTTAAATATTCACAGCTCATGGGAACTTTTTATATTAAATTGTAACACGTATAAAATATACTAAAATACATACGTAATTTTTTTCATGTGTTCAGTATGCACTCTCTCGGTACCACGGCATATATCCCAGCGATAATCAAGTTTCTGCCAGACCCTGGCGAGTAGATCACTGTTATTTTGTCACCGTTACTTGAAATTAACTGTCACCGTTACGACCAGTGACAAATTTTCACTAATAAGAATGTCACCGTTAGCCGTATCCGAGCAAAGTTTGGGGTCCAAAATCGCAGTTACGTGAAGTTTCGGATACCATGTCACCATATCTAAACAATTGACTCCCTATTATGTTTCAACATAACAGAAGTCGCTAGTGATGTGAGCTTTCTTTGAGTCTCCCCCTTTTTTCAAGCTTTATATAGTCTTTGTTTTGCCTTTAGCTGTGCGTTTGTTCGTAAATAAAGAATTGAAAGCAAGCCGATTGTAACAGATATTATATTACTGTTACAAGCGAGACGGTGACTCGCCGTTCCTGTTTATTTATAGCTCCGTCATCGCTGTCGTAAACGGGGATTTTGTCACCGTGTAAAGTCACTGTTATTTCCGTGGAACTGTCACCGTTGTCACTGTGAAAGGCAAATCACTGTTAAGCCCACCTGTACTGTCCAGCATTGCTTTGTCCACTTACAACATATCTTCTGAAATCCGGGTGTTTAACGTAGCAGGAGCGAAATGCAAAAGGTGATAAGTTTGGTGACCTTGGAGGCTTCAGAACAGGATTCCTGCGGCTGATCCATTTTCCAGGGCAGTGGCTGTTGAGAATGTTGGGGACATACTTCAAGAAATATTTCAATTAATTCCTGAAGAATTTCAAGTCTGTACTGTTTGAAAGTAATTCTTTGCTGCAGGACCTTCTACACTGTCTGCTAAGGAAATTGAAACTCTTGACGTGCACGATATGTAAACATCCGCGAGATGATAAGAAAACCTCGTATTTTTTCAACATCGCCACTGACACGTGACCTTCCATTAGCGGGAATACAAGCACCTTTTCTCAACAAATTATTTGTATCACACGTACGGCTTTTCTTACTGGTGTTTTCTAGCCAAATTTGAATGAATTTTGCTCTGAACGCCATTCGCAAGCTTTATTGCGTTAAACAGCAACAATCACTGATTTCTCCGCTCAACTGAAATCAGCCCTTTCGCTTGCTCGACTAATGTGCTGCCACCTTGTACCCGACGCATGAAACAGTCGTATTTAAAGAAACTTGTGGATATATGTAATATACACAATGCAGATTTCATAGCTGTAGCTTACTTGGATATGCTGTGTAAAAAATGCTAAATTTGTTACCAAGGTTTATAATTTCCCTATATATCAATTTGAATTGCTACCAAGAATTCCAACCAAAACCTACATATGGAATTATACAGGTAGGATTATCAAAGAAAGTCAATGTAACAGCCGCAAAGCAACTTAAACAGGTACGATTAAAGCAGAAAGTCTAATTACGAACCTCATGCCAACTTGAGCAGGTAGGCAAAGTCAAACTAGCAGATGCACGTCAACTTTCTGCATCAGGTAAGTCGGTCACAGAAAGTTCAACCAAGACGTTTAACAGGTACGGATACACTAGATGGTCTATAAAGAAGTTAAAAAGCCATGGTTTTCCAGGCAGTTCATCAAGAGGATAAACAGGTATGGTTACATCAGTAAGTACACACAAAAACCTTATATCAAGTTAATGAAGCAGCGTTAACACAGAAAGTCAAACTAGGAGCTGTGTAATTATTTAAACAGTTGCAATAGGTTCAACCAGAAAGTTAAACAGGTATTAACTTTCTTGGAACATTCAGTCAAAGTATCAGGTAGTAATGGTTATAACAGGAAGTTCAGTAAAGCACTCATGGAATATGGTTACCACACAAATGTCTTTCCCAGTCTAACCGTTGGTGTCTTCCTCACTTAAAACTCAAAAAATCTGGAGCGTTTGCTGCATCTACCAATCTAAGATTTAACAAGAGGATTTTATATAATTTAAGACTACACACTTGTGATGTTGAAAGCGACGTTAACGTTTTTCAAAATCTCAGCGCTTCGTTAAAGCACTGAAAAAATATCATAAATTACTTAGATATCCGCGAAATCATATCTTTTGAAGAAGGAAAATATTACTTCAAGAATCACAGCGTTGAGAATCACGAAACGGCTAATCTATATTTCCGTAGAATGGACTTGCCAGAATTTTGGTTAACGTACACTATGTAGCCACACGCTGCTATTATATAGTTAATGTGTGAAGGAACTCTCATTGGAGGTCAATGCAATGTTTTTCGTAGACTGATCAAAACATATGATCACAAGTCTTTTGTTTCGTGCCACGTTTTGAATATAATTAATCAGAACAAACACACACACACAAAATTTCCCAATTGTACATACCATCCCTCTCAAAATTCTTGTCTTTGTTTCTAAACCTGCGGTAATGCTTTTCACCTGTGGTAATGCTTTCAGGTGACCTTTCAACACGTGAAAATAGGTTAAAATCGTAGGTGCGTACACCCTTCAGCAACATATTAACGTTATGTTATACGACTTCCATCTATTTATAGATATCCCCCTTTCACCCTTTTTTCCCCACAAAAAATGACCCTCCTCTTGAGACCAACGTTCTAGTCTGATCGCCATTTTGAACTGCCACAATACAGCTGTAATGAGCGCATGAGTGTTAAAGCAGAGCAGTGTTGCCAATCGGAAAGAGTACCATCTGAACTCAAGCGTTGTTGCACTTCTTTTAGATATGCTCGTGAATTGATCAGCCCTGTAATTTATTTGATCAACACTCGTAACATTAGAGCTGTAATTTTATTTAGAGGGTTACGGAGGGCAAAAATTCCAACCCTTACACAATGTTGGAGTTTTCTTTTCCATAGATATAACAACTTGAAGCAATAGGTAATGAGGTCCCTATTGGGAGTATTAAATTATTATATCCACAAATTGTCTGTAAAGCGAAACAAGCCCTGAAGGAATAGGTAATGAGGTCCAAAGGTGAAGGAATAGGTAATGAGGTCCAAAGGTAACACCGTCTTGACTCACTAACACATTTATTTGAAAAACACAAGCACTTTCGGGATGCTCGATATGATCTCATCCTCAGGTGTACACTAATAAAATACTAAAATAATAAAGGAAACCACACTTCACATAGTCATAATTAAAAGTTTCCGGAAGCTATCTAAAAGAAGTGCAACAACGCTTGGGTTTAGATGGTACTCGCCGCAAGTCCAGCTTGTAGACTGGAGTTCTCGACTAATCATTAACCAACCTGACACACCCAGTCACCCATGTCTGTGGGAAATTTATCGAGAACGCCAGTCTACAAGCTCGATTTGCGGCGGCTTCGCACAAATCGGCTTCAGGAAACTTTTAACTATGACTATGGTAAGTGTGGTTTATTATATTATTTTAGTATTTTATTAGTGTACACCTGAGGATGAGATCATATCGAGCATCCCGAAAGTGCTTGTGTTTTTCAAATACATGTGTCAACGTGTCAAGACGGTAGTGCAACAATTAGCTTAGGAATTTTTCGACACGTATACCCATTCAACAAGGATTACTTGTTTAGCCCTAGCTAGGTAATGAGGTGCCTACTGGGAGTGCGAAACTGTTATATCCACAAATTATCTTTATAGCAAAGCAAGCCCTTTTTGCAGATGGTGGGATTTAAACCCTCACCTCGCTTCGGAGCCAGTTGTTCTCCCAACTAAACTACACGGACGAAGCTTATCGCTGCTACTTTGCCGTCTTTACATGTGCGTAACCTCTGAGGTAGGTACGTAACACCTTTCACAGTCGTGCCTTGAAGTTTTGCTTTCCAGCTTGCCGCTTCTTCAGCCCGCAGTGCTGTTGAATCGCTAATGACTTTGCACCGATAAGAATTATGGTAGAACTACTACCTTCGTTGTTCTCTGCAGATATCCAAGCCCTACTGAAAGTCATTCGGCATAACAATTTGAAAATTCTTACTTGCCTCCATGTATATTGTAAAACATCCAAATAAATCTCAGTTAAGCCTTTAATATTTCTGTCATATTAAATACCAAAAAAGCAATATCGGTAGTTTTACTTATTTTCTCTTGGGATGGGGTATTTTTTCATAAGGAACGTAACTTCAGAACGCAGCATATATTCAGTGAAATACAAATACTAGCTGGCATTTCAATAATAGAACAGTGTTCATGCTCGCACATGGTCAATGAACGTAAACAAATGCCCCTTGTCCTATGCTACTAGGTATACTTCGATTCTGAACTAACGTTTCCTAACATTAATACACTGGTGTGCAAAAATTAAGGACGAAGATGAGAAATTAGCATAACAGCGGAACGAGCAGGCAGAACGGACCAAAAAACCAATCAGGAGATAGACTAGGGTCCGGTACGGTAGGGCATGAGCATATATGCAGCATGACGTACAGGGGGGGGTCGGAAGGGTATAAAGCACACTGGCGGTGTACGCTCAGCAATTCGGTGAAAGCTATTGCACAGTGTACATCGGTTTGAACGACGTTGAGTTGCTGCCACAGGGTAAAGTCATCCAGGTGTCGTCTACAGGCAATCCAGTAGACGACACCTGGATGATTTTACCCGAGGTCGTGTCATTGGGAAGTTGGAAGAAGGTCGAAGTGTGACTAATGTGGCCGAGGAGTTAGGGATCGCTTACAGCATCGTTTCACGAGCTTGGAGAGAATTTCAAACGACAGGAACAGCTGTCCGAGAGTTTAGCAGTTGTCGTCCACGAACAGCCACGGAACCGGACGATCGGTATATTGTCCTACAATTGAGAAGAGACAGACGGCAGACAGCGGGAGAAATCGCAACGCACATGCAAGAGACAACTGGGTGACCGCTATCGCGTTTTACCGTGGCCAGGAGGCTGCACAAAGGTGGTCTATTTGCACGACGACCAGTACGGTGTGTGCCATTAACGCCTGCTCATCGGAGACGGCGGTTCTGTGGTGACAGGAACACAAGAACTGGACACATCAGCAATGGGGTCGAGTTCTCTTTACGGATGAGAGCCGATTTAGTCTGACGAGCGATTCTGGACGTATACACATCTGGAGAGAGCAGGGAACACGCAATCACACCTCCAACATCATCGAAAGGGACCGGTTTGGAGGTGGCAGAGTTCTTATCATGCTTGGTAGCTGTACTGACTTCCACATCTTCCAAAGAAGTTCAGTCACTGGTGTTCGCTATTGTACCGAGGTTCTCCTGCCTCACGTGCGTCTGTTTAGAGGTGCTGTGGGTCCTGAGTTCCTCTTCGTGGAGCTGTTGGAGAGTAAAGATATTCAACGCATGGATTGACCCGCAAGGTCCCCGGAATTAAATCCAATCGAAGACGTGTGGGACTTTCTCGTGAGACGCTTGGCAGCACGTCACCAGCCGCCAGCAACGATTCCGCAGCTGCGATTGGCGCTACAGTAGGAATGGGCCGCGATGCCTCAATAGCTCTTTGACAACCTCGTCCTCAGTATGGACAGACGTTGAAAATCCTGCAACCACTCAGGGGTGATCATATCCAATACTAAAGACTGCATTTTTCTTGGCAGCCGCCTGTCACATGGACGTTTCTGTCTTCTGTCCAGTTGTGCTCAAAGCTACCTTTTCGATAAAGTGCCTTTGTATCGTTTGGATTCCTTGTTTGTACGATTTTGCTCACTTGTCCCATATTCTTACATCTTGGGGATCTTATGGTATGATTTGAGCCGATGTGGAGCACTTCTGCACGACGTTGCATTCGAAAAACCGTCTCGTCCTTAATTTTTGCACGCCAGTGTAGTAGTAAATTGCTTGAAATTAAAAAACATATCGATGAACAGTAAAAGTATTGTTGATTGACAATGAAATTGATGAAACAGGATCAGATTTAAAATGTAGTTACGAAATCTATAAGCTGTTTCGGTTTAGCGCTGATTCATATAAATGTAATTTTCTTCGGAGAAACAATGCATTTTTGCCATAGTTGAGATATAAGCAAAACGTTATTTTTACCCATTAATTTCTAACCGTGGTGCTAACACCAAATAGAAAAAAAGCTCCCTAAATGGACAGGAATCACGTTTCTCTAGTATAAGGTTTACGATGTGTGTTCTTCAAAGATAATGTTTTGTTTTCAAAATGCATAAGTTGCACCATTTTGTTTCTGTTACTTTATTGTAAACCGAGGTGATGCTACATTTTCAAAAGCTTTCTCCATATCTGCATACAAGTTATCTAAATTAAAAGAGATTTGTGAGTCGCTTGGTGAAAACACAACAGTTCCAATCTTGGTTTTGCAGTTTTATCATAAAGATTTTATAACTTTATTCTGGGTTACTGTTTATTCAATTGAATCACGTTGATGAATCTAGCGACATATTTTAAATATCTCCTCACATGTCAACAGTAGGTTCTTTCAGTACTGAAGAGGAATTTTATTTGAAATTTTAGATGACTGCCAAAACTGTTTTTGGTTAATGTTAAACGCCATTTAGAAACTGAAGTTACTAAATCTCAGTACTTCTTGTCAGCTAAAACTGCTAGGTAGAAAATACACAGTAGCGGATCTAGAAGCTCATATTTCAGGAGCCGGTTGCTCTGGTCTAAATAAAAGAGTCTTTGTGGAGAACATACACAAACAGCGCTACTTATTCTTGGCATCGTAAGGCTTTTTAAAAATTTCCATTAAAATTTGTTCTAAAATTTTCAAATCACAAACTGTAAACGAGAACTAAAAAATCAGCACTATTTTCATGGGAGCACAGTTTCCAACTTTTCCAGGAAACCAACTTGATGACTTAATTCTCACTTCTGGATAAAATCTCTCAAAATAAAGTTTGATCCCTTCTATTCATGTATGTTAATTTCATAGAAAAATTTCTAGCTTGGAAATGTGTTACTAGTTTTTGTTTATGGCGCAATAAAGGTACGTACCGAGCTCTGTTACGCATACTATCTCACACATACTTCAAAGTCTACCCCACACGGTGACTTTCCCTGCTCCCAATTACTAATGATGCCAAACAATACTAAAAAAACAGAACAAAGCTCACCCATTGCTTTTCATGATCAGTCAAAATGTATTTTCCCTTCCGCTCTCATCTTTGTTTCTGAACCTCTAGTTTTTTTTTGTTGCATTTTTTTTGCTGTAACTAGAACATTTTATCTCCCAATTTACGGCAAATTTTAGTTCTGAAAACTTAAGAAACCCAGTAGATGTATTACTATAATTTACAAAAATAAATGCATTAATGATTTAGGTATTGGCCATTTCAAAAGAAAAAAAAACGTGCTGCGGGGGGCTTGGATCCCCCTACTGATTCTCCAGCTGTCTCTGGTTCTTCTTGCATATACCGTCTCTAGCTCCAGTTCTTTTCATCACATCCAACTATGTCTGCATGCGCCTTCTTTTCCCGTGTCCCTGTTTCAAATTCTATTAGGTGATTATTCTAGTACATCTACCTCCTCCCTTCCAGCCAGATGAACTGCTCAATTTCATTTCAATAGTCTGACGAACATTAGCACATGTACTGCTTTCAGTCTGTTCCAGGTAATTATGTTGTTCAAAGTTGTGTGTAACGTTATACTTTCCATTTTCGGATTGTTTTGTCTTTAGTGTGCGTGTCGCTCCAGCATATCATAAGCATGGATAGGAAGTCCTTTTGTAGAAAAAAAGGTCGAAGTGTGTTGGTCCTGAACACATCACTCAATCTTCCAAAAGCAATCCACGATTTTGGAATATCCCGCTGTCTGCTTCTCAAGGTTTCTGTGTATGAGGTTTCCAGTAGAGAACCAATTCATTTCGCATTAACTCAAAACTTGTGAATCAAGAGTTCTTAAATTCTATTACAAGTGGCGTGGTGTATGTTACCCGGGAGCCGGATTGAATTCGCTATCCGTATTAAACATCAGTGTTGAGTTAGTCTTTCGCTTCAGTTGGTTCCTTGGAGTTGGTTTCTTGAGTATTTTTGTTTTTATTTTTTAAAGTGGGTTATTGCACAAAAAAGGCTGGGGATGTCTGCTGAGCAAGTGATCCTACATAGTATAAATTATTCTTCATAGAGTCGCTCAACACCTTAGGAAAAAGGTAGAGGCAAAATTTCATTACGTGCCTAGAAAATATATTTCATATCGTAATGAAGTCCTTACGTGAAACATATCGTCCGTAAAGAACATACATGAAAACTATTGTACAGAAAAAATTATCTCGAAAAAATATTTGCTTTTAGCTTAAAATCATAATATGGATTGAAATTTCAGGGAGACAGAGAGGAATAAATGAGTGTTAAAATCTACGATTATCTTTTCAGTGAGGATGTACTGTGATTCTTAAATAAATGTCCTCACAAAATGATAAAAGGATATCTTCAACTAATTTGCGTAGCGAATAATATAAGAATTAATCTAAAATCCTTGTCAAAACTTTTGATTCCACTGGTGAATGAAGATCTGCCCACGTTTCTTCCACAACGGTTTGTCTTGAGCCAGACTTCTCCATATCACTCCGGCATGCTTTCGAATTTCAGCCACCCGTCTCCTACGTGATCATCTTCTGATCTTTTCTTGTTCCTTTGAATCCAGTGTAAAATTTATTTTGGTTGTCCATCGATGGTCCTTCCTTCTGGCAATATGTTCAGCACATTGCCATTTCAGGGATTTTACTCTGATCATTAAGTCTTCCACTCTTGTCATTTTTCTTATCCACAAGTTTCTCTTCTTATCTTTCGTGAATACACCCAGCATGAATCTCTCCATTTCTCCCTTCAGTTGTCTCCAGCCTTTGTCTTTTAGCTAAGGTCCACGTCTCTGCTCCGTACGTACGTAATCACTGAAAGGATGCATTGATTAAACACTTTTCCTTTAAAACATGTGATATTGCTCTTAAAAACTGTACTGTTTCTTTCAAAAACTCTCGAAACAAGTTTTATACGCCGGTTAATTTATTCATCAATGTGGCCCTCGCTTGATATCTGATGCCCTAGGTAAATGTAGGAATCTTATCTCCCGCTTTTCCCCATGAATCGATAAATCTTCATTTTTTGTAAAAGAATTGTACATCAGTTATGGTGTTCTGAAAGTTCATTTTTAATCCCATTTCTTTATTCTTGTCAGAATTTGTGGAGCACACTCGGAAATTCTGAAGATGTAGTTGGGAAAATGACTATGTCATCAGCGAAAGGAAGGTAAGTTAAATAATCACCATTAATCCTTTTTTTTTTTTGACTGGGGGTTTAACGACCACCGTGAGCAATTCAGTGCGCTATAAGTAGTCGTCCGTCCCTAATTTAGAGCCAATGGTTCCAGGAAAGGGAGAGAGCCAGTGCAGTAAGACAGACACAACATCCATGCCTCAGCGGGATTCGAACCCGGACCAATATCACACGAGCGATCAGAAGCCATCGCTTAGACCACTGCGCCACTGCGCCGTCTTCCATTAAACTTTATGCCTTTGTTTTTCCAGTTCAATGATTGAAAAACATTTTTCAACGTGGCATTAAACAGTTTGAGAGATATGGTGTCACCTTGTTTCACTCCCTTTCCAATTTTTATTGTTGCTGTACCTCCAAATAGCCGAACCTTTGCACATTGCATTTTCATAGATCTTATAAATGATGCTAATGTACGCATCTTCAATACCGCACGATTTCAGAGCCATTGTATCTGCTAAATTCGTAAAAATAGTTATTTTTAGTGATTGATTTTTGATGAAAATTAGTGACTTTTTAAACTTTTACAGCCGCTCGTTCATATATGGAAATTCCTTTTTTATTTTAAAGTTCCGATGCTGTTTTTCCAGTCACTAAACAATTGGCCTCCACATATAGCCAATTTAAAATTTAATTTAAGTATCTGGTGCCACAAAATGATGAAACTTAATTTGTTATTTCTTGAATACGGAAAATATTAAGGCGATTATTATAATCCTTTGAACTCTGCAAATCTCAGTATCTAAAGAACGAAAGGCAATAACCTATTTGAAAGTGGGGGCATTGGAAACTAAAACAAAACCTAAAAATATCTTTAAGGGCATTTTATTTATAATTTCTACCGGAAATGATTTGTTTTTATTTCCATAATTGCGTAGCCCTGTGAAGGCGCTGGGCCTGGGCTTCCACTCACTCCTGTTGCCCCTATGGCCCAGCCGGCCTTAGAAAAAAAGTAATGGAGTAAAATAATACATTCATATTTCCCCCCTCGTAGCCCTAAATGAAAACTTTTAAATAGGGGTTCTTAAAATTCTGTTTCAGCCAGCGTGATGCGATTCCTGGAATAGGAGATGCAGATACCTGTAATCTCCCCTGCCTTGTTCATGGCCTCAGTAATTCTTGTTAAGTGCCTGAAACGTGAGAAAAAAACGTCCTTGCTTCGGGGAAAAACGATACATACATGGAATCTTATCTTCCCTCAACAGGATCGATCGTCGCTTATTTCATTTAACAGATGACACATGAGTTGCCGGGGGGCTGGTGCCGTTTATTTTTATTTTTTTGTTCGCTTGGTGGAAGGATAAAGATATTCCGGATGGGGGGGGGGGGTCATTAGCCCTCTATTCCTCCCAAAACCAGTGACAGTTATCAGCTGCGTGGTATTGAGACAGGAAAAAAAGTGGCGCAACGAACTTTGACAGATGCCTAGGTCCCGAAAAGGGTTTTCTTAAATAACGATATAAAGCACATGCATTCTTTCAAAACTGTCATTCATGCACGGAACATACATAGTGGAAGTTTAGCAGGCTGTCTTTTGTAATAAACATAAGGCACTCCGATTTTAATATTTACATACATGCATTAAAAAGGAATGATCTACTGAATCATGAATACATTATTTCGCCCATGTTTCCCTGGAAGGGAGACAAAACAGAACACAATACCCTGATTGCAGTTTATTTTCAGGCCAGGCAAACATTTAAAATGAAAAATTGTGATTTCTTTGTCTTCACACTCCAGAGCACCCGAAATCCCTCTTGTAAGAGGAAAAAGGGCTAGCAAAAATCCTTTTCAGAACGCCGAAGCCCATATGAAATAAATTACTTCTGTTTTGTTGTTTGCAATTTCCTCTCCTTTTTTTTTCTTCCCGCACGAGGGAGGTCGCCGTCAATGTATCAGGGCAGCAGGAAAAGCAAAACGTAAGCCTCTTCTGCCACCACAGCCGCTGCTGCCGCGTATGTTTCTCCGCCCAGTTTCTTTCGATGAGTACAACGCTACATCTATTGATTCCTGCCCCAGGACATAGCCTCGGATAGATACTCGGGCACACGAAACATTTGTCTGCATTGAATAAACATCCGAGAGGCAGGCCGTCAGCACTTGGTTGACGTCATTGCCAGAGAAGGTTCACTAAGTGTTTTTCGGTGAATGCTCACTTTCGCTTGACACGCAGTCTCTTGACGTGGTTCGCCGCCCAGTCTTTCCATGTTTACGCAAGAGCTGAGAGCGGGAGTACCCCATCCCTTTGATACTTTCCTCCTAGCATGCTATCACTTTCAGTCAGCAAGCTGTCTTTAATTACCTCTTTCCTTCCATTCCTTCACAACCGTGGAAGGTAGCTGGTCAAAAATAGTGTTACAGTAACGTATTCGCAACAGGGACATTCATTCAAACAATGTGAAATGAGATAGAATAAAATACAAGCGATGCAACTATGTGGAAAGCTTTTATTTACAGCATTTCTGCTTTTTCATCATTAAATTTTCCAGCAGTCACTGTGATTTAAAATTAAAGCGTCTTTTTTTCTGCTTCCGTGGTATACCAACCACTATGAGCAACTCGGAGGCTGTAAATATCCCATCCTAAATTTAGGGACACTGTTTCCAGATTTGGGCACCAATGTGGAAAGGCAAGGAGACCCTTGCCCTCCGCTGGAAATCTGACAACGCAGTTTCTGGTCTTGGAAGGTACTACAAAGAATTTTGCAGTGACATCATTTATGATCGCTTATTTTTCTGCTATACTTCCGAATGCGCGCGCATATGAATTTACGTAGAAAGTAATATGAAATTTTGTATTGAATATTAAACAGCGTATATACTTACAGTGCGGAAAAACATGAAAGGTGAAGGTTTGAAAAAATACGATATTATCTTCTGCAACAGCAACGTTCACTGCTTGAAAAAAAAAAGATGAAATATTTCCTGAACATTTTCTTGAGTACACATTCAGTGATCGCTGGAGTTTCGCGTCGCATGGGTCAGAAATAATGAAATGTCACAAGTTTCAGAAAAACAAAGAAATTTCTCTGTTGTCTCAACAAACTATTTAATTTAATTATTCTTTTATGTAGAATTTGAGGCTTTTGATTTTTAATTAAATGTATGTGTTATGCCTGTGGTAACAAGAAGAGACAGTGGAAATGTGCATGGTGTTTGTACACATACCGCCACTGAATTAGAAACAATACCGGGTTGGACATCCTTTAGCCCGAATAATAGCATGTGTACGGTTTGGCATAGATTCCACAAGGTGTTGGAGTGCATTTATGTTTACAGCATACAAAGCGTTCACCAGACAGTCCTTCAACTGGCTTAGATTTGGCGGAAGAGGACTTTGCTCCCGGATCTGTTTTCCTAACATGTCCCACACGTTCTCAATAGGGTTCAGATCCGGGCTTTGTTGTTACCTGGGAAGATCGTGGGAGTCGCTCTCATACTCGCTAAACCAGTGCTGAACACATCTTGCACGATGGATAGTAGCATTGTCGTCCATGAAACAGCCGTCACCTCCTGTGTAAAAAGTCAACATTGCAGGATGGACTTGATCAGCAATAAAGCTCATGTAATCCTTAGAGGACACGCACCCTTCCAGCAATATCAGGGTATCATTTCCGTAGCACCATGCCTCCTCCAGAACCTTGAATTGTGTTTACAAGGCAAGCTGAGTCCACTGCTTCATGGTGACCCTATAATCTCTCTGCCTGCCGTCGGTACAGAACGAGGTGTACTGCGATTCGTCGGACCACATGGCGTTTAACAAGTCTTCCAGGGTCCAGTTACGGTGTTCGTGCCTCCACTGTAGACTAACGTTTCGGTTCGTTGCAGAAATCAGTTGTTTGCCTATAGGCATGCAACTGCCAATACCGATTCTTTTCAATTCCCTGCGCATTGTTCGCTGAGATATGGGTCGGGAACAAACTTCATTTAATACTTCGGTCAATTGCTGCACACACAGGAAGATCTGTTTCCCCGTAGAAGACTTCTTAGAGAACGGCCATATCTTTCCTGACAGATTGTCGTCGCGCCACAGTTACGCCTCTCAAACACGCATTGTGGGTTATTTTTCCACTGATTAAAGAGCCGGAATATCTCACCTTTTGAGAAAACAGTCAGTTTCAAAATCATCGCTCCAGCCAGAGAGACACCCACAATAAGTAAGCACTTATCGAACTCCGTGAGATCCTTTGTTTTCCCCGTTGTGATTAACAACTACTGTTGAACAGCAGTCTTAAATAGCTGCCTAGATCACCTGGTGGCATACGTGATCACGTATTTTGCCCATACGCTGCATAAGTGATGTTTACATACATTTGCGTAAAAGTTTCTCATTCATTGCCCGGTGTTTGTGGTCGCAATTGGGAATCTAGGTGGAATGACTAAACTGCAGAAGCATGGTTCTGAGAAATTCAGTTTTAAACATTTTAGACACATGTTTATAAGCACATTAAATGATTGTTATAAAATAATAATACATTTATTTACATACAATTCTTAAGAACCGCCTAACAAATCTCAAGTCGTTGTTGCTTCTGGTTCCTCAATTTTTGGCCCGCCTGAAAATTAAGCAATGGGCGCCCATGATTCTAGAAAAGAATGGGAGCTAGCACCATAAGGCAGATAGATATACCTCCTTTGCTTCATCGAGACGCGAACGGACGACTGGTTACAAACATACTAAAATTAAGACGTACGACGAAGATTTTGTACACTAAGTTTCACTGGGAGAATTTAGTTAGGAACACAGGGAGCATCGCGCGCTGTCCATGGCTAAATTTTCCAGTTGGGATACAAAATATGAATTTGCGATTTATTTCTTTAGCTGGCAAATGACGGTAAAACAAGAAATCTCCAAGCTATTAAGCTCGATACGCTCGAATTTGAAGAGTTCACCCTTGAATTTCGTTCTTTTTGACAATTATATATAATTTTTGCGTTAGTGAATGTGTGGAATTAGTAACAGCAAATGGAAAATGCTGTTACAGTAGAATTCACTTATAAATAGAAGCTCGGGATCGCTAGCTAAATCCGCTTTGAGGTGAAAAATCTCGCATATGCATCTACGTTTATCTTTTTACTTCCATAACAATTCTATTTATTTGAAAGATTTAATTAACTATAGTAGTACAAATTAAAATAAGACGTGAATACATAGTAACAGTTAATCCTGAAGAAAACATCATGTGGGATCATTTTTAAAAGCGAATCGAATGTATGCTTTGCTTTATATTTACAGTATGTTCGCTTAATTTCGTTCGACGAATAGCAATTAGTGCATTAAATACCTGAGTCATCGCCATGGTCTGTGATTTAAATTTGTTTTGGAGATTTTCCGCACATTCAGCGGCTATTGCATTTGGCGGTGTCAGAGTGTTCTCCTCTGGCCTTTTTGCCTAGGAGTAAGTCGCCTGTTTTCAACTCTAGGCATAGCCCTTTGGAAAGAGTGGCGGGTAGTCTCTTTATCACAACTTGTTTGATGAGCATTTATGTAATCCCTCCCCATTGTTTTTCTATCAAAATGATTCCACTAGCACACAAGTATCCGTCAAAGCCGTCGTAATTGTTTCCTGTTTTTGCCACCATTTCTATTCCTCCATTCCAGGATGGTGTGCAGTAATTTTCTCTGCTTCGTTAATAATGGAATTCTATTCAATTTGCTTACTTTGCTTGTCAAAAGTGATGATCTAAGCTTTTCTCTCCCTTGCTAAATCCGGGGACTTTATTACATTTTGTTCATTAAAACCAATCAAATTTGCTTCGAATTAACATTTAACCAAACAAAAGTTCCAACTTTGCTCATAAAATCTGGGATCTCTCTAAATACGGGTTCATTATAAGCCGGTTCTACTGTATTTCGCATTAAGCCTCATACCCAAATATGGAGTTTTCGCAAAGCTACGCCACACAATTCTATCCCTCTCTCCCCTTGAAGCGTCACGGCCATAGTTTTATCATCAGCTGACAGAACCGTCGTGATGAAATGATAGCCGTTGGATTCTACTGCATCTGATGGTGTCGGTCCTAAAAATGTATACCTGCGAGTGAGATCTACCTACATTGCTCCATATAAATTAATTCATTTAAATTCACGATAGGAGAATGACAATCAACATACATGCTGATTGGACCTATATCGGACACTTATGGTGTGTGGCTTTGCTGAAGAGTTACGTTGTATTTGTGACTGGCGACTCCTTCCTCATAGCCTGTATCCTACAATGATCAGTGCAGGGAATAATCAATACAACGAAATTTCTGTCTTGTTCCTCATCAGCCAGTTGTTTTGATTATCTAATGCGAATAAACCTACAAATGTGATGTCTTCTTAGTTTCATAAAAACATATTTCGAATGGGGGATAAACGCCGAACACTAATGCATTACTTTAAATCGAATGACAGTACCATGGTGTAGCTTTTATTAATGGTAATATTCATTAATATTATTCTCTCGTTTAATGAAATTCACTTGCAGCTCTGACATCTTAACTATTTTTAATAGGTATGGAACAACGAAGTTATGCATTACATTCCAGTTCTTAATGAAATGAGTAATTTTTTAATTAACAAATTGCCGCAGGTGAGGTAAATTATTCAACAGTAAAAGTTGCTATAAAAATTAAATTTGGTTAAAGCACAGCCGAAAGTATAATGCCATTCTACAGAAATGCCTGCAAATATTCCTTGATGAACAGCGCAGCGCATGACGAACAAACTGTAAATCCTTTATTTCCGTTTTGTTTGTGAGAAGAGACTATGAAGAGGGAGCAGCCAGTCCTTAATTTAGGGCTATCACAGGATAAGTTTGTTTTCCTTGTGTTGGCATCAGTTGAATGAAAATGGCTAAATTTTCAGTTATAAATTCCTCGGAGGAACCATAAAAAGTTCCTTTCACTTTAGGCATTTCAAGAAGAGCCAATGATCAGACATTTCGCACTAAATAAATTACACATTGGAACTTTTATACAAAAATTAGTATTGACTCTGTGCTAGCCACCTAGAGCGCTCCTTAATTTTGATCAGCATCATTCTTATTTCAAAACAAGGGAAAAACTAAATAATCGCATTTTGTGGCTCAGTGTTTCATCATCAAACGTCATTTGCACGAACTAAAAAACACTTTACTTGCCCGCATTCTCTCAAAATTATGAACATAAACCACTAGATTTTTTACTCTATAATATGATTACATTTGAGATGTGAAGGAAATCACTAAGTTTAAAAACAAAATATCACTCACTCGGGAAAGTACCATGATGCAGAGATAGTAACGTGCCTGCTTAAAATAATCACACAGTGTAACAAAATATGAACAATTACGTTTTATCTGAATATGTTGATGTTTTTTTATTAATTGTGGTACGAGAATTTCAAAATTGCCGCCATTTCTGGCATAGCATCACTAGTTTAGCCGCCATCTAAGTTACTTCCAAACCTATGCGGTTGTATTCAATATAACGTACGACATGTATTAGAATGTACTGTGTTAAGCAATAGGACAGGGGATGTAAGAGAGTACTACAAATCATGAGTATTATCAATACACATCACGAATTGAAACAATTAAAGATAAGTATATCTGTCCTAAAAGTAACCTTAGATCACCTTTGCTCTTATGAACACTGCCAGCATGGCGCAACTTATTCAAGATATGGTCTTCCATCATGGCTTCATCCCATCTTCCTGGATATCTCTTATCGTCATTTTGAGATATCTTATCCTGATTGAAACCTCTCACCCTGTTCACCATTTACTGCTATTTACTGCTCCCAATTTTTCTCTGAAAACATATGAGTGCAACTTTCACTGACATTTGACACCCCATTCTTCCAAAATGTCTACTACTAAATTCTCCATAATTTGCGTGCAGTTTGGTGATGTTCCTATTTCTTAGAAATTCAGTAACAAGACAGAATGCCTGTCAGGCATCGACTTCAACTTCACTCATTTTACACTCTAGTTCTTCTGAAGTTAGCCTAGCATTGCCTTTATCTGTAGCCTCACAAATATACCACCTTTTAATTTGGAATCCGAGAGATTTGGGGAACATTGAGCGAATGAACGCGAATGTTTGCCCATTAAGATTTAATGCTTTCGCAAACTGCTTCGCCGATCTCAACTTGATATGCAGCGGGGGTAATAAGATTTTCTGTACTGGAGCGAGAGCGTTGTGTATGACATTCTGTGTACCATATTGCAACAACTCTCGATGGCCATTCTTTTGTTTTGTAATGTTTTCTGACTGCTCTGCTGTCCCACAAGCAGAGGAAACAAGGATACCTTGTAAAGGCAGGTTTGCAGGCCCAAACGGAACTCATCTTAAAATCAGCACAGACATCCCAATTGTGTTCATGATATTTGAGTTTTTCTAGAAGAAACTTGATATTGGTGTATTTTCTTTCATGTGCATGGAATGTGCTACTGGAATTGAAGAATGTATATTTCCATTGTGCAATAGCACTGCCTTCAGAGTTCGAACTGTTTATAAAGTCTCCGTTCTTCAGGTACGTGAAAATGCCAATGCTCTTAAAGATCCTATTTATATCGAAGCAATGTCAAAGAGCATCAGTGGCAACTTAACATGGTGCATATGATTTGCAGTTGGGATCCAATAAGTTCCACTGCTTCAAACGAGAAGTCGAAAGTTCTGCATTTGATCTTGTTAGCACCTAGTCTCATATTAAGGTCTCGTTGATACGGAAAATGTAGCTGAGTAGTGCTAGATGCACCTTGGAAGTCCATATCTTTGTCGACCTCACAATCACCACCAGACTGGACATCTTCCTCTACTGTCTCCACACTTTGGGGGGGGGTTGTGGAATGGGAAGCTCATCGCAAAATGTGGAACTGGTGCAGTAGGTGATGATATATCGGGATATATAATGGCATTCCGGCCTCTAGGCTTCTTGTACTTGGAAATATCCACCATGCAAAAAAACCAAACAAAAAAAAAAAAAAGTCCTCAAGGCGACTCTTTGGTTCCCTCCGTATTCGGGGAAATGGTAAACGATATTGCAAAAGCCAACCTTCCAAAGTGGACCTGCAACTACCACAGCAAAAATGATATGCCCAAGACTTGTCTTGTTCTCCCAAAGACATTCCGGAGTAAGCTTGATATGCAGTGAAAAACAGTCCCTGTGGTGATTTTGTGCTTGCCTTGCTTAGAACCAGTATAATACTCACAAATACAATAGAAAGAGTCCAGGGAGAGCTTTCAATGTCTTTTGTGTGTGTGGGAGGGGGCTCATGTTTAACCTGTAATAAGGGTGAATGAAAGTGTTTTAATAAAAACACAAAATTTAAGATATATAAGACCCCCGTTGGAATCAGCGCCTCTGAATTTTATAAGAAACATGAAAAATCAACATATGCAATTTTTGTGCTACACAGTGTTATCTCCTAAAAATTATCTCCAATAAGAATTTCCACAAACTGATGCAATTCTGTCGAATGGGATGATTTAGTCTTCATTGCTTTTGTGATTTGACCTTATATATGCATATATGTGTATGGGATGATTTATTGCATTATTTTTACTTATTTTTTGTAGTTTCTGTGATATCGTTAATATTTGCCTTACCGTTTTGACTTTGACACAGTAGCATTTAGAACCTCTAAATCGATCTTTTTATTTTCTTTTGGAATCTGATATTACTTTATGTACTTCCGTCATTTATTTTTGCCTATTTTTATTCACATTTTAGGTACGGTTTGCTCTTCTGCTGTGTTGTTTCTAAACCTTGTTTTTCATTTTTTGAGGTAGGGGATGACTTCTTCTAATGAGACTATTTATCGTACTGTTTGTTTATTTATGTATTTTGTGACTTCCGGGTTAGGCCGGTAATTCTATGCAGTTTTTTTTAATTCTGAATCTTGATTATACGTTTCTTCATGGTCTATAGAAACCAGTTAAACTCTGACCAATTATCTTTCCGATGATCCATAACTACAGCTTAATAGGATTTTGGGCTCATGAAATAATTTACGAACTCTCATTTCTCGGTTTGACTCTTTCCTGTTTTGAGTAACGCCAAGATTAGGACATGTTATGTCAGAACTCAGCTGAAATTTGTAGGACAAGTATTAATTACGTGTTGTTAAATTAGTTCTTCGTACACACACACACCACAATCGTACTACTAGGATAAATCATAAAGGAAAGACCAATTTCTTTGAATTTACAAGAAATAAAGTGAAACTTACGTAACTGGAGCATTAATTTTTAATGCAGTCTCACTGCAGTTTCTTGCCTGTTTTTAACGGTCCACAAGGTTTGTAACGTACCAGGAGATGTGACGTACCTGCCAGAAGGACGCACGCGACATAAAGGCAGGTAGGAATCAGAATAAAACGTCCGCGTAGCTCAATTGGTAGAGTGACTTATTCCGGAATGAGGGGATCCGGGTTCGAGCCCCGGCTCGGATAAAAATGACGGAGAAATTTACTTCGTTATAGGTTCTTAATTTCTTTGAAGAATAAGATCCGGGATTCCCCGAAGCCATACATGCATTGCTCCTTTCACTTCATCACTACCAAGTCATCAACCGCGTAATACTTCTTCAAGCAGACAATCGCTTGATGAGAGTTCCTAGCTATAAGGTGGTCTTGAATTGTCGCGATGGTTTCAGCCGCTCTATGGTGACGGCCCTTTTCATAAACAATCCTATTATTTTGTGACGAATTACAGGTTTTAAGATTATCTTAAAGCATTGCTCAATATGTTGCAGTGTTAGCCGTTCATCCATTTTTCTGATACTAATCAAAATTAACCCCATCAATACTCAAAAACAAAGCAAGATTTTGTATCATAGTTGATACTTTTGAACTTCTGTGTTACTGGAAATGAAGGGTGTCTCTACTCCATACTTTGTTTCCTGCTTCCAGAGTCAAAATGATGCACCCAGATATTGTCTCTAGTGATAAGCCTTCCCAGTAAACTTAGATATTCTTCGTACCGCTGTAAAATCTTTGAAAATTTCCATATCCTATTGTGCTGTTCGGTCAGCTCTTTCGGGATCCACCTGGCACACAGTTTCCGACATCATTAGTCGTCATCCAATACTGAAAAAGCAGAAACACAAATTTTGTCTAACAAGAAATATGGCCACAGCAATCAGTCGGTCCGGTCTTCTTGAATAAAAAAGTTGACATAATCGAAACGGACTGGAGTTTGAGACGTTGACGGGTGCGCACTGATCGAGCTTCATGAGTCACACTTGTTCATTTTGCCAGATTCAAACCATTCTACGTATTTGTCATTTCTGATTTAAACCTTTCTACCCATTTGTTTTCCTATGGGCCATACATTTATTACTCTACCGTGTTAACATTCTTCTGTCCATTTAGCACGGCTTGACTTCCTTTGCTTAAAGAAACCTCATTACTGACGCTGTTCACCAACTGCGAAAACGGATGCATGTGCCACTTTGTCTATCATTATGACGTATTAACGTTGGTCGGCTGCTGTTACTTATGATATCAGTTAAATTCTCAAATTGGTTTTACTTTTTGGATTTACCCTCGTAGTTTACATATTTTTGCACAGGGAATACTAAAATTTAATAAAGGATATTTCGTCCGTTATTTTTTTTTCTGATGATGAGACATGATGATTGTCAGCTCGTGATCCCGTCAATTTGTTGAACATGCTCGCATGCGCGCTCAGCGATGTAATATACACTAGCGTTAACCATATGAGATTTAGTTTTAATTAAATGACAACACTCCACATATCTCTTCCTCTTTCATACTTTGTTCCGTTGAGAAGTTTTACTCAGGTTGCTTCAGAACAATTAGTTTAATCTGTGACAGGTTTTGAGAATTGTTTCATTCCTTTACCCTCTGGCCAAACGCGTATGTTGGTTGTATAACTTAGTTCTTGATTCTAATAATATATTCATCCTCTCCCGTTCTGAGTCAGCATTGGTATTGATATCAATTAATATTTTATATATAATGGTTCAGAAGTATGTTTTTTAATCTTTTGTGGTTGCTTCAAACACTGACGTCACTAGTTTCAGAACATTTGTTTATGGAAATTGCAACACCAAGAAAGAATTGCGTTATTTAAATGAAATTTGTGTCATAGATTCCTCATGTTACAGAAGATCTCTGATTGCATTTGTAGAGCTGTACAGTATGGAGTGAAGCCACTTCGAACAACAATAACATCCTCCACACGGCGTGGCATTGAATGGAAGAGGCTTTTCATATTGTCCTTGGAAATAAATAGCCTGTTAGACTGCTTCTATTCGAGACCAGAGTTTATTTGTGGTGAGTGGCGGACTCTATACATGGGCCAGTCGCTTAGATACCATGTCCCAGGCATGTTCGATTGGGGACATATCTGTCGAACGTTCGATTGGTAGAGGTCTTTGACATTCCGAGTCATATGTGGCCGAGCGCTGTTCTGACAGCGTCTAGCGCCAGGACAGCACCTCTGCCTCTAAAATATCCCTGATATATTGCTAGCTGTTGACGGTTCCCTGAATTCGTGTCAGAGGAGTTCGTGATGAGAACCCCAAACCATGACGCTTGGCGTTGGGCTGGTGCCCTGCAGAATGCACTCAGGAAGGTGCTGTTCACCATGATGTCTTCGAACACTTATGCGATCATCATCCTGACTCGCCAGAAAACACACGCCCTGTTGCCAATCAGCACGCCAATGTCTGTTTGAGACCCCTATGCAGCGTGAGGCGTCTGTGGTTAACGATTTAATGAATGCGCAGCAATGGACTGCTAGCGACGAGTCCTCTGTTTAGCACACGACGTCTAACTGTGCTGAAAGACAAAGCCTGACTTCTGACAGTGGTCCACTGCTGAGCTAGTATCGTGAATTCGCTGTGTGATCGGTCACTGACATGCGGTAAAGGTGTCTCTCATCCCGTAGAGTGGCAGTTTTGCGGTAGGAAAATCCAGCTTCTCTCATCAAGAATACTTTCTCGCTCAAAGACAGTCAAGTCTTCATAATACGACACAAGAAACACCCTTTCCACTAAGTGTCGGCTCTTCACTGATGCAACATTTCATTTGAGCCAGCTCTTTGTACCCAAGACCGGACATTTGAGACGGAGACGCTCCAAAACCGCATGCGCATTTTCGCTCACATTTTAATCATTTGCATGTCCCAACCTGTTGTATATACTGTATGTTTCAAAATAACACAAGTAGTCCTTTATGGTTTTGCAATTTTCGCAAGCAGTAGTGTAGTTTGGATAAATGAGATTTATTCAGCATGTGTGCGCTTCCGATAGAGATTAAAATTTAATTTTTGGAAAATTATGGTTATTCACTCTTGTAGATCATGCAGAATTAACTTTAAAGTGGGAAGAAAACAGGCAAAATAGAATAAGCAGACGAATACATAGATAAAATAAGAATTGTATAGAAAAGGAAAGAAGGGAAAACATGGAAACAGATAAAGCAAAAAAAAAAAAAAAAAAAAACAGTGCAAACAGGTTTTTAGTTCGTGAGCAGCTGGGTGTGCTGCAAGCAGTAATCTCTCTAATTTAGGGCCACTAGGTTCAGGGAAGGGAGAGAGCCAGCGCTGTAAGACAAACAAATTCATGCCTCACGAGGATTTGAACCCAGACCCGTTTTGGACGAATGCTCAGAAGCCAGCTCTTAGACAACTGCGCCACCCGGACCGCACCGAAACATTAAGAGAGAAAGGGAGAAAGAGGAAGAAAAACAGATGGGGTGAAAGAAAAAGATGGAGAGAAAGTTCAAAAAAGAAACAGGTAGGGAGAGTGGAACAGAAAAAATACAGAAATAAACACCCAGCGGGAAACAGACTGAGTCAAAAAGTAAGC
Organism: Macrothele yani; assembly: GCA_039090855.1. Lineage (NCBI taxonomy): Eukaryota > Metazoa > Arthropoda > Arachnida > Araneae > Macrothelidae > Macrothele > Macrothele yani. The sequence goes on along the minus strand of CM076996.1, from coordinate 20,000,907 downwards.
AAGAGAGAAATGGAATGCGAAATAATTAGAGAAATGTAGAGTCACAAAGAAGCAGACGATTTGGAAAGAAACACAAAGGATTAGAGACAGAGAAAGTGGTAAAAAACAGCTGGAGGAAATATTTTTGAGAAACTGAGAGCAAATACTTTGTAATATACAAACAACTGAAATGTGGTTTGATAGAGGATGTCGCGTGCATGAAGCTAAGCGTATATGAAAGAGAGCCATAGAGTAATTCGTCCTCTCTGGATATTGTATCAATTTAGAATCCCCTAAAATTTTTAAATGCAAATCCTGTAGTAGTCTTGTGATGAAACAGTACTTTTAAATAGCCACAGCAGCCTCTCTAAAGTATTCATCTTAGATAAGCAATCCTTAAAAGTAACGTTAAAACTTTTAACGGCAGGTCAATTTTAGATATTGTTATACCTTTTCATCTTTCGGAAAGTTTACGAAATATGCCGGTCTCTCGTCAGGATGATTATAACTCCTTAACTGTCCCTGTCCGATCTTCGTGAACCAAACGGTGCTCCAAATCAGCCTCAGCTTGGGGACGCATTGGTTCCAAATTCGATGGGCTTCCCATACAGAAATGGTCGCAGCTGTCACTGGTTTTAGCTGCGCTAGGACCAAGTTAGGCACCCCAAATCAAGTCGTTTCTGCCGCATTCGGCCTACTTCGTAGACAGCGAAAATATTCGTTCGAGCTGATTTCAGCTCATCTTGCTAACCCCGAGCTAATTCGTTCCAGTCGGTTAAAGGGTTAATTCTTACTTTTTACAAGGGTGATGTTCGGCTTTTGAGTTCTTCGTTATAATATTATAGCTTAGCTCTGGTTATCTAGACATATGCCAATTACTAATAACTTCTTCATGTACGACTAAAGTTTTTTTTTCTCCCATCCCACGCACTTCGAGACCTTCACATGACATATGCACATTTCGAAATTTTAGTTTTTCATTCTAGTGAAATCTTAAATTTCGTCAATATGTCGGAACTCTGTAAATGGGCTGTTAATCTTTGGAAATTCACGTTCTCTCGGTTTGTAGGTAACTTTTGGTGTCACCAAGACACAAAAAATTTCAGATTGTCATCATTTATTGTCAATCTCTTTATATTAATGAACACGATTCCCTCGTGTTCAACTTGCGAACTCTCTGTGGGGCTTGTTATTCATATTCATTGTTCTTTAGGGGTTTCCTGCTTACCTGTTGGCTCGTAATGCTGGTCGAAAGCTAAAATACGTAACATTACCTCTTCACGCGTTTCATGTAAGCGAACGCGATGAACGTACCCATGCAAACTTCAACAAACGATCAAAGGAAATGTTGCTGGTAGTGTTGCTAACTCAAAACTATTAATTTTAGTATGCATTCGATACAATCCTACTTGGATTAAAAATAAGTTAAAACTAACTTCACTAGATTTTGATTAAGTTTCGATTTCATGATAAAGGTATCCCCTGTTGTAAGAAGGAAACTCTGTAAAATGTTTCATTCACTTTTCCAGATGCGTCTTAAGCATCATTTATTACAAGCACATTTTTAAGTTAAAGAATAGTCTCTCATCACATCAAAACCCATCACTTTATTGCTAATCGGAACGCACTGGGCTGTTCGGTTGCGTCCAAAACGTTAAATTTCTGATTGGTGCAGAGAATCTCTTGAGTTTGCAAAACCTCGATGTTCGTTTGCGGAGGGCTGTTGAATTTGCTTTTGTGATTTTGTGCTTCAAAATGATCCAATAGAGGAAGCTGCAATTGAACCTCAGAAACGGTAGCGTTAACTTTCCCAGCAAAAGCAAGAAACCTTGCGATTTCATGCTCTGGAAAGAACTTCCGGAAGGTATCTCCGAGAACGTATTTCCGAGTGCCTTCTTAAAAACAGCGTGACGTAATTTCTTGAATCGCAGAAACTTTACTATCACTTCTGTATTCCCAATTGCAATCAGCAAAACAGGGACAAACATTCTAATACGTACACTTAACGAACATTTTGCAACATGCACAGCTAGATTTGGCTCTGAGGAGGTCAAAAGAGATCATTCAGACAGTTTTGGTTCAAGAGGAGCCAGAGGATAATAAACGAAAAATATACGTTGAAATGATTTACAAAGAGGGATTAGAATTGGCATCAATTAATATCTGAATAGTTTCTTTTAAATTTTCATATCCCGTTATATGATGTACAGGTATTTTTTATCTGTAATCATAAGATGGATTGTCTGTCTGTCGGTCGCCTTTAGAAAAAAATTGCAGAACGTAAAATCCTGAAGATCAGTATAAACTGGGAGAAGTGTCTGTGCCATTTTATTTTTTGGGCATTCAAATTTCTTACATTTTTGTAACTTTTTAGGAAATCTTCCTATGAATTAATACAGAGAGAAGCAGATTAGAGATAGCCGTACATTTGTTCTCCGTAAAGCAAGCTTTATTTCAAACTAGAATTTTTAGTAAGCTCAAGATGAATGTAGGTAACTGCGCTGTACAAAAGTATTATTACCGCTTATTTTAAGGCAATTTCTTTTTCGCTGTAAGCACCCTTTTGCGGTAAAGTGGGGGCCACTGCAAGCAAATATGAAGAATTTTCGTCCTTTCGACGCATTTTGTGTATTACAATCTGCATTATGGACCCCTAAGGTCAGGCATGAGTCCAGAAAAAGCCTATAGTTTATTATTTATTTTTGTGTACTGGGATATGTTTCAATTAAATGATTACATAAGAAATAGCCTATTGGCATTTTTAGGATAACTCAGACAATGCTGGGACATAGGTCGAATAATGTAATTTCTGTTTAACCAGGGCAATGTCTGGCTCTTTTGCCAGTTATTTTTTTAGGCATGATAACGCATATCAAACGGATGTAAAAAATTAATGAATGAGAAAATGGGAGTAAATGAGACAATCAGCAAATACTTTTCTTACAGAAAGCCAAGTATTCCACCTAATTGGAAACAGATGAAACCAGGCTTTGTCCGCAAGCAATGCTATGAAAAGATTTAATTTCATTGCAGACAAAACGTTCGAAAAATCTATAGTTTTTTATGTTGCGAAAAACATCCTTCTTCGAAAAGCTGTTTTAATTTCGTACATTGTATGCACCATCTACTGGAGACATGTAATGATAATCCCGACCCGTTAACGGTTTCTACAGAGCACTGGATTCAGCGATATCCTCAGTGCGACATTCACTTGTTGAACACTGCTCGAAGTGTCTGATATGAAAAACTAAGAATTTAAAAAACACTGAAGTCGGATTTCCAATCTGCAACAGAAATTCCGTATCGGAGGACACATTACAAGTTGGGTTTCATGTAGATACTAATGCATTTTTTGCATGAACAGGAATGTTCCAAAAGCAGCGAGGAACCGATCATGATACAAACAATTTGCTTTTGACGAGCGTGGTATACACCGATGAAACATTATATTATGACCACCCCCAGCCTAGAGAAATAAGCGCGCCTGGAGACCAAACGGTGGCGCAGGTGAAGTTCACGGAGCATATATATACAACCCGAGGATCAGCTTTCGGTTAGTATTGTTCGGAGTCAGAATAGGAAATGCCGATTTATCGGAGTTTGATAAAGGATAAATTGTGATGGCACGGCACCTCGGAACTACGATCTCTGAAACTGCGTGGCTTGTTCACGTGCCGTTGTACTGAGTACGTATCAAAACAGATGGCCAAACGGCGAACAGTCTTCCAACTGTGTGTCATTCGCAGCTCATTGATGCCAGAGGGGAGCGGAGACTGCCGCACATTTTTCACAGCGACCGCAAGGCCACAGTGCGACAAATCACCCACAGCTACAACAGTGGTGATAAGGACAATGTGTCACAGCACACAGTTCATCGCAGACTTCTGCGCATGGGCCTACGTAGCCGAAGACCCAGCCGGGTCCCCATGCTCACAGCACGTCATCGCCAGCTGCGCATGAAATGGGCCCAAAATCATCCAGATTGGACCATGGATGGTTGGAAGAAAGTGGCCTGGTCTGACGAATCAAGATTCCCGATGCGTCACGTAGACGGCCGAGCAAGGATACATCGGTTACTAATGGAGGCTATGGCACCTGGGTGCGCTGTTAGGCGGAAACAGACCGGCGGCGGTGGCGTTGTTATGCTGTGGGTGATGTTTTATTGGGACATTGTAGGCCGCATTATCCCAATAGCTCAATACCTGGTAGCTGTCAGGTATCTGAACATCGTTGGGATCAAGTTCACCCATTCATGGCAACTGTGTTCCCTGCTGGTGATGGCCATTACCAACAGGATAATGCGCCGTGCCACACTGCCAGAATCGTCAAGGAGGGGTTCGAGAAACGTGCTGGTGACTTTCTGTTAATACCCTGTCCACCAAATTCACCTGCCATGAACCCAATCGAACATTTGTGGTTCGACTTGCAAAAGCGGGTTCGCGCTAAATCACAATCACTCCGAAATGCACGGGAACTGGAGAACCTGCTGTTGATTTTATGGTACCAGATACCCCAGGATACCTATTGCCACCTCATCAAATCGATGCTTTGACGAGTGGCCGCTGTTTTGGGGGCTAAAGGGGGTCCTTTAGCTTATTAGGTAGGTGGTCACAATGTAATGGTACATCAGTGTAAGTGCAAACATACGCTGAGTCCTCTCTGAATTAAGAATACCCCTATACAAAGTGAGTTACATCCGAAACTGACGTAACAAAAAGGATTGCTTATCATGTTTAGTAGTGGTCAAAATTGTAGAAACATTTTGGAAATTTTTTATTTCTGAGGTTTGATATCTCATAATATAAGCTTTTTGTTTTTAGAATAATGCCATAAAATTATATATCATTAGAAAGACAATTTAGTGCAGAATGCAGTGCAACAAAATTTATCAAACAAAACTGCATTTTAAAGGAAGTTATAGACAAAAAACCATGGTAAAGCTTATTTCATGCTTCATAACTTTAAACTATTTCTGTTAGTACTTAGTCGCGAAAACTTTTGCCGCAATTACAGTCTTACGACGGGGTCCCATGAAGTGAAACAAGCGTTTTAGTTCTTCAGGTAATATAATATGAAACCACGGTTGAATGATTGCTTCTATGAAGTGTGCTTTATTCCTTGGTTGCGTCTAACAAGTTTCTTTAATCGGCTCCACAGATTTTCTAATGGATTCACGTCAGAAATATTACCTAACCATTCCAGCAGTGTAATATGATTTTCCTGAAACTACTTTTTGCACACAGCAGCAACATGACAAGGAGCGGAATCATGTTGACATATTTAGATTTCATTATCCTGGAAAAAACATATGCCGAAGGCTTCAGTTTCCGACCAATTAACATTGTGTTTAACTTCCTTATCTGGGACATAGGAATGGGTTTTGCCTTGGAATTCTAGAATTTAAACTTATTTTTGAGTCTGCGTTTAACAGTCATAACACTCATCTTCAAACTACATTGAGATAATATATTTTTAATTGATTCAGATGTTATTCTTATGTCACTTAAGCACGATGTTTTTATTCTTGTATTCCCAAAATGCTGTTGTGCACCATTTCCTTCCTTTTACCACTTTGGTTTTGAATCGGCTGAGTCTGCTGATACCTCTTGCACAGTTTAGAAATACCTCCTTTGGCTAGTTTTTCCACCTACTTTCCTTACGATTTCTTCATAAATGTAGCATTCTTCACCGCTTTCTAGGTAAACTTTCAACTGTTCTCATTCTGTCATATTATCAGGTCACCAAAGAATAGAAACATCCGTGAAAAAAAAAAAACAGTGGCCAACTTGATGCCGCTCACACACCTGAATAGGATTTCTTTTATTAGTTCTGATACCTGGAAACGAGAGGTGACTCATACTAACACCTTATTCATTTCATGCTGTGTCATAACATCTGATTGGCTCTCAGAACAGTCTCACTGGTCAGTTTTGAGTTAAGGAAATCCACTTCTTGTTGCATAAGGCAGTTGTGTTTTCATTTTCTTGTTATTTGTCTAACTTTTGATAGGATAAAAATTCAACAACGTTTGTTTCATTACATTCTGCATTAAATTATATTTCTGATAATGTAAAATTTTATTGTATTGTTCTAAAAAAGACTGATGTTATGAGCCATCGAACCTTAGAAATACACATTTTCCTGAATGTTTCCACAATTTTTTTATAGCTCTAAAGGGGTGTATATAAAAGTTTGGTGGCTCAGTTGAGAGCGAAGTTATGGTCATGTCTGGGGAAAAATGGTTTACCGGAATTTATGAAAGGCCATAGGGGTTGGCGCATTAATTTCGAAAAAGGTTACACTTTTGGGGTGTTCGTGGGTCTCCGTTGTTAAAATGTATTCAGAATGATGCCAAAATGGCAAAACAACGAACCTGTGACACTATTGTAAAGTTCGGCGAAAGATGAATTCCAGAGGTGAGCTATGGATGCACCGGCCTGTACAGGGTATTTAACGCAGCAAAATTTCGCAGTTGATTAGCCAATACCATATGGGTCAACCCCAAATAACATTCCGCGTTACTATGCGGTGTGCACTGGCACAAATGGGCTACAAGAGCAGACGCACAATTCGCCACCCTCTCCTAACAACACTCCACCGACATAAACGACACTTCTGGTGCCAACAACATGTGGATTGGAAATAGGCGTGTTGTTCCGAGAAACTACGATATGTAATTCAATTTTCCAAATGGTCGTGTCCGAATTTGGCGTCAGCGGGATGCCACTGTTGATCTCTCATGCATGGCATACACTACTCAGGACGGTAGAGAACGTTGTGCGCTATCAGACGTATTTTGCTGACATGAACTTGGACTCCTGTTTCGTCAGGACCAAGGTATAGACGACGGCTACTTCCAGGGACTACTTGAAAACTATGTGCGCCCCGCGATATTGTAGTTCCGCCCAGAGGGAGATGGGTTCTTCCAGGATGATAATGCCCCATGTCATCGGGCAGAAATGGCTCCACAAACGCAGTGCTGATATAAGACATTTCGAATGGCCGCGCAAACTCACCTGATCTCAACCCACTTGAACATATGTGGTATGTTGTGGAACTCCAGGTGAGGCAGTTGGATACACCACCCAACTCCATTCTGGAACTGTGGTCCTCAATGCAAAAATATTTTTTGCAGATCGACACAGGACTGGTGGCGGCCATTCTCCGGCAAAAGGAGGCTTACGAACTAAGTATGTGATCGTAATTCACTGAAAAATTAGTCTGTTGTCTATTCTTGCTCTGCGTAGTGCTGAATCCAGTTGGTATACGTTTAAACATGGCACCTTTGCCGAAGAAAGGCCTGAAGGTACTGGTGTGTAGGGTTTTGCGAACAATTTACATGTCGAGCGACTCAATAAAGAAGACAGAGCTTTTGGTTTCCTTCGCCGGTTAATGTAAAGCTTTAGTCCTTATTGAAACTTATTTTGTTTTGTTTGGAGGTTTAACGACCACCGTGAGCAACTCGATGTGCTATAAGCAGTCGCCCGTCCCTAATTTTGGGCCACTGGTTCCAGTGAGGGAAGGGAGCCAGTGTGTATCCATGCCTCACCGGGATTCGAGCCTGAAGAAGTCAGAGCTTAGAGAAAATGTTTCTGTAATATGTTTTTAACCCTGAGCTAAAGAATTCCTGTAGAAGATGTGAAATCTGACCGCAAGAACAGGAAAAAATTATGGATAGTGAAATGGAACATATGAAAAGAAAGCCATTTATAGCGATCCTATCGAAACAGCGTTAAGAACATATTAAAGCATTTTCATATGATGCATAGTCAACTGGTTTAGTAACAACACCGTAGAAAAGTGCACACCCAGAGAAAAACAAACACTTATCTAGTAGCAAAATAATGCCTTTCGCAAATATTAAGAATTTTTTTCACGCGCAGGGCGGACAAAAAATTAAACTTTCAAAAGCGAATGGTTGATTAAATAACAACCACAACTGCAATTCCCATTCATGGAAATTATTCCATTATACTTGTAGCACAGCTGATGATGCGAGAAATTTGAAACGAACGTGATGTCCTCAAATAAAATAAAATAAAAATTATGTTCTTCCTAACGGACATCTCTGCTGACGAATGTTACTTCTCGAACTGCCAAACTCTTAGCCAGGAAACGTCCAGTAATTTTTTTCTCTTAATTAAATACTGTATTTAGCAGGATTCGAACTTTTCAACATTTTACAAACATTTGCATGACAAAAGGGCCTTTGTTTTTTAAACAACTAGCGATTTTACGCTGATATTGGTTGCCAATAAACATCGGCCCATAATTCAACATGTGTTCCGCAGACATGATCAAACATGTACAACTCATTGTAACAGTTTCACAAAGACCGATACTTTCTGAAACGTAACGACACAATTACGCGTTTTTTTCCAGATATTGAAATTAAACTATGTGCGTGTTAATCTTGAATTTATTATGCAATGTCTTACTAGTGTCATGATGCCGTTGGCATATTCAATTTTTCTTTCCGTCTTCAATGCATCAGTTAAACACACAAAATCCGCTTTCGGGTGTCTGATTTTTTTATACTTACTTTTTCAACGAAGGTTTAGAGTTATTCCTCAGAACGCAAGTGAAACCTTTGCATGTGACAATGAAAAAGGAAATAAGGTGATGGTTTGGAAAAGATCCCACGTCCTTTCCTGTTCTTTAAAATGTGAGTTTCACGCAAGCAGGGAACCCGTTTGAGAGAAGGCCGGCACAGCGTAACATTTCATTGAAAAAGACAACCATTTCTGCCTTTGTTGGAGTTAACAGTGCTCTCTTGGACTGGAATGTGAATGTCGTCCATACTTGCGGCTGTGCCGCTTTCAGGTTCCAAAGGACATTGTCAAGCTCCGGGATTTTTATCCAAGCTGTCAGGTCGGTACTGCCGCCCTGAATATTCACAAAAGTTCCATGCGAGTCTTCAACGGGTTTTGAAAGGTTTAACACATTTACCCACTGGCTGTGAACTTATTTTGTTCCTTTGCTAAAAGGCATTATATTGCCCAAGTATTTCGTGTGATTTTCTTCCCTCTGTGCTTCAAATTTCGTCCGTATCTATCTCCAGAATTTTTCATTAATAAACTATATCTCTCTTTCTCATGATTTTAAATTCAGTATTTAACATCGAATATTTTGTGTAGTTAGAATTTAATCATTTGTGTTTTGTGAGGATTTTCAAGAAATATTTCTGCCAAAGCACATTAGCATTACTTTTTTTATATAAGCCTACTGTGTACTACGGTTAGAAATACATATTTGATATTTAATACAGACAGCACTCACTTTTTGTGCCTACTGCCTTAACGAAGGATTTTAAGAACGTTGCATGCACGCAATTTAAAAAAATAGACATATATTACTAATTGATCTCCCTACTTAGAGATTAGAGACATAAAAATTGACTTACGGTGAATTTAGCAAACCAGTGGATCTATAATTATACAGGGTGTCCCAAAAAGGTGTAACCAATTTCGAATGATGTCCTCGGACACAAAAGTAATATCAGCATTCTGTTTATTGCAGGTGGTAAGAAATACCCTCAAGTTTTCTAGAAGTGTACCCAATGGATCTTGTGACGAAAGCACAGATTGGGGAGGGGTTTATTGAAACTCCATCCGAAACGCAGGTTCAGCGGAATTTCAGAAAAAAATATGGGAGCAAACCGCCCACATGTAACAGCATCAGAAAGTGGTACAAGTCATTCAAGGAAACTGGTATCGTCCTTACAAAGAAATGCCCTGGACGACCATCGCTGGCTCCAAAATGGGAAGAGGTTGTGAGACAAACATTCACTCCTAGCCATCGAAAGTCAATCAGACAAGCAGCACAACAGCTGGCCATCCCCAAGTTGTCCGTGCACAGGGTGTTACGTCAAAGATTGGAAATCCACCCGTATAAACTGCAGATAACCCATCACACAACCCCAAATGATCGTATGAAACGTAAAAAGTTTTTTTTTATTATTAGAGGTTTAACGACCACCGTGAGCAACTCAATGGGCTATAAGCAGTCGCCCGTCCCTAATTTAGGGTCACTGGTTCCAGGGAAGGGAGAGAGCCAGTGCCGTAAGACAAACACAACATCCATGCCTCACCGGGATTCGAACCCGTACCTCTTTCGGACGAATGATCAGAGGCCATCGCCTTAGACCACTGCGCCACCGGGGTGGCGTAAAAAGTTTGCTGAAGAGATGTTGGAGAACATTGCAAGGGATGAATCTTCCCTGAGACAAATGTATTTCTCAGATGAGTGCACTTTCCATGTTTCTGGAAAGGTTAATAAACAGAATGTGAGAATTTGGGGAACTGAACCCGCATTGCCCAATGGAACATGAACATGTTAGCCCAAATGTGAATGTTTGGTGTAGCATAATATTCGACCGTGTTATTGGACCCTTTTTCCTTTAGGAAGCGACCGTGACAGCTGATAATTACTTGGACATGATTGAGACGTTCGTGCATCCCCAGTTGGATGAACTTGCAACTCTGGCCATTTTCCAACAAGATGGGGCGCCTCATTAGGCTTTGATTGTGAGGAGGTTTCTGGATACCAAATTTCCCAATTGATGGATTGGGCGTGGTGGTCCCATTGCATGGCCACCACTTTCGCCGGACCTAAACCTTGTGACTTTTTTCTTATGGGGGTTCATCAAGAGTGAGGTTTACAGCATTTTTAGGGCAGACATTGCTGATCTAAAGATGATGGTTACACACGCACTGCACAAAGTTAATACGGACATTCTCGAACGAACATGGTTGGAACTGGAACACCGTTTAGACATTGTTCGGGTGACAAATGGTGCCCATGTCGAATGTCTATAAAACTTCAGGATCTGTTCTGTCAATTACCACAAGTTGTGTATTGAGATCATTTATATTAAAACTGTTGTAATTATTTGAAATTGGTTAAACCTTTATGGGACACCCTGAAGTACATGAATTCAACAAAATAAAAATTTGCTTTTCCATGCAATACACGAACGCGAATCCAGCATACATTATATTTCCGACAGCTGCACAAAGCAATGGAGAACAAAACACACACTTTACAAGCATTTTTTTGAGGGGTGCGTGTTAACGTCCTCCTTGAGAAAATCTCATGGTTATGATTAGTCGCCATCCCTAATTTAGACCAACTAGCTCCAAGGAAGGGAGAAAGCCAGTGCCGGAACTCAGACACACCATCATACATAGTAATGAGGGATTCGGGGTGCTCACCCGGAAGAATGGCCAGAATACAGCGCTTAGACCGCTGCACCACGAAGTAGGCACAAGACATCTGTAACCTTTAAAACATGGTGATACAAATATTCCGATGTTTACATCACAGTACGATTTCTATATGATCAAGCGTAAGCAGTAATACAATTAACAGTCCCAATGTAACAGCTGATGTTGTTCAGATGCCTTACACTCACCGACAATGAAATTTGAGCACCAAGAAGGGAGCATCAGATCGAACTGAAATTTTGTGGACGTAATGATACAGATGAGTGGTACACATGATGGCAAAAACAGAGCTTCAGGACGATTGCAGAGAGATCTGTGGTACGCAAACCGGTTATTTTCAATAGCGCGTCGCACCGCCTCGTGAGGCGATATATGCTGCAATACGGTCAGGCATTGAGACGAACAGACGACTGATGTTGTTCTGCGGCAGACTGGCCCACACGTGTTGGTCGGTGTGCTCCAAATAACGAATAGCGAGACACGGCGGCAGCCGGCGTTTCAACTGGTCTCATACATGCTCTATAGGGGACATGCACGGGGAGCGGGCAGTCCATGAAAGTGTCTGGACATGACGTAAGCAGTCCTGGACAATCAGAGCCGTGTGCTGGCGAACATTATCCTGCTGGTATAGTGCACCTGGAATCCCGGCCAGGAATGGGAGCACATGGTGCCGTAGGATCTCATCCACATACCGCTGGCCCGTCAATGATCCACGTACCATTACTTGAGCTGATCGGCTATCGTAGGCAATGGATCTCCAGACCATAAAGCTGCAGTGGGGGAGGTGTGGCACTCGATAGCAAGGCTGGGTTTGTGCCGTTGACCCGGGGACCTCCACACACGGACACGATTATCACCTGTACCCAAAACGAAGCGACACTAAATGCTCAACACCACATGTTGCCAATAGGTGGCGTTCCACGTCGCTCTGGCCTGACACAACTGCACACGGAGCCTGCGATGTTCCGGTGTTAATGTCAGCACCCGTACGGTGCGCTGAGATCGAAGATTCGCTTCCGTGAGGCTTAGGAAATTGGTTCGTGGGCACACAAGAGCCTCTACATTTGCCTGCATACTGGACCGGGTCCACGTGGGATCAGTTTGTGCCTGGCGCACGATGCGTCGATCCTCTTTACCTGTGGTCATCCTGGTTCGTCCGGAGCCGCTCCGCCGAGCAACAGTACCGTCACGTGTCCACTGCTCCCAACACAGTCGGACGGTATGATCAGAAGGATCCACGTGGCCGGATATATGGCGCGCCGACCACCCTGCGGTTTTCAGCCCGATGATCCGGCCTCTCTCAAAGTCCGTAAGTTGCGTAAATCGACGTCTCTGGCGTTTACCCGGCATTCTTTTCACTATGTATTCTTGCTTGCGTCGGCCCGTGCTTTGCGCTTTCATGGGGCATCGACTGCACGCTGGTTTATAAGGCTACCGGTTCGTGCTTGCTGTGCCACTGCAGGGTGTGCGGTCATGCGCACTCACACAAAACGGAGATCATTTGCATACCAGCATGCACTCTAGCTATTTGCAAAGTTTCACGGTTGTAGCATGTTTTCTTTTAGGTGAGCAAATTGCATTGTTTGTGAGTGTACATTCGATAGGTTTACTAGAATGGCGTGCCTAACTTGCCAACATCAACGAAGTTTTGTTTTGGGTTGCATATTAAAAACAAAACAAATACGTTTTCTATAAATACACATACGAGTCAAAACATGACCTGCGCATCTTCATTCAAATGGACGCAACTGCAGGTAAACAACGCGCGTGTGAAGGTAATGAAAAGCTATAAATACCATCTCATACTGAGCTCTGTTAATAGGTGTTATTATTATTCTTCTTCAGACGGGAAAGGCAGCAGACTTTGACGAAGGCCAAACTGTAATAGCCAAATGACTGTGTCAGAGCATTGCCGAGACGGCAAAGCTTGTGGGATGTTCATGGTCAGCCGGGGTTAGTACCTTCACAAAAGTGGTCCGTGGAGGAGGCAAACCACGGTTTTTCCGTTCTAGAGGTGAGCAAAGGCTGTACCGTATAGTACGAGCCCACAGAAGGGACACTGTGACGCAAATCGCCGGTAATTTGAATGCTGGTGATGGGAGTAGTGAGTCACAAGGCACAATACCTCGAACCCTGCTGAAAATGCGGATGCGTAGCCACAGGCCTCTCAGAGTACCCATGCTAACCTCGATTTACTATCGAATGCGCCTACAATGAGCACACGACTATCAAAACTGGACCTTGAATGATTACAAAAGTTCGTTTGGTCCGATGAATTTCTTTTCCTATTGCACCATGTGGACGATTGTGTACATCGTTTACCTGGGGAAGTACTGTCACCAGAGTGCACCGCTGAACGAAGACAAGCCGGTGAAGGAAGAGCAACGCTTTGGGCAATTTTCTGCCGGAAATCCAGGATCTAGTCATTCATGTGCACGCAACTATGATGTCTACCACCTACCTTAACATCACACACGATGAACATCCTTTCATGGCAACGGTAATCACTCCTTTCAGAAGAATAATGTTTCATGCCACACTACCCAGACTGTTCGAGAATGGTTCGCGGAACACGAGGAAGACTTCACAAGGTACTGCGCTGGTCCCCTAATTCTTCAGACATCAATCCAATCAAGCATATGTGGTTTGCGTTCGAACAGCAAATCCGATCTGCGGTGGCTCAGCGAGTTAAACGTACAAGAGGTGAAGGATCTGCTGGTAACGTGTTGGTACCAGATACCACAAAACACCTTTAGAAATCTTGTTGCGTCGATGCCTTGCTGGATAAGAGCTTTTTCTTTTTGGCGGCACGTGGGGAGTACTATCATATCAGGCAGGTTGCCATAATGTTTTCGCTCTTCGTTGTATTTCCTGCCTCAGAATCTAGTTATTTCAGCTTAGCTTTTTAAACATTCAGTATTCACGGGCACAAAGGAATGAAGTTGGGAAGGAGAGCTTTCTGCTGATGTAACCAACTTTCTCGAAGCATTTAAGAGAAAGTTGAAGACTAGCTTTATTCTTTTGGAAAAGCTGTATCCTTGTCAACAGCTCTACATGCTTGTGAACTTCTTTCTGCATTTGGGTCAGTTTCTTTCTGTTAATTAAATATTGGTACGTGAAGGCTTTGTTCACTTTTTCCGGCCCGGTGGCCCAGGGGTACAAGGTGCTGGCTTCTAATCATTCGTTCGAGATAGGTCTGGGCTGAAATCCTGGAGGAGTCATATGAATGGGCTGTCTTACGGCATTTGTTTTCCCCTTCCCTCGAACCAGCGTCTCCAACGTAGGGACGGGCGATTGCTTATAGCCCATTGAGTTGCTGACAGTGGTCGTTAAAACCCTAAATAAAAGACCAGAAATTAATTTTCTTTACCGCCTAAAACTCCTGCATTTAAATTAGAGTAGCTCCTGGTGGTTGGTGAACACCGAAAAAACATGTGAGGGCTAGAAGCAAATGTCCGTCCCTAATCTCGTACCACTGGTTCCAGGCGGAAGACAGTGAGTGTAATTGGACAAGCTCACCACCCAGATATCACCCGGAACTCGAACCCTGTGCCTACCTAGGAAAAATTATCTGAAATCCGCTTCTTAGACAACTCGACCACTGAGCAGCAATTAAACCATTAGGCAATATCGTCAATGCTGATGCAAAAGTTTACCTTATACATAAGCTGAATAATTTTATTTTTAGTACTATAAAATACTCTGATGCTTTACGTATCCTTAAGGCATAAACCGACTTGTGCTTATTTGAGGATTTTTTTTTACATGCACACAATTCTGTAGTTTTCAAAGATTTAATGCACACTTCCTCATTGTTCCAACTGATGTAAGATAGTTTAATTATGCTGCAGCAAAAGTGAAATGTACGAAGGTGCGAGTTGTAAGAATGTCAAGAGTACGGTACTAGAAGGTAACCTGTTCT
This sequence comes from Macrothele yani, assembly GCA_039090855.1. Classification (NCBI taxonomy): domain Eukaryota; kingdom Metazoa; phylum Arthropoda; class Arachnida; order Araneae; family Macrothelidae; genus Macrothele; species Macrothele yani. Next base: position 19,985,781 of record CM076996.1, on the reverse strand, counting down.
GTGAAGTTTTGATAAAACGGCTGTAATAGTGTGGTTTTTTATCCATGAGGCTGACATAAATTCGCTTTAATTTTCTTAGCAATTAAATGTGTTGCGATAAAACTTGGCACTTGCACTTTTGGATTGGAAAATTTGACTTCATGTTAATGATTATGTTTAATAAGTGTTTACCAGTTTCTAAAGGGCTTTTATTGCAATATCAGGCTTCGTTTGTACAATCACTAAGCTAGGCTCATCTCTTGGCCTATAAGTACCGCCGTATGACTCAAACTTACTCACAAATATGCTCATTAGCTACTGCATAATTAATATATTCGTACCTTTCATTTATGATTCTTTTATATAACTGTTGTTCAGTGTTGTATAATTTTGTGTCCACAGTTCTTGTTTATAAAACTTCTGCATATATGTGGTGTACAATTGGTGTACATTATAATGTTGCATATCTTATTGGTACGATTTTTGTTTATAGTTGTTGTGCATGAAAATGTTCAGTGCCTTTTATTTACGAGTATTTCCCTGAAAATGTTACGTCCTTTTTAAACATATTTTCTGATCTACAGCTTTTGTACAAAACAATTGTTGTACACTTCTTTATTGACGTGTCTGACTGTGGCATACTTCGTATTTGCTTCCCTAAATTTGAGGTTCAGATCAGTAATGAATGCAATAATCATCTCATTAGTGCTTTCTTTCATCAGTTTAGTGAAAAACAAGGAAAAAAACACTTGCAGGCACCTATCCCATTCAGTTTCCCGATACATTTCAAACATGATACACAATACGGTTGTATACGAAATCAGTATGCAGTTCTAGTTTGTACAAATTGTGTAACTTCAAAGTAAAGTGTTATGTCGGAAAACGCCACAAACTAAAATTGATGTGGCTCATTCACACCGAATATTTATACAGCTCGCAGCAGTTTCACAAATTTGCTAGTGAGGATTCAGCTGCAAAATTCCTGTAAATGAGAGTGTATAAGAATTTATATTTTCATAAAAGTTCCTTGATTCATTATCACAAGATTCTTCCAAACATAAAGTTGAATTATTTTCATCCTCTAAAACATGCAGCTGATCATGAACGATTGCAGATGACAATTATGACCACGTGGAGCAGACACATGCAAACAAGCGCGCGCACGCGAGCACAGACAGTTCAACAAAATGACAACTTCAACCAGTCTGCGTACTACTTTCCTCGTCCTTTCCTCCATTGTGTGTATATATTACCAAAATGAATCCAGCATGCTTTTTAATCTCATCAATCCATTTCTTGCGGTTTCATTATCAGGATTTCTCAGTGTATTTACGTGATATCTAGCATTTGTTTTAATCGAGCCTGATTATTTTTCCATTATTTAGCAATATTGCCAACCAATTCCTGCCTGCTAGTTTTAGTTTCTTCAGTTTCCCTGAAACACATTTTCTTTTACGACTTTTCGGCTACATAAGTCATTAATTTCACATTCTTGTTTGAGTTGTCTGATATCTGTGAATATCTTTTATAATAAAGCTACATGATCTATAAACCGTAAACGACAACTGGTGGGCTGGATTGATAAAACATTTAAAAAATATTATGTAATTATTAAAAACATTTTGTTCATTTGTTTCTAAAAATTATAGAATATCTTTTAAGTTAACTCTAGATACGTTCTGCAAATCTATCAAATTCTTTCTGTGTAAGCTCTCAACATGTAAATTGTTTGCTGAAATTTGAGGCTGCTATCAACCACTTCCGCTAGCACTCCGTTTAAAGATAATTCGTTTAATTAGATTTGGTCTTGGTACAATCTTTTGCTTACATTTAGTCGAATTTCATCTGTTGTTCAATTTTAATTGAAATTGTTCTTGTCCTTAATAGCATTTCATTTCATATTTTACCCAATTTTGTCTTCTGCTCACCTGTAACCAGTGTGAACATATATTCGTCTGTTAATCTATAATCAGATTTCTTTAACCTTCCCTGAGATTATTGTACAATGATTTGAAATTCTGCGAATAATTGTTACAAAAAATAAATCACATTAATGCATATCTTTCTCATTAATATAAGTGCGGTCCCCACTTTGAATCCTTATTTATTTGTTGTCTAAAACGAGCGTGGCAGTTCTTAAGTATCAACCAATTTCACACAACATCGGCTCATAGAGCAATGTTCTTGTTACCCTACAACCAAAACTGCGGAGCAGGAAAGAAAAACAATTCATATTAACAATTTTTTTCTCTGGGGTAACAAAGTTGCCCTGCAAAGGAACGTTTTAAACATTGAAAAAAAAACAACTCCAAATTAAACTATTTCAAATAAAATATCAGACTCTAGTTGGACTGAAACCTTTTGCGTCCTAGAACCTATTAAATTAGAAGCGTTCATACACTTCACTTCATTAGAGGCAATACTAATTTTGTATGTAACAGGAAAATATCTATGAAAATGTTGAGTCCCAGTTCTCATACATATGCCTTAATTACATCCAATTTTTTAAATATTTCATCTAATCATATTTATGTATATGCTAATTCAAGCAGGTATATCATCATAAACTGGGATGGCTTTCACAGAAAATCCGACCAGAAGCTGTATATCAACTTAAACTGGTACGGCTATAACAAAGCCTAACCACCGGCTAAACAGGTAAGGTTACTATGGGATGTTCGAACAGGAGCAAAAATCAGGTAAAGTATTACGAGAGTCCAACCTAGAGCTGGATGTAAAATTTAATAGGCAAGATAATCATAGAAAGTTCAGCCAAATAGCTATTACAGTAAGTCCAGCAATTAGCTGTACATCAGTCTAAACAGGTAAGTTTATCGCAGCAAGTTCAACCAAGAACTGTATATGTACTTCGACAGGTAAGTTTATAACAGAATGTCCAACCAGGTACTGTATATAAACTTAAGCTATTGGGTCTGCCGCAGAGTGTTAGGCTGTATCTAAGCTTAGACAGTTCTGGTTCTCAGAGAAAGTCCAACCACGTGGTTAAACGGGCATAAACATTGGAAAATCTAGCAGTTTATTAATTTAAACAGATATGGCAATTGCAGAAGGCCAAACCAAAAACAGTATATTAACTTTAAAAGGTATGGCTCACACAGTAAGTCTTCGCAGAAGCACTTAAAATATAGTAGTTGACATAGTTTTGTATCTTTCCTCACTCTCTTCTTGTCACATCCTATCCACAAGAAAAAGGGAATAAATTTGCTGATCATCTTTGAATTTTAGAATCTGGAAGAGGATCACCGTTCTCTTGCTGATGATACTGATAAAGTTAATACCATTTTAAAGGTAATAACTACGTTTTTGATGCTAATTCTAAATTATTTGAAAGAGCATACTGAAAAGTATTTTCTAAATTATCTTCCTGTGTTTGCTTGAACCAATGAATTAATTTAGTGCTCTTATTTACAAGAATAATGATTAATTTTTAGTCATACCATCGAATCATATCTAAATTGCGCTAATGTTTAAGCTGACAAATCTTGAAATCTTAAGGAAGACAAAATGAAAATGATAATCATCGTTATGAGGCTTCAACCGATAGTCTTGTGCCAATACAATGCAATTTTATTTAGATTTCTTGGAGTAATTTAATTTAAATATATCATTCAGTTCTAAAGATCCATCATACAACGCCATTTTTTTCGCTTTGGGTTTAACTTCCTTTTGTATCTCTGAAAGTTATTCATAGCTCGTTTTAAACTTCAATATATTCCCGATCCGACAGCTATAAAAGCACCCTTTTACAAAAATTACTGAATGTTTTACGGATTCTAGAGAACAATTATTTTTGACAACTTAAAATGTAACTTCATAGAAAGCTGAAGAATGACAGATCCAAAATTTTGAACCTTTGAAGTTAGCGCTTGGGTTTTATACTGTTTTGAATAGTTTCTTTCACAATACATTGGAACACAATGAAAAAATATTGTCATGTCTTAAAAATCGAATAACATCAACTATTGATTCCTGTCTTGTGCTTTACAAAAGTTTTAGACTAATGTTTTAGGATCCTACTACTAAATTTTACTGAAAACAATTATTTCCACACTTGAGAAAATGTTTATGGTTTTTTTATTGATTTTAAAGCTATTGTTTATTGCTATACTTCTGTGTCCTAAAGGTAACAAACACATTCGTTTTCGCACAGGCTTTGGAAAGCCGCATGTGTTCATGTACATTCACGAAAAAAAATTGCAGGATCGACCGTACTTTATTCGAAAAAATGCTAAAACAATTTTGACCAATACATTGTCTGCTCAACACTTGTTATCATCCAGCTATAATGTCATTTTTTCTCAATGATTTAGTATAGCAAAATGTTTTCATTTTGCTTTATCGTTGCACGCCGTGTCACCGCACTTTTTCTTACCATTACGTTCTGTGAAGTAAAAATAACTCCTCATTTTACTTTTGATTTTCTAATCCTCATATGACGTCAGTTTCTCGTGAACCCAAAACTTCATCTTTTTGCTAACTCTCAGGTGAGTATAACGGGATCACCGCACGAATCTTACCTGATCGGGAAACAAAATTCTTTATAGGTAGAAATATAGTTAGGTAACATGTAAGCTTTTGGTTGGCGTGGGCAATAAATCAACTTTCTAACTCTTTCGAAAGCAGCAGATACAGGATCCACTGGAATTGAGAATTGCAGAAAATACTTACGGCATTTTTCATTTTGTTTTTCAATTCTTACCTGTTTCGTAGTCATGTGGTAAAATATGAGTGTAAATTAAATAGTAAGGTAATTTCGTTGTTTTAGTGACAAACAAAGCGAAACCTATTAGGTTGTGTAGTCTTTTAGCGTTCTTAGCCAAACATTTTACATACCATTGCTACTTTATGTAACAACGTAGGGACCATTCTTTTCCACTACGTCTCAACATCTTGTTGTTGCACTAATCCATCCGGCCGGAACGTTTAGGCTGTAATATTCTTAAAGTTGTTTGTTAGAATAAATTCACTAAATGTCAGTACTTCATCAGAACATTAACATTACGTGAATCAGAACACTGCTTTGATTTAAACTTTCCGTAGTTTTTATGTGATGTCCGGTTTGCCAGTCATTGTGTAATTCATTAATTAATATTTCTTAATTACACAGTTACTGGCTTAAACGACCAGTAAATAGCAAACATTTTTACTGAAATTTTAAAGTCTTTATTTCACCCAAAACTGGTCATTAACAATTAGCACACTTCACCATATTCTTACTCTTAGCGCGTAACACTCAAATTTAGCAAACTTGGTAAAAGGTTAATGCTGTGAGATCGATGCAATGTAACAGTCAACTTCCAACAAACTCGACCCTCAAAATGAGTGACTCAAAACAACCAGAAAAATAGATAAGAGAAACAGCTCTTTTAACTAGAAAGCATCAGACCAAAAACACGGAAAAACGCCACTCTTTTCACATCTTTCTTACCTCTGTTTTCTTTATATGTCATTCTACTCGCGACCTTAATTCATGTTGCCACAAAACATTAAATTGAGAGAGAAGGGGTGACACACCCTCGTCAAGTTTGAAAACTACGTAAGCAGAGCAAACTAAGATTTCCATAAATACAGAAACTCAAAAGGAAAGTTATATTAGAGTACACCTCACAAGGTTTTTGAGCAAACAACTGGTCAAGATGATTTTTGCAATCCTCCAACCAAATGTAGTTCTTTCTGTTCAGCAAGGTCTGCAGAGACCGGAATAAATGAAAATCCGTAAGCGCAATACGCCGGGTGAAGCAAGAGATTATAGCCAATCTCCAACATTTTTTTACATGAGGTCTGGCGTTGTCCTGATGGAAGACAACGCCCTTCCTGTTTACTTTTCTGGAAATTGGCATCAACTCTGCAAATGTGGCTTTTAGCTGGTCGAATTGGGAACATTACCTATCAGAATTGTTCGTTTGGTTGCTGTGCAGCAATCTTAGTATACATATATCTTCTACTCCCACCACACGAAGAGCATTACCCTCTTAGGATGCAGAACGGCTGTTGGAGCGGTTAATGACGGCTCATCTCACTTACTCCACGATCTGTTCCTCTCCAAGTTAGCGTGCATAATCTCCCGTCACCATTCGTATCAGAAATATTTCGCTTGAGCATTGAATCAAACAGATATGCGGTGGAGGATATTTTACTCAGTCAAATCGTACCGTACATATAAGATCAAAACGATTCACATATCAAAGCTTTGCCAAATACATTGCGACTGTGTGGCTGTATATATCTTCTCAATTGCTCGGGTCGCATTGTGTGGGTTGCTTTCGATTAATGCCGCGCTCTGGTCGCAAACGTCAACATAGCATCTAAAGTGTGGTTCGTTGGGGAGTAAGTAATATCCACGACGAAACTTTGCAAACCAATACTGCCACAGTCAAATGCTCAGAGCATCCTAATCATACGCAATACATATCTGTATTTGCGTTGCATCTTTACCCTTGCGATAGAAAAATAGCATTAAATGATGGAAATTAATATAATTGTATCTCATGTTCAAAGCTACGCCAAATGGACATAACTGGACCAGTCACACCGAACTCCTTTTATACAGAGGTGAAGGGTACTCACCTTTCAGAATAGGTAAATACAATATATGTCCTCAGTGCAAACTAACCTTTAAAGTTGGTACGAACGAACGCTACCACCAACATACGAAAAGCATTTTTACACAACCCAATATATAACTCTAGCTTTATTTCTCAATATAGCCTCCCTGCAGTTCCACATACTTCTTATAACGGTCCACAGGCTTTTTGATCTCATCAGAAAAGAAAGTTTTCCTTTATCCCTGGAACTATGTGCGAACCGCGTCTTACATCTTTTCATTACTACCAAGCGTTGACCACGTAATGCTTTTTGAAGGGAACCGAAGAGATGCAAATCGCTTGGTGCAAGTTCCGAGCTCTAAGGGAGATATCAAAGAACCACAAACTTAAGGTTCAGAATTATCGCCGTGTTTGTATATAGGCCAGCATACAGTAATAGTAGTAATGCAAGACAACAGTTTTAGAGATAAATCCTGTTTTTGTTGCTAACTGAAGGTTTCAAATTATCTTTAATCAAAGCTAAATACACTGAACAGCAATTGAATTAGAGACAGCTGGCGTTATGCAAATGTGGTGCTGTGGGCGTCCCTGTAAACGGAAACGACATGACGTATGCAGCGATCCGACAATATAAGGAGTGATGCGACGGGAATCAGTAAGAGCCGGACGCAGTATGGGTAAGACGAAGGCCCTAAGCGCATTTGATCGTGGGCAAATTGCCGAGGCTTGACGAATATGTCCCTCCATCTCGGAAGTCGTGCAGGCACTGGAATTTTCACGAGCCACTGTGTCACGGGTGCACCGTGAGTACATCGAATCCGGTAAAACCATCCCTGCAAGGGCCAACTGCCGTGGACAACAGCGTGTGGATGAGCGGGGTCATCGTCGGCTAGCTCGCATTGTACCAGCGGATAGACAGGGCACAGTGCAAGAAATCACTCGTCAATTTAACGCTGGTGCACAAAAATGTGTAAGGTGCCACACCATCCAGAACCATCTCCTCGCTATGGGGTACAGAAGCCATCGTCCCACGAGGGCACCGCTGCTGACCGCACATCAGAGGGTGCAAATATTAGCATGGGTGCGGGAACATCGCCACTGGACCCTAGACATGTGGGAAAATGTTGCCCGGACTGATGAGTCCAGATTCACGTTGGTACATGTGGATGGTAGGATACGAGTACGGCGCAAACCACATGAAGCGATGGATCCTTCTTGCCTGCAGGGTATTCTTCCAGCTGGTGGGGGTGGCATTCTCGTCTGCGGACTGTTTACGTGGACTGAAATGGGATCCCTGGTGCGTGTGACATCGTCCCTCACAGGTCAACATTACCAGGATATCCTGGACGACCATTTGCTCCAGTTTGTACGGCTTCAACATCCCATTGGAGACCTCATCCTGCAACAAGACAATGCACCGTGCCATCGCTCCTGAATTGTATCCGAATGGTTAGATGAACACTCCACCGACCGGACCTCGCTTTCTTGGCCAGCTAGGTCGCCTGTCCTCAATCCCATCGAGCACATCTAGGATGCCATCGAAAGATATGTTCGAGTCTCTGACTTTCCTCCATCAAATCATCGTGAACTGTGGGAACTTGTTCAGGGGTCGTGAATCTGCATGGCTTCCCAATGCTTCCGGTGTTTTGTCGAATCCATGCCGAGACGAATCGCCGCCGTCATCAAGGCGAAAGGTGGTGCTACACGTTACTAGACAGGTATCTCTAATTCAATTGCTCTTCAGTGTACATTTTATCGTTAACAATTTGTACGTGTTCTTAACAAAGTTCCGAAATTGGGCTATGCGTATCTCAAAATAAAGTTATCAAGATTTTATCTGCCGAATAGACACTTCGGAAGTTTTCTTGCTGGGAATGAAAGGTATTTCCACAGAATACTTTGTCTGTTGCTTTAAAAGGGTCAAAGTAGTGCATTCAGGTCCCGTGAACTTGGATCCTCTTCATAACGTTGGAAAAACTGCATGGAACATATAATATACTTTGTTTCTGTTCATGGGTCTACTGTTTTGCGACCAACTTAGCACTCACACTTTCCGATGTTCTAATTCGTCAGAGCCATAACACACTGTACATAAATGAGTCATTATATTTTTACCACCTACCTAAAAAGCTGTAGGACCTTCTTTAGCCCGCAAAACGGCGGCCACTCGGAAAGGTATTGATTCGACGAGGTGGCAATAGGTATCCTGGGGTATCTGGTACCATAATGTCAACAGCAGATCCTCCAGTTTCCGTACATTTCAAGGGGGGGGGGGGTTGCTGTAGTGCGAACCACAAGTGTTCGATTGGGTTCATGTCAGGTGAATTTGGAGGCCAGAGCATTAGCAGAAAATCACCAGCATGTTCCTCGAACCGATCTTTGGCGATTCTAGCATTGTGGAATGGCGCGTTATCCGGTTGGTAATGGCCATCACCAGCAGGGATCAGCTGCCATGAATAGGTTCATTTGGTCAGCAACGATGTTCAGATACCCGACAGCTGTCAGGAATTGTGTTATTGGGATAATGGGACAAACGTATCAAGAAAACATCGCCCACATCGTAACACCGCCGTCGCCGGCATGTTTCCGCACAACAGTGCATCCAGGTGCCATAGCTCCCGTTGGTAATTGGCGTATCCGCGCTCTACCGTCTACGTGGTGCACCAGGAATCTTGATTCGTCAGACCAGGCAACTTTCTTCCAGCCATCAACGGTCCAATCTCGATTACCTTGGGCCCATTTAATGCGTTGTTGTCGATGACGTGCAGTGAGTATGGTCTTCGGCTAGGCAGGCCCATGCGCAGAAGGCTGCGATGAACTGTGTGCTGTGACACATTGCCCTGATCACCACTGCTGTAGCTTCTGGTGATTTGTCGCACTGTGTGCGGTCGTTGTGAACAATGGGCGACAGTATCCGCTCCCCTCTGGCATCAGTGAGCTGTGGATGACACACGGCTGCACGACGGTTCACCGTTTGGCCATCTGTGCACCACTTTTGATACGTACTCACTACAGTGGCACGTGAACAACCCACAAGCCGCGCCGTTTCCAAGATCGTAGTTCCGAGGCGCCGTGCCAACACAATTTGTCCTTTATCAAACTGCGATGAATCGGCAGCTTTTCCCATTCTGACTCCTAACCGAAAGCCGGTCCTCGGGTTGTGCATACAGGGTGGTTATATATCATTTGGGCAAAAAGAAAACTTTATTGTGCATATAGTTATAAGGATGCATATAATAATAAGTACGAATAATATATAGTTAAACACGCCAAGTTTAGCTTTTTTCATAAGTGCTCGAGGTGGCTTCTCTTAACCAAATGTCCCATCTGTAAATCAGTTCTTCCCACATTGCTGTCAGTATGTTCACATCGACCAATGCGAGTGCAGCGGCGATTATTGATTTCAGTTCAGGAAGCGACTTGGGAAGCGGTGGAAGGTAAACCTAATCTCTAACAAAGCCCGATAGACCGAAATCTAGGCGCGTTAGGTCCGGTGGTCGGGAGGCCATGGAATTGGGCCGCCGCGACCAATTCGAACTGGAACTTCAGCATCGAGGTATGAAGTGACGTCATTGTAATAGTGAGGAGACCGTCTTGCTGGCAAATGAAACCTTCTTCCACTGTTTCCTTGAGGATTGGCATTAGGTAAATCTAACGCATGTCCAGCATTTCGCTTTTTCCGCGCCGCCGAACGTCGCCATCCTACCGGAGATAATGGAGCAATGGTGATGGGAGCAATCGCGCGTTCTCTGCTTGCGATATGTTACCTTGCATGACTCAGCGCCATCTGTCCGTAAAAGGTAAACTTGGTGTGTTTAACTGTACATTATTCGTAGCCGCACCGGTGGCGCTGTGGTCTAAGCGATGGCCTCTGATCATTCGTCTGTAAGGGGTCCGGGTTCGAATCCCAGTGAGGCATGGATGTTGTGTTTGTCTTACGGCACTGGCTCTGTCCCTTTGCTGGAACCATTGGCCCTAAATTACGTACGGGCGACTGCTTATAGTTCATTGTGTTGCTCACGGTGGTCGTTAAACCTCCACTAATTAAAAAAAATATTCGTACTTATTTTCATATGAATCCTTATACCTATGCACAATAACGTTTTCTTTTTGCCCAAATACAAACATGTTTTCTTTTTGCACAATAATGTTTTCCTCTACCCCGTATACTACTCTGTGAACTTCACCTGCGCCACCGTTCAGTCTTTAGGCGCGCTCATTTCTCTAGGCTGGGGGTGGTCATAATGTAATGGCTTGTCGCTGTATAAGCTGGAGCAGGCAAAGAACACTTTCGGTCTTCTTAACCTGGTTTTGAATTCGCGACGCTGATTGGTGGCCTGATCAAGCTGCGTTAGTTACAGTCGTTCATTCAATTTTAAACCATTCTACCTATTCATAAACTTTTCTCTGGCTCATACATTTATTATGGTAGTGCGCTGCCATTGATTGATCTCTGGATTTCAGAGGCTTGACACCTTCTTCCCAGAGAAACTTTAAGGCAGGCTGTTCGAGAGCATTACAATCGGAAAGGGAAAACTGATGTGTAGCACAATGCACGATGTACGTGCAACCTTGTCTAACTGCCGTTATGACTTGTTAACGTTGGTCTGATATCGCCGGTTGCGTTTGCTTTTTGATTTACCCCCGTGCCACCTTTCTACGTTATTCGGGAGTAGGTAATACTGTAATTTGCGCCACTCAGACAGGCTATAATGTGTTTCAACACTATTAAAAAAACTAGTATCTATGCTGTCATTAAAAAGTCCAGTAATCGTAATTTTTGTGATTGACGTCTGTACATGTTAAGCTATCTAGCTCCTGTAGAAATCGGATCTCATTTTCGTTTCAATAGCTCTCCTGCTACATCCTAAGCCACCACTATATAAGGACCAGTTGATCATTTTAACCAAATACGCCAATTCTTGTCGACACGTACTAGAGTTGTACGTGTAGTCTCTAAACCGTGTTGATCTAACAGACTGAGGGTGTGATTATAGTGGATGCTCGGTGAAGTGGCGACGGCATCAACAAAATTGATAGATTCCTAGAATGTGAAAGAGTAACAGTATCAAGCGGGCATAATGAATAGCTGAAGCATGAAAAATCCCAGTAGTGCGTTCAGGACCTGTGTTTGGAAACGGATATAATCGATGGAGGAGTTAAGCTGTTAATAGTCAAAATTTTGTACTCCAATAGACACGCAAATGAGAGACTAATAACACAAAATTGGAATCAGGGACGATGCCAAACGGCATATAGGCGTACGCTGCACCATGCATTGCAACACCAGAACACCTGTCCGTACACTTGCTGCCTGCAATGAACAAACCAAAACTTCTCCAGTGGGGTGGAAAGCTCAGGAGATTCATCGTGGATGGCTGGTAATTGGTCATGTAACCTGACGAATCATTCCAATGGGAGGCCAAGAATATTGCGCCTACACCACGAAAGCATGAATCCATCTTGTATGGTGAAGATACTCCAGGATAGTAAATGCATGTTTATGCTGTGGAACATTACTTTATGAGAACTCCTGGGTCCCTTGATTCTAATGGGCTCAAGTCTGAAATCTCAAACGCACTAAAATATCTTTGCTGATTAGGTTTTCCCAACGATGATAACACTGGACCCTAGTGGTGATAGATACTTCCAGGAGGTCAGTGCACCATACTACAATGTGAACATTGTCTCGACGTTTTTCAAGAACAGGAAGTTTTTCAGCTACTTTCTTGGCCACCTCAGACCCCAAACCCGTGGGGCATTTATGGACGTAAGTCAAACGAACTACCAACGTCTGGACGCACTGCCAACCAGAATATTACCAAAATTTGTCAAATCAATTCTGAGGTCAATTCCTGGTCTTCTGAAGTCAAATGTAATCCAACACATTAAGTAGGCTATCCTAAAAAACTGGCCACTAATAAATTAGAACATACGTAAAAAATGAACAACTAATGACACATAAAACATTTTCATCTTTGAATGTAAAAATGTAGCAAAATATAATGCTAGTGAGCATAAAAGAGTTATGGGAGTACCAATCGTGGAATTGTAAAAAACTCGCTCAGTTTTGATTCAAACTTCTGTAATGATGGTATTAAGGGAATTGAAAGCATATACTGTATAGGATATTGTTCCGACCTAGCTCTCTACAAATACTAGTGGCGCCGCATTTTGAGAAAGTAGGATTTGCTTCATATTGCGGGTGAGAGACATAATTTTAAAGCTGTGGCCAGTCAGGGCCGAAATGAAAATACAAGCCAAATAAATGGTAGTGGATAATGTTATCCACAAGCACAAACATTCGATCGCACAGATGAATTTACATTACATAAAGACTATTGGTTAAAAGAAGCAAAACTGGATTTATCCTATTTACAATTGAGATTCCTAACTAGCAGCCAAAAAAAAAACTCCAGTCAAAGGACTATTCATTATACTGCGCAGTCTCTATTGGACGTGTGGTCCAATACAGTAAGCAAACATAGTTACAGTAGCCTACATTTATCCTTGGGAGATACGTTTTAAGACCCCCAGTGGATGCTTGAAACCGTGGATAGCACCCAACCCTATATGTGCTGTGTTTTTTCTTATACATACGTACCTACCTATGATAAAGTTTAATTTATAAATTAGGGACAATAAGAGATTAATAACAATAATGATAAAATAGAACAATTATAAAAATATACTGTAATAAAAGTTATGTGAATGTGAAACTAGTATGAATTTTCTTTCTTCGCAATTTTACCGAAAGAAGATTCGTTCTTACAGTAGATGTTAAAAACCTCAGGATACGATCTTTTCTTTTTTTTGTATTAAGTTGAGAACTTTCACCTTTTCACTTACACTGAAGTGCCAAAACAAACTGGGGTACCTCCCTCCATAATACCGCGCTGCTCCTCCTCGCAATCAGATAACAGCAGCAATGCGACGAAGCATGGACTCGAAGTGATAGCTGTAGCACTGTAGAGACAGTGCACACCATGATTCCTGAAGATCGTCCCACATTTCCGTAATATTCGCCAGTGGATGATTCCTTGCAAGTGTTCGATGGTGTTTAAATCCGGCGAACAAGGGGTAAAGGGCTAATCAAAATGGAAAACTCCGTGGAATGTTCCTCGAGCCATAATCGGGCGACTGTGGACGAGCGCGGAGGCGCATCGCAGGGGCTGCATGACACGAATGGGTGCAAATGATCCTAAAGGATAGTTACGTAGCCTCTACAGGTCAGAGCGGTCTGCATATGTATGAGGAATTCTAATGCGTGCCAGCTGAAAACACCTCACACCATAACAGAGCCACCGCCGGCCTGCACTTTCCCTTGTAAGCATTCCACGATCGTCCAGGAATTTTCTACGGCCACACCGGTCTCGCACGCTGGATGTTTTCCTAGAGTTTGTGTAGTACATGTACATCATTGAAATCGTGGACCGTGTAAATCCAAATTTCGTGGTAATTTCCGAGATGGGGTGACCCATCTCCCGGGCGCGGACTATCATACCACTTTCGATATCGCCTAAATCTCGATAAGCGGCCATTTGAATTGCGAAAGCTACTACTTGAACTTAGAGATATCTGCCTGTATGCGTACGTCGTTTGCGGACGGTACCATTTACGGCATGGGTGTGGTAGCTTGCAATGGAAATGGTAGCGCCCTTCCCACTTGTTTTGGCACCTCAGTGCAAAAGCAGCATTTGAGGGCTTCTCTTTGGCATATCCGAATTGACAGCATCACTACATCATCACTACAGCATCACTATCTTTGGAGTCATTATTAAATAAAATAAAGGTTATTTGAACACAAGCACTGCGATACCGCTTCAATCGATCCGATAAACGAGACTGCTACCGAGTGACTAACGGGTGGGTAACGTATGCAGCGTGGATACGCTGGACAGAGAGATAATTCACGTTCTGCGCGGGACGGCGCAATATTTTATCACACTACTCAGAACGGCGCGCGCAATTTAAACCGTAATCATTTATTTTTGGAATATTCCATTTAATATTTTGGAACCTAGGAAAGCGAAACTGCGGAGGCGATACTCTGGTACTTAGAGGCTTGGATGCGCGCAACAATAATGTACGATTGATCAAATTTACGCATCACTAAGGAGAGAGTTTTGGGGGGGGGGGCGGAGAGGGGGTTGACGACCACCGTGAGCAACGCAATGGGCTATAAGCAGTCACCCGTCACTAATTTAAGGTCAATGATTCTAGGGAAGGGAGAGAGCCAGTGCCGTAAGACATACAACATCCATGCCTCACCGGGATTCAAACGCTGAATCCAGCTCTGACGAATTGTTATCAGTCAGCGCTCAGACCTCTGCCTTCTAATTCTTACTTACAGATCAAAGACATCGCCCTTAACTACGTAAGACTTACAGAGGTTGCGGACAACTTGAAGGAGAGTGGAGAGACGCATGTTTGCTGTAACCAAGAAAGACAGGAAAACAAATTCATGGATCAAGAAAATAACCATATTGCATGACGTCACGATCATAGTAAAGATCCTCAGGTGACAATGGGTTGAACACCGTTGAATAACTAAAATACTGGGCATCAAGAGACAGCAGAAAATCCAGAAGACTGCCACATGGAGATGGGTGGATGAAAATTTGAAATAATGCTGGAGCGACATGGAGAATTCCTCAAGACAGAAATGTAGAAGATATTTGGCGGAGACCTTCATTTAAAAGTGAACTGACAATTGATGATCAATTCTAACATTTTTGCTGATAATTGAAAATAATTAGATATAGATCTGTACGGCCGTCAGGCTTACAATAAAAGTTCAATTTTTAAAGTTTTGGTTTTCCACATATGGTAGCACCCCACGGTTTTTCCACTAAATCTTTATGTTTCAGAAATTGCCGCTCCGGGATGGGTATATTTTCAGAAAGACCATTCGTCCGAGATGGGTCCGGGTTCGAATCCCGGTGAGGTATGAATGTTGTGTTTGTCTTACGGCGCTGGCTCTCTTACTTCCCTGAAACCAGTGGCCCTAAATTAGGGACGGGCGACTGCTTATAGCCCACTGAGTCGCACACGGTGGTTTTTAAAACTCCAATAAAAAAAAAATGTTCGAGAACAAATTGTGCCTTTTTAATTTTGAATATTATCAACATATTAAAAAGAATCGTACCTAGGTGAAAAGGGCGGACATATTGATAATAAAAGTGAAAAAATCCCTTCGGGTTTAGGAAATACGTGCGGCAAACAAGAAGCTGGTATTCTTTAACTGCATCAATTAATAACAAAGGAAATAGTAAACAAACAGGGGAGGATGTTTACTTGACATAATGGACGGAAAGTGGGGATGTTTGTTTTGATTGGATATTACCGAAAACTGTCTAAGTCGAAAATTAATGAAGTGACAGAAAATTTTTCAGTAGCGAAAGTCGATGTAAGTTGTTTAAGCACACATCTTGCCGAAAATAATAAAAACTCGAAAATCTAAATACATGCAAAAGAGCGAAATGCTTTATAAACCAAATGCACGGAGGTAAATAAAGTTAAAAAAAATATCCCTAAAAAATTAATCCAGGAAGTAGTTTTCCAAATATTAAAAAAATGAACGAGCTTTTGAAAATTAATGAAGGAACTAAGGTTTTTTTTCATCCTAGTTATATTTATTTACTGATTGAATTAATGTGCTGACATTAGGTACTTTGTTATATTTCACCTGTCGCATAAAGGTTTACCCTGAGAGCGAAACAATCGGAGCTACAATGTTGTACAGAATAAGTGTTGGAATATTGATTGAAATTTCAAACACCCCAAATAGGGAGCAAAATATACTTTATGAAACAAAATAACCGCCTCCATCAGTAATACTAACGAGAAGCAAGCTTCTCTATGCCGTCGTGATAAAATGCCGAGTTTCGGGATGCGATAAGCTCACGGAATGCAATGTTTGATTGGGAAATGATTTACCCTGTAGAAAGGTGTCTACGTGGTGCAAGAAGTGATAATCCATAGCGGACAGATCTCATACCTTATCCGCATTATTTAATGTAATCGTAACTGGCGAAGCTTTTGGATCCTTCGGCGTGCAACGTGAAGTCTCGTGTTACCATGGAGAATTATAGGCTGATGGCCTATTTAATTACGCCAGCTGTTTGCTGGACATTTCTCCAAGTATATTGTCAAGTTCTTGCCAGTACTTGGTTTGACCGGGTTGTAATGAGTAGTAATAGTAGATAAACACGAGCTGCGTTCCACCAAAACTTATCGCCTTTCTGGGATGGAGTACTGGTTTCGCGGTTTCACCTCGGTCGAGCCATTGCGCAGAACTTCTGCGATTGTGACACAGCCCCCATTTCTCATCACACATAACGAGGCTTTTCAAAATGTCTCTCGCTTGGTTTCGGGTGAGCAGAGAACACGTCAAGTTGTCGTGTTATGCTGTTCTGTGAACTCATGTGCGACTTTTGTAAAAAAGATCGTGCTTCTGTTATCGGTTTGTCCGTCCGTCTGTACCCACGGTATCTCTGCAACTATTAGTCCGATTTGAAAAATTATTTTTGCATTCGGAAGCTTGAAATGTGCGAATGATGATCCTTTATTTCGTTTTGTCTTACGATGTACAATTTTTGCCGCTAGGGGGCGTAAATGCAGATGATGTCGAATTCAAAATTACGTTTTAATCCACATATTTGCTTCTAAACATCCGATTGAAAAAATTATTTTATCTTTTGATTCCATTTATGTCGAAGAGTGTTTTAGATATAGTTTCCTTTTCAAATTACGCATACATTTTCCGCTAGGGGGCGTAAAAGTAAATTACATTTTTTCCGATAACTCTTCTCCTAAAACTCCGATTTGAAAAATATTTTTTGCAGCGGATACATATCCTAATGGAAAATCTTTTGCATACAACTTCGAATTTTTGGTAAAGAATACTTTGGCCACCAGGGGGCGCAAGTGTTAACTTTTGCTTATTATGTATTTGCCATAAAATCTGAGCTTCTAAACTATCGATTGAAAAACTTCTTTCGTGGACTGATGCCACTCACATCGATAAACCTTTTCGGAATATTTTCTTCCTAAAATATCACACAGTTTCTCCGCCAGGGGGCGTAGATTTATATCTTATTTTTGTCAATATCTCTACTTCTAGGAGTCCGATTTGAAAAATTTCTTCTTTGTTGGATAGTGTTTTCTGTGTGACATGTTTTTCATATAATTTCAAAATTTTCAAGTAATTCATAGACTTTCCGCTAGGGGGCGTAAATAGAAAATGGCGTTTTGCCCTTAATCTCTGCTTCTAAATCTCCTATTTGAAAAAATCTTTCTGCACCGGATACAGATCCTGATGGGAAATCGTTTGCACATATTTTCTAATTTTTGTAAAAAAATGGTTTGGCCACCAGGGAGCGTAAATCTTAATTTCCGCTTCTGATGTATTTGCAGCGAAATATGATCTTCTAAATTCTCGATTAAAGAAAACGTCGCTTGTAGACCGATACTACTCCTGTCGACAAACCTTTTAGGAACAATTTTCTCTCAAAATAGTGCATGGTTTCTACGCCAGGGCGCGTAGATGTATATCTTATTTTTGTCAATATCTCTACTTCTAGGGGTTCGATTTGAAAAATTCCTTTTTTGTCGGATAGTGTTTCTAGTATGACATGTGCTTCATATAATTTAAAAATTTTCAAGTAATTGATAGACTTTCCGCTAGGGGGCGTAAAGTTAAATTGCGTTTCTCTCTATATCTCTGCTTCTAAATCTCCGATTTGAAAAATTCTTTCTACACCAGATACAGCTCCTGGTGGGAAATAAATCGTTTGCACATAATTTCTAATTTTTGTAAAAAAAAAAAAATAAATGGTTTGGCCATTTTAAACCTTAATTTCCGCTTCTGATGTATTTGCAGCAAAATATGAGCTTCTAAATTCTCGATTGAAAAAAACGCCGTTTGTAGACCGATACTAGACGTGTCGCCAAACCTTTTAGAAACATTTTCTTCTTAAAATAGTGCATGGTTTCTGCGCCATGGGGCGTAGACGTATAACTTATTTTTGTCAATATCTCGACTTCTAGGAGTCCGATTTAAAAAATTCCTTCTTTGTTGGATAGTGTTCCTAGTGTGACACGTTTTTCCTAAAAATTCAAAATTTTCCAGTAATTCATAGACTTTCCGCTGGGGGGCGTAAAGGTAAATTGCGTTTCCCACTATTTCTCTGCTTCAAAACCTCCGCTTTGAAAAATTCCTTCTGTACAGGATACAGCTTCTGATGGGAAATCGTTTGCACATAATTTCTAATTTTTTTAAAAAATGGTATGGCCATCAGGTGGCGTAAGTCTTAATTTCCGCTTCTGATGTATTTGCAGCAAAATATGAGCTTCTAAAATCTCGATTGAAAAAAGTCTTATTGACCGATGCTACTCATGTCGACAAACCTTTTTGGAATACATTCTTCTTGAAATAATGCATGGTTTCTATGCCAGGGGGCGTAGATGTATATCTTATTTTTGTCAATATCTCTACTTCTAAAAGTCCAATTTGAAAAATTCCGTCGTTGTTGGATAGTGTTTCCGATGCGAAATGTTTTTCACATAAATTCAAAATTTTCACGTAAATCATTTAAGACTTTCCGCTTGGGCACATAAAGGTAAATTGCGTTTTCTGCTCCTAAAACTCCGATTTGAAAAATTCTTCCTGTATCGCATACAAGACCTGATGGAAACAATTTTTCACATATTTTCTAATATTTTGTAAAGACTGGCTTGTCCACCAGGGGTCATAAGTGTTAATTTCTGCTTCTGATGTTTTGTAGCAATATCTGGGCTCCTGAAAACTCGACTAAATTTTTTTTTCTTGGACTGATACCGCTTATATGGATAAACCTTTTGAGAATACTTCCTTCCTAAAATAATGCATGGTTTTCCCACCAGGGGGCGTAAAGTAACATCTTATTTGCATGGTTTTGCCACCAGGGGCGTAAAGTCACATCTTATTTTCGTCGATAACTCTTTTTCTAAGAGTTCGTAATCTCACGATTCCGTTTACACCAATATCTGAGGGATTAAAAACCAGATTAAAAAACTTTCTTCCGTCAGATACTATTGTTTTCCATACCGGTTCCATTGATAAACTTAATTTGCGTCAGAACGGATTCAAAAGACGTGCTTATTACACCCGAAAATTCGGTGTCATTTTTCTTGTTTTTTATCTCCTCCAGTTTGCCATGGCCGCTAAATGCCCAGACTTGATTGCAAACTGTACTCCAAGCTTCTTGCAAAATTCTCGTACGGTTTAACGTAGAACGAATTCAATCATAACCTCCAACTCGACGTCATGTATAACTGCTTCTGGTCTACCGCGTTTTTAATCTTTCGAGGCTCATAACGCCTGACCGGAATTTAGCAAACCAATGCTGTGTCCTACGTTCATTAACTGTGCGTTCTCCAAATGCTGTATTGAAGTTGCGAGCTGTCTCCCATGCACGGCGTTCAAGTTTAAACTCTTAAAGGTATGACACGAGTTCGGCTCTAATCCATCGTCCTTTTCACTGTAGCCCAATCCCCTTGGCCAGCCCAGTGACGCAGTAGTCTAAGCTCTGCATTAGGACCATTCGTCTGAGATGGGTCCGGATTCGAATATCTGTGACGTATGGATCTTTTGTTTGTCTTATGGCACTAGCTTTCTCCCTTCCCTGAAACCAGGCCTAAATTAGGGACCAGCAAGCCCATCGAGTTTCTCACGGTGGTCGTTAAAACCCCGCACACACTTTTCTCTTGGAACTGATGTCACTGAGAAATGACCAGTGCCTTATGGGCATCAGCGTTGACTGTTTAAATTTACATATCACAAGTCACACTGTTAATTCCTAAATTTAGTGCCAACTCCACGGGTCTGCAAAATCCGATATTTCTTATAGAACAACTAATGTCACACAGAGAACCTATACAGCGTGTTTCGAAAAGGTCTAATCAAACTTTACGAAAGTTTTATACTGCGCTTGATGATGGAAAAGTACCTTATGAACTTTGGTTCGAAAAAGCTTCCGTTTAGAATACATTTTAGCAGCTTTTAGCTACTCGGCAAGTTAAGTTTTCAGTTACATGGTGCATTATGCACAAACCACGCCGTCGCATGTGGTTCAGTCATGATGGGGATGCGGCGAATTTTAGCCTCACTTCTCGAGAACCTCTCAACCGTTCATATCGTGTCCGTTGGACTGTTAGATATTGCAAAATTACATCAACTTTTTACGCTCAATGGATTTCTTCTAATTGGAATTTCTTCTAATACGTAACCTTTAACGATTATAACGCCCGTACATCGAAACGACCACGGCCGCCTGAATCGTCCATCTATAGTAAGAAGAATTTCCTACCCCCACATGTTTTTTTGAATTTGCATGGCCTCTGTGGAATTAACAGAATATTGAAAATTATTGGTAGCACTAACCAAAGAACTGAACCGAATGTTGGATTATCACGGGGGTGGTATCATTCATTCTCATGACATCGGGTCTCATCTGCGTGGACGAAAGCAGTGATTGCACCCCAGGAACATTTGAAAATCAGTGTATATCAATCCTACACATCGGAAGTTTCGTGAGCAAACTCGGTACTAATCCTTCTTTTGTTAACTTGTAAAAAGGGGGACATAAGTTCTATTTTTTGTTTGTTTTTGTTTGGGGGTTTAACGACTACCGTGAACAGCTCAATGGGCTACATGCAGTCGCACGTACTTAATTTAAGGCTACTGGTTCCAGGGAGCGGACAGAACCAGTGCCGTAAGACACACGCAACAGCAATGCCTCATTTGGATTCGAACCCAGATCCACCTCTGACAAATGGTCATAAGCTAGCGCTTTGGACGACTGCATTACCGGGGCGGCGGACATACATTATATAATCAAAAGTATTCGGACACTACCACATATTTGCATAAGTGCAAAGTGCTGCTGCACAGGAAGGTGCGCTGTGAGTGGGGAGGTACGTAAATAAAGTTAGGATGTTCTGTCGTATTATCAGTAACTTTGAAGTGGATATGCCGCATGGACGTGAAGTTTCCGAGTTCCAGCGTGGGCTTGTCAGAGGATACCATTTAAGTAACGTTTCCATAAGGGGCATTGCAGCAAGATTAAATATACTAAAATCGACTATAAGTGATGTCGTGAAAAGATAGAAGCAGGACAGTGAAATCACAGCAACAACGGAAAAACCGTTCAGGAAGGCCGCACGAACTGACGGAACGTGACGCAGAGCCTTGGTAAAAAATCCCATTGTTCCTCTGCCGTTTTCATTCCTACTGATGTAGTAAATGCTTATAATGACTCGGTTAGTACCATAACTATCCGCAAAGAGTTGCACAGTGTGGGTTATTATGGTAGAGCATCAGCACACAGGCCAAACGTTACTACGGTGAATGCGAAGCGCTGTTTGGAGTGGTGTGTCTCCGGTCGTTTCTGGACTGTAGGCGACTGGAAAGCTGTTCTTTGGAGTGATGAGACAAACTTTTTCACTCTTCCAATTTGATGAGGATGTTTGGATTTGGCGACAGCCCGTAGAACTATTTTCGTCGCACTGTGTTCTTCCAACTGTTACGTTCGGTGGAGGCTCGATCATGGTATGAAGTGGTTTTTCGTGGATGGGATTTCGCCCGTTGGTTATGACATCACAAACCATCAACTTCGAAGTATACACTCGACGTTCTGGATAATTCTTACCTAGTAACAATGTTGCAGTATTATGGAAATGTGTGTTGACTCTTCCAACACGATCGAGCTCCCTGCCACACTGCACGGCCCATGAACATGACTGAATTTTTGAAAATGAGGTGGAATTGCTAGACTGACCTGCTTAGAGTCCCGATCTTAATTCCCCATAGGGATAAAGTGGCGCGACAGATACGAAATCAACCACAAGGACAGTCTTCGCTGTCCAATCTGACAGCAGCTTTACAGGACAAATGGTGAGCCATTCCTATCGAGACCTACAGGAAGTTGGTTGATAGTATGGATCGACGTGGTGCTGCTGTCATAGAAACAAAAGGTGGACCGATTAAGTGCTAGTTGCGATAGCAAAGTCATTTATCCCAAAGCATTGTGGTGTCCGAATGCTTTTCATAATATAGTGCATATTCGAAAAGTAACAACAGACAGTTTCGGGCGTTATGGTGTTCTGGGAGATGCAAGATTTGGGGGACCTGGCGTTAATAAGTTAAGACTGATTTTTACACCAACCCGGATGTTAATGTACAAGATTTCCGTGAACGGTTCGCGAAAGGTTATGGACGCGTGCGGAACTCTCTGGGACATTCTGAATGTGCCCGACAAACGTTGAGAAGACACTTTGAAGCCTGTATTACTGTTCAGGGAAGCCATTTTTATCATTTGCTGTGACATAAACTTAATTATTCTCATCTACCGTTTACAGTATGCTGTAATAACTGAAACGAAAACAGTAAGAATTTCAGAACTTCATTGTTTCCTTAGTTGAACTCTCGAAATGTACAGCAACACGCAATGCAAGCCTTTGCGGCACTAGGTTCCCAACACCTATTTTGGATCACTCAGCGCAGTAGAACATGTTCTCGGATGTTGACTAACGTTTTGGGCAGCACCCTTGCATGAGTGGCGTACAATTAAATCACGTAACAAAAAAACAACAGTTACCCATGAAACATGTATACAATTTCTGTGGCAATTACAGACTTCCAAATAGTTTCATTTAACGCAAAACGTTTAATTACTTGCTTTCTCAAATTTTACTGTAACGATAACATGAAAAAACCTTCACGTATGTTTCATAGCAAAATACAGATAGGAGATTATCTTTACCATGGTCACGTCTGCTTATGAAATTTTTTCAAGACCCACTGTCAGTTTAATATTTGTTCTCTTTAGGAAATACTCAAACTATTTCAGTCATTAATACGCATCTGATATGAATTTGTTTTCATAAAATATTATATGTATAAATTATAAAAATACAACTTTTTTTAAACAATAATTATGAGGAACAAGTATTTCACGTGATATTAATGGGACATTAAACTAGTAGTGAAGAAACATGACCGGAAAAAAATAGTGAAAAAAGTAATAAAATTAAGCAGAGATAATCTACAACTTTTCCTATCAGGTTGTAAAGAAAGTCTCCGTAAAAAGTCTATGTGGCGTGTGTAATTAAAGATAATGTAAACCTGTGGTGACGTAAACATCTCAGAATGCTGTGCGCCAATGAATAGATTCTAAGGACAGAACGTACGCTGTTGTGGTGAAGATTAGTGCCACTTGGGGATGATACGATGGCGATATCTTGCTAGCATTCATATTGCTCTATGAATACATGAATGGCGTAAAAGTTGCGGAATCACTTGGAAAATTGCGAAACGCGTTTGGTGACAATATTATCGGACAGTAGTTGCTAAAACTGGTACACGCAATTCGACACTGGCGTACGCGCGAGATCTGTCTTATGCACCCAGAAATGGCAGACCCAGGAGGGTGGAAGATGATACAATGCAACACGTGCTATCGACCAAGTCTGATGCAACAACTACGGAAGCTAACAGAGGAACTGAAAACCTCGCATACGACCGTCAACACCCGACTTCGGAAGTTGGCATATCCATGTAAACTGTGCAAATGTGTACCCCATGAGTTGTCTGATCAGAATTGGATGCAGCGCTACTCCATTGCTGTTGCTCCGCATAAAGAGAAAAACGAGAGGGTATTTTGCATCAGTTGGTTATGGGTGACGAAAAATTGGTCACATACGTGAATGTTACGTGACAAAGAAGATGGGCCCAGCATGGTTAACCCCCACAGAAGGTCCCTTAGCCACCCCTTCATGGTCGAAAGGTGATGCTGAGATGCTGGTAGGATTGTTGCGGTGAGATTCACTATGAAGTCTTACCGCGGAACAATACCATCATAGCAAACGCTTGTATTCAACAGTTGGACCGTCTCCATGCTGCACTGCAAGAAAAGCTCCCATCGTTGATTAATATCCATGGAGTTGTTTTTCACCAGGATAACGCTCGTCCACATGTCAATTTACAGACCCAGCAAAAAATTGCACGAACCGGAATGGGAAATATTGTCGCATCCCCCTTGTTCCCCGGATCTTGCCCCGTCCGACGTTCATCTCTTCCGGTCGTTGTCAAATTTTCTCGCTGAGAAAAACTTTGCTAATGGCGATGATGTGAAAATTTGCGTGGATGAATTCTTCAACTCCCGCTCGCCAGACTTCTGCCGCAATTTGATATTTCAACTCTTAGATCGGTGGAACAAGGTCACCAGTTCCAATGGGGACTACCTGGACGATTGACTAAAGTACGAATTGTTAAGTTTGAAATTCATGCTTTTCCATTTTCTGGATACTTTCTTTACAACCTGATCCTAACCCTACTGAACTTTTTTTATATTAAAATGCAAATAACCCCTAATATGACAACCTGTGCAGTGTTTGAACCTGAAAACAAAGTACAGGTTTAGTAGTTGCTGTGTTAAGTACGGTAAATGTCTATATTTTAACGTCAGGTACCATACGGCCGCATGAATATAACCAATTTTAAAGTAAAATGTGTTGGCATAGGAATCAATATTATTAATTTGTTAGTTTCGGAGTTAAGCAAACTCCACGAACGTAGGGATATAGGAGGTCAGCTGTTCATTATTTGGTGAAGATAACTCCAGAGAAGGAGGACGGCGTTCCGGTTGGGGCAGGATTGCCTCCAATGGCCCATCTGGGTTCAAACCCAGTGCGGACCGTTCTTTAGAGTTCCACGCCTCTTACGATTTGGCCAGCCTAATATTATTAATAACATTTATGCCTATTTCTGGGAAGCAAGAAATTTTGTTGTTTATCCTTTCAATATATTTTCAGCGGGTTTTCTTGAAAAGAACGCAGTCCAATATTTTCTCCAGATCCGTCCTTCCGTCTCGCCATGCGGATACTGGAATCTATCTGAAAACGTCTGTTGATATTCGAACTAGTTTCATTAATATTTTTTTCCATATTGATCAAATTTATAATATTTTGCTCGTATTAACTTTTGCATTCTAGTTATTAATTTAATCATACATTTAAACAATACTGTTTTTACTATTTTCTTTTCACATTTTACTGAATACTTTACCGGTAAAATCTGGTTTAAATGTAAATTCAAAGGTTCGAAATAATTTCTGGAAACGCTATAAAGAGAAGAGGGTTCAATATTGTTATACAGTTTCACTTTTACCAACAGCAGGGCTGGTGAAATCGCACAATTTTTACCAACCCTCGAAGACAGTTGACGAAGCCTACTACCAGCTTCCCTACTGTCATACTTCTAGAAAAATCACATGAAAATTAAGATATCATATAACCTGATTATATGTTTGGTAAAATATGGGGCTCAAAGAAACACATACTGCCACTGGACAAAGTGTCTTACATGATCATCAGCTTTGGCCGAATTTGACGAATCGTATCATTTTTGAAATGGATATTGAACGAATTTTACATTTGAATGAGTGCATAGTCTTTTTTAATTATTATTCACTTAAACAACACTTGTACTATCTGTGACTCTTCAATTACTTTTGCTCCTTAACGTTTTGCTCCGAATGACTATAGCACAAAATCCTTAGTTATACCTTGAGCAATATTAGGCTTTCTAACGGCCAGAAGAGAATAGTCTTTTTATTTACGAACAAATTGTTTTATTTTGTCTTCATAGCACGTAATTAGTCAATGATATATACACTATATTGACAAAAGTCACATGACACCTAGAAGAGAAACAACATAGCATTTATTGACATACATTAGTACGGTGTCGTCCCACCTTTGGCCTTAATGCATGCACTGACTCTTCGAGACATGCATTCGACAAGGGTTTGGAACACAGAAATAGGTATGCGCTTCCATTCAGTACATAATACTGCCGCTAACTGTTGCTTAGTAATATGCCTTGTACCCAAACTTCGTATGAGGCGCTCTAATTCATCCCATAGGCGCTCTATGGGATTAAGGTCAGGGCTCTGTGCTCGCCAGTCCACACACCATACGGAATTACCGTCAAACCACGCCGTAACATTCCTTGCTTTGTGACTCTGTGCATTATCCAACTGGTACCAACAAGGCTTGGTTCCATAATATTGCCACAGAGTTGGTAGGGCATGATTGTCCAGTATATCGAAGCAGACGTGCTGGTTAACAGGTTTGTCCACGATAATCAATGGACCGGGACCACACCACGAAAAACACCCCACGCACGTACATTGCCAACTCCAAACCTGACCGTAGGAACAGTACACTGTGGTAAATAGCATTCCCCCCGTATGCCGCCATACCCACACACGGCCATCA
This sequence comes from Macrothele yani, assembly GCA_039090855.1. Classification (NCBI taxonomy): domain Eukaryota; kingdom Metazoa; phylum Arthropoda; class Arachnida; order Araneae; family Macrothelidae; genus Macrothele; species Macrothele yani. The sequence continues at coordinate 19,958,914 of CM076996.1, read as the reverse complement.
GACTGATGGATCGTGTATCTGTGTTAATCAGTCCATTGGTCCCGTTTCCATTGATCTACGATCCACGATAAATGCTCTTTACACCATGCTAAACGAGGAGTAGCATTCCGAGTGGAGATAAAGGCTTATGAGCAGCCGCACGACCACGGTAACCCATGGAAAGAAATTCTCGGCGAATAGTTTATGTACATACCTAGGTTCCATCATTTTTACTCACCTGTACACTGAGGTCTTGTTCAGTACTCCGTCGATTAGCGGTAACGACTCTCCTGAGGCTTCGACTTCCTCTATCACTGATTTTCTTTGGTATGCCGGTACGTTTAGCTGTTGCAGGCACGCCATGTGTCTTCCACTTATTTAGTACATCCAAAACAGTTGACTTTAATATGCTTAAACGCTTCTCGGTTTCTGTTATGGACAACCCACTGATACAACACCCAACAATATTTCCTTTCTCAAAGTCAGTTCTTTCCTGCCGCGACATTTTTACTCAACCTCACAGTGCGATATGATTGCGGTTAGTTGCAGGCTTGGTTTTATACAGTTTGCAGCTGTACCGCGCATCTTAACAACGCAGCTGATCCGTTAATTTGCTTTTGAAGGGGTGTCCGATGACTTTTGTCATTATAATGTATATTCGACAGCCAACGGGTTACCTTCAGTCGACACCACTTATGTTCATCAAATGCAACAAACTGAACTTATGTAACGTTAGGATCCAAATATTCCCAGCCTCAATATAACTGTCAAATATATATATATATATATATATATATATACATACTCAGTAGACATACCGTTAAAGATATGGGTAGTCGGAAGTGTTGACGTGGGCATGCCTGGCGCTGGGTGGAGGAGACACAAACAGAACACCTGCGATAAATGAGCAAACAGTAGGGTCTCCCAACAGTGTATCGCAATCGACGAACATGGGTAAACCAGGTGACATGAGAGATATTGATCTTAAACGCATTGTCGGCGCAAGTCAGATGGGCCATTTTATCGCCCAAGTGGTAGGAACCCTAGGGTTTCCGAGGGCAACCGGATCGAGGGTGTACCAAGAGTATACCATCAACGGATGTACCAGCGCCCAGGGAGCAAGAGGTGGCCGACCACACGCCATTGATAACCGGAGCCTCCCCGGTGACTCAGTAGTCTAAGCACTGTCTTATGACAATTTGTCCGAGTTGGGTCCAGTTTCGAATCCCGGTTAGGCATGGATGTTGTGTTTGTCTTACTGCAATGGTTTTCTCCCTTCCCCGGAACCTGTGACCCTAAACTGGGGACAGGATACTGCTTATAACTCATTGAGTCGCTCACGGTAGTAGTTAAACTCCCAATTAAACAAAAAGATGACATCGGTCGATGTAGACTATCCAGGCTTGCACAGACCGTCCGCTTCGCAACGGCGGCGCAAATCACATCCAGGTTAAATGTCGGACTCCCAAACATCGTCAGCAAAAGAACGGTATGGCGCACGCTCCATACCCTGTGCTGCGAGAGCAGACGCCCTACTGGTGTGCCACTGTTGAGCACCCGTCATCGGAAATTACACATCGCTTGATGCTGGTAAAATCAAAACTGGACGTCTACAGAGCAGCGCCGAGTCGTGAGGTGAGACGAATCTCGTTTTAAGCTGTACCGAGCTAACTGAACGGTGCGGATGGGATGTCAACAGCACGAAGCCATGGAGCCATCGTGTCAGGTTGGCTGTGTTCAAGGCGGTGATGGCTTTATGATGGTCTAAGGAGCCTTCTTATGGAAAACATTAGGTCCTTTAGTGTCTGGCGTGGTCCTTAACTGCTACACGCATACAGCATGTGCTGGCTGTTCAACTACATGCTTTCATGGCCTTCGCGCATCGTGCGGCCGATGGTCTGTTTCAGAAGAGCAATGCGACATCCCACCGGTCCGTAACCACTCAGGCATGCTTCGAGGAATATTCATCTAAGTTTGGAACCATGCAGCGGCCCCCAAGGTTCCCGCATTTAAACCCTGTAGAAGCTATGTGCGCTTCCGTGCAGTGGAACATCAGATCCACGGATCCTGGAGCGACGTCTCTGGTAGAGTTGTGGAAAATTCTGCAATAGGCATGGCTAGCATTGCCTTTAGAAACCCTCCAACATCTGGCGGAATCGAAGCCGCGTCGTATACCGGCTGTTATTCGCGCTAGAAGAGGACCATCACGCTATTAGGTAGGTTCTCTAATGTTTTGTCCATTCAGTGTATTTAGTCTTGAAGGTACGACACAAAGCTGTACTAATCTACGAAAACTTAAAGCTGCTCACGCTCACTTCACAAATTATATACATCGTTCTTATCTTGTCAAGACATACACATGTCATTCACACCTGACCTCATAATTGTTGCCAAATAATATTCAGTGAGTGAAAAAAATATAACGTTAAGGTTGAAACTTTTAAAGAGAATGAACTCAAAAGTCACACATTGAGAGAAATGGGAAATGAAAGTTAAATTAGCATATATGTCATACATATTGGGACGATCAATCAATTGGAAAAAAATTGGTTGAGCGAATATTTCATTCGACCAGTGGCAGCAAGACCAATATTGACAATACACAAATTGGTACTGGAAGAAACGTACCATTTGAAAAGTTCGTTGAATTATTCGTGAGTTGCTGAATATTCCCCTTTGGACAAGTTGTTATTTGGATGAATCATGATTATGCTCATAGACAATTGATGAATTGTTTGGGACCGGACTGAAAGACTTTCTTTTCTGGCTTTATCAAATTTCTGTTATTCACGCCACCTCCGAGTTCTCATGATACACAGCTGTTGAAAACTTAAGGGCAAAATCGGGGAAAGCAATTATACAGCTTTAACTGGTATCGATGGCAATAGCAACAGTGAAATGTGACGCACGCCATCAAAAATCATGAGTAACATGTTACGTGAGGTGCAGGCTTGCCTGTTCCGGGAGTTATTTTGAGCGACACAAGATTTTAGAATCTGGCTCGTTAAAAAGTTCGGTAAATACGGAACTTTACATTCTACATGTTTACTCTGTGTACTGAGTTCTAAGTTTTCAAGATTTAGTTTTGTACGTCCTCAAATTCTATCTAATGTGTATACTGAATTTTAAGTTTCTTAATTGTTGACACTTAAATGAGTAAGAATTTATGTTTATTATGTGCACTAAATATCAGCATACTTAGTTTTGTACGACTTCAGTGTCTACTTAATACATGCACCCAGTATTAAGTTTTCTTAAGCTTGTATATCACCCGTGTCTATTTATAATACCACATATTCCTCCCTTCCGAATCAAGTTTGAAGACGTCAAGGTTTTGTTTATCATGTGCCCTGTGTATTAAGGTTCTCGGATTTCGACTCTTAAGTATGAAAGAGCTGACGGTCTGTTTAGATTGTGCACCCAATGTTTAGAATTTAGCATGCCAGTGTTACCATTGCAAAATAGTTTTAAAATCAAATACAAAAACAATAATGCGATGCAAATTACGTATGACAACCCGTTCATTCCATTTTGGCCGTCAGAAGATATCGCCCGTCCGTCTGCCTCGTGAATAACGTATGTATCCACTTCCGATAGTAGTTACGAACCACTGCAGTTCCGTCGACTGCGCTTGCGCGCGAAGCCAAAAGGAATGCATGAGCTTTCAGGTTGTCTCTAACCCATAGAGAATACTTTCGCTGTCACCATTCCACGATTTGGTTACACTTAATCCTTTTGGTTATGAATCACTTTTCCTTTTGATGTCAGGGTTTTACTCATGTTTGATTTACGAACTACCTACTGCATATGACAACTGTTTTATTATCATTTATTTTTATCTTCAAGCTGTGTTTGGACAACCAGAATAAACGATAGTATTCCTTCTATATCGGACCTTTTGAATATGATTATCGTGTGTTCGTTGTATTTTGTGCATTGTTAAAGAAAACCAAAGTTTCTGAAACTAAGAAATATGGAGATTGGTGCTTCAAAATGCCCTTTGTCCAAAAATTAAAAAAACCTGCTAGGTAACCAACAGGAAATGATTCTGCAAACAAAGGAAAGTCTCAGGTTTAGTGATAAAAAAGGTACTTTAACATGATAATAAAGTACCATTCTAATTGCATTTTATTATGATGTATTACTTCTTATACTCCCCTATGGTAGTATTATGGTGACACTCTCGGAAAGGTCGCGCCTCATCACTGGGTGCGCACTTAGCTGCTTTGCATTCGCAGCTTAAGGGCATAAAAACCTCAAGTTTTAGTTTTTATGTGCAGCAAGTATACTCATGAATAATAGCATTTTGACTGCCTAACTAACAGCATGTTGGGCTTCATTTCTCCGCTATAACGCCTTGCATTCCGCGTGGTCCCGACTCAAATAGACCGCGGAAGGAGTCTTCAGGTATCCTGTACTAGATGGATGGAATAACGTCCTGTAGTTCAGCGAGGTGGTGGTGTGGACGCGCGAATACTGAGATCCACTTCACACACGAATGTTCGATGGAATTCAAGTCGGGGAAATTTGCCGAACAGAGAATCACACGAAATGCTTGCACCATTGCAGTTCAGCGTATGCCTTGTGACATGGACCGTTGTCTTTCTGAAGGAATGTAGCATCATTCGGATGTAAGGTCAAAATATAAACCAAGACTTTGTCCAAAATAATGCTTACATAGGATCTGGCGGCCAAAATTTATTTATTGGGATAATGAGACTCATTGATGTCCATGAGAACAACCTGTATGACATGATATTGCCGCCGTGGCCTGTTTCTGTCCAACTGTGTTTTCAACTGTTTACCCGCATGGCGTCGAATACTGGGGCGGCTATTAAAACTGAACTCATCGGACCAGACGACTATTTTTCAGTCTCTCAATATCCAGTCACAGTGCTCCGCAGCCTACTGCAGGCGAAGCTGTCGGTGACGGCCAGTTAGAGTGGCCACTATAGATCCGTTACGTTCACCTGCAAAAGCGACAGCAAGACTGTATGCTCGGAAACCTGTGCTACCTGGTTGTAGTTTGACTTTTACTGAAATAGTGAGGCATGTGTTGTCTCTGACAGCACGTGCCGATTGTCACGTGGTATTAGCCCCCTTTTCCGGCACGTTTGGTGGTTGTCTGTCGCTCTTCAGACCATCCAGCCATATCATTACTACGGCGGATCCCGAACAGCGTGCATTTGCTGAGATGCTCCTTCCTCTTTGTGCCAATATTCCTATAAACCTCGTCCAGTCGGCCTGTTTCCCTATTGAAACGGCTTGGTAGTGGAAAAATGACGCTACCCACCGGTGCTGTCTATACATATACATGTATATTCTGCGCCATGAGACGTGTCGGCAGTAGTGGTAATAATGATTTCACTCACGAATGCATTAAAACTTTAAACGGCCGATGTACTTGATCCAAATGGTGCCTCACATTTTTTGTCCCCCCAAACAGAAGTGTTCCTATGGAGGCCGGGTTTTACGAAAGCTATGACAAAAAAAAATCCACTCTCTCATATCAGCAGTACGGACTACAAACCTGTCAAAGGTGAAAAGCGCTCTCTTAGAGTCCTTTGTTCTCTGCTCTATCACCCAAGGCATGATGGGGAAGGGGTTGTGCCCCTGATATGGACACCGTGCCAGTGGGGATAAACAAGTGACCAGAACAACATCTCTCTCCTTTCTGAGGTTCGTCCCCATATTGTACAGCAGGTAATCAGTCAGAAAGGATTAGTGGCAATCATTCCCCAAATAACCAAGTTGAATAACAAACCAAAAGGGAAATCAACGCTTTCTAATTTATAGGATCACTCGTTCCAGTCACGTTCGGTCTATCTTAAACAGCGAATATATAGCTGATTTCAGCCTATTTTGCTAATCCCGAGCAAATTCGTTCAAAGCCGGTTAAAAAAAGGATTCAGGTAAGGTTTTTTCGTTTTAGGCATTGTGTAAGACCTCAAGGTCTGTATAATTTCCTTGACAATTAGTAAGGCTCTTGGTTTAGGCTTTTATGTCCTCAATATCTTTTTAGTACGTAGACCGAATGTTTAGTTTCCTGATTTTCGAGGTCTATTTAAAGATCTGAGTGTCAGAGACGCGTCTAGTGCGTACAAAACTTTCCTTTACCCAATATCAGCGATGCGTCTAGTACGTACAAAACTTTCCTTTACCCAATATCAGCGATGCGTTTAGCGCGTGCAAACGTTTCTCCAGCTCAGTGTCGTGGACGCGCTACAAGCGCCCATGATACGTTCTTGACATTTGTTTTCTTCTTCGAGAGTGCTCTCAACGCTCTACACGCGTTTGGGTTGAGTTCTTGTGTGTATCTCAGGCCTTAGTTTACAGAAGTTTCCGATGGATGGCAGTAGCTTCTCATAGAGGAAATGCAATAGCAATCAGTCACGGTTCTTTTTATGTACATCATCAGTGAAGCATGGCTTCAGTTTCTGGCCGTTGGAAGTGTTCGAGTGTTGTAGAAGATAGCAGTGATGACAGCAATGTCACTAAAGAACATTTCGAAGAACTGTTCGGCAGCAGCACAGGTGTGAGCGAAATTGATTTACTGGATAGTTCTTCTGAAATTGAATATACTTGCTTTCAAGGTGCCCGGACTTCTGCAGAATTCGGACACAGGGATAATTTGCCACCCTCGACCGCGGTTTGCTTTTAGTGGCACGCCTGGAATTACAGCAGATGTTTTACCTGAGAATGCAACATCTTTAGAATACTTTGAAGTGTTATTTGTGGACGAATTGTTGCTACTCATTGTTGATGAAACCAACAAAAGGGAAGAAACAAATTATGAAAACTGGTAAGATGAAACCACATTCAACAGTAACAAAGTTTGAAGAGACAAATATTTCAGAGATAAGAACTTTCTTTGCTATGTTACTTTTGCAGGGAACTGCATGCTACTTACATATCCGACACTAGAGAGTAAGCGTACATACTTTAAAGCCTGACACTGGAACGATTCATATGTGCATCGAGTTTAGAGTTGAATGGCTTTCGACACTTCTGGAGTGTAATTTATCTTGGTGCATTTAATCTACGTATTTGCAAGTTTTATGTAGTCTTTCAGAAAGATTCACACATCGTCTCGTTTATTGTATATTAAGATACCCTGAATACTTGCAATTGATTTGCTTTGATGTATGTATTGATAATGTTTCACATATCCCTGATTTGTACTCATGTTTTCATTTCTTGTCTCTTTCAGATATTACCAAGTAGCACGCATTACAATTATAAAGGCTACCTCGCCGATATCGAGCATCGAGCTCTACTGAAGAGCATTTCCCCACGGAGAAAAGAAACTGCACCGAGCAGGATGTGGTGGCACTGTTGCAAAACCCTAAAAAAAGTAAAAAAAAAACGTTATTACAAAGAACCTGCGATGACATCATACAACAGCAAACCGCTCGCTTGAGGACCGCATAAAGCACCTGAAGTGCTGTAAGCTGGTGTCTCACCCCACCTACGCTCATTGGATCAGTGCTGTATCCTACTTCAGTTTTTTTGTTTTTAAAGTTTTTTAATTTTTCATTGTTTCGGCTTCATTTAATTTACTTCAAATCCCCTGCGCTCGGTGGGCACGATTCCAGGAAACAACTGTGATGGATTAACTGTGTATTTCATTTCAAGGAATCGACTGTGTCTCTGAAGAACAACTCTTGTTCGCGATATGTGGTGTGTTCGTGTTGAAACTTTTGAAGTGAATAGAAACACACAACTTTTGTGGTGATACTAACGAACCGGTTTTGTGTCTTGAAAAGCTGGTTTTTTTACGATTCGCCTATTCACATTACGATTTTCATAAAACTGTTGGCCATTGGATACTAGCGATAAAGAAAGAGGAAGAGACAAGTAAAGAAGGACTTATTATATGTCAAGCGCTCTTTTTCATCGCAATTGTGCATTTCACCATTTTCCATTTGCTTGTTGAATGAAGTTTTTGATCTAGTGCAGGATTTGAAAGTTTAAATCACGATCGTGTGGGTTATTGTTAAAAATGGTTGGTTTCACTAATCAACACTGTTATTTCACGAGGATATGTATAATCGTCGCTTAATTAAATCATCGCAGGAACTTACTTCATGTAATGAGTTGCGTTATTTCTTCATAGCTTCAGTAAAAAAGTTATTGAAATTTTCACAGAACAGCACAAACACGAGTAATTGGCAACCTGTTTCTAAATCTCACGGCGGAAAACTTAACCATTGGTAATCCTTATAATCAAACAATATATAAATAAGTACTGTTCCAGAAAATATATATTTATTGAAGTAAGGTAAAAATTACTGTAATCCTAAATGCGATAGTGCACGGTACAAAGGTGGAAAATTCCTCATACTATTGACATAAATTATACATTTTATTCACATACATATTTACAGCCATGCAGTGATTTAACTTTAAGCAAAAAAAGTACCTCAGCAGCGAACGGATTAGGTAAGAACATTTCAGAAAGAAGACCATTAACATTTTGAAAAGCAATTGAATATGGGATTTTTTAGCAATTTATTAAATTTTATTACTAATTATTTTTATCAAAGTTGCTTAATTAGGGCAATTTTAAATGAAAAAAAGGACGTTATGTCAAAGTCAGATGCTATGGCTATAAGATATTTTTTAAATACTTCTTTGCATTGCATGCGATTCCGACTATTCAAAGTGTAAACGCGAACCAGTCCCACCTTCATGCGACTTATTTGCCGCTTTTGCTAAGTTTATGTGTGACAGTAGAACGTAACCTTAGGGATATTTTTTATTTCGTTAGGTTTTAACGATGGAATCAGTCTCCCGTTCCTAATTTGGGGCCACTGGTTCTTGGGGAGTCGGGGAGTAGTGCACCGCCCATGCCACAGCCAGACCTTGGACCTATAATGTCGAACGATTAGTGAGATGATGCCTCTGACCACTGTGCACCGAAGCATCCTTTTGTGTTGTCCATCAGACAAAGGGGATTTTTTTTTTTTGTTGGAACCCGTAGTAAGTCTAACAAAATTTCCTTCTCAACCATAAAATACTTGGCATTCAACGTATATGCTTGTTTAAGTTTTGTGTTGATTTCCCTTTCAGCAGTGCAGTGTTCACCTAAGGAGTAGCCACCTTCTGTAACTTTTTTTTTTTTTTTTTTTTTTTTTTTTGATTGGAGGTTTAACGACCACCGTGAGCAACTCAATGGGCTACAAGCAGTCGCCCGTCCCTAATTTAGGGTCACTGGCTCCAGGGAAGGGAGAGAGCCAGTGCCGTAAGACAAACACAACATCCATGCCTCACCGGGATTCGAACCCGGACCCCGTTCGGACGAATGATCAGAGGCCATCGCTTAGACCACTGCGCCACCGGGGCGGCTTCTTTTTGTCAGGACTGCTGTATAAGACAAAGTAGTTCGTATTGTTGCAAAATAATCTTTGCGTACGCAAGAAGCTTTTTTGTTTGATTAGAGGTTTAACGACCACCGTGAGCAACTCAATGGACTATAAGCAGTCCCCCGTCCCTAATTTAGGGTAACTAGTTCCAGAGAAGGGAGAGAGCCAATGCCGTAAGACAAACACAACATCATGCCTCACCGGGATTCCAACCCGGACCCCTTTCCGGACGAATGATCAAAAGCCATCGCTTAGACCACTGCGCCACCGAGGCGGCCGCTAAAAGTCTTACTGCATGATTAGACAGTTTATTCTCATCACTGTAATACCAACATTCGGTTAAGATACGAGTATGCTAGAATATAAAACACATTCCCTTTAATAATCATCTAAAACTCCTTTGCTCTTCGCTTCTTTCTAGCTAGCCATAAAAAGCTCCTTAGTGCTGCTAAGGCTCTTTTACACAAATGCTCCTGAAACCTAACATCATGATTACTAAGTACAGCCTTTCTCCGCGATGTCCACTTTCAGCCTCTCTACCCGACCGTGACAGGTGCCCTCAGGTATTCTCTTTCAAACGGACAGAGGATGTTCCGGAGTTTGGCAACAGAGACGAAACAGAGTAGCGGGGAATTTTGCTACCATAGAAACATACTCACTGCTTACACATGATCCTCGCGTCATTCCTGCACAATGCTAGCCTTACGACATCGGGCGTTGTCCATCTGAAAATGTTCAGTGCCGTGCAGACACGCCGTCACCTTGTAGGGCAACACATGGCTTGAACCAATGCTTAGGTAAGATTCTAGGGTGCGGGTGTCTTCAGCGTGTGTAAAGGAATCCAGTAATATCAGTTGGAATAATCTGCATACCATGATACCCTCGCGGTTGGTCTCTTTCTGGTTAAGCGAACACACTGCTTCTCGTGACGTTCACCATAGTGTTACCCCGACAGCGTGGAATACGGCCTCTTCTACCGATGTTGAAAACTGAATTCTCTTCAGACGCAGACTTTTTTTTCCTCTGATGTGAAGCTGTGGTGATCCCAAATCCACTGCAGAACGAATTGTCACTGACGGTGGGTCAACACCTGCACATAAACGTGCGGCAGACACTTTAGGCCGATCTGCAAGAGAGTTCTCCGAATAGTGTGTTCGAAGTCACTTTTCTGTGCGCCCGGCTTGTATTCTATCATCGTTTCAATGACAGTGACTCGTTAGTTGTCTCAGAGAATAGGACAGCGTGTAGAATGGCGCTCACCTGAACTATTAACCAATGATGATAGTCTTGCTCCGGCACCACACTGGATTGATTAATGTCACTCTTCGAATATTTCCTCCCCTATCTTCAATACTGAGCCCATCGAAGGCTTACAGTTGCTGAAGAGCTGGACCACGTACTGATAAACATTTTTCAAGTCCTTCCCTTTTCACAATTGCAGTTTCTCTGTACTAGCGAACTGACAACCCTTGTCTGTGTCGTGTGTATGTATCCCATGCCGGTTGGTGACAGAGCTGTTATGTTCTGCGGGGCACGTCAACTCCGTGAGACAGGGGTGGTCATAATTACCTGACTTATGAGTGTATTAATTTCTAGGAATAGTAATGTTTCGCTCTTCATCCTGATACTCGGAGGGAATACGTTGGTGGGAATGCGGCACACAAATACAACCACATTTTGTGCAGTCTTTCCACCCTTACTAGCAACAGGCAGTTCTAGTCAGGACAGAAGTGTGTTGTAATAGTCGTTCTTGCTTGTATGTTTGTCAAGATGCCGCAGTGTACTGAAACAAAGTAATTGTACCCATTGTGACACTGTTTCACGCTGCTACGGGACATGTATTCCATTTATCGATGGCAATACAACCAGTCACCGTGCCTGGAGCGTACTTAAAAAGCTGGAAAGTCATGAGATTGAATCGTTACAACTGCCACAATGGTATCCTGGCAATCCTATTGAGAACATTTGGAACACTGTACAGCGACGTCAGGATAACCACGTTCTATATCCTAGTACACTGGTAGGCCTCCGTAACGTATTGCCAGTAATATGGGACGAACTGCCCTAGACATTTTGAATAATGTAATTGCAAGTATACCTCGTAGGTTTCAAGACGTTCTTCGACACTGAGGTGGTGTCCCAGAAGTATGGACATTCTCCGTATTTACCACTTTGCCTATATTGCAGTGCTACTTTGTTGTGTGCAAAAATTGCACAATAAGTTGTTTTTGTTAGCACTCTTCATCTTTTGTGTTACACAGCCTTAATAATGTTACTTCAATGCGTGTTCTTTGAGTGAGATATATACATCCTTCATTTCATGCAGTATCTTACTTTTTGTGACCAGTGTATCAGATTAAACACAGAACCTTACGGAAAATATCCAAAAATATTGGTGTATTTGGGAATTAACTTAGTGACTAGAAAATTATTAACGAGGGTCCATAAATTTGGTTCATTGGTGAAAACCTCCCGGAAAGAAATACTCCAAGTAGGAATAAGCCCAAAATCTAAGTCAAAGAATGAAAGAAACATTACTGAGGAGAAACGTATATATATAGCTTTACATTCGTACTCAATCCCCCTCAAGAGCGGGTCCGGGCCCGAGGACACCTCCCCCGGCTAGCTTCAGTGTAGTAAAACAATGCATGATAACAATTGGCCGTGTGTATGCGTAAATATTTTATTAAACTGTTTTTACATTAGCGCAGCATTTATGCTCTGTAATAACGTCATCTCTGTACAATATAACCTTGGACGCATGCGCGATGGCTAAATAGACAGCACTGGCTGGTTCGCGTATGGGAAATTTTCGTGTGTGCAGGTTGCTGATGACCCAGATTTGCTGACCAGTAATAACAAACAATCAAACTTAGTATACATAAGAGAACGGCCATTCTTTCTGCCATACACTTACTACTGAATGCAACCTCAGTCTACTGGTAGTGAGTTAGACAGGTGAATGAATATGTGTTCTTAGGAATCATATGTGAAGAAAACATAGATCAGATTGTGAAATTATTAGGCGAGTGAAGTCAGCCTCAAAAAGGCACAGGTCTGCAAGTCTGATGGGTTCACGAATCAATCGCGAATAGCTATTATGAAAATAATTGTTCCCACTGTAATGCATCGTCGTGGAACCTAGATACTGACGATGGGTTATAGGAGTCGTCTGTGTGTTAGAGATGCGTTACATATGGCGTGTTTGTCGTAAGACACATTCTCATCATGAAGATATGTTATAAATGTGTGATGTGAAGCCAAATGTTGTTAGTTTGGTGGAGTAAAATATTTGGTTATGGTTTGGCTGTGTTCAAAGAATGAGTGGTGTGAGATGCTTACTAAGATAATTTATTCAGCCCAAATGGCAGGAAAGAAAGGTAGAGGAAGGCTAACTAACTCATGGGAGGTCGAGATTCAGGAATGAGAAAAAAGGAGTATGAACTACAAAAGGCCTCGAGTGAGACGTCTGATGGATGACAGTTAAGCTCCAGTTGTGTGCAGAGATCGCTGTAAATGGAGACGTTTTATACATCAACAATAAATGTAGCACAGTCAATCACTTTTTTCAGCAAATGCTTTTGCTTTGAGATGCTAACTGCAAACACAGAAGAACTTATCTATGTGTCGCATTTATGTGTAAGAACATAGGTGATATATATTCATTATAAATTAATATCTTGTTGCTTTACATAGGTAATAGTTTAACTGAACAACTGCGTATGTTTATTCATTGTAACGATTCAAGTTCTCTGAAGATCTAAAGCAACTAATTACTATACGTTACTTTACGTACCTCAGAACGTATGATTTCAGAAAGGAAGTGTTAGCGATTTTGCAACATAGTCTTATTGAGTTGTAGATTTGACCTTTACGTTGAAGCTTCAATTTGAACTTGAAGCTTAGTGAAGTAACTTTAACTGAAAACTTTAACTTTTCGTTGGAGATGGATTACATCTCAGTCGTTTGTCACAGCTGAAAATCTTAACTAATCTTATATACACTAAAGTGCCGTAAAAACTGGGATACCTCTCTAATACCACGATGGTCCTCCTCACGATCGGATAACCTCAGCAACGCGACGGGGCATGGGCTCCATGAGCTCTCTGTAGTACTGATGGGTTCATGAATAGATCCCGAATGTAGTGAACATAGTGTGGAAACAGTGAACATAATGTCTCAATTAACGAAAGAGCCTAAGTCGGGATACCAAACTCCGTGCAATATTTATCCACTCATAATCGGACGACGACTGTGGACGTGTGAGGTGGCGCATTGTCGTGTTGAAAAAGGTAGCACCCGTAGGAGTGTTTGCATGACATGAACGAGTGCAAATGATCCCCAAGTACGGTTACGTAGCCTACACCGATCATAGTGGTCTGCAGTCATAGTGTGTTGGCATTGACGCCACGTTGAACAGTATCCTAAATATGTTCGATGGCCTTTAAATCCAGCGAACGAAAGAGCCTAAGTCGGGATGCCAAACTCCGTGCAATATTTATCCACTCATAATCGGACGAAGACTGTGGACGTGTGAGGTGGCGCATTGTCGTGTTGAAAAAGGTAGCACCCGTAGGAGTGTTTGCATGACATGAACGAGCGCAAATGATCCCCAAGTACGGTTACGTAGCCTACACCGGTCATAGTGGTCTGCAGTCATAGTGTGTTCCAGCTGAAAACACCTCAGACCATAACAGACTCACCGCCGGCCGGCACTGTCCCTGGTAGGTATGCGGGATCCATTACCTCGAGGGGTTGTCGTCGCACCGGGAGCCAGCCATCTCCTTGCCGAGCCCACGCAAGGCGCACAGTCTTGTATCGTTTGGTTAACAATAGAACATGGGTGAGTCATCGGCTCCAAAACCCCATAGAGTCCAGGGACCGTTTACTAATGGCCCCAACGTTGAATTGCGCTGTAATTTGCGGCAATGTTACTCGCCGGGCGGATGTTACGATGCGTGCCAGACGCTGCTGTCCACGATCGTTCAGTGTTTATTTACGGCCACACCGAAATCCTCCTTAAGCGTTTTTTACGCGGTACGGGTTAAAAATCTCAGTATTTATGGCCACATCAGTCTTGCACTCTGGAGGTTTCCCCCGAGTTTGTGTAGTCCAGGTACTTTAAATTGTTGAAAGTGTAAATCAAAATTTCTTGGTAATTTCCGACATGGAGTGACCCATTTCTGGGGCGCCGACTATCATAGCATGTTCGAAATCGCTTACATGCTGAGAAGCTGCAATATGAACTGCGAATGCTACTATTTGAGCTTGCGGATATATCTGCCTCTATATACGTCGTGACGATACCATTTACCGCATGGGTGTAGTAGCATGGCATGTAACGGAAATAGTGGCTACCTTCTCCTTTTTTTGTCACTTCACTGCACAGGTATCTTTAATAACAGGTCCAGGTTTCACTGATAACAAATTTTGCTTACGGGTATCCAAACCATTTCTTTATTAACCAACACCTCAAAACAGTCTTTCCACAAAAACGTCGTTCGCACAATATATTGAACAAAACCAAATATCAAAACGGTCCTACAAGTTTCCCGTACAAGGATCGTTCAACATATGCACGTTAATAAATCGCTCCATTAACATTGCTCATTACACGTAAAATACTACTCGCTCAACACTACACTCCGAGCTCTTTTTCAGGAGTATACGTTGCTTGCCAACTTCAAATTCATCGGGAGTAACTTTGTGGCAGTAAGTTTAGAAAATCGTTAACGATAAAAACAAAATTAACCTCAAAACATACGAACTGAAAAGGAAGGTTAAATTAGAGATATACGTAACAATTTCAATTTACAATTTTTTCCACTTCCAAGTTATTTAATAATTCCTAATGAGATGGATTTTAAGTTTTTACCTAATTGTGAATTGAATCACTTCAGTATGATAATTAAATGGAATGGTTGATTTTTCCATTACTCAGGTCTTGTTCTTCCTTTATTGCAGGAATTATTTCGCAAAACAAATCGCCTTATTTCTTCCCGTCTTAATATGAAATTGCAGCCAAAGATAGTGTTTCATAAACTTTACAATAGCATAAACAAAAATCTACTTATCTTGTATTTGTCGCAGGTTTTTTGTTGTTTGTCTGGGGTTTAAAGGACAACCGTGAGCTACTAGATGGACAGAGCAGCAGTCGCGCATCCCTAATTTAGGGTCATTGGTTCCAGGGAAGGGAGAGTGCCGTAAGACAAACACAACATCCATGCCTCACTGGGATTCGAACTCTGACACATCTCGGACCAGTGATCAGAAGTCAGCGTTCATATCAATGGGGACAGCTGGGAGGGCTTACAATAGATCCTTGGAAGAGTTGACAGTATAATCTTGAAAGAGATTAAAGCTGAACCTTGGAAAAGCATACAATATAACACCTTAAAGCCTCACCTGTGAACCGTGGAAAGGCTTTCAGTAGAACCTTCAAAAACATCGAACAGAACCTGAAAGTGCTGACAGTAGAACCTTGAAAAAAACCATAAAACCTTGGAACTGCTTAGAGTAACGTCTCGAAAGAGCTCAGAATAGAACCCATTGGATAAACATACAGTAGATTAGAACCTTGTTATACACTGACGGAAAAAAATCCCAACACCAAGAAGGGGTTGTGTTAGATAAACGACAGTTAGTAGGCGGTGAGAGTACATCTGTAAGATGACGTCTATGCAAATTTCGCGCTCGGCGCATACGTGTGGCGCTAGTAGCGCCCCTCGAAACATGCAAAGCAGGTTTGCTGTAAATACGCGCTGTAACGTTCGTGAGCGTTAGTTATCGTTGAGATTCAACGTAGGGTGTTGATGTTAGTCAAGAATGCCTTTAAAAAGACGAAGAAGCCATTATCAACAGCTCACGCAGTTTGAACGAGGTCCTGTAATAGGGCTACGAGAAGGTGGATTTTCTTTCAGCAATATTGCAGAACGACTTGGCAGGGATGTAGCCACTGTGCATGATTGTTGGCAGCGTTGGTCAAGGGAAGGTACTGCCTCAAAAAGAACGGGTTCCGGCTGGCCACGTGGCACTACTGAGAGTGAAGACTGCCGTGAACGGCGTATGGCCGTGGCGCTTCGTACCGCGTCTGCGGCAGCGATTCGAGCTGCAGTTGCCACCACAGTGACACAACGAACTGTTACAAATCTGTTACTTGAAGGACAGCTCAGAGCCAGACGCCCTGTAGCGTGCATTCCACTTACTCCAAACCACTGCCGTTTGCGACGTCAGTACCGTCAAGCTAGAGCTCATTGGTGGACGGAGTGGAGATCTGTTGTAATTTCTGATGAAAGCCGGTTCTGTTTGGGTGCCAGTGATTGCCGTGTGTTGGTTAGGAGGAGGCCAGGTGAGCGCCTGCAACCAACCTGTCTGCGGCCGAGACACACTGGACCTACACCTGCAGTTATGGTCTGGGGAGCAATTTCCTATGACAGCAGGAGCACTCTCGTGGTTATTCCACGCACCTGACGGCACAGTTGTACGTCGGTCTGGTGATTTAACCTGTTGTGCTGCCATTCATGAACAGCATTCCAGGGGGTGTTTTCCAACAGGATAACGCTCGCCCGCATACCGCTGTTGTAACCCAACATGCTCTACAGAGTGTCGACATGTTGCCGTGGCCTGCTAAATCACCAGATCTTTCACCAATCGAGCACGTATGGGACATCATTGGACGAAACTCCAGAGTCACCCACAACCAGCATTAACCGTCCCTGTATTGAACGACCAAGTGCAACAGGCATGGAGCTCCATCCCACAAACTGACATCCAGCACCTGTACGACACAATGCATGAACGTTTGCGTGCTTGCATTCAACATTCTGGCGGTTACACCGGTTATTGATGTACCCGCAATTCACATTTAAAATGGCTCTTCTCGCGCTTACATTAAGCTGTGATCTTGAAACCTTAATCGTTTAAATATGTTACCTATACAAATGTATTGCCGCCATTGCATTCCTCTACAACTATTTTTTCGTGGTGTTGGGATTTTTTTCCGTCAGTGTATAAAGGATTAAATAGAACCTTGGAAAATGACAAAGTAAAACTATGGAAGTGCTGACAGTACAACCAAAGCAGCTTACAGCATGACCTTCATAGAGCTCATAGTAGAATCTTGAACCGTCTTAGTTGAACAAAATTAATAACTTGTAGTGAAATTTCTTCTGGAAATTGAGTGAAGTCAGTTTATCACGAGACATTTCGGTTACGACGTGTGCCGATCTTTCATGCATGCGATGCATTAAAAGTAGACTGGTTAGTCATTTCGTAAGGGTGTGCATATCATTTTTTTTGTTAAATTTAAATCATATGTGATGTTTTGAAATCTCCCATGAATATACCGTGAGATTTTTTGCATCACACACTGTCCTGATTGGCTGTTTTCCACGTGCATTCTAACACATTTTTTTGATAAGGTGCTCAATAACTGCAAGTCAGTATTTAATCTTGAAAAGTATTTTCTTATACCATTTTCACGCTTAATATGTTATGCTGTTATAAATATAAGTTGAGTTATTAAATGACTAAGCTTAATTTTGTTTTAAAATAATTTGATATTAAATTTTTGTATGTTACTAAGCCGATTTTTTCAAGTTCCGGCATCATTTGCTTTCCTGTACTTACTCTCTGGATTTAGACCAACATTCGAACTTGTGTCTCAAAGAATAATCGATTACATGGAGCAATTGCACGTGTTGGTTAATCATTTCAGTATTTAAAACAGGCACATCAGAAACGTGTGTATTACGTTGTCGGAGTTTTGGAAAGATCCCAAATATTTTATGAAACAGAAGCACATATATGGATTTAACAGAAAGAAAACCCATGAACTAGGGATAGCGAAGATATACACTCTTGGCCCCCCAAAAATAACAAAAAAAAAAAAACAAACCAAGCACCCAGAAGGAATCTTTTTTTTTTTTTTTTTTTTTTTTGATTGGAGGTTTAACGACCACCGTGAGCAACTCAATGGGCTATAAGCAGTCGCCCGTCCCTAATTTAGGGTCACTGGTTCCAGGGAAGGGAAAGAGCCAGTGCCGTAAGACAAACACAACATCCATGCCTGACCGGGATTCGAACCCGGACCCCTTACGGACAAATCAGAAGGAATCATCCAATCGAGATGAAAATTGGTATGTACAATCTACCTGTATAAGAAAGGACATTGTTACAATTCCATAGCAGTTGTGCCATTTAATCGAATAAAAGGACTATACGAGTGATACGTCAGTACACTGTACCGCCCCCTCTGGCTCAGATACAAGCGGTTACCCGGCGTGACAGATGCATACAGTTCACGGAAATTGTCCTGACATGTAGCATGCTCGATGGTGTCTGAATTGCCGGCCACTTCGCCAATATTCTGGGATGCATGTAGGTGGCATATCATCATGTCATAAACATGTCTGATCGGTGAGAGGACGGGCGATCGGGCTGCCCATGAAAGGGTGTCGACATTCCGGAGGCAGGCTTGGCAGAGCTGTGCCGTGTGTTTCCGGGCATTATACAGTTGAAATTTTTTTCGGTGATGCTGCGACAGGAATGGCAACGCAACAGGTCATAGAATATCCTTGACGTACCGCTGATACGTAAGGGTTGCACGCAAGACTGTCAAAGATGTCCGGCTATCGTAGGAAATGGCTCCCCCAGATAATCACTTCCGGTGTACGAGCTGTGTGCCGTTCCACGGTATAGGCAGGATCCATGCGCTGTCCGGGTAGTCTCCAAACACGCATGCGCTGGTCATTGGCGCCGAGTGCAAACCGTGACTCATCACTGATGACAACACGACGCCACTGGACACTAGACTACGTTAATCGAGCCCCACATAAGAACAAACGGTTGCAGCAATGCGCGCTCGTCAGTGGTGGGCGGCGCAGTGGACTCCTCGAATGTTGTCCCCGTGCCGCAAGTAGTCTGGAAACGATCCCGATAACCACTTCCGTACTTGTAGACGACGCAACATGGCCACGAATGGTTGGCAGCGACGATTTCGGTTCTGTTCGTGCGGTTCTCACAATCACTTGACCCTCGCTTTCTGTTGTTGCCCTCGTCTACTGCCCATGTAACGCTGAGTTGTGCCCTCCTAGACCTATTGCATCCAACATCGTCAAATTGCCGCGTCGCTCATATTCAAATGCGTGGAGATACGAACACTTGGCCAACTGGCCTCTCTCCGCTCAATTATACGTCCTCTTCCAAACTCGCTGAACTGCTCGAAATGTGCACGGATCCGATGTCGAGACATCCTCTCAGTCTGTGGAGGTTAATGCATCCGCAGTTACTACTTTTGCTGCGTGCCAGCTTTGCTCTCGATATACCATCCTCAATGTTTGGCTCCCATGTGCTGTGGGGAGCCACTATTCCGTCATTGGCAGTATTTAATCATTTGCGCATTCGGCCCTGAAGTACTTGCATGCCGAATTTCATCAGCATCGAACGACGTTTTAGAGGATCTTAGTGTTTTTTTTCTTTCGAAAAGGGTGTATATTGTTTCGGGATCAAATGAGCAGCATGGGCATCTATGGATATAGGCATTCGTCCTTCTCTAATTTGAGGTCACTCGTTAAAGAAAAGGAACCGTGATAGCTCCTTAGAGGCAGAGAAGAACATATTTCAGAAATTCTGAACATTCCTGAAATATGTTCTCTGCCTGTTCAGAACAAAACTATTGTATTTTTTCACTTTATTTTTATGAATTGCAATACCGTTATAAATACAAAAAGGTGTCTTTATCAACTATGGACAAATATAAGATAAATCTTGGTCCAGTTCACAACTATTTGAGGATGAGAGTTTTCCATTTTCTACTTACAAACTGTGATATCATGGCAAAATAAAATATTCTACTAGTCATGAAACGAAAAGATAATAAATAAGTGATGTATTTAAGAGATAGAGTTCAATGACGGACGAACAGAAAATCTCATGATTATTTAATTTTTACATGCATAGGTATGCTAAAATCTGTGGGAAATTTACTAGCTTCATCACGCCCTTACCTTCATTGTTGGGTACAGATTTTTTACTTCGGGGGAACAGCAACCATCTCTGATCGTTAAGGTGAATTTTGTTGATGTTGAAATAGTTTTGTACTATTGTTGCAAGTTAAAGATACTCTAATTGCTCTCCAAATTGTTTGTTCTTGAGCTGCGAGCTACGGCAGCTTTATATGTGTTTGAAGAATACATAAATAGTTACACAAATTTAAACCTCGTAGCCAGCCATCTGTACAATGGCACGATTGTAGTGTTGAGAGAGTCTAATTGTTACCAGAAGTGCTTTTGAAGTACTTGTGGAGCACCGCCAAAACGCGGTTTTCCAATAGCGAAACACTGAGAATTGTTATTGAAGCTATCACGCGTATCACGCACTTTGAGATTTCCAAGGTGATTATTCAACTTCTGGTGTTTTAAATTCAGAGTTTCTTTTTATTATGCGATTTGGAAGAGTAATTTCTGGGAATATGGAAATAATCTGGTGCACCAGCACAATAATGCAGATGTCATTGTTATCCGAAGGGCTCCTCTTCAGTGCTTTTGTAGTGTTTCCTCATGTTTCCTCAAGTACTTACATAACACGTTTCCGCTTCCTCTACTCTGATGCTCCAATGAATTTCCTTTTGTTTGCTTTTTTGTTTAATTTTTTTTATAACGGCGATTAAGCACAGCCTACGAAATGTTCAGAAACATGTTTCCTGGAGCAAAACATTCACCAATAATTTTTGGGCGTACGAAAACATTGGAAACCATGTGACTGCTTGTTTTGTTCTTAGCTCTTATAAACCCTCAGTTATAAATGTATATTTCGTTTTCGCGTTTTCTTCTAAAAACTAGTTTTGCATTAGGACTGCATTCTCCAAGACAAACATTTAACTGAGGATTTATAACAAACAAAAATACTTCACATGCCAATAAATATTCGATGATTACATTTTTACTTTTGGAGTCAAGAACGTGCTCATTCACGCTGATAAAAATTAAGTTATCCAAGCTCCTAGGGAAAGAAATGCGATAAAATAATTTAATCCAGCAAAACTGTACTCTAGAATGAACTGAAATGCGCGTAAAGAATTTTCTAAACTTCTTTAAGGCAATCCAATGTTTTTTTTTATTACGGATGAAAAATGTTCAGGTATATTATACACAAAAAGCAAAAGTGAATACAAAAAGCAGACTCACAGATAAATCGAACTAGGTGTGACTTTTTTCATGTCATCCAAAATTTTGTTCCGTAATACAGGAAGGGATTTTGTGATAAATTAAAATACAAAATTATATCGCCTAGAAGGGAAGTTTAACTCTTGAAGCACTCGAAAATAGAAATGGAAAACTGACGTATTTCGAGAATAAAATGGTTTTAATTTTGGTGCGACTTCGATAAACAAAGATACATTTTCCATACGCAGAACCTAAGAATCATTCATGTGTGTTCCTGTTTATGTGAAAATAAGTGCTAAATATTAATTCAAATCATAATCGTGCAGTTTTCCAGCAGCGGAATGCAGTTGAAGTCCGCAAACATCAGAACATGGCTCTCGTTTGTTTATTCTTTATTTGTATTTGCTCGTTTGCTTATTATTTATTTGCATTTTCTTGTTCTTTTATACGAATAGTTCTCATAGGGTAATAACACTAACACAGAGATTGCAGTTATGTGCCCAAGTCGCAAGATGACATGGGCAGATAACCACAATACAATGTTTTCATAAGAACCAAGAAAGAACAAAACTTGAAGGGGTGTGACATAACATTTAAAATTGCCTAAGCAAATGCATTTGTCTTTTATGTGCTAATTATCATTGGCAAAATGAAATTTTCCTCGCCAAAGTGTTCTCAGAATCACGAAATGCAGTTTATCTCGTAATAACTACTGGGAATGAATTAGTTTTCCACCGTGTTTTGCGTAATAACAACTCTTAGAATATCATTTGAGCTTTTCGCCAAAGGTGATTAGATTTGCATGCGTTAGTTCATATTTACTAAACCTAGTGTCCCGTTTTGAAAAACAAAAGTCTGCAAGACTGGCACCACGAGTGTGACGCCGTGTAAAGATCGAAAATTAAGTGTGCCTCATTTGTTTCGTGACGTTCAGTTTGGTGTCAAGTATCAGGACATTCGGCTATATAGCTCACATTTCGCACAAACTTACACAATTTCTGCCTCCTCGTATGTTGTCAGTATTGGAAGTACGACATCAAGATTGATTTTTCATGCTTTCCATTGTATTTTTTCTCCAATCCAGTTGCTTCGAACCACATGCGACATCGTGTATAAAAGAGACTGCCTCGTCGATTCCAGGAATGGATTTTAAAGATTATTACACTCCATAGTAGCAGCCACGCTGTAGATTCCAGAAAAGAATCAGCAAAGTTGGCAGAATGTAACAGCAGACTCTAGATTTCCGAAATGGATGTTCAATTCTGGTACACTTCATGACAATAGGAACATCCTAGATCCCATAAAGGAGTCTACAGAGTTGGTAAATTCTGACTGTAGATTTCAGAAAGTAATCCGTTGTGGTCTATAACAGCAGGTATCTTGAGGATTCCATAAATGAATGGATTCAACAACATTTTTCAGAAAGCAATAGGTGAGTTTTTTGTGTTGCAGGTTATACTCGCAATGAAGAGGTATCCGTTATACAAAACACGACAGGCAACAACTTGTACAATAACCACTTTCTGATCAAATGATGAATAACGTCAAGTTTACCCATTTAATCAAATGTGTACCTAGGTTCAACTTTACGCAAATTTAAAAATCCGACTGCTTGAACACTTGCGCGATGTGAGAACAGGCTTACAATCCACAGCACTAGTTCGACTAGCAGCTAGTGGTACACATAGATTTATATGTGAAGAAGCTAAGATTCTTATTACACACAGTAATAAAAGTATGACCCTTTTGCCGAAAGCTTATATATACACCATTACAGAGGAATTTGCTGTAATGATGATATGCCCTTTCTTCTCCCACTTACATTAATTAATTTAATGAAACACTGTAAATAACAATTATAGTGGAATCGTTAGTACTCGTGCGATATCATGTTGATCTCACGCTCCTCAAATGTATTTACTTAACTTGTATCTTTTTGTTCACAACTACCACTGCGAGCATGCGCTCTAGCTACTCTTCCATGGCATTGAATTCTATATATGTTGCGGGCTGTTAAAACCTGATGCCATTGGGGTAGGCGAACTGATGAAGATCACTAGTGTGACCGAAAAATCTCGTGCTTTTATCAGTCATGTATTTTTAAACTTGTAAATACCGTTTTTAAATTTGATTAAATGCGTAAACTTGACGTTCTTCATCATTTGTTCAGAAAGTGGTTATTGTACAAGTTGCCTATCGTGTTTTTTATAACAGATACCTCTTCATTGCGAGTATGTTTCAGAAAACATTTTGCGTGCACCAGAAAGGTGTCTATTGAAATCTGTGTGTCGTAAACACTTTGCAGATTCCAGATACGGGTCTTCAAATCTGGTATTTTTATAACAGATCTATCCTGTAAAAGAATTCTAGAAAGGAGTCTTCAAGACTGTGTTACACACTGAATACCAGCATATACCCCATAGTTTATTAAAAGACATATGACTGAGTGTGCTGTGTTAACAGAACTATCTTTTAAATTCCTGGAAACGGTCTTTAAACTTAGTTCACCGAATAATATCAGATACTTCGGAAATCAAAGAAATGAATATTCAAGAACACTATGGCAACGGATGACTTTCATATTATAAAAATGAATCCTAAATATTAGTGTCACTCATGCTACATCTGTTAAATACTCAAATAATTTACACATGTATGACAGCGTTTACTATCAGGTAGGAGCAACGCTTATTACAATATAGAAGGTATGACAGGTGCAACATTTATTATGGACAATATCAGGTAGGTGAAAAACACATATTGTGGAACATGAATGTGATGTTATATATTTTGACAATGCACATTTTCAGTTTTATTCAGAAGCACAGATATTGTCCTCCATGGCATCAAATAATGGCAAAAAAATGAACACTGTACTTCTTGGTAACAATGTAAATCTCTGATGTTAGCTGAAAATACTTGTGCCCCTTTTGAGGAAATACTTTATTGAAAACACGTCTATAATGATTTTATGTAAAAGATAATGCATGAATATCAAATTGTTTCGTTACAAATGACGCAATTAGGATCTAAAGAGTTGCACATTTGCAAGTTTGGTGTTAATTGCATTTTATCCCTGTCAGTTTGTGTTATAAATACGAATGTTTAAATTTCCGAATGTTTCAACAATGCGGACTGTCATGTCTAACCGTTGTTATTCAAAGTTCATATTAATCTGGGTAGGAGCTATTGCCCAAAAATGCTTCTAACTTTTATATGTATAACGTTTCAGAAACTTGAAGAAAATCCTGATTGTTCTTCATGGAGGCAATTCAGTCGAAGGGAAAACTGATAAAATAATTATATTTGCGTCACACCGCAACCTACTTTATGTTTTGCGGTACTTTCATTTTTGGTAATATTAACAAGCGTAGAAGTGAATAAACGTTTATCAGTGGAGATTGATTTGATCAAGCATTTGATGGTAAATTCTTTTCGAGTTATATAATTAATATATGGGAAATATGTTAAACGATTTTCCTCTAGTTCAAAAAAAGTCATGGTCTATGGTGTAACACCTGCTTTCGTTTTATAAAGCGCTTACATAAGACAAAAGCAAGTATTGCATCATAGGTCACCGATAGTCTAAATTCAACTTAAACATTGTAAGAAAGTTCCAGGCTTTCTCTCAGAAACTGCTGCTGCTCATAAGAAAAACAAAGTTCATGGAAATACATAAAATGGAGATACAATGTTGCACGCGATCAAATTGTTCTCTCACGACAGTTTTACAGTATCGTGTTTCGCTTATGTTGTTTTAATGAGTGGTGAAAAACTGAACAGTTCTTACAGCTTATTGTTTTAGTGGAATACCCAGCCGAATGAGAAGGAACAAAATGATGAGAAGGAACAAATGATTTTAAAGTGAATCTCTGAGCTCTTAAGGTTTATTCCAGCATTCTTTCTCCAGCCAAGGAAAATAGAGGACTGGATTTTAATACAAATCAATGTTTTGCTGAACCATGCACCAAGCGATAAAGAATTGTGAGAAAAGTAGTGACAAAGATAGCATCAATGCAGAGGCTAACACAATGAATGAAACATTAAAATCTGTGAATGTTTTTGTACCTGGATAGATATGCAGAAAAATATCGTGGAAAAACTACTTTAAATATTAATCAATAAAAGCTTATGGCGCTAAGTATATGAATTTTCTGAAGCATTTCTTCCTTTTATGGTTAAAAAAATACTCAGACATGTTGTATTAATTTACTGTTCCTTTATTGAGAATGTTTTGGGACTATGTGAACAGTTATTTTGTAAATTTTAAGTATAAATAAAGTTATCTTTTTTTATATCTTCTTGTTCTTCCTTCCATTATTTCAAATTAACATCAGGATACAAAAGAAAAACCAATTCCCTGTGTTTACATTTCAAGGGAATGGCAATAACTCAAACGTACTAGAATGTAAAGCCACGAAACAAAAAAAAACGATCATTAAAATCAAATACAGAGGCAGAAAGGAAGTCGGATATTAAATGTCCAGACTAGCATTGCAATTAACGATTAAATTTGCGTAGAAGTTAAATAATGCCATTATATAGGTTACCTAACTAGTGAATGTACAATTTAGAGAATAAAATACACTATATTGACAAACGTCACTGGACACCCCTTCAAAGTCAAATCAACGGATCCGCTGCATTGTTAAGATGCGCGGTACATCTGCAAACTGTGTAAAAACAAGCCCGCAGCTGACCGCGATCATATCGTACTGTGAGGTTGAGTGAAAATGTCGCGGCGGAAGAGAACTGACTTTGAGAAAGGAAAGATTTTTGGGTGATATATTAGTGGGTTGTCCGTAAGAGAAAGGAGAGGCGTTTAAACAAACCCAAGTCAACTGTTTTGTATGTACTGAATACGTGGAAGACACATTGCGTGCCTGAAGCAGCATAACGTACCGACAGACCAAGGAAAATCAGTGATAGAGGACGTCGAAGCCTCAGGAGAGTCGTTACAGCTAATCGACGGAGTACTGCACAAAACCTCAGTTTACAGGTAAGTAAAAATGCTGGAACCTCGGTATCTATACATACTATTCGCAGAGAAATTCATTCCCTGGGTTACCGTGGTCGCGCGGCTGCTCATAAACCTTTCACCTCCACTCGCAGTGCTACTCGTCGTTTAGCATGGTGTAAAAAACATTTATCGTGGACCGTAGATCAACGGAAAATCAATGGAAATGGGTCCGATCGACTGATGAATCCAGATACACGATCCGTCAGTCTGATGGCCGTGTGTGGGTATGGCGCCTGACGTAGGAACGCTACAGTGCACTGTTCCTACGGTCACGTTTGGAGCTGGAAGTGTACTCGTGTGGTGGTGTTTTTCGTGGCATGGTCCCGGCCTATTGGTTATCGTGGACAAACCTATTAACCAGCACGTCTACCTCGATATGTTGGAGAATTATGCCCCACAACTATGCCCCACAACTCTGTGGCAATACTATGGAACCGAGCCTTGTTGGTACCAGCAGGATAAGGCACCGAGCCATAAAAAGCAAGGACTGTTACGGCGTGGTTTGACGATAATTCCGTATCGTGTGTGGACTGGCCAGCACAGAGCCCTGATCTTAATCCCATAGAGCCCCTATGGGATAAATTACAGCGCCAGATAAGAAGTTTGGAACCAAGGCCTACTACTAAGCAACAGTTAGCGGCAGCATTATATACTGAATGAAAGCGCATACCCTATCGCTGTGTTCCAAAACCTTGTCGAAAGCATGTCTCGAATAGTCATTTAGGCCAAAAGGTGGTTTCGAAATATCTTTATTCAAGGTAGAACACATTAAAATACAATCTATGATCGTCAAACGCTAAAATCTATATACAAAATGTGCAGCATAGGGCACAAATTGAAAGATGGAGAATAGGGAGCAATGCACACTGCTCATGAACAATGAACATAGACAAGCATGTCTGGGCTTCTACATACTCAAAAGAACATATTTGAAAAATTTGAACAACCTGTTACTCAAAAGTGCATAACCGTGCTAATACACACTTAATTAAGAACATAAAGTAGGAATCATGAGACAACTCGTCTTTTGCAATACGGTACAATCTCTGAGAGTTTAAAATGACTTATTTACAAGGATTTATAATACAATGCGATTAACAAACTGGTAATCAATCAATTCAATGAAACATTGAACTCAGGAGATGAACAAGCTTGGGCACCCTGATGCAAATGAAACAATTCTTGTTCAGCAATATTTTAAATCAATGTACATATCTACAGCACAGTGCAATCTTTTTAGTGATGGAAAACAGCAATTTTCAAAAATGCTACACAATTCTATTATCAAGGTTATATATATATATAGTAAAATTAGAAAACACTCGATGAATAAAGCTTGAAACTACAATATTTACACTACTATTTTTCAATGATGGGGGGATTGACAACACAAAGCAACTCTGAATACATACGTACAACATAGGAAAATAATTTTCACAAAGTATAATACTCATAAGTGTAACACATGCGATTGACAAACTTGTACAAAAAGATAAAATAAAGTAATAATCATGAAACAACTCGTCTCTTGCAGGATGGTACAAAATATCATTAAATTTCACACAATGTATTTACAAGGATGTACAGTACAATGCAATTCAGACACTGGTATTAAGACAAATCAAAGGAAAGTTGAATCTCAGTAAAATAATCAACATGGACATCCTGAATCATATAAAATATAATACTTGTTCAGCAATTATCTAAAATAATGTACACATTCAGCACTGTGCAAACACGTTATAAACCGAATTAGAACTAATTTACAAAATTGCGATACTATGTAATTGACAATGTGGAGCAGTAATGCTAAGAAACAATACGCTTGCGATTGATGAATAGAGTCTGTACGTTTCTATTATACTATAGAAATTCTAACATTATTCGACACTAGGTGACATACAACACATAGCGTCTCCTAACACAAGGAGCAGTACATTAGTTACTATTAACAATTCAGATATACATAATGTTCAGTACAATGCATATGATAAACTGCAATTATTAAAAATTAAAGTGCGGCCTTAAGACGAACGAAGCTTGAACGTCATGAAAAGGAAAATACAATATAGGTGTCACTAAATCAAATAATTGTGTACACCCTTCACGCTAATTATTCAATAAAATAAGTGCGGTTAATTTCAGTGCTGAGCAAATATCTTAGAAACAGATCGTTGAGAAAACAAGAGCACTTCAAAATCTAGAATTTCAAATATCAGATCTACTGACCGTGATGCGCAATGAAGCTGGCGGGCCGGTAAACCATGAGTCAGCCGGTGACCAAGTGGCAAGAAACTGGCTCTCCCGACGCTGGGCTACTGCAACGGAATGCTCCAGGCGAAGTCGATATATCAGACTGTCGCGAAAGTGATTTAATAAAGCTGAAGAAGCTTAATATACAGTCAGAGGAGTGGGCCTGTCTAAGCAACGTTGGTGAAACACATAAATTACAGGCTTCACTAAAATAAAAATAAAAGCACAGACTGATGGAAGCTTGACTGGGGGGGGGGGGATCTTCAGGAGAAGAGTCCGATAAGCGTCAAAAGTCAGATCTGCTGTACTGGAACGTTGAGCGATGGTAAATGCCTAGTTCAGTAGTGATAATAATATCATACAATGTTGATAGCTATGGGAGACATCAGATTCCTGAGCACAGAAAGAACAAAGCGGGGAATTGAGAAGAGACATTCAAAAAAGGACAGAGGGAACAGGAAGATGGCGGTGGAGGAAAAGCCGGTGAGTGTTAACTTCTAAAGGAGCAGAAAGAGGAGACAGCGCGGCGAACCAAACCGCTGTGGTGGAAGCGGGAGGAACGTCGGGAATGGGGATAGGGGGAGAAGAGTGGGACGCATAGAGGAACCCGATAGAGAGCTGATACCGATAGGGAAAAAAATTAGAAAAGCTGAGCCAGAAGCAGGCAAAAACAAAGAAAAGGGAAGAAAAGCAGAAGGAGCCAAGGAGAGACCCGAGTTGGAAGCAAGGTCTGGAAACTGAGAAATGATAGTTGAAAGAAGGGTGTTGTAGACATCGTGAGAAGAGGAAGAGAGGAGAAGGGAGGGAGGGAGGCTGACGAAGTGTCGCTAGGATAGGTATGGGTTAATGAGGTCTCAAACTGTTACAACCCCTGCTCGGAGCCAGGAAGGATATGCAAAGTACGGAAGATGAAAGGGATGTATAATTGGGGAATAAAAGAGAGGTTCTGAGAGGAGCTCAGTAGTAGAAGCAGGTGGTAAGCGAGAGAGAAGGAGGGAACGAAGAAATGTTAGAGCTTCGCGGTAAACAGGGGGGAGTCGAATGTGGGTGAGGGGTCAGTGGTCCATTAGTAAGAAGGAGAAGTTAGGGTTGCTTGGGAAGCGATGACATCCCGAGCTGCAACGGCATCCAGTAATGGCGACGTGAAGAGGCGGAGAAAAGTTGTAATCCAAACGGCCTTGTAATACTCCTGTGCATCAGTGAGTCCAATGCCGCCGTGGTCTGGAGGAAGGCAAAGCTTTATAGCGCTGACCCAGTGGTGGCAGGTCAGAGGTGAGACAACGGGTGATTTCATGTAGGCAGAGTTTTAGAGATTTTACACCAAGCCAGGAGTGTGTACGCAAGGAGAGTAGATACGTTCGAGAAATACGTGCTCGCTGGAAAAATGATGAGCAGAACTGGGATCTCCTCCACGAGGCAGTTGACCTGAGCAAACGTAGGTGGATGGCATTCCACGTTACGAGGAGGGCCGCTTGCGAGGAATCAAGATGTACCCCAAGGAAGCGCTGTGAGATCGAAGACCAACTCGCTCCACTCGGGGTGTCTGTACGATGTGTCCATGAGCCACATTTTTAGAGAAGTTGAGCGCAGCACCTGAACATGAGGCGTAGGCTGCGAAAACACGTTGGAGTCAAGGAAACTGAGTCATGACATATGCAAAGAGTAACGTCATCTGCATAAACGACAGAGGTATGATGTCTTGTACAGGCAGAAGGTTATGGCAGAACTGCTTGAAAGGATTGGTGTACTGAGCGGATAAATGGTTCGATTGCAATAGCGAATAGTTGTTCGGAGAGAGGGCAACCCTGCCGCACTCCTCTGCTGAAGGGGATGGGCGCTGTGAGAAAGGTGGGTAGCTTAACCTGGAGAACGGCGTCTTGATAAAGTGAAGTAAGAAGAGCGACAAAGGGGAGGAAAACCAAAGTGAAGGATATTTTCTGAAAGATAGGAGTGAGAGATGCTATCAAAAGCAGATTGTTGGTTAAGAGAAAGGAGGGCGAAGGGTTCGGAGCGACATCAGGCAAGATGGATAAGATCGTTAAGTAGATGGATGTTATGAGAGAGTGAACGGCCAGGAACAGTATAGGTTTGATTGGGAGAAAGGATGTGAGTAAGAATGGGATTAAGGCGTAGGGAAATAAGTTATATGTAAAGTTTATAATCTAAATTTCAACGGGAGATAGGGCGCCAATTCCCCAGGTTAAGCAGATCACCCTTCTTGGGGAATAAGACTACTTGAGGTACTGTGAATCGCCTCGGTAACGGGGAGTGATTAGAAGCAGCAGAAAAAGCAGAAAAGAGAAACGGTTGTATGAGAGGTAGAAATGTTATATTGAAGGGAATGTGAGACTGTCTGAACCCAGAGCGGCTAAAGAGTTCAAAGATGAAAACGGGGGAGCACTGCCGTAACACCGTTTAAATGCACGCTGCACCGTAATCACGGTCTTGGTCTTGCTAAATTCGAGCACACAAAACGCCTTGTGTTGCCTCGACGCCATTTTCTCACTCACTAAGCGTAGCGGCTGTTTGGACGCTCGTGCTGCCATCTAGCGGTAGTCATAAACTCTGGGCCACGCCCATAGACATGGTACGAGTCGCATTCGTCGGTGGCTCGTGGTTGCCGAGATATCCACTTTTCAAATCGCGACATTATTATCGAAATGATTCGGACAAAAACAAATATTTACGTAAGTGCAAATAACGGTTGCGCAGGAAGGTAGCTGAGCCACCCCGGTGGCGGAGTGGTCTAACCGATGGCCTCTGATCGTCCGTACGAAAAGGGTCCGGGTTCAAATCCCGGTGAGGCATGGATGCTGTGTTTTTTTACGGCACTGGCTCTCTCCCTTCCCTGGAACCAGTGGCCATAAATTAGGGACGGGCGACTGCTTATAACCCATTGAGTTTCTCATGGTGGTCGTTAAACCTGCAATAAAAAAAAAAGTGGCTGAGGGTGTGGAGGTGCATATAAAACGCTGAGATGTTCTGTCGTGTTATCAGTAACTTTTAAGCAGATATACCGCGTGGACGTGAACTTCCCGAATTCCAGCGTCGGCTGATCATAAGGATATCGTTTGAGTAACGTTTCTATAGGGAGCATTGTAGCCAAACTAAACATACCAAAATAGACTAAGTAGGACGGTGCAACTACAGCAAAAAAAAAAAACCCTTTCATGAAGGTCACATGAACTGACGGAACGTAACAGAAGAGCCATGGTAAGAAATCCCATTCTTCCTCTGCCGTTTCCATCACCGCTGAAGTAGGAAATGCTTGTAATGGCTCGGTTAGTATCATAACTATCCGCAGAGAATTGTATAGTGTGAGTTAATATGGCACAGAAGCTGCACACAAGCCGCACATTACTACCGTGAATGCGAAACACTGTTTGGAGTGGTGTGACTTCCGTCGTTCCTGGACTGTAGGCAACTGGAAAGCTGTTCTCTGGAGTGACGAGTAACGCTTTTTACTTCTCCAATCTGATGGACGTGTTTGGATTTGGCAACAGCCCCCGGCGAACGATTTTAGTCGGATTATGTTCAACTGTTACGTTCGGCGGGTGATCCATTATGGTATGGAGTTGTTTTCCGTGGATGGGACTCAGCCCGTTGGTTACTATGCCAAAAACCATGAACTATGAAGTGCACCTGGACTTTCTGTATAATTCTACTCTATCAACAATGTGTCAGTATTATGGTAATTACCTGCACGGCGTGTGAAGTACTGGTTTCTTGAAAATGAGGTGGAATTATTAGCCTAATCTACTCAAAGTCCTGATCTTTATTCCATAGGAAACTTCGAAATAGACCGCAACGACAGTCTTCGTTTTGCACTCTGGCAGCAGCTTTGCAGGACGAAATGCGAGTTATTCCTTTTGAGACCTACCGGAAATTTGTGATAGTCTACCGAATCGTGTTGCCGCTCTCATACAAGCAGAAGATGGACCGACTAACTACTAATTGCGATAATAAAACCACTTCTTCCGAAATATTTTGATGTCCGAATACTTTTGATGAAGTGTATTGTACACGATGGATTCACTCACGGGAGGTTACGAATTTTCGGCTATAAAATCCATAGTTTTGCCCTAATTGCGTCAATATATTTTACCTGCGCATTTCGGATTATGTGATTTTGTCACACACACGCCTAACATCGTCGGACTATTCCAAGTAACTTTGAAACGCTTCTGTTCAGCGTGTGTGCATAGGTTTTTTTGTTTGATTCTTTCGTCGTAAAGACGGCCACAATCAATCAGCATGTTTTTCTATTTTGCCAATAGTACACTGGTGTGCAAAAATTAAGGACGAAGATGAGAAATTAGCATAACAGCGGAACGAGCACGCTGAACGGACCGAAAGCCCACTCAGGAGATAGACTAGGGTCCAGTACGATACGACATGCGCATATATGCAGCATGACGTAGGGGGCGAATGTCGGAAGGGTATAAAGCACACGGGCGGTGTCCACTTAGCAATTCGGTGAAAGCTATTCCACGGTGTACATCAGTTTGAACGTCGTCGAGTTGCTGCCACCGTGTGATATGACCAACAGGCAATCCAGTAGACATCTGGATGACTTCACCCGAGGTCGCGTCATTGGGTAGTTGGAAGTAGGTCGAAGTGTGACTAGTGCGGCCGAGGAGTTCGGGATCACTCACAGCATCGTTTCACGAGCTTGGAGAGCATTTCAAACGACAGGAACAGCTGTCCGAGAGTTTAGCAGTGGTCGTCCACGAGCAACCAGGGCGGCAGACGACAGGTATATTGTCCTACGGGCGCGAAGAGACAAACGGCATACAGGGGGAGAAATCGCAAGGCACATGCAACAGACAACTGGACGTCCGTTATCGCGTTTTACCGTGGCCAAGAGGCTGCACAAAGGTGATCTATTTGCACGACGACCAGTGCGGTGTGTGCCATTAACGCCTGCTCATCGGAGACGTCGGTTTCTCTGGTGCCAGAAACACAGGAACTGGACACATCAGCAATGGGGTCGAGTTCTCTTTACAGATGAGAGCCGATTTAGTCTGACTAGCGATTCTGGACGTATACACATCTGGAGAGCGCGGGGGAAACGCAATCACACCTCCAACCTCATCCAAAGGGACCGGTTTGGAAGTGGCGGAGTTCTGGTTAGGGGCGGTATCATGCTTGGTAGCCGTACTGACCTCCACATCTTCCAAGGAAGTTCAGTCACTGGTGTCCGCTATTGTACCGAGGTTCTCCTGCCTCACGTGCGTCTGTTCAGAGGTGCTGTGGGTCCTGAGGTCCTCTCCATGGACGACAACGCTACACCACATCGTACAGTGGCTGTCGCAGAGCTGTTGGAGAGTGAAGATATTCAACGCATGGAATGGCCCGCAAGTTCCCTGGACCTAAATCCAATCGAACACGTGTGGGACCTTCTCGGGAGACGCTTCGCAGCACGTCATCAGCCGCCAGCAACGATTCCGCAGCTGCGATTGGCGCTTCAAGAGGAATGGGCCGCGATACCTCAACAGCTCCTTGACCACCTCGTCCTCAGCATGGACAGACGTTGTAAATCCTGCAACGCAATCAGGGGTGATCATATCCCCTACTAAAGACTGGATTTTTCTTGGCAGCCGTCTGTCACGTGGACGTTTCTGTCTTCTGTCCAGTTGTGCTCGAAGCTACCTTTTCAATAAAGTGCTTTTGTATCCTTTGGAGTTCTTGTTTGGACGGTTTTGCTCACTTGTCCCATATTCATACATCTTGGGGATCTTATGGTATGATTTGAGCCGATGTGGAGTACTTCTGCACGCCGTTACATTCGAAAAATCATCTCGTCCTTAATTTTTGCATGCCAGTGTAGTAAGCCACATTTCCTAACACATTTGGCCCGTAATGCAGTATACAAATATTGTTAACGAAGTTGGAAACAACTGAAAACTTCATCACTCGACATGCTGGAAGCGGAAGCTTTTTTGAGCAGACGATGTAGGGTGTACAGGTGTTTGCAGACTTCGCCATTCTAGTCATGAAGACTCCCCCAAGAGATTAACATGTCGTATTGAACGTATCAACGACCTACCAAAAAGTCAAAACTGCACCTTTATCGCGTGTGTAGTTAAAGTATTGCTTCTGATTGATTCTTAAAGACTCATCGGTTTTTGCGTGCGATTTCAAAACATTGTGGCCAAAAATACTGATGTCAGGCCCTTACCGGGTTTACAGATTAAATATCTTTTCATTTAAAAAGGTATACGAACTTATAAAACGTACTTATATGACCACAATAATATTCACATGCTATATGCGGAAAACCTTTGCAAACAGAGCACATTGGTGTGTGTGTAGCATTAGCTTACGCATTACTATTTGAGAGTACTGTTTTCAGCGAATTAGTAAATCAGTTTACAGATGAACTAAACGCTGTATTTTTGTAACAAGGCTGTGTGCCATGAGTCACACATCAGATGCAAGCATTAGAATTGTTTTTATTAAGAACGCGTCATGTCAAAAAATATGTGTCCGGCAAGATCCCGAGACTACTTCTAAGGGACCTACTAAAGCGGAAGGTGTACATGGAAAAGTATTCCTAAATTGAAGAAAAAGAAAGCCATACTCCAAGAAATTGCAGCCACTGCAAAGGAAAATTTAGGAAAAGCACTCGCAAATTTGGAGCATTGCGTGCAGTTATGTTTGGCAGCCCAAAGTGACCAGTATCAGCCAGTTCTGTAAGAAAATCCTATTGTAAAGACTTTAAGGTATAGAATCGTACAAATTTTGATTGACACATCCATTAATCAATAATGATTTTATTGCTGGAAGAGTTTTGGCCTTTACTGGTAGAATCACTCTGTATAAAAACTCGTGTTCCGTTGTGTGATGGCTATCATATGTATTCGTGAGCATACTGACATACGGTTCGATTGCTTCTGTGAGACACGAGTTTCATATTTTCCAGAGTGTTTCTCGCACGGGCAGTAGTTGCGGATATCATTCCTATGCTCAACGTAATGTCCCACGTGCCTCACAAATAATATAGTTAATATTCATAGTATTACATATCAGATTGAATCGAACATTTGTCATATTTGTGCAGGTCATCAAGATTACAGAGGCCACTACCGCGAACCGACTGGGGCGTTCTGGCAAATAATTTGTAAAAATTAATTTTGAAATGCATTTTCCTGAGAGATGTAATGCTTTGCATACTGGAACAGAAATCAAAGAGTACGTTGTTCATATTCCACTTTCAGGGCGATGTTTCCATGTCTTTGAGAAGTTGCATAAAAGTTACTCTCGTCATCTCTATAACACGAACGAAGTTTATAGTGGCAGATGGCTTTCAGTATGAACATGGCCGAAGTAATGAAAAACCGTCTGTAGAACGAAAGCAGTTAATATCTGATTTAGAAGAAACAGAATTGAGTACTAGAGACAATATACTACAAGTAATGAATTTTTGCAAGTTTAGATATTTGTGAAAACTTTTCATGGCTAAAAGTCAGGGGTGCATAAAGTGCAAGCATTAAGTTTATTGTAAGAGCATGATATTTTCCACTGTGTTCACTAATTACGTATTGTTTATTTCAGTCAAACTGAAAGAGGAAAAATCTTGATAACTTACAAAATAACACGCAGTACTTAAACTAGGAAGTGAATGTACATATATCATTCAAATACCCACGCACCCTTCTATTTTACATATGACAGGATTCATCTCGACACCATAACTATAAAATTATCCAGTTATTTAAGAGGAACAGACAGAAGAGTTTTCAAACTCTCTAAAAACTCATTGTGTGGCTTGAGCAACGGAGCATATCTTGCAAAGGCGTCGCCTTATTGGATACCACTCATTTCTCTTGGGATTAAGGTCTAATGAACAGTCGGATATGGCAGAGTGGATATTTATTACTTTTTCCTCCAATATATTTAGAGCAATTCTAGTGCATATGGATGCAGTGCTATCCTCCTGAGGCAAAGAGCGGAACAAGAGAATCAGAATCAAAAGGAATTGTAGCTGTTCTGAAATTGTGGGGGTCATCACAACACCTAAAAGTCCTATATTCAACAAGAATCCGTGGCCCTTGTAGGTCACTTCAAGTCCGCATGTTTCTTGAATGCCACACTCTTACTTCAAAAACTTGAGTTTAGTCACCCAAGAGTTGACTGGTATCAATAAATAATTTTACCTGAACCAAATAATAATTTTATCTTAAATTAAATCACAAATTAAATTACAGGGCTTTGATCTCTTTGTCTCGAGTCTGAAGACGTTTTTTGAAGCGAAACAAACGTATGCTACATGGCACAGCACAAGCTACCCGGAGGGCAGAGCGGGCAGTTTCCCTCGCTGAATGGTCATATTAGGACCATAAATTGATGCCCCGGGAAGCTTAGAAAACAGAAATGCACGTGTGAATAAAATTACTGAAAATTGTGACTAATAAAGATATACACTTCAGTAGTCTCAGTTTTAAAAACTGTGAAATTCGAATTTGCCGGTGACGCTCTGCTCCGGATCGCAATGCTTTACCAATCAAGCTACACCGACGGACTTTTTCGCTGCAAATTTGCAGTCTTGACATTACGTCCCCGGCATAACTTCAGTTATGCCTCATAGTATTCCGCGCAGATAACCAGGATATGATTATTCTGGTAGATATACCTGACATACAGAGTACGAGTAAACTACTTTGTAAGGTATGGACGCCTCATAGGCAGAGTCTGAAACGTGTCAAGAATTTTGGAGCCGGACCCGGCCGTCACATAATTGGTCTCGACCCGGACAAATCTAATTTGAGCTATAAATTCGAATATATCATCATCAACATTGCCAATCATCAGTCCATTCCGGGATGAAGGTCTCCCCAAGTTTTTTCTACAACGGACTGTGTTGGGCCAGTGTCCTGCATCCACCCATCTGGGTCTTTTCCTGTAGCTTGAAATCCAGTTCCAGAATCTTGATTGTTCATCGGTGATCCGTTCTCCTGGCAATATGCCCATCCCATTGCCATTTCAGACACTTGACTCTGATCATGATGTCTTCCACACTTGTCATTTTCCTTATCAACGAGTTACTCTTTTTTATCTTTCTTGGTTTCACCAAGCTTGCATCTTTCCATACTTCTTTCAGTTGTCTGCAGTCTTGTTTTTATTTTTTTATTGGAGGTTTAACGACCACTGTGAGCAACTCAGTAGGCTATAAGCAGTCGTCCGTCTCTAATTTAGGGCCACTGGTTCCAGGGAAGGAATAGAGCCAGCGCCGTAAGACAAACACATCATCCACGCCTCACCGGGATTCGAACCCGGTGAGGCATGGATGTTGTGTTGGATCTCCGGCGAATGATCAGAAGCCATCGCTTAGAGCACTGTGCCATAGGAACGGGCTGGAGTCTGCATTTTTTAGTTAAGGTCCACATCTCTGCTTCGTACGTGAACACCGGAAGGATGCATTAATTGAACATTTTTCTTTTAAGACATAATGGCATATTGCTCTTAAAAATTGTATTGTTTCTTCCAAAGGCTCTCCGACCAAGTTTTATACGTCGATTAATTTCATCAACGCGACAGTTGCTTGATATCTGCTGTCCAAGGTAAATTCAGGTATTGGTAATCACCCAAAATTTGACAAAGTCCAATAAATTTACCGAGAAAATAATAAAGTTCCAAGAAGCACCGCAAGGGGCAGCACATCTAGTAGACATCCCCCTAAGCCTACCCCTTCCCTACTCGGTCGTTGCCATCTCGCAAAGATCCATCGAACTAATAAAGTTCCAAGAAGCACTGCTAGGGGCAGCACATAAACATCAACACCTATGCAACCCGCTTTCCCCACTCGATCGTTGCTATCCCTCAAAGATCCATCGAAATAATAAAGTTCCAAGAAGCACCGCTAGGGGCAGCACATCAGCATCGACCCAACATACTAGCGCCAACTACATCCTCACCCCTGCCACGCCCCCTCGTCCGTCTGCTCCGGTGGGACACGCCCCCGGGGTACCGCTGCTCCGGCTGGGATCAGCTTCGTGAGCAGCCTCGTGATCAACCAATGTTAAGTCTATGGGGTGCTGATCCTGTCCTAGAATGCCCCATTTTTCTCTACTTACAAAGATTGTACTGTACCAATATGCATAAAAATTAGCACAGTAAATATAGAACACAAACGGTACATTTCCACATATTCACTGAATCAGTTAAGGCACTTCTACCGAAAACCTTATGCGAAGTATTCAGCGTCAATTTTCTGCATCGTACACTTCGCTTGTAACCACTTGGGAGTCATGTTTTCGCTCAAGGTGAGACATTCAGGGTGTTGTCACATTCGGTATGGAAGCTAGCGTTGTCATAAAAAACGATCATCCCAATTGTGGTCATGTCACACAGGGCGTTGTTTACGAATTGTTTCCTTCAAACGCCGCAGAGTGATGCAACATTCCACGGTAGTAATGGTTGTCTCTGGTAGAGGAAACTGCACTGGGCATCCAAAATGTACACAGTCACCTTACCTTCCCAACACCTCGCAGTCTTCTTCCTCACGGGAGATATGTGCTTTCACTCCACTACCTCTGCCTTTGACGTAGGCTTGAAGTGTTACGCCCACAATTCATTGCAGGTAAAAATGTGGCTAAGAATGTTCCATGCGCAGCACTTTCTGTTCTGTCGTCAGTTGTATGGACAGTCCATCTAGCTCAAACTTTTCGATACTCCAGCACATCATGAACGATGATCTGCGGTGAAAGCAATTTGAAGCTAAGTCACCCGTCTATCTTCTTGTAACTTATCCTCCACACACGACATGTTGCTGTCTGCTGTTGAAAGCCTGTCACTGCCCCCGGTATGCGAATTTCTAACAACATTCTCACACGCTTGAAACACTCCTGCCTTTGGAACCATAGAATTCTTACAGTTGTCGATGGATGTCAGCTGCAAACGTTTTCCGGGCCCAGAGAAACTTAATCCGCGCGCGTACCTCCGAGCGATACCATGCTCTCAGGAGGGTAGTTAGTCATTTCTAATCCCGAAATAAGCTATTAAACATTTGTTTGTCCATTGACGTCATCAGTGTGCAGGTCGCGCCATCTATTAGCACGTCTCAACAATACCCATGGAAAAAATTGAATTTTAATATTATGGTTAATTTTTTAGAAAATATTAAGTATGCCATGATATAATTTGAGGTTATTTTTGTCGATGTGCAAATATTTATTCTTGGGAACATTAATTGCGAAGAACGTGTCTACAGAAGTTTTTACCATTGGAAACATAAGGCAGAGCTTTTAGCTCTGGGGTTCTCAACCGGTGGGGAATTTCCCCTAGGGGGGAATACGGCGCCAGCTTAGCACATCGTCTTTTCAGTCCCCTGACTTCAATGCGGCACTCGCGGCTGCATCCCAAGTGAAGAAAAAAATATGAAGAACCGAGAGAGGAATCTGGCGTGCTGCCAAAGTCACCGCTCGCTCGAAACCGGTTGGAAGCGCTTTTGTTGCACAGAAGGAAAAGCAAGTTTTTACGAACTCCTACGTGTTCATATCACATTGTAACGTCGGATCTTGTTATTGCGCGTTCATTCTTTGCAAGGAAGTTGTAGTTGATGGAGGGGATTTTTGTCGCTGAAGGGCTTGTGATACTATTTCCTCGTGAACTTTTTATTTATCAATAGTAGAACAGAATGAGTGTCAAAAAAAGAGCGTATGATAATTCATATATTCAATATGGATTCACATCCGTTAAAGTCAATGGAGAAGACAGACCTCAATGTGTTATTTGTAGCAAATGATTCCCTGAAACCAAGCAAGTTGAATCAACATTTGCAGAATGTTCATCCTCAACACAAGAACAAGGACAAAAGCTTTTTTGAGCGGCATGGGAATGCTCTCAAAAAGATGAAACTGGATTCAACAGGGGCATTTCAAGAAATGAACCACAAGGTTACCGAAGCTTCTTACGTCGTAGCATTGGAGATAGCAAAGCAGAAAAAAACACATACAATTGGGGAAACTTTGATCAAACCTTGCGCTCTCAAAATGGTGAAAATTGTGTTAGGAAATGAAATGGAGAAAAAACTTGCAGCAGTTTCACTATCAAACAGTACTGTTCAAATGAAAATTAGTGACATGGCCATTGATATTTTTTTTTTTATTGGAGGTTTAACGACCACCGTGAGCAACTCAATGGGCTATAAGCAGTCGCCCGTCCCTAATTTAGGGTCACTGGTTCCAGGGAAGGGAGAGAACCAGTGCCGTAGGACAAAAACATCCATGCCTGACCGGGATTCGAACCCAGACCCCTTTCGGACGAATGATCAGAGGCCATCGCTTAGACCACTGCGCCACCGGTGCGGCGGCTTATTTTCAATTCAACTTGATGAATCGACTGATGTGGCACCGTGTTCCCAGTTACTGATGTTCGCTAGTTATCTTCACTTAGGTTCATTTAAAGAAGGGTTTTTATTTTGTTCTCCTCTAGAAACAACTACCACGGCCTCAGATATTTTGTAAAAGGTTTCATCTTTCTTTGAGTCAGAAAATCTTTCGTGGGATAATGTATGTGGGTGCTGTACAGATGGAGCACCAGCTATGTTGGGGACAAAATCTGAATTTCAAGTTAATGTGAAAAAGTTGTCTCCAAAGGTGAAAGGCATTCATTGCATGATCCATCGTCAAGCACTGGCCTCAAAAACACTTCCAGCTCCACTATTGATGGTTTTGGATCAAACAATTTAAATTGTAATTTTGTCAAGGGAGGAGCTCTTAATTCACGACTTTTGAAGCAGTTATGTATTGACCTGGATGCAGACCATCATTTGCTTCTTTTCCACACAAATGTTCGTTGGCTTTCAAGAGAAAATGTAAGTGAGCGAGTATTTGAGCTTAGAGATGAGCTTAAAATATTTTGTGAAATTAAGGGTAAGATGGAATTTTTTGCCTGGTTAGACGATGAGGAATGGATCTTGCGCCTTGCTTATTTGGTTGATATTTTTGAGCAGCTGAATAAATTGAATCTTTCAGATGCAAGGAAGAAATACCAACATCATAAAATTCATCGATTCTTTGAAAGCTTTTATGAGTAAACTAGAAAATTGGAAGAGAAAAGTCAACATGAAAAATGTTGCAATGTTTGAGAAATTGTCATCAATTCTTGTTACCAGTGGTAATGACGAAGTACTTCCAG
This sequence comes from Macrothele yani, assembly GCA_039090855.1. Lineage (NCBI taxonomy): Eukaryota > Metazoa > Arthropoda > Arachnida > Araneae > Macrothelidae > Macrothele > Macrothele yani. The sequence goes on along the minus strand of CM076996.1, from coordinate 19,916,993 downwards.
AATTTGCAAAAAATGAAATTTTGCAGCATTTGACAGCACTAGAAAATCAATTCAGCCGATATTTTCCTGAACTTTGTGATGAGGAGTTGGACTTAGTGCGAAATCCATTCAAATTATCGGTTGAAAAAGTTCCTGATGCTTTTCAAGATCTGAAGACGGATTCGCGCGCAAGAGACATGTTTGATGAGAAACCAGTAACAGAATTTTGGCCTCTTATGTGTGACTCTTACCCAAGAGTGGATGAGAGAGCTATCCGTACATTGCTTCCATTTGTGTCGACGTATCTTTGCGAGTCTGGCTTTCCAACTCTGTTGCAAATGAAAACGAAACAACGAAGTAGATTGGAGGTTGAAAGTGACCTGCGTTGTGCTCTTTCAAGCACTCCTCCGCGTATCCAAGAATTGGCAAAGAAAAAACAAAGGTTTCTCATTGAATATAAAATGGATTACAATATCCAAGGCATGTTATTGATTTTTTTTATTAATTGAGGTATGTGTCATTTTAATAAGCCAGATTTAAGTATTTAGTTTGCGAATATAAAACAGTAATTTTAATTATAATCTAAAATTCATCAATATTTTCTATTGCTGTTTATGAAACTCTGCTATAAAATAATCTAAATAAATATATATGTACTAATATAGACAAAAAAAAAGATTTTCAGTGGTATATTCATTAAATTTGGTAATCCATTTTTCGCAGTTTTGGAAACGGGGGGGGGGGGGGGACTTTTCTGACATATGGTGAAATGGGTGCATGGAGCAAAAAAGGTTGAGAACCCCTGTTTTAGCTGAAACCACCTTAAGAGTGGTCGTAATGTGCATTCGGTCTGCTTGGAGGCAACATTTTATTAAAGTGGCACACGTGAAAACAAATACTTTTATACTAATACGAATGAACGCACAAAACATTTGAATACACTACAAATACCCAAATTCTAGTTTCAGTAGAATGCAGGCAAAAATTTTATTTCGGTTCTTTCATAGGTACCAAATTCTTTAACTACGTGTTTAAAAGCACAATTTAGGGAATTAAGTGTAAATAATGTCCTTCTCCTACAAAAAAAAATGCACAAGTGTCTGAATTAGTCACAATTGTGCAAAACTAAGTTTCTGTTAGGTCGAATTTCCAAAAAGTTCATTTAAGAAAGAATAGACGTCGAAAACATACTTTGTGCTTAGTTGTGTGAAGTGATCAGAAATCCCTGAAAAATAGAAGAGGTCAAAAATGCTTCATATTCATGACGAACATCTGAAACTGCATTACTTTCCGCTGAAGTGCTCTAAAAATCATTGAAGTTAGCGTTCAAAAATGCTTCATCGGGCATATCCAAAACTGAATTCCAGCCCGCGTGATTTTTCAGAGAAGCACTACAATCGGTAGAATTGATCATACGTGCTACAGAGCTGTCTTTCGTTAAGCGTGGGCGTTTAATGGCCATCATATGGTTGTGTAAATCCGTAGGAAGTCGCCCGTCCTTATTTCAGAAACACTGGCTTGAGTGCGGAGAGGCACCACTTATTCCTCATCCCGGATTCGAGACTGTCGACCCAATTCGAAAACTAAGCGTCTGATTACTCTCCCCGGGACGGCTAGGAAAAAGTTTTTTTTAACGCAAAGCAAGTAGTAATTTAAGACACAGTATTTTTTAAGCACACCGGAAAGAAAATTAGTCGCCCCCAAACAGAAATGACAGTAGGAAGTTACCGGTTGCACAGAGGGTGCCGTGATAGAATTGTTGGAAAATAGTACTGACGTGGTCTACAGGATCATTTGTCTCGTGTGGTGGTGAAGAGCAACGTGTGTGTTAAATTTAGTCTGTAATATGGGTCGTAAGACAGACGTTACTGAGTGGCAAAAAGGAGCCATCGTGTTTGGCCGTGCCTTCGAACACAAACTGAATCAAGTCGACCAATGTGTTGGTGTGTCGAAGCGTACTGTCTAGGGGGTCTACAAACAGTGGTGTAGTTCGCTGTCAACTAAACATCGGCGACGTAGCTGTGGCCGGAAAACGATTCTCACCAACAGGGACCTCCATGTTTCACGCCTAGTAACTGCAAATCGGTTTCATACCAGGCAACAATTGTACCGAATAGTCAATGTAAACGTCCACTCCAACCAATTTCCGAAAGGGCATTGCGACGCGAACTGCACTCGATGGACATCTGGAGCAGAGTATCACGGAAGAGGCCTGTTTTAACAGCAAGTCACAAAGTCGCAAGTTATCAATGGGCTCAGATGCACCAAAACTTTACTGTGGAGGAATGGAAACTAGTAATTTGGTCTGATGAGTCTTTTTTGTTTGTACTCTAGAGAAAGAAAGAGATGAGTGCATTGCAGGCCCAATGAAGCTTTTAATCCTGGTTGTGTCGAAGGTGTTGTTCAAGCTGAAGGGGTTCTGTCATGTTTTGGACATGTTTTGTGTACCACGAAATGATCTGCCTCGTTGCAGTGACGATGAATTTGAACCAGCATGCATACCTCTGCATTCTGAATGACGAAGTGTTACCCTTTCCCCCTACATCTCCAGAAACAGCATCATATTACCACTCCTATCCTCCAAGACAACAACTGCAGTGTACACAGGGCTAAAACTGTGTCTGAGTGGCATGACGTACAATCAGCAACACTGTCTCACCTAGACGGGCCCACCAAATCCCCAGATTTAAATCCTATTGAAAATCTGTGGGATCATTTGGAACAGAAGGTGAAACGCCGGAATAGACACCCGCGTACTTTGGCGGAACTTCAGAACCAATTGACGCACGAGTGGCTACAAATCAATGTTCAATATATACACAACTTCGTGGAGTCTCTACCACACCGGATTCATGATGTTATCAAGATAAGAGGCGCAGTCCCCCGTTATTAGGTAAGTTCTTGTCCGGTATGCTTATTTACTTATGTTTATGCAATACTCTTCTTCCAAGTACCTTTCCCGTTCAGTACTCACTCCCTCTACTGAGAATGTCTTTGGTGCTGCTGTTCTTCCTTCAGTGAAACATGCTTTCCAGAATCTTCCAGATCAAGTTCCTGCATTCTTAAGTTTAACTTTCTTTCTTCTCCGTAATGTATTTAGTTTGGTTCTCATCAACTTACAGAGCAGTTCTGGTAGTTATTTATTCTCTCTACATGAAAATGTTTGGCTTCTCGTAGTCAGAAGCCTCTTTCTGTCGCAAAAAATTTGTTTTCTCTGCGATCCTTGTTTGCTTGTATCTCCTCTGCATAAAGAATAATACTTTAGGCAGCCGTAAAGGTAGGAAGATTAAAAATTCAGGAACCTTAAGCAAAACCCACTAGCTTCCTACCTCTAAGGTTGCTTAACACCTGGTGTCAGACACTCACTTCCTAAAGCCCTCTCCAACGTCATTGATTCATACATTCAGTAACTCCAAATGCATCTTTTTGTTTCTTCGTACAGATATCGTACAGATACTTTTCCAACCGCGATCTTTCTCTAAAGAACTGTATTAAGGACTCTAATGAATTGTAGTCTCTGTGATTCACTTTTCTCATCTGATGATACATATATTTGTTCGGTTAAGTCTAAATATTTAAGCTCCTCCACTGTGCATAGTTTCCATAACCTGATCACTATCTCTTCTTTTTATTCGCAAGCTGTGTTCGCATCTTGATACTAAAAAAAAAACAAATTTTTGTTCTTTCCTGGAGGAAAAGTGGTCAGAGGTGCGGGGTTCGAGCTAATCAGAAGAGATGAGACAGGTTTGATTCTCAAATAAGGGGTGTTTGCTCTTTGGTGTTGGTTCTGTCTCTTCCCTGGATGGAAGTAGCCCTGAATTAGGGATTGTCTTACAACCTTTGATGGTCATGGAAGACGTTAAACTCCCACAAAAAAACATTTTCGCATTTGTCCATTTCAAAGAATGTACATTCGAATCATCACTATCTTGAATAATTTGGTCATCAGCAACTCCTGTGAATAAAACAATGTTGTGCGAGTGAACCCATGGACTTTCATTTTTCCCCATCATGCATCAAAAGACTCCTCAGCAAAAACCTTAAAAAATCCGAAACAGGCTTCTCGAAGGTAAGAACCGACTGAATAGACATAAATGCCCAAATATTTACATTGCTGTCGAGTGCATGGGACATGCACTCGACAAATCTATTTCAAAACGAATTCTGCTTTCTTTCCATTTAAATTGCACACACTATTAACATTTAAATCGTAACAAGAGTTTACATATAATCATTAAAATTGCAGGATACAAATAGCTGGAGGCGACATTTAAACGATTACAACAGGAAATACCAGGAGATCGTACAGATATTTTTTATTCAGGTTTGTTCGTAAAGCAGATTCTCCACCGCAAGCACTATGTATACGAAGTTATTCGGACACCTACACATCGAACGGAAACAAGTGCAGTTATTAGCCTAAATCTGTACTTGATCGGCACACCTTTGGGCATTATAAAAGCAGAAATCATCTTAGGCTTGCTTTCTACGAGATGACGGTAAGTTTGTAAATGAATTTTCCTCTATTCCTCGGGCAAAGTCTTATTTGGCAGATATCACTTTCAAACTCGTCCCACAGACGTTTCACTAGATTTAGATCGGGACTTTGTGCTGGGCAATCCAACACTTGTACATCCTTCCCCTCAAACTGGGCCTGGACAGACGTTGCACGATGGCAAAGAGCTCAATCTTGCCGAGACAGAGATCTATGGTGAAGTATTGCCACAGGGTAGGTAGCGCCGACCTTTTAAGGAAGTCTTCATACCTGGCGTCCGTTAGGCTCGGAGGCACCACAACCAAAGTATTGAGTCCTTCCCAGCAGAACATGCCCGACACCGTAATAGGTCCTCCACAAAAATGAATTGTTGGCACAATGCACTCCGATTGACAGCAGTTCCTAGGCAAACGACACACCCAAATACATACATCCAAATGAAAGCAGTGAGTTGCGTGATTAGTCACAAAAACCAACATTCATCAACTCTTCTGCAGTCCACGAAAGGCGAGCGAGACACAGCTGCAGTCGTCGTCAGGCATTCCTTGGAGTGGTGTAGGGCTTGCAGCTGACTTAGCATGGTAACCGTGGACATGCAGTTCCCATCGGATTGTTCTAGAGCAAATTGCTATTCCAGTGGCTTCTGAGGTGTTTCCGTACAGTTTTTCTTTTGATGAAATACATGCGCGTCTTCTTCATATTCCGCCATAACCCTCATTTGGCACGATCTCACTCGGTTTGTGAAGCTTTCCTGTAATGTTACCACCTGCTTTCCATCGATGAAGCATTTCGGGAATCCCAGAAGAGCGGCAATGCTAAGCATTGATTGCATACTCAGGCGATATCCTAAACCATGCCCCCATTCAAAATCTGTTGGTCCTGCTCCGAGCAGTATAGTCGCTTCCAACGCGGTCTGTTAGGTGTGTTAACGCTCTCCTTTATACACAGCACTCAAAACAAACCGTGCGTGGCCGTTTAGTTCTGCAAATACAAGTTTATTTGAATATGTGGAAGAGTCCAAATACCTTTATCTACATAGTGCACATTGTATATACAAACGACGACACATGTCAATGCGATCATCTACCGTGTGCTGGAGTGTGCCATTTCAAGTAGGAACGCAGCAATTGCAAGTCTGTTACCTGAGAGGGCTGGCGAAGGTAGCGAGGCATGAAGTTTCAGAAGTGTTCGACGGGAGAAAATTCCTGTGAGTCAGATGGACGTGAGAGAATATTGAAACCCTGCAGATCTTCACAAGGATAGCGTTGTAAGATCGGCATGGCGGCAAGGAAAGCTAGTATGACTGGATGGACGATAACATTGACGTGTAATCACAGAGCCAGGAATATGGACCAGAGAGACTGCGGCTGATTATAAACGCCTCCGCATGTCGTTTGATGGTATTATAGGGACATGGGCCTTGTGGTCCTCTGAAAAAGATACGGAATTTTTCCATGAATAGTACGATCCTGCATTCTGGTGTCTTTTCTATTTTGTGGGCCATTCCCTACGAACGGTCATGTACTCTGGCAGCAACAAGAGCTTCCGGGCTGGACATTTCGCCTGATGTAAACGTGGTCGCATCGTTTGGGTGGTCACCTCGGTAAACGTAGCAGCTCGCATATCACTTTGCAGCACTGTTGCTGCGGTGAAAGTCTCGTGTACAGCCCATCTACGGTGTAGGTGATCTTAACGTGCTGTGGTCCAACATCTTGGTCCACTTCCTTGCCGTCGCATTGATCGGGACAATAAGCATGGCACGACAAGCAGCGTTGCACAATATTGATATAGCAATGTACCTGTGAGAAAAGCTGAGATCTAGCTCCCGCATATCGACACTCATTTTTCTCTCTGCCATTCAAATAAACATAGATTTCCTTTTGACGAATCCGAAATATATTATGAACGTTTTCGAGAAACACACTTTTGCCCGAGATGGGTCAGAGCTTGAATCCCGTGTGAGGAGTGAATTTTTTTTTCGGTACTGGCTCTTTCTCTTTCCTGGAACTAGTACGTCTAAATTAAGGACATAGACTCCCCCCCCTCATCACAAAAACAAAAAGGATAACGAATTCTGGGCTATAATGAAGCCCAGAATTCGGTATAAAGAAAGATGATACCTAATTCTGGGCCATTCCGGAAGTATTCTTTCGAACACTTTCTGGAATGAACAAACATCTCAAAGCAAATTTTAGAAGAAAAAATTCAGCGAAAAAGAGAATGCATTTACGCATAGTAGAGAAAATGTGGCAATGTAAGCAATGTTCTTCCTAGTGTATTGAACCGGTTAAAAAAAGATATGGAACCGGATTTCTATGCAATCGGTAACATCCATAAATAGGAATAGCTACTTTCGGCCACTATAGTCCATGAAATGTGTGCTACAAAAAATCACAAATTGCGCACAAAACATTTCTCATAACGGAAGATATCCAAGGCAAAGGGAATTTCTCAAATCGCACTTTTAGGAGATGATATATCATCATCAGGAAGATATAATACATGAACACCCCCTACTTTCGACCACTAGTGGCTGAAATGTGTGCTTCAATATATCACAAATTGTGCACAAAACATTTCTCATAACGGAAGATATCCAACCCAAAGGGGATTTTTTAAATCTGGTTCTTCAAAACGAAGATACGATTCCAAGTATGGTACAAATATAAATTAACACATACACCTCCTAGTGGTAAAACTTCAGTACACAAATTGGGAAATACAGTGAAACATCGGTTATACGTTTTTCCTGGGGATAGCCTGAAAAAACGTATAGACATAAAAACAACCCTTATAAACGCAATTTCAAAATGTTAAATACCACCGTAAACTTTGTCTTTAAAGAAGTATAAGATGTTCCTTAGTAATGATTTATTTAAAGTCGAACTGGCTGCGAAAGAAAAAAAAAGCATTACAAATTATAATATGTTTTATAACATTGCTAAAATCATAAAGCCTATGAAAATCAAACTTCTCTGTTGAAGACTATCTGTCCATAAGACCCTGATTCTAGATTAGGTGAAAACCTTATAACTAAGAATCTGAAACCAGCGCTTCAGTGTGGAACTCGTGAATTAACTTTTTTTGGTTCTAAGGGCGCGCACTTTAAACCAGAATGTTGAATACTGCCGTTATACTGTATTTAGGATTCTATTCTGCTACGCCAACAAAATAGTTGAGTTATGAAGTTATGTTCTAGAGATTTATCAGTTCTTAAGAGCGCATATGTGTATTAATCATGAAATGCGAAACCTATTTTTAATCCAAACCTACAGAAAATAAACATGACTTTCTCTGATGGGGATCAAGGTGCAACTTTGGCTGCACCAAGAAGGAACGCAACAACGCTGTCTCAATTATCTCGAAGTTTTAACATACCAGGTTATGTATAAAATAACACTTAACAAGAAATTTTTTCCAGGGAAATTGTAACTAATTTCAACAAACATAACCTCCGGGATATCGAAAATGATCATGGAAAAAGTAAAGTTGGATTTATAGCTGTAACCTTATTTTATTGCCTTGTTAAGTGCTTTTTGAATGCAGACACACGATTCCGGAAGAGCGTGATGCAATAGGTATAGGCACCAGTGAAGCAGATTAACTCAGTCTAACGCGGTTCTGAAAAGTTTCGTTCATTTAGATACAACAGCGATCAGTGTAGCACGTAATGAGCTCATGAACAGAGACTTATAGCAATCATTATGTCTCATAAATGCGTGAGTTTTAGTAATATTCTTTGTTATATATGTGGTGAAATTGTGAGTGCTAAACGTAGTAGACGAGTAACCCCTTTAATCAAAAGAGCCTATAAACATTATTTTGGATGGCAAATTGGCGAGCAGGAAAAGCCATAAGCGACACACTTTTGCTGTACACGCTGTTCGATTCGGCTTCAAGAGTGGATTAGAGGAAAGGGAGCATTGATGCCTTTCGCCATACAGATTATCTGGAGGAAACGTAGAGATCATGTAACAGGTTGTTACTTCTGTATGACTCCAGCAGTAAAAGGAATTAATTTTAAGAAGCAAAAACATGTGCAGTATCCCAGCATCGATTGCGCAATGATGCCAGTACCTCACAGTGATGCGCATCCTGTATCGCATCCACCTGTAAACTGTCCATTAGATGAAAAGGAACGCATTTTATCAACAAGGCGAGGATTATATTCCATCAGAAAAAAACATTCAACCCGTCATATGATCACCCAAGCCGAGCGCAATGACCTCGTTCGTGATCTGGGATTAACCAAAAATAAAGCTGAATTGCTTGAATCAAGGAATAAGGAGTGGAATATATTGGATAATGATGTACGGATTGCTGTGTATCGTGACCGATACAAAGACTTGATTCGGTTTCATGAAAAATATGGCAAGATATGCTTTTGTAACATTCCCAGCATGATGTCATCTTTAGATCTGTATCACAAGCCAGAGGAATGGTGACTGTTTATTGATGCTTCGAAAGTGAGTTTAAAAGCAACACTGTTACACATTAGCAGCAAATATAACACCATTCCTGTTGGATATGCTTCATGGAGGAAAGAAAGCTATGATACCTTGAAAAAGCTATTACATGTGCTGAAACACAATGATTTCCATTTGAAAATTTATGGCGACTTGAAAGTCATTTCTCTTATACTAGGAATACAACTGGGATATACTGGATATTAAAGTTTCTTTTGCGAATGGGACAGTCGCGCTAAAGAAAAACACTATCATGTAAGAAATTGGCTTTCACTACAGTCTCTTAAACCCGGTGCTAAGAATGTAGTGAACGAACCTCTTGTATCAGTAGCGGACATGCTTCTCCCATAACTGAACATCAAGCTCGGATTGATAAAAAAATATTTCTTAAAGCTTTGGACCGGGAGAGTGAGGCATTTAGCTTTATCCGAGATTTCTTCCCTTCATGTCGAATGCTAAAATAAAAGAGGGATTATTTATTGGTCCTGACATTCGGAAGCTCATGCAAACTGATTATTTTGAGAGTGTTCTTCAGAAACTAGAAAAGGAAACATGGCTGGCATTCAAGGATGTTGTGCAAAATTTCTTTGGAAATATTAATACTAAAACTGCAAACTATAATAGTTCAAAAGCTGGAGACAAATTTTAAAAAGTTAGGTTGTCACATGTCTTTAAAACTGCATTTCCCTCATTCTCACCTAAAGACTTTTTTTCCCGATAATATGGGAACAGTTAGTAATGAACATGGTGAACGATTTCACCAGCAGATATCTGTCATGGGGAACCGTTACCATGCACACTAGAATGAAGGGATGCTTGCTGATTACTGTTGCTTCATCAAGAGAGATGCTCCTGAACAACAGTATAAACAGAAAAGCATGTAATGTAAAAACCGCTAATATAGCACACTAAAACTCCTAAAATGTGTTCCCATTGTAAAATGTTAATTAATTTTAATGTAACGTATGCAAACACACTGAAGGAAAAAAAAATCCCAACACCACGAAAAAATAGTTGTAGAGGAATGAAATGGCGGCAATACATTTGTATAGGTAACATATTTAATCGATTAAGGTTTCAAGATCGCAGCTTATTGTAAGCGCGAGAAGAGCCATTTTAAATGTGAAATGCTGGTACATTAATAACCGGTGTAACCGCCAGAATGTTGAATGCAAGCACGCAAACGTTCATGCATTGTGTCTTACAGGTGCTGGATGTCAGTTTGTGGGATGGAGTTCCATGCCTGTTGCACTTGGTCGGTCAATACAGGGACGGTGAATGCTGGTTGGGGGTGACGCTGGAGTTGTTGTCCAATGATGTCTCATACGTGCTCGATTGGTGAAAGATCTGGTGATCTAGCAGGCCACGGCAACATGTTGACACTCTGTAGAGCATGTTGGGTTACAACAGCGGTATGCGGGCGAGCGTTATCCTGTTGGAAAACACCTCCTGGAATGCTGTTCATGAATGGCCGCACAACAGGTTGAATCACCAGACCGACGTACAACTGTGCCGTCAGGGTGCGTGGGATAACCACGAGAGTGCTCCAGCTGTCATAGGAAATTGCTCCACAGACCATAACTCCAGGTGTAGGTCCAGTGTGTCTCGGCCGCAGACATGTTGGTTGCAGGCGCTCATCTGGCCGCCTCCTAACCAACACACGGCCATCACTGGCACAAAGGCAGAACCGGCTTTCATCAGAAAACACAACAGTTCTCCACTCCGTCCACCAATGAGCTCTAGCTTGACAACACTGACGTCGCAAACGGCAGTGGTTTGGAGTAAGTGGAATGCACGCTACAGGGCGTCTGATTTGGAGCTGTCCTTTAAAGTAACCGATTTGTAACACTTCGTTGTGTCACTGTGGTGGCAACTGCAGCTCGAATTGCTGCCGCAGACGCGGTACGATGCGCCAGGGCCATACGCCGTTCACGGCGGTCTTCCATCTCAGTAGTGCCACGTGGCCGGCCGGAACCCGGTCTTCTTGAGGAAGTACCTTCCCTTGACCACCGCTGCCAACAATCATGCACAGTGGCTACATTCCTGCCAAGTCGTTCTGTAATATTGCGGAAACAAAATCCACCTTCTCGTAGCCCTATTACACGACCTCGTTCAAACTCCGTGAGCTGTTGATAATGGCTTCTTCGTCTTCTTAAAGGCATTCCTGACTAACATCAACACACTACGTCGAATCTCAACGATAACTAACGCTCACGAAAGTGACAGCGCGTATTTACAGCAAACCAGCTTTGCAAGTTCCGAGGGGTGCCACTAGCGCCACACGTAAGCGCCAAGCACGAAATTTGCATAGACGTCAACTTACAGATGTACTCTCACCACCTACCAACTGTCGTTTATCTAACACAACCCCTTCTTGGTGTTGGGATTTTTTTTTTCGTCAGTGTATATTGTAATAACATAAAATACTATTAAATTATAGTAACGTATAAAAACAAATCATCTACCCTGTTGAAGAATGAACTTATGCATATATAGTAATAATGCATTGTGACAATGTATTATTTTGAAGTAACATATAAAAACAAATCCTCCATTTAAAAAAATGACCAAGTAGGGATTTTTTTCATCATTTTTATACTCTACAACGTATGTAACTGAAATATTAGCATTAAGTCTAAAGAAAAATTACAATGTTGAATTTTGTTGATCAGTGATCAAAGAACCGTGTATTTCTGATAACCTAAAATTCAAATTTTAACGTATAGTCGCAAAAAGCACATAAATGAATAACGTAGAACTACGTAAAAAACGATAGAAACTATAGTAAAATATCGGGACTAACGCAAAATTACGTATAAAAGTGAAAAACGTATAACTGAGAAACTTTTCACTGGGGTTCTACGGTATATGAAAAACATTCCTCTCCACAAACACTATCAGTCGCAAAAATAGTTTTTTAAATCAATCTTTCAGAAGCGGTAATATCGTTAGAGATTTATATAACGCCCTCTAGTAGAAAGTAGAAAATAGTCAAAAATATTTTTCACGGTGAGTGAGGTGTGAATATTAGAACATTTTTTTTCAGTTAGGTTTTTAGAAGCGAAAATAAGATTGCAAACATGTTAAAAACAGAACGACGTGCTTAGTGCCCCTCTAGTGAGAAAAAATGTTATAAAATGCAAGCAGAATATTCATCATGGACTCTAACGCAAAAGGAATTTTAAAAAGCGCGAATGTCAGAAAAGTCTGTATATTTAAGCCCCCTAGTGCTGACAATAAGCATTATTAAAAAAAAACCTACGTAAAATGGCCTTTGTATTGAAAGGTGTCGGAAGATAAGAATTTTTGATTCAGTTTTTTGAGGCATATGTACAGAGTAAAATTATTTTCGAATTTAATAGCATGTGCATTTGAACACCCTAACGGCGAGGTTGTGTGTCCGAAAAAGACCGAAACGTATGAATCATCGCTCCCGCAGTCCAGGCTTTTGATTGCAAAATGAGGTTTTGAGATTGAGCTAACAGTTTCAGAGTCATGGTGTCCATAGACGGACCATAAACGACCCTTGAACAAGCTCCCACAGTTCACGAAGATTTGATGGAGGGAGGTCAGTGACCTTGCTGGCCAAGAAAGCGAGGTCACGTCGGTGGAGTGTTCATCCAACCATTCGGATACAATTCGGGAGTGATGACACGGTGCATGGTCTTTGTTTGCAGTATGAGGTCCCCAGTGGGATGTTGAAGACGCACAAACGGGAGCAAATGCTCGTCCAGGATATCCCGGTAAAGTTGATCTGTGAGGTACGATGTCACACGTGCCAGTGGTCCCATTTCAGGCAACGTAAACAGACCCCAGACGAGAATGCCACCCCCACCAGTCTGAAGAGTGCCCTGCTGGCAAGAAGGATTCGTCGCAACATATGGTTTGCGCCATACTCGTATCCTGCCTTCCGCATGTACCAACGTGAATCTCGACAAATCAGTCCAGGCAACATTTATCCACATGCCTAGGGTCCAGTGGGGATGTTCCCGCGCGAATGCTAATCTTTGCACCCTGTGATGTGCGGGCAGCAGCGGTACCCTCGTGGGGCGATGGCTTCTGTACCCCATAGCGAGGAGATTGTTCTGGATGGTGTGGCTGCTTACACGTTTTTGTGCACCAGCGTTAAATTGCCGAGTGATTTCTTGCACTGTGGCCTGTCTATCCGCTGTTACACTGCGAGCTAGCCGACGATGACCCCGCTCATTCACAACACGCGGTTGTCCACGTCAGTTGGCCCTTGCAGGGATGGTTTTACCGGATTCGATGTACTCACGGTGCACCCGTGACACAGTGGCTCGTGAAAATTCCAGTGCCTGCACGACTTCCGAGATGGAGTGACCCATTCGTCGGGCGCCGACAATTTGCCCACGATGAAATTCGCTTAGATCCTTCGTCTTACCCATACTGCGTCAGACTTTTACTGATTCCCGTCGCATCACTCATTATATTGTCTGATCGCTGCATACGTCATGTCGTTGCCGTTTACGGGGCCGCCCACAGCGCCACATTTGCATAACGCCAGCTGTCTCTAATTCAATTGCTCTTCAGTGTGTGTTGCACACACGTTTTTGGCGTCATATGTAAATAAACGTATGTTGTCAATTTGTCCGTCCGACAGGCTATGGATACCATATACAGGACCCGATTTATGGAAGAGCATCCGGAGCACATATCCAGGGCCCGTACGTTTGAGAGGGGCCCCCAAAATATAGTTATATGCTACCTGCTTTACATCAAACTAATTCACAATGTTCATACATTAAAAAAAAAGTTAAAATGGTAATTTCAGAATTATAAGTTGAAACACATGGATATGACAATTATAATTTCCGCAAATAAATAGAATACCATATTATTGGCATAATGTCTTTTTCTGCCATTAATAACTATTAATCGGTCCCATCAAAAGAACGCGCTGTGCAACCAATCACTGTCGCTTTGCAATGGAGAAGGTTGAAATGAAGGAGTCTACGATTGGCTACAGCTGATAAAACATGATCATTTCCATTCGGAAACCGAAGAAACTGAAATTAAAGCTGGATTTACGCTTCAGCATTCATTGACACGTCGAGAGAGAAATAACCAATTATGGAATAACTGACTCCGATCGTGATTGGTTAATTATCTCTTTGCTTTGCGTCACGTCACTTGACGCTGAGATGTAAATCGAGCCTAACACTCCTGTGAAATTATTCCACATGGAATATATACTTTCTTCCGATCGGTTTCCAAACACAGAAAACTCAGACTAAGGCTCCCGAAACAGCAAAAAGCTCAGACTAAGGCTCCTGAAGCAGCAAAAAGCTCAGACTAAGGCTCCTGAAGCAGCAAAAAGCTCAGACTAAGGCTCCTGAAACAGCAAAAAGCTCAGACTAAGGCTCCTGAAATCGCAAAACTCTGAGACCAAGACACTGAGACCATCCTCATTCATTCATGTTTGTCCCTGACCATATCTATACAACTATTAGTTAGATTTTAAAGAAAATACAAAAAAGCAAAAGGAATTAATGTGTTCCATTGACTAGGATTAACTGAAATATTTTATTTCTGTCGGAAAAGATTCAAAAAGACCTGCTTCATTACAACCGAAATATCGGTACAAAACACAAACGTACAATATAGCGTAAGGTAAATAAAATGCCGGCGATGTATGAAAAAATGAATTTGTCAAGTAAACCAAATACCACAAGAGTTATATCATCAGGTACCGACTTTAAAACTTTATAATCTAAAATACATACACACACATAAGTACTTCCGGTCCACCGAGTGAACCACCTTCAGATGTACAAAGCATTACCCAAACTGGGATAATATTCAACTTTTGAAGGGGAGACTTGAAATACAAGTCTCCCCTTCACATCACGGAAAGTATACTTATCTGTACATATGGTGATGCTTGTTGCAACTACAACTTACCTTAGGATCTACCTAAAGTCTGGGAGGACATTATTCAAACTTTAGTAACCTAATTAATGGCCTGACCACTTGCAATTATGTTGGGACCTTGTGACACCTATTGCTAACTCATTTACATATTTGTCACTGTGCCACCTCGGCTTCTGTACACACACATATACAGTATAGTCATGTTAACTGCTAACGCTTTGTACATCTGAAGATAGTCCACTCGGTGGACCGAAAGTACTTTGTGTATATATTTTAGATTTCAAAGTTTTAAAGTCAATACCTGATGATATAACTCTTGTGGTATTATTTGGTTTACTTGACAAATTCATTTTTTCGTACATCGCCGGCATTTTATTTACCTTACGAAATATCGGTATCACCTTGTATTTTTTTTCCAAAGAACATGCAAAAATGTCATCCAAGTTACCAATCACTGCGAAAATAAGAATTTACCTATCTCACGTAGCCCATCGCCTAATACAATTTACATGTCTTTACGTCAAGTATTTCGCGGTGCCGAGATTTTCATGCTGCAAAAAAAAAATAATCTTCAGCAGTATTTTTCTTGTAATTTGCAATCAGCCGCCTAGAGATGGCATTTTTGGTCCTTTTTGTTTGCTAAATGAAATTATTTTAGAAATACCTCTTTGCCTACTAGAAACACTCAACAATGATTTCGATATGTATGCTCCACTAAAGCCTGCTTAAATTTGAACATGTCTCAACTGAAAAGTTTTGCATCCAGACTCACTTCTTCAAGCTTTACGGGAGATGTCACAGAACGTTTTTCAATTCGTGGCTGCTAAACCGTTAATCGGATTACACGCAGATTTTTACAGCTCTTAAAGTTTTTTTTTTATTTTCAAAATGTCTCTGTAGATAAAAACCTGGGTGAACTCGATTTGTTTTGTGACAAATTAAAGTTTAAGATGGCATTTACTTTCTAATCCGCTTTCAAATAAAATTAAATCCTCACTTACTCTTTGTTGCTATGATTTACCTTCTTTTAACTTTTCCTTCTGTATATAATGGGCGTTTTTTCAGCACAAAAAACTTTTCCAAGCCTCTGCCTTTTTCTTTTTATGTCTCAGTTAATAAATAAATGGAAAATTGTTCAGTTTTTTTATGTCGCCAAGCATCGTTCCACTTCTATATCTAATTGACAGTTTTAAGAGTATTTTAAGTGCGATATGTTAAAAAGAGTCAGGTATCAGTTAAACAAATAAACAAGACCCGATGACTAAAATTTATGAATTGCCAATGTGGTTGGTTTCTGTACAGGCCTTTAGAAAAACACATTGAAAAAGATATCTGGGAATAGCAAAAAGCAGTTGTATGTACAGGGTGTGGCAGAAAAACGGGCGTTTTTGAAAGCAACTAAACTGAAACTTCGTTTAATGAGAAAGAAATGACAAACATATCCATTGCACCCAGACACATTGCCATTTGTGAAATATGCAAAGTCACGTTCATGTTTTGAATATTATGTCCAGCAGGTGACAACCATTTCGACGTCTACACTAGGAGTGGGCCTCGTCACTCATCCACAATAAACGCAAGAAAGCTTCATTGCCTTGCATTCAGCCAAAAGCTCAACACACAGAGCCATTCGGTGTTGGTAAACATTTTTCATTTGTCCCGTAAGTTTCTATGGACACTAGGACTTGAGATCCCCACTGCTGAAGACATTCGTCTCACAGAACGTTTTGGACTTTCTGTATTCTCGTGTTCGAAACTCTTATGCCAACATGTAGGTTTTTGCTTCAATGCACTTCCTGTAGCTTCAAAAGACTTTGCCCATAACCTGACGGCATGTTCTGATGGAATAGAATCTTGCCTCTTGAGATTAAAATTAATGCCGATATTCTCGTCTAGTAGCGGCAGCACAGTCACCATTTTTGTAAAATGCCTTAACAGCTACAGCACGTTGAGCTCCACTCCACCGATTCACATCTCTGAAAATGGCGTCGTTTGGTGAAAAGAATGACGACCCATTCGTGTTGCAAATATCATTAGGGAAACTTTCGCAAACAAATAAAAAACGCCCATTTTTCTGCCACACCCTGTATGTGGATTCACACAGATCAAAGTGCAATAACTTTCAGAGAATTTATCGTTGCTTGCAAGTAGGTGTTTAGAGATAAAACAATTTTCTGCTTTAAATCAAAGTATCAAATTTGAAAAATCACCTTCGAAGCAGTGTGTTGATCACTTCGACATTCGTACGGCACGAATACAGAGCAAATTTTTCACATTTCATTGTATCTCTGAAACTATACATACTTTTCGTATTTTTTTTTTTTTCCGAGTCTTTTGTAAAAAAAAAAGGATCGTGTTTAAGTTATCAATTTGTCCGTCCGTGGGCACCATATCTATAAAACTATTTGTTCGATTGGAAAAATTATGTTTTCACTGAGAAACTCGAAATGCGAGAACGATAATCCTTGCTTTCCGGTCATTTCTGTCCACTCCAGGATTCGAACCAGGATCCCCTCATTCCCGGAATAAGTCACTACCAGTTGAGCTACGCGGACATTTTATTCTGATTCCTATCTGCCTTTATGTCGTGTGCGTCCTTCTGGCAGGTACGTCACATCTCCTGGTACGTTATATCATCTCCCCCTTATTTTTTTTTTTTTTTTTTTTTTTTGTAGTGCTGCTCTTATTTTTCCTATCTCGCGCTGTGGAAATAACATCACACCATTGCGAGATTGTGAACGGTCTGGTCATCCGGATAGTTCGGGCGCCATTATAACGAAGTAAATTTCTCCGTCATTTCTGTCCACGCCAGGATTCGAACCCGGATCCTTTCATTCCGGAATAAGTCACTACCAGTTGAGCTACGCGGACATTTTATTCTGATTCCTATCTGCCTTTATGTCGTGTGCGTCCTTCTGGCAGGTACGCCACATCTCCTGGTACGTTACATAACTTCTCCACCAAAGGTCATAAATACAGATGCAATCGATTTTAAAATATATTTTATTCAATATAATTGCTTCTGAACGACAAATTGAAACTATTTTTTCTATTCGATGTCATTTATAACGAAGACTATTCTGGGTAGAGTCTTCGTTATAAATGACATCGAATGGAAGAAAGTATAAAAAGTATTGCATTGTAAAATAGAAAGTATTGCATTGCTTTCCGTTAGGGAGCATAAAGATAAATTGCGATTTCCCCGATATCTGTGCATCTAAAATTCAGTTTTGAAAACTTTTTTATGCCAGAGAGAGCTCCTGTTGGGAAATTTTCTGCATATAATCTCAAATTTTTGTAAAGAATGGTTTGGCTACTAGGGCGTAAGTATATATCTTTGATATATTTTTGCAGCAATATTTGCGCTTCTGAGAGCTGGATTTAAATTATCATTCACTTTTCATAAACTTTACCTCACAATAAGGTCAACACATGAAAGCGCATATACTGTATACGTGGTGACTTATTCAAAGCTTCAACGGCGTATGCCGTGCAATAACCCTGTTACTCACGTTGATTCATGCCTGTGTTGATAATGACCAACCGACTAAGTATCATATTATTTCATTATTCTTGGTATTCCAATGTGTAATATCATTTATATCGATCCTATTTACTATATAATTAAAATAATAATGTTTTAGAAATCCCTATACTCCATTACAACAGTTCTTCATTGCTATTAAAGAATTGTCCACAGCAAACAGTGTATGACAACACTAAGACCCAATATCTTTAACGAAGGTCACACTATTACATCAAAGTCTGAATAAGGCAAAGTTTCAAAGTTATACTGCATATATAGTCATTAATTGTTCATTATCAATTGAGTTCAACCTTAATTTGCATTCACAATTTCACTTCCCGATAATAAGTTGAGATGTAGACACAATGCAAGCAGTATTTCACCAGAACCGATTCCAAACAGTAAAACAGTTCAAAGGGCTAAAAGAAATATATACACTTTTAAAATGTCTTATAATACACTATTCATTTTCTGAATCAAATCTTGTCGACCAGTCACCATCCCACACATCTTCCGTACATGTTTCGGAGAACTTGTCTGTGTTCATTTTCAACGGATTACTCCCTCCTCTGCTGTGAAGTTCCCGACTGTAACTGAAGTAACCACTGGATGTTCTTCATGAAGGTCTTCACTAGGTTGTTTGTTATCCACTTATCTTGTTCCTACTATTGCAGTTCCATCTTGTGAATAGAAGTTGTACTCAAGGCTCAAATTATTATTTTTTTCCATTATATAGTAAATAGGATCAATATAAATAACATTACACATTCGAATACCAATAATAAATAATGAAATAATATGATACCTAGTCAGATGGTCATTATCGATACAGGCATGAATCAACGTGAGTAACAGTGTTATTGCACGGCATACGCCGTTGAAGCTTTGGATTTAAATTCTCTTTCGTGGTCAGATACCACTAACCACGACAAGTTTTTTAAGAATACCTTGTGCTGAAAATTGTGTATAATTTGTTCGCCAGGAGGTGTATATACATATTTTTGTCCATATCTGCTTTTAAGTCATATTTGAAAAACGTTTATTTGTCGGAAAGAAAAAAATATTAAGCGCGAAACGTGTTGCAAATAATTTCAAATTTTTAATTAACGTACAAGGGGGCACTAGAGGGCATAAGTTCAAGTTTCCGTTTGCAGGATATTAGCAGTAGCATCAGCGCGTCTAAGCACCAGATTGAAAAAATCCTTTTTAGGTCAGATACTACTAACTGCAGTTACATTTTGGGTACAATTACCGCCAAAAATAATGCAAAATTCTCTCGCTAGGTGCGCAAATGTCTTATCGTTTTTTTTAATATCTCTGATTTTAAAAATCTGATTTAAAACATTTTTTGAACGGCGTATACTATTTACTTTGTGGAATACTTTGCCTCTAACTCGTGGAGTTTTGTAGTTCACAGTTGTGGTACTAGGTGGTGTTAGTGTATATTGTTTGATGCTGCATCTCCGCTTCTAAAAATCTTTTTTAAACATTTATTTTTTTACTGTGCCATTCGTTACAGTAAAGATGGGAAATATATTTTTAAAATAGTGCACAGTTTACCTGCTAGAGGGCAGAAATGTTAAAACCTTTTTGTGGCTATCTTACTTTCAAGAGATATTTCGAAAATTCTGTTCTCGTAAGATAAAGGTATTCTTCACAGCAAAATCTAAAATATTTTCTACTTTTCCATTATTCAACATCCTTCCGCTAGGGTGCGTAAATTTAGATAATGTTTTCCTTTATATCAGTTCTAACTGTATGATGTAAAAATCGCTTTATCTCAGATATGTTCCTTCAGCTAAGAGAAATTTTGAGCAAAATTTGTTTATCAGTTTCTAGATGTTTTCATCGATTGCATAATTGCGGATCATTTTTTTTTGTATTCTTTGTCGCGGTTTTCTTTGGCCATAACTTCGAACCAGTGATGTACTTCTAATTGAAAAAAGTGCTTAGCGGAGAATTGATTAAGTAAAAATGCTTTGGAAAGATGACTCAAAATTTTTAAAAACATTGCGAATTCTTGATTTGCTATTTTTATTGTTCAATATATTTTATACAAAATTATTACTAATTATTTTTATTTAAATCACTTAATTTGAGCAATTTTTATATAAAGGAAAAAAATGTGTTTTTTACATCCTAAAATTATGCAGTTTAAGTAACCGTGTCATTTCACACAATTACAAATATTCAGTGTAATTACTATTTGAGTCATACTGAATAGATGTAACTTATATAGTCACGCTCTATAAATATTAGGGATATGCAAAAGTTTCCGCCGTTTTAAAGAGAAAGGTGACAGGAACAATCAGGAAACCAGTGCACATTCAGTCAACGAAATGTGGGTCGTTAGCATCAATGACCGTTTGCCATTTTTCAGGCAACAAATGAATACGCCTGGGATAGAAGGACTCTGGTTTTGAGCTGAAGAACGATGTGACAAAATTTCTGCATCTGTAACTGTGGTGAACCGCTGTTGGGCTAGGGCATGTTGCATAGAGCGAAACAGATAAAAGTCTGAGGATGCAATTTCCGGGGAGTAAGCCTGGTGCGGTAAAACCTCCCGGTTTAGCCGTTCAAAGGTAGATTTCATGGTGGCACCGACATGTGGTCTGGCATTATCGTGTAGCAGAATGACTGAGCGGCGTCCTTTACCTGTCCATGTGTGTTTTTGCTCGTTTGCGGCGTTCAGTTTCATCAACTGATCGCTATATCGTTGTGCAGTGATTGTTTCGTCCGGTTTCAACAGCTCGAAGTACAGCACTCCATACATATCCCCCCAGACACACAACAGCATCTTTTCCCCCGTGGATATCCTGTTTTGCAGTGGATGTTCATGGCCGGCCTGGGTCGACCCAGGATCGCTTGCATACGGGGTTGTCACAATAGACCCATTTTTCCATCCCCGGTGACAACCTTCCTTCCACAAAATGTTTTTTCCCTTGAAACCTCTTCAGCAACGACATGCAGAGATGCCCAATCCTTGACCAATATTACGCTCCATTGAAGTATGCTGAACCTACTTACCAATCTTCTGGATCTTCCTCAAGATGCCGTGCCACAGTCGATTGAGCCACTTTCAAACGTTTTGCCAGTTTTTTGGTCGATTGTGTGGCATCCTCGTGCAATAGCAGCATCTCGACTGCGACTTCCTGCGGTCTTCGTGCACGTTGCTTGTCTTCCAAGCTTAGATCATCTATCTTAAACCTGGCAAACCATTCTCGACACATCCGCTCACCCATAACCGTTTCGTCATACGCCTAACATATTGAACCGCATGCTTCACTCGCACTTTTCCCTAAATTAAACATGAATAACGAACAGTGCTGCAAATGAACTTTATCGACCGCCATGCTTGGCTTCATGTATACGAACTGACAGCTCGGGTCGCCGCCGGTTAGACCCTAGCGGGGGCAACTTTTGCATACCCTTAATATAACTAATATAGTCACATCTATTCAGTGTGTCTAATACGTCTTTTTCCTGAGATTATGAGTAAATGAAAGAGATCTGTTGTTATACTAAGTGACCCTTTCTCTTAGAAAGGGTCGCTTAGTAAAAATATTCTTCACTTGCGCAAAACTTAATGGCTGCATAATTTATCTGCAGTTTTTTCTCCAAGCAGTGAAATATTTGAGGATTACCGTCTAGACAATGGACCTCATATATTCTCTTTATGCCGTCCCTGTGGCCGAGTGGTCAGAGGTGTAAGTTTCTTATTAGGGGTCTCAGCTCCGCATGAAGTATGGTTGGTGGGCTTCCCCCGCCGTAAATCAGGGACGGCCAACGGCCCTTACAGAAACTCACGGGGAAGTTAAACCCAGAAACAAACAACATTATCTTTACCGTTATGTTCCGTGAAGTGTCCTATTGTGTGATCAGGCGGTTTTATCTCATCCTTTCAATATGAATATTTCGGTTATGATTGTATATAAACCCCAGTATTCGCTATTTTCGAATATACGATCATCTAAAAAGTTTTTACCCATCTTCTGCAACCACCTAACTACAAAAAAAGTACCTTAGCGCCGCTAAGCCTAGAAAAATAGTGCCTATTTCATCTGCGATGGAGGGGGGGGGGGGGTAAGGATCTGCGTGAGCATGTGAGCACCTAGAGTCCTTGGTTTGATGGTTCCAGTAGAGGGACAGGGCTAACGCCATAGGACAAACATAGCAGCCACGCATAGTCAAGGACTCTCCTAACCACGGGTCACCGGCGCAAAAGATTCGCCTGTTGCAAAGATCATGTAAGTAGGACGTCGGATGACTTGAAAGAAGTGTTCTGGTACGACAAGTCACGTTTTTACTCCACTTCGTAGATAGTCGTATTACGTATTTGTAGCAGCAAACAACATGAAGCACTCGATCCATCCTACATGGTCTCCACAGTGCAAGCCAGTGAAGGCGGTTGTATGGTGTGGGGCATGTTTACCTAGCAGGAACTTTGACTCCTGGTGCATGCGGGATAACTTATGACTGGTGCCCACTATCGTGAATTGCCTGCTGACTCTGTACTGTTAAGAAACTCTACTTAAAAATGAGGACCTGAACCTACTCTGTTTTTTGTTGTTGTTTTTTTAAGTACAATCGTATCGTAAACTAGTACATGACAGGCTCAAATATAAGTAACCATACGAACTTACAAATAACTGCGTCAATAAATATAATATCGTATTACTTCATTTTAGATATTATAGATTTCAAGAGAAATTGCTTAATAAGTGTGTAAAAGTGACACACAAATAATTAGTACAACAAAGTTGCTGATTACAAGTAATTTAATTATGCATAAAGTATCTTTGCGTACGTTTTTACATTAACTATATTCGTGAATGTCATAAATAATTAATTGTCGCTTCATCACTATATTTGTCATAAAATTATGCGGTCCATTTGCACAGTATGTGGCAACGAGTGTATATAATCCCAGATGTGTCATCGAATAATATACTTCCAGTTGATTCTATGAATAAATGTGTATGTATAGAGTACACGTATTTCAAATCGAGCCGCGGATGGCTTAGTGGTTAGAGACTCAGACTACTGGTCGAAGGACCCCAGGTTCAAACCTAGCCCGAAAGGCTTTAACCTGGAGGCTCTCCGTGGTGGTGTGAATTTCTAACAATCGCTAAATATCGGACGAGCACGTTAAGTGATGGCCCACGGGTAGGAATCCCCCAGTTACATAAAAATGTGTTAATTTCTAAGCCCCCCCCTCCTAATTTCTCTCTGCCATCTATGTGCAAAATCGTACGGTGGCGCCATCTATTGTGCTCTCTCACAAACTATCCTGTCAGTCTCTAGATTCACTTTAACGTCCTTCAGTTTCTGTGCCCTGCCCGAAAGAGCACAGAAACTGAACGAAGTTAGAGCACAAATATTTGAAATATATGTACTCAAAAATGAGTGCGTGTCTTTTCCAAAAATGAGACAAGTACTCGGAGCTATTATAAGCCCAGAATGTACTCAGAAACAAGTACATTTTGCTTATTTCTAAGTATTAATTTTTAACTGTGTACACCCGGCAATGTTACACTTTTTACCGAATGGCGACTGTGTCTTCCAAGATGACAATGCGCAGAGCCACAAGCAGCATATCCAGCCTGCGGCTCTGCGCATTAGATTGATATCGGGCGAGTTCGGAGACTAATCGATAGACTTCTACAGCTTATCGGTTGGCCTCCAAACTCTCGCCAGACGCCAGATAACAATCCCATACAGCACTTGTGGAACGGCATATAATGCATCTTGATACAGCAAACACCTCCATACCTGCATTACCCACAGCGTGGTTGGCTATATCTTCCAACTGCTTCTGGCATCTTAAGTCGATACCACGTCGGATAGAAGCTGTACTGAAGACGAAAAGATCTCCTACAAAGTATTAGGCAGTTGGTCATAATTCAATAATCACTTAGTGTAAGTCAGCTCACAAAAAGTTCAGAATCTGATGCAGGAGAAGAAATTAAATTCCGAATCCGATTAAATTATAAGATATCGAAGAACTGCCATTCCTCGATGCAGATAACTTCTTATAGTGCAAAACATTTTTACCTGATATTTTGATTGGTCATAACATCTCCCAAAACAAAAATGAAATCAAATATGAATTTGCTATGGTACATACTCGATATTCAAGAAAATAGTCTGACTTTGGTACGAAAAACAGATATTTTGGAACCATGAAATTGATTTCTTCAAGGAGTTCAAGCAAAATAAACATTTTCTTTTTTTTTTCTTTTTATGAAGCAGAAAGCATTCAAGGATATTTCCTTTCGTGTCTTCGATTTTTTAAACGCGTGTGTTACGGAAAAATCATTTTTTTAGTTGTTGCATCAATTCCCCTTTCAGAAATATTCGGTGACTCCCAAGAAACACCCCTACACAGCATTTAATCCACAGCCTCGTGGAGAGGGGAATACTCCATAAATTCCTGGATAAAGCTATTTTAGAGAAGTTATTGAGTAATGTTCAGAGTTGTTTTGAAGTTCAAAATGCGTCTTTCTATCTAGTACCAGTATCTTTGATTCACAGTTACACATCTCATTTATCACTAAATTTCTCAGATCCAAATGACCATTAGTGATAAAACTGTAATCTCGACCCATGTTACAGTGACGGCGGTTTGAAATGAGTCCATGAAAGTACGAACGTCATAGCTTTTTTTTTTTGCCATGTGAGATATTTGTTTCAACACATTCCATTCTTCTACATCTGACAGCTAAAAACGAGAACCTTCTGAAGTTACGCATTTTCCTGGATAAGGGAAGAGGGCATCGTTCTGCTTATTACGTCTTTCGCTGAGACACATTGACGTTGATTAAGAGGTTTACTTCTTCCGTAGTAACATCGTTTATGTACGACAAATTATCGGACGAAATTGTTTCCTACATTTATGCACGACAAGTTATCGACATGATATCGACAAATGCCGTCAAATATTAATTTGTGCTATTTTGGCACTCATTCCTTGTCGTACCAAAGCTTTACATTAGAGTGAAGAAGAGGGTCAAATTGGGCATCTGCTTAATACCGTTAAGAACAGCTTGACATTTGATGATCCTGGAAAAAAAGAAGTACCCCGGCACTCAAAACTGCCGCAATTATTCGCGCAAAGCCTTCGCAAAAAAGCACTCAAGATAATGCATACTATGAAATGTTCGTTGCTTTCCTGAATAGTTCTGAGTGACAGCAGTCACCGAGCATCCTAATAAAAACTGACAGTTCAAAACAATGCTACAATATGCAGTGCGCAACGACATAAAGAGACCGACGCAAGTCTCGCCCAAAATTATGCGATCAGAGGTTCGAAACTTATTTCTGTTTTCAGTTGCCACAAGGAAGAATCTAATAAACAGGAAATTTCGGAGCTGTCTACGTCATACCTTCGTATGACATTAAACAACTCCGTAATCAACTCTATAGGTGATATGTTACGTCATACCTGCGTATGACTTAGACAACTCCACAATCTCCTGGTTGTTAGATCGCGAAACGTTTGGTGATGTGGTTTGAACTCTGGGAAGAACGATATTCGCACATAATTAGTTAAAGAACATATTGTTCAGTAACATAAGAATTAGTCCAAGCAGAATTATTAATAAACACCAGCTGTCAAAATCGCTCGAGTGGAGACTATAGTTCGCCTTACGGAAGATCACATCACACCAAGCTTTGCATTAGCGACATACCCGGTTTCCCATTCGGAGAGATAACGAAGTACCACGTGTTATCAACGTCATCTGCGGCTACCATAAATTGTGCACACCTATCCACTGTACGTAATCAGCAAACGTCTGCCAGTAATAGGAAAACGTGGCGAAGTAAGCCAATTTGACCAAGGCAAGATAGTTGGGGCCCGGAGAGCAGGTGCCAGTATTTTGGAAACAGCCACACATCTTTGCTGCTCCCGTACAAAGGTATTAAAGTTATACCAGGACTGGATAAAACATGCAGTCATCCAGCAAAAGGGCTCACATTGGTCAGTCACGCGCGGCTAATCTTAAAGGTTAGCGTTTGAGTGTCACGGCTGGTATCTTTGCAAGGATGTGTAACAGTAATTTATCCAACCCACCAGTACAACTGCGGTACAGTTCGACATATTTTCACCGGCTCCCTGCGCCGTACCTTGCTTTGCCAGGAGAGCCAGAGACAGTCTTTCTACACTGGCGGAAAGTGAAAAAAGAACACTAAGAAGGAGACGTCTGATACCAACGAAAATTTATACAGCATAATAACGGAATACAGAGGATAACGTGATCAAAACATTATGGCAAAATACAGCTGTATTTGCTGGTAAACTGAAAAATAACATTTCCATGCAACATGGTTAGTACGAGTTTGAACCACCATGAACTGCGTCACACTGTGCAATTCTGGCATGGAGTCTGTCGTACAGATGTTGGATGTAAGTTTGGGGTATTAAGTTCCAAGCATCCTCAACCTGGACGCGTAAATCGGGGATGGTCGTGGCTGGCCGAGCAGACCGGATAAGTCGTTGTACCATAAAATCCCACACGTGCTCAATGGGGGACAAATCCGGTGAACGTGCAGGCCATGGAAGCTGTCTCACAAGCTGAAGTGCATGTTGCATCGCACGTGTCCTGTTAGGACGGGCGTTATGTTGCTGGAAACACCACGATGGACCGACCTTACAAATGGCACAACAACGGGCTGAATGATGTTGATGTAGGAGGTGCTGTTTAACGTACCCGGTACAAACACTAATTGTGTACGGGAGTGATAGCTGATCGCTCCCCACACCAGGAGACCAGGTGTAGGCCCTGTGTGTCGGTGGCGGATGCAAGATGTATGGAGACGCTCCCCTATGCGTCTGCGAACACGCATACGGCCATCGGAGGCTCCCAAGCAGAATCTGCTTTCATCGCTGAACACGACAGATCGCCATTGCGTTCTCCAGTGCAGACGTTAGCGACACCACTGCAGCCGTTCCTGACGGTGGGCTGGAGTCAGAAGTACACATGCCAGAGGCACACGTGCACGGAGTCCTGCATCCAGTAGACGGTTGCGTATTGTTTGCACAGTCACCTCAGGTGCAACGGCAGCTCGGATTTGCGTCACAGTGGATGTTCTGTTTGACAACGCCGCTCTTCTTATGCGTCGATCGGTCCGCTCATCAGTCCGTCTGTGACTCCCGGTTCCACGTCTTCTCGCGTGGGAATGTTCCTCGGACCATCTACGCAACCATCGTACCACCACCGATACTTCCTGTCCAATTCGCTCCGAAATACGACGATACGACTACCCGGCCTAGCGGAGTAAGACTAGACGACCTCGCTCAAAGTCCGATAACTGCTGAAATCGTACAAGTCTGCCATGTCCAGGCATTGCAGTTTCTTCAGTGTCTTCGCACGTGTCCGTACGCCGAAGACTGATTACATTCACTTCGCAGTACTCCTTAAATACCACTGACAATAATTTGCATATTATGCCGTGCTGTGGCGTAAGCTCTCACCGGTTAGTCCCGAAATTAACATCACACCTACGTAAACACGACCCATTAACATATGTAAATTTCATGATCGTCCGCCAATTCCTTCTTGGTGTTTTTTTTCACTTTCCGGCAGTGTATGATGAACCCCAGTCATCGCAAGCAACGTCTCGCATGGGCCAAGGAACATCGGCAATGTACCCTCGAAAGACGAACGAAGGTCGTTTGGAATGATGAGTCTCGTTTCCTGCTGCACCATGCTGATGACAGAGTTCGCATATATCGTAAATAGCTCTATCCCTTGGTTCGATAGTTGGAGCTGCTTTGGGGAGCTTTTTCCTGGCAATCCCTATGTCCGTTGATTATCCTCTCACAAAGACGTAATGGTGGACGCGACGGGGACTTATTAGCCGATCATCTCCTTCCATATATGCAAGATGTTTTCCCAGACCACACTGACATCTTTCAACAGAACAACGCATCGTGTTATTGGGCTCGTATAATTAGTAAGTGGCTGGAAGAACACGATAACGAATTCGCCACATTGCTTTTGCTCCCTAACTCCCTTGACTGTAACCCAATTGAACATCTGTGGGATATGCTAGAATGGGGTGTGAAAACTGCTGATCCACCTCCACGGAATGAGCGTGAACTAACGGAGCTTTTGCAGCGGACATGGGTCAAGTTAAGAATGAGGGATATTGTTTCTACCAGTCATACATCCAAATCTACCACTGTTTCTTAAAAAATAAAAGACAGGTATCAAGTCCATACCTTTTGCTGATATTTCTGCAAAGTCCCCTGATGTGTCACCAATGAACGGACTGCTAAAAAGAGAACGCTTTCTAAGCGCAGACCTAAAGCAATGCTTGGACTGTGGAAAACAGTGGAAGAGGAGTGGAATAAAATATCATTATCAATCTTAAGAAATGCCCTGTCACCTTGAAAACCTAAATGTAGGTTCATAGTCCTGAAAAAAAGCTATCATATAGAACATTTAAGAAAAATACTTTTAATGTAAACAATTATATATCTGGCAAATAGTTTAAAAATGTGTGAACATGCTCTGGATTTGTTAGTTTTTGTACCACACTGTTTTTACACTAGGAATTATAAGCGTTCATTTCTATTGGTACCATGCTTGGAACAGTGTCTTCATTTCCAAAATCACGATTTGAAAAATCTCATTTACGTTGGACATCTTTGGTTGTGAGAGATGCTTTGTGTGTTACTTGTGATTTTTCTCAATAGACGTTTAGGCCGAAAGTGCCCCCTCGTATTCGTGGGTGTTTTAAAGGTTGTGTAGAGATCAAACTGATATACAAACTCAGTAGACAAAACACTAGAGATAAAAGTGATGTGCAATCGACATGGGCATCCCCCATGCCGAGCGAAAGGGACGCATACTGAACACAGGCAATAAATAGGACAGCAGGCTTCGCAACAGTGTATTACAATCGAACATGTGTAAACGCAGGGATCTGAGGGACTTATCAGCGCAAGACAGATGAGCCATTCTATAGCCCAAGTCGGAAGGGCCCTAAGGGCTCCCAAGGACAACTGAATCAAGGGTGTACCGCGAGTATATCATCGACGGACGTGTCAAGTTCCCAAAGAGCAAGCGGTGGCCGACCACCCGCCATTGATGACCGAAGTCGTCGTAGACTATCCAGGCTGTTACAAGAACAAACGCTTGGCAACGGTGGCGCAAATCACATCCAGGTTAAATGGCGGAGGTCCAAGTAGCGTCAGCGAGCAAACTGTATGCCGCACGTTGCATATTCTGGGTTACGGAAGCCTACAGCCTATTCGCTTGCCATTGTTGAGTGCTCGTCATCAGTAATTACACTGAAAAGCAATTGAATTAGAGACAGCTGGCGTTTATCAAATGAGGCGCTGTGGGCGGCCCTGTAAACGGAAACGACAGGACGTATGCAACGATCCCACAATATAAGGAGTGGTGCGACGGGAATCAGTAAGAGTCGGACGCAGTATAGGTAAGACGAAGGCCCTAAGCGCATTTGATCGTGGGCAAATTGTCGGGGCCCGACGAATGAGTCACTCCATCTCAGAAGTCATGCAGGCACTGGGATTTTCACGAGCCACTGTGTCACAGGTGCACCGTGAGTACATCGAATCCGATAAAACCATCCCTGCAAGGACCAACTGCCATGGGCAACAGCGTGTGGATGAGCGGGGTCATCGTCGGCTAACTCTCGCATTGTAACAGCGGATAGACGGGCTACAGTGCAGGAAATCACTCAGCAATTTAACACTAGTGCACAAAAACATGCAAGCAGCCACACCATCCAGAACAATCTCCTCGCTATGATGTACAGAAGCGATCGTACCACGAGGGCACCGCTGCTGACCACACATCAGTGTGCAAATATTAGCATGGGCGCGGGAACATCGCCACTGGAGCCTAAACATGTGGGAAAATGTTGCCTGGACTGATGAGTCCAGATTCACACGTTGGTACATGCGGATGGCAGGATACGATTACGGCGCAAACCACATGAAGCGATGGATCCTTCATGCCAGCAGG
This sequence comes from Macrothele yani, assembly GCA_039090855.1. NCBI lineage: Eukaryota > Metazoa > Arthropoda > Arachnida > Araneae > Macrothelidae > Macrothele > Macrothele yani. The sequence goes on along the minus strand of CM076996.1, from coordinate 19,886,636 downwards.
GTACTCTTCAAGCTGGTGGGGGTGGCATTCTCGTCTGGGAACTGTTTACATGGACTAAAATGGGACCTCTTGTACGGGTGACATCGTCCCTCACAGATCAACGTTACCGGGATATCCAGGGACGACCATTTGTTCCCGTTTGTAAGTCTTCGTTCAACATCCCACTGGGGAACTCATGCTGCAACAAGCCAATGCACCGTGTCATCGCTCCCGAAGTATATCCGAATGGTTGGATGAACACTCCACCGACGTGACCTCGCTTTCTTGGCCAGCTAGGTCACCTGACCTCAATGCCATCGAGCACATCTGGGATGCCATCGAGAGAGATGTTCGAGGTTCTGACCCCCCTCCATCAAATCTTCGTGAACTGTGGGAGCTTGTTCGGGGGTCTTGGATCCGTATGACTTCCCAACTCTTCCGGTGTCTTATCGAGTCCATGCCGAGACGAATCGCAGCCGTCATCAGAGAGAAAGTTGGTGCTATACGTTACTAGGTAGGTATCTCTAATTCAATTGCTCTTCAGTGTATGCCTCGCCTGGTTCGGGAACATACAAATTGGACCTCTGAAGATTGGCGCCACGTGGTGTGGTAAGATTAATCCGTTTTCAGCTGTACCGAGCTGACGGGACTGTTTGAGTGTGGTGTCGACAGCATAACACCATGGCCCCTTTGTGCCAGGTCTGCTATGTTTAAGGCGGTGGTGCCTCCGTAATGGTTTGGGGAGCCTTCTCGTAGGACACATTGGGTCCCTTAGTGTGTCTGGAGAGTTCGTTAACTGCTGCGCGCTGCCTGCATGTGCTGGCTGATCAACCCGCTTTGATGGCCATCATGCATCCTGCGGTCGTGGTGTGTTGCAAAAAAGACAATATGCCGCCCCAACGGGCAGCAACCACAGTGATGGATTGGGGAACACTTATCTGAGTACGGAACCATTCAGTGGTTCCCTAGTTCCCCGGATTTAAACCCTCTGGGATGCCTTGGAACCGAACATCAGATTCATGGATCCTGGTCTGACTTCTCGGGATGAGTTGTGGACAATGCTGCACAAGGTATGGCTGGCATCACTTCTGGAAATCCTCCGGCATCTGGTGGCTTCGATGCCTCCGCGTGTATAGACTGTTATTTGCGCTAAAGGAAGACCAATACTCTATTAGGTAGGCATCTCTGTTTTGTCCAGTGTGTGTGTGTGTATAACTTTGTAAACTGTTCAACACACTATGAAGAATATTGCTATCATTATTCATTTTAAATTAAGCGCAGATTTTAGTCAGAAATCGTAAAGGCATGCACTTTTTGGCTTAATTGTTTTCTTCTAAAAAGTCTGTTTTAAAATGTTTTCGTACCGGAAAGGTCCTACTCGTTGCTCCCAAAACATCCGTGTAATTTTTGTGTTATTTTTTCCATGTTGCGGTGCTGATTTTCGAATTTTTGGGGTGAGCTCTTTTTGTGAGCAGAAATAGATCCTAATTTCTGAATACATAAATTTGTAATCTGATCGATACTTCCCTTTCAGTTTTAAATTCTCTTAAATCTGTCAGTTCGTATCTGTAGAAGACAACTGTTTTTTCGCTTCGGGGTTTTACGAATATACAGTATATAGAAACCCTGAGGAATACCAGTTGTTGCCCTTTCATGATCTGTAGCAGCTCATTCCGCGGAGGCACGCTTCATAGAAAAAGCACACCATCCATGACTCATCCGAGGTTCAAGCCGTGGCCAGGTTTAGAAGATTAGTACAAAAATCTGCGCCTCTGACCAAATGGAGGACGGAGCGGCATGGCAAGTAGATAAACGCTTTCAATAATCTACTCTAGATGATATTCTTCTAGAATTTTGGATTGAGCTTTATTAACAGCGATGTTCGATATTATAGGAGGTATAATTAGTGTCTGGAATGCAATATCAAGTGCTGCGCAATGTACAGCCTCAGCTTGATAAATGTCAACACCCCGTTATCGTGGTGCATCCCATTCCTACTAAAGGGACTTCGACGACCATCTAATAGCGGTAAAACTGTACCACCGGGAATACAGTAAATTGACCCCACACTCACGAACACGACTGGCCAATATGATGTCGTATAACCACCACTACCACCACCAATCCCTCTCGTCTTCACAATTTAATCCATGGTCCTCAGTCTTCAGAAGCTAAAATGTACCTTCCCAAGGCAAGAGACAGAACAGGAAAAGAAACAAAAGACCATGTGGGACACGGGTGCATGAAATTAGATAATATGTCGAAGTAGCACGGAGGACTCTGGCTCAATACAGAAATTTGGGGAAGAGACTTTAGGAGACTTTTGCCCAGCCGTGTATTAATAATGGTTGATTTAATATCTGAAAAAGCTTTTTGTTTGTGATTTAATATCTGAAAAAGCTTTTTATTGGTGATTTAATATCTGAAAAAGCTTTTTATTGGTGATTTAATATCTGAAAAAGCTATTTTAGCATTTGGTGCGTGAAGCTTTGAACTGTGCAGTGGGCGTAATATGACAAATTTTCAGTTTGGCAAGTTTTCCAGGGCTTAATAAGCCCGTGAACATCAGCTTTAGTCCACCAGTTTTCGGGAGGATACAAAGTTGGGTTCATCGGTTCAGCGCACCCTCATGCTTTGTTCGGAACTAGAACCCAGCGCAGGTGTTTAACAAGAAGCCGCTGTCGCCTTTGACCACTCTGGCGTATCCCCGGCGGTGACTGGATAACAATATTTCGGTTGCTATTTGTTGATAAAACGTGGATGAGCTATGTTTTTGGTTATTCATTGACCGACGCGGTAGTTTAAACATTACTACCTGAAAGCTCAATGTTTAGCAAATATTTGTCATCAATGAGTATGATGTAGGTGTGATACGCATATAATATCAGCAAAAACAAATAAAAGCATGATAAACGAAATATATAGAATATTCGTCTGCACTTTGTAACTAATCCAATGTTGTTTGGTGAATTTTCAATATATGGAAGTGTGTAACACGAGTCGTTTCAGTCATGCGTCGTCGGGATACTTGGTTTTCTTAAAACCAACTTAAGTAAACGTTTTTTCTCTAAAGACTAGCATTTTGTCTGGGAATTTCCACACACAATGATTTCTATCCGTTTTTCTAATAACTGTGCAGCCTAAAACTTTATAACCCTTTGCTCCGTGCTTGAAAATAGAGAGGTATTAGCAAGTCCACTGATTATGTAACCATGTGCGATAAAAAATGCTAAATGCATCAAAAAGTACGCACTTCTCTAGGATCAGATAGGTGGTATGAAGCATGTTAGTTCTGCTAATTACTTGTAGATGATGTTAGCTTTATCTATGAAAGGAAGTTTACCGTATTTTCTTGTAGATAAATTGCCTTTCATACACCGAAGAGCCAAAACGTTATGACCACCTACCTAATATTTGAATTTAATGAAAATTCTGCCATACAACACAGTACATCTATATTTGACAAAACACAAACATCAAGAATTGTCATATGTACTAAACTAAATTTAAATATTAATACAATATTAACACAATGGAATAAAAACATGAAGTCACAATAATATCACAAAGTTCAATATAAATTAATAACATTTAGTACTAATTATTTACTCCAAGAGAAAACAAAGGCTCAACCACCTCAAATATATCTAGTATAATAACCATAAGCATACGAGCACTAATCCCGTTTACAATTGACCAACAAAAAAAATCAATACAATGTAATTCATTAGAAAAAATAACGTAATGTACTATGAAACTGTTGCATGGAGCCAGGAAAAAAAGACTTAAATTTAAGCCTGACAAGCCTCCGATCTCCAGGGGTAAATGTGTCAGGTCAAAACGATAAAAATAGCAACATTAAAAATACGATCGATGTTGAGCATACCGTGAAAAAAATAATACAAGAAATCAAACAACAAAAACTCTCGTAGCAGTTTTTTCAAATACCCTAGAGTCCACAATTTCCCTTATGTATAATGGCAGTCTGTTCCACTCACGAGGTCCAGCTGCAATAATACTGTTATACAGCAATCTGGTGCGCGCCCTAGGAACCACAAAACTCGCATGACCTTGAGTATCGTGTGAATGGGAGAAATGCTGTAATTGCAATAGTTCAAGATACCTATTCGTATAGACTCGTGCATAAGTAGTAATAATCTAAAAATAAATATTTTATCGAAGGGAAGTATGTTATAAAGACAATAAGTATTACCAGTATTTAAAGATGCATTTATAAGTCGAATATATTTTCTCTGAAGAACATATTCTGTTTAAGTTACCATCCGTTTTCTGACCCCAGGCCAAATTACAATAAGACAATATGGGATAGATAAAGGAATAATATAGCATTAATCTGAGTCTTATTGTCAAAAAACCAGAAATCCTAGATATAGCACCAATACGAAACTTAAGAATATTTGCTAAATAACTTATATGCACATCCCAACGCAAAGTCTCATGTGGTGTAACACCCAGAAATTTCACCGAAGATCCAAATGCGACAGGATCCTCGTTCAAGAAAATACCAGAAGGCCACGACGGCCGAAGACCACGGCCCGAAAGAAAGACAGGTTGTTTTATTAGTATTAATTGTAAGAGCGTTACAACCAAACCAGCGAAAAATCTGAAGGTCACGATTTGCGCGAGGCAAAATCTCGGACAACGAATCCCCAAGGGAAAAAAACCGGTGTCATTAGCAAATAAAACTCGTTGAGAAGTAGAAGCAACATTAAATATATCGTTACCATAAATTAAAGATAGCATAGGGCCCAAGACGGAGCCCTGAGGAACTCCAAAATGAGCTCTTTGAACTGAAGAGCTAATACCCTGTATTTGTACATATTGTGTCCTGCTAGTTAAATAATTCTCGAAAAATGAAAGTGCGACTCCCCTAATCCCAAAATCTTGTAATTTAGTCAAGAGAATATCATGGCGAACACAGTCAAAGGCTCTTGACATGTCACAGAATATACCCAAAACATACATTCCACAATTTACATTTGACTGTAAAAAACATTTATAGCATCCAATAACGCTGTCTCCGTTGAGTGAGCCATCCGAAAACCGTGCTGATTCCAATGTAAAGTTTCATTCAGATCCAAAAATCCTGACAATCAATTCAAAACCAGTATCTCCAATATTTTAGCAAATATCGAGATATTTGCAACTGGATGGTAATTAACAATATCAGTTCTATTGCCTTTTTATGGATAACCGAAACCCTACTTATTGTAAAAGAAGAAGGAATTCTCCCTGTTAAAAAGATACAATTTATAATATGACTCAAGGATATTACCAAAGTTTGAGAAGCATACTTAATTACTCTCGGATGAACGTCACTGAACCCGCTCCCTTTGATGAATCCAGATTAGTCAGAACCGACATAAGATCATCTGAAACAGGCTGAAGATAAAAAGAAGATAATCTCTGGTGCGACAGGAATTCGGAATAATGCCCATCTGAATGTGGGATATCAGTCAATAACTTTGCAGGTAATTCAATAAAATACGTATTAAACAAATTTACAATCCGATCCAAGTCAGTAACTCTAGTGCCCATGTGATCAACCTGTATGGGATCTTCCCTGAACCCGAGACCTGGATAGCAACTCATTAATTGATTGCCAAACTTTACTGAAATCGCTAGTATTTGAAAACAGACTTACAAAATAAATTTTCTTTGCATGTTTCAACTTAGAGTTAAACCAGTTTTTATATCTTCGAAAATTTAATAAATCTGAAGCATTTCTTGAACGCAAGAATATTTTAAATAATCTATTCTTCCTATGTAAGCATCTCAATAAATTCCGAGTAAACCAAGGCTTTCTGCAACGAGGCGAACGTCTTATGGTCCTGAGAGGAAATATTGAATCATAAAAGCTCCAGAAAGTCCCCCAAAAACATCAAAAGCACGAATCGGATCAGTAAGTCGTAGAACAGGGGACCAATCGACGCCAGATGGGGCGAAATCAAAAGACCTCAAACTCTCCTGTCCATAGAAACGCAATCGAATAGGTGGACAATTCGAGGAATATAATCTCCCATTACTTCCAGACAAACAAAATATAGGCAAATGATCACTTATATGGTATGACAGTAAACTAGATCAATAACCATACTCGTTTGTAATACATAAATACACTATACAGGAGGTTGTACTTGTAATTCTTGTAGGAGTAGTTATTGCATTAACAAACCCTGACGAGGTAATAATATCACAAAATGATTGCGAAGTATCGTTTGAGACAGACGCATCAATATTGAAATCGCCGAGACAATATAGCGTCTTTCCCGCAAGATTCATCTCGTCCAAATAACACAAAAAAAAAAGCCAACGGAAGCATCCTGGTTACCATTAGGAGGACGATATACCGTACTAATAAATACACTGGCGTGCAAAAATTAAAGACGAGACGGTTTTTCGAATGTAACGTCGTGCAGAAGTGCTCCACATCGACTCAAATCATACCATAAGATCCCCAAGATGTAAGAATATAAAACAAGTGAGCAAAACCGTCCAAACAAAGAATCCAAAGGCACTTTATTGAAAAGGTAATGTGACGTACCTGCCGGCACACAACATAAAGGCAGATAGCAGTCAGAACGAACGTCCGCGTAGCTCAATTGGTAGAGTGACTTATTCCGGAATGAGGAGGCCCGGGGCTTGAACCCCGGTGTGGATAAAAAATGACGGAGAAATTTACTTCGTTGTAGTAGCTTCGAGCACAACTGGACAGAAACGTCCACGTGACAGGCGGCTGCCAAGAAAAATCCCGTCTTTAGTAGGAGATATGATCACCCCTAACTGAGTTGCAGGATTTACAACGTTTGTCCACGCTGAGGACGAGGTTCTCAAGGAGCTGTTAAGGCATCATGACCAATTCCTCTTGCAGCGCCAATCGCAGCTGTGCAATCGTTGCTGGCGGCTGGTGACGTGCTGCCAAGCGTTTCCCGAGAAGGTCCCACACGTGTTCGATTGGATTTAGGTCTGGGGACCTTGCGGGCCAATCCATGCGTTGAATATCTTCACTCTCCAACAGTTCTACGACAGCCACTGTACGATGAGGTGTATCGTTGTTGTCCATGAAGAGGAACTCAGGACCCACAGCACCTCTAAACAGACGCACATGAGGAAGGAGAACCTCGGTGAAATAGCGGACACCAGTGACTGAACCTCCCTGGAAGATGTGGAGGTAAGTACGGCTACCAAGCCTGATACCGCCCCAAACGAGAACTCCTCCACCTCCAAACCGGTCCCTTTCGATGATGTTGGAAGTGTGATTACGTGTTTCCTGCTCTCTCCAGATGTGTATACGTCCAGAATCGTTCGTCAGACTAAATCGGCTCTTATCCGTAAAGAGAACTCGTCCCCATTGCTGATGTGTTCAGTTCTTGTGTTCCTGGCACCACAGAAATCGCCGACTCCGATGAGCAGACGTTAATGGCACACACCGTACTGGTCGTCGTGCAAATAGACCACTTTGTGCACCCTCCTGGTCACGGTAAAACGTGATAACGGACGTCCAGTTGTCTGTTGCATGTGCCTTGCGATTTCTCCCGCTGTCTGCCGTCTGTCCCTTCTCGCATGTAGGACAATATACCTGTCGTCCGCCGCCGTGGTTGCTCGTGGACGACCACTGCTAAACCCTCGGACAGTTGTTCCTGTCGTTTGAAATGCTCTCCAAGCTCGTGAAACGATGCTGTGAGCGATCCCGAACTCCTCCGCCACACTAGTCACACTTCGACCTTCTTCGAACTTCCCAATGACGCGATTCTGGTAAAGTCATCCAGATGTCGTCTACTTGATTGCTTGTTGGCCATATCGCACGGTGGCAGCAACTCGACGTCGTTCAAACCGATGTAAACGGCGCAACAATAGCTTTCAACAATAGCAACAATAGCTTTCACATGTTGCATATATGCGCATGCCCTACCGTACCGGACCCTAGTCTATCTCCTGAGTGGCCTTTCGGTCCGTTCTGCCTACTCGTTCCGCTGTTATGTTAATTTCTTCTCTTCGTCTTTAATTTTTGCACACCCGTGTACAATGTTGCGTTTCAATAGTAATCATCACGAAATTGTTATTTACAGTTGTGTATTTATCACATGATGAAACAATAATAGAACGTTTAACAAAATTGCCACCCCGAGCCCCAGAACGCGAGGTAGCAAAAACCCTTCACTTCACATAAACGTGGAACATCTGCATCAAACCAAGTCTCAGATACACAAACAAAATCAATATAATAATCAAGGGTACATAGTAGCTGAAGCAGTAAATCTAATTTACTAAATAGGCTACGAGTATTAATGTGAAGAAATCTCAATTGACGATCACACGATGGAAGTAAATCATGGAAATTTCCCACGGAAACCACATGCGGAATACAATTCATAAAGTCACAATATATAAAGTGTAGTTAAATAAGTTAACAAAGCAGTTACATACCAAATAAACACTATACGACCAGGGTACAGGCCGACCTTGCTTTTAATAAGTACCACATTTTTGCCCTCAGCTCTGCGACAAAATATTCGTCCGTTTCTATACAAACTGAACCTAATACCATGTCCCTTGGAAAAGCTGCAGGCATGCCAAAAGCGATCTCTGTTAAAAGATGTGAGGTTTTCATTTTTATAAATCCTAGTGCTGTCTGAACATTCAGGAATAACATCAGATAATTTCAAAGTTTTTCTGCTCTTTCCAAGAAAAGTGTTCCTGACTGCCCTAGTTTTAAATTGTACAAGTAATGGCATGGTTGGACGTGATCCTCCACCACGCAATCTGTGCACGACCTCAATGCCACTTTTTAAAAATTAACCAAAACCAAACTTACCCGTAATATTCTGTACCATATCTCTTAGACCATCTTCAGTCGCTCCCTTATTCTCCGGTATACCATGAATCTCTAGGTTTTTATGGCGCGTGTACTGTTTTAAGTCATTCAGGCCCCGAGGCAGTCTTAGAATTTCGGATTCCTGAGCTGTTATCCTCTTCTCAAGCACCACAACTTTTCTACGATATTCCTCTAGCATTGAATTTGATTTATGCAATCTATCAAGAATACAGTCATAATTTAAGGAGAAGAACTCGACCGACTTCTTTAAATCGGAAATTTCCGACCTTACATCAGTAATCGAATCCAACTTCATGTTAATGGACTCCATAAACTTCCCAGTAACAAATCACTTCCACTCGCAAAATCCAAATTGGCTCCAGATCGCTGGTCTGTAACAGTGGATCTCCCTGTTTCGGTAGTGATATCAGGAACTCGCCATACTCCACGTCTGCAGCAATCGCACTGCCACCGCATACGCTTCTCTCTTGACATTTGTCGATATGTACTTTCAGGAAGTGCGCAGCATGGGAAGTGAAAAAGACCTCCACACTTTCCATAGCCCTGTACACCATCATCCACCATAAGTGCAATTGAACAACATCCACAAGGCATTTGTGACAAGATTGATATTCAATAGAAATTAATGACCAACGTCTGATAATATCGGCACTAACTAACCGATACAGAGGCAACAACCGAGTGACTGAAACACAAGTGGGAGACATTAAAGTAATCATTACATTAAGTCATAAACAACGAAGCTCAGCAACCACCGAGTGATGAAAATTTTAAACAGGGTGTATCTTAGAAATTATTGCAATGTAGGAACTCTCACCTCACAAATAGACAGACGGAATACTTATAAACTCACAATATTAAATAGAATAAACAACACAGAAAAATAGCACTTGGTCATCAAATATTTTTCAGCACACCACCACCTTGCAATGTTATACTCGTGACTTGACCTCACTAATACTCATGACTTGACCCATGTTGGTCTTCCCCGTACCGCCAATGTTATACTCGTGACTTGAACCATGTTGGTCTTCCCCGTGCCGCCAATGTTATACTCGTGACTTGAACCGTGTTGGTCTTCCCCGTGCCGCCGAAACAGTTCCTACCCGTCGAAGCATGTACGCTAAAACATTTCTAAAAACGTCTTGTAGTATCTGTTACCAACACGTTACCAGCAGATCCTTTATGTGTTTTAAGTTATGTGGTTGAGCCGCCGCAGATTGTATTTGCTGTTTCAACGCAAACTGCAGATTATCGATTAGATTTATGTCTAGTATCTGAAAGGTTGTACCTGGTCTGTAATGATGTTTAGGTAGGTGATAGACGTCATTGTTTTCTGCAGATAAATGACTAGCTTAAGGGTTTCCCAGAAAAACATTGCTCAAAGCACAACACTTCCTCCACCGGCTTGTTTTCGTCCCAAAGTTCATCCTGGTACCAACACTTCCCCATGTAAACGACGCACACGTATCCGGCCATCCATATGGTACAACAGTCACGATATTATTCTATAGATATGACCTCCCAGTGATTCAAGGTCCAGTTTTGATGCTCACGTGCCCGTTGTAGGCTCTTTCGACGGTGAACCGAGATTAGCATGGTCACTCGGAGCGGCCTGACTCAATCTAATTTTCAATAGTGTTAGATGTACTGTTTTGTGATACAGTACTCCCGTCACCATCATTCAAATTACCGGCGAGTTACGCCACGGTATTCCTTTTGTTGGCTCGTACCATTTCCTGGGCTTAATAAGCCAGTGAACATCAGCTTCGTCACCTCTAGCATCGATGATCTGTAGTTTGTCCACACCTTGGCTGCGGTTCGTGGTTTTCTCCCCACTTCAGACCACTTTCAGAAAGTACTAACCACGGCTGGCCATGAGCACCCCACAAGGCTTACCCGTCTCGGAAATGCAGTAAAATGCATTTCCGAGAGTAAAGCTCAGTAAAGGTGTAAACATATTACACAGTCATCTGGCCATTAGAATTTGCGCTGTATCAAACTAGCTTGTAAGTCCGCTGCCTATCCCATCTGAAGAACATTAGTGGTTAACAGAGCGCAGCATCACGTGTTGTGTATACTGTTTCATGACCTTCACACGCGCCGTCGTTTTTAGTTGCTGTGATTTGAAGAAAGACGCGCTAGTTATAATGCTTTGGCTCTTTTTTTTATTGGAGGTTTAACGACTCAATGGTCTATAGCAATCGGCCGTCTCTAATTTAGGGCCATTGGTTCCAGGGAAGGGAAAGAACCAGGGCCATAAGACAAACAGCATCCATGCCTTACGGGATTCGAACCCGGACCCATTTCGGACGAATGATCAGAAGCCATCCTTTATACCACTGCGCCACCGGGTCGGCACTTTCCCTCTTCGTTGTACATGAAAACAAGTAAACCAGGCAAAAAAATCAGTGCGCTCTATATTAAGCTGCAAAAACATTCGTCAACAGTGTTGTTCGAAAAGTTACTGTGAAAACACGCATAAGACGGATATCTGATTTTTAAACGGAAAAATCGCTTGCTGATCGAAGACATTGTATTTATATGCCAAAACAGCACTACGTGTAAAAGGGGCCGGCCCCGGTGGCGCAGTGGTCTGAGCGATGGCCTCTGATCATTCGTCCGAAAGGGGTCCAGATTCGAATCCCGGTTAGGCATGGATGTTGTGTTTGTCCTACGGCACTCGCTCTCTCCCTTCCCTGGAGCCAGTGACCCTAAATTAGGGACTGTTGACTGCTTATAGCCCATGGGGTTGCTCATGGTGGTCGTTAAAACTCCAATCTAAAAAAAAAGGGGATTCGTGTGACATGCGATTTCAATGGGTGTGCAAAAACCTCAAAGTGATTTATAAAGATTAATGAAGGAATTTACGAAAATTTTAATCAAAACGAAAGGAATTATGATCGGATTTAAAATTAGAACTGTCTATATTAGATTTCTAAAATTTTATTGACCAAATATCTCTTTTTTTATTTTTTGATTGGAGGTTTAACGACCACCGTGAGCAACTCAATGGGCTATAAGCAGTCGCCCGTCCCTAATTTAGGGTCACTGGTTCCAGGGAAGGGAGAGAGCCAGTGCCGTAAGACAAACACAACATCCATGCCTGACCGGGATTCGAACCCGGACCCCTTACGGACGAATGATCATAGGCCAGCGCCTTAGACCACTGCGCCACCGGGGCGGCCCAAATATCTCTTCAGTTGCTTGAAAACACGGGTAGTCATGGTATTTGATGAAGTTATTTTGCACTCAGCAAGGGCTTTTGCCTCCCAAGTATCAGCAGTTCGCTTGGAATTTCCCTCACAGGATTTTAAGTGATTTGTCGTAGTCGTGAGTGCCACCCAGTTCTCCCATTTGATCCGCAGTTTTGGTTTTTAAATGATTGATTGACCTACTGGCAAAGGCGATGGACATTTTTCGGAGTTCTAGAACAACAGAAAGCGAGGAGACAGGCGACGTCTTTAATCTACTGCATTACGTGTGCATGGCACGAGCCCATCATTAAAACCGACGCGATTGAAGAACGCCATTTTGCTTTTCGACAGACATTCTTTTTCATGATATTTTGGTTTACCCAGCGGTTTTTCACTTGGGCGGCCATAAACTCTTCTGAGAAGATCTCTTGGGATTAGTCTTTCTTTTAAAATTCACGAAGAGTAAATGTTTCCACCCAATTGCAGTCACACGCAACATAATATTTACCTTTGACTTCTGGCGTCCTTTTGTTGCCAGTTCTTTTCTCCTTTTAAATTAACAGCTCTATCCAGGACAGGGGAGGCATAAAAGCTTACGTGAACATGCGTCAAAAAATGTAATGCCACAGTGTTTCTCGTAAATTATCTTCTAGAAAATACCTGCACTTGGAACTTCCATTTCGCATGTTTCGCTTTTTTTAGTGTTTCTAGAACGTGTTCGCTTTATTACCATTCTCGCATATTTGATTCTCCAACGTTAAATATTTTGCTAATTTTCTTTGATTGCGATGTTTTAAACATGTGGTAAAATTTTGCTAAAAAAACTTCACTGGTCCAGCGGACCCAAGTATACAAAAAGTTGGTGGTCTGCAACGAATTTTTCTGTTCCTCAAAAGACCTAAATATCAATGCATTTAATATTCACTGTATTATTATGTCGTTCGGTAAATACGTTCAAGTTACCATACTTTTTGCAATAGCAATCATCACAATATTTGAAGACCATTAATACGAGAAGTTTCCCTCGTTATCAATTATACATCCCAAACTGTGGGATCATTATAAGTATCTATGCCATCTGTGAAAAATGTCTGATTCGGAAACCCAAATCTTGTTTGTTGTAGAGCACCAAACATCTCCTTTTACGAATGGCTAAAACAGTTAAAATTACATTGGATCTTATCTACACTGTAAAATACAAGTGGTGTGAATTCACGGAAAATTCTTGAAAATAACACGCTGCAAAGTTGCCGGTAGATGTCAGTCTTTTAACGAAATTTCAGTTTTTAAAAGTTTCCGTTTTCCTTTAACTTCCGTATTTTGACAGAATTACCGTAGTCAGTAATTCCGTTTATTTCAGAAAAGTCCGTTTAGGGCTTTTCCGTATTGATACAGAAATTTCGCAAATTCGAAGACCTTGAAGTTTTCGTCCCGTACGCCAGGCAACCCTTTCATACCGATCTTTGGGTTTTTTTAACAGAAACCGCGCTTCATAACCCCTGACCCAAGACTCAGGAGTCACTAACGTTCAAGGTAAAACTAATTTTGCATATCAAGTTGGAAACACATGGAATAATCAATATAGACCTAAATTAAGCTGTGCTTTTCATGTAACATAACCACAGAACTTTTAATGTAACCGTCTCGGAACGGAAATCGAATCCGCATCTCCCGATTTTGTGCTGCAGTATGCTAAAATTAAATCCACCCAGGACAAGGAAATCCACACAACTGTGGCATTTATCTGAAACGTCAGACTTTGATTTCACTGCACCAGTCGAAACAAACGAACGTGTATCATCGTAGTTCTAAGTTAGATCACCAGCAAATGAGTAAATATCAAGTTGGAAACACATGGAATAATTAATATAGACATAAATCAAACTGTAGTTTCCATGTAACATAATCACAGAAATTTAAGGAAATTTGAAAAAATTAAAATTAGCGTACTCGAGCGCAAATCGGGAGATGAGGGTTCGATTCCTGTTCCAGGACTTTCAAATTTTCAAATTTCTGTATTTATATTACATGGGAAGAACAGCTTGATTGATGTCTATAATAATTGTGCAATTAATTTTTTCGTCATTAATGCGAGTGAATTAGTAATTCTATTTTCTCCTGGGGCTTTTTTTGAATACGTTTGTAACTTTTTTTCCCTGTAAGACAAAATCTTTTCTAAACTGGCAATGACTTTCAATTATCTTAAAGAAAAGGTGAAATGTACTGTTTTAGAGAATTATTTCACAAAACTCCTAAATATAAAATTTACTCTGGAAATAAATAATAGCTTTTGTCTTAAGGACTCCACAGACTGATACATAGACATCGTGCAATCACATGTACAATAATTTAAGTACCCGGTTTCTTACGGTAACACAATATACAATAGCTGGAGCACAAAACAGGGGAGAAGGGAAGGTGCCACAATAAACAAAATGTCAAGCGATATGCTATCCACAATAACCGATCTCGCTACAGAACTTCAGACTCTGATCCTTCGACAGACGATTGAAATTTAATAGTTAATCAAACCTAAAGTATTCCTGATAATCGCTCCTATTACCGGGAAATATTCGTCATGTGGATACGGAAAAAGTCGGAACAGTTAATATATAAAAAGGAATTGCCGAAAGGTTTCAAAAAATTCAAAATGTTTCTAGCGTACGAAAAACACGTGAAAGTATTTTTTATTGAATGGTTTAACGACCACTGCGCGTAACTAAATGGGCAATAAGCAGTCACCCGTCCCTAATTTAGAGCCATTGGCTCCAGGGAAGGGCGAGAGCAAATGCCGTAAGACAAAAACATCTATGACTCAGCAGGGTTCGAATCCAGACCCATATCGGACGAATGGTCAGAAGTCAGAGCTTAGATCACTGCGCTACCAGGGCGGGTCCAACATTTCACGGAAAAGGTATCAGAAATATGCTTCGTTAATTCACAAAAGGAATCGCGAAAAGTAGTTCGTCAATTTCAGAATTTTTTTTCAGTGTAGTGAATACGATGAGTATGGGGAAGCTACAACAAAAAGTTATCTTCAATGAACAGCTGGACAATTCGGGCCTTGTGCTGCCGTGTAGGGTGACAGGTTCCCCTGTACATAATTGTCGCAGTGCTCATGCCGGCATATGCTCCTGTAGAAATGATTCACACTGCCCCGATATCAGAATGTTCTCATCATACGTCTTACAAGAAACCACACCGCGTACATACAGGCCAAAAACTAGTAAGGTTTTACGCTCATGTGAATTTATATGGGATAAAGCCATATCGAGTTCAACCCAGGACTGAGACTGCTGTCGTGCCTTGATGCGTAAAATTCTACCCAACTTTTATCTAAGCAAAGGAATTGCGGAACCTTATGAGCACCATAGTATTGCGAATATACCATGCAGGGTTACTCCGTGGAATTTCGTAGCTGGATTCCTTATGTGTCGTGGTTAGTGTGTGCGGTAACCAGACGTCCTAGGTTGCTTGTTAGGCCTAAATCTTCAGAGAGCACGGTATAAACTTTTGGGTGAGGAAAACCCAGTTGTACAGAAAGTTACAAGAATACTGTAAGTGCAGAAACTTACAAGACTCACCCAACAAAACTGCTGTAAGGTTTCTTGGATGCGTCGCTTGGCTTCTTCACCGGAGGTTGAAATCGGTCGACAGCACTCGGAGCATCTTTTATTAATGTCTTGCCTTACTTATATCATTTCCCTCAACTGTACACTGCTGTTTATGTAAGGACATCAGCGCTCCCTAATTACTGCAGTATGACACAAAACTTAAAAATAACATTGTTCTTGAACTGTCACTGATCATCTCAGCTGCATCCTCGTTATTACAGCTTTCACTCGCAGGTCGGTATGCACGAACTGAACCAGAGGTACGTATTACACAACTACCAGACATCGCCTATTTGTTGCCACTTTAGATTTCGAAAATGTACGCCAATGAATGTGTGCGCGCCCTTTTTTTTTTGTTATTGAAGGTTTAACGACCGCCGTGAGCAACTCAAAGGGCAATAAGCAATCGCCCGTCCCTAATTTCGGGTCAATGGTTCCAAGGGAAAAGAGGGAACCCGTGCTATAGACAAACACAACATCCATGCCTCACCGAGATTCGCACCGGGACCCATCTTGAACGAATGGTCATCTCATCTGAATACCAATGATCAGTGCTTAAGCCATTGCGTCACGGGGCGGCCTCGCGCACTTCCCGAACGTAGGGTTTTTATTTTTTTTATTTTTTGGAGGTTTTTCTTTTTTTGATTGGAGGCTTAACGACCACCGTGAGCAACTCAATGGGCTATAAGCAGTCGCCCGTCCCTAATTTAGGGTCACTGGTTCCAGGGAAGGGAGAGAGCCAGTGCCGTAAGACAAACACAACAACCATGCCTCACCGGGATTCGAACCCGAACCCCGTTCGGACGAATGATCAGAGGCCATCGCTTAGACCACTGCGCCACCGGAGCGGCTTTTGGAGGTTTAACTACCACCGTGAGAAACTCAATGGGCTATAAGCAATCGCCCGTCCCTAATTTAGCGTCACTGGATCCAGGGAAAAGAAGGGTGCACGTGCCGTAAGACAAATACAGTATCCATATCTCACCGGGATTCGAACCGGGGACCCATCTTGCACGAATGGTCACAAACCAGCGCTTAGACCACTGTGCCACCAGGGTGGCATAGTTTTAGTTCCCGTCTTCAAAGTGGGGTACAGTAAAGCGTAAAATTTAATGTCAAATTACCTAAATAGTTGAGTACACATACTAAGAAATATTTTCACGCTGATTACAATTTGTATATAACTAGTGACCTGTCGCCCTGGTGCCTCAGTGGTCTGTCGGTCAAGGAAACAGTCTAGATTTGCTTGAATTGAATGTGCTGTTATACACTTGTTGGACTGTTCGTTTGGAAATATCAGCAGATTCGGCTACTTCTTTCACAGTATGTTCTTTAGGTCTACCAAATACAATACCTTTTACCGAACCATGATGATTCACCGCAGAAACAGTGTATAACCGTCACTCCACTGTGAATGAAATTACATAGCGAATGTGAAAGTCACACACTCAGCTATTTCTTGTAGAGTTTGCGGCCATTAGGGGTGAGGGGGTAGACGTAACTAATTATGTCTCACGGAGCTGTTAGGCTGCGTATCAGAAACGATGTTTCATTGGGTTGAGCCCATGAGCCTAAAAGGCTTAGGTGCAGTGGGGTGTGACCTGACGGCGTGCCTGATTAGGAATTCGACTAGGCATGGTTATGGCTGTTCTGCTGTGACGTCATGTCTGGCGGGTGCTTCCGGGGATGGAGGGAAGGCCTTGTTTGAAGTGGAGATCCGGTTCCCGGGGCCTATGGCGTCGGGGGGTCCACCCCGGGCGCGGCGGGTGTTCTATGCGGTTCAAGACCGCTCTTCCTATCTGGGATCGATCTCGTGACCATCTGCTTGAGAGGAGGTTGTTCTTACTAGAAAGACGTTCGCAATTCCTACATTTCAAATCAAATATTATATGCCTATCATCATCATCATCATCATCATTGTCAACCATTATCAATCCACTGCTGGACGAAGGTCTCCCCAAGTTTCCTCCACAACGGTCTGTCTTGTGCCAGTCTCCTCCATGTCACTCCCGCATACTTTCGAATTTCATCCACCCATCTTCCATGTGGTCTTCTTCTGGGTCTTTTCCTGTCCCTTGGAATCCAATCTAAAATTTCGGCTGTCTATCGATGGTCTGTTCTTCTGGCAGTATGTCCAGCCCATTGCCATTTCAGGGATTTAACTCTGATCATGATGTCTTCCACTCTTGTCATTTTTCGGATCCACGTGTTCCTCTTCTTATCTCTCCTGGTTACACCAAGCATGCACCTCTCCATGTCTCTTTGAGTTGTCTGCAGCCTTTGTATGTCTCTTTTAGCTAAGGTCCACGTCTCTGCACCATACGTAAGCACTGGAAGGATGCATTGATCAAACACTTTTCTTTTAAGACATAAGGGCATATTGCTCTTGAAAATTATGCTGTTTCTTCCAAAAGCTCTCCAGGCAAATTTTGTACGCCGATTAATTTCTTCACCAATGTGACCCTCACTTGATATCTGCTGTCCAAGATAAACGTACGTGTCTGTTATCTCCAGCTTTTCTTCATCAATCGATAAATCTTCATTTCTTGTAAAAGCATTGAACATCACTTTTGTCTTCTGAAAGTTCATTTTTAATCCCACTTCTTTACTCTTGTCAGCAAGTTCCTGCATCATACTCTGTAGCTCTGATGGGGTAGCTGCAAAAATGACTATGTCATCAGCAAAACGAAGGTGGGTTAGATAATCTCCATTAATCTTTATGCCTTTGTTTTCCCAGTTCAGTGATTGAAAGACATTTTCCAATGTGGCATTAAAGAGCTTCGGAGATATGGTGTCACCTTGTCTCACTCCTTTTCCAATTTTTATGTGTGTTGTATTTTCAAATAGCAGAATCTTTGCACTTGCATTTTCATAGATGTTATTAATAATATTAATGTATGCATATTAAATACCGCAGGATTTCAGAGCCATTGCAACTGCTGATGGTTTCACCGAATCAAAGGCTTTTTCATAATCGATAAAAGTCATGCACAATGGAAGTTCATATTCCCTCGCTCTTTCAATTAGTTCTCTCAGTACGCGGATATGATTTATTGTGCTGTAGCCACTCCTGAATCCAGCTTGTTCTCTCGGTTGCCTATATGGTTACTGCATTACTGCAACCGCGACATCTACTGGTGCATCACGTCAACGCTGCTGTATGATAGGGTTGAATTATTCTTTGTCCAGTGCTGATATTTTCCATAACAGACACATAAAAGAGAATTAAAAGACCCTATCTCCGGAGAAAAACATAAGAATGCCAGAAATTTGTATGTCACATTCTGTATTTACTCTTTCGTGGATGTTATGCATGCACAATTTTAGTTTGTGCTTTTAGCGTTTCAAAAAATGTTATGTTTCTTGAAATCTTTTTAAAAAGAATAATTTTACTATTCTCCTGATCAAATGATTTCAGATGCGACAAACGAACCACGATGATTTTCAATTTTATTAAAAGCACTGAGTAGTTTTAATAGCTCATACGCTCCAGATTTGCGGAGTATTTTTACAAGGCGGATGGTTCGCAAGTTTTCGTGTAGCCATGGAAAATATTTTCGCTCACACCTATTACTTTTTGGAAGGTTTCCCTGGAAAACACGCCGCGTTACCTGGAAACAATTATTTCATCAGAATACCGCTGAAATACGATTTGCAAGTAGGACGCAATTAGTACGCATTCTGGCAAACAGATCGCTAGCTTTTTAGTCACATAGTGACGTTGACATTCTATTTATATAACCCACTTTGTAATATTTTAGTTCTGTTGTGCACGTGACAACGCCTGAAACTAAATCTGCCTGCATGGAATTTCCAAAGAAGCTCAGTGATATTAATCGCAATTAACTTTTCAACTGAACACGCTGGTCAAAAATGACACACACTTTCCGGGACGTTCTTTAAGGACGTGTCAGGTGCACTCACAAAGAAAAAAGCAGGCGCAATCTGACAGGCACCAAACGCGGAAATGAAAATTTCCTTCGCTATTAAAATTAATCCCCTTTACGCAACTTTATTCGGGTCCCAGAAGCGGCTCTTTCTCTCCTTGATTTAGCTCACTGAAAATGACAACCATAGGCAGGGGGAGGAAAGGAAGGCGGGGGGAGCTAACGGTCGAGAGAAAATTGCAGGAATGAGTAGTCGCTTTCATGGAAGACATTTTGCAGTGAAGAAAGCATGGCGGTCGACCTTTGAACAATCGATCCACCCGCCTTCGCTCTTCCCAATGCAACTGAAGGGGTTACCGTTAGATGAGACCTCAGCTCGCCAACATCGGAATCAGTTTACAAATCTCAGAAATCCTTAATGGATTTTTAGTCCAGTGTTCTTTTTAAGCATTTTCCAACGTAACGTCGTTCATAAATGTCAAACTTAAGAGTCTATGGCACGAAAGACAGAAAGGATTTGAAGGGGGACTGTGAGAAAGGAATGCTGCTTTGCAACAGGAATAGAGTGTCAGTTAGTGCAAAAAAATATGCGCAGGAAAATAACAAGGAAGTATTTTAAATGCAAATCCCAAATGATATTGCTTACCGTAGAATAAAATACATGTTACTTGCGAAATACGAATAGCTTATAGAGTTTGTTGTAAAATTAAATACAGGGTGATTGCAAATTATCTTTACGATTTGAAATATTGAGGGAAACTTGTGCCTCATAAATATGGTGGGAACAAACGCTAACAGAAAGAGCAACTAAAAATAATTTGCTTCCTAAATGAGTTCGTCATGTGCATGAAATGTTGCGCGGCAGAAAAATGTTATTTGATTTCGTCACAATTATTCTTCAAGTGAATTATGGCAATTGCTTTTGTTATGCAAACCTTCAAGGGGGCAATAGTTGTAAGCGATGGTGGGGCACAAACTTCATCTCTTATCGCAGCTCAGGAAGAATTGTTGCTGCACAGGTATCACTGATTGATACAATTCCAGCGCGCAGAATGTATTTCTCCTCTGACTCTTCTTTTCTTTCTGTGGTGTGCTCTTTGGCCTTTTGAGGCCTTTGCGCCATAAAACGCTAACCTTCTGTGGTGTAAGCTGGCGCCATCTGCCGGATCTACGTAATTACAATAGCGCTGCAAAAAATATTTTTTGAGTAGATATTTTACATAATGTCTGCAACATGGATCAGTAATTGCCTCTTCACAATTATTTTTTGTTTTTGGAAAGTTCATTTGCAATCACCCCATACCTGATATAATGCGCAACTGTAATAAAAATGGTTAGAATAGAATATTTATTCATTGATATATCTCAGCAGGCTATTCATAGCGATAATCGAAACAATTAGTGCCGCCCGGTGGCGCAGTGGTCTAAACGGTGGCCCCTGATCATTCGTCCGAAAGGGGTCCGGGTTCAAATCCCGGTGAGGCATGAAGGTTGTGTTTGTTTTACGGCACTGGCTCTCTCCCTTCCCTGGAACCAGTGACCCTAACTTAGGGACGGGCGACTGCTTATAGCCCATTGAGTTGCTCACGGTGGTCGTTAAACTTTCAATAATAATAAAAAAAAAACAATGAGTAGAATAAATAAGGATGATATGAATGTGTTCTCAGGAGTAATGCGCACCTCTAATCCTTTCGACCGCGGAAAAATAACCGCTTCAAATGGGAATTTGGGAAAAGAAAATCTGTAAAAACGAAAATGCATAAAACTCCCTGGCGAAGAAAGTGCGTTTTATTTAAAATGCGAAATATGCGTACTGTTCTTCACAGTGAATGGAACCAGAAAAAAAAACTAATTTTTCAACGCGAATTTTGCAACTGCTAAAAAAATTGCAATTAGTAATAGCTACTTATGTCCATTTGTAGCAAAACGGAATGTTACGAATAATCTCAAATTATAAGCAAAACGTTCGCAGCGGAAGATTTCAGAAATTGGGCGTTATTGACG
Source organism: Macrothele yani (assembly GCA_039090855.1). Classification (NCBI taxonomy): domain Eukaryota; kingdom Metazoa; phylum Arthropoda; class Arachnida; order Araneae; family Macrothelidae; genus Macrothele; species Macrothele yani. Next base: position 19,865,098 of record CM076996.1, on the reverse strand, counting down.
AAGAAAGTAAAATCAAAATGTATGTCATTATGACGAGTATCACTGACCAGGAATATTCCTCCAAAAAGATTTTAGAATCTGAGATTTTCTTGCAAACAGAAAAAACACTGAGGCGCTTTAGCTTTAGAACTGTGTATTATGAAGAAGTCGGAAATATAAGAACATCGTAGATTGGAAAGTTACTTTTTAAAAGTAACTATCTACTGCTACAACTACATTCTTGAAAAAGTAGCTTGCTACATCTATTCTTTCCGAAAAGTAACTACTGTTTAATAAATGAATCATTTACGGACCCTTGGTACCGTGAATGGTGAGACACGTACAAAACCTGCGGATATCAGCGATCTTGTGGACGAAAAGCGCAACTAGATCAGAAGAAAGGATACTGGAGACACGGTCGTCGGCAGCTTTAGGCCATTTGCGACGTGGCCCGATATGTGGTGCGTTCGGAGATGACCCTTGGTTCGCCGATATAGAGATCCGCAATAACTTGCTGGGTTGTGCATGAGCAGTCTGTTAGCTAGCACGACTCCCTTCAGCGTCCTTTTACTCCTCTGATAGAATAGAATTTCCGATTCCAGAAACATTTTTACGTTTCGCGCACTCTACGGTAAACCCTTGCTCCGGTTGCACGTGAAAATCCGACGAGAACTGCCGTTTGGGAAATGCTCGAACCTGCACGCCGGTCAACAACTATCATGCCACGTTCGAAGTCGCTCAGATTACTCGTTTTGCACATTCCGTCCCTTTTTTGTGGGGGGACGGAGGGTTAACGACCACCGTGAGCAGCTGGTGATAGGCGACTTCCGTACAACTCAAATTGTGTGTCATTTCCGTACATGTGGAGGAAAATTTTTCAACAGCGTGCGAGTTCCGTACAAAGGAGTAGAGGGAATTCGGCCCTTCATAAATAAACGGTTGATTAATAAAATAGTTTTAATAACAAATAATTGACTAAATTGAAAAAATGACTGCAATTTTGAGATATTGCTCTAATTTTTTATGAAATCTTTGTGCAATTTATTGCTTATTTTAACGCAAGTGGCAAAAATTCAAAAATGTAATTATATGAAAACAAGCGTGTGTACATGTGATGATGGCTGTTTGAATCATATTGGCATGTTTTCCTTCACACTTTATCCATGCTCAGGACTGGAACCGTAATGCTGGCGTGTTTAAAAAATAGCCGGGATTATCCCTTTGTCTTTTATTAATGCAATTTTTTCTTACATTTTTTATTTTAAGGGTTTTTTTTTCTTTTACCTTTTTTTATTTTAAACTTTTTTACATTTTTCTTACAATTTTTACAACTACTCAAATTTTCCAACGAAGGCCAGAGCTTTTAAAAAGAAATTTCATGGTCTCAGAATCACGAGATGGTGCTGCCCAATAATCATCTAAGATTCTGTGTATTCGTTTGTCGAGGTTGATGCATTTCTTAAGGCGTATTTTCTTCTCAAGCTTTGGGTCATGTCTCTTTTCCAAAACACCATAATATTCTGCCTCTTCTTTCAAACTTTTTCCCAAACTCTTAATTTTTGGGTGCTGCTTGTTCATTAATCGGTTTAATTTAAACCTGTAAGGAACTTGCACTAGGTCATAAGCCTTAAGTTATATGCACGGAAATCCCACGAAATGGCACAAAATTTGAGGTCTACGGAAGTCGGCCACAACCGAGCAACTCAGCGGACTATATTAGCAGTTGCCTGAAGAAAGGGAGAGAGCCAGTGCCGTAAAACAAACACAATATCCATGCCTCATTGCGATTCGAACCCGTTTCGGACCACTGGGCCACAGGGGCGGCCATTCCGTCTCTCAAGGCAACGCTAAGTTATACTCAGTGAGCTTGTTTGTCTGATATGTAGGGTGTAGGGCCACAGGTGGCCTAGTGGGCAACGTTCGTGACTGCCATGGAGAAGACCTCAGGTTCGATCCCAGACAGGCACGAACGCTCGATCCACTAACTATCCGCCGTGCGTCGGATGGGCACGTTAAGCCGTCGGACCCCGGGTACTGACCGCCCGGTAATAAATAAGGGCGTCTTCCTCCCCCTTACTACTTCGCTTCCGTGTCACTTTCCTATCGGGCACTCTAGCCCAAATCTCCTAGCTTCCTATATCTAAGGGGTGTTTAAGGCCTGGAGTCAGACACTCCCTTTCTAAAATCCTTTACATATGATCTGATATGATCTGTCTGATATGTACTGTACTTTTCCCTCCTGTACCGTCCGATGTATTCGAGCTAGCTTTTATGTGACGCGGGAAGCTGCATCACAGTGGTTCGGCACACAAGCTGTTTATTTTTCAACCTAGTAGCCAAGTATGCTGAGACATCTATCAGTCAAGCTGTTCAAACCCTCAGTGGTAAGAAGATGCTTCCTGAAGACGAAACCATCCTTTCATCTCTCCGTTGACATTGTGATCGGATTGGAGGCGTTAACTTCTAAGGATCTATTTTAATTTAGGGAAACTGTGGAAGTCCAAAGTTGCTAAAGCAATGCTATAAGGAAAATGGGGAACAATTCCAAAGTGAGAAGCGTTCAAGGGTTTCACCGTTGGTGCGGCGTAGTTTTATCGTGCAACAGCAGTATTCACTTACAAGGAGATCTTACGACGTTCCCCTCAGGGATCTCAATAAAACTTTGTGTGGTTAAGCCTTGGTATGGACCTTTATTGAGCAAAAGGGGAGAAAGTGCGCTTCTGAAATGTCTTCGAGAAAATCCAAAAAGACTTATGAATAAGTTTTGCGGAGCGTTTCACCAAAAGCCGCGTGGCTCGGCGGTAGCCTGCCAGAATCATGTGCGAGAGATCGCTGGTTGGACTCTCGATGAGTGAATTTTTTTCTATTTTTCAAATCAGAAGGCAAGGTTTACGTAAGATAATAATTGTGAACCACATGGGTTTATACATTTCGTCTATTTATTCTCTATTAAAAGTGTGAATTTTCCCTTTTTCGCCCCTTGAAAATTCGTTTTTGGAATTGCTGCCTATTAAAAATAAATTTATTAAGAGATTTGTTTCTACAAATTAACAAATTCGGATAGGTTACTGTCGTATGAACCACAAATAAATAAAACATATGCTTTAATAATCGTTAGAAGCAGATGGGCCAATACACGAAGCAGGACGATATTGATCGTAGAAGGAGGGGAAACAAAAAGTCGCATAACATCTTGCGCATCGTACAAAAGCTGCTTCTTTTTTACACTCACAGTGGTTTTTTTTTTAGAACATCAAGAGGAAAAAATACTTCTGATTCCCTTTAAGGTCATCTTTTGTCCTCTAGCCTACCTACGACAACTACTTTGAGGGTATAAAGAAGTATGTTCAATGGTGTAAACAAATGTTTAAAGCAGAGGGTGAAAAAGGGAAAATGTACATTTTTAATTGAAACTAAACAGACAAAATGTATAACCCCATGTGATTTAGAATTATTTTATGTACAAATTGCATTCTGATTTCAAAAATGAAAAAAAATTGGTAATGGACAGTCGAGGCAGCGATTTCGCATGTACGCGTCAGGCACGTGAAACGTTCTGCAAAACTTATTCATAAGTCTCTCGGGATATTTTAACTTCGTTTTCTTGAAGACATTTGAGAAGGCGCTTTCTACCATTGCTCAATAAAGTTTCATACCAAGGCTTATCCACACAAACAGCGTTACTGAAATCCCTGAGGGGAACGTTGTAAGGTCTCCTTGTTAGACAATAATCCAAGTCGTTTTGCTGAAAACATTCTCATTCAGGGTGGTTAGTATGGCGTGAAAAGTTTTTGTATATGGATGCAAGGCGTTCACGAACATACAAAAACTCGTAGCTAGCACCTTTCAGGGGCGTCGCAATGTCTGTTTGTTTTTATTGTGACAGGGGAGCCTGGATGTTTCAATATCAATGATTTGGCTGTATATCGGCATATTTTAATGGCTTATGTAATGGAGCACCTACGTCTAATATCCTGTGATGCCCTTCCTAACAAATCTTCTCCCGCGTATGGCTCAACAAGTCTCAGCAATATTTCCATGAATGCCTTTTTGTGATCATCTGTACTGTCCTAGCAACCCATTTGCTGCAGACCTTCAGTAGCCTAGAAGATCTTGAACAATGTCCCACATTGTGTTATGGGGAAAGGCTGAGTCGTTTTTCCAGTGCTGCCAGAGATACACATTAATCTCACTCGAATGCTGCTTTGATATCTTTGTCATGCTCAGCGGATGTGGATGGTTAGCCACACCTTTGTTCGTTCACTCCGCTTACCTCACCATGTGTCTAAACTCCATACGCCACTTTCTGCACATGTTGCAATATTATTACCTAGGCACTATAGAATGGCAACAACTCACGTTGGTTTTGACAAGACGGATGTTCTTAGCTCATGAAGAACGGAATGTTGATATCACTTCTCTAATGAAGGAAAAAGCTTTTCACAGTTGAGGAACAAGGTTATTTGCTGCCCCTGTGACGCAGTGGTCTAAACGCTGGCTTCTGACCATTTGTCCGAGATGGGTCAGGGTTCGAAGCCTGGTGAGGCATGGATGATGTTGTATTGGAATTACGGCACTGGCTCTCTGTCTCTTCCCTGGAAGCTGTGGCCCTAAATTAGGTACGGGTTACTGCTTATAGCCCATTGAGTATCTCACGCGAGTCGTTAAAACTCCAAACAAACAAAAAGAAAGGTTATTTTGGGATGCCTGAAATGTGTGGTAACAGTAGCTCATGTTTGAAATGAAGAAACCCACAAAAATAGAACTGTACAGTAATACCGAGTGGATCAAAAGTAGCCACTGGTTTAACAAGAAAGATGACACCGAGTTTTCGGGTGTAATCAGCACATCCTTTGAATCCGTTCTGACGTAAATTAAATGTATCAAAGCTATTCAAATTCAATGGAACCGGTATGGAAAGCAACTGAAGAAAGAAGTTTTTCAATCGGGTTTTTAATCCCTCAGATATTGCTGTAAACGGAATCGTGAGCTTTCGCCCTTTGGTTGCAGACTTGTGTGTTAAGAAAAACATGAATTTATATGATAAACATTTGGGCACCGGAAACGCACTCCAACGCAGAAATAGTTTTTCAAATCGGACTCTTCGAAACGGAGATATCGACAAAAATAAGATGAGACTTTACGTCCCCTGGTGGGACAACCAGGCATTATTTTAGGAAGAAAGTATTCTCAAAAGTTTTTTTCCATATGAGCACTATCGGTCCAAGAAAAAAAAAAAATAGTCGAGTTTTCAGGAGCCCAAATTTTGCTGCAAATACATCAGAAGCGGAAATTAAGACTTACGCCACCTGGTGGCCAAACCGTTTATTACAAAAATCAGAAATTATGTGCAAATTATTTCCCATCAGGAGCTGTATCCGGTGCAGAAAGAATTTTTCAAATCGGAGATTTAAAAGCAGAGATATAAGGGGGAACGCAATTTACTTTTACGCCACCTACCGGGAAGTTATGAATTACTTGAAAATTTTAAAATCATATGAAAAACATGTCACACTGGAAACACTATCAAACAAAGAAGGAATTTTTTAAATCGGACTCCTAGAAGTAGAGATACTGACAAAAATAAGATATACATCTGCGCCCCCTGGCGGAGAAACTGGAATATTTTAAGAAGAAAATATTCCGAAAATGTTTAGCGATGAGAGTGGCATCAGTCCACGAAAGAATTTTTTTTTTCAATCGATACTTTAGAAACTCAGATTTTATGGCAAATACATCAGAAGCAGAAATTAACGCTTACGCCCCCTAGTGGCTAAAGTATTATTTACCAAAAATTTGAAATTATATGCAATGGATTTTCCATCAGGAGGTGTATCCGCTGAAGAAAGAAATTTTCAAATCGGAGATTTAGAAGAAGAGTTATCGGGAAAAATGTAATTTACTTTTACGCCCCTAGCGGAAAATCTATGCGTAATTTGAAAACTTAACTATATCTAAAATACTCTTCGACATAAATGAAATCGAAAGGTGAAAAAACTTTTTCGATCGGATGTTTAGAAGCAAATATGTGGAATAAAACGTATTTTTGAATTCGACATCATCTGCATTTACGCCCCCTAGCGGCAAAAGTATACATCGTAAAAAAAAAACGAAATAAAGGATCACCATTCTCATATTTCAAGCTTCCCAATGCAAAAGAATTTTTCAAATCGGACTAATAGTTGCAGAGATATCGTGGGTACAGACGGACGGACAAACCGGTAACATAAGCACGATATTTTTTTACAAAAGACGTGCTAAAAAATCATAACTTTGGAATGAGTGCAGTAACTAACATGAAACAAAGGATACTGTGTTGGAAGAAACTTAACTTTGACAACCCGGTTTGATTGTCGCGATCTAAAGCATATGATGCCAATACAGTCAGAAATCCCAAATGTCAAACTTCACGGTGCAGCTGGTGTTTTGTGATATAACGAATGCCATTCTGCGACTGCCATGCAGCTGATTTTCGATGTAAGAGCGTGTAGGGGCTTCGTAAAGAAGCTTCCTACGTGCTCTCAATCACCGAATGGCATTCACGCTTCGTATCAACAGAATGCATCGCGCGCTGTGAATTAGGTCTTAGGTCAAGGTCAGGAACGAAAGTGGAACGTGTTCAGGAAGTATATCTGTTACCGCTAAAGTGCAGAAATCAGTTATTCTACAGATTATCTAGGTAATGTGCAGATTAACTAGGGTGATCCGTTAAAGTGCCGAAAATTGTTTCATTGCTCAAATTACCTAGGTAATCTGCACATTGCCTACTAGGCACTCGTTAAAGTGAAAATAAGATCTTTGCTGGAACAACAGCAACGTTTCTGTGCGCTTAAATTAACATAATGTTACTTATTTATTTTTCGATATATAAAGGTCAGGTGATGCGTAACATCACAGCCTCTCCTTGACAAATGTCAACCCCGCCTTCTCGTGGTGCATCCTGTTCCCACTAAAGGGGCTCTGACGACCGCAAATAGCGGTATAACTATACCATCGGGATCAGAGGAAATGCTATCCCACACTCACCAACCCGCTTGGCCAGCGTGGTGAGTTATGGCCAAACACCTCCAAAATGACTCTACAACTTAAATCTTGGCCCTCAGTCTCCGGCAGCTGGAATGTACCTGGCCAAGGCAGCGGCCAGTGCGACATGAAGGCAGAGGGTGCTAAGAATCCCCGGAGGACCGGACTAGGCTGCCATTTGATGCTGACCTTGGCTACCTATAACGGACGCTCCCTATCTTCTGATTCAAGGCTTCTTGAATTGGAAGAGGAACTACAAAGGATCAAGTGGGACATCGTCGGGCTAAGTGAGGTAAGGAGAAAAGGAGAAGATCTCATTGAACTGAAAAGTGGACATCTCTTCTATTATCGTGGGACAGATACTGGCAGAACTAGTGGTGTTGGATTTATAATAAACAAGAAACTGAAGGATAAAGTGGGTAGAAGTTGAAAGTTCCTCTGACAGAGCTGCACGACTCGTTATCCAACTATCGAGAAGATACCAGGCTCAGATTATTCAAACTTATGCACCCACCACAAGTCATCCTGAAGAAGAAATTGAAGAATTTTATGAGGAAATTCGTCATCTAAATAATAAAGGTAAGCAGCACTTGAAGATAATTATGGGAGATTTCAATGCAAAAATAGGGCAACGGCAACAGAATGAAACTTCAGTAGGTAAATTCGGTCACGGCAACAGAAACCAGCGTGGAAATACTCTCGTTGAGTTTGCAGAGGCAGAAGGATTTTTCATCTTGAACTCCTTTTTCAAGAAAAAGCCACACAGGAAATGGACATGGAGACATCCAATTGGGACGACAAGTGAAATTGATTTTATTATGTGTAACAAAAAATTCGTCATCGAAGACTGCAGTGTGCTGAACAAGTTCAACACAGGTAGTGACCATAGATTGGTGAGATGTAAGATGCACCTCAACACTAAACTGGAACGTGGCAAGCTCATAAGACAAACAAAATGTATTGACATAACCAACCTTAAAAAACACCATAATAATTTCAAGTTGGAACTGAAGAACAGATTCTCTGCTTTAGAAGGCCTAACATCGGAAGAAGTGGATATTTCGGAAGTTAACAGAAAAGTAACCAAAGCTCTAATGGAAACAGCAACAAAATTAGCTGGGTCTAAGAACAAGTTGCATGTGAACAAATTATCAGGAAAAACCAAAATGTTGATGCAAAAAAGAAGAGAGATGAGGACAACTAAAGAAGATGTGACTTCCAAAGTGGAATATATAGAGCTATGCAAGACAACACGAAAAAGTATCACTGAAGACGTAAGGAAATTCAACTGTGAGCTAGTGAGGAAAGCAATTGAAAACAACCAGAGCCTTAAGATAGCAAAGGGACATCTCAGTAAGGGAAGAAAACAGATTATGGCTCTGAGAAAAGAAGATGGTTCTATAACAAGAAATAGAGGCGAAATTTTGACAAGAGTGAAAGATTTCTACTCCAAATTATATGAAAGGGATGATACATGTACTCCAGACATCATGAAAGGTACCAGAGTTCTTCCAGTCCTCCCAGCAGAAGTTGCTCATGCAATCAAGAACATGAAGCGGGGGAAAGCTCCAGGAGAAGATGGAATTACTATAGACATCATACAAGAAGCAAGTGGAGAAATTGAAACAGTACTCGCCCAAATTTTCACTCGATGCCTTAATGAAGGGAAGATTCCTGAGGATTGGAACAACGCTACAATGATCCTGCTACATAAAAAAGGTGACATTGAGGATCTCAGAACTACAGACCTATCAGCCTCCTATCAGTGGTTTATAAAATCTTCACTAAAGTTCTTTCACACCGCTTGAAGGTAACACTGGACATGGCTCAACCGAGAGAACAAGCTGGATTCAGGAGTGGCTACAGCACAATAGATCATATCCACGTACTGAGAGAACTAATTGAAAGAGCGAGGGAATATGAACTTCCATTGTGCATGGCTTTTATCGATTATGAAAAAGCCTCTTGATTCGGTGAAAACCATCAGCAGTTACCACGGCTCTGAAATCCTGCGGTATTGAGGATGCATACATTAACATTATTAATAACATCTATGAAAATGCAAGTGCAAAGATTCGGCTGTTTGAAAATACAACACACATAAAAATTGGAAAGGGAGTGAGACAAGGTGACACCATATCTCCGAAGCTCTTTAATGCCACATTGGAAAATGTCTTTCAATCACTGAACTGGGAAAACAAAGGGATAAAGATTAATGGAGATTATCTAACCCACCTTCGTTTTGCTGATGACGTAGTCATTTTTGCAACTACCCCATCAGAGCTGCAGAGTATGATCCAGGAACTTGCTGACAAGAGTAAAGAAGTGGGATTAAAAATGAACTTTCAGAAGACAAAAGTGATGTTCAATGCTTTTACAAGAAATGAAGATTTATCGATTGATGGAGAAAAACTGGAGATAACAGATACATATGTTTATCTTGGACAGCAGATATCAAGTGAGGGTCACATTGATGAAGAAATTAATCGGCGTACAAAACTTGCCTGGAGAGCTTTTGGAAGAAACAGCATAATTTTCAAGAGCAATATGCCATTATGTCTTAAAAGAAAAGTGTTTGATCAATGCATCCTTCCAGTGCTTACGTATGGTGCAGAGACGTGGACCTTAACTAAAAGAGACATACAAAGGCTGCAGACAACTCAAAGAAGCATGGAGAGGTGCATGCTTGGTATAACCAGGAGAGATAAGAAGAGGAACTCGTGGATCCGAAAATGACGAGAGTGGAAGACATCATGATCAGAGTTAAATCCCTGAAATGGCAATGGGCTGGACATACTGCCAGAAGGACAGACCATAGATGGACAGCCGAAATTTTAGATTGGATTCCAAGGGACAGGAAAAGACCCAGAAAAAGACCACATGGGAGATGGGTGGATGAAATTCGTAAATATGCGGGAGTGACATGGAGGAGACTGGCACAAGACAGACCGTTGTGGAGGAAACTTGGGGAGACCTTCGTCCAGCAGTGGATTGATAATGGTTGACAATGATGATGATGATGATGATATAAAGAATCAAGTTAATACAATCAAACAATCAACAAATTAGTTGTTAGAATCAATCATCAATCAATTAAAAAACTATAATAGAAAGAATCAAACGGTTTAAAATATTATTATAATTAAGGAAATTAATTTGCAAAACATATGATAAAATTATGCTTACTTATTAGCGCAATCTGAAGATTGCTGACACTTTGAATTGCATAGCAATTGGTTTTTGCGGCAAGCACACCTATTTGTGGTACATTTAGATTTTCAGTCACATTTTCTGAAACACTGCCCAGTACCAAGGGATTGTTTTATTGCGGTTTGACGTAAAGATATTTCTACAGCAGAGACATCTTATCTTCTTTCGTTAAAAATCTCTCTTTGCAAACACTGAATTCAGATTGTGCATACAATTGTTTTAAAATACCCGTTTTAGTACCAAGTTTATAAAAGCCATCCTCTGTTTTACTAAGAACCACAGCTAAAATCGAGCGGGCATCAGTTTTTGCTCTGTCTACTTCCGGTACTTTAATTCTCACAGTGACACCTTCATCGACATTTGGGTGCTTTGCATTAGAAACTGCTAACATTTTCTTTGCTTGCTTTTCTAAACCTTTCTTGGCTTCATCACGCTGTATTTTCTGATCCATACTCTCTTTACAGATGTTGCACAATACATTCTTACCATACCCTTTCTCTTTAGGATATATTTCACCACAAATTACGTAAACAAACATATCACACGATTTACACTTGTCAGCACCTGATGTTGCTTTTGAGCAAACAATACAGACTATGACTTGTATAGTCCTCTTTACAGGTTCTGTACGAAACAAGATGGCGATTCTGCTGAAGTTGAGGGTAACTCAGTGATTACTTCTTCAACATGCAGAGGTGATTCCTTGGAGGTGCAGGGTAACTGAATATTCTTCATAACTGTATCCTCAATCAATGGTGTAGAAGGCAGTTTAAGACTACTATCGATAAATTCTTGTATTTCTATAGAGGATTCTGTAGAAGCAGGGAATAACGGAATGTCCTCTTGAGTAAGATTTGACTGTGATCCCATATCACAGTCTCTTGTAAATCTTCTAATTTTTCGAGGTCTTCTTCAGTATTTATCGAATGTAATACACTTTGTGGTATAATAGTAGAAGATAATCCCACTTTTGCGGGACAACCGAACATGGCTTCGTATGGACTTCTTTTAATTGCAGAATGATAGGCACGATTCTTCATGAATTGTACAAATCGTACGCCCTCACTCCACTTGTTAGTTTGGTTATCAGCCATCCAAGTAGTGAGCATGTTTTCAAAGTCTTGATTCGCTCGTTCTACACTTCCTTGACTTTGGCTATGTCTAGGTTTGCCATTAACCATTTTGATTTTTGGCCACAACTGTGTTACACTTTCTAAGATTTTATTACAAAATTCGCGTCCGTTATCAGAATGCAAAATACTTGGGGCGCCAAAAAGGAGAAAAATATCAAGCCAGTTATAGGCTACTTCATCCGCCCGTTTTGATGTGAGCGGCTTCAATACAACAAATTTTGTTAAGTGGTCTTGGTATACGAGAAGAAACTTAAACTTTCCATCTGGTTGAGATTGGTAATCGGTGAGATCCACCTGGTATCTGCTTTTGAAATGCGATGAAATAATCGGCTTTACAACAATCACTTTTTTCGCACTTTTTTTTTTTTTTGTTGGCAAGGTTCGCGTAAATCCAAAAACATTTTTATTTGGGCTCGGGTTATGTTTTTATAAAGTGTATTTAATTGCTTGATCATTTTGTCTCTTCCACCGATTTTTCGATTCTTCGGCATGGACAAACTTTTTACACTTTCTCGCGCATATGACAACGGCTCAATGAGTTTTTCACAGCCTTGTACAGTCAACACATCATACCTTTGAATTATTCAATGGTCTCGAGATGATTCTTTCTTCTTGGAAACTTTTATTCGCTTTACATCTTCAATTATGCAATCATACTTTCGTTTTGTCATTAAAACACTATTATATTTTGAATCTCCGCTAAAGAGGTTTTCGAATAATCTTTTCTTCATTTTACTCACCAATTCGGTGCTTGCTTGCATAACTAGGAGTTAAATTTATCTGCTTTAAAAAAATCACGACACAAATTCACGCGCTAACAGGCAGAAACGAATTTGAAAACAGAATTAGCTATGCTACTCACTGGCAGCCGACGCCAATTATGAGAAATAAAAACAACCGGCGACGACTAGACGCTGGCGAAACGAAACTAAAAGTGGAGGGAGAGGGGGAAGGTGTAGGGAAAGGAAATGAGAGAAACAGGCGAAACCAAACTAAAAGTGGAGGGAGAGGGGGAAGGTGTAGGAAAAGGAAATGAGCGAAACAAACTTTTGAACTTTAACGATACGGAAGCCGTTAATGTGCACATTACCTAGGTAAAATGCGGAAAACTCTTGATTCCGCACGTTAACGGAGCAAATCAGTTAATCTGCAGATTAGCTAGGTAATGTGCACATTAACGGCTTTCGAGCTTTAGCGGTAACATATCTATGAAGTACACGTCAACTAGGCAAGTGAGGATGAAACTTCGGGCGCCGAAAGCAACTGTATAACGTATTTTGCTTAAATGACTGAGCTTGACACCACAGGAACTTCTGCTGGTTCATGCCCCTTTAGTGACCAGAAGCACCAGCATGAAATTTGTAGCAGCATTACTAAACTGATTGAGTCGAAAGAGGACTTGCTCACGTTCCTTGTTTCTGGTGACGAGGCTATGTGACGTACCTGCCAGCAGGACGCACACGACATAAAGGCAGATAGGAATCAGAATAAACGTCTGCGTAGCTCAGTTGGTAGAGCGACTTGTTCCGGAATAAGCGGCCTCGGGTTTGAATCCCGGCGTAGATTAAAAATGACGGAGAAATTTACATCGTTATAATGGCGCCCGAACTATCCGGATGACCCGGCCGTTCAAAATCTCGCATTGGTGTGATGTTATTTCCACACCGCGAGACAGGAAAAATCAGAGAATTCCTTCTCCAGCGCTTCGAAAAATAAAAATGTGTGATGTTGCATTCCACACAGCAGATTGACTGGGAGTTCTCAAGTGCACGTTCTACAGTGGATGGCTGCCTGCAACGATTCATGGTCACGGCTGACCCGTGGGCCATGCCCCCGGCCCTCTTTCAGGGGGGGAGATGTGACGTACCTGCCAGCAGGACGCACACGACATAAAGGCAGATAGGAATCAGAATAAACGTCTGCGTAGCTCAGTTGGTAGAGCGACTTGTTCCGGAATAAGCGGCCTCGGGTTTGAATCCCAGCGTAGACCAAAAATGACGGAGAAATTTACTTCGTTATAGCTACACTTCGCATCAGCGACACGGTAAACATACATGGATAGCGTGCGTATATGGAGAAAGAAAAGTCCCACAATTGGGATTTTTCAAATCGGGAAAATAGAAATGAAGATACGGTTCCAAGTACGATCCATACAGAAAGGAATACTTGAAGTTCCTAATGGCAAAACTGTGTGGTACAAATATTGTCAAATATGTGAAAAATGTTTCTGGCCACAAATGCTTTCGGTAGCAAAGTAATTTCTAACGCCCTTTAGCAAGAAAGCTAGTTATATATTTTGAGAAAAAAGTTCACATAAATGTTTTCCGTGGTGAATGGCATCTGGTTGAAAAAGAATGTTTTCAGTAACATTTTTAGAAGCGAAGGTACGATTTCAAATATGTTAAAAACAGAAATACACACTTACACTGCCTAGTGTGGTAAAGCATACTATCACAAAATATAGTAAAATTCATGGAAAATATTCATAGTCGTGTAACATCTATATAACGCAAAAATAATTTTTGAAATCCCATTCTTAGAAGCAGTATTGTGAGAAAAATACTATAGATATTTACGCACCGTAGGTGGGAGACCATACATTATTTCAGGTAGAACCTGTACGTAAAGTTACCTTTTTGGTAAAAGGTGTCTGAAGGTAAAAATATTTTTTTTGAATCTGTTTTTTTTTAACCAACTGTGTACAGTAAAATTTAGTTTGAATTAAACAGCAGGTGCCCCCACTTACGGCGAGGCTATTCATCAGAGAAAGACCGAAATGTCTGAATCGCCGTTCTCGCATTTCAGGCTTTAGATTGCAAAAATAATTTTCCTAATCAGACTTATCATTGCTGAGATATTAATTATGACCGTAGGCGGACCGGCGCTCGGACATAGCGATACTATAAGAATGAAGTCCTTTTTCCTTTTTTCCCCAACAGATGTTCTAAATATTTAGCTAGTGGGTATTACTAAGGCCATCACATTGGACAGCCTAGTTTCCTGCTTTAATTACGGTACATCACGCGAAGACCAATGCTTCCGATTGTTTTCCAACGCTGTCGTGTGTAACCTTAGAGTAACGTTACCATTATGGCTCTATTGCCATGGCACTCCCCATTCTAGACGGTGACGGATCACTTTGTCCGTGTTCATTTTGTCCACGGTTCACTTTGTCTACTGTTCATCTAGCCCACTGTTCATTTCCTCCACCGTTCACTTTGTCCACATTCATTTCGTCCACAAAATCGATGGAACACCGTGGAAATTTTCTGTTTTGCTAGAATTCTCGTTACTAGACAGTAAAAAAAGGTCAGTGGACAATGCTTACATGCGATTTTTGACGTAGAACTACATCTTTCTTTGCGCTGGGTAACATCGAGAGCAGGGATGCCACAAAAACATGTCACATTTTGAACGCTTATATCTTCAAAACTAATACTCGTAGAGTAATAAATAATACAACATTAGACAGTTTATAGCGTCCCAATTATAACAAAATATGTTTGAACCCTCCACCCCTAAACCCTTCGATACAGTAGTGTTAGAAATTTAAACTAAATTTCGCGTGATTTTGTTTCGCCGCACACCATTTTAAGTCTTATAACTAGTGAATATATAATGATAGCGATGACCTCAGCCCCGCATTCCGTAGCTGACGGGCAGACCTAACGGACGTTTGTGATAAACCGAAATAAAGTGGATTTAAAATTTATTTATTTTTTAGATAAAGAAAAAAGTTGGTGACGAAAATTTAGAAATGCCCCGAAAATCCAAGGTAAATTACTATAAGAATAGACAAAAGTTCAAGAAACAGCTAGAGGAGAACGAGGGAAGTCCTAAAGAATCGAAAGATCACCGGAATGTAGGGAGCGTCAGAAGTTCGCGCACCAGGATGCGTTTCACCCGAGTTTGACTCTAGAGCCACAACCTTCCACTTCAACTGCACAAATTGAGCCTGAACAGCAAGAACAGATGGAGATTGATGTAATCAATCCAAATTTTCACACCGAGCATGGGGTATCAATGTACATTGCGAGTCTTCACAACTTCGCTGGATAATGAATGTACACCAAACCTTTACACCGCCAATGTATTGTGAATCTAGACAGAAACAACAGCAACAACAAGAAGAGTACATTAGGCCCGAGACGTATCGCCAAATTTATAACAAGGCAGTTAAGGAGTTTGAAAAATTGTTTCTGAAGAACGATTTCTTCAGAAACAATTTTAACGATAACTACTGACAACGATGATACTACGCGTTCTACTCCTACTAACATTAATTTATAATCAGCATAAGTTAATATGAATGTTATATAGTATAAGTGGTTTTTAAGTAAACAAAGTAAAACCTATTTTTCGTTTTATTTCTTAAAAATTTTATATCTGAAAAAAATCAAAGAGGCACAGTAGCAACTCTGCCGCAACCCACAACGTAGGGCTACGTCAACTGTCCTTCGCTGAATATTTTAAGCATGTAGAACTAGTGAGATAGTGCCATGAAATAGTGACAGTTGACGTAGATCTACGCTGTAGGTTGCGGCACAATTGCTACTGTGCCCCTTTGGGTGTTTTTTTTTCTGTTTAAGTTTTTCGATTTTAAATGTTATGTAAAGTAAAACGAGGAACAGAACTTTGAAGAACTTTTTCACTCTTTCGTGTAGTACGGTATCAATCACTGTGATATAAATCAAAGTTTTACAAAAATCTTTTTTAATGTTTTCAAATACGTCTTGTATATTTTTTCCCAAGTTCTTAGTTTTTCAGTATATTTATTTTTTATCTTGATTATTATTAATTGCTAATAATTTCCGCATGACTAATTTTCATTCGAATGAACCATAATACTCTCTATAGGTGTCATCGCTATTTAGTGTCAGAAAAAAGAGCCATAAAAGTATAATGGTGAAAAAAAAAGTTTACATTGATATTTACCGTGAATTTGTGGTGTGAAAGAAGGAAAAGTGATACTTTTTACATAAAGGGGAAAGGAGGTCTGAAATTTCCCCCTTCAATCCAACACAGTTATGGTCATTGGAATAAGCTTTGATTAATGTCATAGTGATTAACATCGTACCACACAAAACAGTTAAAACGCTTTTCAAAGTTCAGTTTCTTGTTTTACTTTAAACAACATTTAAAAGCATTACACTTTAATCGAAAAACTTTAATACGGAAAAAAAATCGCATGTATAAGCAATGTCCGCTGACCTGCCTGGTAACAAAAATCTGATCAAAACAGAAAATGTCCACGGTATTCCATCTATTCTGAGGACGAAATGAATGTGGACAAAATGAACAGTGAGCTAAATGAACAACGGACAAAATGAATACAAATAGGTCTTCTTGTATAACCGCGGTTGCTGTCACAAAATTGACTAGACTAAAGGGTAACTTGGCTCTAGTAAAGAGAACAAATAGCACGAAGTCCTGAAAGGAAAACGATCATCGATCCCTCTGGAATTTAGTTTTGAGCCGCCCTAAGTAATATGTACTCTATGGAGCGTTATTAAGTTGACAGATGTGTTTCATCCATTTCATATAGTAACTAGGGTTGCGGTTAGAGTAAGGTTTTGTTTTAGGAAGGGTTTTAATAAGGAATACATTCTAATTGGGAAGTACAAAGGGCACTGTCTCTGCACGAACAAACAAATAAGAAAATCAAAAGCCAATAAAATTAAAAGCAGTAAAAAAAAAAAAAAGAGGGGGGGGTATCTATAGCATTACCTTACTTAATGGGACAGGTCAGCTTTGTCTTTTTAGGCCTATGTCGGATCTACAGCACGGATTCTTGCTTGCAGAATCCGGGAACACAAATACAGCATCAAAGCAGGGCTTCAAAACACCGCTTTGGCACGAACTGGCAATGATGGAACTTTCTACCCAGCCCGGGACTACGCAAGAATTCTAGTGCCGCCCCGGTGGCGCAGTGGTCTAGCGATGGCTTCTGATCATTCGTCCGAACGGGGTCCGGGTTCAAATCCCGGTGAGGCATGGATGTTGTGTTTGTCTTACGGCACTGGGTCTCTCCCTTCCCTGGAACCAGTGACCCTAAATTAGGGACGGGCGACTGCTTATAGCCCATTGAGTGGCTCACGGTGGTCGTTAAACCTCCAATCAAAAAAAAAAAAAAAAAGAATTCTAGTATGGCCAAGATCTTGTTCTATGCTGTTATTGACTGAAAGTTTATTTATTTACCAGCTGGGGTACCCGGTATTTCACGGGTAAATATTACTATCAGTGGAATCACCAAGTTCAACAAGTGAAAGTTAATGAATGAAAAAGATATTCCTATAATTTTCCAGTAAATTTATTTCAATTCATTTACGTTATTGCTTTCTGGTAAACAATATTTTTGGTTTTTCCATTAGGAGCAAAAATGTAGAGATTTTTATGATTGCCAACCCTTGAGCAGACGACGTAGAGTTGTTCGTGGGAAAAAAGGGTTCCTCCAAATTGATGCCAGCCACTGCCAATGACTGGCTGATGCAGTAATATCAGTAATATTTCTGCCAAAAGAAAAAAAAAGGAGCCGGGAAGGCTGCAAGTGCAAAAAATAAAAAAAAATGATTTAGTTAATTTACTTGTACGAAACAAAAAAGAAAGGAAGAGAAATGGAAATACTTTCCTTCGAAGAGGCATCCATAAAACTGCCGTACATCTGGCGTGCGCTTCTGGGAATCCCGCGACAATGAAATGCAATGTGCCTATGTCATGTCGCGCGCATGCGACTTAACATTGGCATTGATCATCCTTTTGCTTACCGTTTTGAATTTTGAATATCAGGAAATCTATTTGCATTACATTGTATTTCTCCCTGATGAAGACGCCCGTTTGTGGTGAAAGCTAAGGTTTATTCATTTGTGTTTTTAATATACCGTTAAACAGATATTTTGCACTTTATTGTTATCTACGGTCTCTACCTTGGACCGTAGATCGGGTATTGGAGTGCTGAATTGTGTTGCATTTCTTAAAAGTAAAAAATGGTACTTTTTACGAAAATTGTTTATGGGCGCCTCTTGACACCGGGCTCCGACACCATCCAAAAACAGTCTACGGTTTACGTTAGGGTGCCATCAGATAGTATACCAAATTTGGTGGGTTTAAATTGAAAACTGTAGATGTTACACAAATTTTGAGTAGGACCCTTGACCCCGGGCTCCGACCCCTTCCAAAAACAATGTACGGTCTGTTAGAGTACCATGAGATAGTATACCAAATTTGGTGATTCTAAATTGAAAGCTGTAGATCTTACAAACATTTTGTATGGAGCCCCTTGACCCCAGACTCCGACCCCTTCCCAAAATCGCCTACGGTTCAAGTTAGGGTACCATGAGATAGTATACCAAATTTGGTGGTTCTAAAATGAAAACTGTAGATTTTACAAAAAATTTGTACGGGGGCCCCTTGACACCGGGCTCCGACCCTTTCCAAAAACCGTCTACGGTCTAAGTTGGGGTACCATAAGATAGTATACTAAATTTGGTGGTTCTAAATTGAAAATTGTTGATTTTACGAAAATTTTGTGTGGAGGCCCCTTGACCCCGAGCTTCGAACCGTCTTAGGTCTAAGTAACTGTACTATGAAATAGTATACCAAATTTGGTGGTTCTAAGTTGAAAACTGTATGTTTGTATAGCTGACATACAAACAAACAAACATTGAACTACATGTATATAGATAAAGCTCGTTACGAATGTTGTAATGACTATGTACCATTCGACTTACCACCTCTATGGAAAAATATTATATTAGGTGTACAAATAAGTTTTAAAGCGTATGTTTTGGTGAAAAACAAAATTTGAATTTATTTTGAGTATATTGAATTGATTGTTATTTATTAAAAGCGTTATATTTATGCTGGTATTAAAATTCATATGGAAATTATAGAAAATTTAAATTTGGGAAATGGGTGGATGCATTTCGAAACCAAAAATGAAATTTTGAATAAGGCCATGAAACAAAATAGAAAAATAAAATAAAATGCACCACTGAATTTGGTATCTCCCAAAAGTTACTATTGTATTGTTTGCGTTGTTTGCATTTGATGAGTAGATACACCTGAAAGTGTAAGAAAAGGTAACTATTGTTTGCATGTGTACCAAATTTGTAAACAATAAAATTTAATGGTATACAATGTACACGTGTAAATAACCTTTTGGAAGTGGCGATGATCAAATTAGCTAGTTAGGACAAAAACATTGATTTTACGGTTATAACCTCAGATTACATTCCCACCTCAGTCATTGCTGAGGGGGATGCACTTGAACCATGTGATGAAAATTTAAACTGAAAATACCTAAAACTTCACTGCACTAAGGTTTAGGTTTTTGAAAGGCCACTTGGCCTATATTTATTTTAAAAACTTAACAAGTTAAATTTTTAGATCACAGATTTTATGCCTGGCCACAGGGCCCAATAAAAATAAACGGATGACAGGTTAGTTTCTTTCCAAGAAAAACTAGCACCAGGGACACTACTGATAAAAATAATAAACACAAGAATTTCATTGTACTTCAACAGCACCAACACTTGATTTAACATGGTGTACAACTTAAGTATTTGAAGTGAAAATATCTCACACTCTCTCTCAAAAAAAAATATTATATGCATATGTGTACACTATATTGTTCTAATTAAATCGCTCGAACCAACCTTCTCAGACCAGACTTCCGAATCCACTTTTAATTTTAAACTACTATAACAACTGCCAAAATTCTACGTATAATGAAAGTTAATTTAATAAAAGATTCTACCCTTCCAGGAAAATTTGTCTTAAAATCAGCATAACCCTGTCTTAAATCAACATTTGTCTTACAATCAACATTCCTAGCATTACCGGATACTCGACCCATTCTATACACCATACCAAAACCTAATGCACTAGATACCTTATTCAAATTACACAAAGTTATCATTAAATTGCTACACCGACAAGAGAATCTTACTTACACCATCATCATGCAAATCCAACATTTCAAAATTCCATACTATAAGTTTTCCAGTCAACTGGCACCCATGTAATAATCAACTCGGGCATAAAGCCAAACAATCATCTCAACCAATGAGTCCCACATCTCAAGAAAAACACTATTTTTCTGGGAGAACAACAAAGTTTGAGTCTGAAGGCGGGAATGGGTCGTGAATCCATTCCCAGCTTATACAGTGTAGTGGAGCAAAGTGCGACCTAACCCTTTTCTGTTCCTTCACTCTGATTTGGGGACAACCTATATCACTCCCCTCATAGGTACCACCTCCTATGGACCGAACAAGCTTACTTGGGCAGAAAACAAATCCCCCAATTTGTTTCGTGCACCCTTTCAGACCCCGCGGCATTGTCTACATAGGGTAAAGTATCCCACAAGAGTTCTCTTGTCCCCAAAATATCTCTTCGTCCATTTTCCAGAAAATTCAACACATCACCCTTTTTCCCAGAAAATTACTTCTTATCCTATTTTCCCCAGGAACACACTTCATATCCTTATTTTCCCAGGAACACACTCATTTCCCATAAAATCACTTATCTTTATTTCCCAGGAACACACTCATTTCCCAGAAAATCACTTATCTTTATTTCCCAGGAACACACTGTACATATTCATTTCCCAGAAAGCTCAATAACACCATACTTGACACACTATACCAAACCTTACTTTATTTCCTGAAAAATCTATACATCACCATACTTCCTAGATCACTCTTTTCCTGAAAAAAAATCATCACTTCTTGAAGAAACACAACAGCTATTCGGGTTATTTTTTTAGTCACACTATACATATGCTCATATCTGCCTGTATGCCCAATTCTTATATTCTTTTCCCCATAAAAACCTGTTTTTCTAATCAACGGGCTGAAACTAGAAATTAGCCCTCACTAATACAAAAATTAAATTTTAAAGAGTAATTCAGCACCCAAATTCACCAAAACACTAAACCAAAATAATTACCAGCCCACAAGAAAAAATTCCCAACTACATAGCACCTACGCTAAGTTCATAAATACAAATTCTACTTCACAAATACAAAAATCACCGAGCACAAAAAGAGTTAAATTTCACCTAAGAGAAATACTGGTCTGGAGAGCTGTTCGTTCCGAAATAACTTAATATCCTTATTATATCATCCATCCTTACATGACCCAGAAAATTATCCACTTCCACTACTTTGTTTCGTTTTGTTTTTCAATTACCTATCCACAGAAGATGACATGAAATTTATTTAAACAGCCTAAGATATTAAAACCAACTCGTTTTATAATTTTAAAGAAACCACAACATAATACAAAAAAGAAAATGCCGAGAGAAATTTACCTTTAGGACTGGGGCAGCAACACTTCCTGACAAGCACACTAATCGTCGATAATAATAACAAAAAAAAAAAAAAAGGTTTCACAGCCTAATAATAGATAAAATAAATAAATAAAAAAACCTCTCCCTGAGAGAACACCACTGTCCCGGTTGATTTTCACTTCACCTCCAAGATTGTTTTTTTTCTTTTCCTTTTTTCTGCCACAGTGTGTTTGGCCAACGAAACAGGAAACGGGCATTTTGGAACCCTGTTGGTGGACCCCTTGTTGTAATCAGTAGTGGGCCCAGCTCGACAATTCAGCATTCGAAGGCGATGTCATTCACAAGGCCGTCCATGATAGCCATGGCTTTCTCCCCGAAGCCTGGGCGCAGCCCAGCGTTAAAATATGGAGGCAGCAACAACAAGAGGTGGACTTTCGGTCCTCAGGCACGTTGGGCTTGGAAGTAAGAAATCGGGTCTGATCCTTCTCCGCCATCTGCACCCAACACGGCAGTCGACCGCTACTTGATAAGTTGGGTGTATCAGCGGTCATTTCATCTCCGGCAATGAGATCCTTGAAAATAATCATTTTTTGCTGACCGATTTTAGAGTCACTTCAGAATACGGGAACACAGCTAGCGGCCAGTCATTCTTACTGCCGACCAGGCCAAAGAAAAAGATTTTTTTTTTCCACACAGTGCCAACAGACCCCAGTGCATCTCATTCTGACTGCCCCCTCCCCACCAAAAGGCGAGGAGAAAATTTTGCTTTCTTTTTGCTGTACACCAGCTAACGCAGCGACCAGAACAACAGTGACTTCTCAACGGATAAAACTCTGGGGTGCTTGAAACCGCTGACCCCCTCCTATTGGTCGAAACTTCAGCCTAGCAACTAACGGCCTCCCAACGGAATCTTCACTCCCACGCCTCGAGTGACCTCTGACCTTCACACGTGTAGACCAAGCTCTTTTTGACCCTGAGGTCTAACAATAGATTTCTGTTGCTGAATTCCTTACCCCAAAAGACGAAAAGATGTTACTTTTGGGCGACTTTTCCACGACGTTTGGAAACAGGAAAGCAAAAATGGCGAATTCTTGCCTTGCAGAAAATCACTAATTTTAATTTTTTTTTTCTCTCGTTCCGTGATGTTAAACTAAAATTAATTTTGATTCTCTGAGCTGCACACCTACTCCCCTTTTCCTATCGCGATAAAAGAACCGATAAATTAATTATTTTCAAAAGCCCAAAGTCAGTTAAATCAAATATTATTCTTTTTTTTTCTTTCTTTTCACCAACATGAAATTTTGTTTTCCTGGTTGTGATTAAGACAAGCGAATTTTGCGCACGAATTCCCCTGCCTTTCAACCAGGAATTTTCTTCTAACGTATGTCATGGGAGAAAATTTTTGCATTAATTAATCTCTGATAAACCAACAGAAAGATTGATCAGGTCTCTCTGAAATTCACCAGAGGTTAAAATTTTCGCCATGACACGTATTTTCTGTGACGTATACCGCTAATTTACATATCCGAGATTCCCCAGCGTTGTTGTCATGTGACCGTAACTGGTCCAGAGTATAAAATGTGACACAGAAGTTTGCCCAACAGTCAAACGTAGTTGCACATTGGTAGGTGAAATATGGCAAGCGATACTGCATTCGTTACGAATTTCATCAAGGAAAAAGTGCTGCAAAAACATGTGCATCGGTCTGTTCTGTTCTGGGGGAGAATATTTTATCTTAAAGCACGTGCGAGTTTTGGTTTAGACGATTTAAAGCAGATGATTTTGATTTTAGCGATCGAGAACGTAGCTGTGCCCTCGCAGAAGGTTGCACATGAGGAACTGAAAGCATTGCTGGATGTAGATTCGTCTCAAACACAAAAGGAACTATCTGAACAACTGGGGTAACTCAACAAACCATTTCCAAACGTTTACGCGCAATGGGAAAGATTCAGAAGGAAGGAAAATGGGTGCCACATGACCTGAGCCAGAGGAACAAGGATGACCGTGCCATGAAGTGTTTGAATCAACTGAATAAACAACACAGAAAACCTTTCCTGTGAAAAATCGTTACGGGTGATGAAAATTGGATATAGTACGACAATCCCAAACGCAAAAAACACTGGATAGACCCCGGTGAAACAACGACTTCGACACCGAAACGCAATATTCACTTCAAGAAAGTTCTGCTGTGCATGTGGTGGGATATGAAGGGTGTGCTTTATTATGAACTATTGTAACAGAGTCAAACTGTTAGTGCTGTTCGCTACAAGCATCAATTGCTGCGATTGAACCAGGAAATCTGTCGGAAACGTCCATTCACAGGCAAAGGATTGCGTCTTGTGAAATTACTGCATGACAACGCTAGTCCGCATTTCGCGAAATCTGTCAAGGAAACGTTATTGACGCTTTGCTGGGAAGTTTTGGAGCACCCGGCGTATAGTCCTGATATAGCCTCTTCCGAATATCACTTGTTCCGATCGATGCAACATGGTTTGTCTGCTGTACGGTTCCGAACATGTGACGAAGTGCAAAAATGGGTTGACGACTTCATCGCGTCACACGACGAAGTATTCTTCATGGCTGGATTCCGTCAGCTGCCTGACCGATGGCGGAAGTTGATAGATAATGACGGCGCATATCTTGATTCGTAAAGGTATTGTCGTTTTCTCTCAAATTACATGTGGGGTTGTCTTTAAGCGCTTTAAAACTTATTTGTACACTTAATATAATAACCCAGAGGAGATTGGACAAAACACGGGGCTCCACCTTTTTTTTTTTTTTATTGGAGGTTTAACGACCACCGTGAGCAACTCAATGGGCTATAAGCAGTCGCCCGTCCCTAATTTAGGGTCACTGGTTCCAGGGAAGGGAGAGAGCCAGTGCCGTAAGATAAGCACAACATCCATGCCTGACCGGGATTCGAACCCGGACCCCTTACGGACGAATGATCAGAGGCCAGCGCCTTACACCACTGCGCCACCGGGGCGGCGGGCTCCACCTTAAACATCGCTGACGTAATACAGACATACTATATTTACCCATACTGCCACTGATTTGTATAAATAGCAGCACTGTTCAAATGTTCACTTCACATCTGAAGATGGGACCAAAGTGGCCCAAAAGTACTATGTGTATCTTTGGATTAAACTAATGGAATGAACGTTTTACGGCTTTTAATTTTATTGGTTTTTGATTTTCTTTCTCATTTGTTCGTGCAGAGACGGTGTCCTTGATATTTATTTATCAAGAGTGCACGCGTGAGTGGTTTTATATTGGACAAAGTGAACGTATATGAAATGAACACGGACAAAGTAATAGGGAACCATTCCAGAAGATCTTCGTACCCGTTACCGAGGCAGTCTTGGTACCTACACAGCATTATTTTCATGTTGTGACGCAGATCACTTCCGAACCAATCGAGGAGGAAATATTATACTATTGTCCCAGACCGGCAAGGAAGTGATAATAATTAATTAGCAAGAAAAATGATACCGGAGATGAGCACGTATTTTGTATACTTTCAGACATGAAAAAAAAATTCAAAAAAGATTATTTGCAAGCAAAAAAATCAGCGAAAACGACAATATTGATACTGTAATGTTAGTTGGTTAAATATGTCTCTATTTAAACATTATCTTCGCACCATCAGTTGGTTGTTCTCGTATTACTGGAACTATGTACTGTTAAACCTCTGATAGCTAGTTCATGAACAATTCTTGATTACACACTATGCTAAATTAGGAGACCTAACGGCCACAAGAGGAAAGTCTTGAAAACATTTACTAGAAAATGGTCTCTATTGTCGAAATTTCACGGCACTTCAGATTCATAACGTATCACAAATGATCACATCCGTATAATTTAGAATGCTGAACCTCTAGCAAATTAGGTTCGAGGTATTTACATCTAATTTACCAATTACAACAAATAGCTACAGTAATCTATCAACAGCACGCCACAACATCACAACACAACACACTTTGTCTGCTAGATCCAGACATTATATCTCGATCTTCGCTTGTCAAACATGTACACGTCATTTATTCTTGACCTCAAAACTGTTGTCGACATAACATTCAGTGAGTGAGAAAATATAACGTGAAGGTTTAAACCGTAAAAGAGAACGAACTCAAAATTTACATACAAAAAGACAACTAAAAATGAAAGTTAATTTAGAGTATACCTCATAATACGTCGCCCGAGGCCCACTGTTCCGAATCAAATTCGAGGAGCAACACACCGAACAGAACCGGAGCTCATTGGATTTGACCTCTGGATCAGAGAGTAGTTAAGAAAACAATACAAACGTTAATATTCTTCTTGAGAACATTAAGCCAAAATTAATGAAACACTTAATCCCTTAAATACAGCTTCAAAATTACTAGATAGAGCGAAATCCCCTTATACAAGTAGAGCGTATAAAAATTAATATTCCTGCTGATAGCTTTTGAGTTCGAAAAGGAATAATTTTCTTTCCCTTGCGATCGTTCTAAGTCACTGTCGGACTTTGAACCGAATACACCTCAGTTACGTCCGTCATAATAGTAGCTTACTTTTTGAGCTGGTGAGCGTGCATCCATTTATTTCGATTAACGTTTTCTCAACACACAAGCTGTTTATTATGTACACCCAAAACTCCATCTTAGGACACACTCATCTTTCTTCACCTGTCACAAAGCCCGAAGTCTCTTCCAGATGTTGAAACTTCGACCTCATCAACTCGATTCTTTTTCTCACCAGCATGTCAACGGTATTGTAGCCCAGAAGTGACCAGTTCTGAGCTGCACCATTATAAAATGCTCTAATGTATTTTACGTAAACAATAACAAATTCGCGCGAATGAATAATTTCCCACGCATCAGAGAACAGCGGCAAAGAAATCGAGTTCTCTGTAAAAAGCTGCTAATCTCGGGTTCCAACAAAACATGATTTATAGAAAGCCAGCAAAACACTTAATATGACTTTTTGAACGAAGCTTTTGTTTTCGCACTTTGAAACAGAAAAGGAATTATCACATCCACAACAATATATTTACGC
The DNA here is from genome assembly GCA_039090855.1 of Macrothele yani. NCBI lineage: Eukaryota > Metazoa > Arthropoda > Arachnida > Araneae > Macrothelidae > Macrothele > Macrothele yani. The sequence goes on along the minus strand of CM076996.1, from coordinate 19,838,429 downwards.
CGCCTTGAGATAATCTGCGTGTAATTTAAAATAGGCGGTGTGAGCTTTATTCATAGTGTATGGAAGTGGTTAAAAAACAACAAGTTAGCATAATCATGCAATGCATTGATTATAATACGCTTTCCAACATACCAGAAATCATTACTCAAGTTATTACCCAAGTTATGAGGATAATGGCTGTGGAATAAATCTCGCTCCTGTGCCCTGACCTTTGATCCCATTTCGATGATATTAAACAGAACCGGTTCAGTACACCTCCGAAATAACATGATAAGGTTTTGTCGCAAAATAACCATTTTTGCGTAAGTTATGATGCATAAGGGCTATGGAATCGAACCCGCTCCTTTGTCCTAACCTTTGACCCCATGTCTCCCATTTTCAACAGGATTCTTCCCCAGGTAGGCCCTTACAGCATACTAACATTTCATCCAAATCGAAGCATTTTACGTAAGTTATGACGCATAATGGCGATGGCAGTGATTCCGCTCCTATGTCGTGACCTTTGACCCCATTTCGCCCATTTTCAATAGGGTTTGTCCTCAGGTAGTCCCCTACCACATACTAAAATTTCATCGAAACCGAACTTTTTTACGTTAGTTATGACGCATAAGAGCAGTGGAATGGATCCCACTATTATGTCCTGACCTTTGACTCCATTCCGTTCACTTTTAATAGGGTTCCTTACCAGGTGTTCCCCTACCACATACTAAAATTTCATCGAAATCGAACGATTTTTACGCGAGTTATCGTGCTGACAGGCATACGCACACAACGCGTGACGTAATGAGGCAGATGGGAATCGCGACAATCTGCTCGCAAGAGTGTGACGTCATAAAATTTGAATAGGGTCCACACACAACGCGTGACGTCATCAAACTTTAATAGGATCCGCACACAACGCGTGACGTCATCAAACTTTAATAGGATCCACACACAACGCGTGACGTAATGAGCCAGATGGCGTGATCGAGCGCCAACATCTAATGGGTCGACGCCATGACCCCACACTAAAAACGTGGTAATTTCGGGTGGTTATTTAACCCACTAAACTAATTTTCCTAAAGTCAAGATCAAGCTAAATCGATTTCTAGTACCACAAAACGGTAGGTTAGCGACTTTCATCAAAATTCTTACAGCCGTTTTCAAAATAAAATTTTCATAGATACAAGAATTGCTCCTTTACGGTGGACGTCAAGTAATTTTGCTTCCCATACTTCCAATGGAAAAACTTTTGTACACATTTTCTTCACAATTAATGCGTTCCCAAGAATGAAAATTTGAACATTGATTAAAAATAGCTTTTTTATAACTTGGAAAACTTTATATTTTTTTAAACATAACCATAATTATGCAATCCAACATTTATTTGTCTACTGACGTCATCAAAGTACAGATCGCGCCATCTTTTTCTGGTTTCAACACCACCAAAGGAAACGTTATTGTTTTTTAATATAATTATGGCTACGTTTTAGAAAATGTTAAATATTTCAAGTTATAATATGAAGTTATTTTAATCAATGTTCACGTTTCCATCCTTGGGAACACATTAATTCTGAAGGAAATGTGCAGAAAAGTTTTACCATTGGTAATATACGAAGCAAAATTACTTGACGTCCACCTTAATACACTGGCGGAAAGTGAAAAAGGAACACCAAGAAGGAGACGTCTGATACCAACGAAATTTATACAGCATAATAACGGAATACAGAGGATAACGTGATCAAAACACTATGGCAAAATACAGCTGTATTTGCTGGTAAACTGAAAAATAACATTTCCATGTAACATGGTTAGTACGAGGTTGAACCGCCATGAACTGCGTCACACTGTGCAATTCTGGTATGGAGTCTGTCGTACAGATGTTGGATGTAAGTTTGAGGTATTGAGTTCCAAGCATCATCAACCTGGACGCGGAAATCGGGGATGGTCGTGGCTGGCCGTGGAGACCGAATAAGTCGTTGTCCCATAAAATCCCACACGTGCTCAATAGGGGACAAATCCGGTGAACGTGCAGGCCATGGAAGTTGTCTCACACTCTGAAGTGCATGTTGCGTTGCACGTGCCGTGTGTGGGCGTGCGTTATCTGGCTGGAAAACACATCGATGGACCGACCTTACAAAATGGCACAACAACGGCCTGAATGATGTTGTTGATGTAGGAGGTGCTGTTTAACGTACCCGGTACAAACACTAGTTGTGTACGGGAGTGATAGGTGATCGCTCCCCAAACCAGAAGACCAGGTGTAGGCCCTGTGTGTCGCTGGTGGATTCAAGAAGCGTGGAGACGCTCGCCTGTGCGTCTGCAAACACGCATACGGCCATCGTAGGCTAAAAAGCAAGCAGAATCTGCTTTCATCGCTGAACACGACAGATCGCCATTGCGTTCTCCAGTGCAGACGTTGGCGACACCACTGCAGCCGTTCCTGACGGTGGGCTGAAGTCAGAGTTACACATGCCAGAGGCACACGCGCACGTAGTCCTGCATCCAGTAGACGGTTGCGGATTGTTCGCACAGTCACCTCAGGTGCAACGGCAGCTCGGATTTGCGTCGCAGTGGATGTTCTGCTTAACAACGCCGCTCTTCTTATGCGTCGATCGGTCCGCTCATCAGTCCGTCTGTGATTCCCTGTTCCGCGTCTTCTCGTGTGGGAATGTTCCTCGGACCATCTACGCCACCATCGTACCACCACCGATACTTCCCGTCCAATTCTCTCCGCAATACGACGATACGAACACCCGGCCTCGCGGAGTCCGACTAGACGACCTCGCTCAAAGTCCGATAACTGCTGAAATCGTACACGTCTTCCATGTCCAGGCATTGCAGCTTCTTCAGGGTCTTCGCACGTGTCCGTACGCCGACAACTGATTACATTCACTTCGCCGTACTCCTTAAATACCACCGAGGATAATTTGCATATTATGCCGTGCTGTAGCGTAAGCGCTCACCTGTTGGTCCCGAAATTAACATCACACCTACGTAAACTCAACCCCATTAACATATGTAAATTTCATGATCGTCAGCCAATTCCTTCTTGGTGTTCTTTTTCACTTTCCGACAGTTTAGTATGGGATACAAGCGATAGAATGGATCCCGATCCTATGTCCTGACCTTTGACCCCATTTGTCCTATTTTCAATTGGGTTCCTCTCCAGGTGGTCCCCTACCACATACTAAAATTTCATCGAAATCGAACCATTTTTACGCACGTTATGACGCATAAGGACATTGGAATGCATCCCGCTCTTGTGTCATAACCTTTGACTCCATTTCTCCCATTTCCAATAGGATTCGTCGCCAGGTAGAATACTAACGGAACTACAGCATTCAAATCGAAGCATTTTTACGTAAGTTATGGCGCATAATCGCGATGGAAGTGATTCCGCTACTATGTCGTGACCGTTGACCCCATTTCGCCCATTTTCAATAGGGTTTGTCCCTATTGAAAATGGGACAAACCCTATTGAAATACTAAAATTTCATCGAAATCTACGACATACTAAAATTTCATCGAAATCGAACTCTTTTACGTTAGTTTTGACGCATAAGAGCAGTGGAATGGATCCCGCTCCTATGGCCTGACCTTTGACCCCATTCCATTCACTTTCAATAGGGTTCCTTCCCAGGTGGTTCCCTACCACATACTAAAATTTCATCGAAATCAAACGATTTTTACGCGAGTTTTCGTGCGGCCTGGCATACGCACACAACGCATGACGTAATGAGGCAGATGGGAACAGCGACAATCTGCTCGCAAGAGCGTGACGTCATCAAACTTTAATAGGATCCACACACAGCACGTGACGTAATAAGACAAATGGCGTGACCGCGTGCCAACAGCTAATGGGAAGACGCAATGATACCACACTAAAGACGTGGTAATTCGGGGTGGTTATCTAACCCACTAAACGAATTTTCCTAAAGTCAAAGTCAAGCTAAATCGATTTCTAGTACCACAAAACGGTAGGTTAACGACTTTCATCAAAATCCTTAGAGCCGTTTTCAAAATAAAATTTTCATAGATACAAGAATTGCTCCTTTAAAGTGGACGTCAAGTAATTTTGCTTCCTATACTTCCAATGGAAAAACTTTTGTTCACATTTTCTTCACAATTAATGCATTCCCAAGGATGAAAATTTGAACATTGATTAAAATAGCTTCATTTTATAACTTGGAATACTTTATATTTTCTAAAACATAACCATAATTATGCAATCCAACATTTATTTGTCTACTGACGTCATCAAAGTACAGGTCGCGCCATATTTTTTCTGGTTTCAACACCACCAAAGGAAAGATTATTGTTTTTTAATATAATTATGGTTACGTTTTAGAAAATGTTAAATACTCCAAGTTATAATATGAAGTTATATTAATCGATGTTAAAATTTCCATCCTTGGGAACACATTAATTCTGAAGGAAATGTGTAGAACAGTTTTTCCATTGGAAATATAGGAAGCAAAATTACTTGACGTCCACTTTAATAGTATGGGATAAAGGCTATGGAATGGATCCCGATCATATGTCCTGACCTTTGATCCCATTTGTTCCATTTTCAATAGGGTTCCTCTCCATGTGGTCCCCTAGCACGTACTATAATTTCATCGAAATCGAACCATTTTTACGCACGTTATGACGCATAAGCGCAATGGAATGCATCCCGCTCCTATGCCCTGACCTTTGACCCCACTTTATCCATTTTCAATAGGGTTCGTCCCCAGGCGGTCATCTACCACATACTGAACTTTCATTGAAATCGAACCATATTTTCGCAAGTTATGTGGCATAAGGGCAATGGAATGAATCGCGCTCCTATGTCGTGACATTTAACCCCATTTGTCCCATTTTCAATGGGGTTCGTCCCCACGGGGTCCCCTACCACATACTAAAATTTCATCGAAATCTAACCATTTTTACGAGTGTTATCGTGCCGACAGACGGACAGAGGGACGGAGAAAGCTGGAGCATATACGCTTCTTCAACCTATGGTTGGAAAGCGTAAAAAACGAAACTGATTTCTACAATCAGTAAAACAGAAATACAGTGGTGTGCTTTTATTTTTTTGTTATGGTTGAAGGTTTGACGACCACCGTGAGCAACTCAATGGGCTATAAGCAGTCGCTCGTTCATAATTTAGGTTCACTGGTACCAAGGAACGAAGAGAGCTAGTGCCGGAAGACAAACAAAACATGAATGCCTCACCGGGATCCGAACCCGGACATTTCACGGACGAATGGTCATAAGCCAGCGCGTAGACCATTGCACCACCAGGGCGGCACAGTGGCGTGCAAATTAATTGGGACAAAGTGAAAAAAGTTCGTTTCTTTGAGTTTATGTGGACGTTGCTCGTTATTGACGGAAGTGGGCATACCAAACCTGAGCAGGAATGCGACCGTAGCCGTGCAGAACTGGTTTTTGCTAGATTCATCTGCCTAGTGGCAGATTACGTTCAGTTCTGAGCCGGCGTTTGATAACAGCATACACGAGTGAGTTGGCGGTGTAAAGTGTAGTAATGGATATTTCGCCAAGGAAACACGCTAAAGTTTTAGCGCTTAAGAAAAATACTTCGATGATCATTCATTAGATTTCTGCGGCCACAGACGTCAGTAAATCCAGTGTTTCAAGACTATTCAAAGTCTACAAAGATAGTGAATCGATGTCACCAAAACGAAAAGGAAATCTGTGGACAAAAAGTTAAGACATCACCACGAACAGATACATTGATAATAAGGAAAAGTGTAATATGTCCATCAATGACAAGTTAAGACTTGCAGAGAGTGTTAGCAGCCGGAGGTGTAAAGATGCATTCATCCGCAGTGCGCCGCAGTCTATTAGAAGCTGGACGACCTCCGAGGAGACCTGTAAAAAGCAGCTCCTCATAGCTTCAATGAAGAAGAAACGCTTGTGATGGGCTAAAAAATATAATCACTGGACTTCTGATGATTGGAAAAGAATGATGTTTAGTGATGAGGTCCATTTTTTTGTAAACGGACAGAGAACATCTGTTGTACGACGGAGTAAACGTGGACCTGTCCGGGAAGCACATTTACAACAGGAGGTGAAACACCCACTTAAAAAGATGTTTTGGGGGTGTTTCACCTTTGAAGGACCTGGAAGCCTTCGTCCTATTGAGGGAATGATGAATTCCAATAAATATTGTGAAATAATACAACGGACGGTTGTTCCAGAGATAGAGAAGTGCTTTAATGATGCACATGGCATTATTCAGCATGACCTTGCTCTATGCCACACTTCCAAGAAAGTGAAGGCAGTGATGAAAGAAAAGAAGATTGACATTCTAGAGTGGCCTGGAAATTCACCTGATCTCAGTTCCATTGAGAATATGTGGGCCATTGTGAAATCTAGGCTCAAAAAAGACTAATTGTTCAACAGTGAAAGACCTGATTTCGAACATTATTGATGTGTGGCATCATGACTCGGAACTCTTCTAGGGAGATCAAGGCTGAGTCAGGTCTCTTCGGGGCCTTTCCTTGATCTTCCCTGCTGTTATTTACATGTTTACGCTGAACTGGTTAGAATTATTAACTTTAATATGTAACAGCAAGATCAATAAATGAAATGATTTTTTTTTTTTGCTAGAAACTAATACATTCAATGCCAAACCGTGTTAAACAAGTTATTGCAGCCAAAGGTGGCCACATAAAATACTAGAAAGATTGTAATCCATTCGTGTATGGAAGCTTTGCAATAAATGTTGAAATCTAACCTTGTACGAATTAATTTACACACCACTGTAGTTACTTTTGGCCACTAGCGCCTGAAACTTGTGCAATGCAAAATCACAAATAATTTCTTATAACAGAAGATATCTGAGGCAAAGAGGCATTTTCAAATCGAACAATGAGAAGAAGAGATATGGGGAAAAAAGTGATAACTGTACACCTCTTAGTGGGAAGGCTGTGCTTCACTTAAAGCAGAAAATGAGTGCAAAACAGTCTTCGTAACGAAGAGTACCCCTCCACAAGAGAAATTTTCCAAGGAATTTTAAAATCGGAGACACTCTTTCAAACGAAAATATTCGCTGGCACAGAATTGTGAATAACAAATGAGCAGAAAATATGCGCTAGGTATTTTTTGTAGCAAAAACTATGCGAAGGACAAAAAAATCAAATAGGACTTCAGCAGCATGCTAAAAGTTTTAGTGTACAGTAGTAGTGCTGCACCACAGTTACACAAATGTTGAAAACTCTTGTTACACAGAACTTAACGTTCGAAGGAGCTTCCGCCAATACGTTGAAATATTCTTTGTTACTAGTTGCTGTCCTTGAAGCCGTAGTTGTTATCTTCACTTCTTGGAATAATTAGAAGGTTTTATCACCCGTGTAACTTCAAGGACAGCAACTAGTAACAAAGAATATTTCAACGTATTGGTGGAAGCTCCTTCAAACGTTAAGTTCTCAAAAGTTTACAACCTTTGTGTAACTGTGGTGCAGCACTACTACTGTACACTAAAACTTCAAATGACTACTTCAAGATTAATGCTAAACTTTGTTACATGGGTAATGAAACCCTTCAGTGCTTCCAAGAGGTCAGAATAACAACTTAAGCTTCAGGACAGCAACTCGTGGCAAGGTAACAGTCTTAAATTTTTAGATATTTACTTATTGTTGTAAAGTATATTTGAAATGTATGTCGTGTAGGAGGCCACCAATGGGTTGCCATCAACAGCTTGGTCGAATATAACGTGAAGAACAGAAAGTTCTGTAATGAAGATTATAGCTATACAAACTGCTTGCCCATGTTAAACTTGCATTTCATCGTTTGGTGAAACAGAGCAAATGTTCTTGTATAGGGATGTAGCTGACGTTCGGCAATGAAATGCAGCCCTGAACTGGGAGCGCAAAATTTACTAGAGCGTGACGGCCAATGAAAACTGAGAATGCTGGCTAGTGAGTTAAATGTGAATAACGAATTCATAAGAGGATCACATTTACCACAGATTCGCTTGGCGGTTACTGACTGACAACGCGGCTACTTACAGAGCGATCATTCTGCAGATTTCTCTGGCTCGCAAGCAAATGTTGTTCAATCATCGTCCTTATTTTTTTTTTTTTTTTTTTGATTGGAGGTTTAACGACCACCGTGAGCAACTCAATGGGCTATAAGCAGTCGCCCGTCCCTAATTTAGGGTCACTGGTTCCAGGGAAGGGAAAGAGCCAGTGCCGTAAGACAAACACAACATCCATGCCTCACCGGGATTCGAACCCGGACCCCTTACGGACGAATGATCAGAGGCCAACGCCTTAGACCACTGCGCCACCGGGGCGGCTCATCGTCCTTAATCTGACTCCAGTAGGTTGTTTAGCAAGTTGAAATAAGGATTGAAAAGACGCTGGTTTGATAGCGTTTATGGCATTAAGAAGAAAGTCACTGAACACAGCATGGCTTCTGAGTCTCGTGAGGAAGAGCACCAAAATAAAACCGAGATAAACAAAAAAGTACTGATATAAATGAAATCCAGGAGTTTCAACAGCGGATACACAAAATATTTGAGATAGTTCGAAAATGTTCTGAGGTTTATCGGCAGGTTAGCAGAGTAGCTACATTCTGTGTCTGACTCCAAGCGAAAATTTTGAGCATTTACTCTGATATGCCAGTTTCAGGAAATCATGTCACTACCTGTTATTGTACATTCGTGTCGTTCCTCTGCTTGAAAGTACAGTTACCTTCTGAAGTGTGATCACTTTACTAAAGTTGCTCTTCCTAGAGATGTATCTCAAAAACTATGCTCCGGACTCCCTAATGGATTTCTCTTACTTTGTGGTATAAATTCACCTCTCGAAGTTTGGCCGTACATTTAATGAATACCCAGAATAAAAAGTAGAATCATTCTAGCAAATTTAATACACTTAAGGGCTGTCAGACTACATAACGAAGTATTTCTTGTTTTTGCTAGAGGGAGGAGAGTATTTTCTTTCACTGGCATGACATTTCCAAAAGTCTTAGTTTCCCCGAAAAATAAACTTCGATAATATCTAAATCCACAGGAGCAGAGACATCATCCTTAGGATGTAGTGAATAAATCTTAATGCAGCTCTTACTTGCAATGGCTGGAACCAAATAGGCTTTCAGATTTTCATAGAGTTTCCAAAGAAATATTTTATCCTCCCAGAAGAAGATTAAATTTCTTGACCTGACCGGATGCCAAGAAATGAAAAATTCCTGCAGTACATGAAGCACGTAAAAGTGACACGCTCAATAACATCATTCTATATTACTCTGGTCAACAAATTTTGACTTTTTGTTTGTTAAGATTTTTAAATTATCATTTCTTTATACAAAGGGCATCCTGAAAGTAATGCCTCGTTCCTCATAAGATTTTTATTTTCAGCAGCAAAAATGTGAAACTTGGTGGCAAAATACTTGGACATATTATTAATCATGCTAGCCTATTCAAAGTATTGTCCATCACTTTCTATACATTTCCGCCATCCCTGAACCCATTGGTAAAATCTATTTCGGAAAAATTCTTGAGGCTGTCGTTTCACCCATGAGTTCACAGCCAGTTTAACGTCTATCACATCGTCGAAACGTTCTCCACGAAGGGTGTTTTTCAAAGAGGAAAACGTCTGAGGGAGCCAAATCAGGACCGCAGGGGGTTCAGGCTACACCGTCCACTCCAGTTTGGCAATAGCCTGTGAAGTTTCCATTGAGGTGTGTGGACGTGCGTTATTATGGTGTAAAACAACACTATGAAGTGAAATGTCATGTCTTTTCCTTCTGATAGCTTCCTTTAGCTTTTTCTATGTCTGCACATAGTGACTACTGTTTGTTGTTACACCCCGTTCAAGGAAATCAGTTAAAATGACACCACGTTTGTCCCAGAAAATGTTCATCATCACTTTCCCTGCGGAACGACTTGTTTTCACATTTTTTGTCGATGTGAAGATGTGATGTGCCATTCCATTGACGCATGTTTTGCTTACGGGTCATGAAAGAACACCCAGGTTTCATCTCCCGTCACAACATTAGAGAAAAACCACTCACCCTCCCTCTCGTAACAGTCCAAGAGGTTCTGGAACATACCCACCCTTTGCTCACATTGTTCACGGGTTAGGTTTCTTGGGACTCACTTTGAACAAATTTTTCTGTAGCCCAGATTCTTATTACTGTTTCCATAGCACTATGACCACAATGAATTGCATCACACAACGCCTGGATGGTGACACGGCAATCAGCTGTGATAAGGTCGTTCATTCGTTGCCGGTTGGCATCTGTCACTGCAGTTGCGGGTCTTCCACTCCGTTGTTTTTCCGCCACTGAACTTTCTCCGCCTCGAATAATCTTCATCCATCTTCGGACATTACTGATACCGATTGTGGCAGCTCCATACACCCCGGCTCGCTTCTTTTCTCTGTCATTCATGATCTTTATTTGCGATTCAGAAAAAAAACTGTTCCCGCATTGGTAACATATCATAGTACACATGTCAGTGCAGTTTCATTAAAATCACTTCAAAATTTTAAACGTTATTAAGAAGGAGGCATTACTTTAAGGATGCCCCTTGTATATTTTTGGGCGGCTGATTATGAAAATGATGATTAAATTGGCATATTGTATCTTAATTTTGAAAAAAAGTGCCCTTTCCTATTTTCACATAAGATATCTGTTATTTACATGACATTAATATATACATACAAACTTAACTCTCTTAAATACGGCTTCTTTTTGACTTTCGCTTGTACTCAGTTTCTAAGGATTATCTTCTTAACCTCCAACAATGATCAGCTAACATGGTGGAACTCCATTTACAATTATACCTCTGCTTCACCGCCGAGATATCCTGATGGAAACGCTCACCATGCTCGTCACTAACTGCACCACAGTTTACTGGGGAGAAATTGACTTGTGAATGCAAGAAGCACATTTTCAACGACATATTGCACTCGATTCCTTTATAAGAATTTATGAGATCTCCTACAAGCTCCCTGAAGTTTGCTACTTTAGCATTTCCCAGAAGGCCAGCTGAAACACATCGAAAGGATTTCCCTCCTGTTTTCTCCCTTTCACGGAGCACACATTCAAAATGATCATCTTTGAAACGTTGCCTCATTTGTGGGCCAATGAAAATGCCTGCTCTAATATTCTCTGAACTAAGTCTTGGAAATTTGTAACGCAAATACACTATGTGAATGCAGGACCATTCATATCCAAAGCTTTGATGAAGTTCTTCATTAGACCCAGTTTTATGTATAGTTGCGGTAGCAAAACTTACTTGGTTCTGTCAAGGATTCAGATGCTGCATTCTTAATTCCGGGCGCTAATGATTTTCGCTTAGGCAAATTTCTCTTTTTGTGAGGGTAGTTTTTGCACGGTATCCCCCTCTCAGCGAAAGCCACAATACTTGGTGTAACCCTTTTGTTACCCCAACAGAATGACGATCACTTTTTAAATTACCACGTTTTGCCACCCATACCTCTGATAGTGTACACCTAACAGGATACTTTTCATGTTTGCAAATATTTCTTTTGTGTGGACTGCATATGCAATAGGAATTGAAATAAACTTATTTCCATTGTGTAATAATACAGTTTTACCACTCACCTTAGAGGCATCTATAAACATACACCACCCGTCAGGAACGTGACTCGCATTAATTGCTGCCAGTAGTACATCAACATCATTACAGAAAGTGAAGTCCCCTTTTGTTAGATAGAATTTTTCGAAATCTTTATTTATTGTTACTTCCACAGAATGGTCCACGAGATTCCATTGTTGTAACCTTGATGCCAAAAGGTCAGACTTATTCTTTGACAGTTCCAGATCTCTGATGAGGTCGTTAAGTTCAAACTGTATGATCATATGGGGCTGTAAGGAATCTGAGTTTGAACAAACTTCTGGATCTCATGAAGTGCATGGCTGCTGTGATTCGCTATGCAAACCACATTCATCAAAGTCGTCTTCTTCATCAGAGACTACGGAAAACAGTCAGGCGGTTTAACAATAGGTAGTCTTTTGACATGAGCCAAAGGGCGAATCGCTGAAGGCATATTTGGATATCAAACTGTCTTTTTCTTCTTCATAGTCATACCTGTTTTGATAGGAGGCACCATACAGAAATAACAGTCTATATTGTGTTTTTTGGCTCTGTCCAAATCATTGGCACTGCAAAGGGCATAGGATGTCCATTACCGTTTACCCACGCACTCAGTTTTGAAGCACGGGTATTGCAGCATACAAGCGGGACCCATTTCTTGTCAAGATAGCCGACTTTGCAACCAAAATACAAGAAATACGTTACTTTTTATAGTTGCACCTAACGCACTCTTTCTTGACGCAAATGTCACTTCTCCACGTACGTAACAGAAGTTATCTGGATTATTCACGCTTTTACGCGAAAGCTTTAATGTTTCACGGCAGGAACGAAACAAAAAGAAGTTACCTGAAACTATTCAAGACGGAAGCAACTGAAGAACTGAAATTATAACTACTACATAACAACTCAAAGCATGTCTTATGCAACACCTACTACTGACCTGATCCTAAGAGAAGCGACGAATAGAAAGGATCACGTGATCAGCACAAGGCGAAGCACCGACTCAACACGTGGTACAGAGGGAGCCTGCTGGAATAGTAGAACATACGGTAAAACTTTGGTGCCACTAAAGCCGCAATTTTTCTTTACCTTTATCGAAAGGTGTAGCTAATGATGCAAAACACTCATAATTAGATACCATGGGTGTAATTTAAAAATGAGATCCAACCGGCAATTTTAAGTGTCAGTTTTTTTAGCAGACTAAAATTAGCTAAGATTGAATAGTTAGAGTTCATAACATTTTTCATATTGGCCAGTGTTGTTAAATCCATTTGACAGTGTAGTAAGAGCGGTGTTATTTGACCAATGTTTCATTGCGGAACAGTTCTGAAAACAAGCTGGTCTTAATAAAATGTGTTTGAAGGAGTGAAACGTAACTTACATTGCATAGGTCTACAACTATTTTGTTGTTTCAGATTTGTTGCACGATTTTTAAAATCAGCGCATCCCTTTTAAATTAGGATGTGCTAATTTAAAAAACAATGATTTCCCAATTTATCAATCACGTACAGGCTTTTCACAAAATGAAAATTCTAAATCACCGTGTTAAGCAAAAAGATCGTGAGAGTAACCCTAGTCCTCTTTGTAGATAATTTATGCTATGCGTCTTTGGCATGCTAAGACCTTTGTGGGTGTGAAATATCATAAAACGAGTTATTCGCGAGCATACATTTATTTACGCACAATACATTTATTTGTCCGTGTCACTCATGATCGCACCGAGCCAAAGTCCGGTACATATTAAGTGGAATTAAATTATAACAACAAACAATAAGGTTTACTAATTCATAACATTGAGGGCTACTTAATAAATGTAATTGTCGTGAAACCAATGAAAGCAGATATGAGTGATAAAAGTAAATATTTACTAAATTATGGAAGGGGCTATAGTACTTTTACTGTATAATTTTTCAAAAACAGTATTTATATTTATTATTATATACACTGAGTGGCCACTTTATTATGACCACCCCCTCAGTACTTCGTTGGGCCACATTTTGCCTTTAATACTGCGTCGATTCTGCGTGGCATGGACTCCACAAGATGTTAATAGGTGGTTTGTGGAATCTGAGACCATGCTTGATGAATAGCACTTTCCAGGAGTGTGAGATTGCAGGGTTGTGGATCCAACTGTCTGATGGCTCGTTCAACTTCATCCCACAAATTGTCAATGGGGTTGAGATCTGGAGATTGTGAGTGCCACCTAAGCAAAGTAAACTCACTGGCATGTTCCTGAAACCAATCCTGTACAATACAAGCACTATGGCAGGACGCATTATCTTGTTGAAAGTAGCCATCGCCATTGGGATAAACCATCCACATGACAGGATGCACTTGGTCCGCAGCGATGTTTATATATGATGTGCCAGTCAAACGTTTATCAACACGAATTAGAGGGTCCAAATCATTCCAGGAAAACATTCCTCAAACCATAACGTTGCCTCCACCAGCTTGAAGGGCTGTAGCAATGCATTTGGGGTCCATGCTTTCGTGCTGTTTCCGCCAAATTCTCACTCGGCCATCGGCATGGTGCAACTGAAAACGTGATTCATCGGACCACATATTTTTTTCCAATTTTCGACTGTCCAATCCTTGTGCTCCTGTGCGAACTGGAGACGTTTTCTCTTGTTAACTGCATATAGCAAAGGTGTTCGGACAGGCCTTCGGCTGCCATATCCCCTCCGATGCAGTGTACGGCGAACAGTGCGTGCAGAGATCATTTGAGGGGATCCTTGATTAAGATGGTCTGTAATTTGCTGCACTGTTGCCCTTCTGCTGTCTGTTACCAGTCTGGAAACTCTCCATTTCGCCCGAGCAGTCACTAGTCGATGACGACCACACGCTGCACGTAGGGATCCAGTTTTTTGGCTGACAGCCCAGTCTTTAAACACTTTAGCAACAGCTGCTCTGGAACATTTCACGAATGCGGCGGTTTCGGTACTACTCGCTCCTTGGCTCCGAGTTCCTACAATCATACCACGTTGAAAGTCCGTCAAATCGCATTTTTTACCCATCTCGTCACCCCAAAATCACTTCTACTACTGTCGCAAGCACTAAGCTTTCCCTTTTTATACTAGCACGCCCTCTGGCGGCAACAGCGTGCAGCCATAACTCATTTGCTTAAAACTGTGAGGTGGTCATAATAAAGTGGCCATTCAGTGTATTATTCAGATTTATATGAACCTAAGAAACGATCCTGACATCGATGAAATGTGATATAGCTACGAAAGTCAATCTGCGCGTGCGCAAGAAAAATCTGTTCTCAAGATAGAAAGAAAAGCTGAATCACAAGTGTGTTAGTGAGGGGGATTGCTAACTTTTTGTCTTGGATATCCACAAGTTACCCCCATCGTATTATACACCATTTTAAAACTCTCGTCAATAGCAGGTAACCATGTCGAGAGGAAACCAAATTTCGCTTCCACGTACCATTTTCATAGTATCAATAGTGCATTTTTGTAATGGCTTTTATCACATTTATCATCAAGTTCTTGTAATTTACGAACATTACATTGAGATATTGCTACGTTTATGTAAAATGTCATGAAATAATGTTCGGCGATAGTTTAGTAAACTTCATTATTGAGTAACAATGAAATTATCTATTTTTCCGGCACTTCATGGGACAGCATTCAAAAATCAGATATCTACAATGGTTGTGACTACTTTCACTACCCCTTTTTGTCTCATCGAATTTTTTCTACTTAGAATTTACTTTACTGCTGTTGGAAAAGATGCATAGAATAAACACACTGGCGGAAAGTGAAAACATAACACCAAGAAGGAGACGTCTGATACCAACGGAATTTATACAGCATAATAACGGAATACAGGGGATAACATGATCAAAACATTATGGCAAAATACAGCTGTATTTGCTGGTAAACTGAAAAATAACATTTCCACGGAACATGGTTAGTACGAGGTTGAACCGCCATGAACTGCGTCACACTGTGCAATTCTGGCATGGAGTTATAACGAAGTGAATTTCTCCGTCATTTTTATCCGCGCCGGGGCTCGAACCCGGATCCCCTCATTCCGGAATAAGTTGCTCTACCAAGTAAGCTACGCGGACATTGATTCTAATTGCTATCTGCCTTTATGTCGTGTGCGTCCTTCTGGCAGGTACGTCACATTTCCTGGTACGTTACATCATCTCCCCCTTATTTTTTTTTTTTTTTCCTTCGAAGTGCTGCTCATATTTTTCCTATCTCGCGGTGTGGAAATAACATCACACCAATGCGAGATTTTTGAACGGTCGGGTCATCCGGATAGTTCGGGCGCCATTATAACGAAGTGAATTTCTCCGTCATTTTTATCCGCGCCGGGGTTCGAACCCGGGTCCACTCATTCCGGAATAAGTTGCTCTACCAATTAAGCTACGCGGACATTGATTCTAATTGCTATCTGCCTTTATGTCGTGTGCGTCCTTCTGGCAGGTACGTCACATTTCCTAGTACGTTACAGAGTCTGTCGTACAGATGTTGGATGTAAGTTTGGGGTATTGAGTTCCAAGCATCCTCAACCTGGACGCGTAAATCGGGGATGGTCGTGGCTGGCCGTGGAGACCGAATAAGTCGTTGTCCCATAAAATCCCACACGTGCTCAATGGGAGACAAATCCGGTGAACGTGCAGGCCATGGAAGTTGTCTCACACCCTGAAGTGCATGTTGCGTTGCACGTGCCGTGTGTGGGCGCGCGTTATCTGGCTGGAAAACACTACGATGGACCGACCTTACAAATGGTACAACAACGGGCTGAATGATGTTGTTGATGTAGGAGGTGCTGTTTAACATACCCGGTACAAACACTAGTTGTGTACGGAAGCGATAGCTGATCGCTCCCCACACCGGGAGACCAGGTGTAGGCCCTGTGTGTCGCTGGCGGATGCAAGAAGGGTGGGCGCGCTCCCCTGTGCGTCTGCGAACACGCATACGGCTATCGGAGGCACGGAATCAGAATCTGCTTTCATCGCTGAACACGACAGATCGCCATTGCGTTCTCCAGTGCAGACGTTGGTGACACCACTGCAGCCGTTCCTGACGGTGGGCTGGAGTCAGAGGTACACATGCCAGAGGCACACGTGCACGTAGTCCTGCATCCAGTAGACGTTTGCGGATTGTTCGCACAGTCACCTCAGGTGCAACGGCAGCTCGGATTTGCGTCGCAGTGGATGTTCTTCTTGACAACGTCGCTCTTCTTATGCGTTGATCGGTCCACTCATCAGTCCGTCTGTGACTCCCTGTTCCACGTCTTCTCGTGTGGGAATGTTGTTCGGACCATCTACGCCACCATCGTACCACCACCGATACTTCCCGTCCAATTCGCTGCGCAATATGACGATACGACCACCCAGCCTCGCGGAGTCCGACTAGACGACCTCGCTCAAAGTCCGATAACTGCTGAAATCGTACACGTCTTCCATGTCCAGGCATTGCAGCTTCTTCAGGGTCTTCGCACGTGTCCGTACGCCGACGACTGATTACATTCACTTCGCCGTACTTCTTAAATACCACCGACGATAATTTGCATATTATGCCGTGCTGTAGCGTAAGCGCTCACCGGTTGGTCCCGAAATTGACACCACAGCTACGTAAACTCGACCCCATTAACATATGTAAATTTCATAATCGTCCGCCAATTCCTTCTTGGTGTTCTTTTTCTTTTTCTGCCAGTGTAATAAAGATTAGATTTCGTAGCGTATTCATTCTGTCCAATTGCTTACAAAATAATATTGCAGCTCAAACTTGCGTAACAGGTGTGAACATGAATCTGTTAGCAGCTGGGAAGGAATGAATGAAGTACTAGAGTAAAGTGTAAGAGAGCAGCGAAACAAATGGAAAATGCATGGAGAGCAGAAATGGGTAAAGCTATCAAAGAACAGTAAGAAGCTCCCAGGTGGTGCTTACGCTGTTTGTCCAGCTAAAAAATGAAGTTTTGAAACAGCTCGTGCAGCTAATGCATCACAGGAAGTAAGACCTGCAGACTTCGAGAATAATTTGAAAATAAATACCAATGTATCTAAAAGGGTTCTGAAGTCTTGTTAAACGCATGAGACATTTGAAAACCTGGGTTTCAGCCTCATACTTGCGCTCAACTTGTTCAACGCGCCTGAAAGTTGTGGACAGAAAGGCAGTCTGTTGTAGTCAGTCACAAACCTTTCCTCCAAAACTGTCAACAAATCACAATGTAGGAAAGTGCTGGTAAGTGGTTTCAGAATAACGGCGGAATAAATAAAAAAATAGTGTGTGCTTCTTTTGTTTTCGAATAATACACTCGGTAGACAAAACATTAGCTGCCTCGGTGCCGCAGTAGTCTAAACGATGGCTACTGGCCATTCGAGGCATGGGTATCGTGCTTGTCTTATGGCACTGGCTCTCTTTCTTCCCTAGAACCAATGGCCCAGAATTAGTGATGAGAGACTGTTCATAGCCTACTGAGTAGCTCACGGTGGTCATTAAACCCCAAATCAAAGAATAAAAGCACATTAGAAATAGGCGTGGTGGGCAGCTGACGTGGACATCCCCCGCGCAGAGTGGAACACTCCCAAACCGAATGTAGGCGATAAATAGGCAAACGGCAGGGCTTCTCAACAGTGTATCGTAATCGACGAACATGGATAAACATGGTGATCTGAGCTACTTTGATCGTGGACGCATTGTCACCGCAAGACAGATAGGTCATTTTATCTCACAAGTGCTAAGAATACTAGGGTTCCCGATGGCAACCGTACAGTGAAGGAAGTAGCAGCTCCCAGAGAGCAAGCGGCGGCCGACCACAGGCCACTGATGACCGGGGTCGACGTGGACTATCCAGGCTCGTACAGACAGACCGCTTCGCAACGGCAGTGCAAATTTAATCCAGGTTAATTGTCGGAAGCCCAAGCAGCATCAGCAAGCGAACGGTACGATCGCACGATGCAAACTCTGTGCTACCAGAGCCGGCTCCCTACTTTTGTGCCACTGTTGACTCCTCGTCATCGGACATTACGCTACGCGTGGTGGCGGGAACATCAAAACTGGACCTTTACAGAGTGGTGCCGTGTCGTGTGGTCAAATGAACTCCGTTTTCAGTTGTATCGAGCTGACGGGAAGGTGTGAGGGTGGCGTCGAAGGCATGAAATCATGGCTCTGTCGTTCTAGGTCGGCTCTCTTCAAGGCGATGGTGTCTCTGTGAGATAGTCTGCAGTGCCTTTTCATGGGACACATTAGGTTCTCTAGTGTGCCTGGAGAGGTACTTAATCGCTGCGATCTACCACCATGTGCTGGTTGATCACCTACACGATTTTATGGCAGTTGCGCATCCTGCAGATGATGGCTTGTTCCAGCAGTACAATGCGCCGCTCCACCGTGCCGAAACTACCAAAGATCCGGCTGGACGAACACTCACCTGAGTTTGGAAGCCTCCATTGTCCCCCATGGTCCCCGGATTTACACCCTGTAGAAGCTCTCTAGGATGCCGTGAAGCGGAACATCAGATCCTGGACCGACGTCTCAGCAGGAGTTGTGGACAATGCCGCAACAGGCATGGCTGGCGTTACCTCTGGAAACTCTGGGGCAACTGGTGGAGTCGGTGTCTCGGCATGTACAGACTGCTATTCGCGTTAGAGGAGAATCAACACGCTATTAGGTAAGTATCTCTTAATGTTTTGTCCATTGAGTGTATAGAATAACTGCAAGAAATAACTTAGCATCAGATGTTAATGTAGGTTCATCTAGTATCAGCTGTTTGCTGAATCATGATGTTTTCTCACCAGTTTCTAAGAAGGTAAAGGAATTACAGGATGGATGTAACGTATGAAGTGACGTGACGTAGATGACGTATTATTGTGGTGACATACGAGTTAAATCGAAATGCTGTAGCGATCAGCCTGCTCATTTGTGAGAACTAAATGGAAATTAGTTGTTCAACAATGAGATGGTGCTTCGAGCATGGTTGTCGGCTGACCCGAAACCTGCGATTTCGTGCCTCCGCCTTTATCAGTGGAGAATGATGCAACGTTTTACGTGGCATGAAGTAGGTGACATACAAATGAGGTGACGCATGATCTAAATCTCAAATGAAGCAGCTATGAGTCTGCCGGAGTAGTTCAGGTGGGAGTACAGCCTCGCCAGGATAGAAGACGTGGTTTTGAAAGAAGGTAGTACATTATAAGTTTAATCTCAGTCATCAGAACATGTCATGTGAAAAAGTTTGAAAAATTTTATTTGGAAAGTTCTGAATCAGTGGCTCTAAGTATCAGTCCAAAAATTCCTGAGTAGTAGAAAAAGAGGCTTGAGCAAGAAATATAGCTTTGGGTTATGCGTAAAAGATATGTTTGAAGAATTAAATAAAGGTATTCGGATATCAGGAAAATGTTACCACATATTTGAGTAAAACGTTTTTTGGAAAGAGAAAGAAAACGGCGCTGACCTGAGAACAAAAGAACAAAATGGGTTGTATACAATGGTGTATTTTCTGGAAATGATAATTGATGAGCAACAAGACCGAAAGGAAAGAAATGATTATGTAAACTAAAGTAAATGTATTTGCTTCTGTAATGTGAATGAGCACTGTAATGATTTGAAGGTGTGAAATGAAGATGAAAATGCTTTTATTTACATTTGGATTACCTTAATTGCTTCACTGTATTCGAGGAATTATTCTAGGCGTATAGGTGCCGTACGAAATAACAATCATAAAGGGAAAATTTAACACAATCATTTATATTTGTACCTGACATTCATGCTACAGGAACTGACAGTTCAGGCAGTTCTCTACGCCGCAGTTTGACGTTAGCTTTCATTCAAGGACTGCTATTGCTCTTAACTTACCTGATTCAAAAGCGACTCCCGATGTCGCCTTTACATCACCTAATGCAGTGATGACCAAACTTTTGAAGAGAAGACCCAAAGAGGAAATTGGCTAAAGCTCGGGGAGCCAGATTGAAAAAAAAAAAAACAATTTGGTAAACCGAAAATTAATCAACGCAGATATTGTCAATTTTCACTGAATTAAGATTTGTCATGGTCTAACTAACTTTACATGGTCTGTAATTTAAAATGAAAGTTTTCAAATAAGTATTTAAGCGTATTAATACACATCTGAAATAAATACAAAACTAAATTTACTAAAGACTGAAGTTTAGTCTTTACTAAGTTTATTTTATGACATATACAAATTAACTTTATGACATCTAATACTGAAAAAAAATCAGTGAGAAAAATGGTATTGTCTCTGGAATGATTTAGTAACATTTTCGGTATTTGGTTTCAGGTTGGACAACCCAGTTTTTAAAATGTTTGACAAATGGTTGTCGGTCAATCGTGAACAAAGGTTTAATTTCACGTATTTGAATTTGGAGGAAACTTGTTCTCTCACAAACACATGTTCTACCGAACACTGAAAGCATTTTCCTGGCAATACTTTTCAGATTTGTAAAATTATTTCCAGGAAAAACAGAATAATAAGTGATCAAACTTTCACTATTATACAATGACTTCAAATTATTATTAGATTGCAGATCTAATAGTTTCAACTGTAAATTCTCCTCGGCATCACCAACCGTATAGTTGAATGGGCCCTGAAATTGCAGCTGGAATGGTTTTTCATGCTTGTAAAACTCACCAAAACGTCTTTCAAACTCAGTTTTCAACAAATTGATATTTGTGACACAGAGCTCAACGTCAAAAACAAACTTATCAGACTAGTTGTCCCACATACATACAATATATTTACAAGATAGAATGTGTGAAAAAGTTTGCTCTGCTAACTGTCGCTTGAACAGTTTCATCTTCGATTGGAAAGACTGAAAGACTTCAGATCAAAAACCAACTTATCTGCGAGTTTGTCTTTCCTTTGTAAATTCAAATTCAGTTGATTGAAACTTTCAGTAATGTCTGTTAAAAATGCAAGGTCCCACAACCAGGAGGCGTTACCTCGGACCGGATCACGACTTCCTGTGGTTTGGGCACCACTGATCTAATGTACTGCAATTGTATTAGAAACGCATACATCTAATGTATTGCATTTAGTTCCCCCTTTCACTCTAAATTTCGGATAGTTTCTGGTTTCACATCCTCGTGTTTCTTCTCTCCTCG
The DNA here is from genome assembly GCA_039090855.1 of Macrothele yani. Lineage (NCBI taxonomy): Eukaryota > Metazoa > Arthropoda > Arachnida > Araneae > Macrothelidae > Macrothele > Macrothele yani. The sequence goes on along the minus strand of CM076996.1, from coordinate 19,816,796 downwards.
CCGAGCCTTGAACGTTTCTTCCCGTGAGGCCAAAAGATACAATATTGTGGCAAGAGTACCAATCATAAAATATGTATATATTGTCCATATTACCCATCCTTAAGATGTTATATAGCGTTGTTATATATGCTGATGCTAAAAGATATCTTACAGTATCCAGGACGTGCATGCTACAGGATAACATGTGATGTCTAGATTGCATGTTAACAGTTGCCACACACCTGAGAGCCAATTTATTATTACCAGTTGCCTAATATGATGTTGGTCCTACACCTTTCGCCAAAAGAGCGCTTACCCGGTAAAACACACACTGCTGGCCACCCAAAGTGCAACACCAAGAAGGACACGAGATAGCAAGGCCAGATTTACTGGACATATAACAACAGATACATAGATGACCCGATTGAGCTTACAGGCCCGTGCGACTTGCGGAATACCCAGACGTCAATAGTTCGTGTGGCCCCCATGGCTGGCAATAACGGCCGCTACACGCAGCGGCATCGAAAGAAAGAGGCTTTAGATGTGGGCATTGGGTATGTCAGTCCAGGCTGCTTCCACACGTTGCCAAAGTTTATCAGGCGTAGCCGCGGTTGGTGCTTGCCGGGGCACTCGGTTGCAGATCAGCGACCAGACTTGTTCGATGGGCTTCATATCGGGAGAACAGGTAGGCCACAGCAGCAGTGACACCTAGTGGGCCGTGAAGAATTGTTGCACGATGCGTGCCACGTGCGGGTTCGCATTGTTCTGTTGAAACGTGGCCGCTGGCAGGTCCTGCAGGTAAGGGAGGACTACAGGCTCCAAAACGTCGGAGTTGTAGCGGTTGCTGTTGAATGTACCGACGATGCGTACCAGAGGGTTGCGGGTGTTATATCCAACTGCGCCCCAAACCATAACGCCAGGCGACGGACGGTATGGCGATGCATAATGCAGGGTTCATACAGTCTCTCGCCGCGGTGCCGCCGCACGCAGACATGACCATCGTGGTGTTGCAGGCAGAAGCGGCATTCGTCGAAAAAGACAATGTTGTGCCATTCTGTAGTCCAGGTGAGGCGTTTAACGGCCCACTTCCGCCGTACTCGTCGCTGGTGTAACGTCAATGGTAATCGGAGCAATGGGTGCCGTGCGACAAGTCCCCGCTCTTGCGGACGACGTCGAACGGTACGTGCTGATACAGGTTGTTGCGCAACACACCTTAATTCCTTCACTAACGTTCGTGATGTGGCGGTGCGAGCCGTCAATGCCCGCAGCACAACATGCCGGTCCTCTAGTTCGGTGGTGTGCCGCGGCTGCGGCAATCGCTCACGTCAGTCAGTCCGTCCCTCCTGCACCCACCGAATCCATACTCGCCTCACTGTGGCTGGATGTCGTCCCACACGGGCGCCGATGTCTCGGTACGATAAACCGCTGTCGCGATAAGCCACTATTCGTCCTCTGTCGAACTCCGAAACGTGCAGAAATGACTGCCGTATTCTGCGACGAGGCATCAGGAAGCTTTCCACGCACAGGTCCCGCAGCGCAACACACTTCCAGTACTTACACGCCCCCTTCTGTGCACCCTTCTTATAGTGATTCTCGGTGGCGTGCCGGGCGCACATAATTTGCATATGCCATGCAATGCTAATCGTTTGCATGTCCTCTCGCGGGCGACGCATGCTGCGAATTTCAGGCGAATCGGATGCTTCCTTCTTGGTGTTGCATTTTGGGTGGCCAGCAGTGTAGATTTTTTTGATTGGAGGTTTAACGACCACCATGAGCAACTCAATGGGCTATATTGTCGCCCGTCCCTAATTTAGGGTTACTGGTTCCAGGGAAGGGACAGGGCCAGTGCCGTAAGACAAACACAACATCCATGCCTCACACTGATTCGAACCCGTACTCCTTTCGGACGAATGATCAGAGGCCATCGCGTAGACCACTGCGCCACCGGGACGGCCGAAACATAGATGCTTCAAGATTTTAAGATTTCTAAAAGTGTCTTGTGGTATCTGGTACCAACACGTTACCAGCAGATCCTTTAACTCTTGTAGGTTATGTGGTCGAGCTGCCGCAAATCGGATTTCCTTTCCAGCACAATATACAGATGCTCGATTGTATTGATCTCTGGGGAATGTAGAATACCTGGAAGTTTTTTCTTGTTCCGTGAACCATTCCCGAACAATCGAGCAGTGTGGCATGGAGCATTGTTCTACTAAAAGTAGGCCAGTAGAGGGGAACACCGTTGCCGTGAAAGGATTTACCTGGTCTACAGTGAGGTTTAGGTAGTCTACGTGGCAGAAATCATAGTTTCCTGCACATAAATGACAGAAATGAGAGTTTCACAACAGATAATTGCCTGAAGTATTACAGTTCCTCCACCTTCTTGTCTTCGTCCCACGGTGCATCCTGGTGCCGAGACTTCTGCAGGTAAAGAGCGCACATGAGCCCGTCCGTCCACATGGTGCAACAAAAAACGAGATTCAGACGACCTTCTTCCAGTCATACAAGGTCTAGTTTTGAACCTCGCGCGCCCATTGTAGGCCTTTTCTACGGTGAACTGAGGTTAGCATGAGTACTCCGGGCTGTCTGCGGCTAGGCAGCGCTGTTTTCAGGAGGGTCGGGTATACTGTATGTTGTGACTCATTACTTCCGTCACCAGGAGTTACGCCGCAGTATCTTTTATGTCAGCTCGTACCATAGAAGATAGTCTTTGCTCACCTCTGGCATCAATAACATGTAGTTGGCTCACACCTTGACGCCGGTTCGTAGTTTTCCCCTGCCCGTACCACTTCTTGAAGGTACTAACCGCGGCTTACCGTGAGCAACCTACAAAACTTGCTGTCTCGAAAATGCTCTGACCCAGTCGTCTGGCCATACAATTGAACCTTAAGTCCGCTGCCTTTCCAATGTGAAGAAGAAGAATAACACCTATTAATAGAACTCAGTATCGGGTGCTATTCATACCGTCTCATGAATTTCACCCGTGCCGTCGTTTTCCCGCTGTTGCTTCTATTTGCATAAAGACGCGCTGATCATAACGTGTTTCTTCGGCGTATTTTCCAGTACCGTTGCTATATAATAAGCGAAAGTTATTTCACCATGTTTTAATAATAAAAGTAAAAGTTAACCATATATGATTCTTTTGAAATGTCATAACGTGTTTCTTCGGCGTATTTTCCAGTACCGTTGCTATATAATAAGCGAAAGTTATTTCACCATACTTTAATAATAAAAGTAAAAATTAACAATATATGATTCTTTTGAAATGTTCTGCAACAGTCTTTCATCATTTGAAATATTTGGACTAAGTCGTTAAGCTCATAGAGCATATTTTTCTCAGAACGTCTGCATAACTTATTGAGAAGTCGGCTGTAAATATATTTTCATATAGCAGCGCATTCGAGATGCGGTACTCCTTAAAAATGGCGAGGAGAATATACGTTATATTTCCCCAATAATAATCACTTCGGTTTCTGGCAAAGAATTTTGATATTAATAAGTTCATGAAATTCAGAATCAGAGGCATTCAGTATAAAGAGGTCTCACTCCGCGCGGAATTTCTCTCTCCTAAAAATAAACTTTATACGTAAGGAACGCTGCAAAATAAATCGGAAAGAATGCTTCCTCTTTTAGCGCAGTGAAGATTACCTGCGAGAGATCATATTAAGACACCCGGAAGAAATGCAGTCCCTCATGATTCTTCGCGCGGATTACATTCCTGCAATAGATGGCATTTTCTTTGAAAGCATATTATTCATTGCAGGGCGTTAGTCCTTGCGTTTAATACAAACAGTCCTCCGTCACATAAATTACATGATAATCACAACTCTGAAATCACAGACGACGCTTAAAATTATGCGTTAGGACAGTCTATTATTCGCACTGCGCAAGCAGCCCTCCCCTACTCTACAGCAAACTAAATTAAAGCGCACCGGCTGTAAATCATGATACATGTGCGGTTAGCACTGTGAACCACCTCGTTGCCTACTGTTACGTTTAAACCGTAATGATTCGACCATAACTCACTGAAAACAAGCATTAATTATCACACTGTTTCAGGGCGTTAGATCGCCCAGCTTCCTCTGCCAACTAATAATCAATCGAGCAATATTTCACCGGAAGGTGACGTTTGCATCACGAAAGGCTCGGGCATGAAATCAGATCTACGCAAATGAACGACTAAAACCGACCTTCTTCTCTGGAAGGAAATAGAATGCATTAATCTAGTTCTAGAGCTACAAGGCTCTCTCTTACTTACGTCGCTCGCTAAACAAAAGTAACTCAAGAAATTTTTTTTTTAACCATATATGTCTCGGATATCGCGAATTAGCCATTTCACGCAAAAGGAAAAAGGCACAAGTTCAGGTTTATAATATCTTTTAACAATGACGTTCACACATAACATTCCTTTGGTAGAACATATATGACACATATTCTAACTTAACCTTCATTTTTGTCTCCTCTCCCTATGTAAAAGTTCATTCTCTTTTGGCGTTTCAATTTTAACGTTATATTTTCTCACTCTCTGAATGTTACGTGGCAACAGTCTTGAGGTCAGGTTTGAATGACGTAACCACGTTTGACAAGCTAATAACGCAGTATATAATGAGTCGAGCAAGAAATGTAAAACGAGAGGGCCGCGGGTGGCCTAGTGGGCAACGTTCGCGACTGCCACGGAACGGACCTCAGGTTCGATCCCAGGCAGGTACGAACACTCGATCCACTAAATATCCGCCGTGCGTCGGATGTGCACGTTAAGCCGTCGGACCCCGGTACTGGCCCGCCGGTAATAAATAAGGGCGTCTTTCTCCCACTTTCTACTTCACTTCCGTGTCACTTTCCTATAGGGCACTCTAGCCCAAATCTCCTAGTTTCCTATTTCTAAGGCTTGTTTAAGACCTGAGGTCAGACACTCCCTTCCTAAAATCCTCTACATATGATCATGTAAAACGAGGGTAGCTTAGTACATGTTCGCATTTGTATGTAACTTCTTCTTGACGAAGTGTTATACGAATTACAGAGGAGGCTCACACATTTTTAGAATAATTTTCCAGCAGTATAATTCATGCTTAAAATGAAATTCTGATAGCCCGTTCTCTGGACTATAAACTTGCATCTAGGTTTCCAAGATAACAGAGAATTTCTTAAAATTGGTAGTGGTATTTTATTCCACTCCTCTTCCACTGCATTCCATTGTCCAATTATTGTTTCTGCCCCCTTGCGCCATAAAAATCAACCAACCAATTATTGTTTCAGGTCTGCGTTTAGAAAGCGCTACTTTTTGAAGTACGGAAACACAATGTCCATTGGTGACACATCAGAGAACCTTGAAGGAATATGAGCAAAAGGAGCAAATTAAAAATGGAAACGGGTAGACTTGATACCTGTCTCCATTTTTAATTTTTCAAGAAATAGGGTGTTAGATTTGGATGTATAACTGGCAGCCTAATCTAATGGAGCTCTACTTTTTGAAGGATCTGTGGATAAAGGAATGGTATTTCCTCTTTAAATATATGATTCAAAACATTATTTTGGTAATATGTAGAATTTTTTTAATGTTATTTTCAACTTTTATTAACTAATTTAATTTCCAATTGTACGAGAAACGAGCAATAATCATGAAATCCTTTCTTTGTATTCTTGGAATAAAGTTTGTAAGTCTTTTTCTGGTCTTTTTTGCGATAGTAAATCGACCTTTATTTGTTGCAATCGTTTAGGTAGATCCATGCTTCATCAATAGTCACAATAAATTCCCTTCTGTCTCCGGCTAAGTGGTTTTCATAAAGTCGTTTACTCCATGTTCTGTGCTCAGCCACGTTCCTAGCCAAAAGGCGGAGAACATTATGGTATTTTTTATTTTCAAATTCAAATCTTTGTTTATTACCTTGTTTACAGTTGATACAGAGATTTTTAACCACTTAGCGATTGCTCTTTGGGTCGATGGATTTCTTTTAAGACCAGAGACCCTACTTTTGAAATAGTCGTAAATGTACGTACCTTCTTTGGATATTCGTTTTGTGTTCTTTTTCCTGTTAAAAGCGATGTTTTACGATTTTTTTCTCAATCATTAAAAATATTGCTTATTTTACATTTAGAAATGCTAATTCCATGATTTTCACAGCGGTTTTTAATTACAGAATATGAATAATTCTCTTCGTAAAGAGCAAAAAACATAACCATCTATCCACAGCTTGTTTGTGTGAACCATTTTCTTAGCAGACGATATTTAACTGCAGCGGATGTTTCTTTCGTGTGCATCTAACACGCTGTTGCCAGTTTCAATTATTTGCACTTCTTTTACTATCTGTAATTTTTTATCAAAAACGTCCTAAAAGTGTGTGAGCATCCTCTGTAGTTTAGTGTTTTCTACGAAGTTCTCGTGATTGGAATAATTTTGTGATTACTAATCTCCTGTGCTGCTAACGAGAGTGAATGAATAAAAGTTGAGTACTGTTATTGTAAGTAATTATTTATCATGTTTTCTTGGATGATTTCTGTGTCGTTAAGCTATCCAGGGTTTCACCTACATTGAACTAGGACAACAAACTTCAAATAATGTTTCTTAGATTGAACTGACTTTGCATACACATTGACACCTTTTAAAAACTAGGAACATTACACATAAATGCATTAGTAAAAGCCTCCCCGGTGGCGCAGTGGTTTAAGCACTGGCTTTTGACCGTTATGCGGAGCGGGACCAGGCTCGATCCCCGATTAAGTCATGGGTGGTGTCAGTTCTACGGCGCTGTTTCCCTTCCTTCTCTAGGGTATCGTCCCTTTTGCGGCCGTTGCCAAAAAAGTATTATTTACGGCAACTTACTTATCGCAATATGAGAACAGGTGTACATATAGTGGGGACAGACAAGAGTTTCGTTTTTAGCTGAAAAGAATAGAAACTTCAAAATCGTTAACTTTCTTTCACACTTTACCCAGGTTTACGACTGGCGGATTTCATGCTCATACTAAAAAGCTGGAGTGTTTAAAAGTAATAGTTTTATTTATTTTTATTTTGTTTATATATTTTCTGAATAATTTTTTTACTCAAGAATTTTGTAAATTATTTTAATATCATTTATGCCACTACATTTTTGACAAGTATGATCTGTTACTTGTAAAACAAGCTTATCCCCTGAAGATATTAGACCGTTACACTTTTCACTCTTTTTTCCCCAGTAATTCAACATTTTCGTGCCGTTCTAATTCTTTTTTTTTTTATTCTATGTCGATAATCATTAGATAAAGTAAATTTTTTGTTACCTCAAGGACTTTAAATGATTCCATTGCTAAGCACGCGAAACAATGTGCCCTCGAAATGAATTGTAATAAAATGTCTGTCCAATTGTCCCGTCAGACTCGGCGATTTACAAATTATTGTTTTGCTTCCCTCCAGCAATCGGTGGGGGAGGCAGAGATGGAAACGAGGTAAGTGGGTTAACAATTTGTAGCTTGTTAAACCGGTCGGGTCAAAATGTTCCTGATCCGATTTTGACCCCCTTTTATTTTTGAAAAGCAAAAAAAAAATTTTTTTCAATAAAAAATGCGCACTGCGGAATGTTTTCCTCGATACGGATGCCCATGGACTGAAAAATGATGTGTCATACAACATGAATCAAAAGTGTCCCTTCCTTCTGAAGGGCAATGATGAAAACAACATCCACATTTTGAAAACTTTCCACTCGTTATAAACTTGTGAAAATTGGTGTTGTTGTGAAAAAATATTCTGAAGCTTGATATGTTGCCAAGAAAACAGCAGAAACTGAAATTAAACGCACAATAAGATGCTTAATTTCAAAACTTTTATTGTAGCGCTATCAATATTAGGTAGAACAGCCTTACCATTACTGCAGGGGGACTCTTTAACTCTCGTAGATGTAACACGTATTTGCAGTGTCTCGCAGATGTGTTTGGAAACATGTGTAAAACATTTAATAAAAAAATAGCAACGTTTGTTCACAATTAGATTTTTAATTTATAATCGACTATAGCTTCACAGAGCGTTTGACTCGGCATCATCAGCACGAACGATCGCAGACATTCAAATCCACTGAATGTTTGCGCTCCATTCGTCCTGATGATGCCGAGACAAACGCTCTGAGAAACTATAGTCGATTTTAAATTAAAAATTTAATTGTGAACAAACGTTGCTATTTTTATTAAATATCAACATCACAAGTTCAGTAGTCATAAATTATATGTGCAAAATAGTTAGGTTATGTCTTGCAAATGAACGATGACAGTTTCAACACTTCCTGTAAGTAAGTGAGTAAATCACACGTTCCCATAACACATTTGTTTAATTTCCACATAACCTAAGGTCCCCCTGCGGAGAGACTTTTTGAACGCCCTATATATATATTGTATATATACTGTATATATATATATATATATATAGCTGAAAAACAAGTAAAAGCAACAGATAAAAACCAACTTTGAAATTCTAAAGCGCCCAAGGCTGCACAAAAGAAAGATAAAAACATATGCTGATATAATGCTGAAACCAAAGCAAAAAAGTAAGAGAAAAAATAAAAAAATATTAAAATAGAGAAAAAAAAATGAAAAATGCCAAAACGCCACATTGCTGTCTGTTGTTTCTGTTGAAGGCCTGACCCAGCGTTTTTCATTCGTCAAACCATTGAGCCTGTGTTCCAGATTCGAACACCATTCAGACACACAGCGAACGCTCATGACTTGAGAAGCATATACTTTTTGCAGTTGGTTACAGATCTCCGTGTACTGATGTGGAAATTCTGGAGTGACAAAAGAAAAAACAACAATTCCGAAACTGGATAGGGGGAAGCCATTTTTGTGATAAGGCCACAAAAGGGGAGGCGTCGTCATCTTCGTGCATGAAATGGGGAATTCGTAAACCGGAAGAGGCCCTAGTAACAAGGAAGGGTGTGGCATACTGATGTGGGAGGAAGTCAGGAAACCGAGGGGGGGGGGCCGGAACATGGGGTGCAGCGTGTAAGCTTCTGATTGGCTGTGAGAAGTACAGGCTTGAAGAAACACAGGAACGTAAGGAATATTCGGGGCATTTCTCATCTATCGGAAAGTTTGAGCGCAGGTTGTGTCGTTCATCAAGGAAATGGGAACACGGGAGCTATAGTTCACTCTCATCTCCGGTTGAATAGCTTAACTGATGTAAACTAACTGCGGTTAGTAGTCTACTCCAACAGAACTATGCTGCGGTCTAGAACAATTGAGATTAGTTACCAGATAAGTTATATATATCTTCCTGTTTCACAATATGTGTCTTCACCCCTGAACAAACTGTGATATTGAAACTACAAAAGAACTATGTATCAGAACTTTAAATGAATGGGGTGCCAACGGTTCACCTTATCAACAACTATTCATCATAATCTTCAGACTATATCATCCGAACGCTTCATTCTATGCGGCATACCGCATGCTGTATGGGGAATAAAGAACGTGTTATTCTTGTCAATGGTCTTAGTTTTGTAAAACATACGTTTTAATACTTGTCCATGTATCAGAAGAGCTACAGTATCCGAATAAGTTCATCCAGGCCTTAAATTTATGTCGGACTGGAGGTAGCTATCATACTTTTCAAGTATACTCTTCGGCTTACAAAAACAACGTAAAATTCTGCTCAAGTGACCGTGGGGAAATTATTAAAACATTCATGACCTGTCGCTACACGATTTGTCACATTTCGTTTCCTGCGTTTCCCGTGCCCAGAGAAACCTCATCACCGCGCTTACCTTCGAATGACATCATGTTCTTAGACTGTTAGCCATTTTCACGCGAATCTGTTCTCACGCATGTTGCCTTTTTTATTCAAACTTCTGTGCCAAACATCACCTCTTATTCATTGCACTAATGACGTTGGGAGACGCCGATTTACATTTCCTTAATGTGCCGCCAAAGTCATCGGAAGTTACTTTCGGATAAAACTACGTATCTGAAGCTACTCAACAGAAGAAATGTTTTTTTTAAATCTCACATGGTTTACACGGACAGAGTAGATTATGATACTAAGGCCACTGAGAAAGAAAACAAAGTAATTGTGAAATGCTAAAACAATTCATATTTTCACAATTTTTGATTTCTTTATGTATGACGATCATTCAGCGTGAAAGCTTTCAGCATTGTCTTTGATAAAGCGAAACGGCAATATATTATTTTCGAGCAGTTATAATATTGAGACAAAAAAAGCTTTTATTAAAAAACACTAAGAGCACCCACAAATGCCTTTATTTTAAACTGGACATATACAAAGGGAAAGAAACAGAACACACTTTTATAGTTCAGCATGAAAAAGACATAAAAAAATTGTTGAAGGACGGAAACGTACGATTGATTTCGAGGTATAAGTTTCAGCGATAAATTTCCTAACACCTATAGGATCTGTTTTGCCGGACAATCCAATTTGACAGCAAGCTTTGGAGTCAGACGGAAGTCGATAGCTGAAATTGAAATCCTTCGTGATAGAGATCTTAATCAACTGCAGCAAAAGCTTTCAAAATGTCAGGAGGAACTGTTCGATTATATTTCATGATTTGTTTCAGGCAGTCACACATCGCTGATCTCAGAAACAAAAATCTAGAACGTCCTCTGATATAGTTTCTTTGAATTCTGTTGAGAAATTAAATAAATACATATTTTTATTACCAGTTTTTTTTTTCGCGGGAAAAACATTATTTACTATTTTGTGTCTCTATTCTCACGCAATCTAGAGGAACCCGAAGCTTTCCAATGACTTCAGAAATATTCAAAACAAAGAATAAAAAGAGATACTTTGGTTGAACATATAGAAAGGGAAATATAGGCACACGCCCAAACTGCAGCATTGGAGATAATTCAGATATCATAATAACACATCATCAAGAGCTTATCGAAGAAGAAATTTATTGGAGTATAAAACTTGTCGGAGCCCACTTAAAAGAGGCAGTATAATTTTCAAGAGCAATATTTCTTATAAGAAAAGTATTTAAACAATGCATCCTTAGAATTCTTAGTAATGGATCAGAAACACGGACCTCAACTTAAAAAACACACAGAGATACGGGCAACTCGAATAAGCATGGTGATGTAAATACACTGCTGGCCACTTAAAGTGCAACACCAAGAAGGACACGAGATAGCAAAGCCAAATTTACTGGACATATAACAACAGATACAAAAATGAAACGATTGAGCTTACAGACCCGTGCGACTTGCGGAACACGCAGACATCAATAGTGCGTGTGGCCCGCATGGCTGGCAATGACGGCCGTTACGCGCCGCGGCATCGAACGGAAGAGCCTTTGGATGAGAGCTTGGTGTATGTCGGTCCAGGCTGCTTCCACATGTTGCCACAGTTCATCAGGCGTGGCTGCGGGTGGTGCTTGCCGGGCCACTCGGTTGCCGATCAGCGAACAGATGTGTTCGATGGGCGACATATCGGGAGAACAGGCAGGCCACGGCAGCAGTGACACCTGGTGGTCCGTAGTCCGGGTGCGGCGTTCAACGGCCCACTGCCGGTGGTGTAACGTCAGTGGTAATCGGAGCAATGGACGCCGTGTGACAAGTCCCCGCTCCTGCGGACGACGTCGAACGGTCACGTGCTGACACTGGTTGTTGCGCAGCACACCCTAATTCCTGCACTAACGTTCGTGATGTGGCGGTGCGAGCCGTCAATGCCCGCAGAACAACATGCCGATCCTCTCGTTTGGTAATATGCCGCGGCTGCGGCAATCGCTCACGTCGTTCAGCGCGTGTAATGTTAGAGGTACGCTCCGTTGCGTTATCTTGCAAGATAACCATACCTTGCGTTAACTTTCTAGGCCGCTTCAACTTGATCTCCTGCCGCAGGTTTTCGAGCGCTGCGCAGTATCGTTCGTTATTCACTGTTGTACCGTGTGGTAGCCAGTCCAGCAGTACTGAACCACGGTGAACAAAAAATATTGTGAGTATCACTTTACCGGTGCTGATGATCCTGCGTGATTTGGGATGAGGGGTCGATGACGACTGCTTCCAATACAAACTTATGCGACTGGTGGCTGGTTCTAAGTGATGACACCACGTTTCATCACCGGTCACAATTTTGTCCAAGAACTTTCATTCTCCTTCTCGTACCGCAGCAAGTTCTGCAAGGACAGACCCACTCATTCAGCCTTGTGTTTTGTTGACAAAAATTTGGGAACCCGCACCACGCTCACCTTGCTATATGCTAAGTGTTCATGTTCAATTGTGTGCACAGTTCCTGTGCTCAGTTCCAACGCAACACACAGCTATCACACGGTTATTCGCCTATTATACTTAATGGGAGCATGAACAGCCGCGAAGATTTCTTCTGTGATTTTCTTGTTCATTTTTCTTGGCCTAGCGACATCTCCGTCGACCCACGACGCCGTCGAAACATGTCTGCCCATCGAAACACGGCACGCTTCGAAACGCATTGATCGCAGTATGCGAACTGCATCAGCCAATAAATGCCTGTAGGAGTTGTGCCATCCATCGTTAAAAATTGAATCGCTGCCCTCTGTGCACGTTTGGACGAATCCATCATTCACAGCAGCGCAAATTTCCCGGCAGTACTGCATGTTACGATACGTTCAAACAGAATGACTGCTGCATAACTAAAGCTGCTTACCAAACGATCGTATTCGACTACTTCTGAAATGCCAGCGTACGCGCTCTTTTCTACTACGCTGATGTTACTACTTTCATTTAAACGACCCTAATAAAAACACATCGTTTCTAGTGAATTTGGTAGCATTAGCAGCTTGCATGCCGAAAGTCGGCAGCATGGGTCGAGGAAAGGTATTGAATGAGTTTGGGAACGGGGGAATTACGGCTTGGAACGAGTACGGTGAATCCTACAGATCAGCAGCAAAAAGATTAGGCCGGTCGCATAGAACAATAAATTATTTCAAGTTACGCGAAATTTACAGTCAGAAGGACTATCCAGGGCGATCAGAGAAACTGTTTAAAGAGAATGGTTATGAGGAAACTACAAAATGAAAATGTATCTCTGAGTCATAGTTGTCGAAGGACCCAATGTTATCAGTTTCCAAATGGACTTTGTTCAGGGTTAGCTTATCTGAAACAAAAATCACAACCGCGGATGACTGATCCGCACTGTGAAAATCCACTGAAGTGGGGAAGGTATAACATGTCCTGAAAACAAGAATTTGAAAGAGTCATCTTTACTGATGAGAAACAGTTCTTTCTGGTCGGCGCAGATGGATGGAGCAAACATTGTCACGATCCGTAAAGTGCCTGAGATTCACTTTTTCCAAAAGACAACAGGGTGTTGAGTCCGTTATAGTTTGGGCTGGCTTCGGATTTAAGGGTAAAATTTCCGTAGCTTTAGTATCAGGTAGAATGAAAGCTATGTATTACCAAGAGCTTCTTGAGAACTATCTGCTGCCGAGAGCTGATGACATTGTTGGGTTTACATGTATTCTGCAACAAAATTCATACAGCAAACAGCACATGGGAGTGATTTTTGAAAAACGGCATGCATGTGATGGATTGGCCGTCTTGTCCTATGGAAAATGTGTGGAGTTTACTAACGAGGGTGGTGTACGGAAACGCAAGGCAGTATAGTAATATTGCTGAACTAAGGGCAGCAATAGATTCTAAATGAGCGGAAAGAGACCAGAAAGTATTACAAGGAATAGTACATTCCATGCCTGATGGAATTTTTGCATTACGAATTCTGGTAGATATACTGGCTACTAAGTCATGTGATCATATCATTTTGAAGCACTTTTGTTTTGGCAAATGTTGTAAAAAAGAGGCTCCTTTTTGCGTTCGCAAGGCTTTTATACGTTTGTATCCGTAGTTATTGAATAAATGGTTCGTTCTTTTCAATAAGATGACTTTTGCGTAGTTTTCATTATTTTTCATTTCGTTATGCTTAAATATCATTATGAAACGTGCATAACAGAATGGCCAAATACTGTGCAGCGTTATGTTTATTAGAAACAAGCAAACTGGGGAGCAATTTTAAAAGCAGTATCTATGACGTCAATTTTTTCCTTCCTGTAAACTAAAATGGCTTTAAAATATGAAGAAAGTTCATCTGCCATTTCCAGGATATTCAAAATTCACACCTTGCATGACCGATGTTTAGCAAACCGAATTTTGCTTTCATTGCACTGTTCAAAACATATATGAATTTATACTAAAATATGAAAAACATGATGCAGTCAATCAGATTCCCGACGTTAAATTTAACAACATCCCAATAATAAAAGCGTCTTCGTGCACACAGAAAGAAGCTTTTATTATTGGGATGTTGTTGAATTTAACTCAAGAAAATAGATTTACTCAGAATTTCCGAAAAAAAAAAATACGAGAAAAATTAGCCGAAATCCGACGAGATGAAAATTTGTCCAGCACTATACACAGACTCAAAAGAAACCGAGTTTAAGTTTATTACCCACACAACGGTCTGCTAAATATCTTCAAAGCTGAGCCAATAATGTCATGCAACTTGTTTGTGTAAAAAAAAATGGAGAAACTTGAATGTACCTAATATTTCGCTACCTTTGTTTTACAGAGTGCATTAACTCGATTTCGAAATCTTAGTGTGCTTCTCTGTGTTAGCAATAATCATGGGTAATAAAAAAAATGAAACAAAATGTATGGAAAGTACGCGGGCCTTGGGGTTCATAGCGTATACGTGATTGTTATTCCTAAATTCTTCGGAAATATTTTATGTATTATTCAAGACGTGAAAAGGCGCAGTGGTACAAGGCTTTCCTCCCAATGTGCGTCTCGTGATTCCTGCCAGTGAAAAGGTGAGATCACGCTGCTAAAGGGGAATTATGCAAATGCAGAAAAAATTCAGTATAATTTTTTCTTCATTTCGGAGAATTAGCTCCACCACTGGATTCGTTCATTTCTTTCTCTCACACTCCATTGTAATTCTATTATCGATTAAACTAAGGGCACTGAAGAGGAACACTCAGACGCTGGGGAGAAAAAAGAGGCAAGGAAAAATGAGAGAGCGAGAGAGGGTCAGAAAGGGATAGAGAGACGGAGATAATTCTAAAGATGAGTGTCAGGACCTCGTAATAGAATTACGCTGATCAGAGCAGTGGCTGCCATGGCAAATTTCACTAATATAGTATAGTTTGTGCGTCGCTTGTCTTTAGTTCAACCCCCACCTCGATGTTCTGTGTCAATATGATGGATGACATTGGTGATGAATTGCACTGCATACAGAGCAGAAAGGATTTCCTCAGTAATCTCTCCCAGAAGCGGCGCTGTTTTCAGAGCGGATATCATTTCTCTAAGTCCTCCGCCTCGTACGATGGATATAAGCTACAATGATTAGGTAACAGCCTTCACACCCAGAATATCTCATCACGGGTTCTCATTTAGTAATGCAACCAAAAGGAGGGAAAAAGCGTTAAATGCCATTTTTTTCCCTTTAGAGAAATCGTCTTCATTAACGGTGATGAGAAAAAGCATTCTTTCTTCTTTATCTTTTCTTATATCGTAGAAAGTACCTTAAGTCTGAAGCAAAAGCAATGACAGAATGTGTTCATGTACTACAGTGCAATCTCGATGAAATGCACTGGGTTGGTTCGAAAGTAATTTAGCTTTCGTATTCCCAGTTTGAAACGTTCATTTGTAACGAGCTGAAATATGTAATTAATTTTAAGTGCCGATACTTATGTGCGCGTAGTTCACCCGATGTATTTTACATATTGTGGCTTGGAGGAACAATGGAGCCTGAAAAGATGTGTTTCCCCTCGATTTTGCATTTTTGAAATTGAAAACGAGGGTTTAAATGCAACAAACTCTTCAAAATATATTTGAGATATGTCTGGTAATCACGAGATTGTGGAATGGGCTTTCCAACTCTGTGTTGACAAATCTCGTTCCGTTGAGTTGAACTGAAGGGACGAGACGTGTTCTGACAGACTGTTGAAGAAATATTTGTGGTGGATTCGGTGATGATGAGACTGTAGAATGGACATTTCAACTGTGCTTTGAAACGTCTAGTTCTAGTGGTTTGGACTGAAAGTAAACTTGTTCTGGCACAATGATCAAGAAGTACTTATGATATATTTGGTGATCACGCATTGTGGAATAGGCTTCCCAACTTTGGTTAAATACGTCTCGTTCTGGTGATTTTGACTGAAGAGACAAGACCAGTTCTGCCAGACCATCGCTACCTCACGATGCGTTTTACAGTGGACGGTTGGTCAAAATCTACAACATACATCATGAGAACTTAGGCAAGGGATAAATGGTGATCACATAGAACCAATTTAGACCATCTTAATGAGCTTCAAATGTTTTCAGAACTGGATACTTGGGTAGTTTATGAAATTAAGAAAAATTCGATCGACAGATTTGATTCTTGCGTGTAACAATTTCTTTCTTCATAAGAAAAACATATCTTTTTTAGTGGAATTGTCACTGGTGATGAAAATATGGGTACTAGAGGACAACGCAGTACAGAAAAAAACACTGGTTAGTCAATCGTGAAGCGCATTTAACTTCCGCGTAACCTCATTTACATCCAAAGCTGACTACGGCATGCGATTAGTGGGATACTCCAGGTGTTGTGTATTTTGAACTGCTAAAATGTCGTTTGATAATTTATAACAGCCATCCTTAAGGAAGAAAAAACCACCACGATAATGCCCGACCTCAGGCTGCAGTGAACACCCAAAAGAAACTGAAACAACGTGGGTGGCATTTTCTTACTTTTTTTATTCATCAAATACAGCCCCTTCTTATAACCATTTGTTTCGGTCTTTGCACAAGTTTGTGGAAAGATAGATCTCTGTTACAAGTAATACTGAAATTATACAAAGTGCTTCTAAACCTATAACAGACTGATTTTTGGTGTGAAGTACTGCTCCATGCTAAAACTTCTTAGCATCAAGGATTGTGTGTCACGTGAGCAGGTTTTGGTTGTGTCCGTTTGACAGACACTGAGGTACCAGTTCAAACCGGTTACGATGCTGGAGTGGTGTGTCAAAATTTAGAAACAGCGTACAGCAATGTATGCTTGTTCCGTTCAACAACATTTGAGTAGTTAAAAAGGATTCAGGAGGGTCAGAACCCTTGCAAGACAACGAACGGGGAGGATGTCCATCATCGAGTTGAAAAGGTAACACTTTTGGAGAAGTTCGACGGTTGGTCACACAGGACAGTCACATTATGTTGAAAATGTTGAGTTCAGAGCTAGACACCCAATTTCTCACGATGATTTAGGGGAATTGAGAAAAGTGTGTGTAGAGTTTATTCCGTCTTTCCCAGTAGTGTAACAACAAACGGTGCGCGTTGTTTCCTGCCGCGGTTTTATTGAACTCGTTGATAAAGACGAAACTGGTCAGAATAAAACTGCCACGAAAAACGAAAAGTGGTGCTTTATTTAGGATCACGGTAAGAAAAGAATGAAAGCATAAGCCAAACAAAGTTCGCACAGGAAATTTACGCGTGAAAACCATGCTGATCATTTTCCTTCGGTGCTAAGGCTCTGATTCATCGTGAATTCGTCCCAGGACAAACAGCCAGTATTATTTAGGAACCGTTACTTAACCGAATTCCACGCATCACTACGGAATTTTACAGGACGTAAGATTGGTGTCACCTTCAAGAAAACGCTCGGTGTAATATCGCAGGTGTGTTGTTACACGCTTTCTCGTAAAGAAAGCAAGTGTCTACCCAACACAAAACACCTTTTATTCACCAAAACACCTTATTCACCAATGTGACTGTCACACAGGACAGTCACATTATGTTGAAAATGTTGAGTTCAGAGCTAGAAACCCAATTTCTCACGATGATTTAGGGGAATTGAGAAAAGTGTCTGTAGAGTTTATTCCGTCTTTCCCAGTAGTGTAACAACAAACGGTGCGCGTTGTTTCCTGCCGCGGTTTTATTGAACTCGTTGATAAAGACGAAACTGGTCAGAATAAAACTGCCACGAAAAACGAAAAGTGGTGCTTTATTTAGGATCACGGTAAGAAAAGACTGAAAGCATAAGCCAAACAAAAATTCGCACAGGAAATTTACGCGTGAAAACCATGCTGATCATTTTCCTTCGGTGCTAAGGCTCTAATTCATTGTGGATTCGTCCCAGGACAAACAGCCAGTATTATTTAGGAACCGTTACTTAACCGAATTCCACGCATCACTACGGAATTTTACAGGACGTAAGATTGGTGTCACCTTCAAGAAAACGCTCGGTGTAATATCGCAGGTGTGTTGTTACACGCTTTCTCGTAAAGAAAGCAAGTGTCTACCCAACACAAAACACCTTTTATTCACCAAAACACCTTATTCACCAATGTGACTGTCACACAGGACAGTCACATTATGTTGAAAATGTTGAGTTCAGAGCTAGAAACCCAATTTCTCACGATGATTTAGGGGAATTGAGAAAAGTGTGTGTAGAGTTTATTCCGTCTTTCCCAGTAGTGTAACAACAAACGGTGCGCGTTGTTTCCTGCCGCGGTTTTATTGAACTCGTTGATAAAGACGAAACTGGTCAGAATAAAACTGCCACGAAAAACGAAAAGTGGTGCTTTATTTAGGATCACGGTAAGAAAAGACTGAAAGCATAAGCCAAACAAAATTCGCACAGGAAATTTACGCGTGAAAACCATGCTGATCATTTTCCTTCGGTGCTAAGGCTCTAATTCATTGTGGATTCGTCCCAGGACAAACAGCCAGTATTATTTAGGAACCGTTACTTAACCGAATTCCACGCATCACTACGGAATTTTACAGGACGTAAGATTGGTGTCACCTTCAAGAAAACGCTCGGTGTAATATCGCAGGTGTGTTGTTACACGCTTTCTCGTAAAGAAAGCAAGTGTCTACCCAACACAAAACACCTTATTCTCCAGATTCGGCACCAGCAAACTTAATGATCCCAAAAAGTACATATCCACTTAAAGGGAAGGGCATTCAAGACGTTTCACCACTCCAGGCTAATGTAATGGAGCAAATTAACACATTTGCTTCCGAGGCGTTCTAGATGTGCATTTGAATTTGTACAAGCGCCGTAAAATATACACCGAAATTGAGAATGGAATTATCTTGGACACAAAACAATTTAAACTACTCTGCTCTTTATCTGTAATATTTTATAATCACAGTCCAGGAAAGTGTTCAAAGTACTGTGTGTAACTGATTTATTGAAGGAGGGTTTTTAAAAAGTTTGTGCTTTTATGCCAAAAAATGAAATCACTTTCCCACCCCGGTAGTCGAGTGGTCTGAGGCGCTAGTTTCTTACCATCCCTCAGCAATGGGCCTAGTTTCGAGTCCCAGATGGCGCATTGGTGGCGTAATTGTCTGATGGAGCTGGCCCAGCCCTTTCGCTGGAATCAGTCGTCCCAAATCCGGGACACACGACTGCTCTTAATCCCCTAGAATTGTTCATGGCTGTCGCTAAACCCCAAAACGAAAAAAAAAAAGAAAATACTTTTCCAAGAAATCTCTTAATCACAATTTTCCAAAATTAACGCATGTTTGGAACCTGTAGCGCGCTTATACAAAAATTTTCAAAAATACTTTTAAACTTCTGACGTCGTGGAAAAATGTGTTTTCCAACTTTAAGAAATGTTAATGAGCTTTTGTAAAGCATTTCCAGTATTAAAATAGTACGTGCTTATTATAGTGTCACCGTGTCATTCTGTCTTTGGACATCATACCACTTCGTCTATTAGTCTCATTTCCATCTAAAAATTTATTTTTGCATTAGAAAGCCCGAACTGTGTGAATGATATTCATGCCCACTGTTTGCCCGCTTTTAACTGCACAATTATCCCTCGATGCCACGTTTAACCCTTTTTTCCAATTGTGACGTAGAAGCACCCGAGCAGCACGTTTATCAACCTCCTTCCTCTAGTCAGCTGATCATGCAGGGTGGCTCAGTGACAAATTGTGTATTTCACGTGATCGTGGTACCCAGTTGACTCTGGTGCACTTTTGACACAAGAATGGAGTCCCAAAATTGTGTGTAGTTCAAAACATGACGACATTTTGACTCAACCTGGTAAATAATCTACCTGTCGTAGACCAGAATTTACGTCATGCGATTTCGAGAGTTCCTGCTGAAATCGAATCTACTCGGATAAAACAAGCATATGTCTAAACACATGTTGGGTGGTGATTTGTACAAGGACAAATATGCATATTAAAACGCCGCATATGAAGAATGCTTTCCATCGAGGGTTATCATTGCAACGTGGAATGTTCCAGTATTAATCGAGAATATCACAATTTTCTCGTCAGGTCGCAAGTTTTCTTGAAGATTCAGGTGGATGGAGATAAAACGCCGCATATGAAGAATGCTTTCCATCGAGGGTTATCATTGCAACGTGGAATGTTCCAGTATTAATCGAGAATATCACAATTTTCTCGTCAGGTCGCAAAGTTTTCTTGAAGATTCAGGTGGATGGAGAGTCGTTGGGTACACAAGTGTCGGCGAACGGTCACGAAGAAAACTCTGTTCTCTGGTGTTAAATATCCTTTGATCTCAAGTCTCCAGAACCAGTTTCAAACAAGTGTAAAAATTGTGTTTGGTGCTGCTATAGAGCCACAGCTCCCCAAGATATCCGCTACATCACATTATTTTACCAGGTGAAATAGAAAGTAACAAAACCCAATCTTCAGTCTTCATCACAACAAGAGGAAGACAGATAATGCTTTTTATTCCAATTAGAATGCTCCACAACTATGGACTCTGTTCGTATAGTCTTTCTGTTTGTGTGCCATTATGTGTATGCATATACTATGTGGAAAAAAGACTCCGGACACCAGTGCCTTTTGTACAATAGTGCATTTATGGGAGAATCAGTAAGTTGGCCCACCTTTGGCCACAATTACATTGTGCACTCTGCTTGGCCCACTTTCAATAAGATTCTGGTAAGCAGTCGCATTATATTGTTCCATTCCTCTAGCAAAGCAGAGGTCAGTACAGACACAGAAGTTGGAATACGACGTTGAAGTTCATCACAAAAGGCCTCTGTAGGGTTGATGTTGTGGCTTGAACCGGCCACTCCAAATTCTGTAAACCCATACTCTCAAACCATGTCGTCACAGCGCGTTGCCTTGCTGAAACAAGATTGGCCTTCTCCGTAAAACTGGTATAGTACATGCAGTCCGGCGTTGTCTAGAATGTCCCGGTACTTCGTAGCATTCATGATTCCATCCACAACCACCAATGGTCCTAGTACATACCACGAGAAATATATCCAGGCCATTCCACTGTCCCCACCATATTTAACAATCGGGATGTCAAATTCTGGCAGATGCCATTCTCCTGGCATACGCCACACTAAGCAACGACCATTGGATTTAAAAACGGAGTAGCGTGATTCATCCCTCCATAACACTCGTTTTCACTGGCCCAGGGTCCACGGACTATGTGCTTTGCACCAAAGAAGTCGCTTACTCGCATTCGCAATTGTTATTAACAGCTGGTATGCAGTATCTCGGCCATGGGAATTTAACTTGTGCAGTTTCTTACGATCTGTCTTAGTGCACACACTCACCCCTGTTGAATCCTGAAATTCCTTCGTGATAACATGTGCAAAGGAATTATGGTACCCACGGGGACAACAAGTTTCAGAGTTCTCTTGTCCCTTTTCGCCAATTTAATTGGCCTTTCTGAACGTTTCTTGGCAGTCGCAAGTCGCTGGCGTTTCCATTTACAAATATATTCTTGAACAATTGACCGTTGGAGTTGCAACTGGTCTGCAATCGCACGTTCGGAAAGGTTGTTGAAATGACTCCCTAAAATAAGACCTCGTTGGAAGTCTGTAAGCTCACCTCGCGTGGCCATGTCTGGACGATATACAACGTGTGAGTAGCTTACCCTCAGAGGTTATTACAATATAAAGAAAATCTGGAAAACGTGGTCTACTGGAATGTTTCATTTCTGCTGCGGAAGTGTCTACAGTCATTTTTCCAGATAGGGTATATCTTCTAATATGAGCATATTAATTAGCGTCATATCTAAGGCATATATTTGTTGGTTCATATGTCTTTGCATTGCCTTACGCTTGTAAGGTCTATGCTATACACCATTACTATACCATGCTATAAAGATTGACATAAATTACTCAAATTTTGAGAGCCAGCTTTCCTTCTTCCTACACACGCCGCCCACTGAATTAGAAGCTTTTATGCAGATATACGTAAAAGGCACGCAACGATATGCAGATATACGTAAAAGGCACGCAACGATATGCAGATATACGTAAAAGGCACGCAACGATATGCAGAATACGAGGTTTCGCTATTTTATTGGCTTGTCACTTGGAACTTTGGAACAGAAAGAAAACTCTAGCGAGAATATGAACTCGCTGGCTTCAATTCAGACAGCAATCAAATATACTCTCCACACATGTGATTCGTGGTAAGTCAGCGTAACATACGTTCAAAAAATCGGTGTAATCATAACATGTGTTTCTAACAAGTCTCAGCTATCAAAATGCACTTTATTCTAACAAGTTATGATAAATCGTGTGTGGCGATGGGTTATGAATATTGTAATAATTTTTACCAACCGAAATTTGAACAGAAGTTTTACCTTATTTTTGTAATCCGAAGAGCGTTTTTGAAGTGAATGATAGCTGCCACCAGTCTGTCTGTTAACTGGGATGAATTTAAGTCCTGGACGACCTTATTCGGATTCTGTTGCTCTTCAGAGGAATGGACAAGGATTCACACTGATGTTTTTTTACAGCCCTGAAACTATTGACAATAATAAGGCTTTAATTCGATACAGGACATGGTATGCCGCACGGAATGAAGTAGTAAATGATATTGATGATATTGTAGAGTAACAGTTTTAATGAGTAGCTGATGATTAGGTGAACAACTGGTAGCTTTCCTTTACAGTATTGGTACAGAGTTCCTTTTCAGACTCGGTCACACAGTTCGTTTACATTGACGATATTGAAAGTGAAACAGGATGATGTACTGAATAGAATTCGTCTGTTAACTACCCTCAGGTGTTCTATACCGAAGCATGAACTAATAATACCTAAAGTGCTGACCCCAGGTAGCTACTCAGCCGCAGCTAATTACAAGTCCCTTGTTCTCCTTCTATGGTGAACGACCCAACATCCACTCTAACTATCCAATAGGCGAAAAGTGCACGAATATTCCACATGTTCCGGCGTCCTCTCGAGTTTCTTCAGGCCTGAGCTTTGTTCAGCCAATCAGAAGCCTGCACTCTGCACCCGTTATTCTGGGCTTTCCTCTGCTTCCTGCCTTTCTCCCAAATCAGTATGCCACATGCAATACACTTCCTTGTATTGCCACACTCCATGCACCGCGATGACAACGCCATCCCCTTTTTGTGGCCTTGTCACAAAAATGGTCGTCTGCGTCCTCTTCGCCTTTTTCTCACAAAATGGCGCCCCACTATTTATTTTCGGAGTTGCTTTCCATTTTTTAGAATTCAACATTTAATAAGACATCCTACCGTACTGGCATTTCTAACTCCATTTTATTTGGTAATCCCAGAATTCCACATCATCACACAAGTCTCTATCAAAAATGCACTTTCTTCTAATAAGTCTCTATCGCAAATGAACTACCGCTACACCTAATTGTTAACCCTTTATCGTCCTCTAACTCACTGCGTATGATGATGAACTAAGAAAGCTCCTCGGGAAAGTAATGTGTTGTGTTTTGTCACAAAACGTTTAACCCTTGGCAGCCCATTGTTGTTCAGAAACAACATATATTCTTTGAATTTTCATAGTCTTTCTAACACAACCAATTCTTACTAAACCCATTGTAGCTGTTAGACAACTATCCAAAACAACACTGTAAAAACCGCATAACAGGTTTTTCCTATATTGTGTGCCACAAATGTGATGTGATTTGGTGTTTCACAAAAAAAAAAAAAAAAAAAAAAAGAAACTGCTTTGTCGATTTCCATGTGAAGTGAAAAATATTCTATAGAACATTTTCCTATATTCAGAGATGGGAGATCAAAACAAAATTTCCTTCTGAAAAGAGCAATGTGGTTTCATGTTCATGAAGGAAATGAAATAAGGAAAAAGAAGTCAAATTAGCAGAAATTTGAACTTTTGTATCCCAATTTTTTTTCACAAACAAAATATTGTATTTGAGTAACAAAATGTTATAAAACGTTTTCAGTGTAATTTATTTTATTAGAAGCCCAAAACACCATAAAAACACGAAAACAAGTTTCCAATTTCAAAAATAAAATTTTGGGCTGGAAAGGGTTAACGATACGAAACCAAATTTCGTAAAAACACAGCAACTTAAAAGAAAGGTTAAAATAACGGTACCCGTCACAGGATTAAGAAATATATTTTTAAGGGTTTTTGTGTTTTATTAAATAGGCATTTCCTTAAAGTTAGTTTCTTTACGCTTTAGATATTCTACAAAATGAGATCCAGATAAATAACCGGAGTCATTGAGTCTTTATCTTTGCACTGTACAGAAGATAATTTTGCTATAAATTAAAACAGTAGTGATAAGGAAATTGTAATATCATATTTTATTGTGAAATTTATTTCTTCTTCTTCAAAACAATTATTTATTCATGTATTTATTTGCTAGGACACCATCCAGAAAACCCTAATCAGCCGTGAAGTAGAAAAACTTACCTCATTTAAATAAGACGGAGTTTATTGAGCACACATAAAATATCGAGTACCGACAGGAAACAACATTCGAAAAACAGTTTCTGAGGATGGCTCGAGAAAAGAACGAGTTAAGCATGTTTACACAACGGGAAACAGCAAACAAAAATAACGGACTTCTCCTCAGTTATTTTTCACACGCGAAAGAGAGAAATCCAGCATGGCATTTCATCATGTTACTGAAGATTTATTTTGATCAAACAGTTTCTGAATATAACTGCTGTTACTCTGAAAGCGTTTCCTGCAGCCACGCTAGCAATTTCCCCCTCTCAGAGTTGAAATGACCTCAGAGTGAATCAGAAATCTCATACGAAAAGAATGTTAGTAGGCGCTATAAGAAGCAGCAGTTTTTCATAGTTTCAAACTTTTTGAAACTTTGCCAGCGTCAGCTTGCGCACGAAATTACGAATTTTCGAAAAGCTTGGTAAATCCAGTTAATTTATTTGCACATAATAAGAAAATGTTACGAATAAAAACAAGGAAAAGAGCATCTCGATGCTACGAAATTCGAGGAAGAACGTCGTTATTTAGATTCATCAGTATCTGGCTTTCTCATAAACAGGTCTGATTAATGGATCACGTGCCTTCTTGATACAAACGGAAAAAAAGTCTATTATACCATAAATCACAAGTACACCAGCAAATACTGCTGCTCGATAAAAGTCAGTTCTCTTATCCTTCTGAAATTATAAAGCCCTGTTTCGATTAAACCAATTTTTCCTTGCTTCACAATTTCCCGGATCACTCCTCTTTTAGTAAGAAATGCATATTTTGGTTGGGTATGAAGCTTTTAACCCGTTAATATCGGATACTTTTCTGGATTCGTTCTCCTGCTGGATTTTTTGTATTCCAGAAATCATCCGAAAAAAGCATTGAGAGGCCAAATTCCAATTTGTTTTTTCTTCTCGATGTTGAAAGATCCCCAAGAGCAACTCTACTGGATAGAAACAATCGCTCGTCCCCAAATTGGAACCAAAGGTTCCAGCGATTGCACAGACACAGTGTCGTAAGACAAGCATGCAACTATGACGTATAACTCTAAATTAACTTTCATTTTTAGTTGCTTTCCCTATGTAAATTTGAGTTCATTCTCATTTAGCGTTTTCAACCTTAACGTTATATCTTCTCTCTTGCGGAATGAGGCTGGCAACAACTCTGAGGTCAGATCGTAGAAGCTGAGTTCACTTGAAGTTGTGTTTACTCGACGTCTGCGTGTTCAAGTGGTGGTGTTATATATTTAGGGTTGGAGTTTCATAAATCAAGTGTTCTGTTTATTAATTCACATCAATTGGATTAAGCTAATAATTCTGTTGAACAGGGAGTTGTAGTTCTGAATTAGTGAAGTGCCAACGGAGTTTTGGCTGAATAAAGACGAGCTGCAAGTAACTTTTTCTTGAAGTTTTCTTGAGTGATTCCTGTTTCACTCAGTGAAGTACTTAAGAAAAGCAAACTTGATGTAGTGTTCAGCAAGCCATATGTACATGTTCCAAACAGAGATGGAAACGGGTCACGGGTCGACAATTTCATGCGGGTCAAACGGGTCGGGTCAAGGTGTTTCTAACCCCATTTATTTTCGTTGTTTTTGAAAAGCAAAAAAAAACATATTTTTCAAAGAAAATTGCGCACTGTGGAATTTTGTGCTCGATACTGGTGCCTGCGTACTGAAAAATGATGTGTCATGCAAATTAAAGGAAGACTGTCTTCAGAAAGAGGAGTGTCTTTCCTTCTGAAAGGCAATGATGAAAACAACATCCACATTTTGGAAACTTTCAACGCATCTTAAGCTTGTGAAAATTGGTGTTGCAGTGAAACATATTCTGAAGCTTGATATGTTATCAAGAAAACAACCAAAAACTGAAATCAAACCAACATAAATTTACGTAATTCAAAATTTTTGAATGTAGCGCCAACAAAATTAGGTGGGGCAGACTTAATATTACTGCGGAGGGACTTTTTGACGCCTGCAGATGTATTTGAAAAAATGTGTAAAACAATTAAGTTACGTCTTGCAAATGAAGGACGACAGTTTCAATATTTCCTGTAAGTGAGTAAATTATACGTTCCCATAATACGTTTGTTTGATTTCCGCATAACCTACGCAAGTTACCCCGTTGCGGAGAGACTTTCTGAACTCCCTGTATATATATATATATATATATATATATATATATATATATAGATAGATATTAGAACTCAAAGCAGATTTTTTTGGGTAAGGTCCGGGTAAGTTACAGATCCGAGTCGGGTTCGGGTCAGGTTCAATTATGTGACGTCCGGGTCCGGGTTCAAAATGTTTGCACCGTTTCCAACTCTGGTTTCAGATGTTAAAGAACGCTACACCACCTATGCCTCATCATGTTCTAAAAGCAGTTGGCTTGCTTGGACGACTGTCCAAAAGTCTACATCTCTGACTAATCGGATACCACACCGGCGATTAGAGTTTCCTGTAGGCTTCTGCAATCCCCTGATTACCTGGGTGATTCACAATTCTTGCAATTTTGTTATATAAAATTTGCACGTCGACACTTCACCTGTTCAATTTGCGTACTTCTTCACGGAAGACCAAGGTAAAGTAAAAGTTAATCGAGACCGCTATTGCATATTAACAGTATCTGAATGTTGTCACCACAGTGTTTTCTTTCTCGGGGGTAAAACGACCACCATGAACAACACTATTGGCTGTAAGGCAGTCCACGGTCCAGAATTTTTGGGCACTGGTTCCAGTGAAGAGACAGAGCCAGTGCCGTAAGACAAACACAATACATTTGGGACTTGAACCCATCTCGAATAAACGCACAGAAGCTAGCGATAGACCTCTGTGACACCGGGACGTGGTATCATAGTTTTCGAACCATTTTATTATGTCCAGTGGCGGTAGGACTCAATGTTATGGGCCACACAGTTGAAGCTGGTTTTAGAATAGAGTGATGAGCTGAGTTCACAGTTCTTTGTATGTCTTCAATTTTATAAAAACATTTTAAGGCAGCTTTAATTTAGGGAATAGAGAGTCAGTACACGGTAACAAACCTAGAAAAGGAGGGCATGGTGAATATAAACACTTGTTTTCGTGCCAGAAATTGCTGCACACTGACTGCTCTGTGTGCGCGGGCGTTATCGTGAAGAAGGAGCCATTGCCTGTTTTCATGCTCAGGCCTGACCTGAACAATCTCTTCCACAATCGTTCCAAATTGGATGTGTAAGCGTTGTCAGTGACAGCTGTACTTTCAAGAATGAACTCGTGATGTAGAATTCCCTTGCTGTCGTAAAAGCACACCAGCATTTTCTTTATTTTGGACATCTGTAACCCGACTTTCTTTCTTTTGGTTGACTGTGGCGACTTCCACTAAGCACTCTGACGCTTTGTTTCAGTATTATAACAAAAACCACATGTCTCGTCACCTGCCACAATGCTTTGGAGAAAATTCTGCATTATTTCTGCAGTCTCCAGGATGCCTTTTGCGTACTCCACTCGTGCATGTTTCTGATCGTCTGACACAACATGCGAAACAAAAGAGCAGAAGCTTTTCCTACCAAATCTTCCACTAAAATTTGACGAATCGTCTCCTTATTAACACCGAGTTCACAACCCAGCATCCTCAAAGTCACACAACGATCACTTTTTATTTTTTCGCGAATTTTCTCAATACGTTCAGACGTGTGCACTGAAATTAGGCGTCCGTGACTTTCATCTCTGCCAGTCATCTCTTTCTTTGGCTGATTGTTCCACTTGTTGTATTAACGCAGGAGGAATGTACTTCAAATAAAATACTATATTCAAGTAAGTTTTCTTGCTTTTCCATTAAAAAAAACAAACTAATTTAGTTTTATACTACATACACTCTTTGTAATAAAAACAACAACCAAGAAAGTCGTTCTATTTTGATGAAACTCCGCATGCAAGTACCTCAGGGTCGAATATGCAAATGATTAAAAAATAACTAAATAGAGGCCCACCACAGCCCAT
The DNA here is from genome assembly GCA_039090855.1 of Macrothele yani. Lineage (NCBI taxonomy): Eukaryota > Metazoa > Arthropoda > Arachnida > Araneae > Macrothelidae > Macrothele > Macrothele yani. The sequence continues at coordinate 19,788,236 of CM076996.1, read as the reverse complement.
AGGAACCTAGCATGGAGGAGGGTTTATCAAGAAAGAAGCTGGCACGCAGGGAAAATAGTAACAGCGGATTGCGGCTATATTAACCTCCACAGATTATGAGGATGCCTCGACGTCGGATCCATGCACACCTCGAGCAGTTGAGTGAGTTTGAGAGAGGACGTATAATTGGGATGACAGAGGTCGGTTGGCTAAGTCGCCGTATCTCCAGACATTTGGATTGGAGTGACGCGGCAATCGAACGGTTTTGGCGGCAATGGGTCATGGAAGGCACAACCCAGCGGCACATGGGCATTGAACGGCCGAGGGCGACGACAGAACGCCAGGATCGAGCTATTGTGAGATCCGCACGAACAGAACCAAATTCGTCGCTCTCAATCTTCCGTGGCCATGTTGCGCCGTCTACAGGTACGGAAGTGGGCGTCCGGACATTTGCCATACGACTTGAGACACGGGGACTACATTCGAACAGGCCACTCCGCCGCCTACCACTGACCAGCGAGCATCATCGGCACCGGTTGCAATGGCGTCGGGCCCGACCAACGTGGGATTGTTTCTTTTTTTTTTGATTGGAGATTTAACGACCACCGTGAGCAACTCAATGGGCTATAAGCAGTCGCCCGTCCCTAATTTAGGGTCACTGGTTCCAGGGAAGGGAGAGAGCCAGTGCCGTAAGACAAACACAACATCCATGCCAGACCGGGATTCAAACCCGGACCCCTTACGGACGAATGATCAAAGGCCAGCGCCTTAGACCACTGCGCCACCGGGGGCGGCAACGTGGGATTGTGTCCAGTGGCGTCGTGTTGTCTTCGGTAATGAGTCATGGTCTGCACTTGGCGCCAATGACCAGCGGATACGTGACTGGAGACGAACCGGCCAGCGCAGTGATCCTGCCTTTACCGTGGAACGGCACACAGCTCGCACACCAGAAGTGACTGTCTGGCGAGCCATTTTCTAAGATAGCTGGACACCCCTTTTTTTGTACTCCTTACAACCCTTGCAGCTCAACGGTACGTCAACGACATTCTACGACCTGCTGTGCTGCCCTTCCTTTCTCAGCATCACGGAGCAATTTTTCCGCAGAACAATGCCCTGCCACACAAGGCACGCCCCTCGAAGGTTTGCCCCCATAAAATCGACACCCTTCCATGGCCAGCCCGATTACCCGTCCTCTCACTGGTTGAATACGTTTAGGACATCATGGGACGCCGCCTACGCGCATCGAGGAATGTCGGCGAACTGGCCCGCAACCCTATCTGGCATGTACATCTTAGGACAGTATCAGTGAACTGAATGCGTCTAGGCCACGCAGGTAACCGGTTGTATCCGAGCCAGAGGTGCCGCTACAACGTACTGTCTTGTTCCAGCCGTGTAGCTGTTTTCTCCGAATAAATGGCCGAACTTCTCTGGAACTGGAATCGTTTGCTTTCCTCTAAATGTACGTTGCACATACTGACTTTCATTTTGATTGCACGATTTCTTCTGGATCTTATTTTTTTTGGCAATGGTTGTATTTGCAGGCTTTTGTTTTGTTTGTTTATTTAACGACCATCGTGAGCAACTCAATGGGTTAGTCTCCAGTGCTTAGTTTAAGGTCACTGGTTCCAGGCAAAGGACGAGAGCCAGTGACGTAAGACATACACCTCCATGTCTCATGCGGGACTTGAGTCTGGGTCGAACTGGACGAATAGTCAGAAGCCAGCGCTTAGACCGCTGCGCCATCGTAGCAGCTTTTCAGGCTTTCGTCAGAGTTTTATTGCTCCCAAGAAATTATTGTTCCTCAATTACAATGCGTAGAGTCAAGTCTTCTTTTCCATTTGAACATTTTCCTTAGTTTGTTGATTTTAATAGACATAAAAATGAGATGTTCGCACTTAAGTAAAGAACGATAATGCAGCCGGTGTTTTTATTTTGGAGGGACGGGATTTCCGACCTCCGTGTGCGCAACTCAACTGGCTATGAGCAGTCGCCCGTTCCTAATTTTGGAACGCTGATTTTAGGGAGGAAAGAACTAATTGCGTAAGACAAGCGTACCATACGCCCATCTTCGAGATTGGAACCCGGACTCATCTCGGAAGAATGATTACAGGGCTTTGAACCACTTGGGCGGCAGGGTGGCTGCAGCCTGGTGTAAAAGAAGTGTTTGAATGAATAAAACTACGCTAGTCAAAACAAGGAAATATTGGTGCTTTTTTGTTTGTTTCTTGAAACCAATAATTTAGGAACTTAATAATTTTAACATACGACTCGAACATAGGTCGAAAATCTCATTTATTGGCGTAACTGCAAAAACTCAACATATTCCAAGCTTTCGCATTCCGCTGGGAAGCTTCTTCTGGGCTTAATTCTCAGAGCTTAGAACGGTCACGGACAACGGTGGAACAAGTTCTAAGCTCTGAGAATTAAGCCCAAACGATGGCTCCCAGCGGAGTGCGAAAGCTCGGCATATATTGAGTGTTTGCATTTACGCCATTAAAGAAAATTTTAGACTTACGTGAGTCGTATGTTATAATATATCAGGTCGTTTGAAAAATAATGGCCTATTTTCTGAGGTGCCACGTTGAACTCTCCCACAATGCTTCACACCAACGCGCTCGCAGCGCCATTCGTACTAGTTGAAGGTTGACTCAGATGTCACATACACGCCATAATTTGCTACTCTAGTGAAAGTGGTATGTACAACATGTTAGGAAGGGGCGAGTTGCGGGTGATTCTGCTTCGTGAGTTTAAATTGGGTCGTAATGCACCACAAACCTACCGTAATGTGGTCGAGGAATGTGGCAAGAAGGCAACATCTGAACGCACTTTTCGTCGGTGGTTTGAAAAGTTTCGTTCCAGTGACACGAGCCGGCAAGATGAGGAGAGCCAAGGACAACATTCGTTTATTGATAACGACGCTCTGACGGCAAATGTGGAGACAGATCCTTGCGTCAGAGTCAGAGAACTCGACAAACAATGTGTCGGTGTCAACCATTTCCGAACGTCTCCACCAAATTGGTAAGGTCAAGAAACTCGATACGAGGGTCCCACACAAACTGATGGAACATCAGAAATAACAACGGTTTGAGATGTGCAGTAACCTTTTGCTTCGCAACGAAAAGGAGCCCATGTAACCAATCGAAACCTTGATCACCTAATGTAACCTTGATCACATAATGTAACCTTGGTCGCATTATAACCTGTGATGAAAAGTGGGTGCTATAAGACAACTGTAGGCGATCTGGACAGTGACTAAACCATTGTGAACCACCGAAACAGCATGCTAAACCAAGGTTGACGCCAAAGAAGGCTTCGTTGACAGCGTGGTGGACTGTTCACGATTACATACGCTATAGGTTCTTGAATGCTGGTGAAAGCATTACCTCAGTCACATACTGTGAAGAAATTGACCGATTGCACCAGAAGTTGTGTTCGAAACAGCCATCTTTGGTGAACAGGAAATGTCCCATCCTTCTCCATGATAACGCGAGATCACTCGTGTCACAAATGACGAAACAGAAACTACACGAAATAAGGTTCAAAACCCTCCCACATCCAGCCTACTCGCCTGACTTTCCACCAACCGATTTTCACATGTTCATGCATTTTAACAATTACTTCAATGACATGATCTTCAGAAACCGAGAGGAGGCCAAAATTGCATTCCGGGACTTCTTTGCATCCAGGGAGCCAGATTTCGTCCAGACAGGCATTAAAGCATTTGTCACTCGGTGGCAGAAGTGTTTAGCTGCTAAAGACACTATGGCGTAGAAGTCTTGTCTTACTTCTACGTTAATTTAAAACATCCACATACTAAGAAATAGTTCCTAAATGAAAGAAACCTTAATGGCCAGACGAAACATGTAAACAACAGAAGTCACACTTACGGAAAAGATGCTTTATTCAGGATGTAGCAAACACATCGTTGCATAGCATATTGCACTAAACTCTCCACACACCACACAACTCTTAACACAACGCTCTTTTCACAACGCTCCTTTCAATAATCATTTTTCAACCCAACGCTCGTCAAGCAACAATTTAGTCGTCGCTTTTATCTGTTGTTCTTATCAATATCAGGCATACGTCACGTGCATTCAACCTCAATTGTGTTGCCAAACGTATTCGTTTGAGAGAAAATATATTAAGTTAAGAGTGAAGAATAACAAAATAAACTCAAGATTTACATAGGGAAAGAAACTAAAAAGGAAAGTTAATTTAGAATATACGTCACAACACCTATTTCGAATAAAACAAGGTTGTGTGCTATGAGGTATGTCTCTTTCATTTTTACCGTCCAAATTGTTCATTATTTTCAGAACGACCTGGTATAAATGGTGTAGGGTAACATAATTATTGTTTATTGTCATTACATCGGATATAAAATAAACAGTACGGAGTAAGTTCAATCAACTAATTAATACGAGTATCCAGTAAGGTTATAGATGTACGAATAAATAATCAAAAAATGAGAAAAGTAAATAAATCAAATATTACAATGAATGCTTATTACTTTGCTTTCTCTTCATCTAAAAATATTAGCATTTTAACCTCTCATTCAGAGAACGCCAAAGATTCCAATTGGGATATAAGCGCGCGTGAATGAATAGAATTCACCATGAATTTAATGAACAGAAAAACATATAAATATATATATATATTTTTTTTAATTAGACAATATCTTTTCTGAATTTTATGGCAAAATATTTAAATGTAGGTCTATTATGTTAGATATCTATGAATGGGGGTACTTCAAGAGAAATCACCGAAAATCAAACACGAAGTAGTATTTAGAATCTTTGAGATCAAAGAAAACAAATCTACTTTATAATGGAATTTCTCAGAATGTCAGAAGACTTCTTTCTTCACAAAAGAAGCGACTGGATGTCGTCAGAGATTTTCAATCCCAACATCTTGAAACAACGTGTGCATCGCTGAATGAACATCTTCCACATTAAACTCGTTTTTTATTTGTCCTCAGACGATGATTGTCATCAGCATGAAGGATAAACTGTTTCTTCTCTAACGAACGTTTCAGATGCTGCAATGACTTCTGCAATTTTTACTTTTCCAAATATACCCTATCGCTTTGAGCTAAATTTGAAGAATACGCATTTTTTCTCTACATTCTCTTTGGTGTGTCGTCATCATTGACTCTACTTTGATATTTCCAAAAATATGCTGATGATTCCTGGAGTTGTTTATGCACATAAATGCATTTTTCCTCCAATGAGAGCTTCGGTGTTTATCGTTACTAGCAACGCTTTCATTCTTCCCAAAATAAAATGACAATCAAAGCTAAGAACAATGAATACGCCTTTTCCCTTATAATAATCTGTTCAAATATCTTTATTACAGTGCTGGCCACCCAAAATTCAACACCAAGAAGGACACGAGATAGCAAAGGCAGATTTACTGGACACATAACAACAGATACAAAGATGAAAAGATTGTGCTTACAAGTCCGTGCGACTTGCGGAACACGCAGACATCAATAGCTCGTGTGGCCCCCTGGCTGGCAATAACGGCCGCTACACGCTGCAGCATCGAGCGAAAGAGGCTTTGGATGTGGGCTTGGGGTATGTCGGTCCAGGCTGCTTTCAAATGTTGCCACAGTTCATCAGGCGTAGCCGCCGGTGGTGCTTGCTGGTCCACTCGGTTCCCGATCAGCGACCACACGTGTTCCATGGGCGACATATTGGGAGAACAGGCAGGCCACGGCAGCAGTGACACCTAGTGGGCCGTGAAGAATTGTCGCACGATGCGTGCCACGTGCGGGAGCGCATTGTCCTGTTGAAACCCGGACGCTGGCACGTCCTGCAGGTAAGGGAGGACTACAGGCTCCAAAACGTCGGAGATGTAGTGCTGGTTGTTGAGTGTACCAGCAATGCGTACCAGAGGGGTGAGGGTGTCATATCCAATTGCGCCCCAAACCCTGATGCCTGGCGACGGACCGGTATGGCGATGCATAATGCAGGCGTCATACAGTCTCTCGCCGCGGTGCCGCCACACGCGTATCCGACCATCGTGGTGTTGCAGGATGAAGCGGGATTCGTCGGAGAAGACAATGTCGTGCCATTCCGTAGTACAGGTGCAGCATTCAACGGCTCAGTGCCACCGCCCTCGCCAGTCGTGTAGCGTCAATGGTAATCGGAGCAATGAGCGCCGTGCTACAAGTCCCCGCTCCTGCAGACGACGTCGAACTGTACGTGCTGACACAGGTTGTTGCGCAACACACCCTAATTCCTGCGCTAACGTTCGTGATGTGGTGGTGCGAGCCGTCAATGACCGCAGCACAACACTCCGGTCTTCTTGTTCGGTGGTGTGCCGCGACTGCGGCAATCGCTCACGTCGGTCGGTCTATCCCTCCTGCATTCACCGAATCCATTCTCACCCCACTGTGGCTGGATGTCGTCCCACACGGACGCCGACGTCTCGGTAGGATAAACCGCTCTCGTGATAAGCCAGTATTCGTCCTCTGTTGAACTCCAAAACGTGCTGGAATGACTGTCGTATTCTGCGACGAGGCATCAGGAAGCTTTCCACGCACAGGTCCGGCAACACAACAGACTTCAACTACTTACACCCCGATTTCTGTGCACCCTTCTTATGGTGCTTCTCGGTGGCGTGCCGGGCTCACACGAATTGCAGATGCCCTGCAATGCTAATCGTTTGCATGTCCTCTCGCGGGCGACGCATGCTACGAATTTCAGGCCAATCTGATGCTTCCTTCTTGGTGTTGCATTTTGGTTGGCCAGCAGTGTATAAATACTTTTTTACTGTACTAACACATGTTATAGGCGGTACTCTACCTATTTATCCTTGCGTCTTTGCTTATCTTTTCTCATGCACATTTGGTTTCCTCTTTTTAACCCTTCTGCACTGAACTTTACGGTACAACTCTCAAGAGTGTATTTTTTTAGGTCACACTGGCAGACTGTCAGTTCAAGCAGACATGAATAAACATGGGCTGTGTAGATGAACATGTGCCGCCCGTTGGGGAAGTAATATATGCGCTGGGTTCTGACCATTCGTTTGTGAGGGGTCCGGGTTTGAACCTTAGTGAGGTATGGATGTTCTGTTTGTCTTATGGAACCGGCTCTCTCCCTTCGCTTGAACCAGTAGCTCTAAATATGGGAAGAACGACTATTTACGGCTCATGAGTTGCTCACGCTGGTCAATAAATCCCTAAACAATAACAACAACAAAAACGATGAACGTGTGTGTGTGTGTGTGTGTGTGTGTGTGTGTGTATGTTAGGTGTGACAGTTACCAGTGAGGTCAGGACAATCGATTAGGTAGCCTGATATTGTTAGGACCTTGTCCTTATGTTAAAAGCTATTTTTAAATTTCAAGTTAACGATGTCTGCTACGTCAGGCAATTGATCTACGATGAAACCCGTGAGTTGCGTTCAGTTGCTACTTTTTGGTGTAACCTTGTCGGACCGTCATAATAAACGTTTTTACTTCGGACATTCCTTGTAAGTCATCCTTGTTTTCAATACCATTCCGTTTGAAATGTAAATCCCAAAACTTTACAAGACACAACTGTAAGGAACGCACTACTTTTCTCTGATTATCGTTTTAAATCTTACTGTCATTAATGCCTTTTGTAATTTGCATCGAAAGGTGGAGATGTTTCCTCGAAAGTGTACGCCATATGTAAGTAGTGAGCCTTTTTTACTTCGGGGTTTAACGGTCATTACGCATAACTGTTAGGGATATAAGCAGTCCCGGTCACTAATTTAGTCCCATTGATTCCAAGAAAGGGAAAAATCCAGTGATTTTGGACAAGTACCACATTCATGCCATGCTTCATTCTGGACTCGACTTCATCTCGAACGACTGGTCAGGAGACGCCTCGTGAGATCACTACATCAACGTGATGGCCAGTGAGCATTTAAAACGGTTTTTGGGTATATGGTCGTCTAGTTATCGAGACTTTAGTTTTGTTTCGGGGTTTAACAACCACCGTAAGCAACTTCAATGGGTGTAAGCAGTCGCCCGTTACAAATTTGGGGCCACTGGTTCCAACAAATGGAGAGAGCTAGTGCGAATAGATAATCACACCACCCATGTCACATTCGGCACTCGAACCTGGCTAACTAGGACAAACGGTAAGGATTCAGCGCTTAGACCACTACGCTATTGAGGCGGCGTGACAGACACTATATCATACATTCCTATAGTTTTTTTTATTGGTCTGGAATAAAGTGAGGTGCATATTCCCAAAATCTTCATTTCGTGTCCATGTTTCGGGGTTTAACGGCTCTATGAGTATGTAAATCGGTAAGTAATTGGCCGTTTTCAATTTATTGCTACTAGTTTCCTTACTGCCGCAATAACCGGTTGCATCCAGCGTTGCATCGACTCCAGTGGACCGCAGAAGCTGTCCTCCGTTATTTTGTACCAATTGAAAAGAATGACGTCAACGAGTTCTGCGACAGAGCGCGGCACTGACGCGGGACATTAAATGATACGTTGACGTTCCACTGCAGATGTTAAATGGTATTCAAGTAGGAGGCATTTGGCTTCAGTGGGAGAACACGAAATACATGGACACGATCCTTGAGCCATTCCTGCAAAACGATAGGCTTGTGACACACGGCATTTTCTTTCTGAAGTAGTCTTGTGCCATCCGGATACTCGGTTACCATGAAAGGAAAATACTTAGTCGAAACTATACCTAGGTAGGATCTGAGTATGTATTCAAATAGAATGAGGAAACCCAGTGATGTCCTTGAAATAATCCTCATAAGATGATACAGCAGCCGGCTGGTTATTACCTGTATTTGTCACCGTGAAGTTTGGTTGCAGTTTTTCACCCAAGCAGAATAGAACACGGACTCGGCGATCAGCATACTAAAGCTGGACCCTGAGTGCATCAGAACATGTAATTATTTTCCAGACGACGTATGTCCAGTCATGTGCTTCCATCCGCAAGAGCGCCCGCTATACTGTGTGCTCAGAAACGTTTCTCTATGCACCATAGTTATAGTTTACAGTTAATTAGTAGATCTTGAGCTTTATGTTGCACTTGCCAACCAGCGTTCAGCTCAAATGTCAGCCAGTGGTTGTCTTCGCTTTGAGGTACGTTGGGTGATTCATTACCGCCTCCCCTATCATCGTCTCTACGGCGACCCGCTGACATCCAAAAATGTCTGCAGTTGCTGAGATGCTGACCGCAGCCTTCCTCGCGTCTATAAGCCTGTCGAACCTCCGATGAGTTCTTCCCTTTCCCTACTGCACGGGCTGGATACCAACAAACTGATATGCCCTCCCGCATAACTTACGCGCCGGTCGATAACATCACTTCTGCGTGCTGTGGGACGCATCGAGTAATAGAGATAGAAGTGCTCATACTGATATCATCCTTAAGTGTATATGCAAGTATTCATGTTTCATATGATATGCCTATGTTTCGAAAACACCCTTTAAAGTTTGTGTCCTTTTGAAATAACTAAGAAATCATCCATTTTAAACACTTCGGTCACCTACAGATGATTTTACTATGATTTTGATGTAAATATTTTATTACAAACAGTCTGATAAAAACGCTCTTCTTATAAATATTTTGTTTTTGTTATTATTATTCTTATTAATTTTGCAAAGAATGTCTAAAAATTAGTGAAAGGAAGAAAATGGAGGTCATCAGTTGGTTCGGGACTAATTGAAGGATGTTGTAAGACCCGGAATACAAAGAAGTAAAAGAGAATGATATATCAGCTGGTCAATAGGGGGATTACTCTTCTTGTAGCTATTGCTGATTATCTTTCAGAACAAAGGGACGTGCTGAGATTATAGAAGTCCGACGGTTCCTGTTGCTCGCCAAGAAGATTGAATTCGGAGAAGAAGAAGCACCCCAGATAGCGGAGATACACCTTTTAAGATCACTGCACACGTTTGTTTATGTGAGGCATGAATCTATCGTAAACCGCTTAATTGACGCTATATGAGGCCAGCGGGCCTATCTGGAATGTTTTCAGGAAACAAAGTTTTAGGCACAAATAACTAGGGCACGAAGATTTTCCAAAGATCGTTCAAGCTGCTGCAAATAAAATGGAACTTTCTCCGCATTGCTTCTATTATTCATTCCGATATTCCCGGGTAGTGTGAAGTATAAAAATAGCATGCAAAATAAATAAGTTTTTGCATTAATTTGCTACCGAGGATGCTGGAGGTTTTATGATCGCAGTATCTGATATTTTTCTGTATCCAAAAATTGAGAAACTTCAATCTGACAAAAATAAATTGCTTATGTCTGGGAAATTTCTTCACATTAAAACTTCCACAAGCGCAGTCAACTCATTTCCGGCCTTGTTGATTGGTTCCTTGCTCTTTCCTCTGGCTATTTTCTTCCAAGATCTGCTTCTTCCATCTGACACTCCTCTGTCCATCTGACACTTGGTCTTCCTCTTGTTGTTTTTCCTGATTTAACTCTCAATGTTTTCGATATACATTTCTTTACTTCTTCAGTCATCCAATCTATATTCTCAGCTCATCCGACCCATTCGGCATTTTCTAAAAAAGCACAATTTTAATTTTAATTTTGTCTTTCTTTTGATTAACGCATTGTTATTCAATATTATTCTCACGTCACGTAATACACAGGGTAATTCAAAACGATTGCCCCGATTACAAATGTCAGTAACGTGTTTATGAAGATAAATAGACAGCTGATATCCCTACACAAGAAAGAAGGAAGTTGAGAATTTTATTGGAACCTACTGCTGTGTTGATATGGTGACGTAGGAAAGCTTTGAGGTACGTTGGGTGATTCATCTTGATCAACATGTGCTTTGAGGTACGTTGGGTGATTACGTGCGCCAAAGCCAGCGGGAAGAAATGGCAATCGCAGCAGGATAGGCGTTTTGCGTGCTGGAGTTTGAAAAATCTCATTCTGTTGTTACAGTGGAGAGAATGTTTCGTAATCGCTACAAACGTGCTCCTCCTGATGCTAAGAGCATAAAGATGTAGCATAGGCAGTTGGAAAAAATAGGATGTCTTTGTAAAGGGAAGAGTACCGGCCGACCACGTGTTTCAGAGAAAAACGTTGACAGAATTTGTCAGAATTTTTTGAACGCAGTCCACGCAAGTCACCTTACCGCGCCAGCCAGGAGCTACAAATACCACAAACAACTGTTTGGCATGTTCTTAAAGGGAAACTTCAAACTGCTACAACACTCGCATATGGGGCACCGAAAAACCTGTTGCTGTGATTGAACATGAGCGTGACTGACCGAAAGTCAATGTGTTCTGCGCAAGTCTGAAGGTATATGGACCTTTTTTATTCATTGAAGATACAGTAACAGGTAACGTTTATCTACATATGATTTAGCAATGGCTACTTCCACAACTGAATGACGATTCCGGTGATTACATCCTACAGCAAGATGGAATACCCCTACATTGGAATATGCACGTTCGCCAATTTTTGAACGAAATTCTTCCGAACCGTTGGATTGGTCGTTGTGGACAGGACAACAGGGATTTCTACAACTGGCTCCCCAGATCTCCGGATCTTACTCCTTGTGACTTCTTTTTGTGGGGATATGTCAAAGACCATGTATACCACCTTTGCCGAGAACACTGCAAGAACTGAAGATACACATTCAACTTGCACTGGCATCAGTGACTACGGACATGCTTGATAACGTATGGTGTGAAATTTATTACCGTATAAATGTTGTCCGAGTGACCCAGGAGAGTCACATAGAACATTTGTAAGGTATGGAAACAAAATTCTACACTTCCTTCTTTATTGTGCAACAATGTGATCTCTGTATCTATGTCCATAAACCAGGTACTGTCATTTGTAATTGGGGCAATCATTTTGGAATACCCTGTACTGTACAGTGAAACCTTGGTTATTGGTTTTTCACTTTTATATGGAGTTCTTTGCTAGTCTCGATATTTTACTGTAAATTTTATCGCTTTTTCAATTCTGTATACGTAATTCATTTATACGCTTTTTGCGATTATACGTTAAATTCTGAATGTCAGATTATTAAATATACATGATTCTTTGATTATTTTATACGTAATCCGATATATTACAATTTGAGAGAATTGAGACAGCGTTTTTTTTTTACAGCCATGAAATAGATGAAGCAACTGAAAATTTACAAAATAAATTTAAAAAATTTACAAATTTACAAATTTTCACAGTTCTCTTTTTTCTCTGAATTTAAGATATTTGAAACAATCAAACGTTAGTAACTAATTTATTCGGAACAAATACTAAATCAACTATTGGACAAACTGCTTTAAAAATAGCGGTGCTCATAATTTAATAATGCGTAATAAGGGCATTGAATACAAAATAACATCGTATTCGGATTTACTACCTTGTATTTCAAAAGTAAGTTTTTTTTCATATATTGAAAATATGAAATTGTATAGAATTTACAATTTCTTAATCTAATAATACAATTTACAATAAAATTAGAATACAAAATTAATACAAAATTTAAAATATTCATAGGCCTAAGAAAACAAACAAAGAATTCGTGTATGTAAATTTGTGTGTTTGACATTATTAAATAGAGTAACCTAAAATTACGAGTCCTCCCCCTTTTTTTTTCTTTTTGAAGGCATTAGAAACTTTGCAATAATATTTAACTTTTTGAAATTTCTTTTATAAGTTTCTTAAGGCCATCCCTAACAAAACGCATATATATATATATATATCATCATCAACATTGTCAACCATTATCAATCCACTGCTGGACGAAGGTCTCCCCAAGTTTCTTCCACAACGGTCTGTCTTGTGCCAGTCTCCTCCATGTTACTCCCGCATACTTTTCAATTTCATCCACCCATCTCCCACGTGGTCTTCTTCTGGGTCTCTTCCTGTCCCTTGGAATCCAATCTAAAATTTTGGCTGTCCATCGATGGTCTGTTCTTCTAGCAGTATGTCCAGCCCATTGCTCGTTCGTGACAGACGTAGTGTTGGTGGCTCCAATATTTTATGCATTTTAGTGTGGAATACCTCGTCTCTCACTCACCTGTTGCGTGGCGCGGCTGTCTAAAGGTACTGTGTACGTTTTGAGCTACTTTTCTAGCGTTCTCATCCTCATATTAGTTCATATTCTTCCGTATTCTTATCGTTTGCTCGTTTGTTTACGTTTGGAAGCTGCCAACATGGCGGCTTCCGGTATTTCCTTATGATCTATGGACGTGGCGGATGCACGTCACGTCACACTTCCCACGTCCATGGAAGTTAACATACTCTCGTCCTCAGATGTGTCTGCTCAGATGCCTTCCCAGCTTTCTAGTACTCCTACACCGGTGCCTTCACTGGACTTGGCTGCGCTTTCTTCTTCAGCTCCTGCATCTGCCTCGGTGCCCTCCCTGGGTACTACTGATTCTACTGCCTTGCCTTTGGCCTGTGCTTCTCTTCCCTCACAGCCTTCTGTGCCTGCCGGATCCGAACAGACTTCTCTTCCGAGGATGTCATTTGCCTCTAAAGTGCAACGAGGCGCTACTTCTACGTCCGATTCCTCTCAACCAGATGGTATTTTGCAAGCAACACCTATTATTCAGGTATCCAACCACAAGGTGAAGGTAACGATAGATGACAATTCGCAGATTGGCCGTGAGTTCTATAACCTCCTGGATAGAGGTGTGCTCTTTCATGCTTTACCAAATACTTCATTGCTACGCTACATGGAAGCCCTCTCTGGACATGTGTCGTCTGCGTCCATTGCAGGAATTTCCCGTACTCCTCGGGGTATTTCGGTACAGTTCAATCACAAGGAGGATGCTGACTTTTTTTTCTTGCAAACGGACTTTCGATTGGGACAAACCATCTCATCTCGTCGCCTCTTTCCAAGTGACCGGTGAACATCACGTTCCATCCTGTTCCACAGGAAGTGCCTGATACTGCACTTCCTTTCCTTGTCAGTCATGTTTGTAAAATTGTTGGCAAGGTCCGTCGCCTCTCTGACGCTCCCCGTGGAACTCGATTTGCACATGCTACCGGACCTCGCCGTCAGTTATTGGTCGTCTTTCCCACCGAGAAAGCCTTGGCGGATTGCCCTACAGAAGCTACTGGTGAAATTGGCGAACGAACGTACAGTTTCCAGATTTTCACTGCTCACTATTGTACACACTGTTTAACACAGAATCACACCACTGCCTCCTGTGACCGCGTTCGACGTGGACGTTCATCAAGTTCGCATCCCACTGCTGACCACATTGGTCTTTCTACTATCCCCACTACCGGCAGTTTGCCTGACGCGAATTCTTCGTTTCTCCGTAAGACGAGCATTTCCGTCACTGACAATGCTGAATTTCCTCCTCTCCCCACCCGTACGATTAGGCATCCACCTTCAAGATTGACAGAGTTGTCTTCGACTACAGATGTGTCTACAGCGGAGTGTTCCGATCCAGGTGTGTTGAGGGGTGGTTTGGCAGATCGGCCGTCTGGCTCTTCTCCTAGCCTCTCGGATATCGGATCTTCATTTACAACCTTGTCTACCATACCCTTGTTGCAACATCTTCCTGAAGCCTCGGCTGTTGTACCAGTCTCCACTAAGGCAGCTCAGCTACGTACTTCTTCTTCGGCGACGGTCGTTTCCTCGTCTCCTGACTTGGGAGGTGAGCCTGATCCACTAATGGATACATCCGCCTCAGCTTCTTCTTCGAAGCGGATTGGAACTTACAAAGGCACTGTAAAACAGAAAAAGTTAAAACAACTTTCTGTGCCACATTCTGAGGATTCAACTAGTGTGCCCGAGGTTTCCGGTTCCGGTGTTTCTCCACCTGATGATTCTTCAAACAGTATGCTTCTCCGCTCAGGTCCTGTCAATCCTCTCTCTGATGCTGAGGTTCTACAGGCCGTTGATACGTCTCCTCCAGTTCCTGGACCACTGTCCAGACAGCAACTTTTACGTCTTTTTCAACCTGCACGTACGATTGTTGGTTCTGAAGGATTCCTTCACTCACCTGGTCTGGACCTGTATGCAGCAGTAACGCAATTCGAAGCTTATGTGTCACTTTTTAAATCTCTGTGTGCCACCGATCCTCGGTATCAGCCTTTTTGAGACGTTACACGCGCCGACTTTTGAATCACAATAAAAACACACAATTAAAACATCAGAATCAACATGCACTAAGTCTGCAAAACTAGGGCATCTGCGAACGGGTTCGCAAATCCCCTAGCATTGAGAGAACAAAAAGTAATCGGTGTGAGGAAGAGAGCTAAAGGTCATCGGTAAAAGGATAGAAGGTATCACAGCATATATGTGATACCTTCTATCCTTTTACCGATGACCTTTAGCTCTCTTCCTCACACCGATTACTTTTTGTTCTCTCAATGCTAGGGGATTTGCGAACCCGTTCGCAGATGCCCTAGTTTTGCAGACTTAGTGCCTGTTGATTCTGATGTTTTAATTGTGTGTTTTTATTGTGATTCAAAAGTAATGTATTGTAAATTTGCTTTATTTGTGTGTAAATTTGCTTTATTTGTGTGTAAATTTGCTTTATTTGTGTGTAAATTTGCTTTATTTGTGTGTAAATTTGCTTTATTTGCTTTATTTAATGTATTGTAAATTTGCTTTATTTTAAAGTTGCGATAATTGCGTGTTTTTGATGTGTTTTCACAACTAATCGGTCTCGTTACTTGTGTGATCTCCTCATTATCTCAGTATTATTATCTTATCTGTTGTTTCCTGAATTTGTGCCTGTTTTTTAAATTACCTATAATTGTGGGTGTTTGCTGTGTTAGTGCTTTCCTTTATCGCGGATTATTATAGTGGTACGTTTGTTACCGTTGTTATTTTTATAAGTTGCTGAGGTACTCAATGTTGTTTTGCACTCTAACCACATTTCAGTTCCGTTCGGTTGATTTATCATAGCATAGTACATTTCACGCATTTGTGCACATGTGTTATAGTGTTTGACATGCCGTTAGGCCATTCATTGTTCGTGTGCATATTCATTTCCTTTCTGTGTAACGTTGTGCTGCATCGTGGACATACTGACTTTCCGCACTGTTGTTTTCTGTACTGCAGCTTTTAATGAATCTCCTATGTCTGTATTTCGTTATAGCAATAAACTGGGTACCACTATGGTACCCACAGTTACCAATACCAATACCATTGCCATTTCAGCGATTTAACTCTGATAATGATGTCTTCCACTCTTGTCACTTTTCGGATCCACGAGTTCCTCTTCTTATCTCTCCTGGTCACACCAAGCATGCACCTCTCCATGCTGCTTTGAGGTGTCTGCAGCTTTTGTATGTCTCTTTTAGTTAAGGTCCACGTCTCTGCACCATACGTAAGCACTGGAAGGATGTATTGATCAAACACTTTCTTTTATGACATAATGGCATATTGCTCTTGAAAATTATGCTGTTTCTTCCAAAAGCTCTCCAGGCAAGTTTTATACGCCGATTGATTTCTTCAACAATGTGGCCCTCACTTGATATCTGCTGTCCGAGATAAACGTACCTATCTGTTACCCCCAGCTTTTCTCCATCAATCGATAAATCTTCATTTCTTGTAAAAGCATTGTACATCACTTTTGTCTTCTGAAAGTTCATTTTTAATCCCACTTCTTTACTCTTGTCAGCAAGTTCCTGGATCATACTCTGCAGCTCTGATCGGGTAGTTGCAAAAATGACTACGTCATCAGCAAAACGAAGGTGAGTTAGATAACCTCCATTAATCTTTATCCCTTTGTTTTCTCAGCTCAGTGATTGAAAGACATTTTCCAATGTGGCATTAAAGAGCTTCGGAGATATGGTGTCACCTTGTTTCACTCCCTTTCCAATTTTAATGTGTGTTGTAGTTTCAAAAAGTCGAATCTTTGCATTTGCATTTTCATAGATGTTATTAATAATATTATTGTATGCATCTTCAATACCGCAGGATTTCAAAGCCATTTTAACTGCCGATGGTTTCACTGAATCAAAGGCCTTTTCATAAACGATAAAAGCCATGCACAATGGAATTTCATATTCCCTCGCTCTTTCAATTAGTTCTCTCAGTAAGTGGATATGATCTATAGTGCTGTAGCCACTCCTGAATCCAGCTTGTTCTCTCGGTTGACCCATCTCCAGTGTTACCTTCAAGCAGTGTGAAAGAACTTTAGCGAAGATTTAATAAACCACTGATAGGAGGCTGATAGGTCAGTAGTTCTTGAGATCTTCAATGTAACCTTTTTTATGTAGCAGGATCATTGTAGCTTTGTTCCAATCCTCAGGAATCTTCCCTTCATTAAGGCATCGAGTGAAAATGTGGGCGAGTACTGTTTCAATTTCTCCACTTGCTTCTTGTATGATGTCTACAGTAATTCCATTTTCTCCTGGAGTTTTCCCCCGCTTCATGTTCTTGATTGCATGTGTAACTTCTGCTGAGAGGACTGGATGAACTCTGGTACTGGTAACTTTTATGATGTCTGGAGTACATGTACCATCCCTTTCATATAATTTGGAGTAGAAATCTTTCACTCTTGTCAAAATTTCGCCTCTATTTCTTGTTACAGAACCATCTTCTTTTCTCAGTGCCATAATCTGTTTTCTTCCTTTACTAAGATGTCCCTTTGCTATCTTTAGGCTTTGGTTGTTTTCAATTGCTTTCCTCACTAGTTCACAGTTGAATTTCCTTACGTCTTCAGTGATACTTTGTTGCACTGTCTTGCATAGCTCTATATATTCCACTTTGGAAGTCACATCTTCTTTAATTGTCTTCATCTCTCTTCTTTTTTGCATCAACATTTTGGTTTTTCCTGATAGCCTGTTCACATGCAACTTGTTCTTAGACCCAGCTAATATTGTTGCTGTTTGCATCAGAGCTTTGGTTACTTTTCTGTTAACTTCAGAAATATCCACTTCTTTCGATGTTAGGCCTTCTAAAGCAGAGAATCTGTTCTTCAGTTCCAACTTGAAGGTATTATGGTGTTTTTAGGGTTGGTTATGTCAATACATTTTGTTTGTCTTATGAGCTTGCTACGTTCGAGTTTAGTGTTGAGGTGCATCTTACATCTCACCAATCTATGGTCACTACCTGTGTTGAACTTGTTTAGCACACTGCAGTCTTTTATGACGAATGTTTTGTTACACATAATAAAATCAATTTCGCTTATCGTCCCATTTGGATGTCTTCCTGTCCATTTCCTGTGTGGCTTTTTCTTGAAAAAGGAATCCATGATGAAAAACCCTTCGGCCTCTGCAAACGCTGCGAGAGTATTTCCACGCTAGTTTCTGTTGCCGTGACCGAATTTACCTACTGAATATTCATTCTGTTGCTGTTGCCCTATTTTGCATTGAAATCTCCCATAATTATCTTCAAGTGCTGCTTGCCTTTATTATTTAGATGACGAATTTCCTCATAAAATTCTTTAATTTCTGAACCTCCTATCGGGACATTTTTTTCAGAGCCGTTGTACTGCATTTCCGTTTTACAAAGCCTTTGATTTAGGTAACAAAATTCCCTGATAAAAAGGATTGAATGTATATACAACGTTTAATATTATTACAATGACGAACAAGAATATGTACAACGTGCAGAAGAAATTCTGCTGATTTATATTCAATAGAAGTAGGTTAGAACACGAACGTTTTGCACGCCCCTCAGATTTGTTGCAACTGTGAGATGAAAATGTACGTTATAAAAAGTAAAAAGTGAGAACGATGTTAGAGCTTTAGTGGAAATCGATAACATTTTAATGGAAATCATCAAGAAGACACGACACATATGAGATGGCTCTGTCAATCGTACGAATGTAAGAAGCTTTCCTGAAATGATTTTGAAATGGCAGAAGAAGAAATCCTAAGCATATTTTCATAGCTAGATTGTGTACAGAAACAGGACAGCAATATTTGAAATATTAGTGTAATAAAAACAAAAGTAAACGAAGAAGACTGTCTGATTTTATGACCAGTTTTAGGATTGAGAAAACCTTATGCAATAGAAAATTCATTCCAGAAAAAGTATGTTTCAGTAACCTAATAAGCTTCATTTATATAGTTTTCATTTTGGCACTCATCCTTTCGCGTTATATGATTTAACAAGTAAAAAAAAAGTTACAAAAAATAGTGTCCTATAAAATAATAAGGAAAATATATTTAACCACAGACTTTTACCAATGAATCATGAAAATGTCACTTTACTTACAGACACGAAACGTAACAATATTTTAATAACTTCAGAAAGTTTTGTAATTTGAAGCTCCGAAAAAGTTGAATGGTTTCATAAATTCTTCATATTAATAATAAACCCCCAGCAATGTAATGAATTCCTTTTGCTCTTTTGGAACTTTTATAGAAGCTCGTAACTCACGCGATTCACTACGGCATCAGACAGCTCTTGCATCTTAAAGAGGCAATCCTGCAGCTAAAATTATTTACCGTACATAGATCGTAGTAAATAATCATTTCATACTTATTGAAAGCAGAAATAATGCAGCAGTTTTCATGTGAAGCATAAAACATTAAATGTGTGGGTCTTACCGTATTATTTAACCTGAAACTGCGTTCTAGTTCTCCTCTACACGAAATGATGCTTTAAAGAAGTATTTTTGAAATAATAATCTTAAAATTATATATCTGAATGCGAAAAGAAAATTTTGCAACTGTCATATAACACGTACAGTGTTGAAGGTAATCGTGACATAGTTAACATTTATAACTTCTTAGACTCCCATGCATTATTTTTGCACTCTCTTCCAAACAGTATGTGTTGCACAGTATAAAATACTATGACTAATAGGAAACGAAATACTATGACTAATAGGAAACATTATGCGAATCAGAATGGCGGCTGACTATTCAGAACGGGTCTCAATAATTTCAAGCAACAGTTGGAAACACAGTGTAAAATTAATGCATAATTAATAAGAAAGCATGAGGCAATCAGATAAGGTTTTGGAACTTTTATAGAAGATTTTGGAACTTTTATAGAATCAATGGAAAGCCAGGAAGCAATATACAAAATAATTTTTTTTTGCAGCTTCTGTATTGCTTGTCCCAGGAGTATCATTTAAACCTAATTATACAAGCTGTACTCCCTGTATCCTACGGAGGTTAAGCGGTGGTGAAAAATACTTAACCGAGTAGTAACTGACAGTTCTTTTGTTAACAAAGATTCATTAATTAAAGGCTTATGTAAAAGCTCAACTTTCAGTACTTGAGTTGTTATTTTTTTGTACATTACACCAAATGTTCTAAACTTCGACAGAACACCAAGTTTTCATATCCTGTTTTGCGCAAAGTAGGGACGTTTTTAAAATGTACTTCTTACACTGACATATTGTATGTCTGGTGAAACAGAAGAAATAGAAATCCTTTTTATGCTATACATCTTTCCCAACAGTAGTAAAAGTAAATCCCAAGTAAAAAATTTCAATGTAATAAAAATGGGTAACGGAAGTAGTCAGTGAGCCACCTTGGTTAAGTTTCGCAAATATCTCTAAAACTGTTGCGTCGTAGCGAATTTTGGCTTCCTCTTGGCCTCCCCAAAGGCGTTTATCTGCTATTGCCGAGAGCTTTAAAATTATGTACATGGTGTGCAAAAATTAAGGACAAAGAGGAGAAATTAGCATAACAGCGGAACGAGCAGGAGATAGACTAGTGTCTGGTACGGTAGGGTATGCGCATATATGCAGCATGACGTAGGGGGGAGGGTCGGAAGGGTATAAAGCACACGGGCGGTGTACGCTCAGCAATTCGGTGAAAGCTATTGCACGGTGTACATCAATTTGAACGACGTCGAGTTGCTGCCACTGTGTGATATGGCCAACAGGCAATCCAGTAGACGGCATCTGGATGACTTTACATGAGGTCGCGTCATTGGGAAGTTGGAAGAAGGTGGAAGTGTTACTAGTGTAGCCGAGGAGTTCGGGATAGCTCACAACATCGTTTCACGAGCTTGGAGAGCGTTTCAAACGACAGGAACAGCTGTCCGAGAGTTTAGCAGCGGTCGTCCACGAGCAATCACGGCGGCAGACGACCCGTATATTGTCCTACAGGCAAGACGAGACAGACGACAGACAGCGGGAGAAATCGCAAGGCGTATGCAGCAGACAACTGGACGTCGGTTATCGCGTTTTACCGTGGCCTGGAGGCTGCACAAAGGTGGTCTATTTGCACGACGACCAGTGCGGTGTGTGCCATTAACGCCTGCTCATCGGAGACGGCGGTTTCTGTGGTGACAGGAACAAAAGAACTGGACACATCAGCAATGGGGACGAGTGCTCTTTACAGATGAGAGCCGATTTAGTCTGAAGAGCGATTCTGGACGTATACACATCTGGAGAGAGCAGGGAGCACGCAATTACACCTCCAGCATCATCGAAAGGGACCGGTTTGGAGGTGGCGGAGTTCTCGCTTGGGGCCGTATCATGCTTGGTAGCCGTACTGACCTCCACATCTTCCAATGAGGTTTAGTCACTGGTGTCCGCTATTGTACCGAGGTTCTCCTTCCTCATGTGCGTCTGTTTAGAGGTGCTGTGGGTCCTGAGTTCCTCTACATGGACGACAACGCTACACCTCATCGTACAGTGGCTGTCGCACAGCTATTGGAGAGTGAAGATATTCAACGCATGGATTGGCCCGGGAAATCCCCGGACTTAAATACAATCGAACCCGTGTGGGACCCTCTTGGGAGACGCTTGGCAGCACGTCACCAGCCGCCAGCAACGATTCCGCAGCTGCGATTGGCGCTACAAGAGGAATGGGCCACGATGCCTCAACAGCTCCTTGACAACCTCGTCCTCAGCATGGACAGACGTTGTAAATCCTGCAAAGCAGTCAGGGGGTGATCATATCCCGTACTAAAGACTGGATGTTTTTTCTTGGCAGCCGCCTGTCACATGGACGTTTCTGTCTTCTGTTCAGTTGTGCTCGAAGCTACCTTTTCAATTAAGTGCCTTTGTATCATTTGGATTCCTTGTTTAGACGGTTTTGCTCACTTGTCCCATATTCTTAAATCTTGGGGATCTTATGGTATGATTTGAGTCGATGTGGAACACTTCTGCACGACGTTGCATTCGAAAAACCGTCTCGTCCTGAATTTTTGCACGCCAGTGTACAAAAAGTGTATAGAAGAGTTCGGGAAAAAGTTTCCGCAGAGTATGTGTTAAATAAGTCAACGATACACAGTTAACTCGTACGACTTTGGAAAACTGGAAGTGTTGATAATATACCTAGAAATGGATGGCCAAGTGTGTTAACGCCGGAAGTGATAAGCGACGTTGAAAAACGTTTGCAACAATCACCTACAAAGTCGCTTTGTTGCTTATCTCAGCAAGTGAAACTTTCTTCTAAAGGATTGCAACTTCATGCATACAAAGTGAAAGTTGTCCAAGAACTGAAGGCACCTGACACGCAAGAGCGCCTGCTGTATTGCTGTTGGTTTCGTAAATTTACTCGATACAACAAGGGCTTATTGAACAATGTTTTCTTTTTCGAATAATGTTTTTTTTTACTGTGGGGATATTAAAAGGACCATGTCTATGCAAACAACCTACATGACCTGCAGTCATTGAAAACAAACATTATTCAGGCTATAGCGGAAATCTCGCCATCTATACTGAAACGCGTTACGAAAAACATGTGCCACCGCGTGGATATTTGCCTCCAGCAACACGGAGGTCATTTCCAGCACCTTCTTTACGTCAACATCAGTTGCTCAAAAGTCAATGGAAGATGTATCACAGATGTAAATAAACTTTATGTATCTCTATAATGCGAATAAAAATTGTTTAAATTAGGGTTCGGGAACTTTTCGATCACCCTGTAGAATAGTTTTACTTTTGTCTCGTATAATTTTTACTTGAAAAACGGAGACTGGAGGACGAACAGGTTCCAAGGCAGTGACTCACGAAGGGTAAAAGTTTCATGTCGCTGTGTACAGCGGGGTTGGCGAGACAGTTTCAGCTTTTTCACTGTGATACACCCTCACCTCTCAATTTGTACTTGGAACCATTAATAGTAGAAGTCCTCTGTGACTTCTGTGACGTACTACAGAGGTGAAGCACGTGTCAAGATGATAAATCTGCAGCTATACATTCCGTCGGTGTAGTTTAGTTACTTAGAACAACTGGCTCCGGAGCGAGCAGACGCGGTTCGATTTCCGTCATCAACAAACTTGTATTTTCACATTGGCACCAGATTGTGAAATCAGATCTACTGGCCGTTGAGTTCTTCAAATACTGTGTGATGTATTTTCCACTTATCGTCTGAAAATAATGAAAATTCCTCCTTCATTTCAAAAAAAATAAAAAAATAAAAATAAGAGGGAGATGATGTGACGTGCTACAGAGGCGAAGCACGTATCAAGACGACAAATCTGCAGAGATACATTCAATCGGTGTAGTTTAGTCGATTAAAACAACTGGCTCCTGAGGGAAAAGGCGCGAAATCGATCTGCGTCACCCACAAATTTGTGTTTTCACACTTCACATTGCATAACAAAAAAGATGCTCTAAGAAAAGTTAGAAAATCCAAGACAAAATCTAGAAATCTTAAGCTTTTAACTCATGTTTTTATTAGAACAATGGAAAATACAGTGACTTATAATTAAAACTGCAGATAATTTATCAGTTTGAAGAATATACTACGTAATACTCGTAATTAGCACACGCATTATTGCTACATTTCCGTGTTTTAATGGACGTCATAATGACTCCCCGACATAAATTCTTTGGGTGCCCACTCAGATGTCTTGGCCTAGGGTCCCACTCAAATGTCTTAGCCTAGGGGCCCACTAAAGCCCTAATCTGGCCCTGCTAATCAATCAGAAAGGATTAGTGCCAATCATTCTCCTAAATGATTTTTGAAAATAAAGCCCATTTTTGCCGATGGTGGAGTTGCAATTCACGTCTCCTTGCTCCGGAGCGAGTTATTCTTCCGAATGAGCTACACTGACTTTGGCTTATCACTTTAACTTGCTGTTTTTTTTACTCTTGCGTCACCTCAATGGTACATCACATACCCCCCCCCCTTGAGAAAGGCGGGAGCATGAAATCTCAGGTTTCGGGTCCACCGCAAACCATCCCAATTGGACAGCACACTGTAGAAGAAGGATTTTTTTTTATTCCATATGATGCATCGAAGAAGCATAACATATTTTTTGAAGCTTTACAGTAGAAATTCGTATTAATTCCAGACGATATGTGGAAGAAGTATCACACGGATTTTGAAGCGCAGAAGAAAGAATTCTCATTAATTCCAGACGATGTGTGGAAGAAACATCACACATTATTCCCGAATATCACAGCCAGGAGATTCATTTTACGTTCTAGCTCCAATGCAGAAACAAGGCCTTTTTTGCTGGTGGTAGGATCCGAAGCAATGTCTCCTCACTCCGGAGCCAATTATTCTTCCGAATGAACTACACCGACTTTGGCTTATCCCTGCAGCTTGCCGTTTTGATATGTGCATTACCTCTGAGTTTGATACGTAGTAGATTAGTTTGAACAACACAGCAAAAAGGGGAAAGCAACGTTTTCTGATGCTCTAGTCTTTCAACTCATTCAGCCGAGCGGCGTTGGTATCGCTAAACATATCCCCAATGAATCAGTTCCAGCCGTATCCGGCCCGCTTTTTGCATAGCCATACTATTCGACCTAGCTCATTTCAGACCATTTTACAAACCCGAGTTAACTCCTTCCGGCCAGTTAACCATTTAAAGGTTTAATATTCCAATCCGCTAAAACATGGACAACATTGTTATTCAATACGTCAGGAGCGTCAGCTGAATAATAATGCGTATTTTTGGAAACATAATCAGACACATACTGATTTAAATATTTACTCTGAACATCAAATTAGATCTTATTCGCTAAGGACCAAATGCTTTCTGAAGTAAATGTCATAACTTCAATGCAAATACACTGCTGGCCACCCAAATTGCAACACCAAGAAGGACACGAGATAGCAAAGCCAGATTTACTGGACATAGAACAACAGATACAAAGATGAAACGATTGAGCTTACAGGCCCGTGTGACTTACGGAACACGCAGACATCAATAGTTCGCGTGGCCCCCATGGCTGGCAATAAAGGCCGCTACACGCCGCAGCATCGAACGAAAGAGGCTTTGGATGTGGGCTTGGGGTATGTTGGGCCAGGATGCTTCCACGCGTTGCCACAGTTCATCAGGCGTAGCCGCTGGGTGGTGCTTGCAGGGCCACTCGGTTGCCGATCAGCGACCAGACGTGTTCGATAAGCGACATATCGGGAGAACAGGCGGGCCACGGCAGCCGTGACACCACCTGGTGGGCCGTGAAGAATTGTTGCACGATGCGTGCCACGTGCGCGAGCGCATTGTCTGTTGAAACGTGGCCGCTGGCAGGTCCTGCAGGTAAGGGAGGACTACAAGCTCCAAATCATCGGAGATGCAGCGGTCGCCGTTGAATGTACCGGCGATACGTACCAGAGGGGTGCGGGTGTCATATCCAATTGCGCCCCAAACCATAACGCCAGGCGACGGATCAGTATAGCGATGCATAATGCAGGCGTCATAAAGTCTCTCGCCGCGGTGCCGCCGCACGCGGATCCGATCATCGTGGTATTGCAGGCAGAAACAGGATTCGTCGAAGAAGACAATGTCGTGCCATTCCGTAGTCCAGGTGCGGCGTTCAACGGCCCACTTCCGCCGCACTCGCCGGTGGTGTGACGTCAATGGTAATCGGAGCAATGGGCGCCGTGCGACAAGTCCCAGCTCCTGCAGACAACGTCGAACGGTACGTGCTGACACAGGTTGTTGCGCAACACACCCTAATTCTTGCGCTAACGTTCGTGATGTGGCGGTGCGAGAGCCGTTAAGGCCCGCCGCACAACATGCCGGTCTTCTCGTTCGTTGGTGTGCCGCGGCTGCGGCAATCACCCACGTCGGTCCGTCCGTCCCTCCTGCACCAACCGAATCCATACTCACCTCACTGTGGCTGGATGTCGTCCCACACGGACGCCGATGTCTCGTTACGATAAACCGCTGTCGCGATAAGCCACTATTCCTACTCTGTCGAACTCTGAAACGTGCTGGAATGACTGCCGTATTCTGCGACGAGGCATCAGGAAGCTTCCCACTCACTGGTCTGGCAGCACAACACACTTCCACTACTTACACCCCGCCTTCTGTGCACCCTTCTGATAGTGCTTCTCGGTGACGTGCCGGGCGCACGTGATTTGCATATACCCTGCAATGCTAATCGTTTGCATGTCCTCTCGCGGGCGACGCATGCTGCGAATTTCAGGCCAATTGGATGCTTCCTTCTTGGTGTTGCATTTTGGTTGGCCAGCAGTGTATATTGCATTTGGTCATACCATTTGCTATATTACAAATGGAATATATAAAACAATTGAAATTATTTAAACGACGAATTAAAAATAAATAAATGCAGAGACTAATGCATTTCTATAGAAATAAGGCAAATGAAAACCGAATAAAATTAATCCGATGCGATATTTATATTTTTTTTGTATTGCGCTGCTAACACGACTGCATCCAGAGAAGAAAAATCGAATGCGTTATTATATGTATATTATTTTACATGAAGACTGTAAACGCCAAGGGAAAATTTACGATTTCTTTTTTGATAAATGTGTATGTTTTGTTTTATCGTAAGTAAAATGTAATACGTCATGTATCGTCATTTAAACTGTGAAACCTATTATGTAAAACAATTAACTGAAAAGCCAAAGTACAAGCATCACAATGTTTACAGGAATAAAAAAACGTTCAGTCACAATGAATTTTATTTTTTTATCGACAAGAAATTAAAATTCCTTGTGACTGAATGTTGATTTCTTTATTCCTACACATGAATGTGTCAAGAAAACAGTATCAAGTGATGATCAGCCAGTTGAAATTTCCTTTGAATAAAAATTAATGCGAACAACATTTGTAAACGGCCTCTAGCCATAATCGTCCTTTTGATAGGTCTGTGTTCCGGAAATTTCAGGTATGCCGAAGAGGCCGTAACTCATTCAAGGACATCTTCCTCTGTGGAATAACCTCACTAAGCAGCGAGTCCGGAAACTTATCTGCCGTGCAAAAAAGTATTAAAGACAATGCAAGTGGCACTTAAAATGAGAGAAGAGACCATCATCGTAGGATTTGCATCAGTATCCACCACGTTACACCGCGCGCTTCATTTTAAGAAATTATTTCTCATCGGTTGTAGCACAATTTGATATCCTATTATAAAGTAGAATGAGAGATAAACGCTCAAGGCACTGCTCAAATATTACATAGCGGCAGCCACATCATTTCAGACATCGTGAAACGTGACAAAACTTACCACCCTTTAACGATGCCCAAACTCTTCGAGAGAAATTCATATGGATCCACGAAGTTGCATGGACTCTAAGTGAAGTGAAACAACACCATGCATTGATGAAAGGGATTTCTGTTAAATGAGCATGATGTTCACTTGAGGTACCTTCTTCACCAATGTCTTTCGATTCCTGCGACTCTGCATCGCTTCGTCATTAGCAGCTACAACTTCTCCGATCTACAGCCCTCCTGGTGACGTCCTCCATGTGCATCCATATTGCTCAATTCCCCAACTGCTACTTCATACAGTTGGATAATTCTGCTTTGCTCATACACTGCTGGCCACCCAAAATGCAACACCAAGAAGGACACGATATGGCAAAGCCAGATTTACTGTACACGTAACAACAGATATAAAGATGAGACGATTGAGTTTACAGACCCGTGCGACTTGCGGAACACGCAGACATCAATAGTCCGCGTGGTCCCCACGGCTGGCAATAACGGCCGCTACGCGCCGCGGCATCGAACGAAACAGGCTTTGGATGTGAGCTTGGGGTATGTCGGTCCACACGTTGAAACAGTTCATCAGGCATAGCCGCGGGTGGTGCTTGCCGGGCCACACGGTTGCCGATCAGCTACCAGACGTGTTCGATGGGCGACATATCGGGAGAACAGGAGGGCCACGGCACCTAGTTGGCCGTGAAGAATTGTTGCACGATGCGTACCACGTGCGGACGCACATTGTCCTGATGAAACGTGGCCGCCGGCAGGTCCTGCAGGTAAGGAAGGACTACAGGCTCCAAAACGTCGGAGATGGTGCGGTGGCTATTGAGTGTACCGGCGATGTGTACCAGAGGGGTGCGGGTGTCATATCCAAATGCGCTCCAAACTATAACTCCAGGCGACGGACCGGTATGACGATGCATAATGCAGGCGCCATACAGTCTCTCGCCGTGGTGCCGCTACACGCGGATCCGACTATCGTGGTGTTGCAGGCAGAAGCGGGACTCGTCGGAGAAGACAAAGCCGTGCCATTCCGTAGTTCAGCTGCGGCGTTCAACGACCCATTGCCGCCGCACTCGCCGCTGGTGTAACGCCAATGGTAATCGGAGCAATGGGCGCCGTGCGACAAGTCCCCACTTCTGCAGACGACGTCGAACGGTGCGTGCTGACACAGGTTGTTGCGCAACCCACCCTAATTCCTGTGCTAACGTTCGTGCTGGGGCGGTGCGAGCCGTCAATGCCCGCCGCACAACATGCCGGTCCTCTCATTCGGTGGTGTGCCGCGGCTGCGGCAATCACTCACGTCGGTCCGTCCGTCCCTCCTGCACCTACCGAATCCATACTCTCCTTACTGTATCAGGGTGTCGTACCACACGGGAGCCGATGTCTTGGTACGATAAACCACTGTCGCGATAAGCCACTATTCGTCCTCTGTCGAAGTCCGAAACGCGCTGGAATGACTGCCGTATTCTGCGACGAGGCACCAGGAAAATTCCCAAGAACAGGTCCAGCAGCACAACACACTTCCACTACTTATACCCCGCCTTCTGTGCACCCTTCTTATAGTGCTTCTCGGTGGCGTGCCGGGAGCACATGATTTACATATGCCCTGCAATGCTAATCGTTTGAATGTCTTTTCGCGGGCGGCGCTTGCTGCGAATTTCAGACCAATCGGATGCTTCCTTCTTGGTGTTGCATTTTGGGTGGCCAGCAGTGTAGATGGCTTTTCCTTTGGTAGTGTTGAGATCTGCTACTAGACGGTATCGCATATCCACATGACTTGCTAAATGCGATCACGTCGCATTTCTTTTTCAATAATTTTATTAATTTTTGGACTGGAATCAATACTTGAGTCTAACTATGCGATAGTTTGGAATGCTCAGAATGATTTGAGTCACTTAAATTATGTTTCCTGACAATAATTTAGCTGAAAATGTAACATAGTATGTTTGCTGGCTTATTTCGGAATTAAACATCAGCACTACCTATAGTCCTATTAACATTTTCATCTAAATTATGGTGAGAAAATTTAATCTAAGTGATTCAAATAATTATAAACATTCCAGATTATTGCAAGGATTAACTGATATGTTGATTCCTTTCCGGAAATTAATGAAACATTTCAAAAGAATGCTGCATGATTACAATTACTAAGAGATCTGTACAGGTGGCGCCATCTATTAGCAGTCCTCAACACTATGAAGAGAAAAGTTATTGAATTTTAATATAATTATGGTTAAGTTTTAGAAAATTCTAAGTATACTAGGATATAATGTAAAGCTATTTTTATCGATGTGTAAATTTTCTTTCTTGGGAATACACTGATTGCGAAGAAAATGTCTACCAAAGTTCTTACCATTGGAAACAAAGGGTGCAATTTTTAGGTGATCCACCTTAATCGAATCCCGAAAAATATTAAATTGGCAGTTCCGGGAAATAGTGTAGAATAGGAAGCAGATTTCAATTGTCCAGGCGTGATTATTGATGAGAGATATGGTAAGCACCGAGACAGTAGAAATGGAAAGTAGCGAGTAGCCCAATCAGCGCAAACAACGCCTCGGATGGACTAAGGAACGTCGGCAATGAACCCTCAACAGATGGAAGAAGGTCGTATGGAGTGTTGGGTTTCGTTTCTTACTGAACCATACTGATAGTCAGATTCGCATATGGCGTAAACAGCATGGAGCCCTATCCCGTAATTGAACCGTTGTGGTTCAACAGGCCGGTGGAGGAGATGTTCTGGTGTGGGGAGCGCTTTTCCCTGGAAAACCCTGATTGCGTTGGTTATCATCCCACACAGACCGAATGGTGATGACACAGGGACCTGTAAGCCGACCATCTGCAGCTGTATCTGAAAGAAGTTTGCCTGGACCACAGTGCCATCTTTCAACAGGTCAACGCACCGTGTCATTGGGCTCGTATAACAACTGAGTGGTTGGAGGAACACGACAACGAATTTTCCACATTGCCTTGAAACCTGAAATTCCCTGACTGTAACTCAATTGAGCATTTGTGGGATATGCTTGAACAGGATGTGAGAACTACTGATCCCCCTCCACGGAATGAGCGTTTGCAGAGCGGACATGAGTCAATTTACGCATGGAAGATGTTCAACACCTTGTGGAATCTGTTCCTAGGCCTCTGTTAACAGTAACCGCAAAGAAAGTTGGACCAACGCGTTATTAGGTAGGTATTGCTAATGCAAAGCTAACTCAGTGCATGTCTGATTACCGAATAGGTACACAGGCGTCAGAGCTCGATGA
Organism: Macrothele yani; assembly: GCA_039090855.1. Taxonomy (NCBI): domain Eukaryota; kingdom Metazoa; phylum Arthropoda; class Arachnida; order Araneae; family Macrothelidae; genus Macrothele; species Macrothele yani. The sequence goes on along the minus strand of CM076996.1, from coordinate 19,757,761 downwards.
ATTTTTTATCCTGTTTTTCAGTTTTGCGAAATCGCTGTCAGTTTTTTTAACATCTTTTTCGTCTTCTGATCATATAAATTGATTTAGTTGTCATAGGGAATCGTCTGATGACTGAGTGATATACGTTTTTGAGCCCAGTAATGTAATCTCAAACGCTGCAATTGTCTCTAAAATGCATTTGCCATTCATTTTAAAAGCATCGTGTAAAGCTGCAATCCAATTTTTTCCTATCATTCTATGGCTCTTATTGATATCATTGGATGTTAGATGATGTTCTACGAAGACGACACTTTTATTAGAGGCATACTTTTTGGTCTCATGCCTCGCTGAAGCATTATTTTTCTTTTAATGCATTGCAAAAAATAGAAGGGAAAAATTGTAAACCATCTCTCCGAATGATCCGAACAGGAGAAGGGTATGAAAAATTCTTCTTGTCTTACTGTATTTCATTTCAATTTCATTAAGTGTTCCCGTTGAAGTACGAAGTAAATGAAATGAGTACCAGTTTAAAAAATAACTCCATCGGTGTAAAAACGCCCGTTTTTCATGGCAGTTTCTGCGGAAAAATTTCAGTAAATACTTTTATATCCTATTCCTGTATTAGCGTTATCTCAAAGCCGTTATCAGATTCCTCTGAAATACGAAGGAAGTGCTTTTAAATTCCCATTATTCCCTTCTGCGCAATCTTTCTTAGTAAGTAACTAGGCGAAATTCTGGAAACACCTCTCATATATCAAAATGTTTCGAAAGAAAAAAAATTCTCTGAGAACCAATGGTAAAAATCTATCGATTGCGAAGGAAGTATGGAATCTATATTTGATAGAGTAGATTTCATTTTTATTTTTATTTGCACAGCTGTCAGAGTCCGTTTCTAAAAATCTGAGCTTTGCTGAAATTGGAAAAAAAGCAAAGTCAAGATGAACAGATAGGCGGAAGAGGAAGGGGGAAAACGGAATAAAGGGAAACGATGTGCTGCATGTTTCACATCTGTAAAATATGTACGTATTTTTATTTTCTTTGATGGGAACACGAAAAAGTGCTTTCTGAAATTTCGTGCGATCCAAAGAAACGACGAATAATTGACTTTCATCAAGAATATTCGCCACAAAGAGCTCGGTTTCTTTGTTGAGAGTAAGAGTGCTCAACATAAATAGCTGTCTTCATTCAGAAACAGAAAAATTCCTGTGATCTTCTCCATTGAAAAATGAGGCTGTTGATATCATTACAAAATCTTCTATAAAGCAAATTATTTTGAGGCGAAGTTTCGTTATTTTATCAAGTTAAAGATACTGTGTTTGGATTTCCATTTTAAAAGTTTCGGCTGCATATTCCCACAGAAAATACACTGTAACAAGATTGGATAACAGATACACAGCACACCGCTATATGAAAGTTATCATCGAATTCAATGAAATCCTGCGAAGCACAAAACCGCGAAATATGCAAAATGTAGATTTAATGAAGTTTTGAAACGCGCTAAAGTAAACTTTCTATCAAGTATATTGTTACGCCCCGGGCGCCAGACTATTGAAGAAATATCCCTTTACGAATTTAGATGGTAAGATGTCAGGCATTGGCCGACGACCTGCAGGTAAATATTAGAATTTAAAATAATTATTTCTGAATTCATTACCGCCGAAATCTTAATTATTGGCAAGATAATTTAGCCAATCGAAAACAAAGAAATTCCTCTGACACTAATAAATAAATCCTTCAACTTCAGGACTTGCACGAGACAACAGGCATTTCTTTAATTAATTAACATAAACAGATAATTAAAAATGATGAAGGCGTCAGATAAAATACAGACAGAGGTGGGGCGTCAAATAATTTTGCCCATTTTCGTTAGCACATAGTTGATAGTTAGTTCAACGATTTTTCATTGGCATGTACTTCCGACTTTAAACAGTTCTCAGCAGATGAAAGTCTCTGCTGGCTGACCGGAGCCAATATATTCATAAACACTGCCATGCATAAAAACATAAAGTACTTACAGGGAGCCACGAGTTTTGATAACATATATCCATATTTAATGCACTAAATGATACTGCTCTTCAGCTCACTTGTGCGATAGCACGCCTTTTTAAAGCGCACACTGTTTCGGTGTTATGTACATAGTGGGTCCTGTTAACACACGTACTCACACACACTGTAGTTGACTCAAGGCAAGGAAATGCAAGATATCGATCATTGATGTCACGACGAATCGATACCTTTGGCTTGATGGAGGGCTCCATGGTTAGACTTTCCAGAAGCCCATAGGTAGAGATGAATTTCTCCATGTCACAAATCGTCCATCTAACCACTCATGGCTGCAATAGACTGATCTCTGGAAGGCTTCTCTGTAGCTCCGCTCCAACATCCCGGCAACGAATAAAAGTTATCAACGGGCAGCATTTCAGGTTGCAAACTACTGTTATCCCAAAAGCCGCCTAACACGACCGGATTTTCCAAGAGATATTATTCCGCATCTATCCAGTATTATGTGCAATCGTGCACCGGGAAAGGGATATCTCCAACCTCCTCTTTTTCAGATTGGTGGTTTAACGACTACCGTGAGCAACTCAATGGGCTATAAGCAATCGCCCGTCCCTAATTTAGGGCCACTAGTTCCACGGAAGGGAGAGAACCAATACCGAAAGACATACACAACATCCATCCCTCTCCGGGATTCGATCCCGGACCCATTTCGGACGAATGGTCAGAAGCCAGCGCATAGGCCACTGCGCCACCTGGACGGCGTCGGAAAGAATTCAAAGGACGTGCTTATTAAATCCGAGACCTCGGTTCTCTTTTCTTGGGGGGGGGGTGTTAACAATCACCGTGAGCAATTCGAGGGGCTACAAGGAGTCGCCTTTCTCTAATTTGTGGCCACTGGTTCCAGAAAAGCGAGGCAGACAGGACCAAAAGACAAATACAACATCCATGCCACACCGGACTCAACCCCGAATCCAGTTCGGACGAGAGAACTCGCTGTCATCTATCTTGGTTTTTTGTTCTCGACAGCCAGCTTAATTTCGCACCACGAGAGGTTTTCTTTCTCATGTATTTCAGCATCTCGTTTCTACATGGACTAAGTTTTCGCATTTTATACAGTATATAAATAATTTGCTTTCGCTAGGTGCTTCTTCATTTGCCTATATTTCCAGTCATTATACTTAAACCAATAAATTTTCTTTGGGGAAAAATGTGAATTCTAAATTTTGGTCCCAGTTGAAACTAGCTGGTTGTTTCAGAAATTATTCCATTTACCTTGGTATCCCGTCGTACTACACTGAAGAGCAATTGAATTAGAGATACCTGTCTAGTAACGTGTAGCACCACCTTTCGCCCTGATGACGGCGGCAATTCGTCTCGGCATGGACTCGACAAGACACCGGAAGCGTTGGGAGGCCATACGGATCCACGACCCCTCAACAAGCTCCCACAGTTCACGAAGACTGGATGGAGGGGGAACTCGAACATCTCTCTCGATGGCATCAACGATGTGCTCGATGGAATTGAGATCAGGTGACCTAGCTGGCTAAGGAAGCAAGGTCACGTCAGTGGAGTGTTCATCCAACCATTCGGATACAATTCGGGAGCGATGGCACGATGCATTGTCTTGTTGCAGGATGACGTCCCCAGTGGGATGTTGAAGACGCACAAACGGAAACAAATGGTAGTCCAGAATATACCGGTAACGTTGACCCGTGAGGGACAATGTCACACTTATCAGGGGTCCCTTTCAGTCAACGTAAACAGTCCCCTGAGGAGAATGCCACCCCCACCAGCTTGAAGAGTACCCTGCTGGCAAGAAGGATCCATCGCTTCATGTGCTTTGCGCCGTACTCGTATCCTGCCATCCGCATGTACCAACGTGAATCTCGACTCGTCAGTCCAGGCAACATTTTTGCACATGTCTAAGGTCCAGTGGCGATGTTTCCGCGCCCATGCTAATCTTTGCACCCTGTGATGTGCGGTCAGCAGCGGTGCCCTCGTGGGACGATGGCTTCTGTACCCCATAGCGAGGAGATGATTCTGGATGGTGTGGCTGCTTACACGTTTTTGTGCTCCAGCGTCAAATTGCCGAGTGATTTCTTGCACTGTGGCCCGTCTATCCGCTGTCACAACGCGAGTTAGCCGACGATGACCCCGCTCATCCACACGCTGTTGTCCACGGCAGTTGGCCCTTGCAGGGATGGTTTTGCCGGATTCAATGTACTCACGGTGCACCCATGACACAGTGGCTCGTGAAAATCCAAGTGCCTGCACGACTTCCTAGATGGAGTGACCCATTCGTCGGGCTCCGACAAGTTTCCCACGATCAAATGCGCTTAGATCCTTCGTCTTACCCATACTGCATCCGACTCTTACCGATTCCCGTCGCATCACTCCTTATATTGTCAGATCGCAGCATACGTCATGTCGTTTCCATTTATAGGGCCGCCCACCGCTCCACATTTGCAAAACGCCAGCTGTCTCTAATTCAACTGCTCTTCAGTGTAAAAATTAATAATTACTCCACTTTTTGGGAAAAATTTTTATATCAGAATAATCTTAAAAATACAGTATGGCCGTAATTGATGCTATCGAATTCAAATAGAATCTATGCAATAGGATCCTTGGAAATAAGACAGGGACGATATCGTGCAAAATGAAAACTTTCACTTGCTTCAATCACAAGAAACATAGACTTTCGCAACCTAGTCGTAGAACTGCTGACTGTTTTAACAGATAAATTGCATGGAAAAAGTACTTCTTCCATTCAATATTTTGAAAATTTGAAGATGATAATCCGTTTTGTGGTGTAATTGTGACAAGAATGGTAAGTCAGATATTATCCGAAAACTTTGAAAATTTCGTGGTCCTGGAGAGGGAATCGAACCTGTGTCGCCCAGGTTTGCTAACCACTACACCACCCAGAACGACCAAGTCTCAAGTTTTCGATTAATTTGAATATAACCATCACAGGATTCGCTAGTCAAAGCAACCTGCATTCATGTTTAGCGAATCTGGAATTTAAGAATCCTATCCCGTGATTGCCCGGAGGAGCAGATAAATCATGAATGAAATCGGGATTACACCATATAATAAAAATTTTGAAGATGATAATCCGCTTTTTTAGAAGTCTATATATCATCCCGTACACAGGATTACGCAAAATACTGTAGACTGCAGAAACTCCTAAGGTTAGGAATCGTCTTGCTTAGTGTTATAGCTACCAAGTGCAACATTAATTTTTCCAATACGACTTATAAATGCGTACATCCCATGTATATAGGCGGGCGGAAAGACGGACAAAAAAATTGCACAGCAAATATCTACTGTTTTAAATACGGGTTAAAATGAGCGATATGTATCCCTGGTACTTTATCGTTGAAAATATTCAAAACTGTCTTTTCATTTTTTTTAGAATATACCACTTCACACATTATCATTATCACAATGGATTCAACAGCATGTTTACATTTGGAAGCAAAGACTCTTTTGGACAGCGTTTTAGCTGTTATTTTACTGCTGTTGTAGATCAAGTGAGTCAACAGCCAATGGGCATTTCTCTAAAATTAGCTAAAGTGATTATCTTGTAAAAACATATGAATTAAGGAAGATGCCCTGGAATTGCTCATCTTGTGATAAAAATGTGCTGTGGAAGAATCTTAACTGCAATTAACATTGTTGCAGGCCTTGCATGATAATGATGGTTTTAAATGATTCTAGTTTTATTGGAATTAGAAAGAATGCTAACTCCAATATAACTAGAACCTGACATCTCACCTGGATGCGTTGGAAAAAGAAGACAGTGGCAAACGATTGCGACTCTCATCTTAGGACATTCCTTGTTTTTCAGATTCAGAATATCACTAGCCTGGTTGTAGTGAAGATAAAAAACATTATAAAGTTCAGTGTTACACGAATAAAAACGTGAGTTGTTTAAATCCAAATACAGTGTTTGAAACTACACATACCAGCGACTGAATTAGAATTTTTTATTCAATACCAGGTTGGACCTCCTGTAGCCGGAATTACAGTATGTGTGTGGTTTGGCAGGATTCCACAAGGTGTTGGAGTGCATCTACGTCTACAGCATATCAGGCTTTCACCAAGGAGTCTTTTAAGTGGCTCAAATTTGACAGAAGAGAGGCTTTGCTCCCAGAGAGGTTTCTCAAACATGTCCCATACATTCCCAATGGGGTTAAGATTCAGGCGTTGTGGTCACCTGGAAAGATGGTGAAAGTCTCTGTCGTGCTCGCTGAACCACTTCTAAACACATCTTGCGCGATGGACAGTAGCATTGTCGTCCAGGCAACAGACGTCACCTGCTGAAACAAGTTAATCGCTGCAAGACACCAGACCTTCCAGCAATATCAGGGGGATCCATTCCGTAACAAACGGACGGGCCCAACACCATGGCACCACCTCCAGAACCTTGAGTTGCGTTTACAAGGCAAGCTGGATCCATGGCTTCATGAAGCTCCCGCTAAACTCTCTGCCTACCGTGGGTCCAGAACAAGGTGAACCACGACTCGTCGGACATCATGACTTTTCTCCCGTCTTCCAACGTCCGTTCTCTGTGTTCCTGACACCACTGTAGACGAACTTTCCTGTTCTTCGCAGAAATCTGTGGTTTTCGTATCGGCATGCGTTGGCCAGTACCGATCCTCTTCAATTACCTGCGAATAGTGCGCTGAGATATGGGTCGCTTTTATTGAATGCTTCGGTCAATTGCTGCAAACAGGAAGTCCTCTTTCCCCGTACAAACTTTGTCAGATGACGGAGATCTCATTCCTGACAGACTGCCGTAGCCCAACAGTTATACCTTTTAGACGATAAGTGAGGGTTATTTTTTCACTGAATAAAGAGGCGCGGAATCTCACCTTTTGAGAAACCAGTCAGCTCTGCTGTTTTCAAAATCATCGATCCAGCCAGGCGGGCACCCAGAATTAGCCCTTTATGGAACTCCGAAAAATCTTGTTTTTCACATTGTGATCAACACCACTGACGATTATTGACGAGCAGCAACCTTAAATAGTTTCTACGTCACGTGGTCACGTATTTTGCCCGTACGCTGCGTGAGTAATGTTTACGTGCATCTACATAAAGGTTTCTATTTCAGTGCCAGGTGTGTGCATATGTGAATACCAAAAAAATATTTTATTTGGTCTTCTGAAATTTATTCGTATTTTCATTAAAAAGCACGGAGAAAGTTATTTAGATTAATTCTTGTGCTGCAAGCTGAATTTCACGGGTCCTCAATATGCTCTGAATCTGAAACATTCAGTATTGCTATATTGGTGATTTCGAGACTTCACTGCTTTTCGTCCACGGATATCAAACTAAATGAACATATAAAGTTTCCAAAAAACTATATGCTGAATGTTAAAAAACGAGTTTAATTCTCGGTTTAGCAACCCCCTTGAGCATCGAAAGCTATATTGGAATCGCTCTCCGAAATTTAGAGACACGTGATCCAGGGAAGTGACAGCACCATAGTAACAAATGTAACACTAAAGCCTCAATCCGTTCCACGAGTCACGCGTCATCTGGGAGGACATGAAACTCTGAAACAATGAAACAGTCCAAAAAACTGCTAATGTTCGCAAGATAGGGGACGATTCGTCACATAGTCTTGAGATATACACTGAAGAGCAATTGAATTAGAGACAGCTGGCGTTATGCAAATGTGGCGCGGTGGGCGGCCCTGTAAACCGAAACGACATGACCTATGCAGCGATCCGACAATATAAGGAGTGATGCGATGGGAATCAGTAAGAGTCGGACGCAGTATGGGTAAGACGAAGGACCTAAGCGCATTTGATCGTGGGCAAATTGTCGGAGCCCGACGAATGGGTCACTCCATCTCGGAAGTCGTGCAGGCACTGGAATTTTCACGAGCCACTGTGTCACGGGTGCACCGTGAGTACATCGAATCCGGTGTAACCATCCCTGCAAGGGCCAACGGCTGTGCACAACAGCGTGCGGATGAGCGGGATCATCGTCGGCTAGCTCGCATTATAACAGCGGATAGACGGGCCACAGTGCAATAAATCACTGGGCAATTTCACGCAGGTGCACAAAAACGTGTAAGCAGCCACACCATCCAGAACCATCTCCTCGCTATAGGGTACAGAAGACATCGTCCCACCAGGGTACCGCTGCTGACCGCACATCACAGGGTGCAAAGATTAGCATGGGCACGGGAACATCCCCACTGGACCCCAGAGATATGGGAAAATGTTTCCTGGACGGATGTGTCGAGATTCACGTTAGTACATGCGGATGGCCGGATACGAGTACGGCGCAAACCACAAAAGCGATGGATCCTTCTTGCCACCAGGGTGCTCTTCAAGCTGTTGGGGGTGGCATTTTCGTTTGGTCACTGTTTACGTGGACTGAAATGGGACCTCTGGTACGTGTAACATCGTCCCTCACAGGTCAACGTTACTAGGATATCCTGGACGACCATTTGCTCCCGTTTGTGCGTCTTCAACATCCCACTGGAGACGTCATCCTGCTACAAGACAATGCGCCGTGCCATCGCTCCCGAATTGTATTCGATTGGT